>JADMNL010000026.1:138137500-139387500 GCA_016271365.2 Neoceratodus forsteri
TGTCATTTTGTGTTGGATATTCCTCCAGTAAGCATCATTGTTTGCTTTATTTCTCCTTTGGATGGCTCCTGCCCTCTGCTGAATTCACTTATTATTTTTGTTGTTTAGTTTTCAAATCCTTATTTTGTTTAGATTTGTACTTATTAACTAATCTGTTAAGTATTCAGCATACTTCCTTAAATCTGAAATTGTTCAAGGCTACCCTTCTTTTAACTAAACCCTTTATAACAACATTTTGTTCTGGAGCTTTTCCAGCCTCCCCATGGAACAGCTTGCTTTAGGATATGCAGAGTGTTTCTTCCTTGCATTGTATTAAAAGTAAGTTGAAAGACTGGTTGAAAGTGTTGTATGAATGTAAATGTATTTAAGCTTTGTATTTTGTTAGTCTATTGTATTGCTATATATTTTTGTGTTGGGCTGGACCTGAAAAAGGGCTTGTCCCAGTGTCCTTACCAGGTTAACAAAATAAAAACAAACAAACAAACTCACTTGCCTGAATGGTCAAAGTTTTTATTTTTATTTATTCATTTGAAAATTGGTAACTGGGTAAGGCACACTGAGCTGAGGTTTATTTCCAGGTGCAACCTGGCAGATGTTGTAAGAGGGTACAGTAGTACAGAAATCATGGCAATGAAAATACAGCATCAATGACAGGCTATAAAGTAAAGTGTCTTTCTTTGCATCTTGGTCTTATCCACAAGTTTTGTACAAGCATGGAGGGCTCCTAATGTTGTCTCTTTTTTTCATGCCTGCCCCCTGATCCTCCATTTGGAGATCAGCCCTGCTCTGTCCACCATCCCCCTATGCCCAGGGTTGTCACTTGGGTGCAGCCACTGGGTGGGTTCCTCCAATGGATACTGTAGGAAAGCCCTGGCTAACCCCTGGTTCAGGGCCATGGGAGCAGGACAACCCGAACAGACATTGGCAGCAGTGGAGATGGCGGTGGAGCACAGCATCATACAGGGGGTCTGGCTTCTTTTTTTTGTGAATGCTGAATCCCTGGTGGTGGGGACATGCAATGACATCCAGCATCTGCCCTACCTACCTTGGGTAATGGTGCCGGTCATAGCGATATCCTCAGCCTGTGCCAGGGGTCCATAAAGTGTCAGGCACTCTTCCCTCTCCCCCAGGAGAAGGTGATCAGTCCCCAGGATGCTTGATCCTTCTCACCCTGGCTGGCCTTCTGACTCTGAGTCTGTCACTGAACCCAATATGTCAGCATCACAAGCGGATGCCTTGCTGCTGCTGCACTGGTGGGCTGGCCCCAATTTTATCTCTTTAATGACTGCCCACATATTTTCAGCTACTTCCATTTTGTGCAGTTCCTCCAGCTAGTCATTTATGATTATTATTTTATTGTAATAACTGGCATCAGTTTTTTTTCCATAGGGAAACTGGGTTATAATTCACCTTTATAATGGCGAACATGCACCAGGTTTCCCACCTTGTACGCATGCTTAGAGCCCTCTCCTGTTGACTAGCTGAGTGATCTTGTGGCAACTAGCAATACAACCATTTTCTCTCAGTACGGCACTGGATGGGTAAAGACCACACTGGAACTAGTCCCAAAATAGGCTATCTTCATTCCTGGCTTTTGTTTTTTCTTCTTCTTCTTTTCATTAAAGTAAAACAAAACTTTCTTTGTGGGATGCTTTGATAAACCCCTCAGGCTTTGCCCTCAGGGTTTATGTTGCATCCCACACTTCAGGTGGGCATTGAATTCTTGTTATACACTCTCCTCCCCCATACATTATTCTATACATAATATAATAACTAGCAAGCATTTTTAATGCTCAGATGATCAGTTTGTAGAAATATGTTACAACCACCTGGCTCTAATTATGCAATATGACCTGACAGTTGTAATCACTCCCTCTCAATGAACCTCACACTATGAGTGGTGTGAGCACTAGTCATACAACTGCCACAACAGTTAATAATGCTCACTAGTAATTATAGCAAACAAACAAACAAAAAAGACATTAGTGAGTGTATATAAGCCACATTTTAACCACACCCATGCCATGGGATAATTTTTATAAATCCTCTGGTTTTGCTATCAAGGTTTGTGTAGCATCCCACACCTCGGGAGTGTGTAGAATTCTGGTCACTGCAAAACCCATTTACCACAGTCACAAGTCAAATTTATACATTTGAATTAAAAACAAGCTCTATATAGCATGTTCATCACAGCCTTAGCTTATCTCCCTTGTCTAGCTTTGCACAGAGAGCCTCCAGGTGTATTTTTGTATGGCTGATGGGGCCAAAGCTTGACCACTGGGGGGCCACATCTGGCTCTCAGGCTACAGGTTGCCCACCACTGCTTTAGAACATTCCTAATGTTTGGTGCACTCTGCGGCTGTGACTGTTCCTGAGAACTCTCTTGAAAATTAGGCAAGTTACCCAAATGTGGATTTCCTGGTGTGCAAAAGTTCATGTTAGCCATTATGTATGAAGTACGGGGAAAGTGTAGCTTTCCATTTAAGCAGATGGCAGACAAAGCAAGTGCCATGCACTGCAGCCATTAGAAGGTTTTAGCAAAAGTAACACAGGTGTCAAGGAGGGTATTCCGATCAATGTCCTAGCAGAAACAAGTTAAGAACCACTCCGTCGTCATTCCATCTCCATACACTAGAAGATTCAAGAAGTTAAGCCAAACCACTGTAACTGAGGATAAGTCATGCTGCCCACAGTGGGAACAAGTGTCTTCCTACTTGATACTTTACTATAATGTAGCAGGAATTATGAGGGTATATAATAAACACCACAAAAATTAAAAGCGACTATGTTTTATAAATGACAAGACCTTGAAGAGGGAGTCTAGTCAAAACTGTTAGCATCAATAAATTCAGAATTTGGATCAGCATACGCACAATCAGCCTCATGACAAAAATGAGATCTCCAGGTTACTTTGTTTAAAAGTTAGAAGTCATTTTGTAAGTTACTAGCACTGAGTGTGGCTACCCAGTACCGAATAATAAAATAAAAATCTAAAATGTTGTGTCTGATTAAAAACTATTGCCTTTAAAAAGCACACTGGACTCCTGTTAATGCAGGTGCTGCTTTGGATTTTATTTATTTTATTTATACAATAAAATTGTTTTTAATCTGACCCAATATTTAGGTTTTTTTTATTTTTTGTTTTGGTTCTGGGTGGCCAGATTCAGTGCTAGTAACTTTCTTGTTGTTACATTATGACTCTGGACCTTTGAGCAGCTGCCTCCAGTTGACTGCAAATAATTTTGAAACCCTGATTTCACTGGTTGTTCAAAAGAGCCAGTTTCGGTGAAAAGCTACTGATGATGTCATAACCAGAACTCACAGCCCAGTCTGTAAGCTACCTTATAGGACTCATTTCTCCCTCCTTACCTAAAAGTGCTGTTGTAATAAACATTTGAAAAGGGAAAACTGATACTGGGTGGGAACAGGGCATTCATTTTCATACTGTGCAGATGGAGTGTACTTAAGAATGTGATGGGGGCACAGGTGCCGGAACAGGGGGGCCACTAAGGCCATGGCCCTACCACTTTCATAAAGGGCACTAGCAGTTTTTGCAATCATGTTAATGTATTTAATAGGGGAGAATTTACCCCTTACATCCTTGGCCCTACCGCTTTTCAAACTATTCAGGCACCAGTGGATGGGGGGATGGCATGCAATGACAAACATGGCTTTAGAATGCCCAAGTTGTGTGCAATTTTTGGAATACTGCAGGAATTATATTTAAAAATGCCAATGTGAATTGCAGCAATGACATAATTTTAGAAAGTACCTGGGATTCACAATTTTGGAATGTAGTGGAGACACTAAAATGTATGATGTGGTAGTATCATACATTTTTAGAATGGGCTAGGGATACACAATTTCAAAATATGGTAGTCACATCGTTGTGAGATGTGGCTGGGATATGCAGTTTTGTGTAATGTGTCATGGATTCATAAACTGTGGTGCTGATGCACAATTTCAGAATGTGGTGCTGATGCTTGTTTTCAGATTGTAGTGGCAACAGCAGTTTTACAATATTGTGTGGACATGAAATCTCAGAACGTGGCGGGGTTGCACAGTATCACAACAAGGTGGTCACATGCAATTTCAGAATGTGGCAGCAATGCACATTTTTGGAATTTGGTGGGATGTGTAATTTTGTAGCATGGCAGGGAAATACATATTTGGAATGCGATGCCATGCACAATTTTAGAAGGTGGTGGGGATACACAATTTCACAGTGTGGCAGGGATATGCAATTTTAGAATGTGGCCTGGGCATGTAATTTCAGAGGCAGTGACACAAAGTTTCTAAATATGGTAGGAATGCATGATTTCAAATATGTTGGGGACACGCATTGTCAGAATGTCATAATGATGAGCAATTTTGGAATGTGGCAGTGACATACAATTTGGGAATGTGGCAGGAAGGTATAATTTCAGAATGTGGCTAGAACAGGATACACAATTTTAGAATGTGGTAGGTATGCCCAATTTTGGAATATGCTGGGGTGGTACCCACAATCAAGACAACAGGTATATGATCATCATCCTGTTTTGAAGCATACATCAAAGAACCATTTAGGAAAACCCAACTAGTTAGTCAAGTTCTCTCTTCCAAAACTGTGCTAGGTGTGAAAGCTTACTAAAGGCTTTGGATTCCCAAAAAGGCTTACCTAATCATGAGTTTTCCATGTCCTCCATACTGTACCAAGGGATACATTCATTCCATGGGCTGGAGAAGGGTCTTGCAGGTTGATCATGGTAACCATTTGGCTCCTTATCCAGGTACTGCATTTTCTTTAGTCCTAGGTCTCTGCCTATGGCAGCTCTAATAGTGTGGAAATAACAGAGAAATAAGCCAAAGGTACATAAGCACTACACTGCATTAAACTACATTACACTACAGTGCACTACCCAACACTTCAGGGGTCAGATGCCAAGTGAACTATAAGTTTTCTGAGACTCAGTGGTCAACTGATCAACCACCCCTCCAGCCACTACACAAACCAGCAGATGGAGCTGCACCTCTAGGTTCTAGCCATTATTCACTCCTTCATCACACCCCTCCCTCAGTTCTGGCCTTCCTCTGAGTCCCCTGTGGTCCTTATCCATGAACTCCATTTTCTTTAGCCCTAGGTGTCCACAAATGGCACCTCTAAGAGGGTGGAAATAATGAAGAAATAAGCCAAAGGTATATTACAGAAGTACTACACAACCCTACACTTCAGAGATCCAATTCCTGTGAAATATGAATTACACAGTATCTTTCCTATTTAAAATGTACTTGTTTGACAATTGTTTACATGTTTTGACTACATTCCACTGGAATTTGCTTTTTGTATTTCTTATATTACACTGTAATTTCTGTCACCCATGTGGTACCTTTGGCTGGCCTGGTGGTGCTGAGGGTTAAGGCTCTGGATGCCACACCTCATGCCACGCCAGCAACTTGGGATTGGGATTAAGCTCAGGCCATTAGGGGTCAATGGGGGAAGAGAGGATTGAGCATCTGGAGGACTGCTCTCCTCTCCTGGGGTGGGTTCTGGGGGATTTCCCCTCTGGTGGCAGCTCCCAGTGGCAGCTGGTGGGTGTTTCACCTTACAAGGGGACAACCAATGGAGTCTGGTGTTATTGGACATCTGTGGGAGGGGGAAGAGTGTTCCTTCCATGTGCTGACACCATTGCATGTCCACGCCGGGGGAGAAACCAGAAGAAAAATGGCCCTATCTCCAGTAAGTGAAGGTGGATCCAGGGGCTCCACTCCCATGCACAACTTTGGGTCCTATGTGCCTGTCTCAGTGCTCCACTAAGCCTGGCTGCTCAATCAGAATATACAGTAGATATAGCAACAGTAGTAGTCGGCAGTTCCACCTCAGGGGGCTCAGAGCAGGGGGGGTTGAATGGTCCTGGCGACAGTTGAGGTGGGCACACCAGAGCAGTGGTGGAGCACTTCAGATGGGTAGGAGAAAGTGGAGTTGAGTGACTTCACCAGAGAGTGCTTGGGTGATAGTGAGTGTGGGAGGAAAAATAGAACTGACCAAAAAAAAAAAAAAAAACAGGGTACCTTTGGAAAAGAGCACTTGTGGTCAAGGGTATTCTCTAACATTTTTAAGTGATTAAATAAATAAATATCACCCCTATACAATAAAGGCTTTACATAAAGGCATCCTTCAGTACACAGCTTTTGAATTATGCTATGATGCTACTACCTTTTCAGGAACACAACTTTCAGAAATGGCTAGTAAATTTATAAACTGAGTCCACACTTCTAAAGTTGGAAAACAGACAAAAAATGATTACAAGAAAAGTGTACCCTGTTGCAGAGGAACAAAAAGTTATTTCTTTCACTGCAAGGAGTGTTTTTTTTATTTTTAACCTGTACATATTTGTCTGAATACAGAGTGGGGCTGTCAGTGAGTTCCTTGGGAATTCACACAGGAGAGGAACTTGATTCTGCAATCTTTTAAGTACACCTGGCATTTTAATGCTCTGTGAACTCTTATGTTATATTAATGTGGGAGTATTAGTCTTAAGTCTTCAAGGCTTTAACCTTTCTTCATATGATTAAAATTTTCTCTATGGGAGTGTGTTTACTTGAATTAAGAGTATAATACCTTTTTATTAGTATTTTAATATTTTGCATTCATCTAGGATCGGTGCATTGCAAAAGCAAATCCTTTAATGAAGCTTGTGAATTAAACAACATTTTAGTTATTACCCCATACAGTGAACAGTGGTTTATGGGCTGTAATATAAATTGCATTATGAAGCAATATTTAGGTGCTCAAGAAAAAAAGTCTGAATGTAATAAGCATCTCAGCGATACATTTCTCAATAGCAGGAGGGACAAACATTACTTTTACAGAAGGTCTGTTACACTCAAAAGTAGTAGCAATGAGTGGTGGGTATTCCTTTTTATGTTATTTAAACTATGAGGACGTGACAGCATCCTTTATAAAATGTTTGGACAAAACAAGCAATCTGGTCAAAACTGATCACATGACCATGCATTCATTTCACATTATCACATAGTTCCTTTTTCTAGTTTTTCAACCCGTAGCACTATTCCATAAGTGCAATAACACATTCCATAGTATAAGATAATACAAAAGTTACAATACTGTCCTGGTGGTTCAACTCACTCAGCTGTACCTCATACCTCACAACCCAACTGGGGCATGTGATAATTTTGCATTACTGCATACTTTTTTGTGTTTTACAGCTTATGTATTACATGGTAGTTGCCAGTTACTCACTAGTAAATTGAAAATCGCTGTTGCCTACCCTTTCACATACTATTACTATAACTGTGTAATTGTAGATGTGAAGTTACATCAGTGAACAGCAGTTAGCACTCTGTTATTCACTAAAGTAATATTACTTCCATGAATAATGGAGGGTTTACAATGAATCATACTGGGTTCCTGCCTAGGATCTCCCACTCCCAAAAACATTAAAGCAGTAAACTGAACAGGAAATACATTCCTGTAAGAATAACGATATACAAATAGTTATAAACAAGCTTTTGTCAATGCCGAATGTTCACCACTTGTAATGCTTTTGTACTGGTTTTCCCTTTTCTACCCCAAATTTTCAGCATAGTCTTTATATGACCACTTCTTCTGGGTATCCCACAAAAAGAGTGACTCAATTTGAGTGAGTCAATTTCAGTGAGTACAAAATAGCGCATTGTAAATTAATTAGTTTGTATTACTAGTGCATGGTAAGTTTAGCGCTATAGTTTTGTCAGTCAGCTATATAGGGAGTTAGTTTTTGAAGCATGTAGGCAGTTGTTTTGATACCTAGTTCTTGGCTGGCTGTGTAGTATAGAAGTTACTGTCACTGCCTCTGTCACTAGCTGACCTGAGTTCAAGAGTGGTTGTTTGGGGAGTTTTTTTAATTACTGTTCAGTCCACCTTCCTGACTTTGTTCCCTTCCTCACCCAGCATAGGAATATTTTATTGCCCTCCCACATTTGTCTGTTTCAACCCCAGAGTATAGATATTTGATTGCCCCCATCTTTCTCACCCTCACCAACTTGTGTCCTCCTGGAGAGCATCCTCCTCCTGAGTTTTTCCCCCATCCCTGAATTGCATCCCCACTGGTGTTAGTTATTTTAATTTGGGGGGGTGTGAAGCATAAAGTCCCCCACAAAGGCAGATGTGGTGGGGCAGAGACCCTTAAAAAAAGTCACTACAGTTGTTAGCTGTGTTTGGAGCACACTGTAGTGCTCCTCGCTATTTTGGTTGTGGCTGTTATTTGTGCACTGTCTTTGTCGGTGCTGTTTTGTAGGCAATCTTTTCACATTGAACACTCCTTCGGAGCATGACAGGTGTCATTTATAAAACAATGGTTGAAACTTCATTTTGCTACATAAGTGTTAAAACACATGTTAGGTAGGATATGAGAAATGACAGCTGTCGCATTCATGAGGTGGTGTCAAAAGTGGCTATGTTGAAAAATTGGGGTCAAAATATTGAAAATGATGACAGTTACAGAATAAACATGCATTGAAAAGTTGCCACATAGACTCATAACTTTGTTGTTTTCCCTTATTTGTACCCCAGATATTCAACATAGACTTCTTATAACCCCACATAGCCTTCTTATGAGCCCACCTCATGGACAAGTGTGGGGAACATTTTCAAATCCTGCCCCAAAGGTGATTTTGCCCCACAAGTGTGGAAACACATTTTGGCCAGAATTTGAAAAATGACAGCTATTGCATTCATGAGGTGCTATGAAGAACTGGCTATGTTAAAAAGTTGGGGTCAAAATATCGAAAACTACCAAAGTTATGAGCCTGTGTTCATTACTTTCAAACTAGGCTCATAACTTTGTTGTTTATTTACAATTTTTTCCCCAAATTTTAAACATAGCCTTCTTATGACCCCACCTCATGAACAAGAGCAAACAAAAATTTCAACTCCTGCCCAAAGGATGATTTCACGGCACAGGGTCATAATGTCACAAGACATTATGCCTCAAAGCAAAATCACACTGCCAATACAGTGCAATATCTGACATGAGGGATAACTATTTTTTCTGTGGGGGATCTGCCCCCCACATCCCCAGTTATGGAGGGATGCACCCCTGAACCCCCCTTATAAAGATTTTCAACTACAGGGGGGCTCAACTTGGGGATTGCACGAAAGAGTAATAAATAAAAGATTCTGGGACTGGGAATCAAACCCAGTCCCAGACACAGTGCCTGGGTTCCTGCAGCTGTTGCTCAGTCCTGTGAGCCTCAGCAGCTAATCAGCAAAACCTGCTTATCACAGAGGTCATATCCTCTGCCTGGGAAAGCACTACTGGTGCAATATCATGTACAGCAGTATAAGCGATATTGCACAATTAGTGGTTACAGACTACACTGTAGCCATTTAGCCATAATGTCGTATGCTATTAAGCATGCAACCTTATGACCCGGTAGGTGATTTCACACAGTGACTGTTAAATCACCTTTCAGGATGCAAGAACACATTTTGGACAAAATTTGAAAAATGACAGCTGTCACATTCATGAGGTACTGTAAAGAAATGGTTATGTAAAAAATTTTGGGTCAAAATGTTGAAAATTACTAAAGTTATGAGCCTAACTTTGTAAATTTCAACGTAGGCTCATAATTTTATTTTTAATATTTTTATGCCAAATTTTTAACATAGCCTTCTAATGACCTCATTTCATGAACAAAGGTGGACAACATGTTCAACTCCTGCCTGAAGGTTGATTTTGTGCAGTGACCACGAAATCACCTTTTGGTACAGATTTGCCTAATTTCACTGCCATTGATCATGAGGTGAGGTTGAACATTTGGGGCAAAAATATTCAAAAATGGCAAAGATATGTCACTAAGTTCAAAACCCTCATTGAAATACATTGAACCACATACCTGATTTCCTCAGTCCATGGTCTGGCTTTAAAGAGTGAAGATGTGTCAGTGATCCAGAAAGAATTATAGCATTGGACCCCCCGGTGGGTAAGGGCTTGTTTGGATGTGGGGTGTTGGATGCTGAGTAGGAGGGTAAGGTGGGGGTACTAAAGGTGCAACAAACATCAATGGATTGTTTTGTTTTTTACAGTGATAAAATGTAGAAAAATAAAACTACAAGGAATTTTTTTTTTGCTGCCGTATCCCAGTGGCTCAGCCCCCACTCACTGGAAACTGATCCAGCCCCTAGGACTTACTTTATGTGATGATCCTCTTGAGCTTTCCCCTAAAGGTGGGGCTGCTGAGCTGGTGCTTCCCTGATAGACCACACAATCAGGTTTCCAGGTGTTGACAGTGGAGGATTGGGCACTCCCAGTGTCAGGGTTATATTTGGTAGCACTGGCGGTGGGTTCCCCGGTACTGTACAACTAGAAGGAGCAGGGTGGAGTATAGCTGCCAGAATGGGAGACTGAACTCCCCTGTGCCATAATAATAACATAGGTCGGACTTGGGGTGGTCACAGTTATGGTAAAATGTCTCTCTGCATGACAGAGAGAAAGGAGGAGAGAGAGAGAGAGAGAGCAAGATGGCTTTTTTTTAGAAGAAAGTGCATTTATTCAGTTAATGTTCACTGTTGAAATGCATCTGAGTTGTTATGATGTTCAACCCAAAATGATATATTTGGACTGAGACATAGCCAAATCAGGTAAAAGAGTGCTATTAACAGAGTTAGCCAAATGTTAAACAAATGTTTTAAAATAATTTTTTTCCTAAACATCTCCTTTAGTTGTACTTTATGTGGAGACATGGAATGGAGGTTGGGGGTGGCACAGCACACAAGAGTGAGGAAGTGGGAGGTTTTTATTTTGTTTATAATGGAACAGGGAAGGGAGGGTTGGGGTGGGACAGCCAGCAGAGAGAAGGAGTGGGAGGGTTTTTCTTCAGCATACCAAACACTCAGCTGGTTAATGAGTGGTCTCTCATAAATGGGGTATGAGATTTTCTTTTCCAAGCTGGCTGCTATACGTTATGTGGCTATGGAATAGGCACAGGAGCAGGAGCTGCTTATTGCTATTATTAAAGCTACTACAGGTAATCCACTGTTGCCTGCACTGTATGTAAGCAGCCTTTCCAGTCTGTTTTGTGTGATCACCTTGGTCTGCCAGTCTGCCCTGAATGCTTTTGTTCCCCCAGATGTAGTGGCAACCGGAGTCCTTGGTGCAGGAGCTGTTTGACCCCACTGGAGGTGCAGGGTGCCATGTGAAAGGTGCAGTGCCATGGCAGCCTTGGGCAGAAGATTGGATGGTCAGATTGTAGAGACACAGAGACATGAAAAGATCCTTGGTGCTTGGAGTTGGGAGTCAGGAGTCTGGAGTTGGAGCCAAGATGAGTGAGTGGGTGAATGATGATGGTCTGGCAGTGTAATGAGCAAGGAAAGAGGATTAAAGGACTTAGTGTCTTAATACCCTAAGGACTAGTGCAGATGGGACTGATCAGAGAGTGTTTAGTGCTTTTGTATATTTGTTTATAAAATGGGCTTTAGAAATCCAAGTCTCTGATTGGTTACTACATCATCTGAGCCGTGTCCTTATCAGATGATATAGTAGCCAACCGGGACTGCTGCCCACCAAGATGCCCCACAACAACAAATCAGTGAGCTCTGCCAAGCGTACTCAGAAACGTTGACTGGCACAGCTCACTGAAAAAGCAGCAGTCCAACACAACGGCACTCGCGGCAGCACAGTAACAGGACACTGGCATTTACATCCACATCCAGAAGCCTAAATCACAAAACAAAAGTGTTTTTTTAAAAAAAGAAAAACTGCAACCTGATCTGTGTTCCTTCCTTGCTATACTTCCAAGCTGCGAGTCAAAGTCCAACAACCCAGTCCCACGGCTAAAAACCCACTCATTCATATGCCCCCACATCACCAAATCAGACCTGTTTCTCCACCAGTACATATCCAAACTAAAAAAAAAAAAAAAATTCCTCAATGACAGACCACCTGACGGTTACAAATGCAATGTATGATACGCTGAGAGAAAACTTGTGGCTACAGTGGCTGCAGTGAGACACACTCACTTTCACTGAAACCTAACATTTGCTGTAAGACAAATGGGCACATTTCACTCATTTAAGGTAAAAACAAACAAAACATGCCAGGCTTCAGTTAAGACAAAAATGTCCACATTTATAAACAAAAACATTCTATGTCTCTTACTGCATGCGTCGGGGGGGGGCGTCACATCAGACAGAACTTCTAAGATCACGGTCATCTTTATTTGCTGCCTCTGAAACAAACACGCTCTCTCCTAGGTACCAAAGACAAACTAAATAAAAATTAATGTGTGCCCATTAGGAATACAGTGTATGGGAACAACCTGTCCACTACCTGTGTGTGTCTGGGTTGGGGGGGACCAGCACCTGTACTGGCCATCAGAAATCATCAATGGTGGACTATTTTTTTACTGTTTCACTATTTTACTTAAATTTTTACATTTTTTCCTGTGTTTTTTCTTCTTTTTTTAAATTCCTAAATATTTACTTAGATGCTCATTTTATAAGTGCAATAACACACTCCGAGGAGTGGGTTATCTCCTGATAAACAGCCAGGTGCAATGCACCTCAAGCGTGGTTTTATCAGGAGATAACCTACACCTCATTGTGTGTTATTGCTTGCATATTGCACACAGTATACTATGTATTATTTTAAAAGCCAAAAGTCAAAAGTCAGGCTGATTTTAGTGGAGTGCTATGAAGCTCCATTTTATGATTATTCTATAGTTATTTCTAATCTATTTCTAATCTCGAAGAATTAAGCTGAAGATTTATTTTAGGGTGTATCCACCGAGCTTAGCTAGTTCTAGTAATATCCTATAGTAATATTTTGTATTTTGTACCTGTATGTGTAGCCAAGTAGTCATTTTGTTTTCCTTCCTTTCTTGCCTGCAATCCATGTAGCCCTTTGTAGCCCCCTGTATCCCTCTAAATGAGTATAACTGTTTTTATGTAAGGATTTTGCAAGGGTTTGGCTTGTCTGTAATACTGTGTATGGCGTTTTGTGTTTTGTGAAAACTTTCTGATATTAGTGGGTGTTGAGTATTACAGGGGAGGCACATAAAGGTCAGGAAGAGCATACTTCTTTAAATGTTAAACTCTAAAAACTCTGTGAGGATTTAGATTTTGATTATGGCTGTTTGGCTGTGATTACCTAACAGCTGCCGCTCTTTCTGACTAATTATTAGACCTGTGTAATTTGATTATTTTCCCTTCATAGTTTCCATGGTCTGCATGTTTTGCCCATGGTTAAACTTAATCATTAGTCAGGTTTGTGATCTGTGGATTGTTTACACCTGCATACACTTTATTGCTTTATAGGGTAAACTCTGAATACTGTTAAGAGACACATGTTCACTTAGGAGAAATAATTAAGACACATTCAAGGGTATCTGAACACTAAGTGACCCATAATTAGGAGCAATCAGGAAAATATGGGATCTGAGGGATGATATATATTGACTACACATTGCTGTGGTTTAGCCTATTTAAGATGTTCACTATTAAACTGTTCGATTAGGTATTACTATGATGCATATAATTGGAAATTCATAGATAATAGCCTAATCAGAAATGCTTTGGCCTTAAAAATAATACCTACTGAAATAGATAATAGTTTTATGTGGTTAACTTCAATGGAAATGGCAGTAGCCTTACAAAGTTTTAAAAAGAATGAAGGTCCAGGACCGGATAATATTGTGGTTGACGTCTATTTAGAAGACATTGATTGGTGGTCATCCTTACTAGCGGATTTTTTCAATAAATCTATAATGTATGATTATACATCAGCATTGTGGCTTGGTAGTCATATCTTACCTATTTTCAAAAAAGGTAATAGGGCTCTTCCAGAAACTGTCAGCCAATTAGTTTAATTGATACACTAGCTAAAGTTTATACAAAAATATTACTGATTAGGTTACTAGATTGTATAATGAGGAATGGAGGGCTATATATACTTCAAGCAGGATTTGCTAAGGGCTGTGGCACTATAATTCAGATATTTATTTTTCAACATTTATTAGAAAAATATTGTGTAATAAGGAAGCAAAAACTGTACGTTGCATTTGTGGATTTCAAATCTGCTTTCAGTTCAATAGATAGAAATATCTTATGGTTTCAAATGCTCAAACTGGGCATTGTTCCGAATTTAGTAATATTACTAAAACACCTGTACACTAACACCTGGTCTAAAATACAATATTCTAATAATGTTCTGCTAACAAAAAAAAAATCCTACAGTGTGTGGTGTATGGCAAGGTTATGTACTGGCACCAACTTTATTTAACATTTACATTGACAAATTAATAATTAACATGATGAGTAATGAATTTCATCCTCTAAAACTGGACTAGATTACGATTCCATTGTTAGCTTATGCAGATGATTTGGTGATTTTCTCATTAACTAGGATAGGACTGCAGAGAAGTTTGGATAGACTCAATAGCTTGTGTAAAAAGTTAAATTTAATGCCCAACCCACAGAAAACAAAGGTAATGATATTTTCTATTAAGATTTTGTCACCAATTTTATGTATCTAGGGGTTACACTGTCATCAAATTTGAAGGGGAATAAACATATTTCCTTAATAGCAGATAAAATGAATAAAACCATGCTAGGCTTGAAATGGTTTAATATTAGATATGGGGGTCATATGACAGCACCAATAATTAAAGCAATAAATATTAAGCTAATCCCTCAAGGGCTATATTCAGCCAAAACTAGGGGCTTTGCAGATTCACAGAAAATGGAAGTGGTCATAAATAGGACATATAAACAGGCACTGGGGCTCTCTTATAACTCCCCGAATGCTCTGATTAGGTCTCAGTTGGGACAAATTTCAGTGAAAGAGTGTATTCATATAAATATTTTATCTTTTTAGTTGAAACTTAATTAATCAGAAAATGTAATATTAAAAAACGTGTTAAATGAAAAAAAAAATATGGGTTAAGAATAACAGACCTAATTGGTTATCACAGGTAAAGGTACTCCTGGAACAGTATGAGTTAATAAAATCAAAGAACTGGATGGATAAAAAGATTACAATAAATCAGGCTTATCTAAAAGTTATAAAACATGTAGTATCTGCCAGAGCTAAAGAAAATGATTTATGATTAATCAGTGAATTGAAGGTATGTACATGGCTTGCCAGTAATACAAGAGAACACAGTTTAATGTTTTACTTAACAAATTTACATGATCCAGATTATAGGGAAATTATAACACAGTATAGCTTGGCACTCTATCCTAGTAATGTTTTGATGACTAGATATTTTAATGACCCTCAAGAATCCATTTTTTGTAATTGTGGTATGACTGAGTTTGAGGATCTACATCATGTAATATTCATATGTCCATGGTATTCTGATTTAAGGAAAAAGATTCTTGGAGAAATAATTGATTCCATGGCACTACCCACGTGATACATTTTGGACTTCTTGCTTAACTCTGAAGAAATTTCTATGCTGAAGAAATTACTTTTATATATTTTATGAATATTATCACGTAGGAAGAAAAAAAATGTCTGCTAGAGTTATAAAAGTGCATTGAAATTATTGTGTTGTAAAATGTTATCCTATATCAAACCTGGTTGGTGATATCTGTTTTTGTAAATTATTTAATTTACATTTCTATGTCTAATGTTATCATCAATCTATGTCTGTATTGTAATGGCAATCATGTCAACGATGAACTATTTTTACTTACTTACTTACTCATAAATGAAAGCATCCAGCCACTGTCTTGTAGGTGCAGCAGAGTCTCTTTCAAGTAAGAGAAGTTTCCGCCCAGCAAGCCGTGAGTACTGTCATGAGTTAGTGCTGGAATCCACTCAGGAGGGGGCAGTCTTAGACCTGGTACTCTCAAATTTCCCATCTGGGAACAAGTGATCACCAAACAGTGTGGTTCACAATAAATGCAGGTGTAGAGTCAAGCCATACAAAAGCAAAGGTGTTGGACTTTAGGAGAGCTGACTTTGGCAAAATGGGAGAGTACCTCAGAAAAGCACAAGCAAACAGGCAAGAAGGAGGGGTGGAAGAACAATGGGGAAAAATCAAAAAGGCCATCACAGAGACAACAAGCCTTTGTGTAAAGCAAATCAATAAAACAAAATGAAGGAAAAAGCCACTATGGTTCTCAAAAGAGGTGGCAGGAAAGGTTAAGGAGAAAAGGATAGCATTCAGGAAATGTGAGGAAACGCAGAAGGATCAGGAGAGAACTATGTCAGATAAAGCAGAAGGAGGCAGGGAAGACAGTTAGAATATGAAATGCCCAAAATGAGGAAAATATAGCCAACTCTGTTAAGAAGGGGGATATTTTATAGGGACATTAGAGAGTGAAAAAAGACCAAGGGAGGGATACAGATGCTTAATAAAGGAGAGGGAATGTGGGCAAAGGGTGACAGTGAAAAAGCATGGATATTGAAAAAATACTTCTGCTCAGTATTCACAAGAAGTGAGGAGGAGGAGGAGTTAGCTTAACCAAACAATAAAACACTCTGGATAGGGAGGTCAATACCAGTCCATTTACAGAAGAAAGGGTACTGAAAGAACTCTTAAAACTGAAGGTGGACAAAGCAATGGGACCTGACAGGATTCACCAAAGAATTCTAAAAGAACTAAGGGTAGAACAGGTAACACCACTGACTACACCCTTTAACAAATCATGGGAGACTGGGGTGTTACCTGAGGACTGGAGGAGGGTGGATGTGATTCCACTTCACAAAAGTGAGAGCAAGGCAGAGGCAGGAAACTACAGACCTCTTAATTTGACATCAGTGGTAGGGAAAATGATGGAATCACTTCTGAAGGAAAGAATTATGTAGCAAGAAAGAGCCACTCTGCAGTCTATGGTGCTCACAGCAAAAAAGCAGAACAAGGAAAGATTAAGCTGGGCACGCACTCACACCAGGAACTGGACACCACTTGTAACCATAGGTGCTTAAATCCTTTATTTTTTCATCAGCCACTCCACCACCTTCAACAGACATGACCAAGTGAACCTCAACGTTTCGCACAGGCGCACTGCACTTTGTCAAGAGAATGTGGAAACATATAAACTATTACATTTAAATAGTGTGCACAATCATTTACAGGTGTAATACCTATTTAATTTAACAATCACATGAATACAATTCAAAAGCTGATTAGATCTAACCATGCTGTAACCAATGTTACTTTAAAGACTCTGCTTAATGAAATTTAATTCAACGACTTAAATAAATCTGATTCGACTACCTTAGTCATAAATACTTTATTTTATTATGCTTGTGAAAATATGCTTTGCACTACAAATAAATAAATAAATCTGTAACCAGGACCAAGGAGGCTTTTTGCCTTCTTTAAAAAAAAAGATTTTCTCTAGTGGATAGAATGACTTGCATAAATAAATCACACTGTGAATAAGACTGTAATTCAATCTTATCATTAAGAACAGGGAAGCTCATTGCCTGCATTTTAAAAATCCAGAAATTCTCTCTATTAGATAGGAGACTATTTAAATCATCCCCCTCTGGCCAAGTTTAACTTTCTCAATGTCCATAAATAACCATGTATGGTCTGATGGGTTTTGTATAAAATGAGTGTGTTGTGCTGTTGCATAATCCAGATTTTTGTTAGCCACAGCACATATGTGTTCTTCCACTTGTTCTTTAAATTTACTCTTAGTGCATCCTATGTAGTATGCCCCACACTTGCAGGATGCAAAATAAATGAACATTGTAACTATCACAATTATTTAAATCATTAATTAAAAGCTGCTTTCCATTTCAAGGATTCATGAATGTTTTAGTTACATTCACATTTGAGCAGTATTTGTATCAATGGCACTTAAAGCATCCTTTAGGTAATGGTGGCAGCCAATTGCTTTTTCTTACATGCATATCTACTATGGGCACTGCATGTTTATCTAACAGTGGGGGGGGCAGGAGGGAGAGACAATGGAGGACTCTGAAGTTACCTGCTTACTAGCAGTTTGCTCGTGTATTAATGAATGCAGAGGCTGATAACTGTCTAAGCCGGTCACTGAAATTTGTGGACCTTTTATAAGCCATTCTTGGTGTTTGTGACACATATTTTTCCAATTTAGGCTCATTTCATAAGATGGGCCAGTGTCTCCTGATTATGTTTTCAATTTTACCAGAATCCATACTAAACGTAGTAACAAAATTCAGCCCATCCTTATTCTGTTGAACACTCAATTTCTCTACCAGCAGTGACTCCCTGTTCATATTTGTTGCATCAAGTCTTGTCATATTAATATCTGTTTGACTATACTGTCTCTTTTGAAAGTGTCTTTCTAAGTCATCCACCCAGTATTCAAAACTGGTATCAGAGGAGCAATTTAATGCTGTGCTAATGTGAATGTAACTAAAACATTCACAAATCCTTTGAATGAAAAGCAGCTTTTTATTAATGATTTTATGAATTGTGATAGCTGCAATGTTGTTTATTCTGCATTCTGCAAGTGTGGGGCATACTACATAGGATGCACTAAGCGTAAATTTAAAGAATTAGTGGGGGAACACATACGTACTGTGGCTAACAAAAATCTTGATTATGCCACTGCACAACACACTCATTCTATGCAAAACCCATTAGAACATTTGTGGTTATTTATGGGCATTGAAAAAGTTAAACTTGGCCAGGGGGGATTTAAATGGTCTCCTATCCAATAGAGAGAATATCTGGATTTTTAAAATGCAGGCAATGAGCTTACCTGGTCTTAATGATAAGATTGAATTACAGTCTTATTTATAGTGTGATTTATTTACACAAGTCCTTCTATCCAATAGAGAAAATCTTTTTTTTAATGTAAGCAATTAGTGTCCCTGGTACTGGTTACAGTTGTATTTATTTAAAGTGTAAGATTTATTTGCACAAGCATAACAAAGTGAAGTATTTATGACTAAGATAGTTGAATAAGATTTATTGAAGTCGTTGAATTAAATTTCATTAAGCAGAGTCTTTAGAGTAACATAGGTTACAGCACAGTTAGATCTAATCAACTTTTTAATCATATTAATGTGATTGGAAAATTAATTAGGTATTATAGCTATAAATGATTGTGCACACTATTTAAATGTAATAGTTTGTATGTTTTCACATTCTCTTGACAAAGTGCAGTGCATCTGCATGAAACATTGAGGTTCACTTGTTTGTGTCTGTTGAAGGTGGTGGAGAGGCTGATGGAACAATGAAGGATTTAAGCACCTACAGTTATGAGTGGTGTCCGGCTCCTGGTGTGAGTATGTGTCCAGTTTAATCTTTCCTTGTAGGAAAGAATTGTTGAGTATCTAGAGGCCAGCGGAACACAGGACCCAAGGCAGCATGGATTCACAGTGGCAAGGGTCATGTCAGACAAATCTAATAGATTTCTTTAATTGGGTGACCAAAGTAGTAGACCAGGGAGGGGCTGTAGATATGGCCTACCTAGACTTTAGCAAGGCATTTGGCACAGTCCCATGCAAAAGATTAATATACAAGTTAGCCAGCCTTGGAGTGGGTCCCAAGATGGTAGCCTGGGTAAAATATTGGCTGGATAACATGATGCAGAGGGTAATAGTAAACAGAGTCCCCTCTGAAGAAAGGAGGGTTACTAGTGGGATACCAAAGGGTTCAGTACTGGGACCAGTCCTCTTTAATGTCTTTATAAGTGACATCGCAGAGGGACTGGAAGGAAAAGTATATCTCTTTGCAGACATCACAAAGATCTGCAATGGAGTTGATATACAAGGTGGGGGTAGAAAAGATGAGAAGGGACTTGACAAGGTTGGAGGAATGGGAAAATGTATGGCAGCTTAGAGTCAATACAAAGAAGTGTAAAGAAATGCACCTGGGAAACAAAAACCCAGGGGAAAAGTACAACATGGGGCGTGAGATACTAACAACAACAAAAATGGAAAGGGAATTGGGGCAGTCATATCAGATCACCTAAAGGTGGGCAAGCAGTGTGAGAAGGCAGTAAGGAGAGCTGAGTGGATACCGGGATGCATAGGGAGAGGCATCACCAGTAGAAAACAAGAAGTTGTTATCCATCTGTACAGACGGTTGGTGAGACCCCATCTGGAGTACTTTATGCAGTTCTGGAGACCCCATCTCCGCAAGGACATAGACTGGATGGAGGCTATCCAGAGGAGGGCAACTAAAATGGTACAGGGTCTGCACCAGAAAACATATGAAGAGGGATTACTCCACGAGCTGCTAGAAACCTTAGTCTATCTCTAGGGACTGCAAACTGAACCTGTATCTGTGTTTATTTTAAATGAAACTTGATTGTGCCTATTTTACAAAAAAAAAACACTTGGACACTGATATTGTACATTATAGAGCCTTGGTGAGTGGCTGTCTTTCATTTTATTCATTTTTTAACAGTTTGCAGCACTAGCCTTCCTGCATGACCTCTGGAGCACTTCCGGGTCACAGGACTGATCTTAACACTCGGCCTGCAGCGAGTTCAGTATTGCTCCCTGAGCTGCTAGAAACCTTAGTCTATCTCTAGGGAGTGCAAACTGAATCTGTGTCTGTGTTTATTTTAAATGAAACTTGATTGTGTGTCATAAACTGCACTGCACTGGAGCTCTGTTCCAGCAGCAACAGGAAGAGGGTGGGTAGTTTTTGTGCTCAGACTGCATAAACTACCAAATGCTGTAACACTGCCTATTTTACAAGAAAACACTTGGACACTGATATTGTACATTACAGAGCCTCAGTGAGTGGCTCTCTGTCATTTTATTCACTTTTGTAACAGTTTGCAGCACTAGTAGCTTCGCTGCGTGACCTCCGGAGCACTTCTGGGCCACAGGACTGCTCTTAACACTTGGCCTGCGGTAAGCAGGGTGAGTGTGCATCATCACGTGTGAAGACACATGCAAAGACACGTGCATCTGCATGTGTTTGCATGTTTGATGTGGGTGGCCTAGGTGTCAGCGCAGGTTACCGAGCTTAAACCCGAAATAGGATCAGGTAATCCTGCCTTGTGTTGCAATACGTAGCTCTGGAAACAACATAATTAGATTCAGTACTAAACCACATATTTCAGTTGTTGACACATACTGCCTAACCCAATAATGGAAGGCCCTATTAAAATGTTCTTAACTTGTTTAGTGTGTTGCTCAGGTGAAGATGTGGGGCAGTTCACTTGTGATAAATGTCTCTCGATTAATACACTTCAGGCAGAGATCTCTAGGCTCCTCACTAAAGGCCCTCAAGATGAGGAGATGTCTAGGCTCCTCACTAAAGGCACTCAAGATAAGGAGATCTCAGCATTAGAAGAATGTATTGATTCCAATGCCTTACAACTTGAAGCAGCCCCAATTATGGAAATCAACAGCACACAATCAGACCTCAATGACTGGCAACTGTAACCAGAGTAAAGTCAAAATGCAGAGGGGGCAGATATTTAGTACCCCTCCAGTGAGAATGCACAATACATTTCTCCCCCTAGAAACAGAAGATGATGTTCAGTCCCCAATTAATATATTAACCACCCCTGAAGTGCCCACTGAGAACCTAGCCATTCATACATCTCCTACCCCCCATAAATTAGTGAAAAAAGTTTCAATAAGACTCCCAAGTTCATGCTCACCCCTTCAATTTCTGAATCTTTAATCACCCAACAACCTACTCCTAATACCAAGTCATTTCCTACCCCTATAACTGTTCAGCCCAGACAAATCTTCATGCTTGGGGACTCTATTATCAAACACACTGATCGGACTATAAGTAATATTGATAAAGAAAACTGTACATGCTCCAGCTTCAAGGGGGCAAAGATTGCAGATATCACGGCCATGATACATAATATTTTACACAATGCCAGCAACAACTCATTGGTACTCATCCATGCCGGCACCAATGACATACTATACAAACACCTAGTAGACATTAAAAAAGACATCATTGCCTTAAGCAACCTGCTTATCGAAAAGGGTTGTACTATCTGCATCTCCAAAATTTTACCAGTCCCCAGAACCACAGAGTTTGTTACAAAGAAAATAAAAACAATAAATGAATGGTTACGTAAAGGGCGTCTTAAACAAAATATAATATGTGTAACTCATTGGGAGAGGTTTGTTGACAGGTCTTCTCTTTACTGTTGGGATGGGCTCCATCTTAGTAGATGCATCTTTTGGATGAGACGTTAAACCGAGGTCCCATCTGCCTGGATTGGTGGTAGTTCAGGTGGATGTTAAAGATCCCATGGCACTTATTGAAAAGAGTAGGGGAATTTCCCCGGTGTCCAGGCCAAATTTCCCTCATTCACTAAAAATACCACCAACAGCTTAATCTGGTTCAAGGTCAGTTGGCATTCATCTGTATCCCCTTCCCCCGGGTCGTGCCTGAAAATAGGCAGGATTTGTCTAGTGCACTTACCCGGTCAACAAAAGCAAAATAAATAAATAAATAAAAATAAATGTAGCAGTACCCTTCTAAGTAAACCATTCCTCACAAACATCAACCATCTTTTAAACTAGAAGTGGGAGAATGGGAGAGCTCCCAAATCTCTGAAAACATATATGGAACCTTCATCCCCATGTAAAATTCTATTCTTAAATGCACGTTTACTTAATCATACTAAACAAGCAGAACTAGAAGCCATTATAGTATCTCATAACATCAGAATAATAGCAATAACAGAAACTTGGTGGGATTCAAATTCATTACTTATGAAAGAAATTAGGGGCTTTAAACTCTACCACTAAGAGAGGGGAGGTAGTCAGGGTGGAGGTGTCTGTCTATACATAAGGGATGATATATATTCACGTGAAATACAATACTCTGCTTTAACAGAGAGAATATGGGTATCCATTCAGTTTAATGGTCAGTCCCAAATTATTCTTGGCAACTGTTATAGGCCTCCCTCCCCAACCTTGACTATCATTTAGAACTTTTGAATGATATCTCCTACTTTTCTGATAAGGATGACACTACTGGGAGACTTCAATCTTCCAGGTATAGATTGGAATACTTTAACAGGTTCTACCAATCATGAGAAATCTTTCATCTCGTTGTTCATCAGACCATGGACTCTCACAATTCATTTCTGCACCAACAAGAGGCTCTAATGTTGTAGATCTCATTATATCTAACACTAATAATATTATTTCTCACATTCATATTACAGCTCCTCTTGGTTCTAGTGACCACTCCGCTATCCAATTCACTATCACTACAAAACATTCTACTCTAATCAAACACATGACATTTAAAGATTATAGTAAGACAAACTTTAACAAAATTATCAAACTGCTTTCCTCCAAACACTGGGACAAATTATTGAACCACCTAACAACCAATGATGCTTGGAACTTGTTCAAAACTATAGTACACCAGATAGAATCAAAATGGGTCCCTATAGGCAAAAAATGTAATACTAAGGGAAGAATTCCGAGATGGTTTAATAAAAAAAATAATTAATTAATTAAGCAAAAACAAAGACTAACAAACTAAAAAATAAAACTTCACCCAATAAAGACTCCACTTACCTAAAATGCAAAACCATTCCAAGAACATTAAAACACTCAATAAAGTTAGCCAAAGCTAAACTTGAATTCAAAATTGCCCACACTAAAGATTCTCACAAAACTCTTTACTCATACCTTAATAGCAAAAGGAAAATATTAGAAAGGCGGGACCTCATTCCCATAATAATAATATAGTTAAATCTGATATAGACACAGCCAACATATTTAATATTTATTTTCTTCCATATTTTCACTCCAAAGATGCTTTATTCACTAACCCACACCCATCTATTAATAACACTAATTACTATATTACTGATTCTATGATTCTTAAAGCATTGCGTACTCTAAAAAAATCATCCAGTCCTGGTCCAGATAACAATAATCCAAGATTTCTTCTTGAAACCTCCAGTACTTTACTGTTACCCTTGAATATCATTTTTAACAAATCACTTGTAATCAGTGAAATTCCATTAGACTGGCTAACAGCCTCAGTGACCCTTATTTTTAAAAAGGCAATAAATCTAATGTTCAAAATTACCGGCCAATAAGTCTCACTTCCGTAGTTTGCAAAATTATGGAAAAAATAATCAAATAATTTATAGAAAAAGAAATGGATTCACTGAAACTAACCGACACAACACAACATGAGTTTAAATCAGGGCACTCCTGCACTTCCAACTTAGTCTCCTTTTATACTAATTTAAGTCTAGTTTGGATAAAAACACCTCATCAGATGTAATATCATTAGACTTCAGCAAAGCTTTTGATAAGGTCCTCCATGGGAAACTGGTAACCAAACTAGAATCCCTTAGCTTTTCTTTTTTTTTTTTTTAATTCACAAAGCTTTATTTTTCATTTTTCTTTTTGGCTGGCCTGACAAGGCCAAGCGATACACAATACATAACAATAGACAGTATGAGTATGTGAATACAATCGTACAAACATACAAGTAAATCCCTCCTCCCACCCAAACCACCCCTTTCATTGTATCGGTAATTACAGTCAGAGATGTATTCACATGAGTTCAGTGAAGGCTTCCCATTATTTTTTGTCCTTACTAGACTTCACTGGGTGGCATATAGCACATGTAGTTTACCCCAGTATTTTCCAAATTTGGGGAGTTTATTGAGGACACTAGCAATCATTTTTTTCTATGGAGAGATTAGACAGTAGTTCCTGCAGCCACTCTGAATAGGATATGCTAGTGTCATCCAGCCAATGTTGAAGCACCAATTTCTTTACAGATAGTGCCATCATAGCTAAGTGGTATTTCCTTTCCATGACCCTTATTGAGGAAAAGTCCCCAAGAAGGCAGGGGATTGGTTCTATGTGTTCTGCTAGACCCAGCAAGGGATCCACTCTATGCTTAATAAGGCCCCAAAGTGGGGCTACTTTTGGACAGTCCCAGAAGATGTATTGTAATGAGCCTTCAGCTTGCATGCATCGCCTGCAGGTTGAAGAAGGGTACACAAAGGGATGAAGGTGGCTACCGGTGAGCAGAACTGGAGCCACAACAAAAGAAGTGAACCGACAAACTGTGTAGTCGAGCATCACAGAAACTACCAAAAAAATTACCTTTAAGCTAGGACCAGTTAACAGCTATTTATTTGTAATGTTCAAAAACAATAGTGAAGCAGCCAGCACTCATACAGTAACATGCAGATATCTGTCTGTTGCTGTATAGTGCTAATCTTTTTATACAATACAAATAAATAGATTTTAACGGACCTAGCTTAAAGGTCATTTTTGGTCATTACTGTGATGCCTGACTACACAGTTTGTAGGTTGAAGAAGGGGCCCTGCCCATTTTGACCAGTTTTAATGGTGTTTAGTACATATTGCTAATAATCTGATACTGCATCAGCCTTAGTCTATCCTGTGAGATAAATCTATGGGTATCCATCCAAACATTTTCCCAATTGAGTGTTTTCTCTGGGAATTGGGTAGTACAGTAACTAGAAGCCCCGATTATCTGCCAGAAAGCCCTCTCTAGTAAAATGGCATAAATATGGGATACAGCATGAGGTTGTGTAGCTGCAAGACTGAGTGGATGCAGGAATCTTCCATCCTCTGCTATGGTTTGACTTAACTGGGAACTTACTAACAGGTGCCTAGTCTGGTATACTTTCAAGAATGACTGGGGGTTTAGGTTGTACTTATAGATAAGATCTCCAGATGACAGTACTTGGCCACTGTTCCATAACTCTTCTATAGAGGATCTTGCCAGCTATAGGAACCAGGATGGTGAAATCATTTTCCCTCCAATTTGGAAGTTTGGATTTCCGGTAAGTAGCTGGTTAGGGTCTTGCATGTGTTGATAGGACAGGGAGGAGCATATCTGGGTATGAGTTTTTACTGATATTCAATTGGGGTTTCTTTAAGTGTGAGTGGTACTAGTTTAGGAGTTATACGTAGCAGTGCAAGAAGTGATGAACCCTGGGACAAGATAAGCTCCTTTTCCAGTATAAGCCATAGAGGATCCCTTGGCTTTTCATTTACCCTCACCAACTGGATAAAACAATGGCTTACCAATAGAATGCAAAGGGTAAATATTAATGGTTCACTGTCCAATCAATGCCCAGTTAGTAGCAGAGTACCCCAGGGCTCCACCCTGGGGCCTACCCTGTTCAATGTATACATTAGTGACATGCAAATTACCTCAAACAATTGGCTAGCTAAATTTGCTGCAGATTCTAAACTTGGGGGACATGTTAACACCAATACAAACTTGGTCAACCTAGGTTCTGATCTATATACCATTGAACAGTCGACACTTCACAATGAGATGGAATGCAACACTAATAAATGCGTTGCCTTCCATTTTGGTACAAAAAAAACAAAAACATATACAAAATCAACAACGTTCCATTAAAAGCATCCCTCACTGAAAGAGATCTGGGAGTTACTATTAATAATAAATTCACTACCCATAATCATTGTCATAAAATAACCAATAAGGATAATTCCCTCCTCAACCAATTCAAATACTCCTTTGTTACCAAAATGGAATAATGTTTAATTCTCTTGTATAGATTCCATATGAGGCCCCATTTAGACTATAGCTCACCACTGTGGAATCCATATTTAAGAGGTGATATAATCAAACTGGAGCGTGTTCAGAGACGGGCGACAAAATGGTGTCTGGTATGTTGCACAGGTCCTATTCTGAAAGACTACAATTCACAGGGTTACATACCCTCCAAAGGAGATGTTGCAGGGGGATATATTGTTCTTATACAAAGTAATACAATCACCACAACTTATGACAAACTGCAGACTTAACTTCTCCAAAACATCAAAATCACTCATATCCCATAACAAACAAATTGAACTACATAAAACAAACTACAACAAAAGGAACAACTTTATAATGATACAGGGCTCTAGGCTGTGGAATTCACTTCCCCAAGATTTAATCGACATTAGTAACTTTGAAACATTCAAGAAGCATTTAGATATCTGCCTTGCAACAAATCCAAACAAGACATATTAGCCCACACTGTGCTGGGGAAAAATCGTGATGGGCTTCGGCCTACTTTTTTTCCTAAAACAAATTTAGTAAACTTAACAAACTTAGACTAAAGAAGCTTAATATGTATACCCTCAAGGAAAGGAGGGAGAGGGGGGACATGATAGAAACTTTGAAGTACATCAAGGGAATCAACAAAGTCTAAGAAGGTATCATATTTCAGAAAAAGAAATTTGCAAGAACAAGAGGGCACAATCTGAAGATAGAGGGGGATGGCTCAAGGGTAATGTGAGGGAGTATTTTTTCACAGAGAGGTTTGTGGATAAATGGAATGGCCTCCCTGAGGAGGTCATGGAGTCAAAAACAGTGTGGGAATTCAAGAATGCATGGGACATACATAAGACAATTCTAGTGGGGGGTAGGAAGAAGTAGACTGTTGGTTAACTAGGATTTGCAGCATATCCATTAGGTAGGGGAAATGGGTAGACTAGGTGGGCCAAGTGGCCTTATCTGCTGTCAAATGCTATGTTTCTATGGCTCTAGGCTCTTCATGTTGAAAGCCAATCAGCTGCTTGCTGACTGGCTTCATGCAAATCAAAGGATCAAAGCCTTTTCAGATTGGAGCAGTTTGGTCCTTTGAAGTACATAAAGTTTATGCCAGCACGCAGCGAGTGGTGCCACAAACACAGTGTGTGGTCATTGGTCTTGACTGTTGAGTCCCTTCCAGTTTGAACTGCAACAGGTGCGGCAGTGACACTCCCCTCAAAAGCTACTCTCTAGAAGCAAGATGCTCGCTGTATGTGCATGCACAGTGAACATAAAAACAATGACTGGTATGACCCTACTTCAAAAACTCAACGTGGAGATAATAAGAAACTATAGAAAATGTTTATTTAAGCAATAATACATGACAGGGCATGTGTACTTGTGGGATTTATGCACACCTTGTGTGGTGAGTCCCTAGGCACAACCAAATGACTTTAACCACACAAGAAGTGTGTAAATCCCAATACTACACATGCCCCGAAGTGCATTATTGTAATTATAGAATTAATTTGTTATTAAAAATTATAATAACAATGAACTTGGTTAAGAGAAAATAAACATTTGATCAGCAGGATATTTACCGGTTGACTGTTGCAGGATTTACACATAGTCATGTGACATGTTTTGACCAATGAGGTTACAGGATTTTCATGTGTTATATAGCATGTTTATTGAAGTTTTGCATTAATAATACAGATACTAACAATTATGATGTACATCACATCATAAAGGGACATATAACTTAGAAAATATATAGCGAATGAAAAAAATTAATTCTACATTTCATTCCATTGCACTGCTATTATAGAGGAGTGATATGGGTTGGTGAAGGTCACTATTGAGGATAGGTTTGTTAGGCCTCTGTCTCCTAAATCATGCCACTCTGCAAGATAGCACTCTCTGAGGTAGACAATGAGTCTAGGTATTTGCCCCAGCTTTGAATTAAATGTTCTTCCTGCCCTTCCATACATATGTTAATGTTTCTTGGTCATAGGACAGGAGGATGAAGGTTTTCCACTGTACTAGCGTAGAAGAGGTCAATTTGTCCTGGTCATTTCACGCCATAAGAATTCGCTGTGGACTATTAGCTCTGGCATCAATCTGCTCCTATGTCAATTAATTTTTATTTATTTATTTAAACTTTTGTTAACTAGGTAAATGTAATGAGCCGAACCCCATTTTCATACATGGTCCAGGGCTTATTCAAAATACCCAAAAGATGTTACAAATTAATTCAAATTATATACATAGGACAGACATATTACAAATACAATTATACAAAATATGTACAAATAAGTTGTGCACAATAATAATTCCTAAGATGCAGTTCAAAAGTAATGTGACTAACACACACAGATGATTATGTAGAGAATTCAATTTTTCTAGTAACACATATGGTAATAGCACATTCACCCATACTACTTAAAACTCTCGGGATTACTAAGAAAGTATTATTGTTATCTCTGGACAATTCACTTCCACTTCATATCATACTGTACTCCAACAACAATTACAATACAACTTCCACGTCTATAACTCTTGAGCACATAGCCTCATCTGGTGGGTGAATTACACCCCCCTGGAGTTTATTTTATAAAATTTAGGTTGCAGGCAAATTTTCCTCTAATAAATTGACATGGGAGCCAATTGATGCCAAAGCTAATAGACCAGGGAGAGTTGTTGCAGAGCAAAATTACTGGTATGAATTGTGATGTAGCCATGTTAGTGTGGGTACAATGCAGGACACCCAAGTGTTTTTTTTATACACATTAGTAGGCCAAACTGAACAACACCCTCACCCACCTAGGGTATGGCTCCCATCCATCTTTTCCTAAATCTTCCATCCATATTAGGAGGGGGAGAGGCATACAGAGTATTGATTTGTCCATCAGAGTGGTTATCTCTTGCACTACCCTGATCCAGAACAGCTTCAGGGTACTGAATTCCCAAATAATAATGCATATAGTTACCCAGAGCTGTTTTACATCTGCCACATGTCAGAGGAATTCCAGGGCTGAATTTATGGACCACACTAGGTGGGTAATAGTCTGTGGAGAAACTTGCACTGGGATTTTTTGCACAAATTAATAATAAGTATGCCAATATATATATGTAGTATTGCAGCTAAGTTTTCCACCATAATGGAAAACACCCAATCCTTCTCCCAGTGACTTTTGACCTTAAGGGAATGGTCTGTTGGTAAGCTCTGTCTTACTTGACCAGTTTAGTTATCAGGTCTATCACCAAAACCTGTGATTTATAAGTGGTCTGCTCTAGTGCTGCCAAATGTGAGGCCCCCACTGGCTCCTGTCCCGGTATGTGCCATTCACCCGTACCTGAAGATATCTGTATGGGTGAGCCTGTGAGAGCTCCAGTTCATCCTTTAGTTCTACAAATGGGCATATGCCCTCCCCTGTGTACAGATCTCAAATACATTTAATGCCCTTGTCCTCCAAATCCTTAAATTCTGTATCCTCTAGTCCTGGTAGGAAATCTTGGTTCCCTGCAACTGGAAGCAGCAGCATATTATCCTTCTTTCACCCTCTCCTTTTCTTTGCCTCATCCCAAGCCTCCTAAGAATATCACAACATGGGGTTTGTGCTCAGACCCTTCACGTAAGCTTGTTTGTCCCTGGGCTTGAGAGACACAGTCTCACTGGGCTACTCTCCTCTTTCAAGTCTAGCAACCTAGCCTCCTCATTCTGATTCACCTAGTCCTGGGTATATTGGTGCTGTATGGACACATAATACCCCTGAGATCTAGAAAGGTGAGACACCCTTGTTCTATCCCACTCTTGAGCACTTGAACACTATTCCTAGGTCTCTTATCTTTCCAAATAAAGGCAGTAAACCCCCCATTCCATCCATTTTAAGCCTTCCATAGTGAGCCACATTGGAGGCATTTGCATAACATATAATAACCTGGGGACAATATTCATTTTCAAAAGGTTTATGTGGCCAAATCACAAGTTAGGGAGCGCCATCCATCATTCCAGGTCCACCAATACCATGGCTATCAGTGGCTTATCGTTAAGGCTATATAAGCTGCCTAACTCCTAGCCAACCTTAATCCCTAAGTAGGTCAGGGACCACCCCACTAACTGTAGCCCTCAGGTCTCTCTTGCCCAACTGTCTGGTGACTTACCTATAACCATGAGCTCTGACTTATTCAGATTCAATTTCTAGCCTGAAAAAAATTGCAACATCTCTAGCAACCCATAACAGAGCAGGCATAGAGTCTTTTAGGCTATTGACAAAGAAGAGGATGTCATCCTCACAGAGTGTGATTTTTATGCTGAGTCCCTGACTTTCCCATGGTCCTCTTTATCCCTCGTATTAAGTGAATTTTGACTGCCAGTGGCTCAATTGCCATCATGAGCAGTAAGGAGGACAGGCCCCCATTCATTAGGATATGGGGTTTGAGTCCCAATTATAGCAGTCTCACCATGTCTACATATGTAGGACTTTGTTAGTTGAGCAGTGCCCTTGATTTATTTGTGGTGGCCATCTATAATATGTAAAACAGAGTTTAAAAAATGCCCCATTTGTGTCTATGGAGCATGCTTGCATTCTCCATATTGTGACATCAGAAAATGGGTGTGTCATAGTACCAGGAAGTGAAAAGGGATCAGTGGCTCAACTTCATGGAGCCAAATTATGATCCCTTCCCTTTCAAAATTGGGGCAATGAAAAGATCTAATTTTGGCCCAATCTGACTTGGTGGCAGGAAAGGGTCCTTCATGGTTCTTGGGAAGAAATGTTAAAAAGAGCAGGAAAGGTGCTCTTTAAATTTCATCATGATTGGCATGTGTGCAGTTACATACCATATGTACTGTGTATTTGTGCTGTGTTTCAAATCTTTAAATGGAAAGGGGCTGAGGTACCGTATAAACAGCTAATTGTTCTGAAATTTCTAAATTAAATTTCGTAAGTATGTAAACTCCAAACCTGTACGCTCCTGTAACTTTCAAAGTAAAGACCACATTGTCACTAAATTTAGTAGGTTCATAGACCTTAAAGGAGTACTACAGTCAAAATTTGCAAAAAACACATGTTGTACAGAGTGCTTTGATTTGTTTGTTTAGTCCTTTTGTGTCCTTCCCAAACAGTGACCTCCATACAGTGCTGACAAAAAAGAAAAGCGGTAGGAGACAATGCTGCCAACAAAATCAGCACCAGTGGTAGCAATCACAAGTGCGGTTCATGATCTCTACCACTGGAAAACATTAGCCCCCCCCCCAAATTAAAATAATCAGCTCCGAGTTAGAGTTGGATTACAGGGGAAAAGTTACATTGTGGAGACCAGGATTAGAACCTTAATCTCAATCCTTTTTCTGGATGAGCTGCTTCTGCATTACTACTTCATGCCACGTGAGCAGCTTGGCTAGTTTTTTCCATTCCTTGACCCTTGTCTTCATTAGTAGCACCATGGACAGTGACCAGGCGAGTGCTTACTACATGGCGCTGTAATTCCCCTGTCTCTGTCCATGGCAGTGTGGTATAGAACATGCTGTATTAGCTTGCGCTATTCTTGAAGCACTATTCTGACCCGGGTAGGCCATTGATTCAGTGAGGTAAAGTAAAGCAGCAGGACTCTGAAGATAGACACCTGATGTTCTGACCTCAACTAAATAATTAATTACTTTTGTTTTCTATGTGTTTGTCTAGGTCTAGCCAGCGGGAATAAATGTTTTGCTTGTAAAGCTTTTAATTTCATCAGACTACACTCAGCCATAAAAAGCACACACATCACCCTTGGTCATCAGTGCTATAATTGGTAAAGACTCTAGCTGTTTTCTTACAGAATACCCACTCAGTTCGACCTCGGGTGATTACTGCACTGTAAATGTAGCCTTCATTTCCTACTGGATACAGAAAGGTACCTAAATCACAGCTGTACTGCTTTAAAATTGATGGTAACCCAGTACTAGCTAAATCTATAGCCCCAAACACAACACTAGCACATGGGACAGGAGGCATTACAGGAAAAAGAAGAGCTATAAACCATGGTAATATAGAGATCCCAGAGGTCATAAACTAGTGTGAGAGGCCATAAAACTAGTAGGCAAATTAAGAAAAAAACTCAAAATAGCAAACAAAGGGAAGGACACACCAGGACTAAACACACAAATCAATACACTCTGCACAACATATGTTACTATAAATTTTGATTGCAGTACTCCTTTAAAAAGGTCACTGCATGTGTCAGTGTCTTAATCTCTTGCTTAATGGATACCCATGTTATAAGTAGCCACAAACTACAAAATAGCATCAGTACTTAAAGTTGAATTTCATGTTTTTTTGTGTAAATGGTGAAATGTTATGATAATTTTAAGGAAGCTATTTTCATGAATTCTGCCCAGCCATATACCGACCCTGCCATGGAGGAAAAAGGAAAAGGCAGGAAAGAGTTGTAATAAGTGAAATTCATATTGGAGGGGTATTGCATTATCAAGATTCTAGTGCAAGAAATGTTATCTGTTTGCCTGTCATACAGGCCACACGAGTGTGGACCACAGCCAATCATTATTGCTAGAGAGGAGATAAATATTGTCTGCACTGTGATAGGAATGCAAGTTTGAAGATATTGAAATTAAACTTGTTGAAACTTTGTGACTTCAGGTGGCTTCATTTTTTACACTTTATCTGCAAGTGTACCACAAGAAAGGTGCCAGACTACATGATGGTCCTGTTAGAGCCTAAATCAATCCAGAAAGAGGTCATATCAGAATGAAACTTCATTTTGTTTATTGTTAAATGAAAGCTTATGGACATAACTGCCCATTTTCATAAGCGACCATGATCAAAGATACAAAACAGTATCCAATGTCACCAATGTGATAGTATGATCAAAAAAGTAAAATACTTCTATTCTGCATGAAAAACAATTTTGTCAGTAGAGAAAGTCTTGTAATATTGCCATTATATAGTTCATTGGTCAGGCAGCACTTGGAATACTGTGGGCAATGTTTGTATCCACAAAAGAATACTGATGTAACAGGTCCAATAAAGTTAGACTTGAGTTGATGCAAATGAGAGACACTGGGTTGATAAAGGAGATGTAGGGGAAGGACTACAACACTTATTTAAGGGAAGTTAATCTGTTTTCACTTCAAAGAGGAAGGGAGAGAGGAGATACGATTTTTATTTATTGAGCGTCTAGAGACTCAGGTTACAAAACTGCTTAAAACTTATTCCATAAGGATCAACATCTTAGGGGACATAACTATCGATTAAAGGGGGAACACTTCAAATCAAAAATGCAGAAACACTGGTTCACCCAAAGATGGTATCAAAAGGCAGCAGTCTGCCAAAGGAACTTGTAAACAGTGAACTTGCAAACTGCATTTGAAAGAAACTTTGACAGATATACTGTAAGGAGACCAAGATTACAGAGTTATCTGCTGAGTAACAGTGGGCATGCTAGATGGGTATGAGCCTTTATTTGTCTGTACCACATATGAACTTCTGAACAGCAATACAAACAGTTAAACATATAAGACTTTATTTAAAACAAGTGCAAGGATACAGACTCAGTAAGTTTGATTTCAGTGCAGAAAAAAATATTTGAATAAAACATTTCTGTAAAGTGACCAATGGGAAGAGAATTCCGAAAACTGCCTAGTATTGAAAAAAAAAAATAACCCTGGTCAATATTACTTCTGCAGTGTGGAAATTTTAATAAGGCTTTCCCCACAGACCTAGTTACAACCAATTTGATTTTAATTGTTCTCACTAATGTACCCAGACAATACAGGAGATTTCCATATAACAATTACCAAGCCCTGGTCCCCAGGGAATGCTGAATTCTCTGTGTCAAATTTGGCTAATTTAGTGTTGAATAGAGAGAGTAAAATAACTTGATTAGCTTATCCCCTAAATGAAAACCAGAGCCAGTACTGGCTGCTTCTCTTACACCAGATTATAGTTTGGAACAGCCTACCTATTGACTAGTGTAGAGCCTCTGATTTCCCTTCATGTTTGGTCCTCTACACAGACAGTAGCATCTGAATTACTTGCAACCTAGACCATGCTGTAGCTGAGGAGGTATATTTATACCATAGAACTTGGACTGCAGCTGGTGCCTATGATGTGCTTGACTATAGTATCTGTTGTGGTGTGCTGAACTACATTGAATGACTGGTATGTTATAGCATATACACTATGTGGTTTAAGGCTCTGAGCTGCAGACCTGGGTTTGAATCCCACCACCCTGTGTGCATACAGTGTGACTCTAAGCAAGTCACTTAACTTCCTTGTGCTCCCAGGTCACACCTGTAAGCAAGCTTCAGAATAGTGTGTCTCTCCTGGTTAAAAAAAATACTTATATGAATTTATGTGGAATGCAGATGTGATTTATTTGTTTATTTATTTATGATTTCTCTCAGACTAATACCTTTACACTAAAATCTCTTTAACAAAGGTTCCACATCAAGGTACAGTGATGAAGTGGTATCTTATGTACCTAAGTTATACTATCTCTTACCTTTTGACTATAATAAGGTCCTGCCTTGCAATTCTGCTGGAAAGCATTGTAAATGAGTAGTTGAAAAAATTGTTTATCCGATTCTTATGAAAAAACAAATTATTAATATTTTATTATTAGGTCATTTATTGTATTAGGGATGTTCTTAAGGAGAATGGTGGAGAGATGAATCTTTTCTGAGGTTCCCATGTTCCTGAACCCTGTAAGAAATGTCAGTGGCAGAAATTCTCTACTCTTTCTTTTCCATCTCCTTGCTCATTGTCCCACCATAGTCCCCTTGCAAGTCTGTAGCCCATCCACTAAGCCCACAAACCAGGCCAGTAGTTACCTCTGTTTCAAAGCTTTTAACCCTTCCTTCTCCCTACTTAGAAAAAATACTTATCTGCTGTACCACTGCAGGTTTCAAACCCAGTACTCTTGATGTCAGAGTCAGTAGCTCTACCACTTAACCATCATATCCAGCTATTTGATTCTAACTTTCTTAAGCTCTCATAGTTTCTGACCCCCATACTCTGCTAAAATATTTTTATTTGGTACTACTGCAGGCCTGCACCCTTGTTATCAGAGTCAGTGGATCTACCACTCAGCCATCATATCAGACAATTTTTAATGATAGTTTTTAAGGCTCTCATAGCTTCTGACCCCCATAGTCTGCTAAAATAATATTCTTGGTACTACTGCAGGCTTCAAACCCTGCACCTTTGTTACTAGGATCAGCAACTCTACCACTCAGCGACCCCATCTGGCTATTTTTTTACACTAAGTTTCAAGGTTGTCAAAGCCACTGCCCCCCATAGTCTGCTAAAATAACATTTCTGGTATTCACTTCAGGTTACGAATCCTGTACCCCTCTCACCAGTATCTTCAGCTCTACCGCTGAGACAACCAAAGCAGACTAACTCATGCTTAGTTTCTAAAACTCTAAAAGCCTCTATCGTTACAGTCTGCATAAAATAAATCTCCCCTTTTTCCCACTGTAGGTCTCAAACCCTGTGCTTTTGCCACCATAGTCAGCAGCTCTATCACTGAGCTTACAGTCAAGCTCTGATATTGTGGCATATCTCAAAGCTCTTACAGCTCTTCTGGCTCCCCCACAACCTCTTTGTTCTGCCCCCAAAGCTATCTAGGCACCATGTCTGTTCACTTTCACCTTATGTGCCTCATCCTCATAACCACCCAGGGGTTCACCTCCCATCAGCCAGCCCTCACCCTATGCCCTTTGTGGACTGCACCTTTGCATCGCTCCAGAATTGGCCTCCCCCCCACCTTGTCATCACATACTGGACCCCTGCATCCACCTCCTACCAACAGCCCCAACCCCAGCACCACCCAGGCCCCCTTGGCTCCACCCCTTCTGTGTCTGCCCATCCCTCCAAACCCTGTCCATCCCCTGCTCCACTACATCCCCCCTCTAAACGTACTCCCAAAAATATAACAACCTGCCACCCTATGGTTAGAGCCTTAGTCATCCTACTACTTCTCTCTGGTAATATCCACCCTAATCCAGGACCTGCCCCCACCACTCCACCTACCAGATCCTCTGGACTCCACATTGTCTCTCTGAATATACACAGCCTGACAAAGAAATCTGCAGCGCTCCATTGTTGGGCCACCCTTCACCAACCAGACGTCATTGACCTAGTGGAGACCTGGCTCTCCAAATCTACTCCCGACACCTTTGTCTCACTCCCCGAATACACCCCATATCGGGAAGACAGGGTAGGAAAGTGTGGGGGTGGCTGTGCATTTCACATCAATAATAACATTATTGGTCACATGCTGCCACCCCCCAAACTCACAAATAGAGCACAAGCCTTCACCCTAAAAATCACCCCTGTCCCCTCCAGGGGCCCACTATACCTCACCGTCACCTACATACCCCCTAAGAACCAAAAGCCTGCCGTCACATCCCTCACTGAATACCTCTCTACCCTACCGCACAATGCAGAGCAGACACAAGTAGGGGACCTCAACATCAACTGGCTTGGCCTCTCAGCTGCACCAACAAAGGACTCATTCTCGGCCCTTAACATGGTCCAATTAGTTACCCAACCCACTAGACTTCACCCATCTATTGGTACCCTCACCCTCCTGGATATCATTATCTCTAACCACCCCAACAAAATCCAGGATATAAAAGTACTTCCTGACTCCCTAAGTGACCACTCACCCATCCTATTCCAATGGACATCTTCCACAACCAAACCCATAACCCAAACAACCTTCCTAATGCATCTCCACCCAGGAGGGTTAATAAAACTTAAACAGCTGCTCACCCAAATAGATTGATCCTCCATTAATATAACCCCCAGCATCGACATTGCACTCAACCTGTTTACACAGGCCTTCACCAAGACCTGTGACCTCTATGCTCCACTCACCAAACTCCCCACCAAAAGACAACATGCTCCTTGGATAACCCCCTCCCTACTCCAAATGTTGAGAGACAGGGATAATCTCTGGCACAAAGCCACAGAATCTGGCAAGTTGGCAGACAGACAATCTTATAATGCCGCTCACAATAGATGCACTTGAGCCATCCATAAGGCCAAAGCAGACCACTATCAATCCACTCTCACAACCACGTGGGGGTCTGCGAGGACCTTCTGGAGTCCTATCAAAGAACTCAAGGGGAAATCACGCTCACCACCTCCCTCACAGCTCACCATAAATGGCACTGCCTCCACAGACACACTCACATAGCAAACTGTCTAAACACCACCTTCTTGGATCTCAGCACTATTCTTTGCAGTTGTTTCTTTGACCCTGTGCCCCAATCCCAAGCCCCAACCCTGCAGCATCCTTGTTTCCTCCTGCACAAAATATCCACCCATGAAGCTCATCCTTACCTACAAAAAGTGCTAAACAGCAATAACCCTGTAAATGACCCCCTAGATGCCAGGCTCCTTTGACTAGTCCTCGATGAGGTCCTAGTCCCCCTAATGGACCTGCTCAACAAATCCCTATGCCTAGGGCAATTCCCTAGTGCCTGGAAAACAGCTGTCATTACCCCCATCCATAAAAGTGGTGACAAAGCCTCCCCAGATAACTATCGACCCATCTCCATTCTTCCCCCCTCTTTAAAGCATTAGAAAATGTGGTTGCCACCCAACTTACTGAATACCTAGCCAAGTATGACATTCTATGCCCAGAACAGCATGGCTTCCATTTGGGCCATAGCACCACCACAGCCCTCCTAGAATTCACCAACTTCCTGCACTCCTCCCTAGGCATCGGTAACATTGTAGGAGCTGTGTTCATAGACCTATCCAAGGCCTTCGACATGGTCGGCCACTCTCTCCTTCTTGACTCCCTCCACTAACTTGGTTTCTCCACAGGCCCCCTAGCCTGGTGCTCCAGTTACCCTTCTGCCCGGTCCCAATGCAACAAAATTAATGGAACCCTATCTGACATACTACCCGTCCGCTGGGAGGTGCCCCAGGGCTCTATCCTGGGGCCACTTCTTTTCTCCCTCTACCTAAACTCCTTACCAAAGGCCTGCTCCACAAAAATCTTACTATATGCAGATGATGCAGTGCTCTTTTTTTTGCATCATAAACCCACGCCTCTTCAGGACTCCCTCCAACATGCCTTCTCCCAGGCCGAAACATGGTTTAAGGACCATAGACTGGTCATAAACTTAAAAAAGACTAAATCAATGATCTTCTCTCACCACCAAAACAAAGCAAAAAGTGCACCTCTCTGCATCCTTCCCAGCACCCAGCACCCCCTTGAACAGGTATCCAACTACAAATATCTTGGATTTACCCTCGACTCAGCCCTTACCTTCCATGACCACATAAACACCCTTGCTGCTGCAACAAACACCCAGATTGGACTCCTTTACTGACACAGGGACTCCCCCCACACCCTTAGGCTTGCCATCACCTCATCAATACTGTCCCTAGTGGACTATGGGCTCCCTGTATATGGGGCAGCAGATAACTCTGCACTCCAGAAAATCCAGGTCTCCCTAAACAAGGCCTGCAGGCTCCTAACTGGTGCACCTAGGCTCACTCACACCTGCTCCCTCTATACCTCTGCCAATCTTCTCAACCTCGATGAAAGGCTCCTCTACCAGACCTGCATACTGTCCAAGAAAATACTGCTCAGACTCTGCCCACCTGGGGTCACCACCTCTCTTCATCCTGCCACCCCCACTATCTCTACCCCCAACTCAGAGAAAGCACCACTGGTTGTGCCCAGGGTAAAAACCTCCCTTGCCCAGAGATCTTTCCACTACAGGGCCCCTACATGGTTTAATGCACTCCCAATCACCATCACTAGTGCACCCAAGATCGCCCACTTCAAAACCACTCTTCACAACCTCCTCTTTAATATCCGCTCCTGTAACTGCAACTAACTTTTCATTCCCTCACCCACTGTGATCCAAATTCTCTGACAAAGTCCATTATGGATTTCAACCTCCATCAACAATACCAAACCCATGAATAGGACTGACTACTCTGTTTAGATGCTTTCTCAAGCTAATAATGTTTTTCTGCTGTGATGATATAAATATCATCATCCAAATACTGTAAATAATGTCTGGAAATATCTACATCGAAATATTGCAAATAATGTCTGTGACAAATGTCTGTAACACATGCTTAATGTAATTGTTGCTATAACCAGTCTGTATTAGTTTCTATCTTACATGTGACGAGGTACCTTTGTAAATGAGCCTCTGGCTCAAAGGTTGTAAACCCGATATATCAAATAAAATAAATAAATATAATAGACAAAATAACTTTTGCTCAGACTCAGATTCTGGTGAAAGACAGAGGGTTGTCCTTTTCTGGCCTGCTAGAAGACTTTCTGGGAAATGGCTACATGCTCAGTAAAGGCTGCAGTTATGCCAAAAAGAAGGGGATGCTGGTCATGTCAAAGGAGAGGGCAGTCATGGGCATTAAAACTAGTGGATAGGGGTTGGAGTTTCTGCTAGTGCAGTAAGTTACCAGTAGCAGGAGTAGAGATGTTGCGAAGTTTTGCTTTGCTGGTGAAATTGTGAAATTTGCCTTTGAAAAATAATTTTGAGAATTGCCCACTTCACCACTTTGCCACTTTACCACTTTTCATTGAGTTTCCCTTGGGAAATGGCACTTTTTGAGGTGAAGTTAAGGTGAAGCTGCAATTTTGCATGAAAAAGTGCCACTTTGCCTGCCTCCAAATTTGTAAAGTCAGCACTTCGTGAACGTGAATGTGGCAAATTTTGTGAATTTTTTTCGAGGAGTGAATTTTGCCAACTTTGTATATCTCTAAGCAGGAGTCAGATGCATGGCAGGTCAGCTGTGCTGGATAGCACACAAATAGAAGATGTACAGTTGTAGCAATGAAGCACAGAGGGACAACTCTGATTTGAAAGCAAGCCATATAAGAATAACAGCAAGAAAAATGGACTAGCCTTGGAGCCTGATGTATCTAGTAGTCCAGGAAGTAAATGTATGCAGAATGACCTAGTGGGGGAAAAAATGACTGGTGTACCAAAAAGGGGTAATTCCAGCTATTTGAAAGGGATAGATCTGATAGGAAAAGAGTATGTGACTTTCTTTTTAAATGAATGTGTCACTCTGAAGAACTCAGAAGATATCAGGGAGACAAACAGTTTTATTGAATCCTCCTAAAAGACAAGCTAAGATATTCTGCATATGTTTATGTACTGCCTGAACTTGCTGCTTTAACATGCATTCCCCTGTTATAACTGCTTCCGTTAGCCAAATTGATGCTTTTCACTACCTTTTTGCACCCAAGATACATTTGGAGTCCATGGAAGGTAGTGGGGGTGTGGGTGAACTTATTGTTTAAATCTCTAATAATAGTTTGAGGTTAATATTAAGGGGCTAATATGAAGTGTTTGGGAGCTTTCACTCTGTGGGCTTCTATGTTAGTAGGTGGGTTGGTATGCAGTAACAGTTTGATATTAATTAAAGGTGCCGAATGGGAGGGGGAGCAGTTCATGTTTGTGGATTATACTATCTCTAATGTTTTGGGAGGTTTGTTCCTAAGAATTAAACCCCCACATTTAATCTTTTGCAATAGATTTGAAATCAGATTTTGTGGATATTGGGGATGGCATTGCTCTATGTACTGTTCTCTGTCTTTCTTACATAAGTTTGGTTATGCTCTGAAACTTGCCCTGTTGCTGCTTAGAGCAGCTGATGTTGAAGAAAATCCTGGGCCCCCAGTTCTTAATAATGTGTCTGGTTCTTTTGGTATATCACAAACTTCCCCCTTTGTAAATAGCCATGGCCTTAAAGTTCTTCATCTGAATGTGCGGAGTTTGATTCCTAAAATTGATGAAAAGGAACAGTTAATTAATTGTCATAAACCCGATGTTATTGCACTTTTGGAGACATGGTTAAAACCCCTGGTCACTGATAGTGCATATAGTATCTCTGGATTTAAATTGATTTGTGCCAATCAGACAGGGAAAAAAAAGGTGGGGGTGTATTAGTTTACTTCAAAGATCATCTACAAGTCAAGCTGGCAGTATACCTGAGAGGCTAGAGGAATGAGGTGTGAATGAGCTTGGTACATCTGGCAGACTAGACCTGAGTTTGATTCTCACAACCTCCACTTGCATACTGTGTGACTCTAAGCAGGTCATCCCTAAAAACAGGCATGTGGGCCTTACCCAGTTACTAAAAAAAATTCTTGGGTCAAGTTGTAGTGAGGGATGTTCAACCGACTGGCTGTTGCTACATTTTATTTTGGGAGGTAAAAAACATCTTATAGTTGGATGTTTATATAATCCCCTCAGTGTGGGCAAGAAGGCTTGTTTAATTATCTTGAGGTGGCTACTCCATATATTCAGAGATATGATAAGGTTATTTTAGAGGATATGAATTTAAATTGGCATTCTAGGGCAAGTTTGGGGTTGGAATCCTTTCATCAATCATATGAATTAGTCCATTGCATCAATGAGCCTGCACACTTAAATTATCTTACTTTAAATCATTCTATATTAGATTGGGTTCTGACAAATAATTTGAGAAGAATGACTAAGTTTGGTGTTTTGGCTGACTCTATGAGTGATCACAAGACAACACTCTGTGTGATGAGTTTAAAATACCCCAGAGCCCATTCTTGTTTAACTCAAGCCCATTCATTTAGATATGTCAATCTTGACGAGTTATATTTTCATTTATCCTCTATTGATTGGTCTTTTCTGGAGTGCATCCCTGATATTGATCTGGCATTGGATTATTTTTACATGCAACTTCTCCCAATTCAAGATGCCTTATTTTCTATTTGTACTCTAAGACACAGAGGAACTCCAAATGGCTGGTTCTCACCAGTTATTAAGAAATTAATCAAGGAAAGAAATTCAGCCTGGATAGGATACAAAAGTCACCCCAGTGTAACGACAATGAATAATTATTTTAGGCTTAGGAATCTAGTATCATGTACAGTGAGGAAAACTAAAAAAATATTTTTATAAGAATCAGTTTGAATCTAGCTGGCTGAATCCAAAGAAATTCTGGGATAACATTAATAATTTAATATTTCCCAAAGTCAAATCTAATATTCAAAAGGTTACCATTAATGAAGTAGATGTAATTGATCCCTTGAAAATTGTTCATTTGTTAAATAATACATTTTCTGATTTGTCCAGTTTTGGTCTAATGCTTCGTAGCCTGGAATGAACAGTTCTGAATGTCTAGATGTCTTGGCCAATTGACCTATGTTTATGTTTAAAGAGATTGTTCAATCTGAAATTTTGAAGCTATTTAATAGTATGCTGGATAAATTCTCTGATTGTGGGGGTGGGTTAGATGGTATTTTTTTAAAGTTAGAGTTACCATTTTTTATTACTCCTTTATCTTATATTTTTAATTTGTCCTTAATTACCTGTCAGTTTCCTTCGGATTAGAAAAAAGCAAGGATTGTCCCACTTCCTAAAAAAAACAAATGCAGTTAATTTAGATTATTTTTGACCAAACTCTATTCTAAGCCCCCTTAGTAAAATGCTTGAGAAGGTTGTTGCTTGGCAGATTAATGATTATTTGACTACCTTTGGTATGTTGGCAGACCAACAACATGGTTTCATCAATATTGTAGAACATGGACTGCCTTGGTCAGGTTCACGGACACCGTCCTACAAGGGTTTGATAAGGGCCCGTTAACCAGGGTGGTGTTCGTGGACCTGACTAAGGCATTCAACCTGATTGATCACACTCTTTCTTGTTCTAAATTGAAGAATATTAGTTTCTGTGAAACTGCTGTGTCATGGATTGGGGATTATCTGTCAAATCGATGCCAATTTTTTCAAATTGAAAATGCCATTTTGAATGTGTCTCAGATATCATGTGGTGTTCCTCAGGGGTCCATTTTGGTCCCCTTACTATTTTCTTTATTTATTAATCAGTTCCCTCAATTATGTTCTTCTAGTGATTCTATTTTGCATGCGGACAATTTGATCATTTTTCCCAGTCCAGGTCAGAATCTGAATTGTCCCTTGCTTTAGAGAAGGATTTTGGGGAAGTTTGCTCATGATTTATGAATAATCTCATTGTGTTAAATTTAAAAAAAAACACAAGACAATGCTTTTTGGTATGCCATCTATGCTAAGGGACACTCTGGGGCTTGTTTTGCTTGATCATCTTGGGTCTCCAATAGAACAGGTTAATCAGTTCAGATATCTTGGTGTTCTTTTTGACCCTAGGCTCACTTTTTCTCTGCAAGTACAGTCTGCTGTTAGAACTATTAATCAAAAATTAGGCTTACTTTACAAGTTTAAATCATATTTTATAGTGGAGAAACAAAAGGATGTTGCCATTGCGTCACTTCTCCCACATTTTGATTATGCATTAAATTTGTATTTTAATTTGGGTTTGGAGGAATTGCATTCATTGGCGGTGGTCTAGAACAATATTTCTAGATTTGTTCTTGCACCCCCAATTTGTACACACCATTGTGGTCTGTACTCGTCACTGGGTTGGTTGACCTCTCTCTTAAGGATTAAGCATTCTTTGGGTTGTAATATATTTAAATGCCTTTTTTATAAATTGTTATTTCCTTTGTCAGGCTTAGCCTCAGTCAGATCCGTGCTGCCTAGTCTTAAATCAGCAAATGGCACTTTTACGTATGTTGTTTAATCAAAGCTTAAAATTGGATCATGGGCATTTACAGTTGCAGCTCCAATTTATTGGAATGTGCTGCCTATTCATATTCATCAGGCCTCTTCTCTTGTGAATTTCAAGATGAAGTTGAAACAATACTTACTTCAGATCTTTGTATGTAATTGTTATGTGTAGAGTATTTGATATGTTTACTGCATGTACCTTGTTTATTTTGTCTAAATTTTGATGTATTTTTGTCAGGCTCGGACCTGAAAATGGACCTTCGATCCAGTGTCCCAACCCGGTAAACAAAGAATAACCGAAAAACAGAAAATGAAGTGACAAACTAGTCACAAAGGATGGGGCTACAGGACTGCAAACAGTGCAGATCAGCTTAACAAATGAAGAACTGATAAGTGATTTGCAAAAGTTTAATTCCAAAAGTAACATTTTGGTGGCATTTCCTAATACAGTACCAGAAATTTTTGAGAATATTTTGATAGGTAGTAATTTGTGGTATTTTCACTGGTAATTTAAAACTACTAACCAAACACATCCAGCTCTGCTAGATTCCAATATTTTACTGATTTATTTAAAAGTTTAACCAGGAAGGCATTCTGAGCAGACTACTGCTCAATTCCAGATGCATCCTGGGAGTTGGGGGGAAGGAGTGCATACATATGAGTCATTGTCCAGAAGACTTTACAATAACATCTTACAAGGTGAAGTACGGTACAGCAGACAGTGATACAAGGCATATGACAAGTTAAAATAAGGTATCAGTACAAGGCATTTGACAGTAAGTTAAGCAATATTCACATTGAATCTAAACAACTTTATTCATAGATCAACTGCTTATAGAGGCAGGAGCTAGCATTTGGTTCAGGTGCAGGTGGAGGAGAAATGGTCTTTGAGACAGGCATTAAGATGCTGACTGGGGGAGGTGTGCCAAATATCCAGGAGGACAGAGTTCTATGGTTTAGGCATGCAGTATGTGAATGGTGACTGGCCTGCTGAGGTGGACCTGAGTGGAATGGACAGGAGACATGAGTCACCTTTCCTGAGTGCATAGCCCTTGAAGGTAGGGGCTGAGAGGACAGAGGCAAGATATGGGGGGAGGGACTGTGCCCAATATTTGGCCATAATGTTGGCACAGTGGGAGTGGCAACAGTCCTAAAGCAAGGGGACATCAAAGGTCTGGTATAGGTCACAGTGGTGAGTGGTGGGGGGAACAGTCAAGGGCAAATTAGCAGAAGGAGTGGAAGAGGGGGTCCAGTCTGGGTAGGGTAGACTTAGAGGTGGCACTGTATACTACATCACCATAGTCAAAAAGAGGGAGAATCATCTTCTGCACAGTTGCATGGTGAGCAGGCAGAGGGATTCATCCACAGTTACGATACAGAGCTCCCAACCTGGGGTGAAGCTCTTTGTGGATGGCATCAATATGTGCAGAGAAGTCTAGGTGATGGTCAAGCCAGACACAGAGATATCTGCAGGAGGTGCAAGCCTCAATATAAGTCCCAACCAGGGTGTGAAAGGAGAGGGTAGAGGGAAGCCTTGAAAGTCTCTACCTTGTGCTATAAGTCAAGGAGACAGTTTTCTTGGCATTGAGGAAGAGCTGATTAAAGTGAAACCAGCGCTGAACTTACTGAAGTCCAGCTAGAGCCTGGTAACCACATCAGATGGCATGGAGCAGGATGTATACAGTACTGTATCATCTGCATACATGTGAATGGAAGTGTTGGGGCAGGCAGTGGGCAGGTCATTGAGGAAGAAAGAGAATAAAAGCAGACCAAGGACTGAGCCTTGGGGTACACCAGAGGTAACAGGGAGGGAAGCAGAGGTGCTGTTTCCAATTCTGATGGATTGGGATCTGGTTATCAAGTAGGAGTGAAACCAGCTGGTGGCCATGCTTGAGATATCTGTGATTGAGAGCTTGGGCAAAAGAAGGGAGTGGGAGACAGTGTCAAAGGCTTTGGCTAGGGCAACAAAAATAGCTGAAGTGATGTGACCTCTGTCCATACCAGTGAGTATGGAATCAGTAAGTCTTAGGAGGGAGGTGGTGGTGGAGTGGGACTTCCTAAAACCAGATTGGTAGAGTGCAAAAAAAGAGGTGGAATCAAGATAGGAGGAGAGTTGTGATAGCTCTAGGTGTTCCTGGATTTTGGCTAGGATAGGTAGGAGGGAAATTGGGCTGTAATTTCCAGAAGCAGAGGGGTCTCTGCCTTTATGAATGGGGATGACTGTAGTGTGCTTCCACTTGGTTGGGATAGCTGCAAGAGAAAATGAGAGGTTATAGAGTGAAGCCAGGGGGTCGGCGATGGTAGGAGCTGACAGATATAGCAATCTGGAGTCCAGGCATGTGGGGTATTTGCCCTTGGAGGGATTAAGGGTGAGCAGAGCTTTGTAAACTTCAGCTGGGGTCATCAGGTGGAAGGTGAAAGAGGGGCCTACTGAAAGAGCTTGATTGGAGGGGGAGGGAGGGTTGTGGATTAGGTGTGAGAGTGGCCAAAAGAGATGAGGTGCATTCTGTAAAGAAGGAATTGAAATGAGGGGCCACTTCAAGAGGGTCTCTGATTGTGGAGCCACTGACATTTAGAGTGGGGGTAGGGGGCTCAGATGGAGGAGAGAATAATGATTTAACCACCTTCCAAAATTAGATTGCTGCTTATGTTGATCTGGAAGGTGTCTCTAAAGTAGTTGGCTTTTGCCCTGCAGATATGTCTTGTGCAGACATTTCATAGGGTCCGATACAGATGTTTGTTCATGGGTGAGCTGGATACTTTGAAATTCTTCCAAGCCTGATCCCTGGCACTGAGAAGGGCTGTGATGTCTGCAGAGATCCATGGCAAGTGAGCACCCTTCCCCTGAGCTTGTCTGAGAGGGACATAGAAATTTCAGTCTGCGATGAACCTGGACTTGAAGTACTCTAAGGCAAAGTCGATAGTGGTGGCCCTGAGGATGTAGGACCAGTCTGTGTTTGCCAGGTCATTTGGGAGAGATGCAAGGTCCAAGGATTTAAAGGGTCTTGACAGGATGGTTCTGGGGTGGGAGGGATTTGGGTCTGTGTATTTTCCTAACCGAGTATATCATATCATGATCACTTAAGGAGTCTGGTAACAGTCCTGAGGCAAGCATCCAATGTGGGTGAGAGGTAAGGGCCCAGTTGAGGAGGGAGTGGTTTGGTGAATTGGGGTTGTAACATGTGGGCTCAGTGGTTTGTTAGGAAAGGTTTAGTGCAGCCACCTGGTTACACAGCTTGGAACTACTGCCAGACAGCCAGTTATGGTTGAAATAACTGAGGATATGTAACTCACCCCCTTAGGCCAGTGAAGTAAGGATGTTCAGGTGGTCCTCAATCGAGGGTGTAGTGAAGTCAGAAGAGCAATAGAATCTTGCAATAAAATGGGGGTAGTGTGAGTGAGGAAGAGTTTGATTAATAAAGCATCGATGCTGGGCATGGACATTTGCAGCGGGACTGGGATAAACTGCAGCGAAGAGATGATGTACATTGCAATGTCACCACCTCTTTTGTTGTCAAGCTGATTGTGATGAATAAGAGTGTAGCCAGGAATAAAGAATTCGGCATCCTGACTGTGTGGTTTCAGCCAGGTCTCAGAAATAATCAGTGTGTCAGGTCTTAAGGAGAGAACAATATGTTGCAGCAGGGTTAGTTTTTTAAGAAGGCTGCAGGTGTGCTTAGGTGTGCTAATTTTAGGCTTTGGGGAGCTGGAGAGGGGTTGCTAGGTATGGACTGGGGGGGGAGACCAGGGTTGGGTTCAATGTCCCCCAATAAAAGGAGTAAGAGGGTAAGCAGGATTTTGGTTTTGGGCACGGCCCATAGACATTTCCAAAAGGAGTTAGGTGGTTGTGAGTGAGCCACTAAGGAGACTAGGGTTTGGAATTTCAGGGCAACTAGCACAGCATGAAAGGTGGGTAGGAGGATAGAAGAACCAGCCAACAGATTTAGTAGAAGAGCCTGACGTCCACCTGAAAAAGTGTCTTTTTCCCAGGAAAACTTTTCGGGAAGTGACAACTTTGCAAAGTTTTTCACAAAGGTGAATTCTGCAATTTTGTCAGAACTTTGCTGATGAATTAAAACTTCTCACATTATGACTTAAGAAACATATTTGTGAAAACCCATGAAATTCTGCTAAAGCAGAATGTTCTAATAGCACTCAGTCCTGCCTGTAACCAATGACATTTGCTATGTACAGTATGATAAATTTTTGATCTATAGCTGCAATAGCAGGAAAGTTACAGTCATATTTTAGAATGTTTTCAGAACATTTCACAAATTGTGAAATTATGATCCCCTGACCCTTACAAATTATCTGAGTTTAACTCTCTTATATTGTATTTATTAGCTTATATGACCCTGCCAAGAAGGTTAGGCATGCTAATTTTACATTGTAGCTCCACAGGTGGTTGAGTGGTTGAGCAAAGAAATATTTTAACAAGATTTCTCAAAAATGATGTCTCACATTAAGCCCTTATAAGTTCGAAACTACTCATTCAAATGTCAGGAGGTTTAATACTTCTTAGTAAACCTATTAATAAGTAAGCATGCCCATTTTCAAGTCTTTATCCCAACAGACAACTAAGTTATGACTAGAAATGTGCAAAGCTGGCAAACTTCACTTCATGAATTAATTTGAGAAATTTGCCAAAGTCACATAGTGGGAAGTGTTGAATTTTCCTATGTTTCAGCAGGCAAAGTTGTACTTTTTACATGTGATGTCATGCAAATTGGCTGATGAAGTTGCAACTTGGCCTGACATCACTTGACTTTGCCTGATGTCCACCTGAAAAAGTGTCTCTTTCCGAGGAAAACTTGGGGAGTAGCAACTTTGCAAAGTTTCACACAAAGTCAAATTCTGCAGTTTTGTCAGAACTTTGCTGATGAAGCAAAACTTCTCAAGTTATGACTAAAGAAAGATATATGTGAAAACACATGAAATTCTGCTAAAGCAGAATGTTCTAATTACATCCAGTCCTGCCTGTAACAAATGTTAGAGCAGATGCTTAAATCACAAGCCCCTATTAACAAAAAACATGTAGTTGTATCATACCAAACTATGAACAGTTGCTCAAGGAAAACAAAGTTTGGGAGTTTTTTACATGCTCCAAACAACCCCATATTAGATTTTTGTTTGCCAGATCAGCAGCTCAGATATCCTGAACCCAAACTAACAATAAAAATAAACAATCACCTACTTGAGGAAAAAACAGTGGTGGTTTCAGTTACACAACTAGATCTTTTTGTCAATATGTTTGTAATGTTATAAAAGAAAAATCATAATTATATTGCAATGATTTCCTATATGAACATCAATAGAATAAAAGTACAGCATTTGTATTACTTATTACATAAATATACTGTGGAGCTATCATAAAAACAACAACCAAAACTATGTTCTCCAAACATTTAGTTTTTATTTTGTATAGATAAAAACATCTTCTTAACTATAGAATAGGGAAAAGATTACTTTTTACATAAGGAAATGGTGAAAGAGTAATGTATAGTAACCTATAAGTGCTCCAGACATGAACATGTTAGACAACATATGTTATTTTGCCTTAAGAGCTATTATGATCTTAACTATAAACATTCAAAAACCTTTCTGAGTGACAAATCATTTAAGATAATCCTATATGCCTGTACCAATAGAATGAAGAGTCAAACATTGTCAACCAATGGGATTGAAGGGCATACAGTAAGCTGTCATTTGTTGACAGCTCAGTTGGTGGGCCACCATGGAGGTGTGCAGAGGGCTGTGCTACTGGTTGGCTACTGGCCAACTGGCCATGCTGGGATAGGGGCAGCGAGGTGGGATGTGGGTTCCTGAGTGGGTGGGGGGGGGCTCCACAGGACTACCAGGGAGTGGGGCACCTTGAATAATGGAGTATACCATGATTGGGGATCATGGATGGGGGACACTACATTATGGAAACAGGCAGAGGATATTAGTTTTGGTTTTTCAAATGGGTATTGGGATGGGGGTACCATGTGATAATGGTGATCACGGAAGGCGATCACTGTTAGGGCAAGTGTACAACCCACGAAAATCAATTTTGGCAATGTACACTCCCAGTGCACAGCAAAAGGGTGCTGGGGCTTGTTTTTTTTATGCAGGGGGCTTTTCCCTCTGCACCCACCCAACGGGTGCTTCATCCCATGCACCCCACTACTATAGGATTCTCAACTCCAGGGGGGTGCATGTTGGGGGGGTGCAAATGCTGAAAAAAAAAGGACAGGCACAACAAAATGAATGCATGTCCAAAACAAAACCCAGCACCCTCACAACCCTAGCCTGCCACCCACCCACCACACCACAGGGCCAGTGCAGCAGACCACTGCTGCACTATGCCTCTTAAACCCTCCCTTCCCTTCTGCCCATCACATGGTGTGTTCACTCCCCCATGCACATGTACATATAGTGACATCCTGTCACTATATTCGCAGACTCCCCCATCTGGTCACCCTTCCTGCCAGGTAGCCATGTAGACAGGTGCCGTGATTGAGTCACCCTTTTTGAAAGCACTCAGTCACAGTCACCATTGTCACAGGCAACAAGGATGGGGAGGGGGGCACTACAGTATGGAAAAGAGGGATGGGGATGAATTTATTTTTATTTCAAATGGGGATCAGGACAGGGAGGGGGTCCACTACACTATGGAAAATCGGGCTGAGGAAGTGGTTATTTATTTATATGATCAGATATTGGGATGGGGGGGTTTCACTACACTACACTACACTACGGAAAGAGGGGCAGGGTCAGTATCACATATTCCCATGGACAGGGTTCAGGGTTGGGGGGGCTCGCCAATGGGCTGCAGCCCACCTGTGGGTGGCTATGGGTTAGGCATGTTTTTAATATGCCTAACTTTATGCAGCACATCTCTGAGATGTGCAGGCTGATGCACTGCACATCTCAGATGAATATGGGGATGTGCCACATATTCATGGCCACGCCCCTATAAGATGTGCCACATACATTATTGCTGAGCTTAGGCTCAGTCGGAGATGAGCGACGCATCTCCATCCTTTGAATATCATGCTGCGGCACATTTATTGAGCTGTACCAGTACATCTCAGATGTGCCGGCGCATCTCCTTTGAACATGTCTCCCAGAATGTTTAAGTTAGATCAAACTATGTGACATTACAAGGGAAGATTATGCAAACAGTAAGGAAACATTTTGATTCACATGAACAGTCATGTACTGTGTGCTTATAAAGTGCTTTTTGACCACTGCATTGGTGGAAAGATATGACATTTAGCAGCCTAGAATCCTAAAATGTGAGAGGGCACACCCACCTTAGTTTTGCTAGCCTTTTCCAGAACAGCACATTTTCACTTTTTCTAGAAGGAGAAGTTCCTTGATGATTTATAAAAATTGAGGCCAGACTGCTCAGAAACTGAAGTTCAAAGTATATTCTAAAATAAACTGTATAGTTTTAACAAGATTCTTTCATACATGGGAGTGTCCCATAATTACCATACAGTAGGTCGTTGGGGTGTACAAAAACCTTTTTTGAATATTTGGCAGAGTATTCATTCTCAGGAACAAAATATTTGGATATTTGTCATTTAGTACTCATTATTTAGCAAAACAAGCTAAGAAAAACATTTGAAATGTCTTCCCCATCCCTAGGTATCCAAGGCCAGTCTATTGGCAGCCATCTTCTTGTTGCAGTCTTTTCCCACTCACCCACTTTATTCCATTCTCCTAACGCGAGAAGTTTTTTTAAAAGAAAAGCCTTGAAAATACTAGCATCTGGCACCATATCAGAAGCCAGCAGGATCTCTTAAGTTGAAACTCCCTTCCCTTGCCCAAGCCCCCGAGTGCTCACAATACATTATTAATACTTAAGACACCCCTTCTGATCCTGATCCATGATTTTGGGGGCTAGTAGAACATTATCTACCCACTCCCACAGCATACCCTTGTCACTCTATGGTATGAGAGTGAAGGAATTGAACAAACATGCACATGATCGGAAGGGACTGGGCAGAGTGATGCATTATTATTGATGCTAGGGCAAACTTGACGAATCAGCCCACCCTACATAACTTATAGTGAATTTGCTGTGCCCCCCACCTGATCATATGCCTGCTCACTACATTTATTCACACTAATGCTACAGAGTGGAGTTGGTGCACTGTGGAAAGGGGTGGGGGACTGAGCTCTACTTGCCTCCCTCCTAAATCATGTATCAGGGTCCAAACGGGTGACCTTAAGTATTACTTACAATGTTTGAGCATGGTGTTGGTAGGAGGCTGGGTTAGGGAGGCAAGCACAATATAAAAGGTGATGCCAGTAGTTGACAGTTTTAAATTTAAATAACACCTGGGATGAGAGAGAAGAGGGACGTGGGTGGGACTGGGATTGGGAAGGTATGGCTAATAGACAAGCCATGGATACCTGTAGAGGGCTTCAATCCTGTTCTTTATTTCTATTTATTATTTCCAAACATTGAGTATATGAATAGTAAAACGTCATGGGGCTAGATTTTCAAAGAGGATGCAGGGCTTGCATCAAGTCCTGTGTACAACCCAGTTTTTGGAGCAAGTGTCCCAGAAACCTTTGCTGCAACTAAACCTGATTTTAGCAGGTGAATTTTGTACTTACTGATGACAGAGTTAGCAATATTGTACAAGGTTTCCTACTATGTTACAGAGTTTGGAGGACTATATGCCTCACTTCACTGCTTAGGCAGTCTTTATTCTGATAGAGTTAACCCACATTTTTGTTAACATTTTTGGTTTACTGTTCAATGTAATTTTATATGTTTAAGTTTTCACCCAAATAGACACCTAGATTTTTAAAGGTACTTATGCTTTTAAAAGTTGTATTTTATTCTTTTCAATAAAAGACAACACAGTACATAATTCTGTGATTATGTCATCTTAGTATAATAGCTGTCACTGTATGTCCCATATGCACATATACAGTATTACATCATTTGGTGATAACTGAAAAGTAATACACAAGCAATAATACCCAATAGGGTGGGCAGTATTGGGCAATACCGGACCACCCAGGGGTGTAATGAGGCCCAATGCTGCAGGTGGAGGGCCTTATAGCCCATGGAAGGTCCAGTGTTGCTCATACTGCCCACACTGGAAGGTATTATTGTGCTTAGAAAATGGGCTGTCATTATTTTTTTTTTTTTTAGGTGATGATTTTATTAGGAAAATATAGAGTAAAATATTAATAAAAATGATTAGAAAGAGCAGCTTGTGTAAAATAGTTCATTTATGGTTGCTTGCCACTAGAGGGTGCTGCTGCATTTGAGACCCCTTTTTACTGCATCTTGCAGTGAGTGGGCACACTTCAGTCAAAACCCCCAACCCCCCATAAGTTTACTTAAATCACTAGTTTTTACCTTAAAACAAATTTTTTGTTGTTGTTGTTTGCACTCAATGAGTGGAAGTGATCGGCTTTGAGAATGGCAGGGTGTTAGACTGACATGTGATTGGACAGGGAACAGTACAGTCATCTGTTAAATTGCATCAGAGGTCGAGGGTGCCAAGAGCAAAATGAGGAGACGGTGTTGTGTAAGACAGGTACATTTCTTAATTTATTTACAGGCTTTAATGGAGCATCAGAACTGTTGTGATTTGGAGGATGAGTTACTCCGAGGATCACATAGTTGACAGTGAGGTGTATGAAGCACTTCTGGGAGCAGTTATAGTGGGTGCCTAAGCTGGCTAAAGAAAACCAAAGAAAGCTTGGCAAATTAAATTATATTTATCTCGTTTGACCTTGTAATGTTCGCTTTTCTGCTGGGGTACCCTGAGTAGGGTATCATTTGGAAAGTCAATACTTCGGGAAATCGGCGCTAGCGGTGGTGGCTGCGATTTTGAACAACGTAGGTCGTGGAGAGGAGAGGAGAAATAAAGAGAAATATTTATTTGATTCGGTGGGGTTTGGGTTTATTTAAAAAAAAATTATGGCACATCTGTGGTCCTAAGGATGTTAAGGAGTTGGTGGAAACAGCATTGGGGGGGGGAAAGTATCTCTCGCTAAGCGAGAGACAAAAATTGCAGTGATTTGGAAAGCAAATTAGGTCATTTTAGCCAATTAGGAAGTAGGGTGGGCTCTAGGATATTTCAGTGGGTTTGCTTGACAAGCACTTGATATTTAGAGGGCTCTCACTATAAGTTAATGCACCCATGCCAGCCAATGAGATTACTGGAATTTCTAAGCCCATTTTCTAAAGCATGCTAAATAATATGTTGCATAAAGCCTGTTTATTGGAAGTGGATATGCAAATAATAAAGAGGTGGTAAATGGTATACACTTGGGGGAAGGCAACTTGACTAGTGGGGTGCCACATGGGTCAGTACTAGGCCCAGTAATAGTTTAACATTTTTTTCAGGGATATTGCATAAGGACTGGTAGGGAAAAATTGCCTGTTTGCGGATGACATCAAAATCTGCAACAGGGTGGACACTCTGGGGGGGGTAGAACAAATGAAGGATGATCTTTATCTTAGCAAGCTAGAAGAGTGCTCAAGGGTCTGATAACTTGGCTTTAATTCACAAAAGTGTAAAATCATGCACCTGGGTCACAGGAAACTTGAGGCTATGTACCATTGGGGGGAGGGGTGAAGAACTGTTAGTTACTGAGCAGGAAAGGGATCTGGGGGTAATTATTTCTGATGACTTGAAGGTGGCTAAACAGTGTTAAAAGGTAGTGTGAAAGGTTAGCAGGATGCTGGGGTGCATAGGCAGGGGGATCACTAGCAGAAGGAGGCAGGTCATAATAACCCTGTATAGATCATTGGTGAGACCTCACCTTGAGTATTGTATACAGTTCTGGAGGCCCTACCTAACATAGACAGGGTAGAAGGGGTTTAAAGGAGGGCTGCTAAGATGGTGCAATGCCTGCACCTAAAGCCATATGGGGAACGACACAATGACTTAAATGTGTACTCCCAAGAAGAAAGCAGAAAGAGGGGAGATATGATATAGACATTTAAATATCTCACGGGTATACATTAGGTACAGGAAGGGAGTATTTTTCAGAAAAAAGGATAGACAAGAACTGGGGGTCACTTAATGAAGCTGGTGGGGGGATGCAAAAGGAGAATGTTAAGAAGTTTTTCTTTACAGAGAGGGTGGTGGAAGCTTGGAACTGACTCCCAGCGAAAGTGGTGGAAGCTGAAATTATCACTGGCTTCAAGACAGCATGGGATAGGCATAACGGAATCTTAGTACTGAAGTAAGCATGGTGGAATCTGAGGACTTAATGGGGAATGAGGAAGTACTATAGACAGGAATAATAGGGCAGACTGGGTAGGACAGGTGGCCCTTATCTGCCGACAACTTCTCTGTTTCTATGTAAAAGTGCCATCTTGCCAACCCTTACTTTAAAAGTATTTCTGCTGTTTGGCGTGCACTTTCATAAATATGATGTTTCAGTTAAAATTGTTATAATTTACTAGAGGACAGTTTTCTCATTTTCAGTGCTCTTTTCCAAGGTTTACAGCACATTGTGATAGTCTATCCAAGAAGTCTGCATAAAAAGCACTTGCCATTTACAGTGCTTTAAAAAAAAAACAAAGTGGTCACCATGACAACAGCTTGTGATGTTACAAACAGCAATTGTAAGGTCAGCAGGGGAGAGTCAGATACCTTTTAAAAGACTCAGTGAAACAGGTACTGTATTATCTACAATCTAGCAGACCAACAACAGGGACAAGTAAAACAAATGCTGCCAGTTGGAACCCCTCTGCAGGGCCAATGTTAGGTTAACAAAAGATTCTGGGCCCTAACCCTCACAGGCTGTGGGTAGGCCATAGCCATTGCATTAAAGGATTTCTTTCAGCAGTTCTAGTGAGGTGAGGTTCGGGCACATACTGTATGAAAACATATGGAGCTCAAGTCAAGGATCTGATGCCCAGTCTAGCAACACCCCTATCATTTTGCATCATGTGAAGAAGGTGCAGTCTCAGAGCTGAAATTTATATGGTTATTACAGGAACAAATTATTCACGCTAAAAAATATTTATTTATTTATTGGAATGTTTGGAGTAACACCTTTGAGCAGTGCTCCTTTACAAAGGTTCCACATCAGAATTACTTGTTAAGGTACAGATAGTTACAAGTAATACATGTGGAAGGACCATGCAAGGTACCAGGTATATTTACAAAATTCAGAGATTCAAACACAAACTTAGAGAACAAGTTCCAATGTACAAGTTTAAAACAATGGTGCAGCAACAGCTGGTGTGGTATTGTTTGTGGTTAGAGCTAAAGGCAGTTGCACAGTTGCAGCTTTGTCTGCAGTATTCCAAGTATGTCATAGAAAGCACAGCCATAGGAAACGTTGTTAGTAGGATCTGGCTGGTGATTGCTTAGGCATATGTTTTGCTGGGCAACATATTATTTCAGGGACGATTTAAATAGGTTCAGTTTGGGTAACTCTAGCAGTATGGTGGGTAGTTCATTTAGCCAGGTAGGCGCTCGGTACGGGAAGGCCCTCATGACGTGGCCGGTCCTATAGCATGGGATGTACAAGGTATTTCTTTCTACACTCCTAGTAGTGTTGGGTAAAGGAGATTTGTAGCAGGGACTGGAGGTGGGGAGTTGAGCCATAGTTAGGCCTTCTTCCCAATTAGGCAGGTTTGGAATTTTATCCTGAGGTCTAGTGGAAGCCATTTTATATCCAAATAGAGGTTGCATGAGTGCATGAGGCTGTCCTCATCAAGGACGAGAAGACAGACCTTATTTAGGATGGTCCTGATTGTTTTGAGGTTAGTGTTTCTTGCAGATCAATAAATAACCAGTCCATAATCCAGGGTGGAGAGGAGCAAGGAAGCTAAAGCAAGTTTCCTAGTATCTTGTGTAATAAAGTGCTTGTATTTATATAGAACCCCCAGTTTTTTGTTTACAATACTAACGATATGGTCTAGATGCTGAGTGTAAGTTAGTGAGCTGTCAAGGTGAATACCAAGCTATTTAATGGAATTAACCTGTTCTAAGACCTCTCTATCTGGGATATGAATGGAGAGGGTTAAAAGTTTATGTTTTCTTTGTTGGCTGGCAAATATTATAGATTTTGTTTTTTTGTGGTTTAGTAGCAGCTTATTTTGTAAGAACCAGTGCTCAAGGGAGCTGAAGTTGTGCTGCAAGGTTTGGCTGGCAGCTTGCTGCTTAGTGCTGCTAGTGTAGATGGTTGCAGGGATCAGCACAAGCTTTAGGCAGGTCATTAATGAACTGACTAAACAGTCGTGGGCCAGTATTGATACCTGGGGAACTCCAACCATCACTAGCTTAGAGTGAGAAGAACTCCACTAACTTTCACTTTTTGGGGGCGGTCTGTTAGGTAGATCTCAAACCACCCCACAGTTTCCCTAGATAGGCCAATCCCCTCAAGTTTTTTAGTAAGCAGTGTGTGGTTCACAAGGTCAAATGCTTTGGTTAGGTCAATGAAAACAGACCCAACCATTTCACCTTTGTTGAGTGACTCTTGTAGTGAGCTGGTGAATTCAAGAAGGGCAGAGACAGTGTCGTGCAGTCATCCAAACCCATGCTGTTGGGGGCACAGTAGGTTGTAATGATTCAGGCAGAGCACCAGCTGGTCCGCGACTACTCGTTCCAATGCCTTGGAGAGAGAAGAGAGTATGGAGATTGGTCTATAGCTTGTGATGCATGCTTTATCACCTCCCTTGTGCACTGGTGTGACAATAGTGGATTTCCAGAGGGCAGGGAATTTGGAGAAGCAGAGAGAGTGGCTGAACAGTTTGCTAATTGTGGTTGCCAAGATGTCCAGTGCTGAGGTGAGGAGCCTCATATCTATGGTGTCACTGCCTACCTTGGTTTTGTCAAGGACTAGTTTAACATATTTAGATGTTTCCAACACCTTTATTGCTCTAAAGTAGAACGTGGGGTGGTTGGCATGTGTGGACCTGGTAGGTGGTGTGTTGTGTGAGGCATGCTGTGTGGTGGAGCCAATTGTATTGAGGCAGCAGCTGAGGTGGATGAAGGTGGAGTGTCTGCAATTTCCTTGGGGTTGGAGATGTGGGATTGCCATGTGTGGTCAATTTAGGTGTGCTCTTGTCAGGGCTCCCAAGGAGTTCCTTCAGGGATCTCCAGAACCTGTTGCGATTACTACAGAGTCTGTTTTGTTTACATAATGTTAACATACTGTTCAGACACAAGGGTGTTTATTTTAAATAATGTATTACACATGTATCTCTAAGACCAAACTGTGTCTTACATTTAAAGGTTGAAACATACTACTGTATACAGTATGTTGATAAGGGGACCTTTGAGGAGGCATTTATTTTGTGAACATTAAGGGATCTATGAAGATGTCACAGCCTCACTTACCATAACAATTCATATTTAAGCTGTTGGGAACAACTTGCTCCTGCTAACACACAGTTGAATTGTGGATAAACATACTGGCCCAGATATTCAAACTGCACCCGGGCTGTGGTGCAAACTTGGGCGCAGCTCAACATGGCTGCACAGGGGTGTGGACTAAGCGATATTCAAAGGAGCTGCACCATGGCTCAGCAGCTTTGGATATCGCACCCTGGCCACCCCCAGTGTGCATGGTGCAGTGGCACTGCGCCAGCACAAGTGGCCAGAGTGGAGCATGGAGATGCGCTAGCACAAGTTCCATTATGCCATGCACAGCAACCACAATATTCAAAACTTGACATGCAAATGGCGCCTATAATGTTTGGTAGGCATATGGGACCATTTCATGTCATTATACTAATTTGTAGAGAAATGATCCCTCGACGACTTGTGCCTGGCACCTTGCCAGGCAGCAGCCATCGGGGACCGACACCCCCTGCAGCCCGATCATGGGCATCTGTGTAAATATCAAACGTTCCTATATCCCTGGTGGTCCACTGGACCTCTATCTGCCCGATCGCAGGCATCTGTGTAAATATCAAACCTTTCTATATCCCTGGTGGTCCAGTGGACCGCTATCTGCCCGATTGCGGGCATTAGTAAAAAAGAAGAGACCTACGTCCAATATCCCTGGTGGTCCAGTGGACCACTATCTGCCCGATCACGGGCATTAGTAAAAAAGCAGAGACCTACGTCCAATATCCCTGGTGGTCCAGTGGACTGCTATCTGCCCGATTGGGCATTTGTTAAAAAAAAATACGTCCGATATCCCTGGTGGTCTAGTGGTACCCCCTCACCCGCCCACTGAGCCCCACCGCCACTCTCCCCCCCCCCGCAGTCAGCCAGTGGGCAGCAACACCCCACCCGCCTGCCGCCCCACCGCCCGCCGACTGACACCTCGGTAGTGCTGCACGGCCATTCGTTCACAGCGTGAGCCAATGGGCGTGCAGCCCCTACCATACTACACATTCCATATATGTGAATTCATTCATCCCTGTGTCTGGATGATAACCCCCTTGCGATGTACCCCAGCATCCTGTTTGTCTTTGCTGCTGCTGTCGTGCAGTGGGCTGAGTTGTTCATGCTCCCAGTTACCAAGACCCCTAGGTCCATCTCCTCCTCCTCCTCTCTGATCCCCAACCAATAGTCCCTCTTCCGGTTCTTAGCCCTGAAGTGCATCACCTTACACTTCTTTGCATTGAATACTAGCTGCCACTCCACCGACCATGTCTCTAGCTTGGTTAGGACCCCTGCAGTTTTCCCCATCCATCCTCTTCATCCTCCACCACTCCCAAGTTGGTATAATGTGCAAATAGACTAACCCTGCTCCCCACTCCATGTGCTATATTGGAGATAAAGGTCCCAATAGCACCAGGCCCAGCACTGACCCCTGCAGCACCCTGCTTGTCACTGCTCTGGATGCCGAGAGCTCCCACACCACCACCAATCTCTGCACCTTCCCCTGTAACCAGTTCTCTATCCATTTAGTCAGCTTTTTCCTCACCCCCACTGCCATCAGCTCCCCCCCCCAGTCTCCCATGAGGCACTGTATCAAAGGCCTTACTGAAGTCCAAGTACAGGACATGTACTTCATGGCCCCTGTCCAACTCCCTTGTCACCCAGTCACAATACTCTGTTAGATTAGTTTGACAAGACCTCCCTGAGACGAACCCATGTTGCCACCCATCTTGGAGGCCATTACTGTCTAGGAATGCCACCAGTCTCTCCTTCAGTATCAGCTCCATAAGCTTACCCACTATGGACATGAGATGTAGAGGCCCACTCTTGTGTATGGGCACCACATGGGCCACCCTCCAGTCCTGGGGCACACACCCCGTTTCCAGGGAGGTGCTGAACAGATCCGCCAGCGGCTCAGCCAACAGCTCCGCCATCTCCCTCAGCACCCTGGGGTGGATGGAATTGGGACTTGGTGACTTGTCCACCCTTACTGCCCTGAGCCCCTCTAGCACCCTACTTCCTGTGATCACTTTGTTTGTCACCCTTCCCCCCTTTCCCTACCACCCAAGCACATTCTGGTAGTGAGCCATCCCTCTCCTTAGTGAAAAAGGAGCAGAAGTACTCATTTAGAATTTTCACTTGCTCCTCTCCCTTTTCCAGCCAATCTCCTCCCTGCTTTATTCTCACAATATGTTCCTTGCATTTCTTCTTTTCCCTGACATACCTAAAAAAGTCCTATTCCCCTCCTTTTATGCCCTGTGCTGAACTTAATTGCCTGGAGCCCTTAGCTTTTTCCACCCTCCTGGCAACCTCTCTTGACCAACTCCCGAAAGTCTCCTTATCCTCTGCCTTACCTGTTCTCCTGTACTTCCGGTATGCAGCTGTCTTTGCCCTTACCCCTTGCAGCACTTTCTTGTTCAGCCAGCATGGTTTCTTGTCTCTGCTCTTCTTACTCCTGGCCATAGTGCAGGCTGCTGTGGCCTCTGTCAGTCTAGTCTTTATGACTCCCCACTTTTGTTCTGCATCCATCCCTGGTCTTATATCCTGGAGTCTTCTTTGCAGTATTGCTCCCATCCCCCAAAGTCCATCCTAAAAAAGTCCACCGCCTTAGTGCCTGTGCCTCCCGTCTCCCTGCCCAGTGTGACAACAAGCCACACTGTTTGGTGGTCGTTACCTGCTAGTGGATCCTCCACCCTTACCTCCCTCACCACCTCCCCATTTGCCAGTATTTGGTCCAGAGTACTACCAAGCCTTGTAGGCCCACTTACCAATTGCGTGAGAAGGCCGTCCTGGAATGCATCAAGGAGCACCTGCTCCCTGGTACTGCTAGTAATGGGGTGCTCCAGTCAACATGTGGTAGGTTAAAATCCCCCATGATCACCACACTCCCCCTTCTACACACCATCCTTATCTGCTCTGTCAACTCCCCATCCTGTTCCCTGGATTGGGCTGGTGATCTGTAAAACAATCCCAGCCTCAGCTTTCTGCTCTTGGAGTGCAGGAGCTGCACTCAAAGCACCTCTGTCCTCTTCTCTTCTCCCTCATCCCTTATGCATTTAATCCCTTCCCTTCCAACTCCCCAGTCCCTCCTGCATATCCTGTATTCCGGGATTGCCAACCCCCAATCATGGTACTCTGTGGCCCAAGTCTCTGTGGTATCCTGTTAAAATAGTGAGTTAAAAAGAGTGAAAAAAGAATAGCGAATAAAGAATCGCTATTCTGACAATATCGAGTGGCATATAATAGCGTGTGCCTTTAATGGCTATTTTACCACATCAAAATAGCGCAACAGCAATTATGGACTTGAAGCAGCAGTGAGACGTGGCATCAAAATCTCGAAATTCTCATAGTAAAAAAAAAATCCTTTATTGAATCCTCTGTTCTCCAGTCTTCATTTTGCTGATTCCCCAGTCTGCGTCCTTCTAAACTTGAAACTGGAAGTTATATACGAGTCCTCTCAAGTACTCATACATTGTCCTTTCACCATAAAGTTGCACAATTTTCTCAAATCTCTCATTCTGGTCTCAATATTTTCTTTTTGTTCCTGCAGTGGTTGCGCCCAAGATAAGCTGCTCCAGCTTCGTTTCTGTCAACTGCTATACCAAACCAGACATTCAATGAGTTTCCAGATGCTGGGATGACAAGATCCAAGGTGCAAGTTAAAACCTCTATGCCATCCCTCAACTGCATTGTTTGTTCGAGACAGCCCCAATAATGTAGCCTCATAACAGTTCCAGTTAGCCACTGGGAATATTGCACGCCTTCTTCGTGATTGTCCTTTTGGCCTTCCCAGCCAAGTGTCCTCGAAATAATCGAGGGCTGGTTGTAATATCTGCTCATTTCTGGTGAGGAACTCAGTGTCCCTGAGCTCCTCGAATGCACTGACTACAGAATCTGGGGAAACAAAAGCCAGCGACAGAAGCATTCGCAAATGAAGTGCAAGTCAGGGTCACTACAGTATAGCTTTTCCACTTCATGGCAGGTCTGTATTTTTCACCATACAGCTTGGACAAAGTGGAAAAAGCAACCTCTTACTTGTGTACTAGTGAAAACAGTTGTTAACTCCTTCCATGCTGCTCTTTCAAAGTCCATAATTGCTGTTGTAGGGCTGCCTTCACCAAAGAGTGCCTTAGTTTTTTGAAACACACGCTGATACGAAACTGATGTTCTTGAGCACATCAGCATGTAAAGCGCTGGTAACACTTGGCCAGAATGCATAGCATGGATGCTGTACAACTGACTAAATAATGAAGGGCAAGATTTAAAAATACCATCTAGCATCCAATCCTGTGTGTCCTTTAACATTCTAATGTTTGCCCCAGTGCCAAAAACTAGAATTTTGTCACTTTCTAGTCCACTGTCAAAAAGATGAAATCTTTCCCCCGATCTCAGTACTGCAAACTCATTTGGGATTGTCACTTCCTCTACACAGGCGGGTGTTACAGGACCTCTATGGTCATGCTGTCTAATGCTGAATGGTGCGCTTCATCAGACGTATTTCGGGAAGGCAACCACTCACTGACTCAGGTAAAGAGGCAGTAGATGTCACTAGTACCTGCGACATACTTTCCACTGTGCTTCGTGCATGGTTGCAAATTTCTGCCATTACTTTTTGGGCTGCAACGTCACCAGAATCAGGGACATGGTTATGATTTTTAAGCTTTGCAGCCACTGTGTCTGCAACTGTGTGGAGCCTAGCAATGCATTTAAACTTATGAGAATCTGCACACCTCCAATAAATTTTAGCTGCTATTTTCTTGTCCTTATGGTATAAATAACCCTCAAACAAAACAAGAGGTTTAGCCTTTTGACTGGTCACGAACTGTAAGGCCATTTCAACACAGAGCACCAAGCTACTATTGACAACGTTGCAATCCAGAACCTGTACTGAAAGGTATGTGACCCATGACTGCATCGCAACTTATAGACTGCCAAAGGACTGTGGGTGACTATGGGTTGGCATCTGAGCAACAACCTGTTGCTAAAGGGGAAACAGGAAGTAAAGGCAAGCTGAACCACCGATTGGCGCGATAGGCGCTATCAATGTCGCTTAGCTGTTTTGAGTTTCGCTGAACTTTCAATCGCTACTTAAATTTTCACTGTTAAGTCAGCGCTATTAATGAAATCACTATTTTTACTTCATGATATTGACATAGAACTGTCCTGTCACTGCAGCAATGTCCACCTTCCTCTCTGAAAGGAGCACCTGAAGCTCTGCAGTTTTGTTCCCCAGGCTTCTTACGTTTAGAGTGACCACCTTCCACCCATACCCCTCCTTCTCCTCACTCTTCTCCTCCTTGGCCTGTGTCCCTCTTCCCGGTAGCCCACACCCTTTCTCCTCCTTATTCTTACTGGGTGGTGGTGCCTTCTGTATTACACTCAGACCACTCTGCCCGCCCCCTCCCAGGGTTACTACACCTCTGCCTTTACCTATATTTAGTGGGGGTTAGCTCATTAGGCTCCCCTGTTCAGACCTTTCTACTAACCTCAGTCTTTTGGCCACCCCCCTCACTAGTTTAAATCCATCTTAGTAGAGATATACCCCTCTAATCTGGCCTTTAATACTTCCCTCCCCTTCCTGCTCAAGTGTACACTGTCCCTCGCATACAAGTCACTGTTTCCCCAGACCCTATCCCAGTTAGTCACTAACCCATAATTGTTGGTGTGGCACCAATCCCTCTACCCCTTGTTGAACTCCTCAATCCTACCCTTCCTTCCCATGCTTGCACATGGTACAGGGAGTAACTTTGAGAATGCCACCCACTCCCACACTCCCTCACACTGCTTGCCCAACTACTCGAATCTCCCCCTCACTACTTCCACAGTCTCCCTCGCCAAGTCGTTCATACCCACATGCAACAGTAAATGAGGTTTCTTCCTCCCCCTTGCTGCACACTTTAACAGTGCCTGCCCTGTCCCTCCTGCAGTCAACCTGGGGATAGCTTCAACCCAAATTGGCTGTGCCTTCCACCCCAACTCACCCCATCTCACCCCTTTCAGTATACAATCCACTAGGATGAGTACTCCCCCATCCCTTAGCCCCTTTCATTCTAATGCCCCTTTCACCACCCCAGTATTCGATCTTCCCTGCCCCTTACCCCTGCCTGCTGCACCCTCTGTGACTTCTGTATCTGTACCCCTACTTTGATCCCCTTTGAACCCCTTCCCAGCCTAACTACTTCCTACTGGGTTTCCCATGTCGATGTCCCCTCCTCTCCTGCTGATTTCCAACCCATCTCCTATCCCTGCTGCTGTCAATTTAGAGCTTCTAGTCTCTTCTACCCTGATAATGATGCCCCTCCCATCTTTCCCCCTTCCCGTAGCCTTCTCTCCTCCAGTCACCACCCCTTCTTCCTTACTAGCCCACCTTCTTCCCTTTTGTCCTCGCTATCTCTTCCCCTAGCTGTTGCCATCCCTCTCATGCCCCACTTGTCCTCCCCCTTCAGTATGTCCCTGCTCCTCCCTCTCTCTTCCATAGCAGAGGCTCAAAACTATTCCTAGCTGATACCCCTTCTACATCTCTTCCCCCTATCGGTTCCCCCCCACGTGTTCCTCTCCATGCCACCCCTGATCCCATCCCTGGTCCCACCCTACCCACAGCCATCTGCTCTCTCCCCTGGTACTCCTCATGGTCTCTTCCTCCCCCAACAGGAGGCCCCACCTTCTAATCTTTCGTCCTCGCTATCTCCTCCCCTAGCTGTTGCCATCCCTCTCATGCCCCACTTGTCCTCCCCCTTCAGTATGTTCCTGCTCCCCCCCTCCCATAGCAGAGGCTCAAATCTATTCCTAGTCAATACGCCTCCTACATGTCTTCCCCTATCAGTTCCCTCCTCCTACTTGTTCCCCCCATGTCACTCCTTGTCCCACCCCTGCTCCCTCCCTACCAGCAGCCATCGGGTCTCTCCCCTGGTACGCCTCATGGTCTCTTCCTCCCCCAACAGGAGGCCACCTCCTTGCCTCAGGCACCCCTCCCTTGTCCTCTTTTTTCTGCTAGTGCCTCTGATACTGGGGTCAGTTACAGTCCCTAGTTGTTCTTCCTCCATCCCCCCTTGCCATTCCCTATCCTTCCCCCCAGCCAGGATGCCTACCATACTCATCTGCCCTGCCATTTAGACTCCTCCCTAACCTCCACAGTTCCTCCCTCAAACTATCCAGTTGTCTACAGACCAAACACCCCCCATCCTCAAAGCCCAGTCCAGGATCATGGCGGACCTATACCCTGTACACCCCACCACCTTTCCAAAGATGCCTGCCCTATTGACATGTGGCACCTGCCCCATTTTGGCCCCCTTCTTATTCTACAGGCTCTTACACCCAGGTTCTGTACCCTACTACAACTGTTAGGCTCCTATTTACTCAAATTCCTGTTCCCCCCAAGCTAGTTCCCCTACTGGCCCCTTGCCAACCAGGGTAATTCAGTCTCAAATCTCATTTGTTAGATACTGTACAGTATTACTGTAGTAATCCTAAAGCCACCTTGTCTGTTTTTCACCCCCAGCTACCGCCCTTTTTGTTCTCAGCTGTCATATAGTTTCACTTAGCCCAGTTAGAAATCCTATGGCACTCCAAGTATTACTCAGCTCAGTCAGAGAAATAAACAGAACAACTAAATCTGTATTATTACAGCACTCCTCAAAGTATCCACTCATTGCTTTGTCTCCACTCCCCAAAGACCCTGCTGCAATATAGGACCACAGAGGACCAAGGACAGGAGGGTGGGAAGCTCTAAAGTCCCAGCAGAGCTCCACTGAGTTTGCTCCCTCCCCCGTCTCTCACTCACTCATTCTGTTTCTCCCAGCGCTACAGGCTGCCCTTTTGTACTGGACTCCTGCCTTTTTCTGCCATAAAGAAATCTGCAGCAGTCCCGATAGAGCTCTGTTGAGCTCGATCACTACCCCCCTCACTCGCTCGTTCTGTGTCTCCCAGCGCTGCAGGCTGCCCTTTTGTACTGGACTCCTGCCTGCATTGTCTCCTTTTTCTGCCCACAAAGAAATCTGCAGCAGTCACGATAGATCTCCATTGAGCTCGCTTCCTACCCCTCTCTCACTCGCTCATTCTGTTTCTCCCAGCACTGCAGGCTGCCCTTTTGTACTGGACTCCTGCCTGCGTTGGTCCCTTTTTATGCCCACAAAGAAATTTGCAGGAGTCCTGACAGAGCTCCACTGATCTCGCTCACTCCCCCTCTTTCACATGGTCATTTTGTTTCTCTCGGATCTGCAGGCTGCCCTTTTCTACTGGGCTTCTGCCTGTGCTGGTGCCTTTTTCTGCCCACAAAGAAATCCTCAGCATTCCCGACAGAGCTCCGTTGAGCTTGCTCACTCCGCCTCCCTCACTCGCTCATTCTGTTTCTCATGGCGCTGCAGGCTGCCCTTTTGTACTGGGCCCCTGCCTGCGTTGACACCTTTTTCTGCCCACAAAGTTCACAGCTGTCCCGACAGAGCTCCATTGAGCTCGCTCACTCCCCTTCCCTCACTCACTCATTCTGTTTCTCCCAGCACTGCAGGCTGCTCTTTTGTACTGGACTCCTGCTTGCGTTGGTGCCTTTTTATGCCCACAAAGAAATCTGCAGCAGTCTCGACAGAGATCCACTGATCTCGCTCACTCCCCCTCTTTCACATGGTCATTCTGTTTCTCTCGGATCTGCAGGCTGCCCTTTTGTACTGGGCTCCTGCCTGTGACGGTGCCTTTTTCTGCTGAAAAAGAAATCAGCAGCAGTACCAACAGAGCTCAGTTGAGTTTGTTCACTCCCCCACACTCATTCTCTCAATCTTAATCTGTCCCAAACACTGATTTCCCAGTGACCACGCTATTCTGCGCCAGAAGTGCAAAAACACATTTTGGCCAGGATGTGAAAAATGACAGCTGTACTGTTCTTAAGGAGGTGTGAAAAAATGCCAGTGTTGAAAATCTGGCATGAAAATAGTACAGATTTGCAAAGTTACAAGGGTGCATGGAAAGAGTGCTACACACACTTGTAACACTGTCATTTTATGGAGTTTTGCCACCAAATTTTCAACAAAGGCATTTTAGGACCTCTGCTCATAAACAGTGTCACTGTCATTTTCTTTATTTGTCCCGAACACTGATTTCCCACAGTAACCACACTATTATGCACCAGAAGTGTGAAAACACATTTCAACAGGATGTGAGAAGTGACAGTTGTACTGTTCATAAGGAGGTGTGAAAAAATGCCAGTGTTGAAAATCTGATGTGAAAATATTACAAATTTATGAAGTTACAAGGGTGTGGAAACTGCACAATGCACACTTGTAACATAGTCATTTTATGGACTTTCATCACCAAATTTATAAAATAGGCATTTTAGGACCTCTACTCATGAACAGTGTCACTGTCATTTTCTCAGTGTATCTTGAAAACTGATTTCCCAAAGTGACCACGCTATTCTGTGCTGGAAGTGTGTAAACACGTTTTGGCCAGGATGTGTAAAATGACAGCTGTAGTGTTCATAAGGAGGTGTGGAAAAATGCCAATGTTGAAAATCTGGACTGAAAATATTATAAAAAATTCACGAATTTACGAGCGTGCATGGAAACTGCATAATGCATGCTCGTAAAACCATCATTTTTTGTTTTTTTTACTAAATTTGCAACATAGGCCATTTGAGAGCCCATCTCATGAACAGTGGCACTGTCGTTTAATTAGTTGGTCCTGAAAGGTGATTCCGCGCAGTGACCGCAAAATTACCTTTTGGGACGGAATAACGCAATGACAGTGACTGAATTCATGAGGAGGAGTCCCAATAGCACCATGTTGAAAATTCGGTGCCAAAATTCCCCAAAATGCCTAAGATATGCACCAAAGTTGAAAAAACCCTATTTATGCCATTATGCAGCTTACTGGCATTTTTTCAGTTCGCGGTCGGCTTTGAAGAGCACAGACGTGTTCCCGGTCCATCGATGATCATCGCACTGGGCTCCAGAGGTAAGAATGGGGTGAGGGTGGTGTGGGGAGGCAGGGTGCACAGAGGGTGGATGTGGATTGGGGAAGGGGCCAGCAAACTCTATGAGGGACCATTTTCTGTTTTACAGGTTAAAGAAAAAAAACATTGCGGGACTTTTATTTTAGGGACTTTTGGCACACTGGGGTGGGCTCCCAGTGTGCTACCTGAGTATTTTGGGGGCGCTGTAGCCAACAGGGGACTGGGCAACCCCGTCAGCACATAATGAGTGATAGAGAGAGCTGAGAGTTAGGCACCCCCCTCGGCACATAAAAAATTTTGTGGCTGGGACATTATGATGAAGGGGAGTGGGCTCCCCCATTAGCAAATTTCTTGGGAAAGGTGGGGACTGAAGCTGATGGGGATTGAGCTCCCATTGGCAAAGAAATACTGTTGGTGAGGGTTCATGATGCCGAGGGGGATTGGGCACCCCCTCTGCACACAAAAAATGAGGGAGGGGGTCACAATATGCCAGTGGGGAATGGGATCCCCCATTGACAAATTAACTAGCGGGGGCACCAGGGCAAGGTACCACCCTGCAATGATGGGTTGCTCACTTATTGCAGCAGAATGTCTGACACTGCAATGATGAAGCATCCCCTGATTACAGCAGCAAAAACATTTCAACTTGGTGGCACTTTTGCAGAACCAGTGTCATCAAGACACTGGGCCTGCATTGGCCCACCAGTGCCAAGCCACCAAATGCAGTGCACCCATTGGCTGCCAGAGTGCCGCACCTCCACAACCCACTTCTCTCCTAAGCTGCTGCATAATGTATCTTGCGCATGCATGTAAGCAAATATAAAAATATGTTTTTCTATATTTTATATAATTCTTTTGGTAAATCTAACCTAGCATTCCATTTAAAGGATCTTTATATTTGTGTTTGATAAAAAAAGGAAAAAAAAGGTCTGGCACATATTCCCTTGGAAGCTCTGAATGTTTCCTATGTACAAACACTTATCTTTTTGGTTGTAAGGATACAAATAAAATATATAAGTGATCAAAAACATTATTTTGGGGTTCCTGGTGATGCCTTTGAATATCTCTCAGTTATTATTGGGCATAAAAAAAGTCCAGTAATGGTTCTACATGTTGGGCAAGCACACAATTATTGATTTTTCTAAATAGTGGCTCAATCTGTCAGAGACTACACTTTGCTTCCTATTAAAAGTAAGCTGAAATACCAATGGAGCTAAAAAAGCTATCTGAGTAAGCAGCCTTTCCTTTATATGGACTCTGTCATGCTGATTCCTGAGTGATAATGCCTACAGTACATCACTTTAGCATCTTCTGTTAGTCTGAAACCTTTTACACTCATTAAAAATGCCTGCTATATTCTGTGAGAAATATGCTGTGAAATTGAAAATGGTGTTATTTTAAGTTATGCAATCCTGCAAAATATATATATATATATATATGTCTCAGAAGCAGGAAGCAGTGGCTGAACTACATGTATTTAAATCAGCAGTGCAACAATAATTTCTTTCTGAAAAGCTAGTTTCAGCTACAGTAAATGAAATATTAGCATACATGTGAAATCTACTTTTCTAGATTTCTCCTGTACTGAACACTATGATTTTTTTTCTGAAATTAAAAAATTCATAAAATACTGAGAGTCTGGTGGAATTAGAAGTGATACTATCAGACTGGAAGATGTCTGGTTAGTCAGTTAACTAATCATGCATATGCATACGGTTTCACATTATTTCATTCTCTGTTTGGAAATTGCTTGTATTTCAAACCCATGCTGCATGAAGTACTGTATCCTCGTTGTATGAATTCATGCCTGCAATTAACTCTGTGTCACCCCTGAAGAGGGACCTCTAGTTCCAGTGGGCTCACCAAGTTACCAAAATTCAATAAATAAAAAAAAATTAGGGTCAAATTCTGTGCCCAGTTTCACTGCACTGCTACTTTATATCTACCAACAGTGGCATCAGGTACTACTATAGCTTAGTAATTTGCCTCTGTTTTTAAGCTATGGTATAATACTTTATTTATTTTATTTATAATGCAATCAGTTTACAACCTTTGAGCCAGGGGCTCATTTCCAAAGGTACCTCGTCAACAATGGTAGATAATACAGATAATACAGATAATACAGAAAGCAGGGTACATACAAAAGAAGATCATGAGTATAAACAGACATGGATAAATGGCACATGGTTACAGCAAACATTGGTAGTGTAATACAGAGCAAAACATGGTATAATTGACAACAGGAGAATAACAGGGTTTAGCAGCATAACAGTATGTCATGGAAGTGTGATAACAGCCAAACAGGTCTACTGTGTCAGATTACAAGGAACGTAAGGCATGAGACAGGAACAGTACAGGTAAATACTTATTTCCTTATTTCAATTTTATTGTTGTTAGGTCGAAGGACCATTACAAAATTAGTACAGTATACAATGAGAATACAATGATATAAAATCAACAGTACAAGTACAACAGTTCATAATACAAAGATTTATAAGTAAGAAATAATAAAATACAAAAGTAGTATGCCTAAAGTATAATAGCCATGCTGGTAGAATTGTCTCTAAAAAACAACAGACAGGGAATGGACTACTACTACTACCCCAGCAATTTAATGTTTTAGACATAATTTATTGATGATTTTTAAATATTCACCAAGTTTGTGTATAACCTACTCATATTTAGATGTAAACATAATGCTTAAAAAGTCATGCTTATCTTGAGTTTGTATTGTTTTCCATAATGGAGCTGACCAGATCTGTCTAGGTCTAGTATATCATGTACTGTAAAATATGACATGTTACAGATTTTCATAATCTGGGTTGTTACAAGAACATTGTTTCTCTGGCTGTTCAGTAAGATTATTGGCCCAGATATTCAAACTGCGCTCAAAATGAGTGCAACAGCAGGAGCAAGCACAAACCAGTTGCGCAAATGCTCAACAGGTGCGATATTCAAACATGGAGCAGAACAAATTGCGCAAGCAACCAGCATCTGAATATCGCACATACTGCACCATAGTGCAACCAGGAAGGAGAAGCTGAGCCGAAATGTTGCGCTATGGCGCAACCAGGGCAGCCCAGCTGAGCATTCCAGAGGTGCCAGAGCAAGCAGAGCCCCTCAGAGCAATGGAACTGCACATCCAGGAGGCAGGCTGGGGCCCACCGCCAGCCATACCACACATGGGCACAGGAACACACTGCAGAACCCACACCACACCTGCACACCCCAAGCACAGCATCACTGGGGTGGACGGATGATCTACTTGCCCATGGGGACAAGCCAACAAAGCATAGCAGAGCCATGACACCCCAGCACAACCACTGCCAGGCTGAGAGTGCCACACACAGGGGGTTGACAACCACAGTGCACATCAGCCCCCCGTACGCACAGCACACCCTGCACTGTGACCCCAAGACACCACCTATGTGCAGTGACTGGCACTGCAGGAAACCATGCATCCCCCCCAGCACACGTCAATCCCATGCAGCACAGAAGCCTACAAGCCAGACACACCCTGTGCACCCAGCAGTGGGTGGCAGCAGACGGCAAGACCAACCGAAAGTCACTGCCATGCTGGAGATACCTCCCCATGCACACACACACACACACACATACCCAGGACCATACCAGCCCAGATGGCATGTACACCCCTGCAACTGAGCACCCATAGGCAGCTGAAAATCAGAGACCAACACATTATTCGTATAAAAATATAAATGTATTTTAACACAACAAACATTAACAAGAACAATTACAACTATTTACAAGGGGGGGACGGGTACAAGGTAGGGCTGGTCAAGGGGTAGGGATGACAAACTTGGAGAGGGAAGGCAGGGTGGTAGGGATGGGAGAAGTGGGAAGGGAAGATAGGTCATGGGCCAGCCGGCCGGCTGTCCTCCTGCTGGTGTCTTGCAGTTCCCTGCCGCCTCCTCCGCAGGCCATGGTGGTGTATTGACTGCAAGAAATTGGTGTTCTGGGCCACAAGCTGTCGGATGGCCCTGACATCCCTCGCCAGCCGATGGAGAACCTCGAGGCCTAGGAAAATGGGAACACAGTCAATGGCTGTGACTGACCACAACCCTGAACACCACCCAACCTGCAAGCCATATAGCCCAATGTCCCGCACCTGTGATGGCATGCACCCACCCACAGTGAACATGCACATGGCCATCACAAACAGGCGGCACCAGCTATGCGCACCACTGCACACACACACTGCACATGTCCATCACAGCACAAACAAGGCTGGCAAGTTATGTGGCAATGTGGTGTGATGCCAGTTACACAGCTATGTGCCCAGTGCATGCATGGACCACCAGTGATGCATACACAGACGTGCTGTGAAACTGGACAGTGATGCATGTCACCTGTGTCATGCCTACAGACATAGATACATAGCCAGTGTCGGCAGATAAGGGCCTATGGCCCACACAGTCTGTCCATTTCAGCCTGTAAGTTACTTTGTTTACCTAGAAGTCTGTTGCCCCTTACCCATGACCTCAAGAATTCGTATGTCTATCCTGCAGTCTGAAATCCGTGAGTGTGTCAGCCCCACCACTCCTCTGGCAGGGTGTTCCACTTGTACACCACCCGTTCTGTGAAGAAAGTCTTGCTCATGTTTCTCTGAATCGTCCTCCTCCAACTGCATCCCATGCCCTGTAGTCCTGGAACATCTTTTGCACTTCAAAATAGTGTTTCCCTGCACCCTGTTCCACCCTGTAAGATACTTGTATGTCTCTATCATATCCCCTCTCTCCCTCCTCTCCTCCAGGGAGTACAGGTTCAGTTCCTTCAACCTGTCTCCATAGGAGTTGTGATGCAAGTCATGCACCATCTTTGTTGCCCTCCTCTGAACCTTCTCTGCCCACTCTACGTCCTTACGTAGGTATGGTCTCCAGAAATGTACACTGTACTGCAGGTGGGGCCTCACTAGTGTCTTGTATAGTGGAATTATGACCTCCCTTTCCTGCATGTTTGTATTGTAGGGCTACTGGCCCCCAGCATGCAATAGCATCCATGAAGTCATGATACTCACTCTGCTCAAGCAGCTCTGACTGGCGCTGTTGCTGGCGCTGCTGCTGCTGGTGGGGTGCAACCCCTGCTGGCACCGGGTCCCTGGCACGGCCCTCATCAATGTTGCCCCGCATCCTCACATCCCGGCCTGTGGGAGACATATGTTGAGACAAACATCAGTGTGACTCAAAAGCAGACTGCCCCCTACCCCAGTGACAGTGCCTGCCCACACAGCCATACCCATTCATCTCACAGCTGCACACACTGACACAGCCAACCGTGGCCGAGCCATCACCTATGCACAGCCACCAAACACACACACACACCCCTACAGATAATACAGGTGCATAGATGGCACACCCACCTGGCCTAGGCACCACGCCCCACCTGGCACGTGAACGCAGCCACGTTAAAAGCTCTGGCTCCCTCCGGCGGAGGCCACTGTACTGGTGCTGGCACTGCTCAGCAGACTGGCACTGTCCAGTGACCCCCACCAGGTCAGTGGCCACTTGCTGCCACACCTCAGTCCTTGCACTGGTGAGGGGCACCTCATCATAAAGGCCATCATAGTGTGGCTCAACTAGGGCCACCAGGTTGGCCACTTCAAGCTGGCTCCAGGACACCGCCTCCTCCTAGCCATGGCACCAACTTTACAGCAGGCAATATGGCGCACAGCTGCGCCGTAACCCCACGTGGAGATGTTGTCAATAGATCACCACAGGCTCCAATCGCTTTATCGAACAGCGCCGCCATTATTAGCGCTGTCACCAGACAGCGCAATAGGGACGTACACATGGCAGGCGAACAGTGCCAGGGGGCAAAGGTCATACACAAGGTCATGGGCAATGATGCAAGGCTACACACAGCGCCATCTGACGTATAGGCATCCTGCACGACCGACCATCTGCGTACCAGTACCACAGTGGAGTATTGCGCAGTAGTGCCACAGCGCCATATAGTGCTCGTTGCTGTAGCGCCACTGGCACAATGGTGGCCATGGCCTGAATTGCCAATCGCGCTCAGCACGTCAGCAGCATGACAGACACCTGCGTAAGCTATCTGGGCATGCGCAATGTAGTGTACCACACAGGCACAGATCTGCGCCATTGGCTCAGCCAACTCTTCCGTATTGCGCAAAGCGCAGATTCGTGATATTCAGCCGACACATGCAAATCATCTGATCAGCCATTCAAGGGTGCAGTGGCGCGATTTGCATGTCATTATAGTTGATCCACTCCTAATTTGCATGTATTGCGCTATAAATGTGCGACATTGGGCTGCGCTGGCCAGATTCGGTTACTGCAGGTGAGAGGTGAGTTGCATGCTGTGTGATGTTCAGGACGATGGTCATGGGAAAATGCTGTAGACTGCACAGTGACAGGTGTCCACTTCCCCCCATACAGATCGCCATGACCGAGCAGAGCCAAGGTGAGGGGAGGATGGTGGGTGTAGGAGGAGGCCCAACTTTAGCAGCAGAGACGGAGGCTCTCTTCCAGGCCTACCTGGATGAGGAGCCAGTGCTGAGTGGACAGAGGGCACCCCTCAGTCCTGCAGGCTGCATGGGAGGGGTAGTCGGGCCGTTAACCTGCAGGAAGCCACCAGCGCTCCATGCAGGAATGCAAGAAAAAGATGGGGACAGACGCAGGAGGTTGAAGGGAGGTGGCAGCCTTCAGGGCGGTATCTGCTGGCACTGGCGGGGCCCGCCAGTGGTGTTGGAGCTGACCCCAACTGAGGAGACACTGGTCGCAGCCATGCAGCTGAGTGCCATTGAGGGCGTACCAGGCGGAGGATCCAGACAGGTGGAAGCCCATCACTGCACGTATGACATGGTGGTGGTGTTTGGGGGCGGTTGTTCACATGCACTCACATGTACTCTCTTTCTGTTACAGATCCTGTTCATCTTCAGGAGATGGGGTGGTGGGTCCAGACAGTGATGCTGACCTGCTGGACATGGAGGAGGGTCCATCACCTCCACCACCAGCCAGCAGGCACTGCAGCAGCATGCACGCTGGGCCAGAACTCTGGTGTCAGTGATACAGGTGCGGGGTGCACAGCCTGTGTCTCAGCAGTCTGGCATGCAAGCGCCAGCATGCTGTGACCATGGCAGTAGCACATACCTGCACCATTGATGATAGAAGGCCTGCAATGGGCAGTGATGGTTGTGTGTCCCATGACAGACACACGGCAGGCCAGCACGCGCCCTGGGCCTGTCTGGTTCCAACTTGTGTACCAGCATGCTGGCACGGTCCCAGGCTGTGCCTGTCAGCACCCATGGGGCAGCACCGGTGGCTGTGCAGGTGTCTGGCACTGTTGCCAGCACAGCGGTGGAACGAGTGGACCCGGGGGCACAGCAGTTGGAGGGGCAGCAGCAGCAGTCACCCACCAGGTCTGCGGGTACAGTGTCAAGCAGTGGCACATGTCCACTGCCCTTTGATCCACCCATTCCTGGTCCAGGTGAACAGCGCCCACCCTCAAGGGGTGTTGTGCATCAGGACCGTCCACACCCTGGGGGTCAGGATGCCGTTGGGGCACAGTACCCATTGGATGAGCACGCCCACCTGCTGCAGGAATCAGTACAGCTGCAGAGGCGGGTTGCAAGGTCCGTGGAGGCACTGTCTGTGTCCATGGAGCAGCACAGCAGGGAGTGTGCTCGGGACCGAGCCAAGCTGGTCCGTACGTGGATGGATGTGACCGCAGCCATTGACAGGCTGACCTAGGCAGTGGTCTCTGTCATGGACGCATTGGGCACACAGTCAGGTGCCCCTGTACCACACCCCCCACACAGTGCACTCTCCAATCCCCATTCCCGGCGTCGTGCGACACCAGGCCTGTCGATGCTGGGTTCTGCTGTGGGCATCCCGAGCACCCCTGGTGCAGGTTTGTTCAGGATGCTGCAGACCCCTGTGTGGGCAAGGTCGTGTTCATGCAGTGGGACCCCTGGTGGTGCAACAGTGCCACCCCATGTGGCCCCTGCTCAGCCTGCCCGTGCTGTTGGGTCATGGTGGGGCCGCCCATGCATCCACAGTGGCCGTGGAACAGTGCTACATGACTGAGCTGTCTCCCAGTGCGGGCCCTGTCTGGTGCTGCCATGTGTGCAATGTGTGTCATGGTGGGCAGTGCACTGCTGGGTGCTCTGCTCACCACGCCGACATGGACCACCTGCACACCCTCCAAACTGCTGTCCACAGGGTGTGCATGATGATGCCTGCATTGCACTGTACACAAGGTGCAAGGTGCCCAATCTGACACCGCGGATTTGGACAGTACGGTGGTGGGGTGGTCGGTGGTGCTGTGTTGTAATGCAGTTCTGCAGTGCTGTGCATCTGCCCATGTACGCTCTGTGCTGTGTGTGTGTCCATATGAGTGCTCACCCTCCCTGATGGTGTGTCTGTATGCTATACCATTCCATCCCTGACCATCATGCACCCTGGTGTGTCTCCCTGTGTGCCTGTGGTTTGCGCATGGACAGTGTTGGTTGCACATGTCCCCTTGACTTACCTGTGTTGTGCGTGAGTGCTCTGTGATGGTGTCCTGGTGCAGCTGGGCCTGCGGATCAGTCGGGGTCCCTCCGTCTAGGGAGTGCTCATCACCATCATCACGGCGCCACTGGCGCCCCATCGCTGTCCCCTCTTCGACCTGTATGGCTATCCCATGGTCTTTGGCCATGTTGTGCAGGATGCAACAGGCCAGGAATATCCCACAGGCCTTTTGGGGGCTGTACTGTAGAGCACCGCCGGAGGTGTCTAGGCATCAGAAACGTGCCTTGAGCATCCCAAACACCCGCTCTATGATGTTGCATGTTGCGGCATGTGCCTCATTATAGCATAGCTGCGCTGGGGTCATGGGTTGCCGGTACGGTGTGAGCAGCCAGGGTGGAGTGGATATCTGCAGTCACCTGTGTGGAGATAGTGGAGATCAGTGTCATGTTCAGGTCCATATTGGCCATCTCTCTGTGTGCCACTACCATGGCACCTGTGGCATTCCCACCCTTGCCCAGAGTTTGCATTCCATACATGTGTACTCACCCACTAGATGTCCTGTGGGGATGTCCCCACTCTTGAATCGATGGCACAGTGCAGACTGATACCATATGAAGGCATCATGTGCTCTGCCAGGGTGTGTGGCACAGACATTGATTATGTGCCCAGTGGCATCACACACCACCTGGCAGTTGACACTAGGGAATCCCTTTCTGTTCCGATATGCGTGGCCATCGGGACCAGGTGGCATGCAGATGGCCACATTGGTGCAGTCTATGGCCCCTAGCACGCCAGGCATACGTGCTATCCTGTGGAACTCCTGCATGTTTGCTGTACGCTCTGCCGCGTTGCTGGGGAAATGAATGTACTCCGCAGCATGTGGCAGCAGTGCGCTGAGGAATTGGGTGAGGTTGCGTAACGTGGCTGACTGTGTGATGCCTGTGGTGTCCCCTGTCGGCCTCTGGAAGGTGCCTGTGGCGAGCAGGCACATGCAGGCTGTCACCTTGGTCTCCACCGACAGAGCGTGACTCCGTCGTGAGGGTGCCTGCATCACATCACTGCACAGCTCACAGAGCCATCTCAGTATTGCCCTGTTCAGGCGGTACTGGCCCACGATCTCTACATCTGTGTACAGCTCAAAGCTGATGCGGGCACGGCACCGCCTGTCGGGGCATACCACTGACGGGCCCTTCCACAGCCACGTCCCCTGCAGCATGCATTCTCACCTCTCATTACAGCTTCCATGGAAACTGGCACTGTCCATCTCCTGGCTTCTGACCCCCTGGCTGGTGTTGCTGTGTACCCCACTGTCCTGACTGCTACTTCCACTGCACCGGCACCCCGCTGGCCTCTACAGACTATGGGCCACACTTTCCTTGCCTGCCCTTTGCTGTCTGTCTGTCTGTCTCTGTCTCTCCCCACTTGGCAGCCTGGTAGCGTTCTTGTGCAGCTTCCTTGGAGCCTTTTTATTTGGCTCATTTCGACCTGTATGCCACTGGTTGTAGGGTTCTTGCGCAACGCGCAAGTCTTTGAATATCGCATTGCGGTCTTTATGCATGGATCCACTGCCTTCAGTTGCGCATGCCTTCATTTTCATTGCGCTGTTGCTCAGCATGTTTTCGGGGGCGCAACTGCCTCCTTCTGAATATCGCTAAATGGCGCAGTTTTGGACATGCGCATGCGCAACCCTGTTGCGCATGGCGCAACCCTTTTGAATGTCTGGGCCATTGTGTCTAACATTTAGGATATTGCTTTTAAAGAGCTCCATATGTTATATAGTATAAAGTCTTCCTTTACAGGGGTCTGTTAGTAATTCCAGATAGTACCTTAAAGAGTGTCTTATGTCATTCCTTGCCAGCCAAGGGGAAATTCTAGAAAGGCTTATATTTTACATGTCATTAACACGACTAATAATAACAATTTTATTTTGAATATACACTTTATATTTAGGGCTAAGAGAAATACGTTTTTTAATACAAATATCCAAGAAACACATACTGTAATGATTAAGGCCCAAGAAATTCTCCTAACCTAGTCGGACTGTCTATAACCCATAACTTGCCATATATGTTTTTCAAAAAGACATTTGTAAGGGAGTCTATGAGTCAGCATTCTAATAATTCTAAGCAGGAAGTTTACTCTCTTTATCACAGCTAGGGCCTTTTGACTCGTTGTACCTACTGTAATTCTGCTCTTATGAGGTGGGCCAGTACCAAATTGCCCACACCCAATATGGATCTGTACATTTCATTAAGAGGGATCTTTAGTACCTCATACTTGGAGGGGTCCCATATTTCAGTAAGTAGAGGGCTTGTGAGATATACTTAGCTCTAATGGCTTCCAGGAATGGTCTTACACTGTTACCACCATACTGTCTATTGAATCTAGACAGAGCCCCTGCTGTCTGATGTAATTTAATAGAATTTTCCCTTGTATGTTTAACTATAGGCCATTGTTTCCAAATGTTAAGCCCACATATGAGTAAAATGTAACTGAATTTAATTTCTTTGGTCCCATCTTCCAAACCATGTTTGATTTGTTTGAGCTAAATACAAGGACGTGGCTCTTAGTTCCTTTTATTTTAAGGCAAGGCAACTTTATTTCTAAGGCACCCAATCCCAGAGGCTCTGGGCCCGGTACACAATAAAAACAGGATACAAATACAGAAAAAACATTTATGCAGTAGCAAACTATTTAAAACAATATTCTTAAAAGCATGAATATGAAATGTAAATATGCAGTATAAATATACGATAGCTGAGGGTCGGGAAACAGTATTTATCAGCATAAGTGTTCAATAGATCCAGTTTGTGCTGTAAACCTGATTTTGTTAGTGCTAATAGAGCCAGGTCATCAGTGTATGCTAATACTGGACAGTTAAAACTGTTAATTTTCAGAGAGTCTGGTCACTGATTTTCCCAAACATATAAACAGTTTGTTGAAGTAAATGCAAAACAGTGTGGGTGCTAAAACACAGCCCTGCCTAACACCCATGTTTGTCAGGAAAGTAGCCAAAAGATGTCCTTTGGTACCCTTTCTAATCTGTGCACAGGTATTAGAGTATAGTTCTGTACTAACGCTGATAAGGTTTGGATCTGTACCCCATTGCCACATAAGTTCCCAAAGCAAACAATGCAACTTCATTCTACTAGGAGCTCTGATAAGGCCCTCTACCTAGACCCTTTCTGTAAGACATCCCTAGGGCAATAAGTGTTCTTCCACAGGGCCCCTGTCCTGCTCAATGGCTGCCTCCTCTGGTTTTCTCTACAGTTAAATTGGGCCCCTTTAAAAATAAACTTTGCCAGCACCTAATTCCTGTGAATAGTTATGACTGCTCCTAGCCTTTACAGGTCAATCTGGGACTACTAATGGCTTGTCCATCAATTTCCCCCTACTCCACCCCACCTTATCTTGGTCTAATGTCTCCTTCCCCACTCTGTTCCCCTTTTTCCCTTTACTCATCCTTTACCTGCACTCTTTCCTATTCCTCCTTCTCTATACCTTAAACCCCTCTACTCAACTTTTCTCTCTACCTCCCCCCAGCTGTCTCACAACTCTCCTTAACTGACTTCCTTCTTGTCTCCCTTTCTTTTCTTTAATGTCCTGTCTGTTTACTCAGTTAGCTAGCACTGCTGCACCATGTTTGTTTCATTATCATGTACTCTGCCCTCAGTTATGATGCACTTATGTATAATGTACTGCATTACTTGTATACTCTTATCCTATGTGCAATTGTTTCCCATGACCATGAATTGTCATCATGCTAACCTGTACCATTTAACCATGAGCGAATTACTTCTAGTGTTTGTCTCCTCCTTGGCCCTGGTCTGTCATCATGCTTTCATGTAACACCTTGATGCCTCTGTCCTCCCTTTGATACTGGTCTATCTTCCCGCTTTCTCCAGCCTTCTTTTCACAACTCTATACTGCACTCATCCACAATCTACATGCAATCATACTATAAATGTCCTAACTCCCCTTTCCCTCTCCCCGTAGGCCCCCATCGCTGCATCAGTTCTACTGACCTATCCTTGGGACTTCACTTCTCCCAATGTTTATCCTTCGATAACATATTACATACCCCTCCTGGTACCCCATCTGCCATTTGTTGGTGGTTCTCCAAGCCATTTTCATGGCTAGTACTAGTGGCTGCCCCAGTAAATGAACTAACTGGTACTTCTATACAGAGAACATGGTTCATATACAGTTGCATGGTTCAATGGTGGACCTGCCCCCTTGTATTTGAATCCTCCTCTGTTATGGCTTGCCTTGTCTTCCTTTTATCATTTGACTCCCCTATTACTGCACCATTGTGTTTGTGTTTATATACTTATTTACATATATTTATATGTTTTTATGATGGATGTTACCAGACCCTGTTCTAACCAGGTCCATCTTGTAAAAGAGCTCTGCTCAATGGTGTTCACCTGGATAAATAAAGATTTTGATTGATTGATTGATTGATTGATGTGTTATGTACTATATTAATTTTCTGTAATGTTTCAGATCCTGTCTGTTTTAAATCTACTCACCATGTTTGTTTCTTTGCTATGCACTCCGCCCTCATTTATGATGCACTTATGTGTAATGTACTGTATTACTGGTATAATCATATCCTATGCATAATGTACTGTATTACTCTCCTATAATTTTTTTGTAACCTGTCTGTTTGTAAATCTGATGTAGATCCTTTGCAAAAGAGTTTTTAACTCAAAGGGTTGTAATTCCAAGACTTCAATAAATAAATAAATAAATAAAATACATATGCTGTCAAAGACATAACTAAAGTAGATGAAGGCTATATATAGTTTTTGTTTTTTAAGGACTACATATTTTTCATATTGGTGGCTCCAGATAAAACAGTTGTTCAAAGTACAGTAACCAGCCCAAAATCCTGCCTAAATTTCAGATAGACTCCCCCCCCCAACAAGTCTATCTGTGCTAACTGTCTAGACAAAATCATTTCTGCAAATATGTTTCCAACTAGGTCTAGTAAAGAAACAGGTCTGTACATCTTGGGATCCTTCTTATCACCTTTTTTGTAAAAGGATATTACTGTGGCACCCTTCCATGCATCAGGAATGGGTGTATTGCAAACACATAGATTAAAATGAAGTAGGAGGACCTTGGTCCAGAGTGTTGGAACCAGCAAATAAACTTTAGGGGGGATTAGGTTAGAACCTGGGGCTTTGTTCTTTTTAAGAGACGCAATGGCCAGATACTCTTCTCTCAGTTGAATTAGAGGAAAATTCAAGTGGTTAGTTAGATTTTCCAAGATGACATGGTACCACAAGCTTCTGGGTTATAAAAATGTTTTTGTAATACCTTGTCCAATGTTCCAATGAAATGTAAGAATCAATTTCATACTTGCTATTGTTTGAATCTTTTGCTACCAGTAACCAAAAGGATTGCAAATCATTGTAAATTATTACGTCCAACATTCAGCTCCATTGTTTGTGGTAAAAGACACTTTTATTTTGCTTTTAAGAAATGTTTATATTTTTCTTTTGCTTTGTTTAATAACTTGAAATTGTTCTTATTGTTAGAGCCTTTTATTTCCCAAATGAATTGGGAAAGAGCAGATTTTGCCTTCTTACAGTCCTGGTCAAACCAGAAGGTACCTGTTTTAGGGCAGACTTTAGCTTTATCAAGTTTGGCAAAGAAATATTTTTAGATACGTATAACAGTATGCCAATTTTGAATAAAAAAATTGAAACATTACTCGGAGACCAGACTTGGTACACCAGGGGAGACAGCAGTTCATTTAAGAGATTACCTATCTCTTCCTCAAACAAGTGATTCCTCCTAATTTTGATAAAGTTTCATATCTCTAAACATTGGTTCAGGGCAGAATAGATCTCATTCGAAAGGTTCTGTTTCTATGTATCCCCATTCTTAAAATACTGGGAGATTATCACGTTCCTCCTGGTAGCTACCTTTCAAGAGTTCCAGATCTTCATTGATCCATTCCAAAGTAACAGATAGACCACTGGTGCTAAAAAACGTAAGGTTTCTAGATACCTCACCTTTGATAATACCATTTACTTGTATCAGGTTATAGATTTTCAAAAGTTCTATCAGTATATGTGCCGTCCTACTAATTTTACTGTCTGAGGAGGATCTTAAAAAAGTTGAGGCCTCTTCATTCAGCCAGTTATGTACATTATTTCACCATCTGAGTAAGCATCATATTCCACAATTCTGGCATTGATATCCCTGCTGAGTAAAATGGTCTCAATACCAGTTTGTTCAAAGGTTCTAAAAAGTGAAGGGTCTAAATCCTCCCAAATTGATGAATTGTAATATTTGGAGGTAGAAAATGGGACAAAAATATTCACTAGACAAAATTTGAGATGCACTACATCTAAGAGAAATACCCGCAGAAAAGGGGTGTCACACAAAAAAACTACTTTGGGATATTGGTCTATTTTAAACCATTACACTAAACCTCCTGAAGATATGGTATAATACGTATCATGGCCATAGCTCTGGATGGATAATAGATAGTTAAATAGGTAGGTATTTTTAATTTGTAAGATGATGCCCCTCCAAAGCTTAGGGCACCTGTCCTTTGCTAAAATTGATACTTTGTAGAATATATTTTATTAATAACTGAAAAACATGGCTTGATACTAAAGGCCCCATTTTCAACCATGTTCTGTGACATGGGGGTCAACCTGACAGCTTAGTGTCAGTGCATTGTTCAGCAGTATTGATCCCTCAGTTTGGTAGCAATATTGTGTCACTTTCCCCAGGCCAGGGAAGTGTGGAAATAATACCTGCACTTTTAACAGCTGTGGTGCCATGCTTCTGCTAAAGACAGTAAGAAAAAAAACAAGATGATTAATAAGGGAAGGGGAGAAATTAGTAAATGACATGATCTGCAGTCATGTTTCAACTATATCTGGTAATATTTTAATTTTGCTGTTACTCTAGATTAATTGCCCAATCCACAAAAGCCCCAAACCCCTTCCTCACATACAGAGGGGCTGCTACACAGGCTGTGCTTTGCAGAGGTCATGCTCCACAGTCTGGGGACTGTCATATGCCCACAAACCCTGCCTGCTGGTCCTTTCCATACCAAATCCTGATTCATGCACATAGCTATGCAAGCAGGCCAGATAGGGTGTGTGTGTTCATGATGCAGAGTACAGTCAATATGGAAGGCTAGCAGAGGGGGTAAAATCTATACTGCACTAGGCTGCACATTAGCAGTTATGTGCCCCCCTTAGCTCAGTCACAACTCTGGTCCCTGAGCTGAATCAGTCCCCCTGCCAAGCCCATAGCATCTGAGAGCCTCCATAGTGGGCTAGGAGTAGGCAACTTTTGAAATAACTCTGACTTTCCAGCAGGAGATCCAATGGTAGCTTGGTACAGGCTTCTGACTGGATGCCCCGAGTCTGGAATAAGTCCATCCCTTTTTCTGCCCCCTGCCCCATGCGCAAACCTGCACTATCAGAACATGGTATGTGGGGTTGTGCATGCAATCAGTGTTGGTAGATATTGGGGTGTGCACAGCTGAGACCTGAACATGCTCAATTGGGGTGTATCCCAGTCCTGTATGTGTATTGGGCCTCAAGGATTTGTATGTATGTGTGTGGGTTTTTTAAGTTAGTTTAACCCCCAAGCTCAATATTTTCTAAATGTTGGTTTACAACTGCAAGCTGAACACAAATCTGTTTTCTTAATATGCCTTGCCTAACATGTCACATGGAAATAACTCATTCATTAATGATAGGCAGAATTAGTAACCTCCCACAAATAACACATTTTAATTACTAGATATCATGTACACTCACATACTGTACCAGTAATCAGAAACTAAAAATGTTAAATACACAAAATGTGTTTTGATTTCCTAATGCCCACATGTCCTTGGTGACTTGTAAGGCATGATGCACAGCTGAGGGTCATCAGCCACCAATGAAGTGCATTATTGAAGAACACCAAATTCCTTGGAGTGTGTTATTTAACCTACAATATGCATAACAAGCTCAGACATGTGGTACCAACTTATAATTATGAAGTGCTGTTACACACAGATAACCATGGGGTAATACACTGTTATAACCAGCTGGTTATATTGCTGTGTGTGAGACAGCTGAATTTGTCAATCAAAGTACAGTAGTGAGCCAGCCCAGTGGCATGCAGGACTGAGGTGCTGTGCATCTTTCTTCCTGCCATGCCAGCGACCCAGGTTCAAGAATGAACATGGGTTGCAGGGGATTGGCTGGGGTAGGAGAGGATCATGCATCTGAGGGACTGTTCTTCTCTCTCCAAGAGGGGGAGGGTTGTCAGCCCAGCCATAGCCTGCAACCAGTTAGAAGCCTCATAGTGGTTCAGGTTTGGGTGGTATGAAAGAAAGGGCTCCTGGTGTGTCATGCATGTGTGCCTCTATGCACGTGTATTGATGTCTTGTGGCAGGGCAGGAAGGAAAAGCAGAAAACTTATGTTGGGGGTTTCATCAAGCACTGGTCACCTGTTGCTGAGTCTTCACTATTGCCTGGAATCCTGGTCTCATCTGGATACTTAAACTGTAGCAGGGGATGAAGGTCCCACTAATGTTGCCCTACCATGGGAGAAAATCTGTGGGGGAACCCCAAGACCAGGTGATTCCCAGGGGAGGTAGTTGCTGGCTAAGGCGCGGGGGGGGGGGTCAGGGACAGGGCTGATCAGCCACCTTGCAACTAAGAGAATAAAACACTTAACTGTTGGCCTTGTGCCTTCCTATTTGCTTGGGGCATGCATTAATTCTCTGGAAATCTGTGTTGTTGTGGGTTATTGCTTACTGTATATAATGCAGTTTGGCATCCAATGTGCTTCTGTGCCCAGATCAAATAATATTCAATTATCTGACTCTTAGCATCTTTTGTAGACCTCAAGGAATGTTCAGCATGTAGAAAATCATCATGCACAACTGCCCACATATCCCTTTCTCACTTTCTAGTGTATTCAGAACTCTGCTTCTATTGAAATCTACTCTCACTGCCATTGTCCTCTGGTGTAAATACTGTAAATCCATGCTATCATGGAAGCAGATAGCTTTAAACTAAATAAAAAAACAACAAAAAATCAAATAAAAAAACATATTTTTATGCCCAAAGGGGAAATATTGTCTTTAATGGGGTACAGTGAACCCCCTTAGGCCTCAAATTGCTCCAGTTTAACATATGTTTATGATTGCTCACATTCTTTTGAATTTGCTGAGGTAGCTGGTCAGTTTGACTCAGATTCTTTTTTCTTTTTAAAAGTGAAAGAATAGACTGCCTACCATACTGGTTTTGCCACACAAAAACATGTCTTTTTACAGTACTTGATCAACTCCCATTGTATCTTTCCTAGATGTGGACACACCACCAACACAGTCTAGCCACTCATTATGCAGTGGAAGGAGAAGAAACTATTGCATCAGGAGTGGCAGCATGTGACAAAGTGTACAGTACAGTACAAGCCACTTAATCAGGACACGTTTAATAGGGATGTTCGCTTTATAGGGACGACCCACCGGGAACCGATTAAGTGGCCATGTATTCCTATGGGCAGTGTTTCTGCTTAAAGGAGATGGGGGTTCCATTTAATTGGGATGATTTTGATCCATCCTGTCCCATAATAGCTGCTGCTAATCCCCACTAATCCCCATTTACACCTGCTTAATGTGTTCTGACTAAGTCAAAATTTATTTTCTCCTGTTTAACACCCTGACCTCATTCAGAGTTGGCTGAATGCAAACTAATTTGAAAGAGAGAGAGATGGCAGCCAAAAAAAAGAGATGAACTTTTTTTGTAACATAAACGAACTTACTGCAGCCAAAACAGACCCTCTGCTTTGTGACTGATTAGTGCGATGCGAGCTGAAACTGACCCTCTGCTTTACGGCGTGGTTACAGAGATGTTCTGCAGTATGGAGAGATTTAAACGAACTTACTGCAGCCAAAACAGACCCTCTGCTTTGTGACTGATTAGTGCAATGTGAGCTGAAGCAGACCCTCTGACTGATTAGAGATGAGCGTAGCATCCGAATCACATTGCTCCCCGCAGCTTTCTATGACCATGAGCGCTTTCTGCTTTGTGGTGTGGAGAGACAGATTAGTGGGTAGCGTGGTTAGCGCAGCAGTACAGCTTGAATACAGTTCCATGATCAGGACAGAGCACCAATCCCATGATGATCCTTCGCTTGGTGTGGATATATCCTGTGACCAAAGCATAATCTCCCTCACAGCTCGCGTAAAGCTTGATCTCCACTGTGCCCGAAACAGATGCTGTGTGAAAGTGAGAAGTAAAGCAAAATAAAATTCCTAAAAGAGCTGTAATCCAACCAAATCTCTCTGAGTAAGCATGTGATAGAGTCTGCAAGTGTTTTTATGTGTGTTTTTGGCGGTTCGGGTGCACAGGGCAAATCTGAGACAGCCAGCAAGTTAAAAAAAATCCACTTCCTTTAATTGGGATGGCCACTTAAATGGGACGAATAAGTCGCCAAGGAGCCGTCCCATTTAAGCGGCTTCTACTGTATGTCCATCACACTCCTTTTACATGTAAACTGCTTCACAACCCTCTAACACAGATAATGCAGGTCATGACAGGGGCTGTGGTGGGATTTGCACCAAATCACTATTGTTTTCAGGTTGGCCATTAAAATCTCACTGCACTGCTTGTTCTGGGTGTTGGATGTATCTCAGGAGGAGGGATGTTAACAAGAAACACCTGGGCCAATAAAGGGAGTGAGGCAGTGCTTTCTGTTTCAGTTGGACGCCAAGTGGAGACAGACAGAGAAACTGAACTGAATTGTTTGTTAAGCTGAATACAAGCTGTTTGTTTTCCGCTTACTGAAAGTAAAGGAGATTTCATTTAATTTAAACTGGTGTCCGTAGTCTTCTCTTTGAGAGTGTTCCCCAGAACACACCCAGTTCATTACCATGTCACACATGATTGGCTCTAGCGGTGAGATCAAACTTCCCCTTATCAAAGTAAACAACATATGATAGGATGTGTTTTATGCTCTGATAAGTGCACGCCTAGTGATGTAGTGATGCAGAAGGCTGCAGGCCCAGTGCCATGCTGCTCCTGGAAGTGCATTTATCAGAGTATATAACACACACTGGAGTGTGTTACTGCAGTTATAAATAAGCTATATGTTGAGAAATTGCAAGGTTGTTTTAAAAAATCAGTAAAAAAAAATTAAATGTCTGATTTTATTATAAATAGTCCCTCTACTCGCTGTATGTTTTCTGCTGTCACTAGGGGCTTTGACATTTCTTGGGGTGCTACTATGGATGCTGTGCTGAGCCAAGGTATCTGTAGCAGACCCTTGAGGTTGCTACACTGGACTGCCAGAAAGACTGCAATTTTGTTTTGGTCTTGCCAGAAACATGTTACAAGCTGTGGTTGCAAGTCTCACCAAAGTGCTGGAATTTTTAATTTTTCACTTCTATTTTAGTCTTTGGTAACCTGGTAATGCCCACTAGGCACAAGTGCCTGTTTTCAGGGGTGACCTGGGAGCACTGGGTGGTTAAGTGACTTGCTCAGAGTCTCACAGTATGCAAGTGGAGGTTGTGAGACTCACACTCGGGTCTGGTCTGCTGGATGTATCAAGCTCGTTCACACCTCATTCCTCTAACCTCTAGGCTATACTGCCAGCCAATTAGGTTGGTAGTTGCAGTCTGAGAGCATGGTCAGCTCACCAATGGGCAGTTTGCATGTGAGCTTCTGGACTAACAACAAGCTGGTCAGCAGGGAGAAACAGAGGCATTTTATATGTAAATATATAGTTTTTGATGGTTTCAGTCTCAAAACGAGCACTTGCATAGAAAAAAGATGTCAAACAAGTACTTTTGAAGTGGCATGTTGATATACATTGGTTCTAAGTCCACATGTACTGGCACTTTTCCTTTACTGTGCTATGCAGGAAAAAGGAAATGGGTAAAATCCTGTTTCAGCCAATTAGCTTCCTCTACTATCTCTACCCATTTTATAAATAAGGGTAAGATGGACTCAAAGTACTGAAATGGCTGGTGGAATACCAAGCACAACAGGCCCAGGTACAAAGGGACTGGATGGCTCAGCAGGCATACTAGTAGGCTCAGAGAGACCAACAGCAGGTGCGACAGCAGGCTCAGCTGCCATAACAGGTCCAGATACAAAGAGAATGGGTAAAAATAAACTTTGCCCATGCTCCAGATCGCAGGAAATCTAGTCGCTGTAGGACTCCACCCCAGGCTAACAGAAATGGGTCCAGAGGACAACCCTGAGGCCTGCCTTATGACTTTTGAGAGAGCTGCCAGTACCACTGTCTGACCTCAGCAAAGCTGGGCTATTTGCATTGTACCACACTCCACTGGAGATGCTCAAGCTGCATACAGAAGCCTGTCACCACCACCCAGGGATTTATGATCAGGTAAAAGTGGTTATATTAGACCCAGCTGCAATAGCAGAATAGAGTTACTGATGGGACTTTCCCAGCCTGGCTTTCAAGGTTAGAACATGACTCATAGTGCTAGCACAAAAATAACAAGACTTGACTTCTTGGTGGTTAAAACCAGTGGTATGCACTAATGAGGACATTATGGATTTGACTGTACTGGAGCAGTATTGTAACATTTTGCCAGATTGATTCTCTGATTGGGTAAGCTGACATAAACAGAGCACATTTGCTGTAGCAGTGAACATCGCAGAACATTACTTGGAAGCTGAAAGACCACAGGTCACTATGAAGAGCAGAACAACTGATAAACCTTGGACCTGAGGATAAGATCCCCGCAGAAGAGGGGAAAGAGGACTCTGGGGCGAGGGGAACAAATGTGCTCATATGGGTAAGTGATCAAGTGGTGAAATAATGCTTAACTCGCAGCTTCAGAAAGGTATAACTGTCGGACATGGTGTAATTCTCCCAGTCCCAAGACCCCACTCTCCCATGACATAAATGGAGGGTTGTAGGTCATAGCCCTTATAGTAACATTGTATGTGTTCATTGTAGTAAAGTGGGGCATATCAGTAAGTTATTTTGACCACATGGGCTGATATTTTATGGAATGCATAGCAACTACCCACCCATGAGTCCCAGTCCAAAAGTCAATATACAATACTAGTGCAAGAGTGGAATCAAACAGTTGCAGCTCTAGTGGATTGGGGCTGTGGGCAGACATTGGTTGAAGAATCTGTGGTTGGACCCAACCTAGGTCAGTGGGGTGATCCCATAAATATTGCCTGCAGGTATAGTGATATCCATAAATACCCTACGGCTCCAGTATGATTAAAAGTAGGAAATTGTGCATGAATGATAAAGGTGAGAATTTCCAAATCCTTACCCTGGTCAGTAGTCTTGAGCAGAGACTGGGAAGGGTTTGATACCAACCTGTAGTGCAAAACTAAAAGTTCATGCCCACTTGGGGCTGCCCCAGTGGTGCTGAGGGCTGAGTCGCTGGATGCTTTTCCTCGTGCTGCACTGGCGACCCATGTTCGGGAATGAGCATGGGTCACTGGGAGTTGGCAGGGAGGAGGAGCAGGAGAAGGACTGAGCATCTGACAGACTGCTCTTCTCCTCCAGGGAGGGGGCTCTCACTTTCTGATGCCCAATTCCCCCCTGGTGGAGGCTGGGGATCAGGGCATGGGGTGAAAGCTCTGGGTGGAGTCTGGGCAGAGGCCTGGGGAAGGAGCATGTGGACGCATGCACCTCTGCCCCCGCCGGTGTCATGCATGCCCAAGACTCCAACAGGGAAGGAAAGCAAACAGTGGAAAAAAAGGTGGCACCTCTCATGCAGCTTGATGGCTGTTCGTGAGTGTTCACCGGGGTGCAGGCACCTGAACTGGATCCATGAGGGTGGGGAGTTAGGGGGCTCCCTGCCACCTTGCTGCAGGAGGTAAGCCATAGGAGTTTCAGGGTGCCTGCGGTCCTGGTCAAGACAGACGGTGGCCAGATCCCCGGCAGGATGTGAGGACTGTAATGGGAGACAGAGAGGTGGCCAAGGAGGATAAAGTTAAAAAAAAAAGTTCATGCCCACAGGAGGCCAGAGACAGAGGGACTAGAAAATGTATTCCCCTTTACTCACTCTGACCTATTTGGCCAAGTAAAGAAACATAAGAAGTCTCAGTGTCAGAAACATAGGGAAAAAATCAAAGGTCCTTTCTAGCTGAGATTGCAGTGTTTGGGGACTACAAGGACTAAGGTTCAAGGAAGCTTCAGAGTGACTCAGATGAGGACACAGCATCCACTTCTGCAGGAGGTCACACCTGACATTCTTCAAAACCCAGCCAACAAAAGCACAATATTTTGTAAGGTTTGAATTGAACTATATTTTTTACTGGGTAGAACTTGAGAAACAATTTGAACTTTATGTTACCAGTTAGTGGTTCTCAGGACTGCAAGAAGTGAGGTAATGAGGCTGGCCAGCACTATACCTATTGCAGGTCATCTAGTCAGGAAGAAAACTGAGTCATGCATACTTGCCCAGTTTTTCTGGACAGATACGTGGAAAGAAATAGCAGACTTTTGTGCCTCCTGCCCTGAGTACCAGTTGATGGCCCCAGAGATATAAAGAAGGCCTTTGATCCCCATTCCCATTATAGACACCCCGTTTGAAAGAACTGTAGTTATACGGTAGGATCCTTGATACAAAGCATGTCTGGGTATCAGTGTATATATTGTTTATATTGGATTATAAAATGGGCATCAAAAATCCAGAATGCTGATTGGCTAAAACCTAATTTTAGCCGTGTCCTTATCAGCACGTATTGTGCCAACCGGCACTAATTCAGATAAGCTGACCACACCACAGAAAAATATCACTGTCCCCAACAGCATCGTTCTGAAAAAATGACCCGCAGCTCGCTGCCACGCTAACCAGATCTACAAGCATTCCTCCCTAACCTGCAGACTACTCGCTGCCACGCCAACCAGATCTACAAGCATTCGCCCCTCTAACCTGCAGACTACCCTTTGTGTTGCCCTATCCCTCAGCCAACACAATCCCGGACAGTTTTTTTTTTATTTCAAAACTTACTCTGACCTTTTCTTTCTTGTTTGCCAGCTGAAGAAACCGAAACTGACTGTTGCCCTCTCGCTGAATTTGGCACTTCAACAGAACAGAGAAACACCTGTAATTCCTTCCGACTGTGAACCAACACATAAAAACTACATTATTCATCCATCCTTCCTCACAGAAAAAGTTTTTTACGCGACCGCGATGTCTAACGCATTAACGGAAAACCGGAAGTGATACTTCAGTGACCGGGTCACGCGATAAATATCGCCAGCAAACTAATTTTTTCAGACAGTAAGCATAAGTCCACAACCATCAGCACACTTAAAAAAAATGACACACATCAGAATAAAAAGAATAAATAAAGTAATAAATCAGCAAAACGCAGAGTGACCTAGAGATCAACTGTGGGGGAGGGGTCCTCACCATTACCCTTGCTTCACTCGGTAATCTGCATCTGAAAACGAAGCTGTGAAACAAAAAAAAACACAATAAAATAAATCTAACAACTAAAAAGAACATGGGGGAAGGGTTACAACTTCAAATTCCACCCTGCCAATGAAACACTATTGAAACTCACATAATGAATGGAACTATTTTTTCTAGTATTTCAAATCTTAAAAGTTTTTTTTTTATACTCTTCAGTCCTCTAATATTTTTTTCATTATTTTACCATGGAATATAAGCAGCCCATTTTATAAGTGCAATAACACACTCAAGGGTGTGGATTACGTGCTGATAAGAGCAGCCACAAGCATAAGGCACTCGCGCAGCGCCTGCCTTAGAACACCCCTAGGCATGCTCTTATCAGCACGTAACCCACACCTCATCATGTGTTATTGCTTACTTATGCCACCCATTACCCCAAGGCTATTCCCCTATGTTCCACTACAGCCTGGTCAGTGACAAAAGAATTCAAAAAAGTGCTTTCCCAAGTAGGACTGCCAAAGGAGATTCTAACTGATCAAGTCACCAACTTTATGACAAAACTTATGAGGGAGGTGTGTACTTTGCTGAAGGTTCAGTCCATCTGTGCATCACTGTATAACTCATAGACCAATGGCTTAGTGGAACACTTCAACAAATCATTAAATAGTGTGCTGTCTAAATTCATGTCAACTTGAGGTAAAAAAAAAATGGTATGAATTGTTACCCTACTTAATGTTTGCAGCTCGGCACTTGCCACAGTCATCCACTTGTTTTTCATCCTTTGAATGATGTTTGCACAGGCAACAACCTCAAGGGATGTTCGATCTCATAAGAGATGTGGGAAGAACAGGCACATAGTACACCTAACATACTCCAGTATGTATTACAGTTGACAGAAAAATTGGATATGGTTGGCAAATTTGCCAAAGAAAATTTAATAGAAGCACAGCAAACCCAGGTAGAGCACTATGACCAAGGGGTGAAGCTATGGGAGTTCAAGTCTAGTCCTAGCTAAATGTCAGGGACCATATGAGGTCCTCAGAAAGGTGGGACTGGTTGATTAAAAAGTTGTTCAACCAGACAGAAAAAAGGAAAAGCAAATTTACATGTTAATTTGTTGAAAACCTGGACTTACAGGGAGGTATTGCTCATTGACCAAGAAGATCCTAAAAGGACCTCAAGTCTGGTGATGGATGAGTACATGGATGATAAAACCCTGGACTTAGGATCTAAAATTATTTAGGAAATGAGCATCGTCCCAGTGGATGACCAGTTCAACCACACCCAAAGACATGAAGCCCAGAGGTTGGTAGATAATTTTGGCAATGAAGTTTCCATGAAACCAGGACAAACCCCATGTGATCCAGCACCACATAGACACAGACCTAGGTTTCCAGGTCTACCAACTACCATACAGCCTACCAGAAAGAATACTAGAGACAGCATAGAGGGGAAATCCATTCTATGTTGGATTTGTGAGCCATTGAGGAATCCCAGCATGAATGGTTTAGCCCTATTGTGCAAATCCGCAAACCAGACAGGACTACCCAGTTTTGCACATACTTCAGGAAAGTTAATCTTGTATCCAAGTTTGATGTATACCCTATGCCATGGGTAGACAAACTTTTTTACTGACTGGGTAGGGTTTGTTACAATAGTAGCCTGGACCTGGCTAAGGGATATTGGCAAATCTTAACTCCCAAGTCCAATGAGAAAACAGCCGTTTTTACCCTGTTTTCCCTATATCAATTTATCGTGCATCCCTTCAGATTTCATGGAGTCCTGGCCACATTCAAAAGAATGATAGACTGCATCCTCCATCCCCACAGGCTGTATGCAGCAGTGTACCTGGACAATGTTATCATATTTATCCCTAACTGGAACAGCCACTTGCAGGATGTTGCTGCAGTACACCAGTTGCTCAGGGAGGCAGGTCTCATGGCCAATAACAAAAAATGTGCCCTAGGGTGGCAGGAGATGAACTATTTGGGGTATAAGGTTGGGAATGGACAGTTTTACACCTGGTTAGCAACAAAGTGGGGCCCTAGCTGACTGCCCAATCCCAACTACAAAGAAACAGGTTAGGTCCTTTCTTGGACCTGTAGGATATTACCTTGGATTCATTCTGGAATTCTCAACCCTTGCTACCCACTGACTGACCTGACCAAGAAAACCACCCTGAATAAAGTCCAGTTGTCACCGGAGTGTCAGACAGCATTTTAGTCCATCAAAAATGTGCCATACAAGGGGCCAGTCATATGAAGTTCCAGTTTCAACAGACCCTATTTTGTACACAGACACCTCTGTGGTGGCACTGGGGCAATGTTATCACAAGACTATGAGGATGGGATTCACCCCATCCTGTATCTATCTCTCAAACTTTTTCCCCGGGAGTAGTGCTATGACACACTGGAAAAAGAGTATCTGGCAGTAAAGTGGGGAATGGTCACCCTGCCCTACTAAACTCTGTCACTGTTGGGACAGAAATACACCCTCATCACTGACCACGCCCCCTTCAAGTGATGACATGCTATGCGGGATACCAATGCTCATGTCACCAGATGGTGTTTGGCATTGCAGCCTTTTTCATTTGCTATGCACCACCAGACAGGTACCCAGCATGTTAAGGCAGACTTTCTCTCTCAGGAGGGTGGGTCTCTGATGGCCCTTACCAAGTGTGCCATTGGCACAACTTTGAGTGGGAGGGTATTTGATGGATAGTATATCCATCACACCTCTTTTACCTTTAAACTGCTTCATAGCTCTGCAACACAGGCAATGCAAGTTTTGACTGGGGCTGTGCTTGGATTTGTACCAAATCCCAGCTGTTTTCAGGCTGGCCTTTTAAGACCTCACTGCACTGCTTGTTCTGGGTTTCTGATTACCTTAGGGGGAGGGTTTTTTAACAAGCAACACTTGGGCCCAAAAAAGGGAGTGACGCAGACATTTCTGTTTCAGTTAGATTCCAAGAGGAGACACAAGAGAGAGAATGAACTGAATTGTTTGTTAAACTGATAACAAGATGTTTGTTTTTCTGTTACTGAAAGTAAAGCTGATTTCATTTAATTTAAACTGGTGTGTGTAGTGTTTTCTTTGAGAGTGTTCCCCAAAAGCAACCCTGTTCACTATCTTGTCACATTGCACTGTTTGGGGGTGTTATTAATGCTCAGGTAGTGTGAAATGTGAGTAAATCAAGGATTTTAAACAAAACAAGTTGGGAATAAGTAGATCACTGTCATGCATGTCAGTTTTACTAAGAAAGGAAACAGACAGAACAACCAGTAACATTAATGAATTTTAGAGAAGGTACACAATAATAAAATGTGGGTTTTCAGCTCACAGTAATAGTAATATGATGCAAAAAGGGTTGACCATGTCCCTTTAATGGAAGAGTTGTAATAGCAGTAAGGGCTTCAGCCTCAGTCCTTCTCTGGGAGATAATGACTTGTGACTGAACCTCTGGCCCTTCAGCATTCCAAAAGATCATTAGTTCTTGTTGAAGGACCTCTGCCTCCAGCCTTATTGTGTAATTAATTGCTGTACAGTATGGGTTCAGATTCTGATGCCGGCAAAGACTTTGCTGCAAAACCCTATGCTGTCCTTTGATGTTTTGTATTCATCACTGGCCCCCAGTTGTTGACAAAGAAGACATTGCTGCCTGTTCTGGCAATACCTTTAGTTTCAGTGTGAATACAGCATTACTCAAGTGATTAACAATATCATTTTGTTAAGTTAGATGCATACACATGTAGTTATAAGGTCGCTACTGTACAAATATATGTTATAAATAATTGCCAATTACCTTGTGCTACCCAGTTCAAAGTTTTGTGTTTTTTCTTGTATACTAATTATTTCAGTTACCTACCTGTAATGGTATGGCTTTCACTGTAATCAATCAATAGATGTTGAAGCTATAAATTATGTACCATCAAGAATAACTGAACTGCTCTTATCTTTATTGTAATTACTTTGACAGCAGTGTAAGGTCTGCTGATGAAGATGGCATCAGATCTATCAAAATGTATTTAATGACCCTTACTGAACTACCTGTAACAGAAAAGAAAGATGTTGTGCACTGTTGTATATTAATACTAGAGGAATCCTTTGCTAGTCTATGTTCACTACCTTGCTACACATTTTTGAGTACAGAAAGAAAGCTGACTGCTTTTGTCTCATTTGAAATACATTATGGCTTTGTTTTGTTCAACAGGGATAACAGAAGTATTTTAGATTTTGTTTGTTGCTGTTCCACTATCTGCACAGTCATCAGTCTGCTACAATACAGTATCCATATGAGTTGACATATTTATGGATTTGTGTCATTTTGTACAATTCTAAACAAATCATTGCTCATCAGTTCCTCTATTATACGGCAGTGTATGTTTCAGTGTCATTACATATGGAAATCTATACATTTCCACATGCTATTGTACCACTGTCGTGACGTCACAATGCTGTTGTAACAAAGTAGCTTTGTAACTACTGTGGTGCAACACCATAGTATCCCATGTCTATTAAGATTCCCCATGCTTACCTACAAAGCATATTTCTCATAATAAAGATATTAGGACACCTGAAAACACCCCAAGTGTACTGTTTTTTAAAAGATAAATTACTTGAAATGTTGCCAGCTCATATAGCTAATGCTTAATTCCCATTAAATATTTAAATCTTATCCTGTTGTTTTGGTTTCTGTTTATCTCACCATAATTCTGAACAGTGTTAGAAAGAAGGCATAGAAAAGGTATTGTAACAAACATACTGCATACTATGCAAAATAATGTATGAGCAGCTATGAGGTGTTAAGATAGATGGCTCCTTCTCAGACACTAGGAATGTATCCATTGGCAATCCCCAGGGCTCCATTCGGGGCCCCCTACTATTTGATTTATTCATAAACCACATGTATGATGCCTGTCACTCTGCAAATGTAATTCTATGTGCAGATGATGCTGTTATCTATTCCAAGAACCCTAACCTTAGCACCCTTACCTCCATCCTCCAAGGTAATTTTGAGGCCCTTGAAAAATAGTTCTCCCAAAACAAACAGGTTCTAAATTACAAAAAAACAAAACAAACTCCCCCCAAAACAACACTAAGACAATGCTCTCCACAAGCCCAAAAATGAAGAAAAAGGTACTCCCTCTTATCTTCTGCAATGACCTGGGACATATACTTGAATAGGTGGAAACCTTTAAATACCTTAGGGAGATCCTGGGCAGTTCTTTATCTTTTGCTCCTCATGTTGACAACCTTGTGTCCAAAGTAAACAGGAGATTGGGACACTTGTACCATTAACAGGCCAACCTCAAAGCTGATGCTAGATGTCTCATAGTGGCAAGCTCAGTACTGTTACTAGTCGACTATGGTCTCCCCATCTACACAGATGCCGGCAAATCAATTCTCAGCATAATAAAATGTGATCTGTAATAAGACTTGTCACTTTGTGCTTGGGGATGACAAGTGCACCCATAGCTTCACCTTCTACACCAAAACAAATTGGTTACCCCTAACTAGAGGAATTAAGGTACAGACATGTCTGCTAACCCAGAAGGCACTACTGGGCCTACTCTGTAGCCCTTACTCACTGCTTTGACCCTTTTGCCAATCTCTACAACACCAACAACATGGCTTAGAATGCCCTCGAACTGTCTTTCTGTTGCACTCAGCTGGCAAGTGTTCATTCTCAATTAGGGATGCTGGCTGCTTAAATGAGCTGCCTGATACTTTGCTAAATCTACCTAAGTTTGACCAGTTTAAGAGACAACTGTGCACAACCCTAACAGTCCAGTGTAACCGTAACTGCTAATCATCCTAACTAAAGTCATTCCTGGTATACTCTTTGAACTGTGTCAGACTCTGGGTCTGATGCTCTGTACCGCTACTATCTTTGTTCTACACTGATTCTGTCTGTCTTATTGTAACACTGTATGTGGCTCATCCAGATTATTTATTTTTACTTGATTGACTAAATCTGTACTTGCTTACCTTTATTCCACTATAACTTACTTATTGTATTTATTTTGCTTTATAATCTCTGTTCTTGACATGAAACCTTTGTAAAAGGTACTCTCCATACTTTTCAGTAAATAAATACACAACCAGGCTGTTTCCATCTAAGGGTGCAATGGCATATTACAGTCTTCTCAAGATTTGCACTCTATGTCTAAGATGTCATCTCACCCTTCAATGAAAATATAGCCTTGTTGTGTATTTGTTGCCCATAAATTATTCTCTATATATTTTATTTGGACAATCATGCTAATTTAAATCAGCAGTGCAGCAAACAATGTTTTTCCAAAAACTTGTTTTGGCAACAGTTAATCAAAATATTAGCATACCTGTTAAATCTCATTTTCTAGCTACCTCCTATGCTGTGCATCATAAGCTTTTTCTTTATTTTCTTAATTTTAACCCATACAAGGTCAACAATGCTATTTCTATGGCAAAGGTGGTGGCCATCTTTTTTCTGGAGAACAAAAAATTCACTTAAAACATATATACAATACTCAAATTGTGTTGGCACTACACAATTTTAACGCCAAATGAAACTGGAAGATGTCTGGAATCTTTTATAGTGAAAAAAGGCAGGGTCAAAGTTTTTGCCTAATTTGGTTGCACTGCTGCTTTAAAGAGTGCTATTTTTTGTATTGTAATAAATAGGTATCCCATGCCCTGAAACTTAAAGGAATTATATTATTTGGCACATGTAGAGTAATGCAAACCTACTATATTACCACAGAATCATTAAACAAACAAACAAAAAACAATGTCCACAATGACCAATCAAGACTTTCTACTAACACAGAAAGAGAAGGAAGAAAGGCAGAATGTTTTACACTTCTCTTACGTAACAGTTTTGACCACTAATCCAATTACTGGATGAAGACCAGTCTAATACTTCAGTTTCTAATCTTCCCTGCATGTCCCCCAACCCAACAACCAATTATACTGGTGTTGAGACTCAGTTGATTCCTCCAGTTCCCCCACCAGTTGGAATTGTGAATGTAGGGCTGTCAAATAATATCATCCCCTTCTGTGATGAGGGTCCAATAAATAACATCCAAGAGGATAATGCCAACATCAGTAATGACAACAGTGGTAACCATCCACCAGATGTATTACCTGAACAAATATATATTCTAGGAGATTCAATTACCAGATACACTGACAGACTTACTACTAGGGGAAATAAAGAAAATGTATCTAGTTGCAGTTATAGTGGGGCAACCATTAGGGGCATAACCAAAATGCACGCAGGAATATTTTAGAACATCTTGAACCCTAAAACTGCAATCCTTCATGTAGGGACAAATGATTTGGGAAAACAAGAGGCTGAAAAATTAATAAGGGGACATGGAAGAAGTGATAAAAACTCTAAAGACCTTGAACGTGATGACAATCATCTCTGAAGTTTTACCAGTACCCAGAGCAAGTTACACCAAAACAATAAATATAAAGGCATATAATAATTGGTTACATAGACAGTGCCTTGTTAATAATGTACAATGCATAAAGACATGGGAAAGGTTTGAACATAAAAAATGAGCTCTTTGGATATGATGGACTACACTTATACAAACAGGGTACAAGAGTATTGGGGTGTATAATTCATAATACAATAAAAAAACTAACAAATACAAAAAACTAAATTCTGAGAGGCAAAAGGAAATTACAACACAAATATTTACAAAACCTCCAGTTAAACATAATAATGAAACTAACATTAAGCAAAATAAAAACAAACATGGGCTGTCCTTTCTGTTGAATAATGCAAGAAGTCTACATTCCACTAAATTAGATGAGCTTGAAATAATATTAAACAGAGATGGTATTGATAGAGCAGCAATTATGAAAACTTAGTTGGGGGAACCTCCAATATAAACATTCCCAGAGACAGTACCTATTGTAAAAATAGAGTTTCCAAAAAAGAAGGAAGGGTAGCTCAATACATTAAAAATAATATCAAATACAGACCAATTAATGACCTACCAGATGAAATATCAAGTGAAATATTATGGATAGAAATAATGAGGGAAAGACAAGCTAAATTACTGGTAAGCATTTGTTACCGACCACCTGATACTAACTTACTGGAACATCAGGCAATCCTTGATAACATAAATAACTAAGTGGACCAAAAATATATTATACTTTTAGGGGATTTCAATCTTCCAGGAATTGACTGGAGAAAAGGAACAATGAGTAATAACCTGGAAAATGTGTTTCTTGAGGTATGTGAAACCAGTGGGTTACAACAACTAATAAATATACCAACAAGAAAAAATAATATTCTAGACTTATTAATAACGGATATCCCCCATCAAATTAAGAATATTAAAATAAAGGATCCTCTACAGAACAGTGACCACCGAATAATAACTTTTGCTACCAAATTAATGATTGAATGCAATTCGGGTATAATCATCTTCAAAAACTACAGTAAAGCAAATTTTTACCAAATTAAGAAGGAACTTAAATTATGGAAATGGCATAATGGCTCTGTATCACTGGAAGAGATCTGGCTCACAATCAAGGACAAAATTATAGAACTGGAACAGAAATACGTGCCAGATAAAATTGGGTATAATAAAAGGGGAAAAATACCAATTTGGGCAACTCTACATATACTGCACTTAATAGCAAAAAAAAAAAAAAAAAAGAAGGGCATATCATGCATCAATCAGATGTAATAATGAATATAACAAAAACAGTTACAAATCCATTCTAAAAAAGTGTAAACAAAGTTTAAGATCAGAAAAAAAATTGAATTTAGAACTATTGATCCACTGGTAGTTGGGCAAAATACACTTGTAATACCCCCAAGATATGGCACAGGAGTTTAACAAATATGTCTGCTCTGTATTTAACCCAACTTTTTTTTTGTAAATTATTTTTCCCTCCAGTCATGGCCCTGAGGTCCTCTATCCAGAAACCTAGCCTTGTCCTGCCCGCCTGAGGATCCACAAGCTAAGCCTCCTCTCTCCCTCCTTCCTGATGCCAGCACCCCCAGATAACCCTATCCAGGGTGGATCACCCCCTCCTACCTGGGTGGACTTACCAGTTAGACTCTGACATTGGATGAGGAGTGGATCCTGGAAATTGAAGGCCGCTCGTGGAGAGCCTAGCATATGGCATGGGGGTAGGTGCCATCGCCTGATCCTTGGCGCCTAATCTTCGGCAGCAGGTTTTTCCATGTTACTGGTTGCCTCCCCTGACATGAGACATGCAGTGCCACACAGCCCATAATGTAGGAGCTTCCACCTACATCCAAAGGCAGCTGTCTGATGTCATCTCCTTACTGTATGAGCCCGAGTGTGTAGCAGTGCCTCTGGTCTCCACCGGGGGATGCTGATACACCAGGCTACTCCTGGATCCCTTCCCAAGAGAGGAGAGCAGTCCACTGGATGCTCAATCCTCTCTCACCCCTGCTGACCCCCAGCGGTCCGGGCTCATTCCTGAACCAGGGTCACAGGCATGACGCAAGGTGTGACATCCAGCGCCTCAACCCTCAGCGCCACCGGGTTGTAACCCAACCTTAACAACAAAACAACATATAGGTAATGCTGATATGGGAACAGACAACAAAATTACTGAGACTGCTAAAGAAGACATAAGGACAAAAATTAGATGAAATTAACACTAATAAATCACCAGGGCCAGACAAACTTCATCCACAACTGTTAAAAGAAATTGCATCATGGTTAGTTGAACCACTGTACAAAATATTCAGTTTTTCCCTATTTTTAGGACTAGTACCAATTGATTGGAAATTTGCCCTCTTAACACCAATATTTAAGAAAAGCAATAAGAGTGAGGTATCGAACTACAAACCAATTAGCTTAACCAGCATATTGGGTAACATTTTTGAAACTATCTTTAAAACTAGAATATAGGAAGAGATTGTAAACAAAAAACTAGTAGACCCAACTCAACATGGATTTAAAAACCAAAGGTCTTGACTAATGAGCTATCTGTTTTTTTACAAAAACATGAGCAAACCGTTACACGATAAGATACCAGTGGATGTTGTGTATTTGGACTTTTGCAATGCATTTGATAAAGTGCGTCATAGTACCTTGATAAATAAAATGCATATGCTAGGTATAAATAGCATATTGGTTAACTGGGTTGACAAATGGCTTAAGAATCACTCACAAGTCATGTGTATAAGGGGACACTCTTCTAGTAAAGGCACTGTCACCAGTGGGGTACAACAGGGGTCCGTCTTGGGACCGGTGCTGTTTTCCATATTTGTATCTGACATGACAACTAATTTGAAGAATTTTGCTATTAAATTTGCAGATGATACCAAAATTGCAGCCAAAGTTGGAACTGAGGAAGATATAGCCAATCTTACAAAAGATCTAAAAAATCTCAAGGAATGGGCAAAACTTAATAATATCACTTATAATGCTGACAAATGGGTAATAATGCATCTAGGTGATGCCAATAAAAAAACAACAGTATAATCTTAATGTCCACCCATTGACCCCGATAAGAGAAGAAAAGGTTCTGGGAATCATCATTAGAGATGCAGCAAATTATTAATCTGCCCTCAAAGTGGACGCGAAGTCGGTACTTTGCATCCACGGAGCACAACGCGAAGTGGGCCCTGCAAAGTGCTCACTTTGCATTATTGTTACCACTTCACATTCTCATTATGCCTTAACATGAAGTAAGGTGAAGTGAGAAGAAAATAGGCACATCACATGGCTTGCAGTACTGTAAGTCACATGCTTTAGCCAGGCAGGAAGGAAGGAAGTGAGTCAGAGAAGCAGTTTCAATTTCTCCTTTGCTTTTGTAGAGGGAGAAAGCAAAATTGTGAGAGGAGAGGAGTTTGCTTGGCTTTCATTTCTTTTTACTGCCAGAACCCAGAACAAACAAACAGCTTTTTTAAAAGCTATTTTATTTAGTTTTTGCATTGTCTTAGTGTTTTATTGTTAGTGAATTTTTTTGTATAAGTTTTTTTTTGTGTGTGTGTGACTGACTCTGTGTGTGTGTGTGTGTGTGTCATCCTATGGACTCAGAAGGATGGAGGGTGACATAGGAGAAGGTGAGTCTCTGGCCCGTGGTCGCATTAGGAGGCGAGGAGTGTGGACCCGTGGGGGCTGTGCAGTCATGTGATGTTGGACCACTCCAGACTCCTGGCTAGTGTTGCTTCCTCTGCTGAAGCAACAGGAGCAGCAGCAGCACCACCAGTGCTACCGGTGGCTGCAGTGCATGCACCTTCTCTGCCACTACCACCACTACCAACACCACCACTAGCAGCAGCTGTTGGGGCTCCAGCAGTACCCCCTCCACCACCTCCACAGCCACAGGAGGTGGCCCCAACAATTGTAGGTGGTGATGGGATTCGTGCCCGACATGTGAGGACTGTGTCTGGTCCCACCCGCAGCTCCCCAGTGTGGGAGCTTTTTAATTGTGTGGGGGGAGATAGCACAGTGGTAGAGTGCCATGTGTGTCATGTGCTGGTGTGCCATGGCCCCCTGGGGCACATTTGGGGACTGGTGACCAGAACACTCACATGCTGAACCACCACAGGGCAGAGTGGCAGCCTGCCATGGAATGGGCCAGGTGTCCACCTTCTGGCCCTTCCTTGGCAGTGTCCGAGGGTGCTTCTGGGGTGGGAGATGTGCCTTGCATCAGTCACCACCACAGCAGGAGGAGGAGGAGGGCTACCACATCAGCTGTTCCACCACCACCACCACCACCACAGCCACCAGCACCACCCTGTCCACCACCAGTCCCACTACCTGGATTACCCACTGCAGTGGACCCCACCACAGTCCCTGCAAGCCAGTCTGACCTCAGCCTGGTGTGGGCAGCACTCAAGGAAAATAATGTGCATTTCAGTGCTTTGGAGCAGCAGGTTAACAGAGTGGAAGCACAGCAGCAGCAAATTCTTTCAATGCTGCACCTACTGCTGGACCACCATGGCATCCCATGACCATAGTAAGTCAGGAGATTATTTTTCCCCCTCACACCCACACCCACCCCTGACTCCACTCCACTAATGTGTTGTATTTTTTGTGTGTGTTTTTTGTTTGTTATTGTTTAATCATACACATATTCCCTTCCAGGGGAATCTTTCTTGCACCACATAGTGCAATACATTTTTGTGAAAACCAGCCATAATTTCATTATAGTGTGTCACGTGATGGAGGAATTCCTGTTCTGAAAATCTGCCCACATTCTGCCTCCCTTCTCAGCAATGTTAAGATGTAATGGCAGGGAGAGCATGTGTGTGTACTCCTTACAGTGAATATCCAATTGTCTGGCAGATTTCTGAATGTTTCTTTATGTTATAATGGTCAGTTTGTGGTGAAATGTGTGGCCACATCTCCAGTAAGAAGAGCCTTGTTAGTGGAAACATTTCACATTTCACCACAAAGTGAACCTTATAACATAAGGAAATATTGGTTGGGATAGCTGCCAGACATTCACTATAGTGGAGCATGCACCTGCTCTCCCCCTGGCATCATGTCCTAATGTTGCTGAGAAAGGGTGGTAGAATGTAGGTGTCTTTTCTGATTGGTAATTCATCTGTCATGTGACTCACTGTAATGAAATTATGGGTGGTTTTCACAGAAATATATTACACTCTATGGAGCAAAAAATATTCCAGTGGTAGTAATGACCCCACATAATAGTTTATGTGCATCACCATAACTATGTAATATGGTGAATGTCTGCAAAGCAGCAGCACAACAATCTGTTGATAACTCTGACCTATATTTTTTTAATGCTATGTTACAACTTCCTTTACTTACATCCTGACTGACTGGAATGATACAATAATTTGCAGTAGTTGAGTCTGCTGTACTACCTTTTTTCATGTGTGAAATAGTGAAAGGAGCATTCCTTTTAAATTGGTGCTGACCAGGTCTTTGTCATTGTTTTTCTCTTCTTTTCTCCATCACATCAAGTAGTTGTTATATATCACTTATGTTGTTAATTAACAGTTATGCATCAGGCAGTGTTTTATGACACCACAGAAAAATAGTTATTGAAAAGCAGCTGCAAATAAATACAAAGCTGGTCTGAACAATATTGGAAGACGTGCTCATTTTTTTCATACATGACAAAAAGTAGTCAAGTAAGTAAAGTAGACACAAATTGTGAATAGAATCGTATCATTCAAGTCATGACTCGGAGGTATATAGTGGTGGCTGTGGCAATGTAAAGTAGCAGAAAAAAGTACAGTTCAGAACTGTGAGGACATTCTTGCAATGCTGCTTCAATTATAAAAATGTCAGTATGACATCATGAGCTCACAGCAACAATCACAGATCACACAAAAGTGGCGAAGAGTCCCCAGATTTTTTCAGCAGGCCCAGAATGCATCCTGCTTGTGTGCAGAAAATTGACAAGTGGTAATGAAGTAAAAATGAGACTGTTTCAGCACAAAGTCCCCTAGAATTAATGACACACTTAGTCATGTGCATAAAAGTGGCACAGAGTCCCCAGATTTTTTCTGCAGGCCCAGAATGCATACTCCTTGTGTGCAGAAAATTGACAAGTGGTAACGAAGTGAAATGAGACTGTTTCAGCACATACAAAGTCCCAAAATTAATAGCGCACTCAGTCATGCACATAAAAGTGGCACAGAGACCCCAGATTTTTTCTGCAGGCCCAGAATGCATCCTCCTTGTGTGCAGAAAATTGATAAGTGGTAATGATGTGAAATGAGCCTGTTTCAGCACATACAACATCCCCCAGAATTAATGGCGCACTCAGTCATGCGTATAAAAGTGTCCCAGAGTCCCCAGATTTTTTCTGCAGGCCCAGAATGCATCCTCCTTGTGTGCAGAAAATTGACAAGCGGTAATGAAGTGAGATGGGATTGTTTCAACACATGCAAAGTACCCCAGAATTTATTCTGCAGTCACTCATGCATGCAGTACCCCTAAAATGACAGTGAGAGAACTGTTGCTGGTCCAATGTGTGCTGCAATTTGAGCAAATGCAATGTGATCATCTCAACTGGATGGAAGGGTGCCCTTTTTCTGTACATTAATAGTAGCCTTGGTGAGTTATATATATATATATATTTCTATAGTTTGTGAGTGAGGGGGGTTGACATGGACACGTACTCATGGTATTGTTCTCTATCACAGGTCACAGATATGGTTGGTGTACACATTCCAGTGCTTGATTAGAACTTTATGGGTAGACATTTGCAATGGATAACTGTCAAGCACATGAAGGTAAGTAGTTTTTTTTTTTGGGTGGGGGAAGCATATTTGCAGGTTTGTCTGTAATGGTTACTTATTTTCTTACTTCTTCACAGATTTCATCTGCATCCTTTTTGAGTCTGGTGTGATGGGCTTGGTCATCTAATGAAATGACTTCTGCATGTTGCATGTGCACCCCAGCCCAGGGGGAGGGGTCTGGTGTTGAAGAAGTTGTTTGGATAAGGCCACTTTGTCAGAACAACAAAGCATCTGGAAGTTTCCTAAAAAACGAAATGAATGACTTCTTACAACTTAATTGTTATGTGCCCCTTCCTGGTTCTCAAATCTCAATCCCTAAAGTCAAGTTACATTTCAAAGGCACATCTTGTCAACTAACACAACCTATTGTGTGCAATATTTGCTGCAGTCTTTACAAAACAATGAAAAGGATGAAATAAAATCTTCGTACTTACCAGAATGGATTTCAATGGATATTACATCAGTTCCTCTCTGTACAGTACAGCTACAGCATCATTCCCAATGAGTTTTAGCGATGCAGCCTTTTCTTGTTACCCTGTAAAAGAAAGAAAAGAAGTGTACTGTATGTGTTTTACCATTGCCGCTCTGAAAAGCTACAGAAAACAAAACATACAACTAAAGGAAGTGAAGCAGCATAAAAAACATGAGCACACATACTCACTTTATGGTTTAAATATTAAGAAACTGGTGGTGGTGGTCTGTAGGGGGCAGAGAGACTCATGGTGGCAGACTTGGATAACATCAGTCCCAGTGGTGGTGGTTCAGGGGGCATACAGACTCATGGTGGCAGACTTGGATAATATCAGTCCAGGTGTTGGTGGTGGTCCAGGGAGCAGACAGACTCATGGTGGCAGACTTGGATAACATCAGTCCCAGTGGTGGTGGTGGTGGTCCAGGGGCAGACAAACTCATTGTGGCAGATTTGGATAACATCAGTCCTGGTGGTGGTGGTCCAGGGGCAGACCGACTTATGGTGGCAGACTTGGATAACATCAGTACTGGTGGTGGTGGTGGTCTGGGGGCAATCAAACTCATTGTGGCAGACTTGGATAACATCAGTCTCGGTGGTGGTGGTGGTGGTCTGGGAAGCAGACAGACTCATGGTGGCAGACTTGGATAACATCAGTCCCAGTGGTGGTGGTGGTGGTCCGGGGGGCAGACAGACTCATGGTGGCAGACTTGGAAAACATCAGTCCCGGGCATGGTGGTCCGGGGGGCACACCGCCTTTTAAATACTGCAGTTAAAACCTGCCATTATTAACCACATCATCATCCTTATAAAGAAAACTGCCCTCACAGTCATTGATGTCTGAAGTCTGACCACTAGGAAATTCTTTCTCCATTGTGTCATCATCTACATCAGTGGTGGGCCATTTCAGGCAGCCACTGCCAGTGCCACCAGGATGCTCCACTTCCACATCAGCAAGACCACCATAACTAGGCCAGGGTACGAATACCAAGGTTGCAGTCTGTGCTGGTATGTGCCTCTCATTCATTTTAATGAATGTTAGCAAAATAACATTTGCAGGAGACAGATTTGTCTGATGATCCCTGACTACTGCACTAGCTGAGCTGAATACCCTCTCAACATGTACACTGGAGGCATGTGAGGTACTTCAGTGCCACTGCAGTCAGTTCTGACCATTCACTGACCTTTCCACTCCAGTACAAAAGAGGATCTTCACTTATTGTCAGATGCCTGTTTTCAGACAAATATGACTCAATCAATCTCTGTGTCACACTAAGTCCAATTGTTGATGCATCATCCTGTTCTCCCAAATAATTAATTTCAGAAATACCCACTTGGGACAAAGCCTCCCAAAGCGGGTTGATGCCAGCCATTTTTGATGACAGACCACCTGGAACTACAGTCCCCTTACCCTTGCAAGATATGCTTGATGGTCCTCCAGGTACACCTTCAGCCGGATTATGCTGAGGTTTGCTGACCTTGGCACATGACTTCTGTGCCCCATGAACCAAGAGCACCAGTTGACCACTGATATTTTTTACCTATTCAGGCCCTCCCTCCAGTACTGATGCAATTCCATGTTTGTATCGTGGGTCCAGCATTGTTGCTAAGGCAATGTTGTCACTACGTTGAATGCTCACAACATGATGATTATGGTCAAATACTGTCAGCACGTGTTTCAGCAACATACTGCTACCACCATCTCCGGCAACATCAAGGCTGCGCTGTACATTAATCAGTGTCTGCCTCAGCACCCACAGCAGTAGAATTGATTGGCTAACGGAGGCAGAGTCACCACTCACTGCCTGTGTGGCATGTTCAAAAGGCCACAAAATTGTTATCACAGAGTCCATGAGGCGCCACTATTCAGTCATCATAGACATGGAGGTCCCGGAACTGTCTCAGCTAGTGTGCATAACAAGATATTCTGAGATGGCTTTTTATTGTTTATACAGCCTCTCTGACATGCATAACATGGAGTTCCATCGGGTAACAACTTCCAGCTTCAAGCGGTGCTGAGACAGGCTGTTTTTTATCTGCAACTGCCGCAGTTGGTCACGGGCCTTTCCAGATCTTGAAAAGTGAGAGCAGATATGTCAAGCAATGGTTAGCATTTTCTTTACTTCAGGGTGCTGCAGAAACTCCTAAACCACAAGATTTAAACAGTGGACCATGCATGGAACACACAAAAAAAACACCATTAGTGATGCATTTCACCACATTTGACCCATTGTCACTTGCTATGAACCCAGCTCTCAGGGACAGAGGGTTTAGCCATCTGTCAGTTTCACTCAGTACCATGTCCAACATGTTCTCACCAGTGTGTGAACAGGTCACACTGAGCATAGCAATCATTGCATGCTGGAGAATTCCAGGAAGATTGCTACCGTGATGATCCACCTTACTGCACTGATTATTCACACTACCAACATCACAAACAACCCCCGGCACCTGTGCCCAGTGTGCAGTTATACTCAGATAAGAACTCCCCACTGTTTTGCCACTTGTCCACATATCCATACTTATATGGATGAAAGGAGAAGAGGAATGTTGAAGGGCATGTCTTACTGAGTAAGATATGCTGGACACAGAGCAGAACAATTCGGGGACAGCACAGGTAGAAAAGTATGTCCTGGATGGGACTTTCCATTTTAGACAGGCACGTGCAGCAAACTGCTGGAACCCAGAATTCTCCACAAAGGAGAAGGGTAAAAGATCAACTGCCACCATTTCCGCTACAGCAGCATTAAGTTCACGTGACACTGTATGATTGGGGGATACTTCAGCTTATGCGCAAAAACACTCTGTAACATGGGCTTACTTAAACGTTTTACACATGGTGTGTTGTTGGTCACAAATGGTTTTGCTCTGTGATGAATGGCATTGGCAGGGGGTGGAGTGTGGACATTTGATGAAGACGGCTGCACAGGTGATGATGACAAACCCAGAAATGATGTTATTTTGCCAGATTTGCCAACTGGGGTTAATGTACCACTTGCACTAGACATACTGCATTCACCACCACCACCACCATCACAAAAACTGCTACTCCCACCAGCACTGGACAACATTTCAAAGTCATTATGGTCCTCCACCTCATCATGCCTGTAGTAATCCACTGCTCTTATTACCGCACTACTGCACATGTTTAATTTCCTACTGGGCTTAACAGTCATGGAAGGGGATAACATGCTGGCTATGGTTGCCAGTGACACGGGTGAACACCCCTCTGTTTTATTAGCTGCCAGCTTGTGCTGGGTCCACTGAGCCAAGTGCCTATTCTTAAGATGCATATGCTGTTCTCCTCTCCCCAGATGGCTCCCCTTTTTACCTCGACTCACACGCACATGGCAAACCTGGCAGATTGCAACTGAATCATCATTTGCATCTTGAACAAAAAAATCCCAAAGAAGGGAGTGGGATGCTCTGCTTTTAACATGTCCATGATGAGATGGCTTATTTAATTCTGTTATTTTAAGCACTGAAGTGGGGGGGCACGTGATGTTTCTGGCACTGTACACCTGGACTGCAACTGACCACCATGGCTACCTATCATATTGATTACTGAGTAATCATCATCATCAAATAAAAGTGGTAGATCATGAGTTTTTAGAGGGGGATTCCTGCAAACAGACTCAGACACAGCCACTTTTAATTTATTTTTCTCTGGTTCTCAACTGGGGTAAATTACATCATCATAATATTCATCAACATCACACACATCCACATCTTCTGCTTGGATGCTATCATGTGGACTGCATGTTGCAACAACAGCAACATCATCATCACATTCATCATCAGCATCTACACCACTATCACCTGATATTTTTTCACCACACTGTGAATCACTGCATGAAAAATGTGTGATGTTAAGTGCCACAGGGATGGAATATCACATTGTATGCTATCGTTGACGTGATCATCAGAATCCTCTTGTTCAGTTACTGGGATGTTACTGGAAAGTATGACATCATCTGCACTGCCACTTACTTGCACTGCTTCACACTGAATATTTTTGGATACGGTACACTGGTCGGAATTAGAACTTGAAGCAACACTACTAATACTACCTCCACCACCACTAACACCAGTAACACTAACACCACCGGCTGGGAAAACATCATCTCCTCCAACTATGAGTGAAGCTACTGATTGGGCTGTAAAAAACATTGCAGGAGAAATACCTTTCCTCATATCAGCAATGGACTTCTGCATCTGCGTACTACTACCATGCCCACAGACCATCTTACTGCCAACATTGCCATGGTGAGAAACAGCTTTGCTTGCACGTCTCTTTGCAGGCATTTTGGGGATCAACCACAAATGTTATTACCAAATTCAGATTTTGATACGTTCACTTTCTGATTAGAAGGACACTGGCTGGATGTGAAGATAAATAAACAACTGTGGCTTCAGCAACACATAAGAGTCTACTCTGAGACTGTCAAGGAATTAAAACAACTTCAGTAACCAGTGGAGATGATGGGGTCACAAAAACAATCCAGTCTGGTAAAAAATACCTTTTGAACATGAGGGTGGGGGGGGAGCACTGAATACAGACAGTGCTGATTTTTACAGCACTACAAGCAGCAAAACTAAGAACAGAGAACACGATTGCAGTAAAAAATTAGGGAGCTGCAGTGGATAGCAGGTTCACACTGCTGCACGTAGTTGTAATTACACTAGTCTGTGTCACAATAAAAGGTGTATTATTTGATGCACACAACACTGCACACACACTCACACACAACACAGAACAGTTTGTGTACAATGTTGAACAAGAAATGCGACGCAAATGCAAAAGTTCAGTGTACTATGCCACGTTAATGTAAATTTGTAATTTAAACAACCTGACCTTATGAAATGCTGCACCACATCCTCACAACAAACAGCAAGACAATTTGTACTATTACTGACAATATTACAATGTGTACATTAACACAGTCAGTTATATAACAAAAATATAACCAAAAAACAAATAAATCACTATTTCTCCAACTTTAATCTACCTACACCACAGATACGCCCCTCCCCCACAGCTCACTTTCACTGTCTTTCACCACACACACTCAATAATGCAAATTAACTTTCAAAATCCACACACAAACAAAAATGCTCAATGATATGAACACAGGAGGGTTTCCTACAATCGATGAACTAAAGTTGGATCCCCAAAAAAAGCAAAAATGCTTTTTGAACAGCTTTTACAAGATTCCTATTACAGACAGCTATCAGAGCACACTGTCTCCTACACCTTCCTACTCTTACTACCCTGAACTGAGGCTATACAGATCAATATAGAGCCCATGTGGCCTGAAATCCCATGAATCACTGCAAAATTCACCTTTGGAGCTCACAAACAAGGCAAAGTGAGGTGAAGTGAACTGCCATCAATGCACTTCACCTTAAAATTGGAAGAGTAGTGGTCTGGGGAGGTGGAGTAATGTGAAGTCAGCATTTGTAATGGACTTCGCGTTCCTCATCATAACACAAAGAACTCCGCTTCGCATCGCAGAGCACTCTGCTAATCTACCTTTGCTCTGCGAACTTCACCCACCACTAATCATCATTAGATCAGATCTCATTTAGTAATCATTGCAATTATATTAGGAACTAGGCTAATAGAATAATAGGGTGTGTCAAAAGATCCTTTGTCTCCAGAAACAGGGACTGCATCCTCTCACTTTATAGAGCTTACATATGCCCCCATTTAGATTATTGTTCTCCACTATGGAGTCCTACTTGAGGAGGGTTATAAACAGACTAGAAGGAATTCAGCATAGAGTGACCAAAATAATAGGTAATATGCAAAATAAAAATTACGATGAATGACTTGAGGAACTAGATCTCTACCCACTGGAATTAAGAAGGATTAGGGGTGATCTACTGCTAATGTTTAAAATATCAAATGATACAGAATTGATGTCAAATTTGGTATGACATTTAATATAAGAGGTTGTAATCTGAGAAGTCATTTGCATCAGTTGGCATTAACTTATCCTAGGACAGAGAGTAGAAGCTTCTTTTTCACGCAGCAAATTATCCCAAAATGGAACGCTTTTCCTAAATCTCTACTAAATACAATTAGTCATGAGACCTTCAAGACAAACTTGGATAGATATTTACTAAATTGTGCATAAATGTTTCCAGGTTTCTGGAGATGTACTTATATGGGCTACTGCTTTCTGTGCTGTTATCATTCCTAGTATGAATCCTAGTATGAATCATCAACAAATCATTCATTGTGAATGAATCAGTGAAGACAGGTGGTCACTGCTTTATGGGTTGATTTTCTTTTTTACTGGTGTCCACTTTCCATATATATTCTTTGGGTGATGTGGGATAGGATGGTGCTATATGTCAGTAGGTTGTTAATCCCTTTTGTCATGCAGGAATCTGTGACTGTGTGTTTCGTGCCAGTGGACTCCACTGCACTTTCTCCAATAATTATCATTGACGTATTCTATCACCACAAAAATGTGTAGTAAGTACTGTAGTCAATTTTCTAAACTGACATTGATAAGTAATTGCCAAGTCAGAGTGTCCAAACAAAATTGAGTATTGCTAGTTAATGCATGCATGTTTAGTTGTTTTTTTTTAACCTAGGATAGCCCAGCCTAAATGCAACATCACACTCACAATAGTGTTCAGATTCTACCCAGTTTCACAGGTTGGAGGACTGGAGCAGTGGCAGGTTAACTGACTTGCCAAGGTCACAAATTGAGTACATTTACTCTGTTGGGGTTTGAACATGTGATTTCTCAGTTCCAAAGCCACTGCCCTAGCCACTAGATCATAATACCTCTATGCATATTTTAAATTCTTTTTATGAGGCTATAGGATTAGACGTGGAACAAAAGGCAGCTAAAATACATTTCCCTTGTCATTTGTATAATTTTACTGCAATGTAAATATGATGCTAGTCAACACCTTTGACTTGGAAATGCTGTAAGCCTTCAGAGAAATCAATTTTTTATATAAATGAGTTGTTCAGCAAAGCATATCACATGGTTTTTCATTTCTGTTTCTTACATTTGTGACAGCTTTATGGGAATAAATGGCACAGCTTGTCAAATGAAAAAGTTATTTCTTTTTCAGAAAAAGTGTCATACTCCTTTTAGTAACTTTAATTACAGAATGACACACATCACGAGACATCCCTGTTGTACACATATTTGAATGCAGCTGATGTTAGCTAATACATGCTTTCATTGGGCTCATATCAAATCATTGTTTATGATTTTAATGGGTTAGAATGGGCAGAATCGATCTCTGTCTTGCAGTCTGGATTATTTGACACCTTGAGAGTTCAGATTTTGCATGCAGGCCAGGTTATTTTTAATGTTTTTAATAACAAGTAATTAAATTGACATTATCCAACCAGTGGACTAATTAGAATGTTCTGTTTCACTTTCAGGAGAAAAGGGTTCTGATATTTCACATTTTATTCTTTTTGAAATGTAGACTTTTCAGATGTTCCCATCTAATCATACATTTTTATTACATATTAATGAATACTTTGATGGAAAAAATAACAAAGCCCTTTAAGTAATATTTAAGTATTGCCTTTTGTGGTAATTGTGGCCTTTTGTTTTGTTTTGGTCCTTCCTTAACCATTCTGGAAGACTTCTCCATTGGTCTGTTACTGTTCCCTTAATTGCTGTACCTTTACCAGATTGGAAGTGCATGCTCCACATCCTGTGGCCTCCCATGTTATCGGACCCAAATTTATGGCATTTGTTCACCCTAACCAGGTACTCTACCAGGTTAAATAAACTCTGGTCAGAGCCGATATGGCTGTGGAAAGCTCTTAGGAGCAGCAAGAGCATTAAAAGAATATGCGGTGCTCTCGCTGCACTAGAATCAGCCATAAGTAAAACTGCAGTGATTACAGTACTGTGCATGTGTGATACTCACACATGAGCAGTTTGCCCTGGAGTCAGCAATGTGGAACATGGCAGTGCTGATATAACTACGTATGCATGATAGTCATGCATGTACAGCTTAAGTCAGCACCACCATGTTGCACATGGTGCCATCAATTCTGCAGTTGTAGAAAGGAAAAGTAGTGCACTGGGAAGTGGGTATGTTTATGTGGCCCATGCATGGGAAGGGCTGCATAAACAGAATCACTAGAAAATATGCCGGAGTACTGTGGCAGCACAATGGTAAGGCAGAATCGCAGGCAGCTTCTTCAAGAACAGAAACACAGAAAATGCCCATCCTCCTGAAACAGACCCCAAAACCTGTCCCTCACCCAACTCTTGCTTTCTTTGCTTCCAGAGCCATCACCCTCCATCACCATCAACCTGTTCTAGCTTTGTGAACAAGTGACCATAGTGTGACCCTCAGCACAGTTGACTGAACACTATTTACATAGCCATTCTAAAGAAAAAAAAACATGTTTTTATATTATTCTTTTTGGCTTTCTAAATACAAGGGTACTAGTTAGAAAGTAATGAGTCCATTTCTGTGGAAGGTAAACGCAGGAATCAATCAAACAAGGGGAAATTGTGTAGCTAGCAAAAACAGGGGTAGATACAGAAACACTTGGAAACAACATAATTTATAAAAATTAGATTTTGTTCAATCTTAGGTAATCAGTAGGGTTATGTCTGCATACTTTTGTATTTCTCCACACTTTTACTTTGGAAATTTGTAAAAAAATGTGAAAAAATGACACTTGACCTTTTGCATAGGTCTTGACCTCCCATAAAGGGAATGGCTTGAACCTTATTTGGGAGTCATTAAAGAGTTATCCCAAGGTCAATGTCTAGTAAACTATACATTTAATGTGTTTTAATAGTAGAAGTTCCCAAAGATGATGTAATAAAAGAAAAATCAGTGCTGCAGCATAGATGCCTAAATGTTTCACAGACAGCCTTGTTTGTGCACTATGTCTTCTTTCTGTGGTTGAAGAGAACTACAAAAGAACCCCAGAGCAAATGCACTGGGGTATGTGTTATCCCAGAGTATATTGGCCTTACAGCCAAACATTTTTAGGGTATGTGCAATTTGTGTTTTCTGTGTGTGAGCATTGTTTCTTTTCTATGTCTTGCTTCTTCCCCCTAACTGGTCAGCATCAGGATCTGCTTTTAAATTAGGCATGACAAGAGATAAACAAGGTGGTGTAGTATTTCACCTAAATGGTGCAGTGGTTTGCAAAAATTAGGCATTTTAGAAGAGCAATAGGAGTTATGTCAAACAAATGTAAACATCTCTAAAATTTATGAGTTGCACATAAAAAACAGCATGGACATTGTTCAGGACAAAAAGACTTTTCCAATGAGCATATTCATTAACCTTCACTAATTATATGTTTTAAACTGTGGCCATCTGATTACCTGTATTTTCATTTTTCTTCACAATTGTCACCTTTCAGATGGCTATATTTAGAAAAAATGTAATGAATTCAGATTAGTGACTATCCTCATTTGAAAGGTAATTTTGTCTGGAACAAATTTCACATTGGTTGTGTACTGGTAACTTGTATGCTTTCCAAGATATTTACATTTGTTTGGAATGACTCTTACTTTGTTCATTCACAGAGAAAAAAACGAGCTTGTTTGGAAGACCATATTTTACAAAATATAAAGAATTCAGAATAGTGTATAGTGGAGTGTTGTTCTGTATAGAATTTCATCTCTTTCAAAATGTTGTTCTACCACAGTTCCATAGTCATGGAATGCTGTTCTATCCTACTGTGGTAGAACAGAATTCTAGAACATCTAGAAACTGCATGAGTCAGTTTCATTTTGAAAGCAAAAGAACTCACAAAACACATTTTTCACACAGTACTATACACTACAAAAATACAGGATGAGCAACTCTATGCACAACCAGTGTGTTTTGCCACCTCTGGATTCTAATTCCCATGGACCTCTCAAGCTTCACTCTTGAGGTCAGAGGGAATCAGAATCCGTCTGTGGCAGAACACAATGGTTCTGCATAGTTGCCCATCCAGTATTCTCTATTTAGTGACTACCCTCATGTGAAATGTCTTTTTGTCCTGAACAACTTTCACGCTGGTTGTTTTTCTGCACCTTGAATGGTTTTAAAGATATTTAGATTTGCTTGGAATGTATGCACATTTGCATTCAGAGAAAAGCAGCTTGGAGTTCTGTGTCCAACATTCTAAACAAAAAGAAGGGAGTATTTATTTAAGTGCCATAGTGATTTGCACTTATGGAAGTATATGGTCACATGAGAGGGTTATAGGGCTATGATGATTCAACAACTGTGCTACCCAGTAGAATATAGGGGGACTCCTAGGGACAAAGGAGAGAAGAAAAAAAGGATAGTGGTGGTGATTTACCTTTATGGCTGGGACAGAATGGCCCCACTGCACCCCCCTCCCACTGGCAACCCTGTCTATTGGATGCCCCACCATTGAGCTTTACATGGGGCCCCAGCAGGGCAAAGCTTCCACTGGCTGAGGGAGTGAGTGAGAGAGATAGCTAGAGAGAGAAAGAGAGAGACCCAGACAGAGACTCAGCTGTTGCGTGCTTTGAAGAAATGAAGTATGTGTGTGTGTGTGTGTGTGTGTCTCTCTCTCTCTTTTCCCCTTTAGTGACACTGCTCGGGAAAGTCAATTACAGTGAAGTGTTATGAGTAGTCTCACACCTGTGAACTAGTGTCCCACTCATCCCTGGGGGTGACCTCAGGCTGCAGGAACAACCTCGGGCTAGTCTGTCCATCTTGTTCTAGTGCAGCTGGAAAAAGAGGATAGAACAGATCATTGTTTTTAGCTCGTTATGCATAAGAAATAGGACAGGGTCTTATTCAACCCTATCAAATACCCCCTCTTTAAGAGGGAACCTGTTTAAAAAAACAGGTTTTCAAAACTTTCTTTAAATTCTCCACCAACAATAGCTGATAAGCAGGGCACTGGCAAATTGCACCTGCAACTTTTCCACAATTTCTGCAATTTTCACCCTTCTCCACACAAAATCTGCAAATTCCTTCAATTTTTTTACATTTATTGAATTTCTGACTGAAATTGTATACACATATTTAAATTCTCAAGGAAATCTTCTCAAGTATGCTAATAATTTAGTACACAGACTTGGATTTGACCAATACAATACAGTGTGAGGTGAGAAGGGATCCAATATGACTCTGTTTTCTTGTCATTCACTTCCCTGCTTTGGTTTCAAAATCCTCTGGCCATGCATATGTACACTTGACCACTTAAAATATATGTTAAAGAACACTATCTAATAACTTTTTTTCTGACACAGAAACTGAAACAGTAGGTGCGAGAAGAGATACAAATTGCACCTTTTATCTGAATGGAGTATTGACCACATTGCTTGCTTTTGAATGGTATTATGGTAGCTCACACTGGGTTGTGGCTGTCTTGCTGGGATTTGCAGGCTCTGTCACAACACCACAAATAGTAACCCAAAGCAGATGCATGCCAAATGCATCTGCAACTAGTAAGCAATAATAATTCCATATTTATTGCTGACCTTAAGACTTTCTTATCCCCTATTTGTGGTCAGCTTGCACCATGTCAGTTACTGCATTGGTAGATGAAATAATTCTGCTAAATTCTGGAAGATGAATCAAATGTATGAGTTTAAAGTCAAATGGAAGTTGCCAATGGCCTATTTATCTAATTCTTAGTGATAAGACTGTTCATAATACAGTATGACCATACTTGTGCACCACTAGTTAAATTTGTTGACTGTCTGCAGCTTATTATTTGATTGACTAAATACTATTAAAATGATTTTTCATTCAGGGCCTGTAACTGATTATTCAGTCTTAAACTTTGTCCAGTGGCAGTGAGTAGAGTAGAAGACCATATTTCTCAATTACCTGGGGGAAGTGAGAATTTGGTAGAAAGGCCCTTGAATTTGCAGCATCATATACACCATGGCCCAGATATTCAAAAGAGCTGAGCCATGCGCAATAGGGTTGCACTTGCGCAAGTCTGAAATGTGTCATTCTGTGATATTCAGCAGGAGGCAGTTGCACCCCCCAAATCATGCTGAGCAACAGCACAATGCTAATGAAGGCATGCGCAACCGAAGGGGAGAACATGCATAAACTGCACAGCCCGATATTCAGCTGGCATAGTAGTTACAGGCGCAACCCCTACCCGCGCCTGCACAACTAGGCAAAAAAAAGATCAAGTTGAGGTCACCCACAGGTGAGCTGCTGTATTGCAGGGCACAACAGAGCAGCTGCCACCTGTGGTGGCCTCACTGTTCCCAGTGCCCCACCTGCAGCCCGATTGTGGGCATAATAGTACTCCCCATAGCCGATTGCGGGCAGCAGAGTAGTCCCTGCAGGAGCCTGATCACAGGCATATATAATGTTTCCCCACCCCGACTAGCCTGATCGCGTGCATACAACAACACCCCACCCCGACTAGCTCCATTGCGGGCATGCCAGCAACACCCCCCCCCTGACTAGCCGATCATGGGCATAAGTAACTCCCCACCCCGACTAGCCCGATCACAGGCATAACATCAACCCCCAAAGACCAATATCCTGGTGGTCCAGCGGACCTCGAGGCCTCGATCGCGGGCATAAGGTCAAACCCACACCCCAAAGTCCAATATCCTGGTGATCTGGTGGCTTCCCACCCACCCACCCACCTGAACCCATCAACCTGCTTCCCATCAGCGGCGGGCAGCAGCACCCCACCACACGCACGCCCTGCCGCCCACCGACTGACAGCTCAGTGGGGCTGCATGCCCATTGGTTCAGAGCAAAGCCAATGGGCATGCAGCCCATAGAGCTGAGCAGTCCAGATATGTGAATGAATTCATTCATTCCGCCATATTCACCGTTTTGTACGTTATGGGGCTGCATGCCAATTGGCTCTTGCTCTGAACCACTGGTGTGAAGCCTTACTGAGCTGTCAGTCAGTGGGCGGTGGGCAGCAGGCTGGTGGGGTGCTGCCACCGCTGGCTGATGGGGGAGGTGGTGGGGCTCCATGGTGGGTGGGTGAATACTAGATCACCAATGATATTGGACTTTGGGGGTAGGTTTGACCTAATGTCCATGATCGGGCTAGTCGAGGGTGGGGTGTTGTATGCCCGCAATTGGGCTAGTCAGGGGTGGGGAGTTGCTGTAGCCCAGATTGGGCTAGTCAGGGGTGGGGGATAATTACATTATGCCCATGATCGGGCTAGTCGGGGGTTGGGGGATGAATTACATTATGCCCACGATCAGGTTACTGGTGGGGTTTACATTATGCCTGATTGGGCTTCTGGGGGGGGATGGAATACTGTTCTGCCCGCGATCGGGCTGCAGGGGGTGCCAGTCACCGATGGCTGCTGCCTGGCAGGGCACCAGGCACAAGTCGTCGGGGATCGGCACACCTGCATGCTAATGGCATGCAAATTGGGCTGTAATTAGATGCAAATGGACCCCATGCACCTTGCATAAATTATGGCCCCATTTGCATGTCACCTTTTGAATAATGCAGGTTTGCACATGGTGCAATGGAACTTGCACCACCGCATCTGAATGCTCTACTCTGACCACTTGCGGTGGTGCAAGTTCCACTGCACCATGCACAGTGGCTGTGGCCAGGGAGCGATATTCAAAGAAGTTGCTCAATAGCGCAACTCCATTGGATATCACCCTGGCCAAACCCCTGCACAACTTTTTTGAGCAGCACAAGGGCTTGCACCACAGAATGGCGTTGTTTGAATATCTGGCCCCATATATTTTGCATACCTGCCTTTGTGGTGCGAAGTGCATATGCCTGTATTTGTGTCTCACAGGAGCTCCCTCTGTGTCTATGTAGCCCACTTACCTTGAAGTAGATCACAGAGCCACAGCCACATAGACACTGCTCACAACATTTCACTGACATTAACTTTCCTGAGTGGCACTGCTATAGGGGAAAAGAGAGAGAGAGAGAGAGAGAGAGATACACACACACACTTAATTTCTTCAAAACACACAACAGCTGAGTCTCAGTCACTATCTGTCTGTATCTCTGTCTTGCTCTCTCTCACTCACTCCCTCAGCTGAGGCCATAGTGTAAACCTGAGTACAGTTGATTGAACACTATTTACATAGCCATTCTAAAGAAAAAAATTATATTACTCTTTTTGGCTTTCTAACTTCAAGGCTAATAGTTAGAAATCAGTTAGCCTATTTATGTGGAAGGTAAATGCAGGAACCAATCAAAAATGGTGCAGCTAGGAAAAAAAGGATGGAATACAGAATCACTTGGAAACAACACAATTTATAAAAATTTGATTTTGCTCAATCTTAGGTTATCGGTAGGGTTATGTGTGCATATATTTGTATTTCTCCACACTTTTACTTTGGAAATTTGTAAAAAAAAAAATGAAAAAATGACACTTGACCTTTTGCATAAGTCTTAATCTCCTACAAAGGGAATGGTTTAAAACTTCTTTGGGATTCATTTAAGCGTTATCTTAAGGTCAAGATTTAGTAAATATATTTTTTAAGCTATGGCCATCTGACTACCTGAATTTTCATTTTTCTTCACTTTTCATCATTTGGATGGCTATATTTAAAAAAATCTAATGAATTCAGGTTATTGACTACCCTCTTTTGAAAGGTCATTTTGTCCTGAACAACATTCCTATTGGTCTTGTATTGGTAACGTGTATACTTTCCAAGATATTTACATTTGTTTGGCATGACTCCTACTATGTTCACGTAGAGGAGAAAATGAGGTTGTTTGGAAGAACTTATTTTACAAGATATAAAGAATTCAGATTAGTGACTTCCCTCATGTGAAATATCTTTTTGTACTGAACAACTTTCATGCTGGTTGTTTTTGTGCACCTTGAATCATTTTCAAGATATTTAGATTTGTTTGGAATGTGTGCACATATCCTCTCAGAGAAAAGCAGCTTGAAGTTCTGTGTCCAACATTCTAAACAGAAAGAAGGGAGTAGTTCCTTAACTGCCATAGTGATTTGGACTTATGGAAGGATACACTGAAAAGTCCAAAAATGTGTTCCACGATATGCCATTTTTCTAACTAAAGCAAGATGGCTGCAGACTCCACCCATAGCCATAAAAAATGAACTATGAATGAGCTTGGTACATCCAGCAGATCTGGGTTTGAGTTACATGTCCTCCACTTGCATATTGTGTGACACTAAGCAAGTCACTTAACCTTCCTATGGTCTTCCTGAGCTGCTAAAATTGCTGATTCTATCTCTGGGAGACTACACTACTGTGCATGTGTGTTTTTAATTAAACTTGACTGCTAAACTGTGCTTTTGGAGCCCTGTTTCTAGTACAGGAACAGGAAGAGGGCTGGTAGTTTTTTGCTATGCAGTGGTAAACTACTACTTGCTATTATACCATAATTATTGGACTCAGTTCATTTCTGTACTCTTTGTTATTGCAATAGCCTTATAGCAGAGGCTAAATCACCTTTTAGCACTATATTTGGGAAATTAGATGTTTTGCCTCTCTGTGTGACCTTTGGAGTTACTTCCGGGTCACTGCTAGGTATTTCAGCTGGTCCTACAGTGAGCGCAAGTGTAGAATCTTGTCCTGAGCTGCTAGAATTGCTGATACTATCTCTGGGAGACTGCACTACTGTGCATGTGTGTTTTTAAAGAAACTTGACTGCTAAACTGTGCTTTTGGAGCCCTGTTTCTAGTACAAGAACAGGAAGAGGGCTGGTAGTTTTTTGCTGTGCTGTGGCAAACTATTATTTGCTATTACACCTTAATTATTGGACTCAGCTCATTTCTGTACTCTTTTTTTATTACAAGAGCTTTATAGCAGGGGCTAAATCACCTTTTAGCACTATATTTGGGAAATGAGATGTTGTGCCTCACTGTGTGACCTTTGGAGTTACTTCCGGTTCAGGGCTAGGTATTTCAGCTAGTCCTGTGATGAGCAGGGTGAGTCTGAGCAGGCCAAGCAAGTGGTGACACATGCAAAGACATGCGCATCTGCGCATGTTTGGCATGTTTTGCAGGGAGTGCAAGGAGGAATGCCTATAAGAGGCAAAAACCAGGTAGGGACCCACATTACTGACTGGTGAGTGTGAACTATACATTAGTAAATACAACATACTCTAAGTGAAGTTTAACCTAGAAGTAGTGTATATTGAACTGAAATAGTATAAACACATTATACATAAGAAGGATTAATTCTGTAAGTGAAGCATGTTGTGCACAATAATGACACTAGATGGGGATGTAGTCATACAATGTAAGGGTTGTAGTATGTTTACAATCTTGAAGTCCAACACACTCCCGGCTAATATACTTGTGAAAAATGTTTGCAAAACGAGCAACTCGGCTCTGAAATAAGTCAGTTCAGTTTAAGACTGCTTTGCTTGGAGAATAGTCAGCAACTGATGACTGACAGATTTAAAGAAAGATAGAATATGTCTGATCCAAGCAATATAAGGGATACCCCAGGCCATTATTTTACTATTCTGCCCTTTACTATTGAGAGTACAGACATTACTCAAACTAACGAGTGTTATAAAACTAAAGATAATTTAAAAATCAACCAAAATAAGTGTATAAGAGAGGAAGATGATGTAGAGAGTACTTCCCAGGAATGGTATAGTGTCAAGCGGAAAAAGGCAGCTAAAAAAGGGAGAAGGGCTGAATATTATCAGCTGCCAGATGAAAATAGTTTTGCCCCATTATGTTCCATGCAGACAGTGGAACAGGACACTACTCCCACCACCCCCATATATATCCTAATTAATGACAGTCCCTCAAGGGATTCATGATGGGAAGGTCATGTCAGACGAATCTAATAGATTTCTTTGACTGGGTGACCAAAGTAGTACACCAGGGAGGGGCTGTGGACATGGCCTACCAAGATTTTAGCAAGGCATTTGATACAGTCCCACACAAAAGATTAATACACAAGATAGCCAGCCTTGGAATGGGTCCCAAGGTGGTAGCCTGAATAAAAAATTGGCTAGACAACAGGATGCAAAGGGTAGTAGTAAATGGAGTACACAGTGAAGAAAGGAGGGTTACTAGCGGGGTACCGCAGGGTTCAGTACTGGGACCGGTCCTTTTTAATGTCTTTATAAGTGACATTGCAGAGGAACTGGAAGGAAAAGTATGTCTCTTTGCAGATGACACAAAGATCTGCAACAGGGTTGATACACAAGATGGAGTGGAAAGGATGAGAAAGGACTTGGCAAGGTTGGAGGAATGGTTAAATGTATGGCAGCTCAGATTCAATGCAAAGAAGTGCAAGGTAATGCACATGGGAAACAAAAACCCAGGGGAAGCGTACACAATGGGGGGTGAGATACTGACAACAGTAAAAATAGAAAGGGACCTGTGGGTAATTATATCAGATGACCTAAAGGTAGGCAAGCAATGTGAGAAGGCAGTAAGGAAGGCTGGGGGATACTGTGATGCATAGGAAGAGGCATCAATAGTAGAAAACAGGAAGTTGTTATCCCTCTGTACAGACAGTTGGTGAGACCCATCTGGAGTACTGTGTGCAGTTCTGGAGACCTCATCTCCATAAGACATAGACAGAGTGGAGGCTGTCCAGAGGAGGCAACAAAAATGGTGCAGGGTCTGCACCAAAAGACATAATGAAGAAAGACTAAAGGAGCTTAATATGTATACTCTTGAGGAAAGAAGGGAGAGAGGGGACATGATAGAAACTTTCAAGTACTTCAAGGGAATTAACAAAGTCCAAGATGGTAGCATCTTCCAGAAAAAGAGATGTGCAAGAACAAGGGGGCACAATTTGAAGATGGGGGGGATGGCTCAGGGGTAATGTGAGGAAGTATTTTTTCACAGAGAGGGTTGTGGATGCATGGAACAGCCTCCCTGAGGAGGTCGTGGAGTCAAGAACAGTGGGGGACTTCAAGAAACATAAACTGGCATTTAATTAGCAAAAGTGCAATGTTATACACTTTGGGTCAAATAATCCCAGATTCCAATATAACCTAAATAATATTCCATTGCAGGAATCAGTAAATGAAAAATATCTAGGTGTTTGGACTTCAAATAACCTAAACTTTAATTATCACACTAACATGATGGCAAGGAAATGCAATCAGATAATTAGGTGTATACTGAGGTCAGTTAAAAGCAGTGACTGTGAGGTCATTCTACCATTATATTCAGCATTAGTCAGACTCCATGTTGAGTATTATTCTCCCTTTTGTGCCTTTTACTCAATTCAAGGGAAAAATAAATTGGAAAAGGTCCAAAGAAGAGTAACCAAAAAAAATTAGAACTGTAAAACATCTGTGTTATCATGACAGGTTAAAACATCTTAACCTATACTCTGTGGAATATAGGAAATTGAGAGGTGAACTGTGTTTGGCTTTTAGAGCAAACAGGGATGAAGCATTTTTAGAACTAATTGGTTTAGCAAAGGATTCTGTGCAATATAATAAAATGAGGTCCCACAATCAGAAATTGTATGGTGAATTTAATAAAACCCAAAAGAGGAGTCAATGGTACACTCAAAGAATTGTGAATGTCTGGAATACGCTACCTGTTGAAGTGGTTGACAGAAATGATATAAACAGCTTTAAAAAGATACTAGATAACTTTATGGTGGATAAACGTTTTGTTTTCTTCCACCATGACAATTTGGTGGCAAGTTCTGTTATGGACGTCAGTCTTCTGAACTTGTTTTTAACCTATGAACCTTGAATTGTGCTTCAGATCAATGTGTCTTTCCTGGCCAGAAAGTGTAAAATAAACAAAATAAATACTTCACTGTCTGAACGCAAATTTGGTCTGTGGGTGCCACCACACACCCATGTGTGCTCCATTGTAATCTGGCTGATCTAGTGTTTCACACTCACATCATCAACTGTGTGTGTTGTCCTAACTACTTTTGTTGTGTTGGCTCCATAGGCCTTCTTGATGCTTGCCTGCAACTCTGGTTGTATTATATCTGTACCTGGACTGAGGGGCAGATCTCATATTTTTGTAAGGGAGTAGTAATTGTTTTGAAGGTATGGCACTTTCCCAGAACAATGCATCATGTCTCCTATTAAACATTAGGTTGAAAGAAATACTATTTGCTGGCCTAAGGGGGTAGCATGTGTTACTTTGGTATGTACCATGAAGCTGGATCTGCCAGTCCCTGGGTTTGTGCATCACATTGGTGTTTTTCTTATGATGATGTACACTAGCAATTCAGCACTGTAAACAGGCAGGGGATGACACATAGTTGAATATTTTTGCCTACAAATTGGTTATGGTTATCCTGTACTCCTCCAATCATGGGAGTACATGTACAGGAGAGGAAACAATGGTGTCAGTAAATGTCTCCATCCAAGTTCTGTCTTAAAAGGAATGTGAAACATTGCAGCATTCCAAGTTCTTATCTGCCTCTACCCCTGTTGTCTTTCAGTACTTCTCGCTTTACTCTGTCTCCCTAAACTTTAAAGCCAGCCATGTAAGAATGGACCCCACTGATTGCACAGTTATAAATGTTACAGCCAGTAGAATGATTGGTGACAACCAGTCAGTGGTTTCTGATCCTGAAACTGCCATGAAATCATTGGTGGCAATCATTTAATGGTTTCAGATGCTAAAGCTTCCATGGAATCATTGTGGCAATCAGTCAACGCCTTCTGATCCTGAAACTGCCATGAAATCATTGATAGCAATCATATACAGTAACGGCTTCAAATGCTAAAGCTTCCATGGAATCATTGTGACAATCGGTCAGTGGCTTCTTATGCAGAAAAAGCTACTTACAGTGGTAGCCAGTGACATGATGCTGAATATCCAGATATATCACAGTTTTAACAGTTAATGTGATAACGGTGACTCCTAATGAGCGCTGACCACAAAGAGCAAGACAAGAACCATCCAACAGACAAAAGGCGATAGACAGTAGAGTGACCGTCGCAAATAGTGATAGTTGCTTACTGCATATAAAAAAAATAAAATATATGTATTTTTTGTGCAGGGGCTATGCACCCCATACCTTTCTCTGCAGTGGGAAGCCGTCAACACCCCCCAAAATAAAGATAATCAAATCCACGGGGGGGGGCATGGACTTAGGGGGAAACATAAAGATTTAAAAAACAAAAATATTTTCTTTCTGGCCAATAGACCCGAACTCAGGTCACTCGTTTCAGGGGCAGTAGCATATACCACCATGCTACACAGCCAGCTTGGCAGTGCTAGCCTAACCAACATGCTATATCCTGCTCTAGCGAGAGTAGCTCCCTGCTACACTCGCTCTACAGGATATAGCAACTTCTTTCACCACTCGCTCTACTTCCAAGCATTATTATTGAGTTGCTCATATTGAGTCACTCAATAATAGGCACTCATATAGGATGTTACCCAGTTGATCACAGGAACTACCCATTCATTTCTAATGGATTTCTATGATATTTCCTAATATATCAGATATATAGCACATCTTGCCACTGGCAATGGCTATCACTGTACAGAACATTGGCTGTTACATCAATGGATGTTAAGTACACTGAGGAGCGTATCTTATAGGTAAATAGTACCTTTAAGAGTCTCCTGGCTAATAAAGAGTGTCATCTCAAGACATCCTTGTGTTCAAGAAATATGAAGCAAAGATGAGTAGTTCTAGAATGCAAAGATGTGTTCAAGATGACACTCATGATTAGCCAAGCGATATCTCAAAGACACCATTTGTGCTTTTTCAAGTATTTCTTTTTTCCTACAGCATAAACCATTCTCACATTATTTTAGTTTACAAACTAGCTTTAATGCAGAGCAGAGACAGAAATCGGTGAGACTGGTAATGATGGCAGAGTGGAGCATAGAATGGGGTCACCAGGATTAGCCGATGTTTTTCAGTTGCAGTGAAGAGCAAAGATTGAAATCAATAAGATCAAACATGCTTCATAGTGAAACATTGAACTGGATTACCTGGGTAGCATTATAATGGGATTAAGACTGATTAAAAAAAGCTTAACTGTGTATCAAACAAAAAAAATAAGGAATTAAAATGAGTACTACAAGCAATCCCTCAACTCAGACATGACCTGGTCTCACATCTTATTGGCTGACACAGAAGTCGGTCATTTACAATCTCATACCTCATTGGTGATCATCTTGTCATTGCCAGCAGATGCACTGAAATGAAGTCAGGCCGGTAGGCATGCACATTTATGGGGAAACAATAAAAAAAACCTGCAGTAAATAAAATATTTCACATTTTTTGGTCAGCACCAGCAGTAGTTACATTTCAGTGTTAACCACATTAATTTATCTGTGAATAGATGGCAAAGAACAGGAGCAACTGATGAGAAGAAAGCATTAACATGATTACACTTGAATACACAAACAAACCAGGTGAGGTGTGTTACCAATTTTTTATTTAATAATCACTCCTTTTACTTCTTTTAGGAAATATACTCTACTCACATCAGAGACTCAAAAGTATTTCAGTCATTTCTGTTTTTGGTTGTGAGTTGGAAAAAAATATATACACACATATATATATATATATATATATATATATATATATATATATATATATATATATATATATATATATATATATATGTATATATTATGGTAGCATGGTAGTGCTACCATAGCTAGAGTTTCGGAGCCATTTACATGTTAAACCCAAAATTTTGCACCTTAATAACTTTGCAAACCGCTTGACGGATTTGCCTGAAATTTGGAATACACGATCAAGACCCATACGCCTTGGGATCTGCCAACTTTTGTACTGGTCAGATATAAGGCTGCAGAGTTATTAAGCATGATCTGCATGTGCATTTATGCTTTTTTGGAATTCTACGGTCGCACCTACAGGTCAACCGCCAGGTGGTGTGCGATGCCACGGGGGGTGCATTACCAATGTCTGCACCACACACCCTGGGAATGCACATGCCACATTCATCTGGCACAGCTCTGTGCTGTACCACAGGTTTGAACATGGGGACTCCCCATGGGCCATCTAGTGGGTGAGTATGGCATGGGCAAGGGGCGATGGGCAGAGCATACCTGGGGGTGGAGGTGGGCAGGGTGTGCCTGGAGGCATGGGTGCCAGGGACAGGCAAGAGGCACAGCACAGAATAGCAGAGGGATAACCATGAAATTTTCCACACAGGTGACAGTGCATACCCGCTGAGGCCCTGGCTGCTCACCCCCTACCGGCGCCTGTCATCTCCAGCAGAGGAACCATACAACGAGGCACACGTCAGCACGTGCAACATCATCAAGTGTGTCTTTGGCATGCTGAATGCACAGTTCCATTGCCTAAACATGTCAGGCGGTGCCCTACAGTACAGCCCCTTGAAAGCCTATGGCCTATTCCAGGCCTGCTGCATACTGCATAACATGGCCATTGACCATGGGATAGCTGACGAGGCTGATGAGGGCAACAGTAGTGGGAACAACAGAGGCAATGGGCCAGAGGGTGGTGGACAGCCACCCCCTGGGTGTAGGGACCCCCATCTGTTGCAGCAGGCATGACACCACCATGACACCATTACACAGGAGCACTATGGTGCACACAGGTAGGTGGTGCAGTACACATGCATGGGCCACACAAACAGGTACAGCACACATGCAGGGGCATGCATGGTGATGGGCATACATGCATAGAGGCATGATGCAGGAGTAAGGGAGTCAGTGGCACACAGCCAAACACAGCAACACACACACACATGCACCCACCCAGGCATTGGTATGTTTTGTGGATCAGACACATTGCAGCAGAGCACAGGCGCAACCGGTGCTAGACTGCCTTCATCACTCCCATGCCACATGGTCCAGTGGCTGGCCAAGCACACACAAGCAGCATGTGGCGTGACACATAGGCATGACACATAGGCATGTTAAAGCACACACACACACCGCCCATGTGTGCACAGGGCAGCAGCTGCAGACTGTGGTCAGGACGGCCCACAGATCAGGGCTGTTGCATGGTACCATTGCCACCACAGCCATGGGGGCAGCCACACCAGGACTGATCAGCAGCCACAGGCTGTGCATCAGCCAGAGAGGGAGTACAACAGCCCCCAAGGGGTGGAACCGCGGGACCAGGACCGTGTCCTTGTGAGGGTGTACAGGCGCCCAAACAACCCAGCCCCAGTTCATGCCTGGGATGCCTACATCAGAGCCCAGCATCAACTGTGTTGGGGTCACCCTACACTGGGTCCGTGGGGTGGACAGCGCACTGCAGGGTGTCACCTGTGCATGGCCACACCCTGTGTCAGCCAGCAATGCAAAGCCATTCATGATCGCACTGGCAATGCGAGCCAAGGATGCAGTCATGGCCTCCTGCATGGATTGCATCCCCACCAGCATTTGCGCAATGCCCCTTTCATGCTGCCTGGCTAACTGGTGCACCTCTGCATGCAGTGAACGCACCCCAGTGGCAAGCAGCAGGTGTTGCTGAACGAATGCCTGCAGCAGCAGGGTGTGCTCAGCCAGATGGTTGATGTCCTGGGGCTCCCGGGTGGGACGCTGTTCCTTATGTGGTGACTGGCCATGCTATACAGTCTCCTCTCTCTAGGGGACACTGCACAGTGGGGTCTGCAGGGGGAATGGGCCCAGCAGGTACACCGGCAGCGGACCCTGTGGCTCGCTGCCCAGTGGCACCTGCAGGCCAGCTGCCATTACCCATCCAGCCACAGTACGCCACCCTGCACCTGTGCAGCTGCACCACCACCACAGGGCACAGCCATGGCAGTGCACACCACTGCACCCTCTGTGTTGGCAGGCAGCTGATCTGCCACTGGCAGAGCACTGGACATGGTACCTGCATCTGATGCCAGCAGGGGCGACCTATCCACAATGTCGCCCATGCTGTCCAGGAGCTGTGAGTAGTCCCCATCAGATTCAGACCCCACCCTGATCTGGCTCCCCACACACAGGACACCAAGGCTGGCATCCTGCAGGATCACATTCAGGGCCTCATTTGACCCTAGGTCCAGGACATCCGCTTGCACCATGGTGCTGAGCTGCAGCCTGTTGGGCTCCCAGATGCCTGTGGATGTTGAAGGCTGGTCCTCTGGGACCATCCCAGCATCCATGGGTGCTGATGTTTCCAGCATCCCATCCTCTGCATGGAGGCATGTTGGTGCTGCAAGAGAAAAATGGCATGTCAGTGATGCAACACCCATATGTGCCCCCTGTACACTGCCGCTGCATGTGTCCTACAACATGGCATGCGTGTGGGTGTGCACACATGCACATGACATGCATTACGGCCACATGCACATCAGCATGCTGGTGTACGCATCCACCATCCCACCAGCTGTGCGTGTCTGACATACATACCATGCAGTGATGGGCTGCCACCCATTTGAAAGCCTCCTCTGGATACACCCTCCACTGTGGTGTGGCGCATGATGGTGGCCACAAACTCCTCTTGCAGAATCAGTGTGGATGCATCCACCGACCCTCCTCTGGTGGCAGTATGGGACAGCCTGATGGCTGCCACATTTTTGCGGCACTCCTGCTCCAACCGCTTGAGGCTGCCATGCTGGTTTATATAGGTCGCCACCTCCTACCATGTACCAGCCCTGGCCTGTGGTGTGCTCATGGCACTGCTTAACAAGACCTCCCTATCCAGGTAGGCCTCAAACAGGGTATCAGTCTTGGCCTTCATGAAGTTGGGCCTGCACTTCTGAGCAGGCCCCACTCCTCACCCTTCTCATGTGCCGACATGTTGCTTACTCTGGACATGGACAGCACAATGTGTCAGTGGCAGCATTTTCCTGGTACATCCCACCCTGCAGTGCTATCTGCTCCCAGTGTGCTGCAGCAGCATCCACCACTTACCTATCAAGGTTGCAGCACTGGTCCATGGCCTGTGCTCTTCCGTGGTGCCTATAAGGCGCAAGGCATGCAAATGAGGTTGAACACAACAGTAATGACATGCTAATGCACCCACTGTGCCACACATTGACTGATGAGCTCATTTGCATCTGGTGGCTGAATGTTGTGATATTGCACCGTGTGCAATGGGAGTGTGTCGAAGCAAGTCATGGTGGTGCAATGCACATGCATGCACAGTGCACAGACCTGCCACATGCATGTGATGCTATCATGGTGTCAATTTTGCACCATGCACAGACAGTGTGATGCAGTGGCATTGCACATGCTGTGCATGGTCAGCTACATGCACGGTCATGCATGGGGTACCGTGCCCTATCGTGCAGGTGCACACTGCACAATGGCAGGAGACCTCTGACCCTGGGTCAGACCTCTGTGACCCCATGACCCCACCTAGCCATGCTTACTCTGCTCATATCTGGCACTGCATGATGGGTGGGTACTGCGCATTCTCCTGTGCATCACGTGTCAGGCACATATTGTGGACACATGTGCCTCCTCCCGCCATTTTTACCACTGAACCCGCTAGAGTAGCATGGTGCAGGGAAGAAGCAGACATGCCACTAACTGGTCACAGGTAGAATTGGACAACTTTGTGGCCTGTGTGGAGCCCCATGCCCCCAGCTCTTTGGGCAGGTGCCCCTGAAGCAGGCCAGGGGCACTGTGTGGCAAGGGATTGCTGCCAGCCTGGAGTGCAGAACCAGGGTGCCCAGGACTGGTAAGCAATGCAGGCCCTGCTATGGTGACCTCAACAGATGGGACCCAGACAGGCTGAGGTGGCTTCAGGCACACACCAGGTGTGAGGCTGTGCCACAGCCAGGTAAGTCATCCCACGTTGCATGTCTGCCCTGGTGCTTTATTGTGGTGTTGGCTTGGCTGCCTGGCATTCTCTGCAGAGGGGTACATTGTTGTCATGTGCATCATGGAGTGGCATTGCCAGCTTCCACTTGCATTGTGATGCAGCCATGCAGGTGTGCAGGACGTGTCGGGCAGGGGCACACCCTGTGCACAGGGGTTGGGGTGCAGTTGCTGTGGTCAGTTATTGATGTACACCTGTCTTCTTTCCATTCCCAGGGCCAGAGGACTGCAGGAGTGCCAGGGCTGTGGCAGCACAGATGGGACTGGTACATCATGACAGTGGCAGACCAGCACCAGCAGGGCCACAAAGGGCACGTAAGCACTGTCATGGTCCTTTGCACTGTACATGGGAGGGGGTGGCAGGAAGGAGTGGGTTTGTGGGCATGGCTGCCTGTGCCATGGCAACACTGTGCTTGGTGCATGCCACTGTGGTGTGTCCATTGCACACATGTGCCAGCTGTTGGTGGGTGGGCATGCACCCGGCTGCCACTATTGTTGCTGTGGTGCTGCCGGTGCACTGTGACATGTGACCATCATTGCACAGTTGTGTGGCCATTGTGCGGTGGGGACCACCTCTGTGCAATGTAGTGGTGAGCCGAGTTGTTGGCTGGCATTGACCCACCCCCTTACGGGTGGCCGGTATGGGCCATCCAGGGATATGTGTTTCCACTGCCCATTGCACGCTGTTGGTGGGCATGGTTCCTTGGGCCATTGCACTGATCACCTGTCCTGTCCCTTGCTATAAGGTCTGTCAGCCAGTGCACAGACCCCTGATGAGGATGTTGAGCCACCTAATGCAGGAGACACTCCTAGTGGTGTCCTCAGTCCTGGAGGTGGTGATGGCGATGAGGCACATGATGGCAGTGGAGAGGCAGGAGCGACATAATGCCATGGTGGCTGGACAGGGCTGGTGTTGAGGATTCCCCAACTTTCCCCTGTCTCCCCTGTTTAACCTTCCCCTACAGTCCCCCCCACTGTACAGTCCCTGTTCCTTGTCTCCTTCCCTTGCTGTACCTACCCTTTCCTAGCCCTTGTTTCTGTACATAGTTTACTTAAATATATATTTTTCTGACTTACCTGCCAGTGTCTGCTTTGCAGGTGGCATGAGGAGCCATGCTGCAGTGGCCAAGTGTCTGTCTATGCGGTGTGCATGAGCAGGGGCACATGTTGTGCTTCCATGGTTCACTGCTGTGTGCTGTGGTGTGTCCCACCATGGTGGTGTCCATCCCCTGGATCAGTGGCTGTACCTTGGGGTGCTCATGGGGAAGCAGTTAGGGGTGTGTGGTGGGTGTGTGCATGGTGGTGGCATATGGCCATGGTCATTGGTCGGTTACTGTCCATTCACTTTGTTGAGGTCCTCTGCTTGGCACTGTGCAGCCTGTCCTATGTGGTCTGCCAAGCTGCCTGCAACCTAGCACATTCAGTGCCTACTGTATGGGCTTCCTGTGTGCCTGTGTGACTTGTGTGTGCTTGGCTGCTTGGTACTGGGTGTGGCCTGCCATGGTCTGGGAGGGAGGTCGCAGCCAGTGGCCTGCCCAGGGGGGGCTCCCTTGGTGGTCCTCCATTTGCCGTTGGCACTTTCTGTTGCCTGCTATCTGTGCCACTGTTATGTTCTGGGGTCACGTGTCTGGGTGCCTGTGTGTGCTCTGCTGTGCCCTGCTGGTGGCAGCCTCCTGTAGCCCCTCACTGTGCTTCCATGGCTGTGTCCCTGGGTCTGTTCTCTGTGCCATGCACCCCCTCTGTTGCTGTGCTGTTCTGCTCCAGGGTTGTGCTGGAGAATCTCTGTTTGTGCCATGGCGCACCTCTGTTTGCACCATGGCACACCTCTGTTTGCACCATGGCACAACTCTGTTTGCGCCATGACACAACTTTGCCATATTCAGCCGGGTTGCGCTGATGCAGTTCGGCCTGCACAACCTCTGAATATGGCTCCGGTTGCACCATTGCGCATCGGATTTGCGCTGCACCAGACTTGCACCTGCCTTTGGTGCATTTCTGAATATCCAGGCCATAGTTTCTATTTCTTGCCTACCAGAAATCATTAACAGACATCACTGCCTGATATGCTTGGTGTTATGCATTGTTATGCACTGTCTTTTGATTGAAATGTTTATGTATATTTTAAATCTTGGAAAAGTGTAAATTGTTTTTCTTTGTATCATAATGACTTTTAGTCGAATGAATAAACTGAACATACCTACTGGGCTCCTCCTTCAGATTCTAGATTTTGCTATGGGGGGGCTGGGCATCGCCAACAGCCCTGCTATATGGAGGGGATAATCTGGGGGGGACTTGCTAGAGAAAGAGGTACATCCTAGAGAAGGTGGGTGATGGGGCTTGGATGACCAAGGCTGATAGGGGCCAGTAGGCATCCAGAAGAATTACATGATTAAAAAAAGAAAAGACACAAAAGAGTTGGGAATACTGCAATATTTCCCTTCACCCATAACTTCAAACCAATTTTCTTATTGTATAATCACTCTCATGTCATGTAAAATGTGTTTTTGATACTGACACATGGGCACAATGCTCAAAACAAAACCACAGGATTCCAATTTGTGTTCTTCCCCATTGGAGGTACTGTACTATGGCTGGTATTCATGAGCATTACCACCATCATTTACACCCATTTAGTTTCCATTAAAGGGAATGAACAGTCAGCACCAGTGGCTCCACAGCCAAATGTGGGGCTGGTCCCAGTGTGTGCTTTGTGTACAAAAAACATTTTAGTTTATTTACTGTTTACTGTAGTAGATTGCATCAGACTAATTTTGATTTGCTCTAGGCTGACATCATGTGTTACTACAAACCCCAGAATCCTCTGCAGCTGACATTAGATCAGTAGGCAGCCATGAGAGATTCAATAGCCTGCAATACATACTGGAATTGAAATAAGCTCTGATCTTTCGTCTGCTGGTCCTACTGTCCCCCCCCCCGGGCTAAGTACAGTCACAGAGGACTGTACATAAGCCCTGTGGAGTAAAGCAGACCCAGAAAACATCTGATCAGAAGTTACAAAAGCTGTAGCATGCACTGCAGGCTTTTGAATCTCCCACTCCTGCCTCCTGTTCTAATGTCAGCTGCACTGGATTCTGAGGTTTGTAGTAATAGAAGATGTCAGCCAAAAAGTAAGTAGAATTAGTCTGATACAATCTACTACAGTACAGTAAACAGTGAGTGAACCAAAATGTTTCTACACACAACGTGGACACTGGGACAAGTCACACACTTGGAGGTGGGGGGCCCTTTGTGCTGACTATTCCGCTTTAACAAATACAGTTCAGCTGTATGCCATTGAACAGCATGGTGTATTGCTGAATTGGGTGAATTAGTGTTACCACTAGAGGTAATGTTCATGAATATAAGCCAATAATTTAAAACTATGCAGACTGCAGGATTCTGCTACTGGAATTCATGCAGAATAGCAATTCCACTTCTAAAATGCTTTTTGGAATTTCTTTTGCAATACCACTGTATTACAAAAGCATTTTCTCTCTAAATTCTGAGGATTGTGAATTCCAGGTAATAGTATTCTGTGGTTTGTTAAAAGTGAATCCACAGTTTATATAAACTATGGATAACAGTTATGCAGTTAACATTCTGTTATTGAAATTTTGGAATTCTGTTCTGACAAAATTCTAGTACATTGGGCCCGATTCTAGAAGGGTGGCACAAGCCACTGCCAAAAGCAACTTGCACCACCTACAATTGCGACATTGACCCTGCACCTTATTCTAGAAGGGGCAGGGTCTCTGCAGCAAAGTCTTGTGACTTGCGACATGCGGCCAGACATGCTGAACAGAGGGCTTACCTGGCGAGCATGTCGCAACCTGCAGCTGCAAGTCACAAGTGCACCCCCTGCCCAGCAAGCCACCATAGCCGCACCGCAGGGCTGCCCACACCCCCTGTCCCCTGAAGCCTCCTGGAAGTGCCCCACAGGGCTGGCCACACCAACTGCCCCTAGCTCCCCATGCAATTAATGCCCCACTGGGCTGCCCAAACCCCCAGCCCCCAGAATCCCCCATTGTAAAATGCCCCACAGGGCGGTGCTGTCAGTCCTCCACCCGTGCCCCGCCCCCTGAGTCGTCGGCTGCAAATGTGGCAAATACCATGGGATGCCAGATGAATGTTCAACTTTTCCAGTGTCACATAGCTCGGATCGTTGTACTGCACAAAAGGACCTTCATCTCATGCGTCGGGATCTCGGGCCTAGGAGAAGAAATGTGTGCCACACTCATCAACATTCCACTTGTAGCACAAGCACAGGATCCACATGGCAAACAGCAGGCAGACAAATACCCTGACAAGCCCTGGTAGTCTAGTGGCCCCCACCTCCCCACCCAGGTGTGCCAGCCCACCCAGCACTTCCCCCACCCATATCCAGCCAGCGACTGGCACAGCCCACCTCTCACCTCCAAGGCCAGCCACTGACTGAGTGCTGTAGGAGTGCTACTGTAAAGAAATGCTCTGAAATTAATTTCTGAGCACTTCTTTCCAGTAAGTGCTCCTATGGAACTCAGTCGGTGGCTGGCCGTGGAGGTGAGAGGTGGGCTGTGCCAGTCGCCGGTTGGGGATGGGTGGGGGGTGCTGGGTGTGCTGGCACGGCTGGTTGGGGGGCCACTAGACTACCAGGGCTTGTCAGGTTTTTAGCCACATTTGCTGCCGGCAACTCAGGGGTTGGGGCATGGCAGGGGGATGACAGCACTGCCCTGTGGGATGTTTTACAATGGGGGATTTGGGGGGCTGGGGGTGTGGGCAGTCCTGCAGAGCATGACTTACACAGGGGGTCAGGGGGCAGTTGGTGTGGGCAGCCCTGTGGGGCCTATATTGTATTGGGGGTATGGGGAAGGTACAGTATGGGGAATGGGGTGGGAATGTGTACAGTGCCCATTGGGCAACAACAGGGTGGTCTGGGCATGGGGGGCACATGGACTGGGTTCTACAGAACCCTTGAAGGACATGTGTAAGTTACACCAGCTAAATGCAGGAGTAACTTACAATGCCGGTTCTCCTCTGGGGGTTCTTGTAGAATCCCAACATTGGTGTCTTTGTTGCTGCCCTTCTGGAATGGGGCACAACTGCTGCAGTAATCCTCCTAGTGTTGTGTCGCAGGGGGTTTATGGTGCAACTGCCAGCGTAACTGCTGTTCAGTGCAAGCATCCTGCGACATGTCGTAGGCCACTTTGTAGAATCACACAAGTCACAACTGCTGGTGTAAATTGCTACTTGCGCCATTCTACTTGGTGCAAGTGCTGTTATGCCAGGAGCATCTTTTCTAGAATTGAGGCCATTATATGGAATTTCTGGAATTCCATAGAATTCTGGCTGAAGCAGAATTTGAAAATTCCACAAAGCTCTATATAAATTCCAATTCTAATAAATTTGGAAATATTAGCAGTGTTATGAAAACACATTTAATCCCAGGTTGAAGGTGTGAAATGGAAAATAAAAAAAATGCTTATTGGTCCATTTTAGAATTTTTCATATTTTCCTGTTCATTGTGATTCATGCCAAATCCAGTAAGCAGACTCTTCCCAAACAATGTTTTCCAAAAAAAAAAAAAACTAGTGATTAGACAAACATAGGATAAAGTACATGGGATTAAGCACAGTACTATAATTCTTTCAACAAAAGGCCCTTTATTCACAACCAACCAATTTGCAGGAATTACTCTGTACAGTTCATCTTTAAAAGGCTGCAGTCAAAGAGATTTGCAAATGTTCGATAAAACATCCAAAATGTCCATAAGATCAATACAGTATAACACAGCTGTTTAGCATTACCAAATATGTACATTAAAACTAAGAAACAAAAGAAAAAAGCTGTTGCAGCCTCATTGTAGGTTCCATTAATAGTAGTTCTGTACAACATTCAGAATTTACACTGATTGTACAAGGCACAGGAAGTGTGGTATGAAGCCAAGGCCATGCTTTAGTCTAATGATGTCCAGTTTTGTTAAACTGAAGAACATGATAGTTCATATTTCTGCATATTTTAGCACCTAGTTCTTAAATGGTGAAGAGGCACAAGGCTTTGATAGAAGGGTGCTGTCTGTCATAGGTGTTTCTTGTTTCATTCTTAGTCCTTACCATGGCCCACCCAAGTGTGCAACTCATCAAATTTGGAGCATGTGTGTGTTGGTGTACATGTGTGTGTAGGGTGGAGGAACATAGCTCAGTCCTGGGGTTCCACATAACCATTGGTTCATGTCTTTTTCGACCTAAGCCAGTGGCACAATGTACATGTTTTTCAATAACATGAAACGTTGATTGACAAATCATGAACATCATGTATACAGTTAAATCTATCAGAGACTTAAAAGTTAAAGGATTATTTAAGCCATTGATGTGGAAAAAAATCTTTAAATGTTAGAATGTCAAGTAACTTTTTGAGGGATTTCAAAAGGGCCTTCAGTCCTGTACTAAAACTATGATTGGTGGATAGCTGAACATTAGTTGTACATCTTCTGAACACACAGGGCCCCAAATTCAAAAGTGGCTCGATGCATCACGCAAGTCCTTGTGCCACTCATCTCAGATGTGCAGGCACAAAACATTGGTGTATTCAGATGTTATGCCATAAAATGCAATCGCACAAGTCCAGCTAAATATCCCAAACAAGCACGATTGTGCAGTGGGAGATGCATGGCACAGCAGATGACCTGAGACCTGTGTGGAGCATAGGGAAATGTGCAATGCGCAGCCACATGTGCTGAGTGCAGAAGAGCAATATTCAGTCAGGATATGCATATAGTCTCATTGCACAGTCCAAGTCCATTCCCCAGATTTGCATCTCATTTCTGAAATGTATTCAGGCCATTTGCATACCTGTAGCATGTGCAGATCCAGCTCTGGGAGCAGCCCCACAACTGCATATAGGTGAACAGGAGGTAGTGCAGCCTGCAGGCTGGTGTGAAGGTATGTGTGTGTGTGAGTGTACAGGGTCTGATTGGGGTACAAGGGGCTCACCTGGGCAGTGGCTACAGGATCCCACCTGGACAAGCAAGAGGGGGGCCCAGGGTGACACACTCTGATCTGCATGCCACATGACTGTGACACCCTAGTCCTACAGTACATGCATTGTGCAGTCACCTACAGTGCCTCACATGCCCAATAATACTGGACACGAATTGAGGCATGTGAGGGAAGGTGCACTACTGTAGGCATTTGACACTGGTAAGACCCTGGACCATGTCATGCTGCCACCAGTACTACCAGGCTACCTGGGCACCAGTGCCCCGAACGTCATCATGGGCACATCTGCCACCAGGTGTTGCCCTGATGACCACATGGGTGCAGGCCATAGTCCCTGTTACATGTGCTGTATTGTGGCTGTCTGCAGCACCTGTGTGCTAGTGGTGCACACAACAGCACCAGCATGTGGCAGTTAGGTGTCTAGGTCCCTGGTTTTCTGTGGGGAAGGTGGTCATCTGGGTGGTACCAGGGGTATCACAGCACCTGTGCCTTTGGGTACTGCCCTTCTGGTATGACTGCTGTGTGTGTGGGTGCCTATAGCACATCTTGGTGCAACTCCAAGGGCTGTCTCACTTCCAATGGCTGACTCAGGAGTGCCTGTCAGCAGTTCAGCATCCTGTCTGTGGGTGGCTGTCCGATTTAGGCCATCATCTTGGTGTCATATCTTTGTGTGCACATTTCTGGAATGCACAGAACATGCATCGCACATTTTGGATGAGTATCTCCATATGCAACACTTTCATGTCCCCACCCCCTGTTTCTGTGCCGCATACATTATCTATGCATGATCATGCATTCTGACATGCATGACACATATCTGCCATTTGAATATCATGCTTCAGTGCAGTGTCCAGGATGTGCAGCGCATCTCAATTTAGAGCCATGCATCTCTTTTGAATAAGTGGGCCCTACTGTTACTGGATTTCAATGACTTTTCCCTGTGTACAGCAGATTTAAAAGGTCAGATATCTCAGCTGTTGCATGTAGAAAAAGTCAGTCAAGATATGCAGCTTCATCTAGAGGTAATAGCTGGAAATGACAAAAACCCTGCAGTGATGAATAATTATAGCTGAGAGACCTGTATTAGGGGGTTCCTAGATTGTGATGTAGGAATACTTGGCTGGGAAAGGCACACTGATGCTGAAGCTCATTTTTAGGTGCACCCTGAAGCACAGTGATCATGTTACTTGCTCTGGGTATCATATTATGCAAGAGGTGGTTGCATTCAAACCAAGATCTGTAGGGTCTGAAGTTTCACAAAACATTTTTCTAACCTCAAGGTATGCTGCCTCCCAAAATGGATATAAAGCTCACTAACATCCCAGCTAACAGGAAAATAATAAACAACAATTTAGCTGAATGGGTCAAGATACAAAGAGGAATTTTCAGAAGTCACAGAATGGGTAAAACTTCTAGTTATATCAATGTTAGAAACTGCCTTGGTATATCTAGACCATGTAAATGATAGATCAGGTTACACTTGCTCTGAAAACTGTGTCCAGGCACATTTATATCTGACCTTTCTAAACTGGACATAACCAAGTCAGAGTTAAAATTGGACATAGCTATGTCTTAGCTTTGAAAATTGGACAAAGGGACAATTTTGCTCATGTCCAAAGTTGTAGAACAGAAAACTGTATCTAGACATTGGCTTTGAATCCTCCCCCAGCTGTTTCCAGGGCATGTCAGACTCTTAGGTTTGACTCCCAGCAAGTGCTGAGGTGTGTCTGCCCAACTAGTGAAGACAGAAAAAATTGTGGTGATGACAATGGTGTCCTTCAACTTGAAAATGGGGACAGTACTGAGGTACTGGAAGTGAGAAAAGACAATCTATGCAGAGCAGCACTATCTCAAAGAGCAAAAATGACAGTTCTACAGTGTTTAAAAAATGGTACCAGTACAGATACCTGTATTGGTACTCACAAAAGCTCAGCTCACAGTTCTAGATACCACAAAAAAAAAACCAAAAAAAACATTGCATCTGTACTGTAGGATTATCATTGTTGCTTTATTTAGTTCACAGCTTACCAGACTATATTGAAACTCACCCCTTCACGAACCGCTAAACTTTTTCATGCCAAATTCAAGCACATTCACAAGACCTTGAGAAAGCACCTAACTTTGGCATGAAAACATTTCAGCATTAGTGGAAGGGAAAGTTTTAACATGATCTGGTCTGCGGAGAACTAAAAAAATTGCAATAGTGATAATCCTACAGCACAATTGCAGGTCTTTTTTTGTGGTATCCAGAACTGTGAGCAGAGCTTTTGTGAGTACCAAGTTTCTAGTTCTGCTTTTCGGCACCAGCATTGATCAACCCTGGCCACATGTGGGACAAGTCTATCTCTACTGGTGATTTGAAAGATTGCAAATTAACAATGTCAAAGGTGGTCCATCTGCATAAATAAAGACAGAAAATAACATTAGACATGGAGGGTTCTTTTCAGATTTCATTATTAACTGTAGCCTTCTGATCTTCACATCTTCATAAACATTCATAGAGCACTTAACTGTGTCATTAAGCTATCCAAACGGATACAGGGCATTTCAAACAATACGCCTCACCTGCTAGCCTGCTATGAAGAATTGTGTGCCAACATAGTGATACACTCTCATTTGCAAGGTGAATGAACAGGGTGAAGGAAGATTTTAAGAGTTCAAAGAACAAAGGGTTTCTAACTTGAATTAAAATATAGATGTTTTTGTTGTATAGCTTGAGTTCTGCTTCAGGAATGTGATGCGAAGACTTGACCTATTTTTTTAACCAGTTTTTATTTAGTTGCAGAAGAACTGCATTTTAATTTAACTATTCTGAGCTGATTGGATTTAACCATATGAACTTTACAACACAGAAGGAAAAGCTAAGAAAAGTAATATCTTTTGATTTAAAACTGTATCCTGGTGGATTTAGCAGAAGTATATAGTTGCCTGTAATAAGGCCTTACTGATGCAATATCTCAGTTTCCTCTATAAACATTGAGAAGGCTATGGTATTTGAATGCAATACTGTGAGTGCTAGGTAGATAGATAACTTCAAGTAAAAAGACATGTTATAGAAAGGGACAGCAGGAAATGAGCAACATCAGCGTTTAAACAGTTAGGCTAATGCAAATTAATTCATTTTTTTCCTCAAAATAGTAATTCCCAACTAAGGTGTGGAAGCAATTTTATTTATTTATTTATTTTGTGATTGATGTAGTACAGTGTGAAGCCTCCCAAAGTTTGACCATCCAAACATCTAGCTTTAAAGTAGGCACAATTCTTCACAGTTCTAATAGTTTTCAGTTCATATGGTGAAAAATAAAACTTAGCCTCAAATGAATAGCCCTCCTGCAGTGGCCAGGGCTTGTCATTTGGCCACACCTCCCATACCCCAGTCATCTTCATCCCACCCCCACAACAGAAAAAACATGCTAGCTCCTACCACAGTGAGCCAGAGAAGATACCATATTTTAAATCACCCCACATTGGCACAACCCCAGGCCCTGAAACAAGTTTATTTACAAGTTGCTTCCCCCCAATGTCACCCACTCCATAATTGGGTGTAGGGCAAGTAACCAAATCTACCATGATACCAGTACCCCTCCTCCTGACCACTAACCCATGATTTTGGAAGCAATGTCCATAATTCCAAGATAACTCAGCCCCCCCCCCATGTGTGTCTGAGTGATTCACAAATTGCATATAGTACATTCTTGAGCAGGTACACAACTGGGATGAAGGGGACAGGTCAGCTGTATTTGTGGTGATGCTAGCAGCCTATTTGGGCTGATTGCAGTTGTTTATTCCCCTCTCTCTTGTGTCCCTGCTTGTGAGATAACATTATTGAATGAATGAAGCAGGCACACTGGAGTGGGGAATGACTGTGCTATTCTGCAGTCATGGAAATTGGCCCCCATAAATTGTAGTTTGTGAGCAAACACTGCAGGGATACAACCTGACTACAGGCATTTTGTGGTTCTAGGGGGTTAGTTAGGGACAGTAGATTGAGTTTTACAGTGCTGCCACCTCCTGTCTCAGAACCAGGGAGCCAGCAGTATTTCATTTATGTTTTTGAGTAGTTAGGAGGGAGATGACCATGTCAGGTTTGTAGATTTATTTGATTTCCCCCCTGCTCCCAATTGTGGATCAGAGTCAGTAGGAGAGGGCAACTGGTAAATAAACTCATTTAAGGCACTGGAGGAAGTTAATCTAGAGAGAGGGTGATTTAAATGATGATTTCAGATTCTGGTTCAGTCCAGAAGCCATCAAATTTACTTAATGTGTGTATGAGAGGATGGGAGATGAGGGTGGAGAGCTGGTCTGAACCTTTCCCAGTTTGACTGGTTTGACTAATTTGCACCACTGGTACCAGTAGAACCTAAACTTTGAAAAGTGATTCTCTCTTCATATTGAACTTGCAGCTGTATTCTAAATATATTTCACTTATCTGTGCAACTGCATACATGGCGAATGCCTAAAAGTGAGGTACTCTGAATTCAGCAGTCTTAAAAATTGCAGGATGCTCATGATTCTTATATTAATAATATTTCAGATTGGGATAGGAATGTCTTAATTTTGAAAAGTAAATACTTATTTTTCATTGCCGAAGACCATTAAACTATGATATTACAGACAAGTTCAAAAGTGACCATACAGTTATGTTGAGACTGACATGAAATCAAAAGGGTAAAAGATACTGCAGATATTTAAAACTTCTTGTTTTATATCCATGACCATTTCTAACAAACTGCATGTCAGAACATTTTAAATCCACCAGGATCTGGTTACTCATAGTTGTATAAAACACCAGCTTTTCAATGTGCATCTAAAGCTCTAGCTTGTAAACTGTATATTTCTTTAGAACTCTCTCAAGTACTTCAGTCTTTATTATGATAATATCTAAAGGCTTTCTCATAACTCATTGGGAATTACTGTAACCGGCAGTTTCTAGCCTTGAGCTACATCTTCTTAAATAGAACACTAACCTTGTTTGTTTTGAGGTTTTTTTTTTACCTTTTTTTAATGTAACTGTACTTTTTTGGCATCTCTAAAGTTTATTTGATATGCAGAGTGTATTGTTTTGTTTGTTTGTTTTTTTTATTTGTTTTATCCTTATTTATATTTATGATTTCTAGTAAATGTTGCCTCACTCCAAGTATTCCTTTAGTAATTATTTATGAGTCCCAGAATACAGTGAAATCAGTTAAGCATATGTCTGTGGAGATGCTTTCAATGCAGGGTTTCTGCTCAACTAATGTCACTGTGTTCCGAAACTGATAAGTAAAAAAAAAATATTATTGGGTTGTTTGAAGGAAGCATTAACAAGGGAGCCAAAATAAGGAAAAAAAAGGATTTACAATACTTAAAACAAACATATCAAACAATATACATGGGCTATTAAAACAACTCCAGTCATGTCAACATTTCTTATTATCTTGAACACATTTTAAAAACAAGGTCAAAATTCACTTTATGGTGCAGTTTGGAGGTACCAATTGGCATTTCATCATCTCTGAATTGGATGACAACCCCTCTCCCCTTACCACCGCCATTTCATTGCATAGCACTGAAACAAGAGTGCATGTACCTCCACCAAGTAGGATTTTGTCTTCTTGCATAGTTTAATCACTATTGTTTACTGATCTCTTTACTTGCACTCTTGGATAAAAAGAGACACTCTGAGATGAAACCCATGATCCATGACTGAAAACAGATGTTACAGTAAGTCAGGCACATACCAACAAGCCTCAGATGGGAAATTCAAAGCCTCCACCACAACTTCACATTCTTCCCTGGGAAGGAATTAAATAGCACAGGTATGACCTTTTCCAAACTCCAGCGGTATTTTAAACTGTGCACTATTTGTTGAAATTGCAAATTTTTTAAAATTGAATTTTGAAATATGAAATTAGGGTAAATCTGTGCTACTTGAATAAAAAAATGGCAAATGATGCCTTATTTTGGCACTATTTCATAATTGCGTAAATGTGAACATGCTGACTTTGAGCTATGTCACTGGCATAATAAATATTTTGCCCAGCACTAGAACTCAAAATGTTGAAGTCAAAATTTAAATGAAAAAAAATAAGCTAGTGAATTGCAGGAAACATGACTTTTGACCATGGTGCCAGTTACTCTACTGGTGAAATGTATTGAAATTATTTTTTCATAGCAGAAGAAAAACAAAGAATAAATCATATAATTTGCAATCTAATTTGAAAAAAAAATATCAAAGCAGTCTTGAGTTAGCACTAATGAAGTTTTTTTTTTTTAATGTCATCACCCCAAAAGGAACTAATGTGAACATGAACCAGATCTCTCTTTCAAACTTCAGGTAAACATGGGCTAAGAACTGAACACTTTTGTGAATAAAAGAATGTGAGTTTTCTTTATTAAAAATATGTAACAAAATGATTTTCTGTAGTGGGATGTTAGAGTTCCTCTAGCTTTTCTGCTTAGAAAAGACACTTTCTACATTTGCTATGTAATATAACTTCTTGTTAGTGTAGGTGCTTTCAAATTCCAGAGGATTAGAGGCATAGGCAAGACAATGGGGCCTGCACTATGACAGATTTTTAACTGGTGCCATTCTACAGCCTTTACCTCTACTGTAAGGTATTTCTTTATTGTGTTTACATGTGTTAACACTGAGACTATGTACACACTGTGGGGCTTAAAATGGTTTAAGATGTTGTAAATCCCCTTAGCACTGCTTGCATCCAGACTACAATCCTAAAAAGTTTTTAACAAAATGTTTGCAACCCCTGCTAGGTAGCTAGTATTAAAACTGATTATTAAAAGGTTTTAGAGCTAGAATAGTTTCACTTACATGTCTGGACAGGAGTAAAAATAGCTTTAACTGTTTAACTAAAATATTTCTAGCTGCAGTGTGGACAGGCATGCAGAGTTCTGTGTTTTAGAAATAATATGAAATCATTACAATGAAAACAGGTTTAACATGAGAAGTGTGGGCACACTAAACCATTATCAAGAATGGTTACTGCATTGTGTGGATGCACTTAAACAGTTTAACTAAATTGGTTTTAGAAACAGTTTTCAAAAACAGTTCTGTAGTGTGGACAGGGTCTACAAGAACTGACAGCACTGGGAACTAAAGCTATGAGTTTGTCTGCAGGTTGGGCAAAGCAAAAAATCAGATGCATATTAACTTTTCCCCACTGCTCAATCTATGAACCCCCATCTCGCTGTTGAGCGATAGTGGGCTAGATCTTCGGAAGTACAGACATTTTGGAAATTGGCCTATAAATATAAACAGTTTATTAAAAAAAAATAGCATTAATGCAGATCCTGCCTCTTAAACCTGCAGGCAAGATTTGAGATGAGATTTGAGCAAACTTGAGTCCTATATCTGATAGTATTTTATCTTTTTGATAGGTATTTTTTTCATTAGTTATCACTTTTTATTACTACTGTGTTTTTAAAATGGGGGTGTGGGTGCAAACCTTCCAGTTTTAATGGTTGACTCAAAAACAGAAGGAGAACTTGCTACAAATCTAATCTGCCGTATTGTGGAGAGATGTGAGCTACACTACTGTCGAATACATTGTTTTTAATGAGTGATTTACTGTTTGTCAAAAGATAGGTGTTGATAGATATTATTCTGATGTGAGCCATACATTCAGGCTATAGATATGGCCTCAAGGATGATTCTTCTTGACCCTAATGAAGTGTTTGTGTGTGTATGTGTGTGTGTGTGTGTGTGTTGGACAGCTTCTTGATATTTTCTTTTATTTTAAAGATTGAAACTCTAGATAATGGGCAAAAACATTTAAAGTTTGGTATGAAAATTGGACAACTTTGCAACTGCAAACTATCTCACAGTTCAACAAAGTGGGTGAATGTAGCCAAAACTTGTAAGATAAAATCTGTGGTAGAAAGAATGACCTGCAGGTCTCCAGATCTTCTGAAAATCCTGTCTTATCCAACTTGAATAACAGAATTGTGTCTGCAGTTCTCATTCAGTTTTCAGAAAGACAATATGTTCAAATTAGGCACACATGATGTGATAGTTTTAGTGGGATGAACAGTTAGCCTCTAGGAACTGATTTGGATTATAAAGGTCATCTTGTTGGTATACATAGTGTTCACCAAAAAAGGACCTTGTTATCATTTACTTCTAATGAAGGCTAGTGCATTATTCACTGTACCAATAATCCTCTTTAATATTTGATCTTGTTTACTTAACATAGATGGTTGACTTTCACAGAAAGTTAGTCATTAAAGAAATAGATGATGACAGATTGGGAAACACAGCTTGAAGGAAAAAGAAATGTTGACAGAAATCAGCATATTTTATCTGTTTTTCACACTTTCATTTTGTGCTATGGTTTGTGCGTGTAATAGAAGGAGACACAAGCTGGCCATAGCCTGTAAGTCAAGGAGCTATTGAAGTCCATTCTCTTTGCTGTAATTAAAGTCTGTTTCATCAGTTTGAGGTTCTGTGGTGATACATAGTTTTGATTGTATCCGTCCTATTTCTTCAAGTGCACAAGCAAGAGAATCCAGGTCTCCATCATACTGATGCCGTGCTTCCCACAGGTCCAAGATGACTGAAGATGGACTACGCTGTGTCGCAAAATATGACAAATTCCTAAACAGAGAAAATAATAACTGAAGATTAGTCTTGATCAAAAATTTATGGTATCTAATTTTGCAAAACATCTATTTAAGTCTTGCTAGAGTTGTGTATAAGTTCCCAAGCTACTGCACAGTTATTGTCCTAGCTTTATTAGTATACAGTTTTACAAAAAAAAATGTTATTCCTAGTCACACTAATGTTCAATACTGTTTCATAAATACTTACAACAGAAGGTAAAAATAACTTTCACAGTATATACTGCAGCACTGAAAACTGTTAGTAGTTTTTTTGTGTGTTTCCACAAAAAAAAAAAAAAGATAGGCAACTAATTTATTCTTGTCTGCAGTACCTTCAAAATAATGGTTCCTCTGGATAACATCCTACTGTTCCTCATTGTACTGGAGAGCTTCAATTTTCCCAGAATACTTAGGATCCTCTTGGTAATAAAGAATGCTTGGAACATACATGACACTCAATGGTGTATTCTTTTAAACAGTATGCCATGGCTGTTCATTTATTCTGTAATAACCATGTGTTTACAAAAGACATAATGCAGCTATGCACCACTAAATGCAGCTGTTAGACAACTGGTGTCAGAATTCATTACTTTTTTTAAAAAAATGGGTACTAAGAATTCTGGCTGCTGATTGGCCGACACACATTTGCACCTGTTTGTTTTTTTTTGCTTTAGCCTAACTCACAGGGAGACAATTTCCTTCTGCCATTCTACTAGGCTACACAATAAAAACACACTTGTGGGCACAACTGTGCATTTTTACTTTCACAATTGCAGGATTTAGAAATCTGAGCTGTGCAGAATTCTCAGATTCTGCTTTCAGCCAGCCCAGTGATGCTGAGGGTTGAGGAGCTGGATGCCACACTTTGCACCATGCCAGTGACCCAGGATCGGGAATGGACTTGGGCCACTGGGGGGCTGGCAGGGGAGAGGAAAGATTGAGCATCCCATGACTGCTCTTCATGCTCTGGGGTGGGTGAGGGCTCTGCATCACACTGCAGTGGCACCTGGTGGAAGCTGGGTGCACTACAGATGTGGGCAGGACAGAGGGGGTGGAGAGTGGCTGGTGTCTACACATAAGGTGCATTGACACCACTGCATATCTGGCTGTTAAAAGGAATCTAAGGAAGAAAACAAGGCTGGGTGACCACATCAGCTAATGGCCATGCCCTGCACTCCTGGACCTGTGAAGATGTAGCCACCAGGTGTCTGTACCGCAGGATGTGGGGGGGGTCCTGTCATTGGCCGGCCTGTGTGGATGGGCGATTATCCACATGACAGACCTGGTCCAGGGGTGTGGGTGCCGGCGGCCAAGGTCGTTGGGGGACAGCTCTGCCTGAGGTGGAGAAAAAGTGTTAAATGTAATAAAAATGTCTGCTTCCACTGGAATTCTATGGCATTTTGGAAATTCCACTTAATTCTGTAGAATTCTGCCTGAAGTGGAATTCTGAAATTTTGAAAGCAAAATATCAACTGTGGAATCATATTCTGATATTTATGTAAACCGCAGATTCTTTTTCTGCAAACTGCTGAATAATATTCTGAGGATTTCCTAATCCTCAGAATATTGTTCTACAGTTTACATAGAAATATTTTTGAATTCTGCAGAATAAAGAAGAATTTTCAAAATTAATTTTGGAAGCAGACTTGACATACTGAATCATTTCCTCCAGAAGAATTCCACATTTGGCACAGCACTATTGGGAATATTTCTTCCCTTAAAAGGTGACATACCTATCTATCTATCTATCTATCTATCTATCTATCTATCTATCTATCTATCTATCTATCTATCTATCCATCTACATGACATGAGAAAGCAGACTGACCAACAGTAGATTTTCTAGCAGGAATACTGAGGGAATGGGAATTATTTTTCCATAGAGGGTTATAGGAAGTTGAGGGACAGGATAAAAGGTATGTTTGATAGGAGGGAAAGGAAGCAAACCAGAGTTAAACTATAAAGGTGACACAGTAGGAAAGGTACCTGGTATCAAGAGATGGAAGTGAAAGAGCATAGTAAAGTGAGCAATGGTGGGTACAATGGGAACAATCTAAAGTAAAGCTACAAAAGGAGTGGAAAAGAGAGAGATTCCAATTTGGCAAGGGAGGATTTAGGGGCTCCACTACAGACTATGTGACCATAATCAAAAATAGGAAGAATCATCTTTAAAACAATCTCTCATTGGACAAGAAGCAGGACACTTGCGTTGTTCCTGTACAATGCATAAAGCTTGGGGTGAAGCTTTTGGTGTATGGCATCAGTATGAACCGAGAAATCAAGATGACAGTCAAGTCAGACAATGCAATACTTAAAAGAGGATACATCCTCAATAACAGCACCATCAAAGGTATAAAAAAGAAGGGAGAATGGTGAGTCTGGAAAGACTCTGATGGGTGCCAAAAGTAGTGGAGACAGTTCTGTTGGCATTAAGGTATAGTTAGCTAGACTGGAACCAGAGCTGGTTATTGTCAAAATCCATCTGAAACTGTGAGGTAAGATCATGGGAAAGGGATGCAAAAATAACAGTATCATCAGCATATATATATGACTGGATGCAAAGGAGCGGAGAGAGGGGAGGTCATTGAAGAATATAGAAAAGAGAATAGGACCCAAGATAGACCCTTGAGGGACACTTGAGCAGATAGAGTGTGGTGAAGATATGTAAATACCTATCCAGACAGTTTAAGACCTTCCCTCAAGGTAAGAATGAAACCAGTTGACTGCAGAATCAGAAAGACCCATTGCTTTATGCTTGACTGGAAGGAGGGGATGTGCCACTGTATCAATGTTTCAGGCTTGACAGGAAGGCGGGGATGTGCCACTGTATCAAAGCTTTAACAAGATCTAAAAAAATTGCAGACATGATCAGACCCTGCTCCATATCTGTGAGGATGGAGTCAGTGAGCCAAAGGAGGGAAGTAGAAGTTGAGTGAAATTTTCTAAAATCATACTGAAAAGGAGTGAAAAAGGAGGAGGAGTAAAGGAAGGAAGACAGTTGCAAATGTACAAGATATTCTTGTAACTTAGCTAAGGAAGGAAGGGGAGAGATGGGATGATAGTTACTAGGAGATGGGGATCACCACCTTTAGGGATAGGAATGACAGTAGCCTGCTTCCAGGCATCAGGAGAAGTAGCAGAGGAAAAACTACATGTGAGAAGCAGGGTAACAGACAGTGCAATGGCAGGGACTGAGAGAAGAAGTTTGGGATCAAGGCCATCAGGGGCAGGACTACAATATTTTTGATGGTTAAGAGCAAGTAAGGACTTGAGGGAAGCAGAGGTGGTGGTTGAAGAGAAGGAAAATGATTTAATGGAGAAGGAAGAGAGGAGTAAGAAAGGGGGGGATGAGGAAGGAACAAGACAGAGTGCACAAGTAGTAAAATAGGAACTTACAAACATAAGAATGTGCCAGCAGAAACAGATCACCTGGTCTATCTAAGTCTGCTCTAGTGTGCAGCCAAAACCCCTAGTTTGCAGCTTCCCAACCCCCTCCCCTTTGTCATCCCACTGCCACCTCCACCTCCCCCACCCTCACTCTCCCCTGTTCCCTGTCCAATGCCCTTTTGAAGCAGTTCACAGATTTACATGATATCACCCATTCTGGTAGGGCATTTCATTTTGCTACCACCTTCTCTGTGAAATAGTGTCTCCTCACTTCCTTCCTAAATCTTACCCCTTCTATTCTTAGCATGTGCCCCTTGGTGACCCTCCCCCTGCTTAACTCAAAGACCCAATCTGCCCCATCCTTAATGATTCCCCTCAGATACTTAAATATCTCTAACATGTCCCCCCCGTCCCTTCTATCCTCCAGGGTGTATATATTCAGGTCTCCCAGCCTGCTGTCATAGTCTCTCCCCTCCATTCCACATATCATCTTTGTTGCCTTCCTCTGCACCCTGTCCAATAGCCTGATATCACACTTTAGTTATGGCCTCCAAAACTGTAAAGAATACTTTAAGTGCAGCCTTACCAGCGACCTGTAGAGGGGGCAAGATCACCTCTCTTCACCTGGATGACAATCCCCTCACTATGCACACCAGCATTTTGTTCACCTTTGTAGCTGCTCTCCTGCACTGGGCAGTGTTGTTCAAGGTCCCTGATATCATTACCCCAAGTCCTTCTCCTCCTCAGTGATCCCCAGCTTAACCCCCCAGCCAGTATTCTCTCCTAAAGTGCTTCTCCCCAAAGTGCATAACCTTACAGTTCTTAGCATTGAACCCCAGCTGCCACCTCTCTGACCACTCCTCTAGCTTGCGTAGGTCCCCCTGCAGCTGCTTCCATCCCCCTCTCCATCTACCACTGCTCTGATTTTGGTGTCGTCAGCGAACAGACTTAAATTGCTCACCACCCCGTATGCAATGTCTGATATAAAGAGCCCAAACAATACTGGCCCCAACACAGAGCCCCGTGGCATCTCACTCATCACCAGCCCTGGAGTTGAGAGCTCCCCTCTCACCACCACCCATTGTGGTCTGTCACTCAGTCAGCTTGTAATCTAGTTCATCATTTTGGCCCCTACCCCTACACCAGTTAGCTTCTCCTCAAGCCACCCATGAGGCACTGAACAGAAGGCTTTGCTGAAGTCCAAGTAAAGAAAATCCACCACATGACCCTTATCCAGCTCACCTGTCACTCAGTCATAATATTGTATGAGGTTGGTTTGACAAGACTTCCCTGAAACAAACCCATGCTGCCTCACATCCTGGAAGCCATTGTCCTCTAGGTACAACACCAGCCTTTCCTTTAGTATCATTTCCATGAGTTTGCACACTATGGAGGTGAAACTTACCAGACAAACTTCATGAAAAGGCAACAATGGAAGGGTCAGAGATGAGGGAGCCATCAACCCTGAGAATAGAACAGGGAGACTGGTTCTGATGTGAGAACAATAAATGGATAACCTTCCAGAAATTAGAGTGATGATTAATGTTGTTCTAGGAAGTGGATGCAAAATACTCAGATGTTACAAGTCATATGGCATTGGTACAGGTGTTATGAAGGTAACAATAGTTTGCCAACACGGCCTATGATTCAGTGATCTTAAAAGAGCACCAGGCAAGGTCTCTAGTATTCAGGCAAGCTATAACCTCAGCTGTAATCCAGGGAAGATGATAGCCCCATACTCTGTTTTTTCTCAAGGGGAGCATGATGATCCCAAACAGCCATAAATTTGGACTGAAAGGTTTTCAGAGCAAAATGTTAATTATTGGCTGTGGAGACTGGCAACCAATCAGTTGCCCCAAGATCAGCTAGGAGAGAGGATAAGTCCAATGACCTATAGGACCTGAGATAATAAATTTAAGGGGGCCTTATGATGATGTGTCTTGTACACACAATAAATACTATTATGGTCACTGAGGGCATCAGGAGGGATTCCTGCATCCACAACACGGTATGGATGAGAAGCAGAGGAAACACCAAGGCAGCCGTAATGATGGAGACAGAAAAAGGAAGGGAGAGTTTAAGTACATGCTGGTCCTAGGAAGAGGAGGAAGAGACAGTAAGAATAGTCACAAATTGCATACTGGGGGATATGTAAACAGCAACACCACCAACCTTTTGTGTGATCTTGCCTTGCTACAGAGTAGCCAGTGATAGTTGCAGCAGAATTCTGTACCCTGGAAGAAAGCCGGGATTCAGATATGACTAGAATATCTGGCAGTATATTAAACATGATTGGTTGTAACAGGTAACGTTTAAGGAGAAGGCTGTGGATGTTTAAATGGGCTACTCTCAAACCTTTGGGAAGTTGTAAGATTGAAATAGCATAGGGACCAGGATTAAGTTCAATGTCAGCTGCTAACAGAAGTAGCAAAGTGATATGGAACTTTAAAGAACCAGAATGTTGCCTAGATGAGGTAGACAGGAAGGAAATTAAAGAGAGAGAACAGAGAAAGCTGATTTGCTGAGCACCTCAGAACCTTGTGCTGCTATCTCAGCACAACAGAATGGGAAGAAGATCCATTAACTCTCCATCCTCTGCACCATTCCAATCAATGTGCCATACATCAACAGCCAGACAAACTGAACATTTCAAATGCTATTCCGGACTCAAAAATGTAAAAAAGACTATTTTTTCTAACCCACCATGTTGATAAATGGTGAACCACTCCTGGTGCTCTTCATGTTGTCTACTCCTGCCTGTCCACCACACTAACTCCTCCTGGTACTTCACACTGTCTGCTCCTTCTCACCATGCTAACTCCTACTGGTCTTTCTCATTGCCGGCCCCCACCTACCATGCCAGCTACTCTTGGTGCTTCACACTGCCTTCTCCTGCCCGCCATGCTAACTCATCCCAGTGGTTCATGCTGCCCACTCCCACCAACCACATTAATTGCTCTCAGTGCTGCCAGCTGTTATCTGCTCCTGATGCTAACTGCAGATTGCAGAGTTTTTTTAAAAGGTCCAGAGGGGCCTTTCTCCACACTTCTCCCTTAACAGAAAACAAAACAAATTGCCATTCTTTGTTACAGCTGCAGTTAGCAGATACACCATGCATACCACCTACTGGCCATGTGGTACAACCACAATGCCCCAAGTTGACTATATTTTTCCTTTTCGACATACTTTTTAAATTGTTATTATTTTTGAGTACAAATAAAAATTTTTCATTTTAAACATCCTATTTCGTAATGGGAAGTGGACCCCATTTCATAATTGCAATGAGGCAGTCAGGGTATATATTGTGCTAAGAAATTGGCACCTTTTGGGGGTAGAGGCACTCAGCACCCACTTGAGGCATGCTGTTATCTCAACACAATGCACACACTATCATGCCTTATTGCATAAGTAAGACCGTGTGATCCATCAAGGCTTCACTTCCTGCCTGTTATCCTAGCTGCAATAATCTGAAATGCAGCTAGGTAAATTTTCCTAGCCAGGCACCCTTGCTTGCTGACTAGAAAAAAGGAAACCAAAGTTCATGTGTTTTGCTTGATGATTGACTATTACAATGGAGTGGAGTGGACTCTCAAGGGCCTTGGGGGATGAGTCATGTGCACGAGGAGCCAGGGACAATTTGCCCAGCAAGGAGTGACTATCATACTAAGTGACCACTGCCATGAATGGATGCCAGGATACAGCATCTACAGCTGGCCACCTGCCCTGCAGTGAGTCCATGACCTTGCTACATCTCCATTGAAGATGACAACCAGAGACCATCGGCAGGCACTAGCTCAAGGTAAAGGGAGAGGAAGGCAAGGGTTTCCTGACCAACTAAGGTCAATTGTTACTGGGTGGGTGAGGTAGCAGAAGTGAGGTCAGATGCAGATTCAGAACTTACAGTTTGTCTCCAGTTCCACTCCTAAGCCTTAATCAGAGACAGAACAGAATCAGACTTGAAACTGGAATTTAGAAACTTCTGATTTGGTGCAAACAGAACTATTTCTGGAAAAAAAAAAAACTCCCATAGAGTAATGGTTAAGGTACTGCACTGTGAACCACGAGATCAGAATTTGAATCCCTAAACATGTTATGAAAAAATCTAAGCACCACCAAGTGTTACTGCACTGGCAATGTACTGCTTCATTAAGTCTTCACATCATTAAGTAATGGGACTTTGCCAGGTGATTACATAGAATATAGACTTTGATGGCTGATAAGGACCGCTTGGCCCACCCTGTCTGCCCATTTCCTTACCTACTGGATAAGCTGCAGATCCTAGTTAACCAACAGCCTACTTCCTCCTATAGAAACTTTCAAGTACCTCAATGGAATCAACAAAGTCCAAGATGGTAGCATCTTTTGCAAAAAAGATGTGCAAGAACAAGGGGGTACAATTTGAAGATAGAGGGTGGACGGCTCAGGAACTATGTGAAGAAGTATTTTTTCACGGACAGGGTGGTGGATACATGGAACAGCCTTCCTGAGGAGGTTGTGGGGTCCAAAACAGTGGAGTGATTCAAGAATGCATGTGACAGACATAAGGCAATTCTGCTGGGGGGGTAGGAAGATGTAGGCTGTTGGTTAGCTAGGATCTGCAGCTTATCCAATAGGTAGGGGAAATGGGCAGATTGGGTGGGCCAAGCAGTCCTTATCTACCATCAAAGTCTATGTTTCTATGTTTCTACCCACCACAAGAATTGCCTTATGTCTGTCCCATGCATTCTTGAATTTCCCCACTGTTTTTACCCCTTGCCCTCCTCAGGAAGGCCATTCCATGTGTCCACCAACCTCTCCATAAAAAAATACTGTCCTCTAGTTGTTATCCTGGACATGTTATAAATAATATCCCAAAGGGACAGTTTTTAAGGTTGAAATGCAAACTGCGGTACAGATATGAAATATGAAACAGCTGCTAAGGATCTAGAGAATAGATTTGTAGATAGAGGATACAAGTGTGACAGAGTACAAGAAACAAATAGAATGATTAGTGATATGTCTAGATGTGAAACACTGAAAAAAGGGACCTATGAGAAAACAAGATGCTAACACTTTAAATTTAGTTTTGGACTACTCAGTCTATGCCTATATGATAGGTGACATTATACGCAATAACTGACCAATATTGGGGGGTGATAAAAACCTGAGAGAAATATCTGCACAACTACCTTGTCTATCTTATAGACTAGCTAATACACTTAAAGATTTTTTGGCACACAGTCGATTGGAGAAAAACAAAAACATATACATGGCTCAATAAGGAAACCATGGGGTGTTTTCCATGTAAGAGATGCACCTATTGTGTAGTTATTCAACCAAGAAAATATTTTTATAGTTGTAACAACAATAAAGTACTTACTATTTGACATTTAATGACATGTGACACTGTAGGGGTAATTTACATGGCTACTTGTGTTTGCAGTGTCTTTTATATAGGTAAAACTGAAAGAAACTTTAAGATTCGTGTAGGAGAACATTGTTGAGCTATATAAAATGGTGATATTACATATGCAACAGGTGCACATACTCGAAATTGCTTGGGGGGAACACAGGTTTGTTTTTCAAGCCATTGAGAAAGTTGTACCCGATAGAAGGAGTAGTGACTATAGAAATTTGATCTTGAGACGGGAAGGGTTCTGGATATATACATTGGGGGCATGTAGGCCCCCAGGATTAAATGACAACATTAGCCTAATACCATATATAAAATATGGATAGGAGAAATGTATAGTTTCTATAAGAGGGAATTTTATTTAGAAATAATAATCTTTATATCTTGATTGTATTTTTAGTGTATAGCAATATAGGGCTAGAAAATATACAAATTGAAAATTAATTGTATGTGTATAATGGGGAATGTATTTTAAAAAGGAAAAAAGAAAAAATATTTTTTATGTTTAGTATAATTATGTACATATTTACTTCAATAATAGGGAATGGTGCAATTTTGAAGACAAAATAATTTTTGGGATGCACATATACATCATGCACTTAAATGAGAAGATGTGAATAAAAAGAAAATTCATATGTGCATATATATTGTACTTGGATATTGGATTGAATTTATTTATTTCCATTTGTAGGAACAGGATATTTAATAGAATATATTAGGATGTTAATAAATATGTTTATTTACATGCATAGTATGTTTTGTATATTTTCATGTCTTGATGGTTTACTATGATGTATTTATATTGAGTCATTTTATGTGGTGATTATTTCACTCCAAGTGATGATTTTATGTGACACTGGGTGATGATGTAATCTTATGGTGCCTATAAAAGGCATTTATTGTAATGATGTAGCATGCCTTTTGAAGAAGGACTTGATCCGAAACTAGACAAGGTGTGCAGATTTTGTATGGCACTTTGAGAAATAAAAATATTGCACAGAAGCAGCGAGCAGCGTGTTTTATTGTGGTGGTGAGTGCTGGATTTTTGAGAACTTGTGACTATTATCTAGAAGCACCCTGACCTAGTGCAGCACTCTGCTGTGAAGAATATGAAAACATACTTATTCGCATTGCCCCTGAGGCATCCCCCCCTCAATCTTCAAATTGTGCCCCTTTGTTCTTGCACATCTCTTTTTCTGAAAGATGCTACCTTCTTGGAATTTGTTGATTCCCTTGAGGTACTTGAAAGTTTCTATCATGTCTTCCCTCTCCCTCCTTTCCTTGAGGGTATACATATTAAGCTCCTGTAGTCTCTCTTCATATAGCTTCTGGTGCAGACTCTGCTTGATTTTAGTTCCCTCCTCATGACTGCCTCCATCCTGTCTATGTCCTTGCATAGATGTGATCTGCAGAACTGTATGCAGTACTCCAGATGGGGTCTCACCAACTGTCTGTACAGAGGGATAACAACTTTTTGTTTTCTACTAGTGATGCCTTTCCCTATGTGTCCCATTATCCCCCCAGCCTTCCTTACTGCCTTCTCACATTGCTTGCCTGCCTTTAGGTCATCTGATATGACTACCCTGAGGTCCCTTTCCATTTGTTGGTGTTGTTAGTACCCCCATTGTGTACTCTTCCCCTGGGTTTTTGTTTCCCAGATGCATTACTTTACACTTCTTTGCATTGAATCTAAGCTGCCATACTTTTGACCATTCCTCCAACTTTGCCAAGTCCCTTCTCACCCTTTCCAACCCCCCCTTGTGTATCAACACTGTTACAGATCTTTATGCCATCTGCAAAGAGGCATACTTTTCCTTCCAGTCCCTCAGCAATGTCACCTATAAAGACATTAAAGAGGACAAGTCCAAGTACTGAACCCTGCGGTACCCTGCTAGTAACCTCCCTTTTCTCTGGAGTGGACTCCGTTTACTATTACCCTCTGTGTCCTGTTGTTCAGACAACATTTTACCCAGGCTACCACCATGGGACCCACTCCCAGGCTGGCTAACTTGTTTATTAATCTTTTGTGTGGGACTGTGTCAAATGCCTTGCTAAAGTTTAGGTAGACCATGTCCACAGCCCCTCCCTGGTCTACTACTTAGGTCATCCAGTCAAAGAAATCTATTAGATTCATCTGCCATTACCTTCCTGCTGTGAATCCCTGCTGCCTTGGGTCCTGTGATCCGCCAGCTTCTAGGTACTCAACAATTCTTTCTTTCAGAAATGATTCCATCATTTCCCCTACTACTGAGGTCAAACTAACAGGTCTATAGTTTCCTGCCTCTGCCTTGCTCCCACTTTTGTGAAGAGGAATCATATCCACTTTCTTCCAGTTCTCAGGTACCACACCATCCTCCTATGATTTGTTAAAATGGGTAGTCAGTGCTGTCAATAGTTCTCCCTTTTGTTCTTTTACAATTTTGGGATGAATCCCATCAGGCCGCCTTGCTATGTCCACCTTCAGTTTTAGGAGTTCATTCAGGACCCTTTCTTCTGTGAATGGACTGGTATCTGCCCCTCTGTCCAGGGTGCTTCTATTGTTTGGTTTAGGTACCTCCCCCTCCTCTTCTTTTGTGAATACTGAACAGAAGTATTTGTTCAGTATCCCTGCTTTTTTACTGTCATCCTCTGCCCACTGCCTCCCCTTTATTAAGCTTCACTATCCCTCCCTTTGTCTTCCTTCACTCCCTAATGTACCTATAAAAGGTTGAATCCTCCTTCTTAACTGAGTTGGCTATCCTTTCCTTGGTTTGGGCTTCTGCTATTTTGACTGCCTTTCCCACTTCCTTCTGCTTTAACTGGTGCAGTTTTCTGTCCTGCTCCTTCTATGTTTCCTTATACTTCCTGAATGTTATCTTTTACTCCCTAACCTTCCCTGCCACCTCTTTTGAGAACCATAGTGTTTTTTTCTTTTGTTTGATTTGTTTATTTGCTTCATACAAAGGCTTTTTGCCTCTGTGATGGCAGTTTTGATGTTTCCCCTTTGTTCCTCGGATCTATGAGATAACGACGATCACCATTAGGGCAATGGCACATTGCCGAAAAAATATTTCAGTGATGTACTTCCCGGTGCACACAAAGGCTTGTTGCCTCTGTGATGGCAGTTTTGATGTTTCCCCATTATTGCTCCACCCCAACTTCTTGCATGTTTGCTTGTGCATTTCTGAGGCACTCTCCCATTTGCCAAAGTCAGCTCTTCTAAAGTCCAGTACCCTCATTTTTGTATGGCTTGTCTCTATGGCTGTGTTTACCATGAACCACTCTGTTTGGTGATCATTTTTTCCCAGATGGCTACCAACTTCTAAATCTGAGATCCTCTCTTTGTCCCCATTTGAGAGTACCAGGTCTAAGATTGCTCACTCCTGAGTGGGTTCCAACACTAGCTGTCTGAGGCATGCCTCCTGTAGGGCATTGAGAATGAACATGCTCATGGATGTGGTTACAACTGTGCAAAGTGCCACTTTGCTTCATATTAAGTCAGGAAACTTAGCATAATTTTTCTTGAAGCAAAGTTTCCCAAATTTGGCCATTACTACCAATCCCTACAAAACATTTTAAAAACTGAAATCATATTTATTTGAAATTATTTGAATGGGAATACCCTAATGAGGTGCAACATCTTGTTTTCTTGGGGATACCAGGAAGGATAGCTGCCATCAGCAGGTTAACATAATCCAGGAGAAATTGTTACATATAGGCTAAAGTAAATAAGGCAAAAAAAAACTGTAAAAGTAAGTATATCCAAATGAAAAAAAGCAAGCTAACAAAGTGAGGTCACAGCAAATAAGGAACATGAGCATTTGAATGCAATTCAATCTTGGTCGGGGAGTGGGGAATACTGGACCAAAGCAAATTCAGGGGTTCTAAGTTGATTGGAAAGACTGGACCTGATCACTTGCAAAGCTGGAAGCATTCCTGAGCTGGAGAGCAAGTTTGCTCTAGGAGTCTGGTTCTGCAAATACAATGGGCTGGGTATTCAAACTGCACTATTCTGTGGCGCAAGCCCTTGTGCTGCACAAAATAGTTGCGCAGGGATGTGGCCGGGGCCTTATTCAATGGAGTTGCACTATTGAGCAACTTCTTTGAATATCACCCCCCTGGCCACAGTCACTGTGCATGGGCAGTGGAACTTGCGCCACTGCAAGTGGTCAGAGTGGAGCATTCAAGATGGGGTGGTGCAAGTACCATTGCGCCATGCGCAAATTTCCCATATTCAAAAGGTGACATGCAAATGGGGCCATAATTCATGCAAGGCACAGGGGAGGCCATTTGCATCTATTTAAGGCCCCATTTGCATGCCATTAGCATGCAGGTGCGCCGATCCTCGAGGACTTGCGCTGGCATCCTGCCAGGCAGCAGCCCGTGGGGACCGGCGCCCCTGCAGCCGATCACGGGCATAAATGTAAAATCCCCTCCCCAACTGACCTGATCCCAGGCATAGTATAAATACGCTCTCACCCCCACTAGCCTGATCGCGGGCATAGGTATAAATAACCCCCACTAGCCCGAGCGGGCATGAGTAGCAATAAACCCCACTCCCCACCAGCCCGATCGCGGGCAAAAGTGTAAAATAAAACCCACCCCACACCAGCCTGATCACGGGTAGCAAAGAGTCCAACCCTCCAAGAAAATATCCCTCAATTCATTCATTCACATATCTGGACTGCCTTGTACAGTATGGGCTGCATGCCCATTGGCTCTGCTCTGCACCAATGGGCGTGCAGCCTGACAGTCAGTGGGTGGGTGGTGGGCGGGGTGGGATGCTGCCACCCCGCTGACTGGCGGGAGCGGGTGGTGGGGCTTCATGGGTGGGTGGGGGGGCCACTAGATCACCAGGGTAGGTGGTCCTTGGGGTTTAAACACTTTGCAGCCCGTGATCGGGCTTTGAGGTCCACTGGACCACCAGGGATATGTTCTTGGGGTTGAACTTTGCTGCCCGTGATCGGGCTGGTGGGGGTGGGTTTTATTTTACACTTTTGCCCGCGATCGGGCTGGTGGGGGTATTTATACTCATGCCCGTGATCGGCTAGTGGGGTGGGGGGTTTATTTATACTCATGCCCGCGATTGGGCTAGTGGGGGGTTATTTAAAACTTATGCCCACGATCGGGCCAGTCAGGGGGAGGGGATTTTTACACTTATGCCTGCGATTGGGCCAGTTGGGGGGAGGGAGGGAGGTTGATATATGCCCGTGATTGGGCTGCAGGGGGGGCACAGGGAGTACATTGAGGGCCACCCACAGATAGCAGCTGCTGTGTTGCACCCTGCAATGTGGCAGCTCACCTGTTGGTGGCCCTCGACTTACTCCTTATTTTTTTGGCTCAAAGTTGTGCAGGCGTAGGTTGGGGGTTACACCTGCACAACTCTGCACAGCCCGCTGAATATCGGGTTGTGCAGTTTATGCATGGTTCCTCCCCCTCCGGTTCAGCATGCCTTCATTAGCATTGTGCTGTTGCTCAGCTTGACTTGGGGGCGCAACTGCCTCCTGCTGAATATGGCAGAATGGCACAATTTTGGACTTGCGCAGGTGCAACCCTATGGCGTGTGGCACAACCCTTTTGAATATCCAGCCCACTGACTTTTCTACCAAATGTATGCTTCATTCTGGCAATGAAGAATGCTAGCTCTATGAGAGGTGGACTAGAAGATAATCTGGAGCGGTTCCTTGTGTGCAGTTGTAAAACAAAGTAAGCAAGTGAAGCCATGCCTTCTTGAAGAACTTGAACAGTTATGCTGGTCATATAACAGACAATAATGAGCAGACCAAATACAGCAGAAGATCAGCCTTCACAACTTGTACAAATGATCCAGGGGCAGCCAGCTGATTTTGTTTGTTCAACAGTATATATAAAGATAATTGAAGGGAACAGAAAATGGGTGACCTTCTGCTTCCTCATGTAAGCACTAAGACAGCACTGGACAAGTAGAGAAAGCTGAGCATAGGCTCTGTTGTTTTTAAGATGTGATTAATGTGCCCGCTGTATGAAAATGATAACTCAAGCCAGATTCCTAGATATGTGAAGACCTTGAATTGCTTAATAGCATTGCCATCTGGTGTTAAGACTAAAAGTGAATCAGTTAAATGAGTTAACATGTTTTGGGATCCAAACATCATAGATTTTGTATTGGTTGCATTAAGGATCAGGTAGCAAAAAAGAAACTATCAACAGTAATATATCAAAAGCAGAGATTCCAAGCTAGTAAACATACAGCGGGGTATGAAACCTAAACAGATATATCAAACCAGACATAGTTAACATCATCAATTATACATAGAGTGCTGCATCCCTAACTCTATAGACATCTACCTTTTCCAACATTATATTATTAACCTTATATTCAACTGTAAATATGAAGCAAACCCTACCAAATCCCCATTCTCAATACCCTCAGAGGTTAACCACATATCCCTCACCCTATGAAACTGAGGAAGAGCATTCCTCCTCCAGAAAATCACACAATAGAAGGACGCAGCTTTAGATACTGCTTGCTTCCATCTAGTTAGGGAAGATATCACAGTGGACCTCCAATTTTGAAGTAAGAGTATCTTAGCTTCCAGGGCAGCCACAAAAAGAACCACTTTACACACCAAAACCCTTGAATCCAGTAGCCCCCCCCCCACAAAATCCCCCAAAGGGGGGACTTTGGAATAAGGAGTTGAAGGGTGTCTTCCAAAAAACTAATACTATTTTACCAACATACAGACAGTGAAGCACAATCCCATAAGATATGGAATATCATTCCTGATCCCTGCTGACATCGCCAACACAAGTTGGAATGTAAAACTCCTAGTTTGACTAAATGAACAGGTGTGCAGTGTCATCTACATAAAAGCTTCTTCTGAATTAACAGAAGTTTAGGATCAGGAGATGCCCCGTGTACTTCGAACCAACACCGAAACCAACCCTCCGGATCCAAAACAGCTTGCATATCCTCCCCTCCACTTGAGTTTGTGTGGCTCCCAATCTGGTAGATAAACATTTTGTAGTTCTTTGTACAATAAACTAATATGCCCTGTAGTGGTTTTAAACTAGTTTTGAACCAGTCTCATGATTCCACCTCTAACAAACAAAAGCATTTAAAAACATTGTAAACAGGGCATGCCTTATTTGAAAATACCACCACATATCCTGCATAAGAATTCCATACTTATCCTGCAGGTCTTTAAATGAAATCAGAGAACCACTCCCCTTATCAACAATATCTTCCACTGTCCCAATGCCCTTAGATGCCCACATACTCCAAAATATAGGGCTACTCCCTTCTAAGATGTCAGGATTTTTCCACAGGGGTTCATAACTACCCACAAAAGACGTATCCCAGCCAAGCAATTTAAAATAGTGCCCCACACCCACTGAGAGAAAATCATAGGTAAAGTCTCCATCTGTGGGGACAACAAAGGGGTCTTCAATAAAACTACCAAAGGAGCATCCCCCAAAGAGTTTGTTCAATCTCCACCTATAGAGGTGACCCAGAAAAAGAGGGGTTACCCAGTTTAAAGTCTGTTTTACCCCAAGATACACATGGTAAGCCCACAACAAGGGCATATTCCATCCCCCTGAAACCCCAGGTGCCAGAAGAACCCTTCTACTAAACTGAGGTGGATGCCCTTCCCAAATAAATTCCAACAACACCATATCGATTTTAGTCCATAAACCCATGGGGATGTGAAGGGGTAAATTACTTCACTTGTAAAATAATCAAGGGAACACCATCATTTTAATGGTGGTGGTCTTGCCGGGGAGGGACAGATTGAGTTGTTTCCATCTTAGAAAGTCCATCTTAATGTCCTCTATAACCTCCAAGAGATTTTTAGTGCACATCTCTTGGAGTTTTCCAGAAATAAATATTTCCAAATACCTCACTCCCTCAGGAGACCACTGAAGGGTATAAGACGCCATGGAGGCCCAGGCACAATCGGTATTAAAGAGGGGAAAAATCTCCATTTTCCCCCCAAATAATCTGCAATCCAGAAATTGCACTAAAGGAGTCTATCACTCCCCAGACCATTGAAAGTGAAGTCTCCACTTTCAAAAGCAGCAAAAGCAAATTGTCTGCATACAACATTGTGGAAAATGATTTCCCCTGCACTGATATGTCAAACAATTTGGGATGCTGGCACAAAGCCAAATTCAGGGGTTCAATGGCCAACCATAACAGCAGAGGACTCAATGGGCATCCTTGCCTGATGCCCCAGACAGGAAGAAAAAATCTGAAAGGACCCCATTAGTCAATACTGCCTGAAGTTCAGAATATAAGCACCTTACCCAATGCCAAAACATGGGGCTGAATCCAAATCTAGCTAGCACTTACTGCAAATATTGCCATTCAACAGAGTCGAACACTTTTTTGGCATCCAACCCCACTAGTGCTGTAGAGTTCTGGCCCTTTACAGCCACCTGGATTAAATCTATTACAGCCTGCAGGTTGTCACTGCCCTGCCTGCCTTTCATAAAACTGGATTGGGACTTATTAATCAATAAGGATAATGCCCTTTCCAACCTCATATCCAAAACTATAGCAAGAATCTTACAGTCGACATTCAACAATGATATCAGTGTATAGATGGCACATGCAGTACAGCCATTACCAGGCTTGGGCAGGACAGTGACAGTTGCTTCCTTCACAGTATCAGGTAACTCACCAAACTCCTGAGTAGCCGCAAAAATGTGTAATTGCTGACAAGAAAGCTGCTCTTGAAATGCCTGATAAAAATTTGAGCTAAGCCCATCTGGTCTCATGGCCTTATCAGAGGCTAGATGTTTAATAGACTACTGAACCTCAAGCAAAGTGATATCCATCTCTAAGGGGGCAGCAAGCATTTCTGATAGATGAGGTAACCTGACCCAGCAAAAAAGATCTCATAATCCTCCATTGATGGAGAAACCGTGGACTTATACAAGTTTGAATAAAACTCCCAAAATTGTGCAGCAATTTGTCCTGCATCAGAATTCACTCTTCCCCCCTCTTCCCTCAGATATAAGACCTGGGCCTCCAGGGATTTCTTCAGTAATCTATGGGCTAAAAGTTTGCCCACCTTATCCCCAATTCTCAATCGGCCTACCTGGTGAAAAAAAGGCTAGTAAGGTCTTTTGATAATAAATGGTGTTTAACTGCTCTTTACACCTCAAGAGTTCATGAATCTTCACTTCCTTGTTGGGTGGGGACATATAAATATCCTCTTCCAGCTGCCGGATTCAGGCTGTGAGGGACTCATCCTCTACTTTTCACCTTTTATTTACATGAGAGGCATAGAAAATAATATGCCCCTGAATATACGATTTAAAAGCATCCCATAGAGTAAAAGAATAAGTTTCAGAGTAGGTGTTTGTTATAAAACAAAAATCAATTTCCTCCTTCATCCACTGTTTAACCTCCTCTATACATAATAAGGTTGGATTGAAACGCCAACAGGGTGATCTCAGCACACACTGTTGAGGTAGCCATGTCAGACTCACTGGAGCATGGTCAGATAATAATATATTGTCTGTGTCTCACCTCCAGTAAGTCTGATAACACAAAAGAACTGCACAAAAAAATAGTCCAATCTGCTGTACAATTGAAATCTCGAAGACCGGAAAGATGGGAAGAGGGACCCGTTTCACTGGGGGACCTATACAGTAATGGGTCCAAAGCTATGTTATAATACCCTCCCAAAATCAAAACCATTGGGTGAGAATACCACTCAGAGATAGTCTGCACTAAAAGGGAGAAAAACTCTGGTGAGTCTTCATTGGGAGCATATTACTTAGCAAAACCTGCACATTGTCCATCCTACCTAGTACCAGAACTCAACACCCTTCCCTGTCTGAGGACAATTTCTCCACCTTGAGATAACATCCACATCTCACTAGAATGGATACTCCTCTCTTTTTAGAAATAAAAGAGCTTGAATAAGCTTTTCCAACCCACTCTTGTACCAGATTGCTCATGTCCTTTTTCGAAAGATGAGTTTCCTACAGGACTTTAAGTAGGTAAACACCTTCCTATGCTTTATGGGGATATTCAGTCCTTGAACATTCCATGTCATTAAAGTTAATTGGGCCATGTAAACCTAACAGAAGTATAACTAACAGAAACATTACAACAATGTGTAATCATAAAAATAAGCAGTGAAACTTTTATATACCAGAAGTTAGATGTATCAAGTAAACCACCAGCACCCTGTCCAGCTCCCAGCTCCAAGTTTCTCTTGTAAGTAAAGAACATCCCTCTAGCAAGAACAATCCAACATGGTACCCACTCCATAAGAAACTTTACCCATAAACACCCCCCAAAAATGTATACCTCTTGAAATCCAGAAACAGACCCCTTTATACCAATCCCCCACCAATACCTGACCCATGGCCCTGCTAAATCCTCTCCCCCTTTACAAAAAAAAAAACTGGGCTAATAATCAAACTGTAGGCCATAAACAATATCCCATTACACCTGTCACCTAATCCCAATCTTGAAGAGCGAGAATAAGTAGGCTAGTGGTATTACCCGCCTCAGCAGGCATGAAGGTGGGCATAATTGCCATAAGTTGGCTATCAAAATAGGGAAACCCCTACCCTGTTCCAACAGCTTGCACACCCATTGTGTGCGAACATGGGAGCCCATAATTATACCCATTAAACAACACTGAACCACAGCCCAGACCCCCACCCCAGAACCCAAAGCATTCAGCCTGGAAAAACAAATCTTACACGAGCAGCTTGACTGAATCAGTAACCCAAAGATCCTAGACAGTAAAGTACCTCTCCCCCATCTTTTAAGGCACAGCTGTAATCTACCATCCCCTCCTCCTAGGAGAATCCCCTACACAAAACCATCCATGAGGTTACCCCATATCTGCAATCATATAATAAAGAGGACCACACTGTCTTCTTGCTGCCTAAAATCTCATCCCATCACCTAGAATAGAAAAGGTGCGAGAAAGTGATAATAGCCATTTGTTGAGTCAGGTTGTTCAAGTTGCAGCTACCCCAGCAGGGACAGTCAATACTGGAGTCTTCTTTTTCATGACAGTCTCCCCAGGGAGCCCGATCTTCTTGTTTCCAGCTTGAATTGATGCAGAATGTTCATCCTAATCCTGCTGAGTTGCTGCAAGTAGTTCCTCCTCCCATAATTTCCCACTCCATCCCATTGCAATCCATAAGAGACTCCTGAAGTCCTGGGGATAGATGTGGAAGTTTGGGGCCAGGGGTAGTAGAGTGCTTCTCCACACTAAAGGAAGAACTGGGGCACTAGGTCATAACAGCACCAAAAACAACAGCACAGGCTACAATCGTGCCTGCAAAAATGCCACAATTTTTCTTTTTGCAGGGGATCTGCCACACCGCACCCCCTACTAAAAGATACTCACTCCAGAGGGGAGTGGATCACAGGGAAAGAAAGTAATTGTGGGGCCGTGGAATACTCATTTCCACAGCCCCTTGTAAACAAAATCAAAGTCCCGATCAGCAAAAGCAGGGAGAACAGGATAAGAACCCTGGTCTCCACTGCCATCTGGCTGAGCTGCTCCATGCCTCAGTCCTCCATGCCACGGGAGCAGCTTGGCCAGAACACTGAATTCTTCCACCCTTGTCCTGTGGCAGTACCACTGACAGTGACCTGGGGAGTGCTTACTGCAAGCTCTGTAAATCCCCTATTGCTGTCCATGGCAGTGCTGTTTAGGGAAGTGCTCTCTTTCCTTGCACTAATCTGGTAGTGCTGTTCTATCTGGGTATGACAATGGGACCAGGAAGAGGAAGAGGAACTGAGGCCCCTTGCAACTGAAGATTCTTTTGAAGCTGAAGATGCTTGCTAAGGTGAAGTGCCACTCTTCTGTAATTCTCTTTGTCTTTTCAGCTGTTGCCACCCCCTACTAGATCTCCCAGCCTAATCTCCTGACCCCAACTGACCTTTAGCTGTAGATGATAGATCTTGTGCCTGAGATGAGGGGCCAGTGTTAGTCACCAACCGTATCTCTCCTGGGTCGGACCATCTTTGTGCGAACCAGGATCCTCTGACTTCAGCCCAGGATTTCCACAGAGAGACTGTAGAACTGACTGCACCTCATCTCCAATGATCTTGCCACCACACAGTTAAAACTGCAGGATATTTCATGGTGAATTTAATTTTCCTGGTGGCAAGTGCTTTTTTAACGGAGGCATAGGCTTTTCTCTTGTCTGCCATTGTTTTTGAGAAGTCCTGAAATACAAAGATTGAGTGCCCATTCCACTTCAGAGGGCCGTTCTCTCCTGCCAGCCATAATATTTGCTTCTTCACAGTAAATCACAAAAAGTAAGCGATGGAGGGGAGCTCCTTGAAGGTTGGGGGCCCAATGATCAGTGCGCTTTCTCTATTTTGGGTGGCTGTTCCCAGGTAAAATTCAATAGTAAGGGAAAAAACCTTCAGGAAATCATATATATTTTCCCCCTTGATCCCCTCTAGGAGACCAGTTATGCACACATTGTTCCTTCGATCCCAATTTTTGAGGTCCTCCAGTTTCAGAGAGAGGGAGTGGACTTGTTGCTGTTCAAAATCCACAATTCGGTCATTTTGCCTCACAGCCACAGAGTCCACTTGCATGCAGTAAAGCTCAGTACCAGCAATTCTCTGCTTTGTGGCATCAACCCTCTCCTCAAGCTGTGCAACAGAGGCTTTATTCGATGGAATATCTTGCACCAACATTTGCAGCCTTAATCGAATATTGGATATGTCCTATTTATTTACTACTACAGAGGCCGCCGATAACTCTATTTTCCAGATGGAAGCGGCCGCAATGTCGAAAGTGATGCAGTGCTCCCACCCATAAGTAAATAGCTGTTAGTCTGGCTTCAAACATTCACTTATGGGTATCTTGAGGTTTGGTTTACAATTTTTGAGATAAATATTCACCGAACAAGACAAACTGAAGTAATGGCAAAGAAATATAGCTGGCAGCTACAAGGAGCAAGCCTCTTATGCTGCTATCTTGCTTTCCTCCACACCAGAAGCCAAGCACCAACACTTCTGCTTTATCTGAGGTCCTTCAGTGCTTTGACGACCTTTGCTGAAGTGATTTGTCAGAAGTTATGACTGGCAGATTATGAGGGGCAGGCTCTGTGGTACTTGATGTGATACCAGCTATGGATGGCACCAAGGAGTTTTTGAGTTTAGTGCTCTTGCTGAATGTAATGAAGTGGCTGTTAAAGGCATTTACATTATCTAAGAACATACGAACATATGAAATTTGTCAGCAGATAAAGGCCTAGAGGTCTATCAAGTCTGCTCGAATGTGCAGCTAGCACCCCTTATTCTGCAGCTGCCCCTCCCTTCCACCCTTCCCCTTCATTAACCCTTCCCCTTGTCCTGTCCCATCCCCTTTTGAAGCAGTCCACTGTTCTACTGGATACCACTTCTGCAGGTAATGCATTCTACCCAGCCATCACCCTCTCTGTAAAAAAGTGTCTCCTCATCTCCCTCCTGAGCCTTCCTCCCTCCAATTTCATATCATGGCTCCTGGTGTCCCTCCTCCCTTACTTTGAACAGCCCCTCTGTACCTGTCTTGTTTATTCCTTTCATGTATTTAAAGGCTTCAATAATGTCCCCCCTGTCCCTCCTGTCCTCCAGTGAGTACATGTTCAGCTCCCTCAACCTCCTCTCGTATGATAAGTCCCCCACCTCCCCTTGATCATCTTTGTCACCCGCTGCACCCATCCAGTAACTTAATGTCCCTCTTCAGATATGGGCACCAGTACTGCATGCAGTACTCCAGGTGCGGTCTAACTAATGACCTATACACTGGCAGAATCACCTCCTCCCTCCTCGAGGATATACCCCTTGTAATACAACCCAGCATTTTGTTGGCCTTTGCAGCTGCCTTCCTACATTGTGCCGAGTTGTTCATTGACCCTATAACGAGCACCCCCAGATCCTTCTCCTCCTTTGTCTGGGCTAGCTTGCACTCCTCACAGCTGGTAACTCCTCCTTGAGTTCTTCATCCCAAAATGCAGCACCTTGCACTTTTTGGCATTAAACCCCAGTTGCCATGTGTCTGACCAGGTTTCAAGCTTTGTCAGATCATCCTGCAACCCCTGCCATCCCCCCAGGTCAACCCACCACAGCTCCTACCTTGGTATCATCAGCAAACAGACTGATCTTGCTCTTGACGTCCCATGATATGTCTGCAATGAATATCCCAAACAACACTGGTCCCAACACCGAGTCCTGTGGAACACCACTCGTCACTAACCTTGGGTGTGAGAGCTCCCCACCCACCACCACCACCCTCTGTTGCCTTCCCTGAAGCCAGTTTCCTACCCATCTCACCAGCTTTGCACCGGCCCCTGTGTCTTATCTGGAAGATAGGTGCCAAAGTCTCCACAGAGGTTCCGGATTTGTTCAATTGGCTCATGAAGATTCTTTTCAAAAAGATTTTTAGTCCCAGACCAGAATTTGCTGAAATGATGTTTGTGTTTTTCCCAGTAGTTGTGGTATTTTTTCTAGTTTTTCTTTAACTACTACCAATGCACTTAAATATCAAAGTATTCTATACAACTGCCTGTAATTAAGAGATATGGTCTTTCTAAATCTGGTTGGAGCAGCACACCTTTGTGAGAACAATTGCAAAATCCCCTTATAAATCCAGGTGTAATGGTGTTCTTTAACCATGTATATTCTGATTGTGCCTATTTGTTACAGACATTGAGAAACTCAGCCATAAAGAATTCCTGAGCAACAGTCACTGAGGGAATAAGGTTGGTTCATTCCCATCATATGGCAGACAAGTCTAGGTAGAAGTCCTTCAGTATGAAATGCCTATACAAGCCTGCAGTGATAAATATTGCTGGGGATTGTTGCTATGAATGTTTCAAACACACCAGGTCATGGAATGGTCACTGAAGCAGCTGGAATGTGCACCATGATATTATATTAGCATGATTAACATGAATCCAGTCTAGAAGGCTATGGTTGTTGGTGACATGATTGAGTTTTGTGGGTAGTAGGCTAACGTGACAGGTACAGTAACCTGCTCTTAGCCTTCTGTTTTCAGGGAAAATACACCAAGCCATTTTAGACATACCTTACAGCACCAGTTTGATGTCATTCCATGCACCACTACCCAATAAAACCGGTTGTTAAACCAGGTCTATATTAATTGTGGTAAATTTCCTGTAGTTCCAAACCTCCTCAACTTCAGAATCAGCTAATTATGAGATGAGGAACTGTGATGCATATATTACTGAAATCTAAGACTAATACTTCAACTGCCTTTCCTTAACTACTGCATTTCTAATGTTGCAAAGACTGAAATGTATTTATTTCTTGCACCTTTTTGAATAAAACACCTCTTGATGCCAAAAAGTGCTCAAATTGTAAAGTACAATTTTTCAAAGATGCTACTTAAATTCAAAATCAAAATATGGTATAGTATTTGGACCTCTGTAAACAATTAGAAATCAATTCTATTTACCTGTCAGTGTTAAGTTTCTGCTCTAAAAGCTGCCAGTCTTTGCCTTTGGCATTGGGAGTGTCAAAGGTTGCACATATCCTCTGTCTTATGGAGTGTGGGATCTTGAAGGCTTTGGGACCTGACTGTGGGCTTGGGGTGTTGTCATCCTGTGCAAAAAATTGAATGGCTTCTCTTTCACTCTGCAAAACAAAACAAATGCATACTGAGAGACCACCTTGCTTTTGTAAAACAACAGTGTTCCTTCTCATTTAAACATATCCTATGCTAGAGATGCAGTGAATTAAAACTTCACCAGCTAAGCTGGTATGAAGAGGGTCACATTGCACTATGCAGAGTTTTGCATACAATAGTTTTTGGTCCGCCTCCAACTTTACCAAGAGATGCTTATTTTAATTTTTTAAAGTAAAAAAAGAAAAAAAATCCCCCAGCTGTATAGTACCTTTACCCACTCTTGTCCCCCACAACCCTGACTATTGGCAATGAACCCCATTCCCCACCATCTTAGCACCCAATCCTACCCTCTTCCACACCCAGCTATAGCACAGTTAAGCAGAGTAAATAGCAAAGCAAGCATACCCTTCCCCACCCTCATAGAAATTACTCGCTTCTTCCTAGTATGATCCAGTTAGAATTCTTTAACACCAATTACTTCTTCAAGGCACCCACTCTAGGGGTGTGTGAAAAAAAATTCCTCCGTGAAATTTCCATGAAAGTGCAAATTTCACTTATGCAAGACTTCGGAAATCATTTTCGCAACTTCCACAGAAATTCCACTTCAAAAATGTGGAATAAATATACAAACTGTGGGTTAATTTATTAAACTGCGGGGAAAAAGTCCACAGAACAGATCACTGCCAGTGGTCAGTTCTGAGGCTTTTCTTTAACCACACTTTAATTCATTAATCCACCACCCAATGATCAGGGGTCCAAGTAAATAAATACCTCCAGTCCCTCCCTAAGACCTTCCTGGTGTCTAGTGGCCCCACCAGCCACCGATCATGGCCCCCAGAAATGTTTTATTTCCCTGGTGTCTAGAGAACCATCCCCCCATTCCTGGATTCCTTAATCCACAAAAAAACAGCTGGTAGTCCACCGACTCATCACCCTCTATTCCCAGTATTCCCTGGTGTCTAGTTGACCCACGCATCCCCAACCCTCATAAAAAGTAATTCCAATTCCCTCGTGTCTTGTGAACGCCCCCCCCACACACACACACACCCTGACAGTTCATCTGCCACCACCCCACTCCCCCCAACCTGCCCCTGAGCGGGCCACCGATGCAGCCCTCTTCTCTCCTCCACTACAGGTGGCCCACTGAATTATCAGTGAATGACCGCATGGTTGTACAAGCATGCGCTCATTCACTAACAGTTCATTAAAATGTGGATAGAATAAATTCCGCAGTTTATATGCATTTTTCCGCAGTTCACAAAAAAAGTCAGCAGAACTCAGTGAAAATCCACGGAAAATCCCAGTTTTGCCAATAGCGAAAGTTCCAGAATTTCCATGAAAGTTCTGGGAAAGCAGAATTCACAACTTTAGCCCACACCTAACCCACTCCCACCCTCCTCCCCATACCACATTTCAATAGGATACTTCATCATGAAGTGTAGTGATTCGTACCCAGTGAAAATGTAATTTCATGACTCGCAGAGTGAAAAACCACACTGTAAAAATAGCGTATGCCTTAACAGCTACAGGGATAGCATAGTGAAAGTAAATTACTGCTACCCCCATAGCTGTCAGAAGAGCTAAGGAAGGGAAGAAATTAATGAGCTGCATGGTGTCTCAATGAGCTGCTCCCATGGTGTAGGCAGTTAAGACCATGAGTAGCAAGACTGGTAAACCATCCTAGAAAGTAGGGTTCTGTTGCTGGCCTCACAAGTGTGGTGTTTTTTATTTCTTCTCCTCCCCAAAGTTTTTCTTTGTTTGTTGTCACCCCCACACTGCACTTTTCTGTTCCCCTCCCAAGTTCTTCCCTGTGCCTAGTGTTAACCCCCTTAGAGTTGATTATAATTAGATCAGAGGTGCTGGCAGTGAAGCCCCCCACATCCGGGGTGGGGGCGGAGCCCCTTACTGACATGTATTAGACAGTGTTTTCCTTTTACTATGGTAGCGCTTGCTGTTTTTACTGAGTACTACTTTTGTGTTCACTGTTTTTTTCCTGCACAGTTTTTGATTACTCTGTTGTTTCTTTAGTTATATTGCCCTAGTGCCATAGTGACTGGATGGTAATCAGCACAGACCCACCTATCACCTCAAGGGAAGGAGACATGGTGAGTAATTGAAGGCTGGGAGGTGACTGACATGGGGGAGCATGTCTCTCTATTCCATTTGAGAAGGGGTCTGATTTAGTTGTATTGTTTTCCATGTAGGTAGTGCACTTTATGAAAATTTTCTTAAACTTTGCAATACTGCAGATAGGCAAAGTGAATCACTTTGCACCCTCTTTGCCAGTGTTATAAAAACATTCACACAGCACTAGTACTTCTTTAAAAGGCTGAACAATGTTAGCTTCCACAAACTTGCCAGATATTGTAGGCTGTTTGCAATGTTATCATCTCACTATGTATATTTTTATCCCCCCCGTTTGAGTGTTCAGCACATCCTCTAGATCTTCTGGCACTCCCCAGGTGTAATTTCTGTGTATGCTCCACCTTGACTATGCCCTTTAGTATTCAGAACATGTGATCATAACTAGAGATGGGCGAAGTGGCCTCAATTCATTTTGTGGAGTGATTCACGGAGTGAAGGCAAATTCGCGGAGTGCTCCACAACATGAAGCAGAGTACTTCACATTATAAATGGGTAAAGGGAAGTCCACTGAAACCAATGACTTCATGTTACTCTGCCTTCCCATATCACTACTCCACCAATTTTTAATGTGAAGTACATTGATGGCAATGTACTTCGGCTCACTTCGCCTTGTTTTAAGCTCCAAAGGTGAATTTTGCAGTGATTCATGGGATTTCAGGTCACATGGGCTCTAGATTGTTCTGAACAGCCTCAGTTCAGCGTAGTGTGTATAGGAAGCTGTTGGAGACAGTCTGCTTTGAGTGCTCTCTGTGATTCAAACCTTCTAAAAGCTGTTAAAAAAATATTTTTGAGTCATTATTTTTGCTGAAACTTTAGTTCATTGATTGTAGGAAACCCTCCTGTGCTCACATCATTGAGTGTTTATTGTTTGAGTGTGGATTTTGAATGTTAATGTACAACATTCAGCCTGTGTACTGAGAGACAATGGAAGTGTGCTTTGGGGAAGGGGCGTATCTGGTGTAGGTAGATTTAAGTTGGAGAAATAGGGAGTTCTTTGTTTTTTAATTATATTTTTCTTGTATAACTGAGTGTGTTATTGTATACACAGTAATATTTTCAGTACTTGTTGACATTTCTTTGCTGATTGTGTGTGTTGTGGTCTGGAGGGACCTGGTGCAGCTCAGCACTGAGGTTGTTTACAAAACCTTGGATATTACTGAAATTTTTAATTTGGTACACATTGCTCGTAGACAAATTCTGTGTGTGTAAGTGTGTGTGTGTGTGTGTGTGTGTGTGTGTGTGTGTGTGTGTGCAGTGCATGATGTGACATCAAATAATACACCTTTTATAGTGCCACAGTGTAATTGCAGGTGCAGCACTGTGAACCTGCTATCCACTGCAGCGGTGTGATTTTGTACTGCCATTGTGGTATATTTTCTTGGTTTTGCACTGCAGTAATCTGCAGTCAGTGCTCCACCCCCCCCCCCCCCCACTGGCAAAATGTATTCTTTTCCAGATTGGATTGTTTGTGACTTGGGAACACCACTGGTTAGTTAAGGTGTTGTTGAACTTATTGTGACTTTGTGTCTGTATCTGTTGTTGAAGCCACAGTTGTTTTTTTGTCTTCACATCCAGTGTCACCCCCCTGGCCCCCACCCAGAATGAACAATCCAAAATCTGAATTTGTTTAGAATATTCCTGTTGATCCCCCAAAATGCCCACAAAGAGACATGCAAGCAAAGCTGTTTTTCGCCAAGGCACTGCTGCCAGAGGTAAGATTGTCCGTAGGCGTGGTAGTAGTACACAGTCACAGACGTGCATTGCTGATGTGAGGAAAGGTATTTCTCCCTTCAATGTTTTTTACAGTACAATCAGTGGCTTCGCTCATAGTTGGAGGATATGATGTCCCAGCTGGTGGTGTTAGTGCAGCTGCTGGTGGTGGTATGAGTATTGCTGCCTCAAGTTCCAGTTCTGACCAGTTCACCCTGTCCAAAAATACAGTGGAGTGTGAAGCAGTGGCAGTGAGTGACAGTGTAGATGATGTCATACTCCCCAGTAACATCCCAATAACTGAGCATGTAGATTCAGATCATCATGTCAATGATAGCACACAAAGTGACACTTCTTCCACCACAGTTCAGGTCATGCATTTGCCATGCAGTGATTCACAGTGTGGTAAAAAAATTTCAGGTGATGGTTGTGCTGATGATGATGATGTTGCTGTGGTTGTAACGTGCAGTCCATATGCCAGCATCCAAGCAGAAGATGTTGATGATGTTGATGAATATGATGATGATGTCAGTGACCCTTGTTGGGAACCAGAGAAAAAGAAACTCAAGGTGGCTGTGTCTGGGTCTGTTTGCATTTCCCCCCTCCTGTAAAAAGTTGTGATTTACCAGTTTCAGTTGATGATGATGACCCAGTATTAATGATAGGTAGTTGTGCTGGTCAGTTGCAATCCAAGTGTGTCCTGCCTGAAAAATCATGTAGCACACCCCCCACTTCATGGTTTAAAAAATGGAGTCCAATAAGCAGCATTGGGGGGACATGTTAAAACTAGAGCATCAAAATCCCTTGTATGGGATTTTTTTGAGGGAGATGCAAATGATGATGTGAGTTGAGGTAAAAAGGGAGCCATCTGGGCACAGGGGGACATTATACAAATCTTAAGAATAGGCACATGGCACTGTGGACTCAGCACAATATGGCAGCTAATAAGTGTACAACAGTGGGGCATTCACCCTTGTCATCAACCATAATGAGCATGTTATCCCCTTCCATTACTGTAGCATCAAGTAGTAAATTAAATGTGTGCAGCAGTGATGAAATAACAGCAAAGGATTAAAACAGGCATGATGAGGTGGAAGAGCAGAATGATTTTGAAGTCTTGTCCAGTGGTGGTGAGAGTAGCAGTTTTGGTAGTGGTCAATGCAGTACGTGTAGTGCAAGTGGTACATAAACCCCTGTTCCTAAATCTGAGAAAATAACAGCATCTCTGGGTTTCTCATCACCTGTGCAACTGTCTTTATTACCCATTCACACTCCACCCCCTGCCATTTGCAGAGCAGAACCATTTGCCATCACACCCTATGTAAAACCTTTGTCAGCCCACATTACAGAGTGTTTTTGCGCGCATAAGCTGAAGTAACTACCCAATCATACAGTGTCAAGAGAACTTAATGCTGCTGCAGCTGAAATGCTGGCAATTGATCTTTTGCCCTCCTCCTTTGTAGAGAATTCTGGGTTCCTGCGGTTTGCTGCATGTGCCTGTCCAAAATAGACAGTCCCTTCCAGGACATACTTTTCGATCTGTGCTGTCCCTGAGTTGTAGCGTACTGTGTCTGACTCAGTAAGACATGCCCTTCAACATTCCTCCTCTCCATTCATCCATTTAAGTACGGATATGTGGACAAGTGGTAAAACAGCAGGAAGTTCATATTTGTGTATAACTGCACACTGGGCGCAGGTGCCGGGGGGTTGTTTGTGCTCTTTGTAGTGTGAATAATCAGTGTGGTAAGGTGGAGTGTTGTGGTAGCAATCTTCCAGGAATTCAACAGCATGCAAAGATTGCTATGTGCAATGTGACCTGTTCACACACTAGTGAAAACATGTTGGACATGATACTGACTGAAACTGACAAGTGGCTGAACCCCCTTTCCCTGAGAGCTGGGTTCATAGCAAGTGACAATGAGTCAAATGTGGTGAAATGCATCACGAATGGTGGCTTTTTTCATGTTCCATGCATGGCCCACTGTTTAAATCTTGTGGTGCAGGAGTTTCTGCAGCACCCTGGTATAAAGAAAATGCTGACAGATGCATGCTGTATCTGTTCTCACTTTTCATGCTCTGCAAAGGCCCGTGACCAACTTCGGCAGTTGCAGATCTGAAACAGCCTCCCGCAGCACCACTTGAAGCTGAAGTTGTCACCCAGTGGAACTCCATTTTATACATGGCAGAGAGGTTGTATGAACAGTACAAAGCCATCTCAGAATATCTTGTCATGCACACTAGCCTTGACAGTTCCAGGGCCTCCATGTCTATGATGACTGAATAGTGGTGCCTCATGGACTCTGTAATAAGAATCTTGAGGCCTTTTGAACATGCCACACAGGCAGTGAGTGGTGAGTCTGCCTCCATTAGCCAATCAATTCCACTGCTGCTAGTGCTGAAGCTGACATTGGTGAATGTACAGCACAGCCTTGATGTTGCAGGAGAGAGTGCTATCAGTGTGTTGCTGAAACACATGCTGACAGTATTCAACCAGAATCATCACAACTTGAGTATTCAGTGTAGTGACAACTTTGCAATAGCAACAATGTTGGACCCACGATACAAATGTGGAATTGCCTCAGAACTGGAGGATGGGCCTGAACAGGTAAAAAATGTCAGTGGGAAACTGGTGCGCTTGGTTCATGGGGCACAGAAGTCAAGTGCCAAGGACAGGAAACCTAAGCAGCATAATCAGGCTGAAGGTGAACCTGGAGGAGCAGTATCAAGCATATCCTGTAAGGGGAAGGGGCTGCAGTTCCAGGTGGTCTGTCATCAAAAACAGCTGGTGTTGACCCACTTTGGGAGGCTTTGTCCCAAGTGGGGATTTGTGACATAAAAGATTCTGGAGAACAGGATGATGCCTCAACCACTGGACTTCATCATCATCATCATCAAATCTCTATTTATACAGGTGAACATCATTGAGTAAGGCTCATTTACAAGATGGACCTGATAAGGTCAAGGTTCAACAGTTGATACATAACTGATACATCATACACTTATATAAAACAGTTATACATACAGGGGAAAAATGTTTATAAACACAGTGATGTACAATAAAATTCACATGATACAAATGGGTTATAGGAGAGTTAAGCTAATATTTACAGTATATACAGTATATACATATCCCAGTGGAGGGGCCATGGCAAACACACAGTATAATGTAATACTAGAATGGTGAAGGTATTACTGGGTGCCATAAGATGGGGTGTCTGCCTGGGAGGGAGAACTGAAGAACACAGATTATGCCATATATGGTTAATTTTGGGGAGGGAGATTGTGAGATGACAAGGCTAGCTCTAGCGGTAGCAACTGCATTTCTCTGTGAAGAAAACTGTACAACGCTGTTTAAAGGATGCAATTGGAATAATATTGGATAGTTTTAGGGATTTTTGTAGGGTGTTCCATGCTATAGCTAGAGAATAGCTGCTGCCCTCCCTATCCGGGTGTTGAATTTGGGCAATTTGAGCAGGATGATGTTGTTGCTTCTTAGGGCATAGGAGCTAGGAATGGTCTGGGTGAAGCAGTCCAGAATATAGTTTGGAAGTTTTTTTGATAACACTCTGTAGATCCATAGGGCTGCATTTCTGTTCCTTCTGAGGTGAAGGGAAACCCATCCAACTGCAGCATAAAGAGAACAGTGATGGGTATTAGATGGCAGATCTGTAATGAATCTTATTGCTCTATGGTATAAGGTATCCAACTTGTGTAGATAGGAGATGGGGCAGTGACTATAAAGGAAGTCTGCATAGTCAACGACTGAGAAAAATGGCCTGGACTAACCTCATCTTTGAATCTCTGTTTAGGAAGGGTTTTAATCTATAGAGAAGGCCAAGCCTTTGGCGAAGCTTTTTTAGCAGTTCTTCTAAATGGTGAGTGAAGTCGAGTCTGTTGTCAATCCACACACCTAGGTATTTGAAATTTTCTACATACTCCAGGTTTTCCTCCAAGTATAGTGCATAGCTGGGGGAGAATGATTGAAGAGGAGGTGCTGGTGGAGCTTTGATTTGTGAACATCATTGCTTTAGTTTTCTTTGCATTCAACAGAAGCTTTTTCTCAAGTAGCTGATATTGTAACAAGGAGAATTCTGTTTGTAGGATTTCATGAGCAGCTGCAGATGAAGGGCTGCTGACATACAAAACAGTGTCATCAGCAAAGAGGTGTACAGAGGAATTGCTGAGGGTTGAATCAATGTTATTTATATAAATAGCAAAAGGATAGGACCCAGGATAGAACCTTGGGGGACTCCTCTTAACAGTGGTTTTAATGGGGATAGGTCACCTTCAGCTTTTACCTGCTGTGACCTACCGGTGAGATAACACCTGAACCAATTAAGGGAGGGTGGATCAAGGCCAAGGGAGTGCAAGGATGATAGTAGAAGCTCGTGGTCCACAGTATCGAATGCTTTGTTCAGGTTCAGAAATACTGCACAGACATTATTCTTTTTATCTAATTCGGTTTGCCAGTCATTTGTGACCTTGGCTAGTGCAGTGATAGTGCTATGCTTGGCCCTGAATCCAGATTGAGCTGGATTCAAGAGGTTAGCATTGTCAAGATACTCCCTTAACTGGTTACTCACTAATTTCTCCAGCATCTTGGAAAGCACTGGTAGAATGGAAATGGCCTGTAATTATTAAGTTCCATAGGGTCCTGATTTTAGAAGGGGAACCACTTGGGCTGTCTTCCACAGTGTGGGAATAGAACCAGAGTTTAGAGATAGGTTAAAGAGATGAGTTAGGGGGACTGCAATTACATGGGATGCAATCTTTAGAAAGTAGGGGTCCAGAGAGTCTGCCCTGCACTTTTTTTGGTATCCAGCTGCCATAGTAGGTCCTCTACTTGCTTCAACAGTACAGATTTGAAGCTGAAGGAAGAGTCAGCTCTCTGAACACCAGTGTACTGGGAGCTTAATTATTCCCTCAGCAGGTTAGCTGGAGAGGTGTCAAAGGCAAGCCAGCCTTTGTGAAGTGGTTATTGAAAGCGTCCAGAATTTCCATTTTGCCAGTGATAAGGCCTTCACTGTGGTGTAATTGAGTTGGAAGGGAGGTACTAGCATCCTGCTCCACCATACCCTTGATGGTACCCCAAAACCTAGCAGGATTATGATAGGAGGAGTTGAGCTCAGCCAAGTAGAAGGCAGCCTTTGTATCCCTAACTTTCTTGGTGCAGCTATTCCTTGCTTTCCTAAAGATCATCCAGTCTTTTGCATTCTTGGTTTTTCTTGCCATTTTCCAGAGTTTGTCTCTCACCAGCAGTGCAGCTTTGAGGTCAGCTGAAAACCAACAACAGGATTTGTTTTTTATTTGGATACTAGATATTGGGGCATGGGTGTTAAGGGCATTTATTATAATGCTATTTAGCAACTGCTGTGCTTTTTCCACAGAATGGGCAAGGTAAAACTCTTGCCAGTTTGGAGAGTGAGCTAGATCATGCAAATATCCTTCAATATTGATGTCTTTCTTGGATCTCCTCATGAGGAATTTTGCAGGGGTTGTTGTTTTGCTGGTGGATCTTACCCCTGCAATGGGGCAGTGATCACTTATGTCACAGAGAAGCACTCCAGCATGTGTGAATAGATGTGGTTTATTCACTAGCATGATATCGAGTAGTGTGCTGTTATTACTATTCCTTGCATTAATTCTTGATGGCTCATTAATTAGCTGTGTGAACCCATACATATCACAGAATGATACCAGGGGTGCAGTTGCCTGGGTAAGCCAGTTGAAATTCAGGTCACCTAGAATAATGACTTCTTCAGTGCTGGGCTTGAGCAGATTCCCCAGGTGGGATAAGAGCTTGAGGTCAGCAGAGGGGGGTCTGTAGCATCCAACTAGCTGAAAAGCTGCTGTATTGGGGAGAGAGACTTTTAGGGATAGGCACTCAAATTCCTTGGGCATAGAGGTTGCAGCAATACAGGATACAGGTATACCGGATTTTGCATATATAGCTACTCCACCTCCCCTTGTTTGGCGATCCGCTCTGAATAGCTGATAGTTGGGTAGGTTAACATCCCTGTCTGCTGTGGTGGGTTTGAGCCATGTCTCAGATACCACGAGAAAGTCTGGCAAGGTATGGGCAACCCAAGCTTGTATCAGTGTAAGTTTTTTCAACAGACTGCGTACATTAATATGCAGAAAACTGAGGCCTTTAATTGAGGTTAGGTCTGATGGAGAGGTAATACATTCAGGGGGTCCAGGGTTGATTTCCACATTACCAACACAGAGCAATATAAAAAGCAAGAGTTTCATGAGGGCTGCCAGTGATAGGGAGAGGGGGCTGTCTTTGGTCCTCCTTCTCTTATTCTGTTGCCACTCTTTTGGGGTGCTCCATGTGAGGTTATGGAATTTGGTCGAGACACCAAGTAGCAGTTTGGTGGTTAGGCATAGGGGGAATCTGTATATCCAGTAGTGGAGCCTTGATTGAAATACATCTGTGGTAGTTTGTGTCTCCTTTTGAGGATCACCCCACTGTAATCGATGCAGCAATGGTAGGTCATATGTGAGGGTTTGAGCGTCAAACAATGGGGATGATTCGGAGAGACTGGGCGAATGGATCACCCTAATTTGTGTGGCAGGGACATCTTCTTTGTGGAACTCCATGTCTGACAGTGAAAGAAGTATCAGAAGTAAACTCCCCATTGTGAGAGAGATATTGTTAGTCGGCTACCGGGAGAGTAGTGAAGTTGCTGATTGGTTGGATCAGCAGGCTGGTGAGATAGTTTGTTGGTTTAGGGTAATGTTGAGGGCGGGGAAGACGTTTCGGCGGGAAGATGTCTATAAAAGTAACACACAAGAGGGGGAAGGGCAGGTGGGCAAACATTTTGTGGCTTTCCCGAGTCCTCCCTCGCTGTCCCTCCTGGCCTTGTGGTTCCCTGAGTCGGCTAAGGTGCCGCTGACTGCCCGCTGGGGGAGCGAAGCCCCGGCACTCAGCTGGGTGCTGTGGGGCAGGGATGGCAGACTGGAGAGAGACAGAGTAAGGTGCAATAATTATATAGAGGTAGAAGCAAGTGTTCCTGTTCGTCACTGGCTAAATCTGCACAACAAAAGGCTGTGGGGGGGGGTGCTGTGGTGCCTTGGTGTCTGGCCCACCTTGCAAATGCAAAAAAGGATTTGTAATCACAATAAATCAACAGTTTCCTTTGCAATTACCTTAACAGAAACAGCACTTTTAGGTATTTTTCACAGTTTAAGGAAGGAAAAGTGGCGCCTCAGCGTCTGGCCCACTTCGGATACCAGGATTTAGAATTATAGCAAAAATACAGCAATTCAACAGAAACCCTTTACAGTTGCAGCAGATAGAAGACAGCTCTTTTTTGGGGGGATTTTGCAAGAAAACAGGGAAGAAATTTCCAACTCCCAGACAGGTTTCGGTATAGCAGGCTCAGTCAGTGAAAGAGCAGCACAGTGAATGGTTGAGTCATATGTGTCTGAAAACACATATCTGTCAATCACTGATGATCCCCTTTTATACTGGAGTGGAAAGGTCAGTGAATGTCCAGAGCTGACCGCTGTGGCACTGAAGCACCTGACATGCCCACCCTCCAGTGTGAGTGTCAAGAGGGTATTCAGCTCTTCAAGTACAATAGCTTGGGATCATCATACAAACCTCTCTCCTGAAAATATCTGTTTGCTGACATTCATAAAAATGAATGAGAGGCACATACCAGCTCAGACTGCAACCTCAGTATTTATACCCCACCGTGCTCATGGTTTTGCTGATGTTGAAGAAAGGTACCATCCTGGTGGCAGTGACAGCATGAGGTGGCCTAAAATTAGCGTAGATGATAACACAGTGGAGAAAGAATTTCCCCATGGTCTGAATTCAGAAATAGAAGACTGCGAGGGAATCTTTCTTTCTGTGGATGATGATGAATGATGATGAGGTTAATGTTGGCAAGTTTTAACTTAAGTGGTTAAAGGGTTGTCACATATTTTGTATGATACATGTTCTCTTTTTCGTAAAGTTAAATCACTGTCCCACTCATACTGACTCAAATTCCATATGTCATGTCATCACATTTATAACACAGAGCACAGTATACCCTGTCCCCTGAACTACCACCACCATAAGACCACTGTTCTCCACTGCCACCATAGGGAATGTGACTATGTGTGTCCCAGGACTACTGCCACCATAAGACCGCTGTTCTCCACTGCCACCACCTCCAGATGCAGGAAGATGTGAGAGGGAATGTCATCATGTGCCGTAGCTATGACCACCAGTACCCACCATCAGTGTCATTGTGACAATGTTTTTCCATTACATTGACCATGCCATGGCAGAGGGAGTCAAACAGGAGACCACGTTAATCAGCCACAGACACAAGGCTTCTTAATGTTAAACTATAAAGTGAGCATGTGTACTAAAGTTTTTTATGTCATTCAACTTCCTTTAGCTGTGTGTTTTGTTTTCTGTTGATTTTCTGAGCTGCAATGGTCAAACACATATTGTCAAATTATTTTGTTTTTTTACAGGTTAACAACAAATGACTCTCCTTCGCTGAAGGTCTGTATCGATGATACAGCAGCAGTACTGTCTACAGAAAACTATGGAATATCCATTTTCAGTCCATACTGGTAAGTATATTAATTTTATTTCATCTGTTCCTTTTTTTTCATAAGACTGCAACAAATCCGACTGAGGATTCATAAACTAGGTGACATGTGTGACACTTGGACAGCTGGTTCTGATTACTCTATGATTTTTGTAATATAAAAAAATCTAGTGTGATCATCTGTCATGCGAAATCCTGTGCTCTTGGGATGACCCCCAAGGTATCACTTCAAAGGACAGGATATGTTAAACAGCAGATCTCTGTAATGTGATTAACTTCCAAAGACTCGCATTTTATGGTCTTGTTGTTGAGCTGTGCTTCTTTGAAGGCCAGGAACTAAAATATCCATTTTATGATGTCTTCAGAGGAAGCCCAGTTAATTTCACCTGGTGTTACAAAGCATTTTACACCTCAGTAAGAGCTGGCAGAGTTAGTCAGAGAAAGTCCTGTGATGTCTTTGAAAAGCAAGAAAACACGCTATATCAAAGAGGAGCAGAAAACCACTCCAGATCAAAGCGTCATATTGGAAATTAGTTTTTGCTTATGTCATCTTATTTAAAATAGCTCCTGAGTGATAAGACATCTTGGTTGTATAATTTTTAATAAACAGTGGAGGAGCTGGGTGACATCATGGAGGAGGCAGATTCAAAGACAGTTTTTAACTATGTTGTGGCTGACCTATAGAGACATTCTTGTTTGGACACTCTGAAGCAACAACATCTACTTCAAGCACTGTTAGAAGACATTCATTAGACAGACAAGTCTAATTGTCTGGTGGTAGGAATTTGTTTGCACTTTTTTAAGCCTTGTTCTTTTAAGTGATTGTATGCTTTGTGATATATTGTTCTGTGTTTACATTTTTCATTTTTATCTACTTTAAAGTAAACTTCTGTTTTAAAGAGACTGCTTGGTGTACCTTCAAAATTCTTTCTTTGACAAGTGAAGTATATATGGTTAAAGTTGACACTGTGCATAGCTTAATGGTAATACCAAACTGGGAAAATGTAAGAGTTTATCTGAGGTCTTTTATAGCATTTTTAAGGGTTCATTTTGTACACCTGATTAGGTTCTCATAGGCGAAAGATATCTGGTATCCCCCAAAGAGCAGAATTATCTGAGCCTGTACATTGGGTATGCTAGCAAGAGGTTCACAGTTTAAATCCCTCCAGAACTTGAGACCAAAGGTGATTCGAACCCACAAAACAGACAAGAGGATTACCCTGTTCTGTTCCTGTTCACAATACTGTGCTCGGAGGTTGGCACTGTGGGAGCAAAAGGTCTGACCTGCTGAGTGGGGTTGTAACAATGTGTATGTCACAAAAAATATTTCTGAAACATATCATGCACTGTATTCCAAATTTGCAGCTGTGCAGCCATGACAGTGTTGAAAAAGCTGGACCCAGGTTGTGTTACTTGGCAAGATGTGGTTTTGAAATGTAACTTGCATTGAGATGCAGGGACACTGACATAGTATATTTGTTACACAGCCTGGTACTAAATTAAGTTGTGATCTGATGCTTGCAGTGGGACAGCTTCCTATCTGTGTTAATCCAGATACCCGTGGAACAGCCATGGCTTAAACATAATGCCTTACTGCTTCAATCAAGTTGTAATAAGTCCTTCATTTCTTTTTTTAGGAAACTTCCAGATGCTTTGTTGTGTCATAGTTGCCTTATCCTAAGAAGTTCTTCAACATCAGGCCCCCCCGGGCTGGGGCAGACATGCAACACGTAGAAGTCATTTCAATCGATGACCATGACCATCATTGCCAGACTGGAGAAGGATGCAGATGAAATCTGTGAAGAAGTAACCAAATAATAAACCATTATTGCGACCTACTTGCAAATATGCTTCCCCCCTCAAAAAAATACTTACCTTCATTGGCTTGAGAGTATTCCATTTCCAATTTTAATGCCAAAATTTCTCATCAAGCACTGGAATGTGCACACCAACAGTAGGTGTGACCTGTGATACAAAACAATACAATGAGTGCTTGTCTGTATATGTCAACCCCCCACCTAGAAAATACATATATATATTTATATATATATATATATATATATATATATATATATATATATATCAACTCACCAAGGCTACTATTAGTCTACACACAAAGGGCACCCTTCCATCTGGTTGAGGTGATCGTATCGCATTTGCGGGGATGGCAGCACACTTTGGACCAGCAACAGTTCTCTCACGGTCATCATTTCTGATGGAACACTGAATGGATTCATGTCATGTTATCCCTCCTTCACATGGTTTGGCAAGACACTGTGCATCATGAGTACATCATCATCACAGAGTATGTAAACTTTCTGGACACAAGAGAGATGCATTTTGGGGATGACGAAAAATTCTGGGGACTCTGTGTGACCACTGTGCGCATGAGTGACTGCACAATAAATTTTGGGGGACTTTGCATGTGGTGTAATGCTCCCATTTCACTTCCTCGGCACTTGGTGATTTTCTGGACACAAGACAGATGCATTTTGGGATGCAGAAAAATTCTGGGGACTCTGTGTGACCACTGCATGCATGAGTGATTGCACAATAAATTTTGGGGGAATTTGCATGTGGTGTAATGCTCCCATTTCACTTCCTCAGCACTTGGGAATTTTCTGGACACAAGACAGATGCATTTTGGGGATGTAGAAAATTTCTGGGAACTCTGTGTGACCACTGCGCACATGCGTGGTTGCGCAATAAATTCTGGGGGATTTTGCATGTGGTGTAACACTCCCATTTCACTTTCACAGCACTTGGTAATTTTCTAGACACAAGACAGTTGCATTTTATGTGTTGTGATTGTGAGCACATAATGTCATACTTAAATTACAAATTAAAGCAGTAGTACAACAATGTGGTGAACATTTTAACCTATACGTTTTTATATATTTTACATTGCCAGCCACTAGTTACCTTCTGACTTGTATGATAAACTTCATTTCACAATTTGTGTCTGCTTTACTACTTTTTCTCATGTCTGAAAAAAAGAAGCATGCCTTTTAATATGGCTCTGACCAGGTTTTCATCACCATTTGCAGCTGTTTTTGAATAAACATTGTTCTGTGAGGTCATAAAACACTGTCTGCTGCATAATTGTTAATTTTACAACAAAAGTAATATATAACAACTGATGGAGAAAAACATCAGAAAATACTGACAAAGACCTATTCCACACTGTATTAAAAGGAGAGCTCTTTTTATTATTGCAAACATGAAAAAAAATACTGAAGCAGACTCAAATACTGGAAAGAATGGTATCATTCAAGTCAGGAGGTAAGTAAAGTGGCAATGTTAAATAGCATAAAAAAGTATAGGTCAAAATTTTCACCAGATTGTTGCACTGCTGCTTTAATGTCTATTTCAAAAAAGAAATATTTCTAGAACCTCAGTAATGTTTACTTTGTTTTGGGGCTAGTGATTTGAAGTGTTTCACAAGAAGCATGACTGAGTAGTACAAGTATGTTGTGCTAAACTGTATGTGTGCCGTCAGTGTTCCTTCCTGTGTGTGCAGACATTGTTCAGCTTCATGCAAACATATATATGGTGTGACCTGTTGCAGTGTCTCAGGAATAAAAATAAGAAAGAATATATGATGTATATTTTATTTGTACCACCAGCACCAGCGGAGTAAGTGATATGAAATTTTTTCAGAGGTCTCGGGTCACTGTACACCTCAATCACTCACAGTGCACACATGACTTTGTGGAGATCATAGCACAAAAAACACATGCTCTCCTAAAAGTCATGTGTGCAGTATGTGACTAAGGTGCACCCTGGCCAGACACTTCTGAAAAAATATTATGTCACTTAGTCTGCTGATGATGATGGTGACAATAAAATATACGTTATTCTTATCGCTATTCTTTATATCATAAACACTGCAACAAGTCAGCAATATATGCTTGCAAGAAGCTGCACAATGTTGGATGTCACACACACACGAAACAACACTGACTGCACACATGCAATTTAGCATATCGTACTTGCACTGCTCACACCAGCTTTTCCACAACCACTCCACAACAGAAAGTAAACAGTACTGAGGCACTAAATTATAACAACAGGGCAATAAGGAGCATGTATGACTGTATGTGTATGTATATATTTAAAGGGAAGCAGTCAGCAACAGGGTTTCTGCAGTTCTTCGCACTTGGTTGTTTTTTTGTACAGTAAGCATTTTCTCACACTGTAACATACTCTCATTCTAATAAAGAAAATCAGTGACCCAGAAGTATGGCAGACCAGATTAGGGCTCCATTATGTGTAAAGGAAAGGTGTGGCGGAGACACACCATGCACTTCAATACTTTTATACTGAAGTGCATAGTGCATCACCATTGCACCTTTACACATAATGGAGCCCCCATAGCATCCACCATACTTCCAGATCGCTGACTTTTCTTTATTAAAATAAGGTATGTTGCAGCACGAGAAAAATGCCACAACATACTTAAAAGGCTTAAATGAAGGGTAAGCCTTGCAGGGGGTGGGACCTCCTGTTGCTGACTGTTTTCCTTAAAATAATACTGAGGCCTTCCCTCTGTCTGTTATTAAACATAAACAAAAGACAAAACACTACAGCAGCCGGGGGGAGGGTGCTGAAAAAAAAGTTAATGGGTATCCCCTGATGTTGCAGCAGCAGATGGAGTATTAACAGAATATGTAGCTGGTGTTGCTCAATCTGATCCGCCTGCTGCTGGACGGCACCCACCCTCTTGTTATTTTCCTCCACCGCAGCCTACAAAAGTGCTATGTCCGCCTGCATTGCAGGCATTGTGGTGTCCACTGGTGTGGGGGAAAACCATGTAGCAGTGGTGGTGAGGGTGGTGCTAGTGGTAGTGGTGGGGTTAGTGGTGGAGCAGCTGCTTCTGTAGCCCTCCTCCTGCTGTAGAGATACACAACAGCAGCACCCCCTGCCACTGCCACAGAAGGGCCAGCTGGTGGAGGCCTGGCCCATTTGGTGGCAGCCTGCAACTCCACCTTGTGGTGGTTCAGCATATGTGTGCGCTGGCTACCAGTCCCCAGATGTGTACCCCAGGGGCCATGGCGCACCTGCACACCACAAAGCAGACACACCACAAGGCTGCTGTCCCCCCAACACAGTTGAAAAACTTCCAAACTAGGGAGCTGCGGGGGGTTACCAGGCACAGATGGAGCAGATGTACTGCTGGTAGCATGGTCACGCACCTGGAGCTCCACCTGCTGCTGTGGAGCTGGTGCTGCTGGAGCTCCTGCAGCTGCTAGTGGTGGTGGTGGTGGTGTATTTGGTGGATGTGGTGGTGGCACTGGTGGTGCTGCTGCTTCCAGAGGGGGGAGGCAGGACCAAAGAGTCTGGAGTGGTCCAACACTACCCGGCTACCACCCCCCACGTGCACACTCCCCTCCAGCCATGGGCCACATACTGTCCCTGGTCCATCGCACAAAAAAACACTCCTTCACTCTCCAGTGCGAAGAGTGACTACACACACACGCACACAAAAAAAAACTTATAAAACAAAGAAATTGGTCTCCAAAAAGAACTGACAAAACTAGAAAAAAAAAACTAGAGAATTAACTTTTAAAAAAGCTTTTGGTTTTTGGAATTTGCTCAAGAAAGAAACTAATAATGAACTCTCCTCTCCTACACAAAATGCTTCCTCCTTCTACCTCTACAAAGGAGAAAGTGAAAGTATCTGCTCGTATGACTCACTTCCTTCCTGCCTGGCTAAAGCATGTGACTTACAGTACTGTAAGCCATGTGATGTGTGTGGGGGACTGCCTAAAGTGCCTATATTGTTGTAATTCCACCTTACTTCACATTAGGGAGGAATAACAATGCGAAGTCATAAAAACAAAGCAAAGTGACCACTTTTCAATGCCCACTTCGCGTAGCATTATGATAACACAAAGTGGCCACTTCACATTCACTTCGCAGGCAGAATTTAATTTCACTGCATCTCTAAACATGTCCCCTCTGAGTCTGCTTTTCTATAGGCTGAATACAATAAGTATTTCCAGTCTCTCTCTTCATACTGTAGCTCTTGCACCCTAAGTCTTTATCAGCTTAGTGGACCTGTTCTGGTCCCAGCTAATCTATTCAAAATCCTTCAGGCATTGTGGTGACCAGAACTGGTTTCAGTACTCTAGTTGTGGTCTGACAAAGACTTTGTACTCTGTGTCAGTGGCTCAGTAGGTAGCACACTCACCTCTGGGGTCAGAAGATTGGAAGGTCATGGGTTCTAGTCCCATGCTAGGTACTTTGTGAAATACGCATAACTGACACAGTAGTGTAATATGAGGTGGGTACTGCACAGTTGAGGTGCTGTCATTCAGATTAGATGTTAAACTAAGTTCTCTTATGCCTATCTCTGATCACTGTCCATGTGGAAGTTAGAGACTGCATGGCACTTATCAAAGAACAGTACAAGATGTTTTTTTATTAAAAACCATAACTTAGAAAGAACACAATCAAAAGAAAAGAAAAAAAAACAGAATCACATTCTTTCTCATGAAATAATCAAAATCAAATTAAGAAAAAGCAAATAAAGAAGAGAACAAAACCAAACAAAAGGTGTCAATACACATAGTCATAAAAGCAACAGAACATGATAAATGAAATGCAATAAGGTCTTGGGCAATATCCTTCCTCTATCTTTTTTGTGTTGAAATGAATCTTTAATGCCCAATTTACCATGGCTGCATGGAAGAAGAGTAGATTAGTTTTCCCAGTGTTATAGCCAATAATCCTCCTGTCAATAAAACAGGTCTGTGCAACTCCCCCCAGGGCACACAAGCAAACAAGCTATCATAGCTTAGTGTGCCTTTCCTGATCAAAAATTACAAATAAATGAAAAAACAAATACATTTTTTAGAGTAAGAATCACCTCCCTTGACCTACTTCTTCCTCCCAGATCATCCCTACATTTCATTTGTGCTCTGGACTGCAGCAATATTTTAATTGATTGGCTTCAGCTTACTTCTTCAAGTTCCTCAGTTCCTAATATTATTAGTATATCACATAATTAAAATGTTGTTTACATAAGCTAAGACCTTATTATTTAATATACTTTTCAGTTTTGATCTTTCTAGTAGTCAGAATAGAACTCAATAAGTATTCAAAGTAGTCCCAGCTTATGATAGAATAGCAGCATTCGTGTCCAAACTTTCAAATAGTCACATCACTTTTTAGAATGGTATCACAGCAGAAAATAGACAAATTGAAGAACAAGCTGAATGTTGTTGTTTCTTTTTTTGTGCTACATCTTTGAATATTTTGTAAGCTTTGAGTGGAAACTGCCACCACTTGATAAATGCTCTGAGTGAGCTTGAAAGCTTTGCTACTGAAATTGCCTTTTTAGTCCAATAAAAAGACATCAAATAATCTACTTTATTAACCTGCTTGTATAAGGACAATACAGCTAAAACAGTTCTCTATATGCCTTGGAATATTAGAACCTCTGTGATGTATATGTTTACTATATGTCAATGGATAATTACTATATTACCAGTTTATAAAAGAAAACATTTCTATGAATTTTAAATAAAAATAAAGTTTAGGAACTGCAGCTGAAATCAGAATAATGTGCCCAGAATGCCTTACTCAGTGAGAATGTGAGATATTATCAGGTTATTTTACCCAATAATAAGCACTACTTACTATAAATCACTTGCTACTGTGACATATAAAATGCTTCCAGCACTGCAGTGAGTGCTGATTAAGTAGAATTTATAGTGGTTATGGTGAATGTGTTTTAGATGTAGATGAATGCACCAAGACATGTACTTTGAAATATCCATTTGCATGAATAAAAGTCAAACAGGTGAAAGCTTCCTTATTGAACAAAACATATAGATTTGCCTTTAAAACTGAAACATTAACACATTAGCTTTATTCAAAATGTGATCAGAAATGGCACACTGAACTGTGGCAGCACATTTACAGATGCATTCTGAAGGGTTGATTACATAGATATTTTTAGGACAGGAGGAGTGTTGATCAGGAGACTGCGGAAAAGTCCCTTAATATTTAAATAAGTGCCATGGGATTTTTAATTTTTACATAGACCACCACCAGACATGGGCAGAGAGACCTCTGTTTGATGTCTCATCTGAATGATGGTATCTCAATGGTGCTGCACCATTTTAAGATGTACTACAGTGTCAGGATCTACTATTAGACCAAGTACCTGATGTCGGCTTAGAACCCATAATCTTCTGACCTTCTGAGCCCAGTGGTGAGCATGTCACTGACACTGAAAGTTAAGTGTTCTTATTACATGTTAATTAGACATGCAATATTTAAATATATTGACCAGAATTAAGGGATATAGTGGAAAACTAGTGACCCAAAGAATGACCTATAGACTGACAAGGGATAATATTGCCTGGAGCCAATGACTGAGGGCAATAAGGTCACAAGAGGTATATAAATCTTCACAAGAGTCAATTGTTTTCTATTATGGTATATCACTATTAATCTGGTGAACATCTGTTTTTTAAACCATGCTTCTGAGTGTACTGATCATGAATGCCACCACCAACACATTTTGAGATTGATTTATTTACAAATATACATATACATGGAACAACATTTGTAGGAGACAGAGGGCCCTTTTATTAAATACTTTTTGCAGAGTGACAGCAGCATTTATAGTGTTATTGAACTGATAGGAATGAAAGAGTTGAAAAATGATGCAGGTTCTATAGCATTGGTAAGGGCACCAGAAAGTAAAAGTGGGACCACCCACTAATCTGAAACACAAATGCAGTGTGAGAGGCTTTGGCAGTAGGTGATCAGTGCCAGCCATTTTAAATTGCATTATTTATTTATTTATTTATTGAATTATGATGACTGGGTTTACCCACTGGGCCCTCAAAGGTCCCTTTTTCAGGGGCGACCTGGGACTTCCTCACAGTTAGAAAAATAGCTGTTTTTTTTACTTTACAATCCCCTTCCCAAACATATGTCTTCCTGCCAAACAATAGCAGGCTGAGTACTGACATGGCATTTAGTGGAAAAGAAACTGGAGGCAGATTTATGCCCCCTTCTGGCCTCCCCTATATGGGGGAACATGTTCATAAAAATGGATGGCAAACCTTTGCACTGGCCTCTATGGCAGAGTAAAGGAATTTTTACACTAAAGGACTTGATGACAGATGACAGTCTCACTATCAAAACATTTCAATTACTGGATCAGTAGTTCCACTTAGGTAAGCAGGCCTTTTGGCGGTACTCACAGCTCAGAAGCTCAGTTTTAGCTTATATTAAACAACACCACAAGACAGATATAGCAAGATCCCGTTTGTTAATTAAATTGCTGACCTATAAGGGGGGTAAAGCCAGTCTTATATATGCTGATCTTAGGAATCATCTCCCTGCACAATCAGCTCAGGCTAAAGGTAAATGGGAGCAAGCTCTTCAACATTCTATTCCGGATGCCCAATGGAAGCTATGCTGGAAATATGCTCATTCTATGTATCCAGATGTGACAAGTAAGCTTATGCAAAACAAGATACTGTCACATTGGTATCGCACACCTGTTGTCTTATACAGAATGCATCTCATGGACAACAGTCATTGCTGGTGATGTCTTTCGGGAGTGGGAGACCTTTTACATATACTTTGGCTTTGCCCACTCCTCATTCCATTCCATTCTGGATGGCTGTCTTGGGTCTCGCTCAACAGGCCTCAGACTCTGCTCTGACTCTAGATCCCCTAGTTTGGATTCTGGGCCTTCCTTCTGTGTTGAGAGCATTCACTCGTCAACAGCACAGATGGCTGACACTTCTTAGCCTCCAAGCTAAGAGGCTTATCCTCTGTAGGAGGAGAACCACAGAGGTACCCACCATCTCTGTATTATATAATGCCCTCTCTAATGTAGCAGTGCTGGATCATCAGTCCTACTTAGTTACCAGCACTCTTTCACAATATTATCTTACCTGGGCCCCTTACTTAGCTTATCTCTCCCCACGTGCAGGGATTGGCTGACTTCCCCTGTGGAATGATCTGGACCAACATAGTAGATACACTAGTAGGAAATGGTTTGGAACCCCAAAACCCACCCCCTCCCTGCAAGGACTGTTATCGTTTCTCCTTATAGGATAAGAATTCAGATCTGGACCTTAACATTGTTAGTATTTTGTTATTATGTCTGTGCTTTTCCGGCTTATTCAGGTATCAGGAGACACTTATGTATTATGCCCATATTAGACACCTTTACTAACCTAGATGCGGTGGTAATCATGCAATCTCTCATACTTTTCCTTTCTTTTTTCTTTTCTTATCTCTTGGGCACAATACCACAATACAACTTACTGTATACTTTCTTACTGTGTCAAGACTTAGCAATGTGCTTTTCTATGGAGTAGACTTTGTCAATTATATAATGACACTGCAGTCAATGTGTTTGCATACGTGCCATGCTGTATCTTTTCTATGTACCTGGCTATGTCTGATATTATCTTTCAAACTTAATAAAAATGATTAACTATGAAAAAGGAAAAAATGGCTGTTTTTTATGGTCAGCAGCAGGCAAGCAACCATTAGGACTGTTAAACTGGGGAAAGGAACAGCACCTTGTTGCTTGAAAGGAGATGATGTGAATTTGTGTGTGTATATGTGTGTGTGTGTGTGTGTGTGTGTGTATGTTTTAACAGAGTTCAATAGTCTTTGAACTATTGCCCATTGTCAGGAACAACTGTCTGTTAAGTCTCAAGCTACTGGGCCCACATTCACTGTGACCATGACCACAACCAGGACTAGTACCCCTGTGACTATGACCATGATTTTGACTACCTCTACTGTGTTTCATACTACATCAGGATCATAATATTAGTGTCACATTATCAGATGTTGGTGATGAGGAGGTACCCCCAGAATTGCTGTCTAAGATCATGACTGAGTCCTCTTCAGATAGGGACGTTGAGGATACAGTGGCATATGCTTCCTACATGCATGAGAAGGATCAGAGGCTGGTGGCCATAGAGATTAATTATAAGGGCAAGAGCAGTAAAAGCAAGCTGACTGGTCAACCTTCCCACAAAAGCAATCAGATTGATCAACTCCCCACAAAAAAAAAACAAACAAGCAATCAACCCTTGGTACTTGGTACTTGGTAGAATGTTGACAGTAGTAGGCATTTGTCCATTGTGACTGTTGCCCACACCATGTGGTTTATCAATACCCCAAATATCTGTCTAGTACATTCTTGAAGATTTCAAAATCTGTTATATCAACAAGATACTGAGGTAACTTATTCCATAATTTTGGTGTCTGTATCGTGAAGAAATTATCTCTTCTTTTTGCTTAGACCCTATACACAGTGGCCCAGATATTCAAAAGGGTTGCGCCATGCGCAATAGGGTTTCGCCTGCGCAAGTCCGAACTTGCACCATTCTCATGATATTCAGCAGGAGGCAGTTGCACTGAAAACAGGCTGAGCAACAGCACAATGCAAATGAATGCATGCTGAACTGGAGGGGAGGAACCATGCACAAACTGCACAGCCCGATATTCAGCTGGGCTGTGCAGAGTTGTGCAGGCGCAACCCCCAACCTGCGCCTGCACCACTTTGAGCAAAAAAAAAAAGGCTTAAGTCGAGGGCCACCCACAGGTGAGCTGCTGCATGCAGGGCGCAACACAGCAGCTGCCACCTGTGGCTGGCCCCCAACCCACTCCCTGTGCCCCTGCAGTCCGATCGCAGGCAAACAGTGTAAAATCCTCACCACCACCCCCACCGCCCGATCAGGCATAGTTTAACCTTCCACCAGCCCGATCACGGGCAGCAATGTGTCTCCCCCAACACATCCCTGGTGGTCCAGTGGACTGTAAATCCCAATCTCAGGATGGAGTAAAGAAACCCTCCAACACATCCCTGGTGGTCCAGTGGACCGTAAATCCCGATCAGCGGGATGGAGTAAAGAAATCCCCAACACATCCCTGGTGGTCCAGTGGACCGTGAATCCGATTGCGGGATGGAGTGAAGAAAATACCCCCAAACACATCCCTGGTGCCTAATGTCCTCCACCCCACCCACCCACGAAGCCTCACCACCCTGCTCCCCCCCGGCAGCAGGCGGGTGGTAGCATCCCACCCGCCTGCCGCCCCGCTGCCCACCGACTGACTACCCGGTAGGGCTGCACGCCCATTGGTGCAGAGCAAGAGCCAATGGGCGTGCAGCCCATACCGTACAAGGCAGTCCAGTTTTGTGAATAAATGCATTGTACTGTTATTCACAAAATCATTATGAGAGCCTCAAGCAAAAATTCATCCTCTCTATTAATGCAACCATTTGAAAGCATCCCAACATGTATGCCACAATTGTTTGTTTAGCTGCCTATAATCCAGTTGCTTCAGGTTTTGCAAATCCTTCTGAATAAACTGAATTAATTCTATCTGTGAAATTTGTTGTTGTTGAAGTACTAGTCTGCACCATACCTGCCAAATCCAGTAGATTAGGGTCGCCATCAACACTCTCACAGAGCTGATGTCATACTGAGCCCATTGAACTAGGTATACTCCTTTAAATAATATAGCTGGAGATATGTGAAGCCAAATATCCAATCCCCATTGGTAAGACATTATTTTCCAAAACTCAGTAATGTAGGGACATAAAAAACAAATGCTCCATAGTTTCAATTTCTAACTGATAAGATTCCCTAGGGCAATATTGTTCTGCAATTTCTTTATGTTTTTGATTTCCTTTCACATTAATTCTACCATGTACTCCCAACCATACCACATCCCACACTTTTGCTGGAATTCTTGGGTCAGTCAAGAGGTGCCCTATTGCTAGTTATTGAGTTCCTGGTAGGTTTTAGAAAGGGTGCTCCACAAAATGAGTCCCCACTATCTGTACATATAAAAGTTTTCTAGGGGTTGTTAGCAACTGGTGCTGTGATATCTTCCATTTTTTGATATTAACATAGAAACATAGAATTCGATGACAGATAAGGACCACTTGGCCCACCCAATCTGCCCATTTCCCTACCTAATGGATAAGCTGCAGATCCTAGTTAACCAACAGCCTACTTCTTCTACCCCCATCCCCTAGAATTGCCTTATGACTGTCCCATGCATGCTTGAATTCCATCACTGTTTTTGACTCCACAACCTCCTCCGGAAGGCGTTCCATGCATCCACAACCCTCTCTGTGAAAAAATACTTTCTTACATTACCTCTGAGCTACCCCTCTCTTCAAATTGTGCCCCCTTGTTCTTGCACACCTCTATTTCTGAAAGATGCTACCCCCTTGGACTTTGTTGATTCCCTTGAGGTACTTGAAAGTTTCTATCATGTCCCCCCTCTCCCTCCTTTCCTCGAGGCTATACATATTAAGCTCCTTAAGTCTCTCTTCATACGTCTTTCGGTGCAGATTCTGCACCATTTTAGTTGCCCCTTCTGGACTGCCTCCATCCTGTTTATGTCTTTCCATGGACTGGGTCTCCAGAACTGCATGCAGTACTCCAGATGGGGTCTCACCAGCTGTCTGTACAGAGGGATAACAACTTCTTGTTTTCTACTGGTGATGCCTCTCCCTATGCATCCCAGTATCCCCCCAGCCCTCCTTACTGCCCTCTCACATTGCTTGCCCACCTTTAGGTCATCTGATATGACTACCCCCAGGTCCCTTTCTATTTTTGTTGTTGCTAGTATATTGTCAAAGCACTAAGCCTCAGGGTTATTTTGTTTTTATGTCTAAATGACATTTCCTTCCAATCCTCCATCACCTCATTTAACCAAGAGGCACCCCATGCCACCCACTGGGTTAGCTTCCCATATAGCATCAGTACCAAATAAGCATAAACAAATATGCTCCAGAAAAACACCACAGGCTGTACCATACCAGCTCCTCCATCCTTACTATTTAGATATGCAACAGCCCTTTTGAGTGAGTTCAACGTACTATCCCACAGACAAGAAAAGTAACAATAATATAATCAAGTTTCTAGACATTTGGGGATGGGGTACACATAGCTGAGATATGAAAAAAAGCACCAAAAAGGTTTTGAGTAAATATACCTTTTTCATTTCACTCATATGCCACCTATTCCACTTTGCCACTAACTGCTGTCCATTTCCAATCTGAAGGGCCCAGCAATAACTAGCCATATCCCTCTGGTCAAAATAAACCCTTAGGATTTTACAAGGTTTTAACCTTACCCCTACTCCTCCCACTGTCCCTAGTATATCTAGTGTTACTCCTATGGGAATACATTTACTTTTATTTGTGTTCAACTTACCACCCAACATTGCCGATACAGACTGAACCAGATTATTTGCCCATCTCCCTGACTCAGCATCTTTAACCATAAGGATCAAATCATCTGTATAAGCAATACATTTAGTAATGCTCCCATTTGTATGGAGCACACCTTGAAGATTTGGAGATAAAGTTAAAATTCTAACTAAAGGATCCATAGTAAGTATATATAATAAAGAGCTCAAAGAACAGTCCTGACGAACACTTTACTGAATCAAACATTTTTCTTCCACTCATTTACTATTGTATGGTTTAACAAAACCTTCCTATAACATAATATTATCCACTCAATAAAATGAGATGGAAGGCCATCTTTCTTCAAACATTCCCACAGGAAATCATGAGAAACATTATTGAGGACCTTTAATCAGTCCACATTAATAACATACCCTTCAGTTTTACCTTGTGCCCCTTGTTCCATAACTGTTCTAAGTAAAAATAAGGCATCAATTATCCACCTCCCAGGAACTGCACAGACCTGGGCTTGATGGATAAATGAATTCAATACCTTAGACATTTGGAGACTCAAAATCTTTGCGAAGATTTTAAAATCCATATTTAGTAAGGTACTATAATTTGTCTCCAGTTTTGCAAATAGGTTTTGTCCCCTTTTTTATAGAGAAAAACTGATAGTCCTTCAAACATCTGGTTATTCAACTTGCCTTCTGAAAGAAAGGCCTGAAATATTTTAATCAGTTCCTGTGGAATTAGCTGCAGCAATTTTACATAACATTCAATAGGCAACCAATCTGACCCTGGAGAAGTTCCTTTTTTTAGTGATTGTATAGCCACTATGAATTATATCAGAGTCAAAGGGGCCAAAAGACCGTTAACCTGTTCTGAATTCAATTTTGGAATGCTGGCCACAATTAGTATTAGTTTAAAAAAGTCAGGTTGCTCATTCTTAATTTATTGCTGTTCTAAGATATATCTCATCTCCCTTAAAATAGCCTTATTTCCTGTAATAATCTCCCTCTTTGTATTATTTATTCCCATTAGTTGGTTTGTTTTAACTCTCCCGCAACAGTCCTCTAATGGAGTAGTTTGTTTATTTTTTCCTCCTGAGTTCCAAATATTTTTTTCCAGCACAAGAGTGTTATGTCTATCATATTGCATCTGGAACATTTCTTGTTTTGTAATATCTGCTGTTCTCTATTATCCTGTAATTTTTCCATCTGGTCAGACAACAACTGTTGAAACTGTGTTCTGAGTTTAAAATATTTTGTATTCTGCTGAACACTTTGTTCTATAGTTACCATTTAAAAAAGCTATAAGTAGTTGCTTAGTGTCCTCCAACCACTCCAAAGGGGAGTTGTATAAAAAGTCTACCGAACTTCATCTTTAAGTACTATAATTCCTGACATATATCTGAGCTGTCTAGAAGGCTAGAGTTTAGTCTCCATACCCATCTTCCCCCACCCTTGGAGGTGTGGTGGAAAGTGTTATCCCTATTAAGGAATGGTCAGATGTTTCCATCCAAACCATCTCAGAGTAAGAGATTGGTATTGTATGGGAAAGCAGCCAAAAATCTATACATGTTGACAATAATCCTCTCAAATAGGTGTGTGCCGATTTCTGACAAAGGGTAGCTTGAGCATCTTTTAACTCATATTGCTTGATTAAACCTCACAAATGGGTGATATCACTATAAGTCTTAACCTGCTTCCCTTTAGTATCAGACTGTAGAAGACTAGTATTAAAATCTCCCCCAAAGGTATCTGTTTATTAGTGCATAAGTACTGCTGCACTAATTTTAGTAATTCAATTCTGAGGACCTTTGTTTGTGGGGCATATTTATTACCCTATAGGCATTCCCCACAAAACCCATGTCTAAAATCAAAACTCTTCCAGGAGAAACATTCATCAACTTGTGTACAGTTATCCCTGGGTTGGAAAAACAAACCCCAAATCACTGCATTGAGCCTCCCCAAGAGACCAGAAAGAATCACCTGAAAATCAAGCCAATTTGACTCTTTCTACTTCTGTTATGGTACGCAATCTAGTGTCCTGCAAAAGAAAAATATACTGCAATTTTTGTAAAATGGAGAAAGTGTTTTCTCTTTTCAAATCTTACTTAATACTATTAACATTTAGGCTGACCAGCCATATGGGAATTCAGAATTATGTTTGAGAAAGTCCTTTTTTTCTAGAGCTAGCTCTGGTAATCCTGCTTGGCCTCTGTATAGTTTTCTGTGCCTTCAAAGAGTTATGCCACTCCTTAGGTGTGTCAGTATGGGAAGATTGTGAGGAAGTATCAGAGTCTATTTCCTCTACCTGATTGCTCCAACTTTAGAGGCCCTCATAGGTGTTACTCATTGAGATGTCAGGACTTTGGTTGACAGAGTCTTTCTGTATTCTAGGCCCCTTAGGTCCTCTCATTACCACTGTAAATTCCCCATCAGCTGTTTGTTGCATGTCTGCATGCTTTGGTACTTATGACTTTTCAGGGGGAGGTGAAGGGGTAGGCATACTTGTTGCATCACTGAAAGATTCTGCTTGTATTTGTTCAGTTTCCAAAATGTCCTATAAAGGTACTGGGGTATCATGTTTGGGGGGTGGGGACTCTCTACACATTCCTCAGGTGCTCGCTGCTCTGGTCATGGTGGGGGGGGGGCTGAAGGTAATATCTTTCTAACCTGTGTGATCTCTTAGCTCTATTTATGTAAAATTATTGTTACAGGGTATCTTCTGAGTTATGAGCTGCCCATAGACAAGACCAGAATGAATGTTCGTCATCCACACACAAGTTGCACACTGGAGGAACTGTGCATGCGTTGTCAGCATGTCCAAGCTCCCCACACTGAAAACACCTCACTTTGTTCCAGTCTGAGTTTAAATGCATCAGGGATCCACACAAAAAAGAATACACCAGTCTCTCCCAAGAAAGACAAAAGTTGGGAGATGTCTAAATCCCTCAAATGTGTGTTTAAGTTGAACTCTAAATGTCCAGCCCCCAGTCCAAAACCTATTTTCATCTATTATTGGGTTTGGGTTACCCTGTATATCAGTATGCTTCTCCAATCAGAAAATAATGTCATTCACTCTCCCACCCTCATTCTGAAAGAGGATTGTCACAGTTTTTACTGATGGTTTAGAAAGTGGAATGGCATGAAAACCCTGCCATTCTGGGAAGTCTTTCAAGGTGTATTATAGTTTCTCATGTTAATTACCATTCTAATTATGAGTCAATATTAGATTGGCTCCTAACTAATCATCCAACTCATATCAGTGTTTCTGGTGTGTTACCTGATAGTCTTAGTGATCATAGTCTTATTTTTTGTCATTGGTCAGTTAAAATGAAAAAACTTTCTCCCAGTATATTTAACTTTCATAAGGTTAGTGATATGGATGATCACATTTTTACAACAGCTATTGAGGCAGGGGATTGGTCTTTTTTGGATGATATAAAATATATTGATTTTGCTTTGGAGTCCTTCTGTAAACAGTTCATAGTGTTGTATGATGAGCTTTTGCCCTGTAAGAAGGTTAGATGTAGGAGAGTTACTAAAGAATGGATCACTCCTAGTCTTTTAAAGATGTTTAGAACAAAGAATAAGTTATGGTCCAAATACCATAAAAATAAAGCCGATGAGAACCTTCATGCTTATAAATATTTGAGTAATCAATGTAAGAATGAAGTCCGTAGGACAAAGGTTAATTATTTTAGAGCTAGATTAGATCTGAACAAGGGAACTCTAGGGCTACTTGGAATACCCTGAATTCATTACTGGGCAGGAGAAAAAGTATGGATCCTATGATTATTGAGTCAGAGGGTCATTTAATTAGTGATCCCTTACAGGTAGCTCAGTTGTTTAATTTACATTTTTCTAGTTTGGACAAATAGATTACATTATCATCTTAATTCTGGTAACACCAATGTACCAGGACAAGTACAAGGTGAAGGTTGTTCTGTTCCTAAGTTTCATTTTTAGGCCTTATTGCCTGAAGATGTATTCTATTATTTGTACAAATTAAGTCCACGTCCTTATATTGGTTCTGATAATGTTGATTTTTGGATTCTTAAGAGAGTTGCCTATGTTATGGCTCCCCTTATCTCAAAATTGTTTAATCATTCTTTCTGCTATGATGTTTTCCACATGTTTGGAAGTGTACTTTGGTTAAGCCTATTTTTAAAGCTGGTGTAAAGACTGATTTGAATAATTATCATCCTATATTGCTTCTTGCTCCTCTGTCAAAAGTTTTAAAAAGGATCATTAGTGATCAAATCAATGAGTTTATGGGGAAATATAATCTCTGGACCCCTGCCCAGCATGGCTTTAGAGTGAGTCATGATACTGAAATTGCCTTGGTGAGGTTCACAGGCCACGCCCGTTCAGCCATTGATGGTGGTGGTTTGGTGGCTGCGGCTTTTGTGGACCTCTCCAAAGCATTTGATCTTGTTGACCATGATATTTTGTTACAAATGTTGTTAAAGGCACACTTTTCTGATGATATGATTTTGTGGATTGGACATTATCTGAGAGACAGAACTCAGAGAACCTGTGTTGGTGATTCCTTGCCTCAGGAGAATTTAATGAGATATGGAGTTCCTCAGGGGTTCATTTTAGGACCCCTGCTGTTTTCATTGTTTGTTAATACATTGCCTGAAATGTGTAATGATACCGAGATTGTTTTATTTGCAGATAATGCAGTATTATTTTGTAATGGTACTGATGTTCAAAAATGACAGGATACTCTCCAGAGGGACTAGCAATTTACATTCTTGGTTTATTCAACAGAGATTAACACATAACTCTACCAAAACTAAATTTCTGATTTTTTCTGGTCATAGAAATCAGAATGATTATAATTTTGTGCTCAAAGACAATTTTGGTAATATAATTGAAAGGATTTTTAATTTTAAGTATTTGGGTCTAATGTTAGATCAATACTTAAATTTTGATCAACACATTGTTTCATTGATTACTCGTTTACATCAGCGACTTGATGTGTTGTTTCGTGTTATAAAGTTTCTTAATTCTGAGACTAGGATTTTATTGGCAAATTGTTTTTTGTTTTCTTTACTCAGGTATGGTTCTATTGTTTATTCATGTTCAACCATCAAAATGTTAAACAAACTCAATTCTACATATCACAGTATTTTATGTTTTATTACTGGTCGACCTAGGATGACTCATAATTGTACTCTTTTTGAGAAATCTGGTTCTCTACCTCTTAGTGCTTTTTTTAAACATAGGTTGACAACTTTTCTGCATCAGATTCAATTAGGTCTTGTACCTGATACTGTTACTAGTATGTTCCCCGTCTCCATCTCCACTGTTATGACTAGAAACAGTTCAAGTAGGAAGTTAAAGTTACCTTTGAGTAGATCAAATTTTATGAAAAATGTTATTCATTTTGTATTGATGATTCAGTATAACCAATTATCTAATGTAACTGTTTATTGTACTGTGTCTGGATTTAAATGTTTACTTCAACAAAAGTTATTGTCTGAGACTGCAATTGTTTCTAATGTTTTAGTAATAATACGTTTGTTGATGTATTAATGTTATATTGTTTTATATTGTTCTTTTTCTTATTTGCCACTGGACATCTGTGAAAATGGGCATTCTTTGCTCACAGATCTTTTCAGTATAAAATAAATGAAAACAAAAAAGTTTCCAAAATGTATCCAGTAGTGCAGCCAAACAGAAACGATATCATGCTTGCTGTTGCCCAGAGCATGAATAAATGCATACAAGTCTGCTTTTGTAAAATGCATAGAATCAATAACTAGTGGCTTCCCCACATACAGTCTGTCTGGTATCTTGCTAATACCACCTTTGAAAAAAGATCCAAACAGCTGGCTGGTAAAAATGGCTAGCATAGCTGGGTTATTTGCTGCATCCTGATGCTCATCCTCCCCCTGAACAGACACAGATCCCACTCTGCCTTCAGTATTATTATTATTTCCATTCTCCATAATTATAGAAGTTACTTGGCTATGTTGTTGTGAGGATTCATCAATGAGGTTCATATTCATTTCTTCTTGACAGTCTGCAACTACCCCCATCTGTTGTGTCATGCTGCTGCCTGCATCTGGCTCAGTATCCAAACTCGGGATGCACCCTTCACTACCACAGCTGTTGCAGCCAGAGCATACTTCTCCAATGCAGCCACAGACTCTGAAGGTAAGACACTGCCTCCATTGTTAACAATGGTATTTCTTTTCTAATTTGGTGACCCAGGTATTGGGACAATCAGGTCCGGGATCCAGTGGCCTGCTTCAAATATCCAACCAGCCTGTTGCAAGGTATTCTCGGGAGCCCAATCTCCTGATTAAAAAAAGTCACTCTGAGAGCCTCCAGAGGTAGAGTAATTCACAACTGTTTTCTCCATGTCTGTATGTAGAACATCAGTGTGGGATTCATTAACAGAATGTAGGATATTTTTTTCCCCTGGTGTCATGTGTGGACTTTTAAGTGACTGTTTCCATTTTTTCTTCTCCTTGAGCTTGTGTTTACTTACATGAAAATCTTGTTCCACCGCCTTCATCAATTCCATTAATTGTTGTTTCTTTTGTTCAAAGGTCTTGCTGCAGTTGTATTTCTGCAGTCATAATGTCCTCCATATCTGTGTCTACATCAGGGTTTTGTCTCCCAATATCCTCTGGTTTATCCTGCAAAAGTTCTGTCTCTTCAGCAGAGACCATCTCTTCTTCTGATTCCAGTACTTTCTCATGCAAGTCTGTATAAGCTGCTTGCTGTTGAGCAGAAACACTTCCTGCTTACTCCATCAGTTGTCCAGGACTGAAGTCTGCCATTTTGCTCACAGAAAGTCAACCCCCTGCTGGCAGAGTAGGGGAATTTCCCCTGTGTCCTGGCCAAATTCCCCCCATTCACTGAAATACCACCAACAGCTTAATCTGGTTCTGTACATCAGTTTACACCTGTACAAATATTCCTCTTCCCTTGCCCCTGGGTTGCACCTTGAAATGGGCCATGGTACAGTGTGCCTGTCCTGGTCACAAACTTTCAAATAAATAAAAATAAATAAATTCACGCTTAGTGATTACCAGTTCCACTGCATCAACATCACCAAGTGAGCTGTCCTGTAGTGAATCCCCATCTCCAAAGCAGTTGATGTTGTTCCCTTCTGCCCAATCAACCATTAAAAATTGATGTCCCCAGTTAATGCAGTTGATAATGTTGCCCTTGAAGAGATGATGCTGTAAAATCTGTAGTCATTTTCCCTGATGAAAGATATGAACTCCTGTTGGATGCTGCAGTATGTGCATGCACATTAACATATACCTTCCTGAACCAAATTTGTACACAACATGAATTGTTCATTGGGTGGAAAATGTATTCAGCACACTACTGATGGAGGCTGTGATTGGTCTTTTCCCCTGCACATCAGATTCATGGATAACCATCAGTTTTACACATCTGTTCATTACTGCATTCTGCAGTGTGAAAAATAAATGTCTGTGGGTACAACTAAAGCACCATCTGACTCTTCCCTTGTGACAAATCCTGTGATTCAAATGCCATGTCTGCATTATTAAATGTGGGGTTTAGAGAGAAGTATTACAACTAGAGTTACCATCCTGTAATTTATGCAGGACATGATGAATATGTAGACTTTGGGAAACAAGCTGCATGTACTTTTAATGTGTCACAGACAGTTGCCCAAATATGGTTAAGGCAGTTACTGATTGCCGTGTGGATGGCATCCTCCGCTCTGCCCACAAACTTAATCTTGTTGTCATAACTGATGTATACAAAACTATTGAGGTTGTCATCACTGTCATGATAGCCTGAGACATTTGTTGACATTTCCCAATGTTATCAAAGACACCAAAAAAACTCTATGAACTGCAACAGTACTGTGGTCTTGCACAACATCATTTCATCCAGGATGTTCGCATCAAGATGACCTCATCCTACTTTATGCTTTCCAGGATCCTGAAATAAAACAGGGACCTGTATGAGATGAGCATGGAGAATGAGATTGGGAACATCCTAGGCTACTATTAATGAGGGTGATAGTGACCAAGGTGAAGGTGCTGGCACCATTCTAGGGGAGTAACCATGGCTTCAGTGCAATGGCTGCAATGCGAGGTGAGGAGACCCCTGGCATACAAAACAGAAAAGATCACCAAAGTGATTTTCAGAGTAAACTGACAGAGATCTCAAGCTATTTTTCAATCCAATCCAATCCACTTTATTTCTCTAGCACTCTTCCCAAAAAGGTTCAAAGCACTGTGCAGAACAAAATCATACATAGCAGAGTAACACAATAGATTCAATTACTGTCTGTGTACAATTTTAAAAACATAAACAGTTTAAAAATCTAAGTTTTGTAACTGCTAAGGGGAAGGGGTGTGGCCAATCATACTCCAATGGCTAGAGCAAACAGAATGGTTAAGAACTATGATTTGTATGAGATGATAGGGGTTGCCTGTCAGATAGCTAGGGTAGGGTGCTCTAGAGCAAAAGGCCTCTGGCAGAAAAAGCTGTCAAACACATAGTTTTTAGACTGTACTTTCAGTAGGCACAGTCAACTGCCATTATTTAGGGATCTCAAGGGATGAGTAGGAACATTTTCTGTGACCAAATCAGAGAGATACTGAGGGGAGTCTCCATGCACACTTTTAACAATAAGGAGAACATTTAAATCACATCTATAGCTAATAGGTAGCCAATGCCATTTTTAAGGACAGGGGAAATTAGACTTGAATAGATGTTCTCATAAACTGTATGCTTGTTCCCCTCTGTGTCATTGCAGGTCAGCAATTGTTTATCTATTAGAAGATTCAGATGATACCTTTGAGCACAAGTGCTCTTTTACAAAGGTTCCACATTAAAGTTACACATTTCACAACAAAAGATGTGATAGAATTACAGTTGATGTTACAATCAAATAAGAGACAGGGTGAATGAGCACACTCCAGAGGGAAAGCTTGTCTAACAAAACAAGGCACATCAAGTTGTATAATTGCAAAGCTAACTGGACAAGAACAGGTTCCAGCAGCAAGCTGCTAGAAACACAGAAGTGCACAACAATGATGATTACGACTAGTTCAATGACAAACTGCACTTGCACTTAACTGCTAGGGCAGCCACAAGGATTTTTTTGAACTGAGCAAACCAAATGTTTCTGGAGGGGTACTGATAGCAGAAGAAAAGAGGTAATACTTCCCCTCTACAAGTGCATGGTGAGGCCTCACCTAGAATACTGTGCCCAGTTCTGGAGTCCTCACCTCAGAAAGGATAAGGATAGGTTGGAGACAGTGCAGCACAGAGTAACAAAAATTATTCTGGGCCAGCAGGGCAGATCCTATGAGAAGTGCCTCAAGGCACTAAATATGTACTCACTGGAGACCAGAAGGGAGATACGATAGAGACTTTCAAGTTCCTTAAAGGAATTAACAAAGAGAACTACAGGGACCTATTCAGCCTGAATACTAATCTGCAGTCACATGGCCATGAAAAGAAATTAACAGAAGGTAGGTTCATGAGGGATGTGAGGAAGTATTACTTTACGGAAAGGTTGGTGTAACCTTGGAACAGTCTGTCAGCTGAGGTGGTGGGTGTGAAAACAGTCAGGGAATTCAAGCAGGGCTGGGGCATAGTGAAGGGAACAGTGGTTACTGGGGTTGATGGGAACAAGGAGGAGAATAGAGAGAGGATGGGGAGGGTATAATACCCAGGAGGAACAGTAGGTTTCAAGGGAATATAGGGAACTTGGGCAGACTGGATGGACCTCTGGTCTTTTTCTGCTGTCAGTGTCTATGTTTTTATGTCTGCAGCATGCATGTCACATGTTTATTAAGCATGCAGCAGGTATGCTGCACACATGCTGCACACTTGTACTTCTGTAAGCGATTCCAAAAAGTTTAGCATACAGCAAAATCTTATCCATCCATTTTTATAGCAATGTCTGACTGTTTGGAATTAATTTACAGACTATATGTTTTCAATCTGGCAGATGTCTTTGTAGATATGTACTTGTATTCACTTATAGCTGTCTCCTACTCATAGCGGTACCCTTCTCACACCTGTACACCTAACTAACACCTGTTCCCATGCTCATACCTGTAACCCAAATTCATGCTTGTTCCCATACTCATTCCTGTAACCCTAACTCACCCCTGTTTCCCTACTCATACCTGGACTCTTATCTCATACTTTTAAGACTACACATACATGTACCCCTACTGATACCTATACCATGAACTCATACCCATTCCCCTACATACACCTGTACTCATACTCATACCTGTACCCCTACTCATATCTGTACTTCTACTCGTTCCTGTTCCCCTACTCATACCTGCACTACCTACTTACCACTGTAGCAATACTCAAAACTGTGCCCCTACTCATACCTGTACCCCTTCTCATAACTGTACTAATACTCAAAACTATACCCCTAACTCATTCCTACCCCGTATGCCCCTACTCATAACTGTACCAATACTTATAACTGTACCCCAGCTCATACCTATGCACCTAACTCATACCTTTACTCCTAACTCATACCCTTACCCCTACTATTATCTGTACTGCTACTCATTCCTGTACCACTATGCATACCTGTGCCCTGCTCACACCAGTACCATTAACTCATACTTGTACCTCTGCTCATAGTTATACCCGTAACTTGAAACCCATACCTCTACCCATACCTATACAGCTACTTATTCCTGTATTCTTACTTGTGCTTGTACCCCATCTCATATACCTAACTCATATCTGCACCCCTACTCATATACAGGTATGTACTTCTACTCATACCTGTATCCTTAACCTATAGCTGTATCCCAACCCATAACTGTACCACTGTTCTTAACTGCATCAGTACTTATAACTCAACCCTTACTGATACCAATACTCATACCTGTATCCCACTCATATCTGTACTGATATTCACACCCATATCCTACTCATAGCACTCCGCCTACTCACACACCTGTACCACTGCTCACCACATTTTACCTACTCATACACAGTGAGACTATCACACAATGTTGATTTCAAGCAGCTCACTAAAGGCAGCATTACCCAGTCATTGTATATGGAAAGCTAAAAGGCAGTTAAGATACTGAAGGTTAGCACTGTATTCAAAAACAAAAATTTGACTGACTAGAATTAAGTACAAATTAATGATGAGCTGTTTCTTTAACCATTTTATGCAGGAACATTTAAAAAAACAGAGTATGTGCACTGCTTATAGTGAAATAAAATAAAATAACTTTAATAGTTAGAACTAAGCATTTTTTAATTTTTTATTTTTTTATTTATTACATAATATGGAGAAAACCTTTGATCTTGTAGCTCATTTACAAAGGTTGTGCATCATGTGACAAAGCAATTACAAGACAACAATACTAGAAAGACAGGATTACAGAAAAAAAATTACACGGAAACAAATTATACAAGGAACATAATAGCTAATATAGGTGGTATTAAATATTTGCTACTAACTAGAATACATGGATTCAAGGCTGCCTATAGAGTCAGGCTTTGTCTCAGGAGTTAAACACTGCACCAATAGTTAGGGTAGCAAAGGGGAAAGGAAGAAGGGGATGGCTAGAAATGAACAAATGGGGGGTGGAGGAATAAAAGTGGTAGGGCAGCAAAGGGATAGGCAATACTCAAGAGGTGAGAGAGAGGTAGTGCGGTACAGAGGTACAGAGGGGGGAATGTGGGAGGAGGGGACAGGGAGGCAAGTGCAAAGGCTGCAGGTTAGGGCAGAGAGGAGCTAGAGGTGGGTCCTTGTGAGTAATAGGATTGCATGAGCCTGGGCATATGATTGAAGCGAGTCAGTCATGAGACGTGCCTTAAAATATGTGCAGGTTTTTGTGCAGGTGTTAACACTATGTGGGGGATTGGGAGTAATGTGGAGACAGCAGGAGTGCTAAGGGATAAGTAAATGCCTTTCAGTGATTTAGAGGTGCTGGTAAATGCAAACAGTCACAGTTTCTGGAGTTAAGGAGATGTTACTTCAACTCCTGTTTAAAGGCAGGGAAGTCCTTGGCATTGTTTACACTGATCAGAAGTTCATTTAGCTAGTGTGGAGCTCTGAAGGTGAATGAGCACTGCCAGAGTGACGTCCTCATGAATGGGACACTGAACATGCTTCTGGCCATGCCCCTTGTGCTATATTGGGGGTGGGCTTGTTGAAGGATATGACTTAAGCATGGTGGAGATAAACCTAGTAATACTTTTTTTGCCTAGCAACAGGAATGAAGCTTGATCCTATCTCTAAGGTTCAGCCATTTAGTCTGTTGGTACAGATCACATGTATTGACACATTTATCTGACCCAAGGACAAGTTTGAAGGCTTTGTTGAGGGCAATTGTCACCTGTTTTAGTGCTGTTTCAGAGGCAGTGCCGTACACTATCAGGTCATAGCCAATAAAAGATATGATGGAGCTGGTAACGTTGAGGCACAGGACTGTGGGTGTGAGGTATTGCTTGTGCCTATGGAAGAACCTATGCCTGATACTGACAGCTTTTATGACCTGATCAATGTGGTTTGTGAAGGATAGGGTATCGTCTATCAGGACCCCTAGGTACTTAAAACAGTCTACTTGTTCCAAGGGGATCTACTTTGTTGTTAGTAATTGTGAGTAACGGATATCTAACCTTGTGCTGGTGAGTTGCTATGAGCATGTTTTTTGTCTTTTTATAATTAAGTAGCAGCTTTTGCTTATGAAACCAGTCCTCAAGTTGGTGAAAGGTTGACTGGAGCTCCCTTTGGAGTTGTGCAAACTAGGGGTAGCAGTTTAAGATGACTGCATCATCAGTGCATAGTATTATTTTGCTTGCATAGGCTTCAGGCAATGAATTTAGGAATAGACAAAAGACCATGGTCCAAGTATGGATCCTTGAAGGACACCCAAGGTGACCTCTTTAGCAAAGGATACAGCAGTTCCTATTTTTATTCTCTGGGATTTGTGGGAAAGATAATCTTGAAACCATCCATCAGAGGTGGCTGATAGGCCTATCAACAACAGCTGCTATGAGAGGAGAGAGTGGCTGACTGCGATGAATGCTTTTGTGAGGTTCATAAAGATAGATCCCACTAGCTTACCTCCATCAAGGGCCTCATACATGAAGTCTGTAAATTCCACCTGTGCAGTAGTCATGTTATGGCTCTTCCTAAAGCCATGCTGTTGAGGGCATTGCAGATTGTACTTATGCAGATAGTCATTGATTTGGTCGGTCACTATTTTCTCCAGTGCCTTGGAGAGAGGAGAGAGGATTGATACTGGCCTATAGTTAGAAGTGCTGGCATAATCCCCAGTTTTATGGATGAGGTTGACTAGGGCAAGTTTCCATATCATGGGGAATTTAGCTAATGTAAGCGATTTATTAAATATTTTTTGTGATAGGTACAATCACTTCTTCCAGGGTGAGAGCAATCATTCTCATGTCCCAAGTGTCACTGCCCTGTCTGGTTTTGCAGAGAGCCTTCTTTACATACTTCCTAGCCTCCTTAATGGAGACACATCTGAAGTAAAAGTTTGGGTTTTTGTTGTCCTGGTTGTGCGTAGTCTGGAAATAAGGAACTTTATGATGAGTATATGTGTTTGCCTGGAGGCAGGGGTGACAGGTTTGGTTAGTGCAAAAAATTGTTATCATCATAATAGAAGAAAGATCATTTTGCCTCTCTTTGTTCTACCTTGTGATAATATTACAATGGGATTAGATGAATATGTGTTTTGGCTGGCTTCCCTAGTACTTAGCAAGCAAAGCAAAATACCCAAAACACTCCTCAAATGACTGAATCAGCCACACATTTCACCTCACAACAATAGAGCAGATTTATCTCGGAACAGCTATACTTTTGATACATACAAGTATATAAAATCTACGAGATAGTAGTTCAGTAGCCCAATCTGCTAAGCTATTATCCTACTCAGTAATTTATTGGTCCTTTATACCTGTGTATGTCTTATATAGTAACACAGCAACCCCTGGGTTTACCTTAGGTGGGGCAGATATAAGGGAATATTGTAGCTCACAGGCAGAAGATGGGAAAAGATACCTGAGGTTAGTGAGTGATGATCAGCCACTAGAGGTAACATATCTTTAAATCTACCCCAGCTTTACACCAAGCATGAAGATAGGTAATGAAATTGATTGACTGGATGGACCGCTGTATCTTTTTCTGCTAACATGATGTATGTTTTTACATTTCTTCTATGCAACCTAAGGTTGAGACTGACTGCAGGCCCATCAGGTCACCCACCCCATGTTTCTCAATTAAGGAGTGTCATACATTACATTCACAGTGCTGTTTTCATTCAATATGCTATTTTAATTACTATTGCCAAGTAAAGAATGTGATCAGTTTGTGCTGAAGACACCTTCAGGAGAGATTAGACAAGGCAATGAACTTAACTACAGCATTTGTCACAATATTTGTTTATAACTATAGCCAAATACTTTGCTTAGAAGAAAATGCAGCTGTACAGAACAGTTTTAAAGTAACATTTTTATGAAGATAATTACTCAGTATAGACACAAATGTCTGTACTTTGTCACAGCAAACATACACAGTAATGGTTTACTAACTGAAAATCACTCAGTACTTTTCTTTCAAAATCATTGAAATAATAAAAGATTCAATCTACCTCTACAACAGACGTCTGAATTTGTAGGATCTGCTCATGACCTTTGACCTGTCGAACACATATCTTACAAGACAGCTGTGTGGTAGCAGGACTGTATCTTTCAAGTGAAAAGGCACAGTGCAGTGGCCGTTGGTTACTGCACCACACACGAGAAAATGGAACCTCCTAAAAAGAGAAAACAAAGTGAGGAGATCTAAAACTTGTAGTAATTTCACAGAGATCTTTTAAATACACAAATGTAAAGTAGTTATTCATTAATAATTAATAATTAATGGTTATGGTTGATATCATTCTAAAAATACTTTGTTGTCAAACTCCATGAAACATGTTTATGATGTCACAAACATGTATTATGGAGCTCAGCCCCATGTGCTATTCTCCCATGCTTACAGAAAGGGCTCTTTTATCAAACTAGTAATTATAAACAAAAAAATCAAGTAATTAACATTAGTGTTGTTCTCGGCATTATACTTTTATAAACAACTCAAGCTTCACTTTCATGGTAGTGGTGATTGTATAAAAGTCTGGCAGTTCTGAGATATACCTCAAGGTACCAGGTACCTCCTCAGCACTGCCAAACTTTTATATGATCACCACATGAACCTGAGTGCCTCAGTAGTACCTCAAGGTATACCTCAGCATGTCCAAACATTTATATAATCACCATGTAGTATGTAGTATCACAAGCAATGAACATGCAAAAACATTTCATAGCATATTGATGTCCATACATTATTCTACTGTATATTTATTAAGGATTTTGTGGTGATTACATAATTGTAACCTAGACTCCTGCTTATGGTACTTATTGAAAATGAGCCTCAGCTCATTTGCGGTCAGACCATGTTCAGATCACTTGACAATGATTGTGAATAACATTTTTACTACTACTACTACATATCAAGACTCTGAAAAATAATATTTTATCTTTATTTTCATTCAAAGTGATGAGACAGCAAAGCTAGACAGGGGTTAAAAACTATATATAGATATATATATACATATTTTTTTCCTTATGGAACAAATTATGTTAATGCATCATTAGGGTTAATGTGACAAAAGTAGGGAAAATATACTTTCTCAAAAAGTTAGGAAAGTAGTTGCAAAAAAAAAAATCTTAATGCCACATTAGTTTTAATGTGACAAAAGTAGAAACTTTTGGCCTTAGGGTTCACAACCTGAAGACCCCATGCCCAACCTTGGTTTCCAACCCTAACAACCCACCCCCATGCTGTATACAGGAACAGGCATGGAGGGTATGCCTTTGTGTTGTGAACCCTAACATTCACCCAAGTCCATGAGTAAGTAAGCCAAGATAGGTACAGTATAGTATAATGGGGTGAGCACTAGTTTTCACAACATCAAGGTACACCTCCATGCCTGTTCCTGCATGCAGGATGGGGGTGGGGTGTTAGAGTTGGAAACTGAGCATGGGGATAGGTCTTAGGGTTGGGGACCCTAAGATCAAATGTCCCTACTTTTGTTACATTAACTCTAATGGTGCATTAAGGTATTTTTTTTCAGAGAATTTCCTTACTTTTTAAATTATAATCATAGGTTTAGTTGATTATGAGAGTGCAGGGTCCTCTGGGCCCTGCGATCCCTACCATCTGTAAGTTTTCAGAGATTGTAATATATTTCCCAGTGGGAGTACAAGGCCCTCTGGGCCCTGCACTACCATCACTTTGTAATCATCTGCATATCTGCATGTGGGAGCCTGTCACAGGCTCAGAGGGCCCTGCACTCCCATCAGTCCTTAATGGTATCCATATTTGTGTATGGGAGTGCAGAGCCCTCTGGGTCATGCGATCCTATCCATGCATAATTTTTGAGATAGTGTACTGCTATTCTTCATTGCCTGTGGGAGCACAGGGCCCACTTGGCCCTACGCATCCATCCTGCAGTGTGCAGAGCCAAAGAAACACCTGATATTGCCATGTTATCAAATAGAAAACACAGGGGAATCTAAAATCTTTGTAACTCTATACTAAATTAATATATTTTCACAAAACCAGCAAAAGACACATCAGAGGGTGAAGCACTGCATACCCTGAAAATTTCAGATCAAAATGGCAAGCTATTTCTTCACAGCGCAGTGACAAAGAAATGACTGTGTACACCTCCAATTACAATGTAATCCTATTGTAAATGAAGAAAAATTGAAACACTCAGAACTCCACAGCAAACTAATAGATTTTGACCAAACCAGCAAAAGTCACATCCATGGACCAATCACTTTCTACCCTGACAATGTCAGCCCAAAATTCCAAGCCATTTGTGTACTGTGAAGTGACAAAGAAAACACCAATATAACAAATATTTTTTTGCAAATTGTGAAAAAGAATCATTTTCTGAGCTTCCTTTTTCACAGTTTGCAGAAAAAGAAAATCCTTTTTCACAAATCATGAAAAATGATCCTGTTTTGCAAATCCTTTTTTGCAATTTACAGTAAAAGAAAACCCTTTTTTGTAAATTGCTGAAAAGGATCCCATTTCACTGTAAAAAATGTCCTTGATTTGTGGTCAAAGATTTCAGAGGATAAAATAAACACATCTGTACACATTTAAAACTGAACCCAGAATCCAATTCCTCTGGCCCTGGTTAGATAAACACTAGTGTTGGTGTTTACCAAATTACACTATAATTTTAGAATTTGAAGTTTGTTTGCCTCACTAACCAGAAACAAGATGGCAGCAGAATGAACTAGGATTTCACATTTGCAGAACAGGACTCCGTGCTTGTGAATGAGGATTCTGCATTTGCAGTCAAGAACCCTATTTTGAGCCTCACATCTAAGTTTTCCCTTTAGGAAATAATAGAAATCTTTAAAATGTAAAAACTTTGGAACAGATTACTATATTTCCACCAATCCTTAAAATGGCACCTCTGTGATCCAAGACCTATATTCTCTGAAACTTTCAGACTAAATTCCACACATTTTTTGTGCAATGTGCTGACAATTTAACAACAAGTGGTAATTTTCATGGTTTTTGACACTCTGTATCTTTGTACCCACACATCTGACCAGAACAAAGCTTACCACATCAAGAGATCTGTGGTCGGTCCCTGGTGGTGCATGCCAAATTTCATGTGACTCACTTAAATGGTTCAAAGTTATTAAAGTCCCACAGTTTCAGTTTAACATTTGATGTGAAGATTTAATCCTAACATAGGGGCATGACCACGCCTCTTTAATACTATCAATATTTATCTATCATACATGTATATATATATATATATATGCACACACACAGAGTATATACACTCAGACAAATAGATAGATAGATATAGATACACATATATATATATATATATATAGATACATATATATATATATATATATATATATATATATATATATATATATATTCATTGCAAAAAACTCTATTTTACAAAACCAGTTAAGGTTTCCATTACAGATTGAAAAGTATGGAAATTCAATGTTAGGGTTAATATGTATATCAGCACAACAACACCAATCTCTGCAAACATTAGAAACAAAACAGTTACTTGATATATCCCTTGGTGTCCTTCCACCTAACTCGTACACCATACAAATATATTGTTCTATACCACATGATTAACAGCTCAAATGGTGTACAAAGATGGTACAGAGATTGCATCACAAGTCCTATGAGGACAGGCTGAAGAACCTGCCTATGTTCTCCCTGGAGGAGAGGAGGGAGAGAGACATACAAGTACCATACAGGGAGGAACAGGGTGCAGGAATATGCTATTTTCCAGTAAAAAAAAATGTTCCAGAACTAGAGGGCATGGGATGAAGTTGGAGGGAGGGCAATTCAGATGAAACATAAAGAAGAACTTCTTCAAAGAACGGGTGGTGGACAAGTGGAACACCCTGCCAGAGGAAGTGGTGGGGGCTGAAACAATCACGGGATTTAAGAATGCATGGGATAGACATAAGGACATTCTGTAGGTCAGGGGTAAGGGGCAAAACACTTCTAGAAAAACATGAAGTGAACTTACAAGCTCAACTGGGCAGACTGGGTGGGCCATAGACCCTTATCTGCCAACAGTGTCTATGTAACTATGTAATATACCTACAAATGGCTGAGATATTAACATACAGTATGTTCAAAATGCCATTGACTGCCTCTGTATGGCACTTACCTTTATTCATCTGTTTGCTGTTCAACTTTGAAGAGTGCAAATGTGTCCCGGTCCACAGAAGATGACAGCCACTGACCTCGGTTGGTAAGTATAGGACAAGGTGGTGTGGGGTGGTTGGTTGCTAAGTGGGAGGGTTGGGATGTGAGAAGGGGATGGAGAAACAATGAAAGACCTTTTTTACAGGAATTTGAAAAAAGATGTTGTGGACTGTTTTCTTTTTTTCACAGGAACAGTACAACCATTTCTCAGGGCACTGGGGCTTGGTTCCTCAGTGTCCCACACTGCTCTGGGGGGTACAACATAACTGGGTACACTATGTACACTGGGAGTGGGCTCCCTAGAGTCACACACTGCTGGTGGGGGTGAGTGTAATGCTGACATGGGGATTGGGCACCCCTCTGTTGGCAAAACCATTACATACATATTTCAGGACACTGGGAGTGGGTTCCCCAGTGTCCCACAGTGGGGGAAGGGGTGGTTTATCTGGGACACTGGGAGTGGGCTCCACAGTGTCCTACTGTGCTGATGGTGGTGGTGGGGGGGAGGAATAAGATATCAAAATTGCAAAAAGCACAAAAGACAGTACAGTAGCTCAATGGCACAAAACTTTTAGCCTTCAAGCATGAGGTGCACTTACCAGAGTGTTAAACTCAGTTGAAAAGCACTGAGCTGGAAAACCAGCAAAAAGGTCATCACTTCTTTCAGTCCTATAGTAAGTTCAAATCTCAGTTCACAGTATTGCAGAAAACAAACCTGGCAGATCAACCCAAAGGGGAGATTATGTTTAAAAAAAACTCTAGGTGGTTTATGCAGCATGGGTTGGGGCCCTGGGGACTGTAGAACAGGCAGGGTTGGTTGACTGTTGGTTCCTGTTCACCCACTGTGTTGGTTCTGCCTGCCAAAAGTAATTTAGTACTGCAGTACTACTGTTCAGTGCAGAATCCCTTTCCTTAGGGCTCATACAAAACAGAATCCTAGTTCAAAGCAGAATCCTAGTTCGAAGCAGAATCCTAAGTTGAAGCACAATCCTGGTTTGAATCAGAATCCTAGTTTGAAGCAGAATCCTAGTTCGAAGCAAAATCCTGTGTTGTGTGGAACATCTATTTTTCCCCTTAGGAAATAATGGGAAATTCAACATGTCATATCTCTGGAACAAATGTATATACCCCCCCCCCCAAATCTTCAAACGGCACATCTGTGAGGCAAAGGATTTCTACACTGAAAATATCAGCCCAGAAGCTAAAGACATTTCTGAGATAAAGGTGGACCAAAAAAGTGTCAAACCCCCCCAAACCTTTTTTAACACTCTATATCTCGAAATGGCTAAAGCTAATAAGACACAATTTATCACTTACAAACACCCCTGGTTAACTATGTGTCCCAAATTTTGTACAAATCACTTTAACAGTTACAAGGTTATTAAGATCCAAAAATTGCCATTTAACATTAATAAGCAAACAGCAAAACCCTCAAAAATCTGTTTTTCTCAACACTGTGTATCTCAGAAACCAAAAAATGGATTCAAACCAAATTTGTCAAGTCAAAAGACCTGTGCCTTAGGCTGATGCTTGTCAAAAATCTGTTGGGGTGTTGCAAAGGTATTCGAGTGCAAAGTATACAAAACTGGATGACAGTGTTCGAAAATCACTTTCACTTTTACATCTTTTTTCTTCCATAAGAAATAATGGCAAATTCAAGATTTAATAACTTTGGAATGGCTTACTATTGCTTTACCAAACCTTCAAAAGGCACATCTGTGAGGCCACTGCTTTCTAGCCTGAAAAATTCAGCCCAGCACCTAAAGCCATTTCTGAGATACAAGTGGCCAAAAACACATCAAAAAACAGGGAAATCTGTATTTTCAACACTTTATATCTCAAATATCTCAAAAGGGATTCCAACCAAATGTGGTACATCAACAGACCTACCCAAGCAAATGATGTATGCCAAATTCCAGGAAAATCTATGAAACCAATTTGAAGTTATTAACCAGGAGAAATTGTCCTTTAACATTAAACACTCCTACAAACCCTAACTATACTGGCCCTAGTATATTTACTCTTTATTCACCTATCCAGGATCTGGAATATAATCCACTGAGACAAAACATAATGTACTACATAGTCTCAGAAGCTAATATAGGATGAATAATCTTACAAAATATACTACAGGGCTTGTTATTTTTTGCTGTAAAATATTTTCACTCATAAGGTAGGTCTCACATAAATGTTGATGCAGCAAGACAATGTTGAAATGAATACCAAAGTCAATACTCACTACAGCAATGAGCAGGTAGTAGGAAATCCTAACAAGAGGTGAAGCAAAGGTGCCTTTTTAAGCAAACATACCCAGAGAAATGTGAGGCTTGAGAGGTGCTAAATACTTGATTAGTATGTCAATTACCCAACACTTAATTAAGATACACAGCACAAAGCCATATTTGCATGAGGGGGGAAGGTAGACCCACTAGTTCTTTTTTAAAAGAATACAAATATGATCATACATCATATAATTTCCTCTCATTAAATGCTAGAAGTTTAAATAATAAGTTGGGAGAATTAAAATTATCTATCGAACACCTAAATATTAGTATATGTACTGTCACAGAGACCTGGTGGAGTCCAAATGATCCATGGGAAAAGCAGATTAATGGATATGATTTGTTCCATAAAGATAGGAAAGGAAAAGAAGGTGGGGGAGTGGCTCTATATATATCCAATAAAATAAATTCTGAGGACATCGATACATCAAAATGGGATAAAATCGAGGTGCTATGGGTTAAGATATCTTTCCACCACTCACATTTTGTTAATATTGGAGTAATATATAGATCACCGACTGTTACACTGGATCAGGATGAACAAATACTGGATTTCTTAAATACAATTGGTACTACTAAAAGTAATGTGGTAGTTGGTGACCTAAATTTACCGGGCATAAATTGGACAACATTACAGACAAACACCACTATAGAATCACGATATCTAGAATTATGTTTGCTAGCGGGGATGAACCAGTGGGTAAATTCCAATACTAGAGACAATCATATATTAGATCTTGTGTTAAGTAATATAGATGGTAATATAACAACCTGTAAGGTCCTCCCCCCCTTGGATCAAGTGATCATTCTATGGTTTGCTTCTCCCTAGCCACATTAACAGACACTACCATAAGTAGGACTAGTAAATATAACTGAAATAAGGCTGATTTTGATAGTATGAGATCACATTTTAAAAACTGGAATTGGGTTGAAGAATTTCAAAACAAAACACTTGATTCCATGTGGGATCCCTTGGTGGATAAAATAACCTCAGTTACTCAAGCTTTTACTCCTTTAATTAAGAGAGCAGATGGCACTACTAAGATCAAACCTAAATGGATGTCAAAATCTGTACGGCAATTGATTAAGAAGAAAAATATGGCTTTTTATAGGGCCAAAAGATAGGACAGTAATACATGTTGGAACACTTATAAGGATCTCTTAAAAAAGTCTAAAAAATGTATTAAAGATGCCAAATTAAAATATGAGTTGAGCCTAGTAACTAGAGTTCAAGATAATTACAAGTCCTTTTATGCAAATATTAGTGACAAAAAGGGAGTTTGTCGAGAGCTATTGGCCACTACATGCCAAGCGGATGGTACTGTTGATTGACCAGTCCCATCTAGCCCGAATGTATAATGATTTCTTTACATCAGTTTTTAATAATAAATATTTTCCAAAATTAGATAATTTAGAAACTGTATTAGAAGTAGAATCATTGATAACAAGAGAAGGGATACTTAAAAGGTTACAAAAAATAGATCATAATAAATCCCAAGGCCCAGATGGAGTACATCCGAGAATAATTAAAGAAATGGCAGATTTCTTGGCTGGACCTCTGGCAGTAATTTTTCAAATATCATTTAAAAAAGGTCATGTCTTAGAGGCATGGAAACAAGCTAGGGTGGTTCCTATTTACAAGAAGGGGAGAAGACATGATGTATCCAACTATAGACCGATTAGCCTGACGTCGGTCATAGGGAAAATTTTTGAGGGTATATTAAAAGATTATATAATGGAATATGCCCAGAAAATGGACTTGGTGGACCCAATACAGCATGGATTTACTATCGGAAGGTCTTGTCAGACCAACCCATTAGAGTTCTATGGAAAGGTTAGCAGGGCTATGGGAGAGGGTCAGTCTGTGGACGTGGTGTATCTGGACTTTTCAAAGGCCTTCGATAAGGTTTCTCATGGAGAACTTATCGATGCATTAATAGCACATGGCTTACCAGGAATAATAACAAAATGGGTAGAAGCATGGCTTACCTCCAGAAAACAATCTGTTAAAGTAAACAGGACTAATTCTGCATGGGCCGAGGTGACTAGTGGGGTGCCCCAGGGCTCTGTCTTGGGGCCTTGCTTATTCAATGTATATATTGCTTCAATGAGTGTAAATAACGGAGTCTGGGTTTCTAAGTTTGCTGATGACACCAGGGTAGGGTTCCCCATAAATAACCAAGACAAAGCCACAATACTACAAGAAGCATTATATGCACTGGAATTCTGGGCATCAGACAAAAAATTGTTATTTAACGTGGATAAATGCTGTGTTGTGCACTTTGGGAGAGCAAATAAACATTTGTCTTATACACTTGGAGGACAAATACTGAGTACAGTGGAGCAACAGAGCGACCTGGGTATTATGGTTACAAACGATTTGTCATTTAAAACACATTGTAACTCAGTTATTAAGAAATCAAGTAGTATATTACATTGCATTAATAAACATATTGCATCTAGAAGCAGGGAAGTTCTTTGGTCTCTCTATACATCATTGGTGAGGCTGCACTTGGATTACTGTGCACAGTTCTGGTCACCTAGTGGAAGAGCCGAGATAGTCGCACTAGAGAAAGTTCAAAGGAGAGCCACTTGTTACATACAGGAGGTAAAAGGTCAAGATTATCAAAGGAGGTTAAACATTCTGGGATTATATTCTTTGGAGTATAGGCGATTAAGGGGGGACATGTGTTTGATTTATAAATCAACCATTGATCCGGGTTTATGGGAACTTCTAGGATTGAGATTCAGGGAATCACTGTGCAATACCAGAGCACACCTTCTACAACTGTTAGTGGACTGTCCAAAAACAAATAAAAGAAAATCCTGGCTCACATTGAGAGTAACTAACATTTGGAATAAATTGCCATTAGAAGTGGTAGCTAGTGATACTATGAATACTTTCAAGAACAGATTGGATAGTTTCCTAATTAAACATAATATCCAGGGGTGTTAATAAATTGGCGAGCAAAAGGACTATTGCCTACATAGCTCTGTATTTACCTAAGAGACCTATATGACCTATGACTGAGTCTGCTGGTGTGACAGCACAGAAATAAACACTGAAATTAAATTCAGTAGTGCAACTGTAATTGTACTGAACATTTCTGATCATAACCCTGACTCCTACTAGCTTTGCTAAGGGGAGCTGCCCCTTTAGAGTACTGGTTGACTTCTAGCTCTTCAGATTGCTTAACAGAGCAGAATTGGAGCCCCCTGATGAAGTCTTTCTGTTAGGTGAAGCAGTGAGAAAGTACTGGCACAAGTCCTCTTATGCAGCCTTTTTGTAAGGTGAAGTACAGGGGTAGTACTGGCACAACCTTACAGTATTAGTTTAATAAATGTGGCACTAGCACTTTATTTTATGTCCAGTGTTTTGATTTTCATTGTGTTTTTTTTAGTGCAGCAGTTTGGTTTGATAATAGGAATCAAATCTAGCTAGAAGTAAGGCTATCATTTTAAATGTATTTCATGTATAATTCAGTGACCACTCAACAGGTGGCTTTGGTGAGTACTTGAATGTCTGACCTTGAAATATAATGTATTTTACAGGGGCAACTGGATATGTTTATACTCCTGGACCCAACCTACTGGAAATATTACCTGTCAGAACACCCCAGTAACAGAGGACTAAGCTCAAGGATGAAAGGTGTCATCTTTGACTCGGCCCTCACCTTCCATGCACACATCAGCACCCTCACATCTGCCACCAATGCACAAGTCAGTCTCCTTCATCACCACAGAGCCTGTCTCCCCCAGACACCCTAAGGTTAGCACTCACTTCCACGGTCCTCTCCCTGATCGACTATGGCCTATTGGTCCATTCCTCGGTGGGTGCCACAGCCATCAGTAAGCTAAAGGTAGTGATCAATAAAGCCTGCAGACTCCTAACTGGTGCTGACCAAATGACTCATACTTGCACACTGTACACCCTTGCCCAGATTCTTAACTTTGATGAAAGGGTTCTATACCAGGCCTGCCATCATGGCCAAAAAATCCTTGCTTGGTCAGACACCCTCTAGCCTATCAGCTACCCTAGCAACCACCCCCTGCCATGAACACACACAGCTCAGATAAACCCACTATAGCTGTCTCTAGGGTCAGAACAACCCAGGCACAGAAATCATTCCTGGTTAGGGCCCCAACCTGGTTTAACTCCCTGCCCACTCTGGTCGCTTGCCATGCTAAGCTTGACCCCTTCAAAATGGCCCTGAAGGACCATCTTCTGACCTCCCATGTATGCACCCACCCTCAATAGGTCCCCTCTCCTGCTGTCACTCACAGCCAGATTAACATGGACCAGGGGTCTGAACAGGATGAGGCTCCTCCACTGAGCCCCCTGATCTTGACAAAGTCTTTCCACAGACTGCATGTGAAGCACTATCTTAGGCCTGCACCGTAGCAAGACAATTGCTTAGTTCTAACCACAGTATAGTTTAAAGGCACATAATTTTAATGTTTTTACTCTGCTCAATGTATCACAACAATGCTATTGCTAACGTCTCACATTCCTGTATGTGCATGTAACTCTGTATTTGACCTTAATGTATTGTACTATATGACTTATGTTCTGTATGTATCAAATGTTTTTTCTCACGACGTGGAGCCTTTGGAAATGAGTCCCTGACTCAAAGGAGTGTAATTCCAATATTTTCAATATATAAAAAAATAAATAAAAGTCTCTACAGTGGGGTATAGATAAAATGAACCTGGGGAATCCTATTCAAAACATAGACTCATAGTAGCAATGCAAGGGAAGTTGCTCCTATATCATACTTGTAGAGTTCTGGCCTTTAATACTTTTTACTTGACCATGAGTAAGTTTATAATTTAAAATGCATTTCTTATGTAATTTAGTGACCATCCTACAGGTGTCTATGGTGTGTACTGGCTTGTCATGCCTTGATATGTGATGTACTTTACATATTACATTTGAAGTCCCATAAAAAGAATCATAATTGAACCAGAAGTCAATTGTTCTAATCATGTTTTTTCACTGAGAGGGTGGTGGACCCTTGGAATGCACTGCCTGGTGAGCTGGTTCAGAGATCCACAGTGGAGGGCTTCAAGAGAGGGTGGGACAGACACAGAAAGTGGATGTATCAGATGATGGCCTGCCGCAGGGGGGTGGGGATGGATGATACGGGTTTCTGGAACACAAGAGAGGGGAGGGCCTCGGCACCCAACTAGGGATCTGAGGTTCGAGCAGACTCAATAGACCGTAAGGCCTAATCTGCTGGCAAATAGTATGTTAGTATGTTTCTGTTAAAAGTCGTAATTCTTTCTAGTTTTAGCTTTTCTGGACATTTACTAATCTCAGTCTGTATTTCTGATTTACACATTACTGATGAGTACCATTTTTGAAGGTATAGTGTACAGATGTTTATGTCGTCTTCAACCACAGTATAGTAGAAAGTAGATGACTCGTAACAGCAATGTAAGAACTCAAGGACAAAAACTATATTATATAGTTCTAAAATGGTCATCATCACCAGTGTGCCTTTGCACAAACCAGAGTGCCTATTTGTCACAAGGAATACATACTGTGTTACATATTATTGCTCATATATAAACACGCCAGTCCATTTAATGAGTGCAATCAAGCACACCAGGGTGTTAAATTTTTTTGAGGGGGATATACAGCAGGCACTCCTCTTGTGTTTGCTGAGGAACATTAGACCTGTAGTGTCATGCCCCAGAACAGACCACATGAGTACATATATCTGCCAAAAATGAAAAACCCTTTTGCATGTCATTACCCAGACACTGACTATATACTCCCATTGAAATATATGCATACATATATTGCATAAGACAATATTCAGATACTATTTCAGGTAAAAGGCATGGGTATGCTGTATCACTATTCTACTTTCTCCTTGTGGAAATCTAGGCACAAAAAATGCATAGCACTTGAAAGTTTTGCTTACTATCATATCTTTATTCGATTAAGAAATGCACTTCTTAGTTAATAGCTAACCTTTATCGAGCTGTGAAAAATAGAAGAAGGTGAATAGCTCTGAGTTCCAAGGAGAAACAGAAAAGGAGGAAGGCCAAATAAACCTTCAGGGATGAAAGAGGAAGGACAGGGTATGACAAGGAAAACAGATAGTACAATACCTCTGGCACAGGAGTAGTATTGTACTAGAGCTTGAGAAACAATGGATCAGGGTGTGTTTGCATTTCCATAGTTCTGACTGCTGGAGAATTAAAATACTGTTTCAAAAGACCTCAAGAGAGTGAACGAAAACAACATTAAAAAATGTGTAATGGAGGAAGATATTAATGTGGAGATTCACAAACATGTCCTAGTTAGTCACACTTTTGTTCCATTTAGAGAATAATTTTCTGCCACATTTGCAGATAGCCTCACAGTTAAAGTAAATGTAATATAATGTATTTTTGCATTACAGCACATATATCTGAAATTGTGCAGTTCACCAAAGTACTGTACTGTATTTCTTGTTGTTTACCCATTGGGCTATTTAATGCATTTTTCCTGTTGGTATCTTAATTGTATGGTTGTAGAAACATTTATAAATAAAGCCTGAAAATGAATATTAGGAAAAGAATCAGTTTTATGCATCTGTAAATTTACAGCTAGTATTATTTTAAATATAGAAAACTAAACAGTGTGGGGCCATCTATAACAAGGTATTTTTATACACTAGAGGTTTTTGGATGGCCTAGCAATCCATTATTACAATGTGCCAGATGTTTGCAAGGTCATCACGAACTAAGGGTGTCTAAGATACATTATACTGCCCCATATTTCATTTTATATATTATCTTTTTTTTCACTGCTATAAACAACCAAAGGAAAAAGTACTACAACTACATAGTCAAGTTTATAGACCAAAATGGGTCCGGGAGCCATAGTAATGTGAGGGTTTGGTAAAGGCACATTTAATATTTTCTATGTTGGGAAAGGTGGCAGAAGGTGGGACTGTAAAAAATAAAATTCATGTAAACATTTATTAAGTATTGCAAAATCTCATTATACACAGGTATGGCATTGCAAATATTCATACTGGAATTTTTGGTGCCATACATGTCTATAACAATAGTGCCATACCTGCGCTATGACATGTAGAATAAACGGTGGGGAAGTGTGAGTTACAAGGTGATAATTCAATCGATGATTTATAGAACATTATAATTCACAAGGCTGAAGGCCAAGTGGATTGTTATGTTCCATTAACCCTGAGACTGAACTGTCACCTTGTAACTCACATTTCCCCATTGTTTTATATTTTCATGTCATAGGGATAATCAAGGGCCACCACTGAAATGCTTGTTTCACATACACAGAACAGCTGCACTGTGTCTATGCAGTAGCTTGTGTAAGACATCATCTATGCAGTATCAGTAGCATCTGTTCAATCTGTTCAATAGCTTTAAAAGAAATAATGTCATACTGTATATGGAACTGTTTTAAATACAGTACCGAAGAGCGAAAAACAAAGATTGAAACAGCAGCATCTCTAGATTTTACATCGCGTAAGAGTGTGAGCACAAATGAAAAAGTAAAATTTGTGATTCACTATCTCACAGCCCAACTTTCTGTTTTGTCTTTCAGCTCTGGAGCAGAAGGGATGGACAGCATGGAACAGAGAATGTAAATGGGAGAAGAATTGGGAAGATGAGCAAAACAAGTGGGACTGAAGCCAGGAGAGCTCATAGTGGTGAAAGTGAAAATAGAGAGCAGGACATGGGAAAAGAATTGTGAACATGAGCAAAACAAGTGGAGCCTGCAGGGAGGAGAGCTGGTGGTAGTAAAAGTGTAAGCAGAGAGTTTGGAACGGGAAGAGAATCAAGCAGGTGGAGGACATTAACTTTTTTTATTTAAGACCCTGGCTAAAAATAAAGTTGGTCCTATAGTCGACAGTACAGCCATCTAAGACTCACTTTTTTAGAAATAGAGATTGTGTTTGTGGCAGAGTGAATGGATATGAGTGTGTGATGTGTAAGTGTGTAAGGTGATAAGGCACCAGTGGTGTGAGCACATTTTTTATCAGTTAGCAATAATCCACTGTTAGTGATTGACAGGTGGCGATAATCCACACTTTGAAATGTATTATCGCCATTTGTCACACAAACAGTGGAATATCGTATTTCAAAAAGTGTTGCTGTCTGTGGATTATTTACCTTATCCATATAGGGACAGTTATTCAGAGTTGCGCCTGGCAATGGCCCACGTAGTGGTGCAGTGCAACTGTGTTGCACTGAAGAAACTCAGGGATATATTCAAAAGAGATGTGCAATTGCTCATCTCCTCTGAATATATCAGGAAATGTGCACTGCTCAACTACGATGTGCTGGCATATCCCCCCCCCAAGACAGGGCTGAATACCAGGAATGGGAACTGCACCAATGCAAAAGAGTTACGCTTTGCACAAATTCCTGATATTCAGCTGGCAATATGCAAATAGGGTGATAATGTATGCAAGGAGCAAATGGGGCCATTTGCATGTCATTATGGCCCCATTTGCATGAGTTGTGCAGGGCTGTCCAGCGAACTGCGCATGGCACCCTGCACAACATGTGGTGCTGCCAGAGGGGGTTTAGTGGCACCCCCTACCCTGCCCGTAGCTGCAAGCATCCATAAAACACAGTTTAAAATATTTCCTGTAGAAAATGGACAAAAACAGCTCAAACTGTCACAGAGGGTGCACGAATGGAAGGAAATATGTGTACAGCAAACTCAGCACTCCTCCACTGGGTGTCAAAACAGGCATATATTTACTAAATGTAAAAAGCAGACGCCAGAATCAGCCAAAGGGCAAGAAACTGGTTGGGATCATTTGCTGTTGAGCCCTTTGGCTGATTTTGGCATCTGCTTTTTACATTTAATAAATACATGTCTTTTTTTTAAGGTCAGTGGAAGAGTGCTGAGTTTGCTATACACATAACATATTCCCTGGCAGTTTAGTGGTATCCCCTCCCTCCCCATAGCCACGATCACTACACATACATATAGGAAGAATACCTGGTAGTCTAGTGTTATTTCCTTCCCACTCACCTGATCACTGTAATAGAAATCCAACATTATTCCCTGGTAGTCTAGTGGTACCCCCTTCCCTCACAGTCACCCAATCACTGTAATATAACTCTGACAGTATTCCCTGGTAGTCTAATGGTACCCCCCTCCCTCCCAGTCATCCAATCACAGTAAAAGTCCTTGTAAATGAGTCCCTGGTACTCTAGTGGTGCCCCCCACCCGTAACCCCGATGGCTGGCGAGCCATGCTGAAAAAAAACTCTCTGGTGGTCCAGTGGGACCCACCACCCTCACAGGACCCCCTGCCCACTGGGCTCCCCCATCATCAATGGGCAGCAAGACCCCACCTGCCTACCTCCCAGCTGCCCACCGAATAGCAGCTTACAGTATCAGCTGTAAGCCAATGAGCTTGCAGTGCATACTGTAATATTCATTCACAGAAATGTGAATGAAGTCATTCATTCACATTTTTGTGCATGACTATTACAATATGCACTGCAAGCCCATAGGTCCACACTGTGGACCAATGGGTTTGCAGATGATACTGTAAGCTGTCATTCAGCGGGCAGTCGGGTAGTATGCGGGTGGGTTGCTGCTGCCCGCCGATGATGTGGGGGGAGATCTGGGTGGGCAGGGGGTCCTGTGAGGGTGGGGAGTGCCACTGGAACACTAGAAAGTTTCTTCAGTATGGCTTACTGGCGATCGGGGTTATAGGCAGGGTGGAGGAAAACCACTAGACTACCAAGGACCTATTTACAAGGACTTTTACAGTGATCGGGTGACTGGGGGGTTACCACTAGACTACCTGGGAATACTATCAGAGTTATATTATGGTGATCATGTAACTGGGAGGGAATGGGGGTGCCACTAGACTACCAGGGACTAATGCTGGATTTCTATTATGGTGATCGAGCTACTGGGAGGGAGGGGGTGCCACTGAACCACCAGGGTGATTTGTGAGTGTTTGTGGATGGTATTCTGAGGGGGTGGGTGCCACCCATGGCAGGCGGCCACTGTGTTACACCCTGCAGTACAGCGGCCCACCTGTGGGTGGCTATCATTTGAGACTTCTTTTTCAAGCTCATCTGTGCCCCAGTATGCAGTGCATCTCAGGGTTGTGCCAACATATGCACTGCAGATCCCAGGCTAAATATCAGGATGTGCTGCATATGCATGAGCACGCCCCCCTGGGGATGCACTGCATATATTAACTATGTGCATCAGAGCATCGGGACTTGCACTGCGCAAGTCCCTCCTTAGATTATTGCCACAGGGCGCATGTCTGGGGTTGTGCTGGTGCAACTCGTTCGTGCCAGGTGCAACCCCTTTGAATATCTGGGCCCTAATGTAATAATTTAGAACTTTTGTAAACTGGCCAGAGTACCATTTAACCAGTTGTTATAAAATTAACATATATATTAAAGATACTATGGGGAATTTTCAAAAAGGATTGAATGCAGATGCAACTGCATACTGTATCTGTGTCCATCCACATCCATGCAGACACCCCTGCTGTTATTTTCAGAAGCTGTGTCCATTTATGACAACAAATCAGAATCTGTGGCAGGAAACTGATGCAGCCTGTGAGATGTATCCAGTTTGGATGCAATTGTGTCTAGTCTGGATGCAATTACATCTGCATTTGAATGCGAACTGTGATGTTGTTTGATAGTCTAACAGGTTTGAACATATTTCTGCTTTCAAAAGAGCAGCAGACAAATCTTGGGTAAATACTTTTGAAAATCCTAACTCCTTTATGGCACATTATACCAAATGTTGAAGACTGTATTATTTGCTTGGGGGAAAAAGGCAAAAACATTAATTTCCAAGGCAAACATCTGTATGATAGCAAACAATTCCATGTGAAAGAATAGCGATTTAAAAACACAGCAATTTCATCATTTAAGTGGTACACTTGAATCATTATGATTGCTCAAAACAATTGCTTGGTGTTCTCTATTCTATATCAGCTAGCTAACAAGCTCAGCAGGTTGCAAAGTGCTTTAATGGACATTTAATTAATGACTGCCAACTACCTGACATGTAGTAAATGGTTTAATTCTCCAGAGGAACTGTGGGATATCAATAATAGAGATTTGAAGGCTTAAGGTGTTTCCTTTAAAATGCAACAGCCTTGGCTCTTCCAATAACTGCCCACCTTGACCTCTTTCATCTCGAACAATATCCTAAAAAAGAAAAACACAAATTAGAAACATCAAATGAACTGCTGTGCATTTAAAGAAGCAGCATTTGTTATTCACCATGTTGTCTCCATTCAGTGATATTTTTTTTCTTTTTCTTGCAAAAACATCAGTATACCCATTTTTTCTTTCATTCTCTTTCATTCCTTCACTAAGACACAGGATTATAAAGTTTTTAAAAGTTCCTACTCCCCTGCCATGCTTGTCATAAAAAAGAATAAAAATATAGATCTTGGTACAGTGATGTGCTGTTAACCATCTGAAACATGGTTCTACCAATGTAATATCATCGATAGTATGATTCTGGTATTTACATTCAAGAGGCAACCTCAGTGGAAGAAATAAAAAAAATTAATTACAAGTCGTGGCCATCTTTTATGACTTGAGTCTTTAATTACAAAATTAGCTAAAAAACTGTTTTGAAAATACCTGAGAAAATTAAAACTACATTGAGGATGGATCTAAAGATGTCAGAAATACATTTTGTCAACTAAAAAATATTGTTGCTTCAACAGTAAAAAACAGGTAACAATTCTGTGTGTCTGCATAAGAATAGACTGCAATTTTGTCTCATTTTTAGTTTATATACATGTGATAGTCCAACTAGGAAAAGTATAATTTGTTTATGAGTTGTTGAGGGACTTGACCCACTGGGCCATCTACCATACTATATGAGCATATTGCCTACAACATCATGAGTAATGGTACACTATTTCATAACATCTGCGATCCAGTCCTTAACTCATCCATCTACTCATACCCATGATCAAGAGCATTGTAGATCACTTGATGTTCTTTCCTCCACTTGCCTTATTATTTTTAATTCATCACCAAAAAATGTTATTTAGGCAACCGGTAAGGCTGAAAAACTTAAAGAATGCAATGTTAAGTTAAAAGAAAATGTTCCTGTGTCTTGGGGAATATGCAGTGTGTGGTGCCTCAGAGTTTGAATATTTTCTGAATGGGAGACAAAAGTCAGGCTCAACAGACCTTTGGATCAAAGAAAATCAGCTTAGTTACATGATATATTCCACTGTGAGACCACGTGATGCAGATTGCCAGCTAACAGCTCCTCCACATCACTCCAGCCACCCGACTACTTTCTACTTCATTTTCTATGGACAAATCACTACAAACCAGTTTTCATTTATTCTATGCAAAAGATCTAATCTTCAGATTCAGATTGCAGCAGCCAGAAATGTCCATGGATGCTGAGATGAGGAAGGTGCTGCCAAAGCACATGCCTCCTGTAAGTCTGGAGAAGGCCCTGAAGAAATCAAGGGCCTCCAGTTCAGTGGCAGGGCCTGCCACAGTGCTCACAACAGCAGAACAGGAGCCACTCACATTCCAGAGGTATCTGGAGGAATTTAAGCCCTTCAGGGAAGATCTGTGCAAGATTACAGCAGAACTAAAGCCACTCACCCAGGTGATAGAGGAAGTATCACAGAGGACATCAGATACAGACAGAATTTGTTCACTGGAAAAATGGGCCAACAGAATAGACTCAGAGCTCATGTCTGCTAGGCAAAGGATATCCTGCTTGGAGATGAAAGTGGAAGACCTAGAGAACTGCCATTGTCGGAACAATGAGGTCCTCCTAGGTCTTCCAGAAGGAGAGAATGGTCAGGATACTGTTTTGTTTATATAAAAGATGATTGAGAAAATTGCAGGCCCCTCTCCCTTCAGGTTTAAATATATCATAGAAAGGGCACATCAGGCTTTTCGGCAAAGCCGCCGGCAGAGGCCCCACTGCGTCCCCTGATCTTCAGATTCTTGAACTTTCTTGAGCACCAGCACTTTCTCCTCAAGATAAAAGAATTACAAGAAGTCAGATGGCAAGCCAATAAAATCAGAATAGCTAAGGACCTTCGAGCCACTGTGCATCAAAGGAGAACAGCCTTTTACCCTTTGGTATCAAGAATTATTGCTACTGGGATAAAATTCAAGATGGTCTACCCTGCTAAACTTCAAGTATTAGTGGCTGGGAATTGTTTATCCTATGAAGATCCAGATACTGCGGTGGCTGGGCTCAAAACTGTCCTTCCAGACCTCTTCTGTGACACTTGAGCTGTGAATAAAGAGTATGGGGAATCAGCTCGAGTGACAGAATGAAAATGACCTATTAATGGTTAAGCAGGTATAAAAACAGACATTCTTTCTTCATCCTAATTGTGTGCATTTTGGTAGAGTCTACATCAATGTGAATCAGTGCTGAACTAATTACTCCCAACTTCTGTTCATACCACATGAGGCATGATTTGCTGGTAGTGTAAAGGAAAGAGCTGTGAGGAACCAAGTAAAACACTGGATTTACCAGACATATATTGCTGGAAAGGTTTTCCCCTTTTACCGAGCAACCGGGCTCTAGGATAAACATTCCTTTTCTTCATGGCAGTGTGCAGAAGCGAGCGGTCACCTCTGCAAGATTTCCCTCATCTACAGTGAGCGATCCATGCTACCAGAGGGAGCACGGGACACATTCTTGCTTCCCCTAGCTGATTTAATTCTCTGGGGCACATCTCATATGTCATAACCTGCATTAGAGGCATGGGTCTACCCTATTAGAAACCACAGAGGATAATTAACTTTTCCAAGCTCATTTTGCATTTCTGGTTTGGTGCATTCAATAGTACTGTTATGTTTAAGATCTCTGACTGTAGCGTGACAAGACTTATGAGCTGGCATTTTAGGTGTCCTAACTTTACCCCCTTTCTTTCCAAATATCAGCTCGGTTTGTCACAACTGTGGCAAAAGACCTTTTATTTTCTGGGTTGAACTGATATGGGGGGGGGGTATTTTTAACTCTGGGTTTCACTTCATTTCAAAACATTTTTGCTTAAGGAAACCCCTGATCTTTAATCATGTCTCCAGGGCAAGTGACAGCTTGAATCTCCGAACCAGGACTGGTTGCAGTCATTAGTTTTATTTATTTCCTCAGTAAATTTATAGCCTGTCAGTCAATCTTAAAACTATGTTCTTAAAGGTCCTGTTATCCAAGGACATTAAAGGGGACTGAAAGCTGGACAAACAATAGCTTATTGTTTCAAAGGGACACATGGTTATGGTTTGGGATGCCTATTGGTTTATTGGGGGTAAAACCTGAAAGCTATGTGTTGTTTAAGTTGTACTTACCATAAAAAATTCTTAGTTTCTTACAGATATGGGGATGTTGTTTTGCTATGCTGCACCCATGGTTCTTCTATTTTTATTAATATCAATCTGGAGTTACCTCAACTCCTCGCTGACTGCAAAGGAATATTAGTTCATTTAGCATCTTTGTCTGTAGAGGTAAAATTTAGAGATATCATAAAACGTATTAGTAGATATCTAATTATGACTTATAATTGTTTTACTCAATATTAAAAGGCTTAAAGTTTGGCAGAGAGGAATATGATTATATAAGAACTTACTGTTTATTAGTCTCTGCCATCAAATATGTTTTCATGTTATCAGTTTGCATTTAAGGGGAGCTCACATAGGGTGGCTGGAGGGAGGGGGAGTAGTAATGTGGTGTACTGCAGAGTGCAGTTCGAACCAAAGAGGGGGGAGGGAAGGGCTGGGGACTACCTAGAATTCAGTGAAGTAGTTTTAGTGGTTACAAACTTAGGGGGTTTATTGGGTGGTAAGGGCTCGTTAGTGGCGGGGAGATGGGGAGGGAGAATAGCGCAGAGACAACACAGACAGAGGCACATGTGATTGTTGGGTACATTACATGGCCTGAGAGATTACTCACTTGTGTACAAGGAGTAAATGGCTAGGCATTTTAAAAATTGTGACATGGAATGTTAAAGGGGCCAGGCAGAAGAGTAAACAGTATAAAGTTTTAAAGCACTTAAATCTTCTGAAGGTGGATATTGTGTTCATTCAGGAATCACGTTTGCTTAATTCAGAGGCTCTCCAACTGAGGAGAAAACAAATAGGACAGGTTTTCTCTGTGGGGGGAAGTACCCAGAGCTGTGGAGTTAGGATTCTAGTACACAGGTCGGTCCCATTTTCTCCAATCCAAACCATTTGTGACCCTCAGGGTAGATTCCTGCTGGTTAAAGGTAGACTTCATACATCAGACATTCTACTGGGTAGTGTATATGGTCCAAATACTGATTCTCCTGAATTTTTTACTCAGTTAATTTCAGTGCTGACTCCCTTCCTGTCTTTCCTGATAATCATTGGAGGTGACCTGAATTAAATTTTTGACCCAGGTATAGATCGCACGGGAGTCTCTCGGAAAGGCCTTTCACCTGCTCAAAGGACGCTCCGAGACTTGATGGATCAAGTGGGCCATGTGACATTTGACAAGTCCTTCACCCCAATGTTAGAGAATATACATTCACATCCCATGTACATGGGACTTTTCCCCGAATTGATCATCTACTTATTTTATAAACACTTATTTCTGGGGTGCTGGACTCATCTTTTTATCCAGGACCCCCTCTGATCATTCCCTGGTCACCTGCCAGATCTCATTCTCATTTCTTCCCATGAAGGGAGGACATTGGAAATTTAAAAACCAACTCCTAAAAGATCCAGGACTAGTCAAATATATTTTGGACCAAATTACACAGTTCATTTCTATAAATCACAATTCCGCAGGTAAAACAGATGTGAATTGGTGTGCTTCAAAAGCCTGTTTGAGAGGGTTACTGATTGGTTTGGCTTCCAAACAGAAGAAAAACAGTGAGGACTAACTACTGTCAGTCCTCTTACAAATTAGGGACATGGAGACCAAGCTTACCCCTCATTCCACTGAACAGTTCACACAGTATCTGGTGAGACTGAAGGATGCATATCTAAAGTTTCTGAGAGAGAAGGCAGAACTGGCAATGCTTAAGGTTAAAACCTCCTATACAGATCAAGGGGAGAAAGTTGGTTGATTATTTTCCTAAAGGCTAAACAGCAGGAATCCTCCAGGTTAGTTGCTGCTATTCATTCCCTGGAATGTGGCTAGTTATTTACCTCCCCAGAAGACATAGTTAAGGAATTCAGGGGTTACTATCAGCAACTATATAGCCCCATGGCTCATCCACCTACAAAGCAATATTTAGATACATACTTATCAGAATCTCATCTCCCTTCTCTCTCTGAACCCTAAGAGCTTTCCTGATGGCAGCCATTTCAGAGACAGAATTAATTAGAGTAAGTAAGGATTTCCCCATAGAAAAAAATCCCCATCTGGATGGATTTTCTCCCAATTTATATAAAGTATTTGCCAAACAACTAATTCCAGTACTCTTACCCCTTTATCAACATATTCTTTCTCGATCTGAGTCAGATAAATCTATATTTGAAGCCCTGATTGTCCTCCTTCCCAAATCTGATAAGAGTCAGGAGGTAGTGACAAGCTATACACCAATATCACTTTTCAATCAAGACATCAAAATCGTGTCTAAACTTTTAGTTGACCATCTTAGTAAAGTTCTCCTGGATCTTATAAGCCCAGGACAAGTAGGCTTTATGAAGGGATGATCCTCAGTGGATCATTTGCACACCCTAGCCCATGTCTTCTTGGTCTCCAGTGACACTAATTTACCAGCTGCACTGGTCTTCCTGGATGCTAAGAAGGTATTCAAAAGGGTTAAATGGAACTATCTATTATGTACCCTGAATGCATTTCATTTTCTCCCAGAGTTCCAGAAATGGATAAGTGCCCTGTATAAATCCCCTTCAGCTTGGGTGTCTAGTAATGGGGTGAATTCTGAATTGTTCCCTTTATAATTGGGTACAAGCCAAGGTTGTCGCCTGTCCCCACTCCTCTTTAATATTTATCTCGAACCCCTTATCTGAAGACTGATCGACTGTCAAAGGGTTCAAGGTATAACTTTTCAGGGTCACATAGTTAAAGTTTCTAGGATGCAGATGACCTTCTCCTTCAAATATCTCACCCAGCATATCCATCCCTCCCATGCTGGAAATCATCAAGGACTTTAGCAGAATCTCCAACTACAAATTAGATATTGAAAAGACAGTTGTGTTCCCCTTAACCATAAAGTTATGAAGCACACAATCACTGACCTAGTGCACTCCTAGAAATCAGACTCCTTGTGATACCTCAGAATAGAACTCACAAAGAGTATGGCCCACCTACAGAAGTTAAATCTGGATTCTCTTGTTCATACGATCAGTCAGGATTTAAAGAGATGGTCCCTTCTCCCAATATCCCTTTGGGGTAAAATTAACCTGATTAAAATGAATGTTTTTCCCAATATCTTTTATCCACTTAATCTTCTAAATATCTGGCTTCCCCTTTCATGGTTTGAAAACGTTCACAGAGTCATCACAGATTTTATTTGGGTCGGGAAAAGACCACAGATGGCCTTTCATAAACTAGCTGCCCCAAAGTGATAGGTGGGTTACATTTGCCAAATATAGGTTTTTATTATTGGGCTAGTCACACAAACACATATCTCAGGTGGATGCCTGCTGGTGACCCTCAGTCTCCTCTCCCATTCCTACCCATCTGGCTCAAGATTGAGTTAACTCAAATAAAAGCCTATGGCCTCTCTCCTGCTGCACTCCTATTCACATAGCTGAGTTCCTTCCCTTCTCAATGGTGGGGAACTCCCATAGGACCTCCATTAGAATTCATACCCAGCTTTGTTCCTTCTTAAAATATAATCACACTTTGGATCTTGGCTCAACCCTTGAGGGGTATCCTGAATATCAGGATAGTTGGTAAAACTCTCTTGAATGGATAGTTATCGCAGTTAGGGGACTGCCAACTCAAGTACTTTGTCAAAGAAGAAGGGGCGTGGCTTTCTTCCCTGGAAATTATGAACAAAATCTAACATCTTGAAGTCCTACATTTTTGAGGTTTACCAGTTGCATCACCTTTTGATAAAAACTTTTGGAGAGGTACCCCCACTGTCTTTGAGCATATCTTTCCAAGCGGAACTGAGTTCCCTGGCTGGCTTCCCACAAGCAGTATCCAAAATGTATGGAGTGCTATACGATTGGACTTGTCCAGATAGTTTTGGCCCTACTGCTTTTTGGTCATCCGTTTTCCAGACATGACCATAAATTGACCCCTCTTATGCAGTAATTGTCACAGGCTTCTTACCCAAGACAGGCTTAGGCTTATGCATTTCCAAATATTGCATAATCTTTATTATTCTCCACAAATATTGGCAAATGTGGTATTGCAAGTTACCCCACCTGCACTCGGTGCAAGCAAGGTGAGGGTAACCTGCTTCACATTTTCTGGTTGTGTCTAAAAGTGCCCCCCCCATGGTCACTTGTTAAACAAAGAGTAGACCCCCTTTTAGGCCTGGCTGATTCATTTTCACCTGAAATCTGCCTGTTAGGGGATTTCTCATCAATATTAGACCTTATCTGAAAGTACCACATGGCCTTAATCTCGATGTCAGTTAAAAAATTGGTCCTGAGATATTGGAAAGATACTAACAAAATTACTTATACAGAATGGCTCCAAGAACTCTTGGCAAACCTTAGAACTGAAAAGACCATAGCAAGTCTTTATAATAGATTCTAAAAGTTCAACAGAATATGGGGCCCTCTACAAACCCTTTACTCCTAAAGATCTGTTGATGATGGTACCTCAACCTTACCATATTGACTATATAAGTCTGTAACTCTGTGCTGGGTTTTTGGGGGGGTAGGGAAGGGGGGAGGAGGGGAGAATAGATCTCCTACTTTTGTCCTGCTAAAGCTGAATAGTCCATGTATAATGTTGATCTATTCTCTGTATTGTATTGTAAAATATTTAATAAACTTTGAATTGAAAGAAGGCTATATGCCACCATTTATTGACCAAAACAATAAAAAGTGAAACATACTCCCACACAGATGATGCTTCATGCATGTACTACGCCCTTTATTAAAGCATTGCATTATCAGTATAAGACAGCATATTTAAATTACAGATTGTCTAGTGTGCTTACCTGGTAAACAAAAGACCATGAAGTGACATACTGTATGAGTATATTGCCTACAACATCATGAGTAATTGTATACTATTCCCTAACATCTGAGATCCAGTCCTTAACTCAACCATCTGCTTATATGATTATAGCATTGAAGATCGCTTGAAGACCTTTCCTTCCCTTGCCTTATTACTTTTTAATTCATTGCCAAAATAAATGTTGTTAAGGCTACACTTAAAATAAAAAGCCCCAAAAACTTGGGGAGTGCAATGTTAAGTTAAAGGAAAAAAACTCTCCTATGTCTAGGGGAATGTGTAGTGTGGTGTGCCTTGGAGTTTGAATATTTTTTCAATGGATTACGAAAGTCAGGCTTGACAGTCCTCTGGAGACAAAGAAAATCAGCTGAGTTACAGGATATACTGTTGAATTCATGTATGATGTTTCCAGCTTTCTTGCATTTCACAAAATTCGCAGTCTACAGCATGAGTGGAAAGTATAGCATTTAATGAACTTAAAACTTACAATATAGTAACTCAGGGTGACCACCTTAAAACCAGCATCAGGAAATCAGCTGATGGTTAGTGAGAAGCTGTGTGAAAATCACTGAGCTAACCAGAATACCATGCTTGCCTTCATTAAATATAATCTTCAGCCATACATCCAGTTTGTGTGCCAAGAAAACAATCTGGCAAATGAACAGCATACATTACTCATCCTGAATCTTTATAGGATGCATACAACACCTGCCATCCTTGAAAAACTAGAACAAGCAGCAATAGTGCCCATTTTTGTCCTGGATTCTTGCACAGACTTTCTGCTGCCACTCAATGTGTCTATAAATAAACTTTTCAGTGGTTACTTAAAAACTAGCTTTATGGAGTGGTATTACTCAAGGTATAATTGAGCAACTCAATGCAGGCTCATAGTGTGTGGACATTAAGGTGGTCCCAAGAATGAACTCATTAAAGATAAACCATGCAAAGTGGCTGGTCACATCATTTAAAAAACTGAGTGGGTGCAGAAATGACTGTTCACATGGTATTGCAGAAGCTAGGATCACAGACTTGCACTCAGCACCAAAACATTGGTACAGTAACAAATAGCAGAACCAGATTACTGTATTTCTTGTGGCTTTTTAAAATAATTCTAAAAACTGTTTTTATTTTGCAGGATGCAGCTCAATAAACATCTGGAGAAACAGAAGCAGCCAGTGAACCCTAAATAACACTAACAACCAATGACCAACAGAATCTGGGAAAGCTATAATTGATTTTTTTAAACTCCCAGTAAAAAAACTTTAAAAATACAGTACTAATGTCTGCTTTGGTTACAAATATGCATTCAATCAATCAATCAATCAATCAATCAACATTTTATTTGTATAAGGCACCCTTCCTATGCTCATGGCGCCTTTACAATACACAATAAAAGCACACAATATTACAGTTTAAAACTAGATAAAACATATCAGTGTGCACTTAATAAATTCCTGAGAAAGCCTAGTTAAATAGGTGGGTCTTTAACAGCTTTTTAAAACCCTCTACAGTCTGGCTGTCTTGTATCTGGTGAGGTAGAGAATTCCACAGGTTAGGTGCCATAAAGGCAAAAGATCTTCCTCCTGATGTTTTTAGGGATACCCTGGGAATCTCTAGCAGTCCCTCACCAGAGGATCGGAGTGAATGGGTGGGACAGTAAGGACATTAGAGTTCTTTCAGGTAGTGAGGTCCCTGCTCATGTAGGGCTTTATAGTTCAGCAACATGACCTTGAAGATAATCCGCCACTGTATTGGCAGCCAGTGCAGTTCACGCAGCACAGGTATTATATGACTGGATCGAGAGGTTCCAGTCAACAACCTGGCCATTGCATTCTGCACTAGCTGCAAGTGACAGATATCTGCCTCCAGTAGCTCTAGATAGAGGGCATTGCAGTAACCAAAATAACTGATGACAAAGTCGTGGACCAAAGTAGGAAGATCTTCGGGTGAGTCCAGGTGCTTCATCCTTAGATGGTAATAGGAAGATTTGACTACAGCTGAAGCCTGCACCCTCAGGGTTAGGTCTTGTCAAATACCACGCCCAGGTTTCGCACCTGGCCCGAGGCACTAAGTGGGGTCCCCCCAAGATATAATCCTGAGAGTTTTCCCACCCATGCTCCTATCATCCTATATCCAGGGTCCACCACCAATACCCTGTTTTTCTTTAGTTCAACAGAAGCCAGCTGGCACTCATCCAGTTCTGAATCTCCAGTAGACAGTTATTAAACACCGCAGCAGAATCTAATTCCTGTTCAGGCACAAAAGACATGTACAGTTGAGAATCATCAGCATAACAATGAAAACTCAGCCCCGTACCATCTTATAATGTCCCCTAATGGGAGCATGTACACCTCAAATAACATGGGGGACAGCACCGAGCCCTGTGGAATAGTATAGTACCGTAAGTTGACATTTATAGCTGCAGGCTGATTAAACCGATGACCACAGGAGATGCATTAGACATGGGAAAGCATTTTGTGTGCTGTTTTTTTAAAATTTCACTAATTAACATTTTGGTCACACGTATACTGGTACTACTGAATGTTTACATTTGTAGTTGCAGGCTGAGGCTGATGAACATGATAGACATGGCAAAGCTCTCTTTTTAATCTTTGCTTTCAATAAGGGATCACGTAATGTTACGATTACTGTCTTGTCAATTTAGTGCACCCACTGTCACTACAAACATAGTGAGATTAATTTAGCAGTGATTATATTGAATTCTACAGTATTTCACCATTTATCGATCAAAACAATAAAAAGCGAGACACACTCCCATGCAACTGATGTTTCAAGCATGTACTATGTGCTTTATTAAAGTATTGCATCATCATCAGTATAACACAGCATATCTATGCTACAGAGCATAAAGTGCCAGTGCAAATTTACATCTTGCATTGACAGCACCTTATTAAAGACAATGCATATAACCTTACATAAATACTAATACAGTGGTGCAACCACTAATACCAAACAAGCATTTGTCAATACCGAATGTTTGATTGCTGGTATTAGCATTGGAAATGCAGGAGTTAGACAGATGTGAAGTAGGAATGGTGGCAGTGACGTATTGAGCTTCACGCTAACCCCACCTCTACCCTGCAGAGACGGACAGGTATTGGGTATGTGTATGTGTTGTCGCCCATAACGTTCATGCCATTTCACCTCACGCTATCCTGCAGAAACTGACAAGTGCTGAGGTGTGCCTTGGGGTGTTCAGCTTTACAGTCACCCCACTCCATAAGGACATAAGCTGAAATGGGTGCAATATAGAATGGGGTGAATTGTGGGACCAAAGAATTCAAGGCACACCTTGATGCCTGTGGCTGGATGCAGGGTGGGGGTGGAATGGGATGAGCATTACAGTTGGCAATCCAAAGGCACACCCCTGATGTCTGTCGGTCTGTAAAGGGTGAGAAGTTATAGGGCATTTGTTGGTATTTGCAGTAAAAATGTTCAAAATGGTCATTTTGTGGCCCCCACCTCATGAAAGCATTTGGGACCTCTTCTCATGAACAGTAGCACTGTGATTTTGTCAATGTGTCCTGAATTTGAGTTTCCACAGTGACCGTGCCATTGTGCGCCAGATGCACGAAAACACAAATAGGGCAGGATGTAAAGAATGACAGCTTTACCATTCATAGGGAGGTGTGAAGAGATGGCAATGTTGAAAATCTGTAGTGAAAAATATTAAAAATGCTCAGACGTCTGAGCGTACATGGAAACTGCAGAACGCATGCATGTAACACAGTCATTTAGTGGAATTATTTCAGTAAATTTTCAGCATAGGCATTTTGTGACCTCTGCTCATGAACAGTGTCACTATGATTGTCTTAATCTGTCCCGAACATTGATTTCCCACAGCAACTGCGGTATTTTGTGCCTGATGTGTAAATGCATATTTCGGGCAGGATGTGAAAAATGACAGCTGTTCTGTTCATAAGGAGGTCTCGAAAAATGGCAATGTTGAAAATCTGGAATGAAAATACTACATATTTGCAAAGCTCCGAGGGTGCATGGAAACTGCACAATGCATGCTTGTAACACAGTCATTTTATGGACATTTGTCACCAAATTTTCAACATAGGCATTTTAGGACCTCTGCTCATGAACAGCGTCACTGTGATTTTACAAATCGAACATACATACGAACATAAGAACATACAAATCTGCCAGCAGAACACACCAATTGGTTTATGTAAGTCTGCTTGAGTGTGCAGCTAGCACCCTAGATTGCAGCTGCCCTAGCCTCCTCCCCCTCAGTTCCTCCTCCGCTTGTCCCAGCCCCTGCCCCCTGACTACATCTCTTGCATTATCCCACTCCTCCTTAAAGCTATTGACTGTTCTACATGTTACCACCCCCTCTAGCAGCGCATTCCAACTAGACACCACCCTGTCAGAGAAGTAGTGCTTCCTCATTTCCCTCTTGAAATGTCCCCTTTCCAACCTTAGTCCATGTCCCCTCATCTCATAAACACCCCCTTCAGTGCTAGGTTTATTTACCCCTCAGGTAGTTAAATGCTTCAATCATATCCCCCCCATCCCTCCTCTCTTCCAGTGTGCACATGTTCAGCTCCTTCAGCCTAACTTCATATTCCTTTCTTTCCATTCCCTTTAACATGTTTGTTGCCCTCCTTTGCACCCCCTCCAGTAACTTTATATCTCTCCTCAGGTATGGCCTCCAGTATTGCACATAGTACTCTAGGTGTGGTGTGACCAATGATCTGTAGAGAGGTAGGATCACATCCCTGTGTCTGGATGAGAACCCCCTTGTAATGCATTCCAGCATCCTGTTTGCTTTTGCTGCTGCTTTCCTGCACTGGGCCAAGTCATTCATGCTTCCAGTTACCAACACTCCAAGGTCCTTCTCTTCCTCTGTGATCCCCAACCAATAGTCCCTCTTCTGGTTCAGAGCCCTGAAGTGCATCTTTTTACATTTCTTTACACTGAATCCTAGCTGCCACTCCACTGACCATGTCTGTAGTTTGATTAGGTCCCCCTGCAGTTTTTCCCCATCCACCCTGTTCGTCCATCACTGCACCCAATTTGGTATAATGTGCGAACAGACTAACCTTGCTCCCCAGTCCATGTGCTATATCGGAGATAAAGAGCCCAAATAGCATCGGGCCCAGCAATGACCCCTGCAGCACCCCACTTGTCACTGCTCTTGGTTCTGAGAGCTACCCCACCACCACCACCACCCTCTGCACTCTCCCCTCCAACCATTGCTCTATCCATTTAGTCAGACCACCTTCCACCCATACTCCTCCTTCTCCTCACTTTTCTCCTCCTTGGCCAGTGTCCCTCCTCCTTATAGTCCACACCCTTTCTCTCCTTATTCTCACTGGGTGGCGGTGTCTTCTGTATTACACTCAGAAAACTCTGTCCACTCCCTCCCAGGGTTACTACGCCTCCGTCTTTACCTATATCTGGGGGGGTGAGCTCATTAGGCTCCCTTGTCCATACCTTTCTACCAACCTCAATTTTTGGCCACCCCCCACTAGTTTAAATCCACCTAAGTAGAGATATACCCCTGTAATCCTGCCTTTAATACTCCCCTCCCCCCCCCTTCCTGCTAAAGTGTACCCTGTCCGCCGTGTACAAGTCACTATTCCCCCCAGACCCTACCGAAGTTAGTCACTATCCCATAATTTTTGGTGTGGCACCAATCCCTAAGTCACTCGTTGAACTCCTCAAGCCTACCTTTCCTCCCCATTCTTGCTCATGCTACCAGCAGTACCTCCGAGAATGCCACCGACTTCCCCACCCCCTCACACTAACTGCCCAACTACTTGAACTTCCCCTTCACTTCTTCCACAGTCCCCCACGCCAAGTCGTTTATACTCACATGCAACACTAAATGAGGTTTCTTCCTCCCCCTCTCTGCACACTTGAGCAGTGCCTGCCCTGCCCTCCTGCAGTCAACCTGGGAGGTCAACCCAACACGGCTGTGCCTTTCCTTCTGCCCCATCTCATCCCTTTCAGTATAGAATCCCCAGAATGAGTACACCTTCCTTTCCCCTTTCACTTCTAATGTCCTTCCACCAACCCAGCATTGGTTCTTCGTGCCTTACTCTCACCAGCTGCTCCATCTGTGACTTCTGTATCTGTACCCCTTACTTCTGCCTCACCCCTTTTCTCTACCTTATTATTCCCATCCCCCTTGAACCCCTTCCCAGTCTGACTACTTCCTATTGAGCTTACCATGTCAACCTCCCCTCCTCCCCTGCTGATTTCCAACCCCTCTCCGATCCCCACTGTTGTTGATTTAGAGTCCCCATTCCCTTCTACCCTCATAGTGATGCCCCTCCCATCCTTCCCCCTTCCTGTAGCTTTCTCTCCTTCAGTCACCACCCCTCCTTCCTTACCAGCCCCCTTCTACCCTTTCATCCTTGCTATTTCTTCCCCTACCTGTTGCCATTCCTCTCATGCCCCGCTTGTCCTCCCCCCTCAGTATGTTCCTGCCCCCCCTTTCTCTCTCATAGCAGAGGTTTGAATCTATTCCTAGTTGATACTCCTCCTACATCTCTTCCCACTATCAGTTCCCAGCCTCCCACTTGTTCCCCTCCATGCCACCCCTGGTCCCTCCCTACCTGCAGCCATCTGCTCTCTCTCCCCTGGTACTCCTCATGATCTCTTCCTTCCCATCAGGAGGGCCCCCCCTTGCCTCGGGCACCCACTCCCTTCTCCTCTCTTTCTGTTAGTGCCACTGATACTGGGGTTGGGTTCACTCCCTAGTTGTTCTTCCTCCTCCTTCCCTCTTTGCCATCCCCTATCCCCCCAGCCAGGATGCCTACCATACTCATCTGCCTTGCCACTTAGACTCCTCCCTAACCTCCACAGTTCCTCCCTCAAACTAGCCAGCTGTCTACAGACCATACACCCCCCCATCCTCCAAGCCCAGTCCAGAATCATGGAGGACCCACACCCTGTACACCCCACCACCCTTCCAAAGATGCCCACCCTATTGACATGTGGCACCTGCCCCATTCTGGCCCCCATCTTATGTTACAGGCTCTTACTCCCAGGTTCTGTACCCTATTACAACTGTTAGGCCCCTATTTACTCAAATTCCTGTCCCCCACACTAGTCCCCCTACTGCCACCTGCCGACCTGGTTAATTCAGTCTCAAATCTCATCCATTTGATACTGTATTACTGTAGCAATCCTAAAGCCTCCTTGTCCATTTTTCACCCTTCAGCTGCCATACTTTTAGTTCTCAGCTCTCACATAGTTTCACTTAGCCCAGTTAGAAATCCTATTGCACTCCAAGTATTACTCAGCTCAGTTAAAAAAACAAACAGAACAAAAAATATGTATTATTACAGCAATCATAACAAGACATCTCAGTATTTAGCTCAGTTAGAGAAATAAACAGAACAACTGAATCTGTATTATTACACCAATCCTAAAAGTATCCAATCATTGCTTTCTTTCCAATCCAGAGACCCTTCTGTATTATGGGACCACTGAGGACCCTGGGCGGGAGGGTGTACAACTCTAAAGTCCAGGCAAAGCTCCATTGAGCTCACTTACTCCCCCTCTCTCACTCACTCATTCTATTTCTTCCGGTGCTGCAGGTTGCCCTTTTGTACTGGGCTCCTGCTTGCATTGGTGCCTTTTCTGCCCACGAAGAAATCCGCAGCAGTCCCGACAGAGCTCAGTTGAGCTCACTCACTCCCCCTTTCTCACTCCCTCATTCTGTTTCTCCCAGCGCTGCAGGCTGCCCTTTTGTACTGGGATCCTGCCTGCATTGGTGTCTTTTTCTGCCCACAAAGAAGTTGACAGCTGTCCTGACAGAACTCCATTAAGGTGGTTCACTCCCCCTCTTTCACTCACTCATTCTGTTTCTCCCAGCACTGCAGACTGCTCTTTCGTACTGGGCTTCTGCCTGCATTGGTGCCTTTTTCCTGCCCACAAAGTAATCTGCAGCAGTCCCAGCAGAGTTCCTTGAGCTCGCTCTCTCCCCCTCACTCACTCATTCTGCTTCTCCTGGCGCTGCAGGCTGCTCTTTTGTGCTGGGCTCCTGCATGCACTGGTGTCTTTTTCTGCCCACAATGAAATCCGCAGCTGTCCCGACAGAGCTCTGTTGAGGTTGCTCACTCCTCCTCTCTCACTCGACTTGTTCTGTTTCTCCCGGTGCTTCAGGCTTCCCTTTTGTACTGGGCACCTGCCTGTGTTGGTGCCTTTTTCTGCTCACAAAGAAATCCACGGCAGTTCCAACAGAACTCAGTTGCGCTTGCTCACTTCCCCTCTCTCACTCACTCATTCTTAATCTGTTCCAAACACTGATTTCCCCAAAGCGACCACTCTGACTACATGGAGAAGTGCGAAAACACATTTTGGCTAGGATGTGAAAAATGACAGCTGTACTGTTCATAGGAGGTGTGAAAAAATGCCAGTGGTGAAAATCTGGCATGAAAATATTACAAATTTGTGAAGTTACAAGGGTGTGTGGAAACTGCCCAATGCACACTTCTAACAGAGCCATTTTATGGACTTGCATCACCAAATTTTCAACATAGACATTTTAGGACCTCTGCTCATGAACAGTGTCACTGTCATTTTCTCAATCTATCCCAAAACTGATTTCCCACAGTGGCCGCGCTATTCTGCGTCGAAAGTGTGAAAATACATTTTGGTCAAGTTATGTAAAATGACAGCTGTACTGTTCACAAGGAGGTGTTTAAAAATGCCAATGTTGAAAATCTGGAGTGAAAATATTACAAATTTGCGATGGTACAAGCGCTCATGGAAACTGTGCAATGCACACTCATAAAAAAAAGTCATTTTTTGGATTTTTTCACCAAATTTGCATAATAGGCTTTTTAAGAGCCCACCTCATGAACAGTGGCACTGTCATTTTGTTAATCAGTCCCGAAAGGTGATTCCAAGTAGTGACCACAAAATCACCTTTCAGGACTGAATAATGCCATGATAATAGCTGAATTCATGATGAGGGGTACCAATAACCTATGTTGAAAATCTGTTGCCAAAATTCCCCCAAATGCCAGAGATATTCACCAAAGTTGAAAAAAAAATATTTGTGCCATTATACAGCTTATCAGCATTTCTTCAGTTCGCAGCTGGCTTTGAAGAGTGCAGATGTGTTCCCGGTCCTCCCGAAGATCATCGTGCTGGGCTCCGGAGATAAGTATGGGGTGAGGGGGAGTGTGGGAAGGCAGGGTGTGCAGAAGGTGATTGCAGGTTGGGGATGGGACTACTGGACTTTTTTTTTTTTAACAGGGACATTTGGCATGCTGGAGTGGGCTTCCAGCATGCCACCTGAGTGTTTTGGGGAGGCTGTAGCCAACAGGTGATAGGGCACCCCGTCGGCACACAACAAATTTGGGGGGGACATTATGTCGATGGGGTGTGGGCTTCCCCATCAACAAATTTACTGGAAAGGGTGGGGACTGAAGCCAACGGGGATTGAGGCCCCCGTCGGCAAAGAAAGATTGTTGGGGGTGCATAATGCCGAGGGGATTGGACACCCCCTCGGCACACAATAAATGAGAGATGGGTTACAGTATGCCGACGAGGAGTGGACTCCCCCATCAGCAAATGTACTGGGTTAGGGGCATGCAGATGGCAAGGTGCCACCCTGCAATGACGGGTCACTCCCTCATCGCAGCGAAATGGCTGATGCTGCAATGATGAGCCGGCCCTTGATTACAGCGTCAAAAATGTTTCAACTTGGTGGCACTTCTGCAGAACCAGTGTCTTCTGGACACTGGACCTGCATTGGTCCACCAGTGCCAAGCCCCCAAATGCAGTGCTCCCATTGACTGCCACAGTGCCACATCTCCACAACCCTCTTGTCTCCTAAGCTGCCGCATCAGCACCAGTAATCATAATGGTAGCCCTCCCTGGTGCCATGTCCAGTCCCCCTCCCACCATCACCAACATGGATGTCACGATGTACATTAAATTTCAAACTATCTCTTGTGTCTTGTGGACCCCTTACACCTGGAGGCAGATTTCCACTACCCCCACACCCCCTAGAACAGGAGCGGATGACCAGCACAGCTCTCCACTCACCACCATGGCTGGCCACCCTTCTAAGCAGAATGAATGAGCATGCACATGTCTATGTGCTCATTCATTCTGCATAGTCGGGCGGCAAGCCATGGCAGTGAGTGGAAGGCTGTGCTGGTCATCCGTTCCTCATCAGGGGGTTGCAGGGTGGAGGGGATCTGCCTCCAGGGGTGGGGGGTCCACTAGATGCCAGGGATAGTTTCCAATGTAATGTACATGGGGACATCCATTTCATCGATCGGCTATGGTGGGAGGGGGGACCGGACATCACACCAGGGAGGGCTACCATTACAGTTTCTGGGGACAATGGTCAGCCAGTGGGATAGGGGGCCCTCCTGTAACCAGGGTTGTATTCCAATTGTCTGTGCAGTACTGACCTCCATTGTAATGGTTAGCTGACATTGCAGTTGGCAATCATATGCCTATGGTGTTTGGTGCACGATGTTTTGTCCTGCGATGTTTCTAACCCAAAGTCTCTATAAGGTAGCCAATAGTCAACACAGGTGAGTAGGATTATGAATTTTAGGGTGACCATAAATGATCACCCTCACAGGATGAGGTACAAATAAAAATTGTGAGTTTTTTTAAAATGACATCATGAGGTAAAGTATCATACAGAATCAAATTAATCAACTTTCATAGTCTGCTATAGGGTCTCCTCAAAATACAGGGAAAAGGGGGAACTCACTGAAACTTGCAGATAGGCAATTCAAAGGCACATCTAGAAGCACTTTTTCACTGAAAGAGTGGTTGACAAGTGGAACAAGCTGATTGAGGAAGTGGTTCAGATAGGGATGGATGAAAGTTGCAAATTCCACCTTGGCAGAACTTTTGCAGAATTTTGGAAATTCCATGAAAGTATTCACACTTTCATCTATGGTGAAATCGGAAACTTCTGACCATTTTCCATGGATTTCAACTCTTTTCCACAGAATTTTTGGTCTGAACTGTGTAATAATACATTAACCTGTGGAATTTATTCCATCCACAGTTTAATGTATTATTTACTGATACAGCCCCCTTCCCCCGCCAATCGCTGGCAACTGACCTTCCTTTCTTATGCCCACCCCCCCGATCACCAGCCCATATAACAAAAATTGCTGTGTCCAGTCCCACCACCCACCCACTGTTCACCCCATCATATGCAAAATAGTAATATCTTCAATCCTCATTCCTGGTGCATCTAGTGGCCCCCCACCCACTGATCACAGGCCCCATATAGAAGAATACCCTCAGTCCCTGTTGTCTAGGCCCCCACCCACTGATTGCCGGCCCATAGGAGAAAAACATTTTGGTGTCCAGTCTCCCCTCCAGCTGCCAATCGCCCCTCCATATAAATAAATAAGACATTCTTTTCTCTTTCTCTGGTGTCTAGTGGACCTCCCCACTCCCCCACCCTGGCAGGTAGTCCATCACCACCCCACTCCCCCATCCCAATCCCAAATGGACAACCAGCACAGCCCTCCTCTCTCCTTCATGGCTGGCTGCCTACTTGGCTGAATGAATGAGCACATGCGCTCATTCATTGTAGCTCTCAGTCATCTTACAGCATAGTTTTCAGGGTGCAGAGAAGGGGAAGGGGCCATTCCAGTTGCCTTTTGGGTGGGCAGAATGGGGGGGAAATGGCAATGTGGACTCTCCAGATACAAGCTACCTGATGGCAGCACTAGCGAAGCACCGCCCCTTGTAGTTAGGGGATACCTGTGGACCGCAGAGTTGGGAATACTGCACATGCACAATACTGCACCACGGCAAGGCCATGGATCCAGGCATGGGGGGAAGAGGAGGTTTATTGGTAGTTCCTAATAGAGGTAGGGTTATAGACAAAAGAGGCATGGAAGGCACAGAAAGGAGGCACAAGCAGAAGAGGAGAGCAGATTATACAAAAGGGAAGGATGGGTGCACGATGAATGGCAGGGGATCTCACGCATGCATGAGCATGATAGTCATCATCTTGGGTACGATGTTGCCAGCATGCATGCATGATACAGGAGAGAGACACCATTTTCTATTGGACAGACCGCTCAGGCACGAGCATAATTGCCACCATTTTGGGCAAGGCAGAACCAGCGCACATGTGCAGTACAAGGGAGATACCATGTTTCAGATGACAAATGGGGCTCATCTGCACATGCACGAGGTCAGAGCTGCCATATTAGGTATGGTGGTGCTCACACGAGCAGACCTCCATAACAAAAAAATTAATAAATAGTGGGAATGAAAGGTGAGGCTAGAAGGGCAAACTGAGGAACAGAGTTTTTTTTTTGTGAGGGCACGGAAGCGAGCTGCACAATGGCAAGAGGGTCATAAGTCTAAGCTAACTAAGGGCCTCTGGGCATTGGAATGATAAATGGAGGGAGTGCATGGCATGGCAGCAGCAGACAGGCATATTAGGCAAAAAAAAAAAGATTATTTTACTTGGGAACAGGGATCGTAAGTCACGGTCCCAGAGCCTCTGTGAGATGGGAGATGGGAGAAGTGTCTAATGCCACGAGACCAGGGATGCCAGAGCAGCCAGAGACCTCAGAAACATGCCAGTCATCTATGGGGGCATGGCCAGGGTTGTGGATTTGTGAATGTACTCAGTACTTAGGACAAAGATATAGAGGTGGACACGCAGGTGGCTGGTGTGGACCAGCAGAGGCTTACTAAACAATAAAAATAAAAAAATGATATAAAAAAACAGAGAGAAGAAGGAATGGGCAAACAAATCATAAGGGAAAGTTCAGGGAATTAACTTGGTGATGTTTATGAGTTACAGATGGCAGCATGAGGAGAAGGTAGCAGTGGAGCAGGAGCAGGTAACTGTGCAGGGGCCTTGCAGCAGGCAATGGATGTGATGCACCAGCTGCAGGCTAAGGTGGATGCAGCCTAGTAGATGGGAGGAGCACAGAAGAAAGCACAAAGAAAGAGAAAGGAGCTTGAAGAAGGCCCCAGAGGACAGGAAGAACGGACAAGAAAGCATGGCAGAAGTGCCAAAGGGAAAAGGTGTAAGAAAAATGTTATTGACATTTCTAGGGCAGGGAACCTGCAGGAATTTTTAGAAGGGATAATCAAGGAATTGGAGCCTGAGGGATAAGGGAACATAGTGGATAAAGGAGGTACTAAAGGAAATCAAGGGCATATATGTGGAGGGGCCAGGGGAGGATGGAACCGGGGGGGGGGACACCCTGAGTGACGATAACATGACACCGGGGGTCATGATAGGTGACCATATTACTCAGTTTTTAAAAGATAAGATATGAAAGATGGAGTACGTGGATATTATTGCCCTGGTGGACAAAGACACAGTGAAGAAATATGAAGAGAAACAGTGCATAGGTAAAACCGAAATGGCAGCAATGCTGGTTCTCTTGGGGGAAGCTACAGGAGGACAAATCACATAAAGGGAAGATCATGGAGGCATGGATTATAGGATTTACATACTTTAGTTCCATCCTCCTTGAAAAACACCCAGGGTTGGCCAGGCCACTGTTGACATACTCATAGATAGTGTGCACTGCAGACAAGATGCACGGGTTGGGGGGTATGACTGGTTGATGTATGATGAAAAATGCCAACAGAGAATGGTGTCACATGGGGATATCAGGTGGGACACAATGCATCTGAATATATGGTTGGAGACCATGACAGTGCAGTCGAGGTTTGAGTGAGAGGGCAGGAGGTTAGAGGCAGGCAGCCAACAAAAATTGTGCTGGAGCTATAACAAAGCTCAATGTATTTGGGCCGGGTGTAAATTTTGGCATTTGTGCTCCAAGTGTGGGAGAGCCAGTTTACTGTGATAATCACTCTGATGGAATAACATGGCACAAAAAATTTAACGGACAATGGCGCTGACAGTATGTACAGGAATAATTAAGTTTCTGCAGGCTGCTCTGCCCACCGCACCCCTTTGCTAGATTAGTATGAACTCCAAGGGGAGATGCATGTTAGGCAATGGCAATATTCAGGTGGGTGGGCACAGTGATAGGGGAAGTTGGTGAGGCAGAACAGCTTGAGGCAGGGATTTATCGATACGTGGGGGAGGAGGGAATGCAAGGGGGGCAGGTACATGGCATCTAAGGGGAAAAAAAAAACACAAACCATATACAGAGAGGTGAGACCTGAAAGCACAACAGCTATAGGGACCACCACCATCCACAGGTTGTTGCTGTATCCATTGAGCCATGGCAATGGCATGCTGGCAAGCAAACATTTGGAAGGTGAAAACAGTCACAGGGATAGTGCTGTTATGTCCATGCTATGCTTTCCCTTTTGCTGTTCTCACTTACCATTTATTGTTTATGAAGTTTTGTGCCACGCTGTAATACCCCAACTATATTCACAGGTGAAGGTGGAGATGCTTAGGGAATAACCAGAAAGGTACCCGGATTAGAAGGCAAACACTGTGCTATGGGAGGGGGTTCACAGTAGGCTTTAAGTTACAGTATGAAGGGCAGTGTAAGGAAATAAGGCAAATAATCTCTGGTGAATGCAGGGAAAGGAGGACACAGCAGCCAAGAGTGTATTAAAGGAGATGGGAGCAGGAAGGGTAGAGGGCTCATTTGCAGAACTCCTGTTTGAGCTGTTGAGGGTGTTACCACTGGGGCTAGTGCCCAAGAAGCAAAAGGGGGACCACCAACTTATAAATCACCTGTTGTACCCAGATGGTGAATTAGTCATTGATTTCAAAGGGGAGGAGCAGCAGTTAGTATCATATACCACACTGGATGATGCAGTGGTAATAATCAGAGCAGTGGAGGGGGATTGGCTAGCTAAGACAGACACTGAGGCAGCCTTCCGGTTGCTCTCAGTATGTGCGGAGGACTGGTAACTGTTGGGCTTTAAGTTCCAAGATCAGTATTACTTTGATAAGGCAATGCCCATAGGCTGTTCAGTTGCATGTGTGGCTTTCGAGACATTTAGCACGTGGCTTAATGGAATTTAGGGAACAGCACAGGCACAGGACCGTGGTACATTACCAATTTTTTTGCTCTTCAGGGAAGGGAAACAGGGAATGGTGAGAATGCTGGAAGAATTTCAGGAGATGTGTCAGAAGTCAGGGTTTCCTTTAGTGGGGGAAAAAGACCAATGGGCTAGTGAGGAAACTGGAATTTTTGAGAATAGAACTTTATATAAATGCAGAAGCATTCAGGTTACCAACAGAAAAGATGGAGAAGCTTAAAATGTTGATACAGACCATAAAGGGGAAGCATAGAGTCCCCTTGACACTAGTACAATTGTTGCAACATCTGAACTTTGCCTGCAGAGCAGTGGTTCCAGGGAGAGCCTTCATCCGCAGCTTAGCAAGGGCAACTAGGTGAGTCAGGCTAGCCCACCACTGGGTAAATACATAAAATGGCGTAAGACAGGATTTGGAGGTGTGAGAACAGTTGTTGGACAAATACAATGGGGTGACTTTCTGGCAGGAAGACTGGTTGTTTAACATGGATCTAGAGTTATACATGGATGCATTGGGAGCATGTGGTAAGGGGGCATACTTTGAAGGTGAATGGATATCAGAAGCTTGGCCACCAGAGTGGAAGGATAAGGGGCTGATGAGGGACATTACACTGTTGAAAATTTTTCCAATATGGGTGGCAGTAAAGATTTCGGGGGAGAGGCTCCAGAATAAGAGGGTAATATTCTAGTGGCAGATGGCAACAACAGAACCGGTACCGAAGGGTATTGCAACAGATGGTGATGTTAGATCAACAGCTAAACTTATAATTTAAGGCAAAACATATAGAGGGGGTCAAGAATTCAGTGGCTGACAGCCTTTCTCATCTTCAGTTGGACAGGTTCAGATGCCTGGCGCCCAGGATGGCAGACAGGAAAACTGAAGATCTGCCTCAGTTATGGTGGACTGGATGGGATAAGCCCAGCTGCTATCCTGAAGCTCCTGGGTGCCAAGGACAATGAAGGTCTATGAATGTGGTTGGAAATCATTTCAAAACTTCAGAGCAGGGCCCAGAATGGAGGTGAGTGGGTCAGTGATGGATGAACAAGCGATGCAGTATATGGTAGGGAAGTGGGATGAAGGGATATCACTTTTAACCATGGGAATACAAATGGCAAGTATAGGATTCATATACAGCCAAAAGGGGAGAGGAAAGCCGAGTAGGACCACAGTAATTAGAAGAATACTGCAGGGGTAGCAGACATTATAAGACAGAATACTAGATAAAAGATGACTGCTTTCAGCGGTTCTTCATGGTAGAAGATGCAACAAAGTAATCATGAACTCCAAAAAGACACTCTTGATGCTCTTTGGCTCTGTACCTAAACTTAAGGTCTGCCCCTCCACTCTGGATATATATGGATCTGGTGGCTCTCCACTTGAGGTTGTTGACTTGTTTAGGTACTCTGGAATCACATTAGACCCTTCCCTGGATTTTAACCTCCACACATCGTCAGTCTGCAGATCTGTCAACACAAAACTGGGCATTGCTTAAAAGATTAGGCACAATCTCACTGTTGCTGCTAGGTTTGCCATTACTCAAGGTTTACGGAGGCCCAGCCTCACTTATGAACTAATATCCTATTTGAGGGTGAAAAAGGGGCTGCTAACCAAATGAAACACTTGCTATAATAACATCTGTAGATTTGCACTGTTGGTGCCTAGGCTTATCCATCACCGTGTTCTCTATGCTAGCCTCTGCTAGATAGCCCCATCCTCTTATAGACTATACACTGCTGCCTGTACAGTGTATAATATTATTAGCGTGGGTGTCCCCAAATCACTTGTCAGCATGTTTACACCCGCATCACAGTCCTAGTCCCTGAGGTCAATTGGCAAGTCACTCCTTGATATCCCTAAATGCTCCACAAAGATGGGTGAGCAAGCTTTCTCAGTGTTTGCACCCAAGCTATGGAATTCCCTTCCAATGACTATCAAAAGTGTCAAGTTACACCAGGTTCTGAAGAATGATCTTAAGTAATTATATCTGAGGCACTGACTGTTGTAACTTATAATCTGCATATCTCTTATTACTTTGCACTTATTTCTGATCTGTTTCATGCCTTTCTGCCTGCTCCATGTGTCGCATATTGTTTCAGTTTCTGTTCTTACCTTGTTTGTGTTCATTTGATCAATTGTAATCTTATGCTTTACCTGTATGAATTGTTGTTTTCACTTGTGTCTGTAACCCTCTCAGGTCATGCCTGAAAATAGGCAATGTTTTTGTCTAGAGCACCCATTCGGTAAATGAAAATCAGCTGAATAAATGAGAAATGTGGGAATCCTGGGAAGCATCTCTAGTACACATTATGAAACAATGTTGTTCATAGCCATCTTTTTGATCATGTTCAAAGGAGCAATCTGGGTGAGCGAGGCAGTGGTGCAGAGCAAGCAAGATGTGGCATGAGGGTTGTGATGGGAAAAAGTGTGGTGGGTAAAGAAAAGATTGAGATATGGTTAGGCAGTTCAAAGATCAAACAGGCCACGGAACATGGGTGGTTATAAAAGAAGGCAAAATTGGGGAATGATGTGCAGTGTGGGAATATAAAGAGGTCAGAGGGACATCAGTGAGCAACTTATTCATACATGGGAATGGGGAGCCCACTTCTGCATTCCAAGTGGTGGTGATTTTGAAGAAAGGTTTAAGGTTTTAGGGGGAGAAACTGGGAAGGTTCTCATCTAGTGAGGCCCCACCTGGAGTACAGTGTACAGTTCTGGAGACCATACCTACGTAAGGACATAGACAGGGTAGAGAAGGTTCAGAGGAGGGCAACAAAGATGGTGCATGGGTTGCATCACAAATCCTATGAAGACAGGTTGAAGGAACTGAACATGTACTCCTGGAGGAGGAGGAGGAGAGAGGGATATGATAGAGACATACAAGTCATCTTACAGGAGGAACAGGGTGCAGGAAAACAACACCATGTTTAAGGAAAAGATGTTTCAGGGACTAGAGGGCATGGGATGAAGTTGGAGGGAGGACGATTCAGAGGAAACATGAGAAAGAATTTCTTCACAGAACGGGTGGTGGACAAGTGGAACACCCTGCCAGAGGAAGTGGTGGGGGCTGAAACAATCACGGGATTTAAGAATGCATGGGATAGACATAAAGGAATTCTAGAGGTCAGGGGTAAGGGGAAATAGACTTCTAGGAAAACAAACTGAACTTACAAGCTCAAATGGGCAGACTAGGTGGGCCATAGGCCCTTATCTGCCGACACTGTCTATGTATCTATGTATCTATGTATCTCATTCCTTTCAGATTGGGGCATCCTCAGAGGAAGCCACAAAGGGGAAGTTGGCAGAAGAGGCAAAAAGGGTGGATAGGTGAATATTCCACTGCTATAAAAGAAATGTGAGGGACCTGATAAATTAGCATATGTGCATTTCACTCCATCTAGAAATAGCTAAGAAGATCTGTGCTTGGAACATGGGTCACTCATTTATTTACTGGGCTGAGCAGTGAGCAGCAATCAGACCTGGGGGGGGAGACAATTAAGGATGGACAAGGGCACAGGAGTGCACTGAAAGAGCTTATGGGGAATGCATTGGGCACAATTGCTACCACTGTTGGAGGATTTGAAGGTCAGATTACCTAAGCCGGATTTGTTGATCATACATTTGGGGGGGGGGATTATTTGGGCACAATGCCAGGGATTGACTTATGGAATACTATCAAAAAAGACTTCGGTATGATCAAGGGTTGGTGGCCAGAGCTGTTGTTAGCCTGGTCTAAGATCATTCCAAGGAGGGTATGGTGACATGCAATGGATATTAGGGCAATAGAGGGGGACAGGAAGAAGCTCAATCACAGGGTGGCAAAGATGATACAGGGGTTGGGGGAATTACATTAACGTACAGGGGCATCTCACATGAGTTTGAGGGTCAGTACAACCAGGATGGGGTACACATCATTGACAATGGGCTAGGCACATTCAATTTGCAGTTAGAGGGGGTGTTGGAGGAATGGTGGGCGGTAGCCAAGGCCTAATGGGGGGAAAGCCCATCATTCAGCACAATAGCTGGAGATGGGCTAATGGAAGGAAGAGAAGAAAAAAGGGGAGAAATTGGGGTAAAAAGGGGGGGAGAGAAGACACAGGAACAGGATGGTAGGGCCCCAGGGGGTACTTGGCCAGGGAAAGCAGGACATGCATTGGGTTTATACTCAGGTGTGGCCTGAGAACCTGGTGAGATTTTTGTACCTCAGAGGGCAGAGAAGGGGTGTCAGGTTTCCAGCCAAGCCCGGATGTTGGATTTCCACTACAGCTCAGTAAATGAAAGAGGAAGGAAGGAGAAAGTTGTAAGGAGAAGGGTGGTAACAAGCAATGGGCATAAGGGTTACAGGACCGGAATAGGACATAATGGATGAACATGTAAATGTATGGAAATATGAATCATGGATTACAAAGAATGCAATAAATTGAAGGAAGATTAATTTTTGAATCAAATAAGCCAACTGAGCAGCCAAAAAGGGTGTGGTGTGTTTTATTTGGGGGATATCCCATGACAATGAATTCCTAGAGTTTGAGAACCATACAGAAAAACTGATCAGTTGCACCTAAAAACTTTTGTTATAACACTCATAAAAAGCTGAGAGACAGACTTGCAGAACCATTCATTTTTATGTTGCTTGCACGCATGTGCAAGAAACATAGTGCCATCATCGGAGATTTCAGAGGTGTGTCACCTCCTCCTCCTCCAATTCAGTCAGTGTGCTGGCAGGCGCAGCCCCTGTAAGCCAATGCATTTTGGAGCTGTCTATGACACGCTCCAAAATGCAGTGGCATACAGTTGAAAGGGGGAGCCACTCAGTGAGCACTGTTAAGATATCGGCTGCTCACGCGCAGCACCCCCCCCACAGACACACGCAAGGTACCGCATCGCGCACTGTATAGCCGGCGGGGTGCCCAATCCCATCGGCCTGAGCTGGCGCCCCTCAGTAGTAGGTGCCACGCTGAGCCTACCTCAGCGGCAAGCGGTCCTTGGCAGACGGGGTGCCCAATCCCCATTGGCTGAACGTCCCTAACATCCTTGTGCCATGCTGGGAGCCCACCCCAGCGTGGCAAACGTCTCACGTAGCATGGTTTTTTCAACCTGTAAAACGAAACGGTCCCACGGCGCTGCTTCCAACTCCCCTTCCACAACCCGCACCAGTCTTCCCACACCCTCACCCCATACTTACCTCCGACCTTGGCGATGATCGTCGGTGGACCGGGGAACACGTCTGCACTCTTCAAAGCCGCGACCCAGAACTGAGGAAATGCCGGTAAGCTGTATAATGGGCTAGATAGGGGTTTCAACTTGTTGCATATCTTCAGGCATTTTTGGTTTTTGCACAAATTTAACATGGGGTTTGGGACCCTTCTCTGAATGATGTCATACAGCTGTTATTCAGGCCCGGCGGTGATTTCGGCAGTGATCAGCGCAGTGATCAGAAATCACCCTTCGGCCTGACACACCGCCATGACAGTGACATCATTCATGAGAAGGGTCCTAAAACTCATGTTGAAAATTTGGTGCCCAAATTCCCAAAAATGACTGTTTTACGAGCGTGCGTTGCGCAGTTCCTACACAGGCTGGTAAGTTCGTGAAATTTTAATATTTTCACTCCAGATTTTCAACATTGCCATTTTACCACGCCTTCTTATGAGTAGTACAGCTGTCATTTTTCACATCTCACCCAAAATGTGTTTCCGCCCATGTAGCGCAGAATGGCACAGTCGGTGTGCAAAATCAATGTACGGGACAAATTAAGAAAATCACAGTGACACTGTTCATGAGCAGAGGTCTTAAAATGGCTATGTTGAAAATTTGGTGAAAAAATTCCTAAAAATGACTTTTATGAGTGTGCGTTGCACAGTTCCTACGCACGCTCGTAAGGTCGCGATTTTTCAATATTTCCACTCCAGATTTCCAACATTGCCATTTTATCACACCTTCTTATGAGTAGTACAGCTGCCATTTTTCACATCTCACCCAAAACGTGTTTCTGCCCGTGTAGCACACAATGGCGCAGTCGGTGTGCAAGATCAATGTAGAGGACAAATTAAGAAAATCAGTGACACTGTTCATGAGCTCAGGTGTTAAAATAGCCATGTTTAAAATCTGGTGAAAAAATTCCAAAAAATGACTGTTTTACGAGCGTGCGTTGTACAGTTCCTATGCACGCTCGTAAGTTCGCGAATTTTCAATATTTTCACTCCAGATTTCCAACATTGCCATTTTGCCACACCTTCTTATAAATAGTACAGCTGTCATTTTTCACATCTCACCCAAAACGTGTTTCCGCCCATGTAGCGCACAATGGCGCAGTCGGTGTGCGAAATCAATGTACCGGATAAATTAAGAAAATCACAGTGACACTGTTCATGAGCAAAGGTCTTAAAATGGCTATGTTGAAAATTTGGTGAAAAAATTCCAAAAAATGACTGTTTTACAAGCGTGCGTTGTACAGTTCCTATGCACGCTCGTAAGTTCACGAATTTTCAATATTTTCACTCCAGATTTTCAACATTGCCATTTTACCACACCTTCTTATGAGTAGTACAGCTGTCATTTTTCACATCTCACCCAAAACGTGTTTCCACCCATGTAGCGCACAATGGCGCAGTCGGTGGGCGAAATCAATGTACGGGACAAATTAAGAAAATCACAGTGACACTGTTCATGAGCAGAGGTCTTAAAATGGCTATGTTGAAAATTTGGTGAAAAAATTCCCTTCAGATGTTCTGCAATATTACTAATGGAGACATTGAACAGAACTGGCCCCAGGACCGATCCCTGCAGCACCCCACTGGTCGCCCCCTCTCCCTAGACTGCATACCATTTACCACCACTCTCTGCCTCCTGTCTGTTAGCCAGTTTCTAACCCAGTTTACCACCCTTTCCCCCATGTCCAGCCTACCCAGCTAGTTTATCAGCCTCCTATATGGGATGGTGTCAAAGGCTTTGCTGAAATCAAGGTAAGCGTTGTCCGCTGCCCCACCCTGATTCACTTCCTTTGTCACCCAGTCAAATAAATCAACCAGATTTATCTGACATGATGTCCCCACTGTGAATCCATGTTATCTATGGTCCTGGGTTCCGATGGCATCTAGATGCCCCACTATCCTTTCTTTAAGCAATGTCTCCATGATCTTCCCCACTACTGAGGTGAGGCTGAATGGCCTATTGTTCCCTGCCTCCTCCCTGCTGCCGGACTTGTGTAGAGGGACCACATGTGCCCTCCTCCAATTCACTCATGTTGAATGACTCAGTGAACATGGCTGCCAGAGGTATTGCTATCTCCCATCACAGTTCTGTTAATATCCTTGGCTGTATGCCATCTGGTTCCATCGCTTTGTCTACCTCAATTTAGTGAGCTCCTGCAGGACTCTTTTGTCCACCTCTTCACCCCCTTGGCAACTGCTGTACTGCTGTGGCCCTTGCCCTTCCCACTCTTCTGTGAATACTGAACGGAAAGACACAGTGGGTGTCTTGGAAGGAAGTCATGAAACTGTCACTTCCAAATACCTAAACAGCACATACAAGCAAGCAACATTCGGCATTGACAAATGCTTGTTTGTTAATGGTGTCTTATTCACTCCAGTGTCCTCCTTTTCCCCACATTTCCTAGCTGATAGAGTTTAAAAGAAAACATCCTGCACCCAGCTGGTGAATAATCTACTGACATACTGTCCCAAATACTTCTTGTAACCATTTTAGTGCTGGTTTATTATTTCTCTGCCATAATAGTCTGTTGAGGGATGACTGCTCATTCTTTTAGTTTATATCTGAGCATTGTCTTATTTTACTGCAGAAAAAACTGCAGCAAAACTTAGTCAGACAACAACTGAAAGAATGTGAAGTCATTGTTCAGTGATGTCTGTCTCCTGCAACTAATATCGTTTATTAATAGTAATAAAGCTGAAGAAATAATCATTATGTCCATTGTAGATCATGTTACAATTAGCGATGGGCAAACCTCAAAAGGTTCGGAAGTTCTAAAAGGCTTGAATAAGGAAAAAAGGTCTGGATGCTTATCTGATCCTTATCCAAACCTTTTAGAATAATATGCAGCTTTTGTTTGTTTTTTTCTTTCCCCACTTTTCCCTGGTGTCTATTGGACCCCCCCCCCCAACCACCATATCACCAATCGATCCACTGTAAGTAAAAAAAATATACAGTACTAAAGCTTTCTTTTGAATCTGTGGACTGGGACTCCCTTCCTATCCCAAATCTCTTTTGATTAAATTAAATAACTAAGTGTCCCCTAATTATTATTCTTACCTGGTGTCTAGTGGACCCCCCAACCCCCCACACTGGCAGGTACTGCTCCAACCCCCACTCCTCCCGACCTCGAGTGGGCAACCAGCACAATCCTCCCTCTCCGCCACGGTGGGCTGCCCACTTACTGAGCTGACAATGAATGAATGCTTACTTGTACAAGCATGTGCTCATTCATTGACAGCCAGCAAGCTCTGCTCATTCCCTGTGGTCCTCTTGGGTGTAGCAGAGATGAGTGGAGGGCAGTTTCAGTCGCTGTGGGCCGGGGGTCCACAACATCATTCCCCCCCCACAGTGACCAAAACTGCCCTCTGCTCATCTCTGTTGCACCCAAGAGGATCTCAGGGAATGAGTGGGAGCTGGCAATGAATGAGTGTGTGCTTGTATAAGTATGCGCGTGTTCATTTTCAGCTCAGTTGGGTGGGCATCTGGCCATGGCAGAGAGGGAGGGCTGTGCTGGTTGCTCACTTGGGGTCAGGGGTTCTTCTTTCATTTTTTTTTTCCCTTTCTCTTTCTTGTTTTTATCTGAATGTTCTAGTTATTATTTTCTTTCTCATTTTTTGTTCACTTTTATGTAAATAGTTTGTGTGCTTTTTGTTAATACAAGGTAAAGTCAAAAGGAATTTTACTTTGTTACAAGGTTGTTGTATAAAATAGATTCTAAATGACTCTAAGAATGCTAAAAGAGGAATTTTGATGGAATGGTAATAGTGTAAACTTTAAAACATGATGTTTAAAGTGATTTTTATTCACCTAGAAAACTTTTTGAAATAATGATGTATGTATTTTTCCTTGTTATGTAATATGCAAGCCTCTGAAGTAATTAAGTGTGATTGTTCTCTGCTATGAAATATATTTTGAAACAGTATTTCCGTGTATAAACAAGATTTCAATTATAGCAAAATGTACTGCATGAAGTTAAACATGTGATTTACGATGTCATCTTGTTTGGGGCTATTAAAGCAGAGCTTTCACATATAGAAATTGCTCCCTTAGGAAGACCTAATGGTTGAAGCACAGGGGTTTCTGCTGTAGGCAATAGAGTATTGTAGCTAACTGTAGCTAACTCTGGCAAAATAAATGGCATATCTTTTTACTTGCAAAATATTGCCTTTGCCTGATTCATTGGTGTGTGCCACTACATCTTTAAACATATTCAGTTATCCAGGTTTGTAACCTTTTGTGGCACCCCCTGGACTTGATTGCAGCATTGGTCTCTCTAATTACTTGAATTAAAAAGTTACAAGATGACACAAAAGGAAGAAGATAGGGAGAGTTATCAGGAAAAACAAAGGGAGCAGTGAAGGCAGTTAGAAGAACTAAAGCATAAATGGAGGAAAACATTGCCAAATCAGCAAAAAAGGGGGATAAAACATTCTTTAGGTTCATAAGCAAAAAGAAGAAAGGCAAGGCAGGGGTAGTAAGATTAAAAGGGGAGGAGGGGAGTGTGGACGAGGACTAGAAGAAAGTTAACATACTGAATAAGTATTTTTGTTCAGTATTCACAAAGTAAGGGGTCGATGATGGGCCACAGATAGTGGAGAAGGGCATTAAGGGAAGGTGGACACTAACACTTTTATGTAGGAGATATTCCTCAGGGAACTAGCAAAACTAAAAGTAGACAAGGCTATGGGGCCAGACAGGGCTCACCCTAGGATACTGAAGGAAGTAAAGGAGGAACTGTCTGCACCTCTGATGGCCCTGTTCAATCTATCATTGGTTATGAAGGAAATTCTGGGGGAATGGCGGAGGGAGATGTGGTCCCACTACACAAAAGCGGAAATAGGCTGGAGGCAGGAAACTACCGACCTGTAAGCCTGACTTCGTAGGTGGGCAAGGTAATGGAAACTCTACTTAAAGATAGAATTGGGGTATACCTTAACACCAGTGGATTGCAGGATCAGAGGCAGCATGGGTTCACAGGAGGAAGATATTGCCAATTAAACCTGATAGAATTTTTTGATGGGGTTGCCAGGGTGGTGGATCATGGAGAAGCAGTGGATGCCCCTTACCTGGATTTCAGTAAGGCTTTCAACACAGTTTCACACAGAAGACTGTTAATCAAGCTAGACATCATGGGAGTGGGTCCAAAGAGAGTAAAATGGGTACAAAGTTGGCTAAGTACTGTAACAGAACTCAGAGGGTGGTGGTAAATGGAGTTCACTCAGAGGAAAGTAAGGTAACCAGTGTGGTGCCACAGGGGTCAGTACTGCAACTGCTCCTTTTCAATGTCTTTATTAGCAACATCGCAGAGGGGCTGGAAGGAAAAGTATGCTTTTTTGTGGATGACACAAAAATCTGCAACAGAGTGAGCACATTGCAGGGGATGGAGAAAATGAATGAAGATCTTAAAAAAACTGGAAGACTGATTAAGGGTTTGGCAACTGAGTTTCAATGCCAAAAAATGTAAAATTATGCACATGGGGCATAGAAACCCAAGGGCAATGTATCATTTACGGGAGGAGGTGTTAAAAACAACAAAACAGGAAAGGGATCTTGGGGTCATCATATCTGATGACCAGAAGGTAGCAAAGCAGTGTGATAAGGCAGTAGGAAAGGAAAATAAGATGCTGGGGTGCATAGGAAGGGGTATCATGAGCAGAAAAAGGGTGGTAGTGTTACCCCTATATAGATCAATGGTTGAGGCCACACCTGGAGTACTGTGTCCAGTTCTGGAGGCCCCATCTCAGAAGGACATACACCAGGTGGAGACGGTACACAGGAGGGCAACCAATATGGTGCATAGCCTGCATCAGAAGCCTACGAGAAAATACTCAGTGAATTAAATATGTACTCACTGAAGGAAAGAAGAGAAAGGGGAGACATGACAGAACCAGTCAAATACCTCAAGGGTATCAATAAGGTACAGGAGAGTGGTATGTTACACAGAAAAAGATGTTCAAGGAGGGCAAGATATGAAGCTGGAAGAGACTTAGAGGGGATGTGAGGAAGTATTTCTCACTGAGAGGGTGGTTGATGCCAGGAAAAGCCTCCCAGCAGAGGTGGTGGGTACTGAAATGGTAACAGGTTTCAAACATGCATGGGATGGACACAGGGGGACCTTAGTAACAGGGTTGGGGGGGATAAAGCCGGAGATCAATAACAGTCTATAGTAGTACAGTACATAGGGAGTTTAGGGCAGACTAGGTGGGCCAATAGGTCCTTTACTGCTGACAGCTTCTATGTTTCTATATTTCTATCTGCCCTTCTGATCCATCACATGTCATGTATTAAACATGTGCAAAATTAGATTTTCTTCTGTTAAATTTTTTTTTTTACTTTTGTCTTTTAAGGATGCACTTCATTGTATGTTTTTCTTATTTATAATGTGTTACTTTGTGTTTGAATTTTTGATTGTAGTCTCCTAACAGTTGATCTATAAATTTATGACTTGATCTGATTAATACTGAAACACTGACAAAGATTTGGGGGGGCTGACATCAGTATAAGTAGCAGTCCTGTAGTTTATACAGTGCCTCTTCAAAGCCCAAAGCACTTCACATATTAGCCAGCACATAACCAATTAAATAGTACAAAACATATTTTTTTCAAAAGGCAACAATTTATTCCCAAAGTCTAAAGTGTTGAAATGGTGCAATACAGTGCCAGGTTTCCGTAACTGAATCAGTGGGAAAGTTACATAGTAGCTCTGTATGTGTGCCTGTGCGTGAATGTGCATGTGTGTGTGTGAGTGTGTGTGTGTTTAACATTTAACAAAAGACAGCTCTGATGGGGGAACATACAGTAATAAATTCAACAAGGTTGAAATTCAATCAAATCACTGAACTTAAAGCTTAAGAACTTTAATTGGATGCAGCAAGTGAAGCGCTCTGGAGGTCTCAACATGCTGAAGCCCTTCCCTTTCACTTGAATGGAGAGAAAAAAATGATTATAAAACACTAACTACAAATGCTATAATCTACATACTGTTCTCATCTTCACTTGTTCCTGCCTCCCCTCTGGTCTGCTTCAGCCCTCTTCACACACATAGGTAATAAATAATTGATGGGAGGATTGTATACTCAGCAGGGCCAAGTTGATGGTCTGTTTGTCTTTGTCTCTCTGTTGACATGTTTGTATTTATAGGCATCTATGTAACTGCTTTACCCAGAATACTTTGTTCCAGTTGTTTGCCTCCCAGTGCTGCATAAGCCTAATTTGTTATGTCTGTTTGAGGTGCTTTGGTTAAATACAAACCCAGTTGCTTGCACCATAAGTACAAAGCATCCATGTACCTGTTTTGGGGACTTTGTCATTCTCACTGACTCTTCAGAATAATAGAAACAAACACCTTATTTAATGGTTATGTTTCTATGCTATAGTGGTGTTAGTTATTAGTTGACCCTTCATGATACTGCTGCAATGTATTTATTTATGCACATTCACCCTAACTCCTTATTAAAAAAAAATTATATGGGCCCTACTTAGTCTCTGTATGTTGAACACTGGATGGTCACAAATTGTTCTGGCAACATATGTTGTGTTAATTGTTGTATTCTACCTGAAATATTATATATATATATATATATTATGTATGTGTGTTTATATATATATATATATATATATATATATATATATATATATATATATATATATATATATATATATATATATATATATATAGTATATATGCCCTAGTGACGCTGTTTACTAGGGCACAATCATTTGCTTGCAACACATCAAGTGCTAAAGCCATCACATTATCAATAAGTTACTGTATCTTCTAATAAATAGCAGGAAGCCAATATGTCACAGGTCAAGGGAAAAAGGGGTAGTAAAACAAAAAGGGTATGCACTAAATGCAAAATGTTCACAGATAAACCAGCTTGTAAAGAGTTTCTGTGTGATAATCATTTATTGATTAGCACCTCAAAGGATGAAATTGAAGTATTATTACTAAGACTAGAAACTCATGAAGAAATTGGGATACTGGAAATGTTTATAGATGCTGCTGCCCAGGATATTATTCCAGCTGAAGCCCCTTTAGCAGCAGGTGAAGCTACAAGGCTCTTGGAGCAGGAAAAGTTAGTAGAAACAGAAACAGGGGACATCCAGGCTCCCAGTAAAACACTGTGAGAGCAACCAAAAGGTTATACAAAAGCACCATGTACCACTCAAAGAGGGAAATCACCCTTACCATTACATAATAGATATAAGTGTCTTTGGGATCAAATTGTTTCTGAGGACTCCCATACTAGCCATATTAACTCAAACCCTTCTACTGATCAGGACACATCATCAGTTCTTGAGGCCCGAATCAAGAATATTTTGGTAATTGCAGATTCTATAATTAGGGGAGTGGACTCCGCAGTATGTAATGGTAGGGAGGCAAATACTACTTTTAGTACCTTGTCTGGGGATAAAGTGGGTGATGTATATGATTTACTGAATGGACTTATAGAAAATACATCCAAACCCTTGGTTGTTATGCATATCGGTACTAACAACCTTAATAAAACCAGTGAAACTGATTTCCACACCAAATTAACTGACATAACAAAAAGGATAAAAGAAAAAGGAGGGGACATTATTTAATTTAGGTTTACTACCAACCCATGGATATCTCAAGTATAAAAATGGGGCTGTAAAATCTACTAACTATTTACTTAGTTCATTTTGTGTGAATAACAATATAGGTTTCATGGACAACTCAGTTACATTTAAAAATAAATTGTTTTTCAGACCAGATGGTCTTCATCTCAGTCAAGCAGGCACTAGGGTCCTGGGCAAGAAGCTGAACAAAATTATTGAGATTCATTTAAACTGGCATGGGGGCGGGGGGCAATATATGAATGGCAGTAGCCTAGTTACAACTATGGGTGGGGACAACAAACAGGAACTGGACTGGACAGTTGTGTTAATTAACACCAGAAGTTAAGGAAACAAGTTTGATGAACTTAAATTTCTACTAGGATCACAAAATATACATACAACATGTATTACAAAAACCTGGTGGGACAATAATGACACATGGGAAAAAATTATTCATGGATATAATTTATATAATAAATCATGAGTTTATAGGAAGGAAGGGGGAATAGCAATGTATGTACATGACTCCATAAAAAGCATCCAGATATTTCATGAGGACCCTGAGCTGAAAGTTATCTGAGTTAAGTTACTGACACAGATTGGCCCAAAAATAATAACTGGACTTTTTTACAGACCACTCTCTATTACCTCAGCCAGTGACCTAGTTTTTCTTAATCAGCTTAATAATTTAAACCCTGCTGATAAAATCTTATTGCTGGGGAATTTTAATCTTCCCAATATTGACTGGAAGTTAACTAAAGGGGGTGAATAAAATTGATGATATGTACCTAGAGGCATTTGACCAGATTGGATTGGACAGAAAGGTGTACGACAATACCAGTGGCAACAATATACTGGACATTGTGTTAACTAATCTCAGGGATTTACTTGATATGGTTGAAGTCTCCGCCCCCTTGGGAAATAGTGATCACTCCATGGTCTCATTCAGGCTAAAAGGGTTGGAATTACCTACCAATTTGGGGAAGGGGGGCTACTAAGCTCAATTTTGATAGAGCAAATTTTCCTCAGCTAAGAAAAGAACTAGCCTCATGGGATTGGTTTATGGACTTCAAAGGAAACAATGTAGAGGAAATGTGGAATATGCTTCTTGTAAAATGAAATGAACTGAGCAGTACTCATATCCCAAGAATGCATAATAATAATGGTAGCAAAAAATTTGCCCGAAGTTGGCTAAACAAAAACATTAAGCATCAAATAAACAAACAAAAAATATTATGTTTAAAAAATTTAAAAAGTACAAAACATTAGCTAACTATCAAGTGTATAAAAATTGCACCAAGGTGGTCAAAGAATCTATAAAAATGGCACAAGCTCAACAGGAAGTTATTTTAGCTTCCAAGGTTAAAGATAATAAAAAGTCCTTTTCATCACACATAAATGGTATGAAGAGCAACTCAATAACATTAGGGCCCTTTAAAAACTCTTCTGGTGATTTGGCATCACAAAAAGAGATGCTGACATTCAAAACAATTATTTTTGTTCAGTATTTAATGCTGGAACTATCCCTTCCACATATACTGAACTAGCACCTATTCCTGGACAAATTATTATTAAACCTGAGGAAGTTCGGATAAGACTAAATGAATTAGACATTAATAAATCCCCAGGACAATGTTCATCCCAGAGTCAAACGTGAATTGGCAGATCCCTTGACACTCCCACTTACTTACCTGTTTCAAACTTCACTGGATAGAGGTGAAGTCCTGCAGGATTGGAGGGTTGCTACTGTGGTCCCACTTCATAAAAAGGGGCCTAGGTCTGATCCAGCTAATTTTAGGCAGATAAGCCTTATATCACCAATAGGGAAAATATTGGAAGGGATTCTAAAAACCATGATTGTGGATTATTTAGCAGAAAATATCTTCACTGACCCTGTTCAGCATGGGTTTACTAAGTTGAGGTCGTGCCAGACAAATCTGCTTACGTATTATGAAAAAATTAACCTTGAGTTGGATAGGGGAAATGCAGTGGACATAGCTTTTATGGACTTCGCCAAGGCATTTGACAAATTACTCCATGCAGAGTTAATAGACACACTAGCAACTGTAGGACTAGACAGAAACATTTTAAAGTTGATAGCAGTATGGCTAACTGGTAGAAAACAGAGGGTTATGGTGAAAGGTGTGATGTCGGATTGGTCACCAGTCTCAAGCGGGGTGCCGCAGGGATCCGTGTTGGGTCCCTGTTTATTTAACATTTATATTTCCAGGCTTAAACTTAATGACCCTAGTATATGGGGATACTGGGATGCATAGGGAGAGGCATCACCAGTAGAAAACAGGAAGTTTTTATCCCTCTGTACAGATAGCTGGTGAGACCCCATCTGGAGTACTGTGTGCAGTTCTGGAGACCCAATCTCCACAAGGACATAGACAAGATGGAAGCTGTCCAGAGGAGGGCAACTAAAATGGTGCAGGGTCTGCACCGGAAGACATAAGAAGAGAAACTAAAGAAGCTTAATATGTATAGCCTCGAGGAAAGAAGGGAGGGGGGGACATGATAGAAACTTTCAAGTACCTCAAGGGAATCAACAAAGTCCAAGAGGGTAGCATCTTTCAAAAAAAGAGGTGTGCAAGAACAAGGGGGCACAATTTGAAGATGGGGAGGGGCGGCTCAGAGGTAATGTAAGAAGTATTTTTTCACAGAGAGGGTTGTGGATGCATGGAATGGCCTTCCAGAGGAGGTTGTGGTGTCAAAAACAGTGGCTGAATTCAAGCATGCATGGGACAGCCATAAGGCAATTCTAGGGGTTGGGGGTAGAAAGAAGTAGGCTGCTGGTTAACTAAGATTTGCAGCTTATCCATTAGGTAGGGAAATGGGCAGACTGGGTGGGCCAAGCGGTCCTTATCTGTCGTCAAATTCTATGTTTCTATGTTATGGATTTCTAAATTCACTGATGATTGCAGAATAGGTAGAACTGTGACCATTACATCTGAGGCCCTCTCTGTGCAGTATGCTATTGGTGAATTTCACCAGTGGACCATTTCTAGTAAATTAAAACATAACACTGCCAAGTGTAAGATTATGCACTTGGGCCTTCATAACAACAACTATACATGTACCATAGGAATAAATACTTTATCGGTTACCAGTGATGAGAGGAATTTGGGAGTCAAAATAACATCCAACCTTAAGTTTAGTACACACTGTAGGGAACAGGTCAAAAAGGCTAATCAAAATTTAAATTGCATTCTGTGGCATATAGCTAGTAGGGGCAAGAACATCCTTATGCCTCTGTATCAGGCCCTGGTTAGGCCACACTTGGAGTACTGTGCCCAATTGTGGTCACCTCAAAACAGGGAACATGTGGTAAAGGTTGAGGGGGTGCAGTGCAGGGCCACAAAACATGTATCTGGCCTGAAATCTATCCCTTGTGATAAAAGGTTGGTGAGACTAAATCTATATTCAATACATTATAGACGACTTAGGGGTGATTTGTGCATTATGTATAAAATCATTGGTGGAATCACACTGCGGGAAGACCAGGGACTAACCTTTAAATCGGAATGGACTAGCAGTAGGAGACATAACATGAAACTGGAATTGCCCATGTGGAATACTACTTTGAGGAAACACTGGTTTACACAAATTGTTGTTACCTTATGGAATAAACTACCATTTACTATGGTCAAAAGCACAAACATGGATATGTTTAAAGTAAGATTAGATAACTTTTGCTGTGACAAAATTACTAAATTTTGAACATCATGGGTTTGGCAAGCATCATGGATGCAAGTCCCTTAGCTGACTGCACTTATGAAATATATATATATATATATATATATATATATATATATATATATATATATGTGTGTGTGTGTATGTATGTATGTATGTATATACATATATATATATATATATATATTAAAGCAAAAACTCCATTTAATGCATTAGTTAGGTTGTTCCACAGTGACAAAAGTGAGGAATTAGAGTGTTAGGGAAGGAAAACCCTTGACTTTCTACTCATTAATTTCTAACCGCATCGGTGCGATTAGTCACTGGCCTAACTCTCACCCCATCACATGTGTGAAGAAGCAGAGGTATAGGAGAATGGGGTGAGAGTTAGAACCGACAACCCCAATGTGTACCCTGATGCTGGTTGGGGGTGTGGGCTATATGTAACTCACAACAAAAAATCTGTTTTCGAGATACGAGCCCTGAAAGGCATGGTGTATCCCACCATGTTAGTCTATGGGTAAAAACGTCAACTTCAGAGTACCATAACTTTGGAGCCATGCACTATTTTTTCACCAAACCACCAAAAGGTACATCTGTGATATGTTGGCTGCCATTTCTCCAAATTTCAGCCCAAAAGACCAAACAGTTCTTTTGCAGCAGGGTGACAAATAAGTCCTGTCATTTTGGCCATAGTCTGGAAAAGTAGTGTAGTGTTTGGTGACACGTTTCGCAAATTTTGTGAAACTTCCATCAGTTCGACACTACTTTGCGACACTACTTTTTCCAGAAATTTGAAAATCATATTTCTGGGGTGTTTAACCCCCAAATAAAGACATGGCTAGCATCCTAAGAGTCCGACTAGGTGAATACAAAAATAATTGTGTCCCTAGAGAGTCCCAAATTTAAATGCCAAGCATTTCTGTGATCACTAACTAAAAAAAATGGCTGACTCACGACACTACTGGGGTCATTTGTGACACAAAAAACGGCTTGTTCGACACTTTCGCACTTTTTGTTAACTTTTCCCATTGACTTATAATGGGAACTTGTTTTTTGAATAACTTTTGAACCGTAGAATATTTTTTCATGAAATCATCAAAAGACACATCGGGGACCCTGGCCACAGATTCCTTGAAGTTTTTGGACTGCTCGCGCAAACCGTGTGACCTGTAGATGAGAGCAAAGAATTCGCAAAAAAGCATAAACGCACATTTTGTTGGTGCTTAATAACTCTACAGCTGTATGCCTGACCAGTGTGAAACTTGGCAGATCCCAAGATCTATCATGCCCAATCGTTCATGCCAAATTACAGGCAAATCCGTTGAACAGTGGCAAAGTTATTAAGGTGCAAAGTTTGACCCTTTAACCTTAAAATGGCTCCTACTCAACCATGTAGTGCACTACCGTATACTATAATGTATATATATATATATATATATATATATATATATATATATATATATATATTTATACAATGGGGTGAGTGGTAAATGAGTGAGATAATTCAATATATTTCCACTGCAGTGTGATATTTTTACCCTCTGCTCTACAGTGATGATATCAGCCATTTACATACAAAGTGCTCAGCAAAGGTCATGATATCATCACTCTAGTCAGCTTTCCCTCAGCATACAAGAAAAACCTGTGCTGTTACCATAGAAACAAATGCAGAAGTACATTGCTTTCACCTGAAACACAGCTGCTGCTCCCAAGAAAGCATGTTTCTCCATCAAGGACTCCTTCACAAAATAGGCATGAAGTAACAAGTTACAAAGGAAAAGATAACTCTGTACTCTGTTGTTTCTCTTCCTACAGGACCCCACTATAAGCAGATGCACAGAAAGAAAAAAATACTCACCTTAGTAATTATGTTTCTTATAATGGAGTTTTGCTGTATTCTGACTATTGCAGTTAGCCCCAGCACTCAAACTGCTCCAGAGAGAAGAGGGTTAATTTTCTATGCAGAGCATAGAACATTTAGCTTGAGCTCAGTTCAGACCTCTGTCTGCTGCACTTAGAAGCACAACCGTCAGATTTTTATGAGCTAATACTAACTACCTACTATGTGGAAATTGTAAAATTTTTACTAGCCAAATGGCAACCAAATATTTTGGATCCCCAAAAGACTGAAGTCAAGAAATCCAAAATCAAAAACCAGGTAGTGAACAACTTAAGACTGTTAAATTAATAATATAACCCACTTCCTCTCTCTAAAAAGAAAGAGTGCCCAAATGCACCCCTGGGGTGCAACACTGCACCTGCCAGCCCACTTCCCAAAAACAGGTTCTGAGAGGGGAGGCAGGAAGGGAGGTCAGAATACAGCAAGACTCCATTAGAAGAAACATAATTACTAAGGTGAGTAATTTTTTCTTCAAACCACATGAAGTCTTGCTGTTTTCTGACTATTGCAGACTACCAAGCAGTACCTCTATGGAGGAGGGACTCAAACCTACCTTGGGAATAGGGTTTGCAGTACTGCTGTACCAAACCGAGCATCACTCCTAGCCTGGATGTCCAGGAAGTAAGGTTTGGTAAATGTATGGACTATTTTCCAGGTGGCTGCTTTACATATCTCTAGCAAAGGAATATCCCTGGCCACTGCCAGGGAAGCAGCTGTACCTCTAGTCAAAGGAGCCCTCAGACCTTCGGGGGGTATTTTGCCTAGCTTCTCATAGCAGAATTGAATATAAGAGACAACCCACCTGGCAATAGTTCTATTAGTGGCAGGTTTGCCCTTCCCCACTTCCCCATAAGTGATAAACAACTGGAAGGAGTCAAACCTGTGAGCCTTAATACGCTCAATGTAGTAACTAAGGGCTCATTTAACATCAAACTGTGTAAACTTCTTTCTCCTGAAGAATGATCAGTGAAGAACACAGGGAGAGACATAGATTGGTTCAGATGAAAATCTGAAACCACTTTAGGTAAAAACCTCCTGTTAGTTCTAAGGACCACCTTATCTCTATGGAATGAGACAAAATCAGGATCCACTGACAGAGCTTGCAATTCACTGATACGCCTGGCAGAGGTAATAGCTACCAGGAACACAGTTTTTCAAGTCAAGTACTTAAGCTCTGCTGAAGACAAATGCTCAGAAGGGGGTTGCATTAGCTGAGCAATGCAAACATTAAGATCCCAAGCATGTGTAGGATCCCTAAAGGGGGGATTGATATGAAGCAATCCCTTGAAAAATGTACAGAATACAGGGTGAGATGACAGTGAGGAAGACTTTCCCACCGACAGAAAAGCAGAAACAGCTGACAAATGTACTTTGAGAGTAGCTGGTCTGAGGCCTAGGCCATTAAGATGAACCATATAATCCAGAACTGTAGACAATTCAGCAGTGTCTGGGGATATATGCTTCTTGGAACACCAAATGCTGAATCTTTTCCATTTGGAGTTATAAGTTTTTCTGGTGGCAGGCTTTTGAGAGGTTTTGAGAATATCCAGAACCCCTTAGGACAGATGCAAATCTGCATACTCTAACTCTTCAAGAGCCATGCCTTGAGACCGAAGATTGGGGTACCAAATCCTCCCCTGAGAGGAGGTTAACAGGTTGTAATTCCTGGGAAGAGACAGGGGAAGATGGACTGCTAGGGACAGCAACAGGGGGTACCAAGTCTGCCTGGCCCAGTCTGGAGCAATCAGAATCACTTTGCAGGGTTGTGACCTTATCTTGACCAGAACCTTGAACAGCAGAGGAAAGGGAGGAAAGGCATATAGAAATTTCCCCTCCCAGTTCAAAATCAGAGCATCCAGAGGGACTGAGCCCAAGACTGGGGGTCTGCAACAAAACAAAGGAAGTTGGTGATTGTTTGGGGCTACAAAAAGATCTATCTCTGGAGTGTCCCACCTTGAAAAAATCACTTTCAACACTGGCCCTGGGAGATCCTGCTCAATACATCTGCTAGCACATTGTCCTTTCCTGAAAGATGGACTGCTATCAGAGAGGTCTGTAGAGAATAAGCTAGGGACCACAATTTCATGGCTTCCGTGCACAAGGCCATGGACCAAGTGCCTCCCTGCCTGTTGGTGTACCACATGGTGGTGGTGTTGTCTGTCCTGACCTGAACCACCTTGTTCTACACTGACTGAGAGAAAGCTTGCAAGGCCAGAAAGACCACCCTGAGTTCCAAGAGATTGATATGAAGAAGAGATTCCTGAGGGGACCACAGTCCCTGGGCTGTGAGAGCCCCCAGATGGGCTCCCCACCCCAATAGAGAAGCATCTGTGGTTAGGACCACAGAGTGAGACTGAGTGACAAATGGGACTCCTTGTCTGAGGTTGCCCTGATCCTGCCACCATTGGAGAGCCTAGATCAGAGTCTGAGTCACTGGAACTAGTTTAGTTAGAGAATCTTTCTTCTGAGACCAAAAGGCCCTCAGGTGAAACTGAATGTCCCTCATCTGAAATCTGGCCCCTTGGACCACTGCTGCAGAAGCTGCCATGTGGCCCAGAAGCTGAAGGAAATGCCTTGCTGGCTAAGAGACCAGAAGGTGGAATGAAGAATCCAGCTCTACAATAGCCCTTGCACTTTCCAGGGGAAGAAAAGCTCTTGCTTTGACTGTATCCAACTCTGCACCTATGAAGATGAGGCACTGTACAGGCTTGAGAACTGGCTTGGGAAGATTGAGAAGGAATCCTAGGGAAGTGAGCACTTGCTGAGTCACTAGTAGGTTTGATTTGACTTGGTCTGGGGACTGACCCACAATGAGTCAGTCATCCAGGTATGGAAATATTCTTCCTTCTTAAAAACGCCACTAATACTGCTAGGCATTTTGTGAATACCCTTGGAGCCGATGTCAGGCCGAAGGGCATAGCTTTGAACTGATAATGCCCTGAAGGCAATTCGAACCTGAGGTACTTTCTGTGGGAGCACCTGATGGGAATGTGAAAGTAGGCATCTTTTAAGTCCAGGGAGGCTAGCCAGTCCACTGACCTTAGAGAGGGAAGGATTATTCCCAGAGTCACCATTTTGAATTTTGGTTTTAAAAAATGTTTGTTGAGGTATCTTAAGTCTTGGATGGGTCGCCACTCCCCTGTCTTTTTTTGGGTAAGGAAGTACCTGGAGTACAGACCTTTGCCCCTGTGCAATGTAGGAACTCTCTCTACAGCCTTTAGCGCCAGTAGAGATGAAACCTCTGCCTCTAAGGCAATGGTTTTGAAGATGCTTGCAGGTGGAAAAGATGTGGCCCTCAGCTTTGGAAATTTCTTGAAGCTGAGAACCAGCCCCTGGCTTACCACCTCCAGGATCCACTTGTCTGAGGTAACAGACATCTAGTCCTGGACTAAGTAAGCCAGCCTGCCTCCTACAGGAATGGGGGAGTCGACCCAGGCTGACACATCAAGGTGTCTACTTGGCAGGAGCCCTAGGTTGGGGGGTGGATGCAGCCCTGCTCATCCCCCTTCTACCTGTCCTTCTGAAGAACCCCCTCTGAGGAAAAGGAGAAGAGGCTTGAGCTTGACAGAAAGACCTATGAAAAGGCCTGCCCCTGCCCCTAGCTTGCTGCCTTTGAGGAGTTGCCTGCCTTTCCTTGGCCTGTGCACGCCTATAAGTGGTCCTATACTCATCAATCTTTTTCATGTAATTCTCTGTCTGCTCACCAAACAGAGAATTACCCACCACAGGGAAATCCATGGCCTTAGCCTGGGTGTCCTGTGAGAGACTAGTACATCTGAGCTGATCCATTCTCCGAAGTGCCACAGATGTAGCCATGACTCTAGATGACACAACATTGGAGTCCACAGCAGCATGGGACTGTACCTTAGATGCCTCAATCCCATCAGCAGCCACCCCCTCCAGCTCCAAAGCTAGCTGGGGGGAGGCCTGCTTAGCCAGTGCCAGTACAGTGTCCCACCTGGATTTCTGGTACCTGGCTGCATAGGCCATATAATTAGCCTGCCTGAGTCCCAAGGTGGATGCCATGTACTGTTTCTTTGTCATGGCAACCAACTTCCTAGAGTCTTTATCTTGGGGGGGTGAAGCCAAGGGTATATTAGCCTTATCACAGGCTGCAGCCTGCATGACCCCAACATGGCTGCATTGTTGATACAAGTACTCTGTACCTGAACCTGATAAGGTGTACCTTTTGTCCATCCTTCTGTTGACAGGAGGTACAGAATTCTGAGTTTTTAAAATCTTTTGTGTCTGTTTCCCAAAAGACATATGAAGGGGAATAGACAGTCTCTTGGACTCTGGGATGTCCATCATCTCCACATAATCAGGTTCCTCTTGTTCCTCCACAGCTTCCTCCACAGGGAGCTGCGGGGTTTCTTCCACCTTCCTGTAAAACATGTAGTGGGAAGGGGACTCAGAAAGCCTAGGAGGAAAAACACCGGAAGGCTTGTCCAGTTCAATGTGCTCATCCAGACCTTCCACCCCATCGTCATCGTCATCATCATCATCATTATCATAATCTTCATCCCCCTCCGAATCCAGTTCATAAAAATCTTCAGAGGCATAACCTTGAACCAGAGGAACCGACCGAACCGAGTGCCTGCCAGAAGGCGCCGGATCAGATGGAACTGGGCAAAGCAATTCTACAATCCTTATCACTTTGGAAATCTCTTCAGCAGTTGGAAAATGGGTCTCTGGATCCAAACCAGATGATTTTTATTTTCTTTGTCTTTTTGTAGGAACCGATCCCTCAGGATCCGCTCTCCTCTTGCCTGAAGAAGTATCACCCTGGTCAGAGGGCACTCCCTCAGGTTCAGTCGGAACCGAGCCGGGCTGGCCATCCAGATCAGTGGACTTCATGGCCTCCTTATCCCTAAGCCTAGCTAATCTTTTTTCCAGGGTAGACATAGGGAAATTGTTACAGATTTGGCAGTCTGAATCGAGGTGGTCAAACCCCAGACAAAAAACACAGGTGGTGAGGGGATCAGCCTTAGCAAAGACCTCTCCACACACACTGCAGTGCAGAAACCCAGTGGGCCCGGTTTTTCTTTTGGGTTTCTCATACATAGCCATCCTAACCACAAACGTACCCATTTTATGGCAAACAACCTGGCAAGACACCCTTATCGGTTTCTAACCGTGTCACGGGTATTGGAAAAAAACACAAGAAAATGCGTTGTTTTTTAAAACAGATAATGACCAGTAACCACACTCTAAGTTTAGAAACAAAGACAGAATATGTAATTCACTAAACGACCGGTTCAGGCGAACCAGTCAAAAATCAATTTTTACAATTTCCACAAGTTTACTATGTTTAGTTCACTACCTATACTTACTGTACCACAGACAGAGATCTGAATCGAAACATGCAAAAAATAATCAGTAAAACCGAAACTTTAACCGACTTTCGAACTGCGAGCAAAGGAGAAATCTCCAGAGTGACCGTTCAGTTAGAAGGAGTAAGGAATCTGACGGTTGTGCTTCTAAGTGCAGCAGACAGAGGTTTGAACCGAGCTCGAGCTCAACGTTCTATGCTCTGCATAGAAAATTAACCCTCTTATCTCCGGGGCAGTTTGAGTGCTGGGGCTAACTGCAATAGTCAGAATACAGCAAGACTTCATGTGGTTTGAAGTGGACCAGAGTACTTGAACCAGACTCCAACACAGAGTTAAATGAAGCACATCAAACAAGCAACATATCATTGTGAAGAGCAAAATGTATAACAATTCAACTTGTAAAACCACTAACAAATAACTGTAGTTACCTTATACATTGCAAAACACAATAAGCAGCAGAAGTGAAACCACTTCTATAACTTTAAAGTGAAACATCCACAGTTTCACTGAATGGAACCGACACGAGCAGGACAAAAATAAGTTAAAACAGTCACACAAGCAGTACACTAAAGCTATAAGACACAAACTAAATAAAAATGCTCACAAACACAGAAATCTAAGAAAATAAAAGAAAGTTTTGATGAAACCCCATTCTCGATGCCAACCTAAGTTCCACCCACTAAGGCACAACATCCAATGAAGCATAACACATAGACAACTTGTAGCCAAGCACACATCAGCAACACACTCATCAACTAATCAGAACAGTACAAAACATATACCCAGCCCCAATAACAAAAGAAAACTCCACAGCCCAAAAACCCATCCACAAACTAAATACACAAAACCCTCTCACTCATTTACCACTCACCCCTATTGTATAGATCACACACATGATGCGCAGTCATGTGCTATGGAAAATATCGTCAATCCTGCAGAGTGACCTCTGGATACTCTCACCAGGGCTTGACAAATCCCATAGCCTGACTTCCCGGGCTACCAGAAAAACGTCAAGAACAAGCAGTTTGCTGGCAGCTTACTCTGTGCCAGTTGTCCCCGGGCAAGCACCATTTTTCATTACCAGAATGCAGTACAGTCCTCCACCAGTAGGCTGCTCCTCACTCCAGGCAGTTCATTCGGCTACCCCTGTCCCGTCTCCCTAGTGTTCCCGAGTCCCAGTGGTCATCTGACCCACTGACTGAGCGATGCTCACATGATCGCGGTTGTGGAGTGGGTAAGAGCATGATCACCTATTTCATGGGAGCGAGCAGCATCTGTGAGGGATCGGAGGAGGAGGAGGAGGAGGAAACAGTCCTTGAGTGGCAGACCTGCAGAGTTGATGCGGAAACAAGCTTCAAGGTAGGGGAAGCCCACTGGCCATGGCGGTGATTTCCTGGGCATAGGATGAGATGAAGACATCTCACACTCAGTCCCTCATTTACTGTCTGGCTTTGACAGTGAAGGGATGTCTCTTCAGTTGTGCCATTGCAGCTGTCTTGTCGAGTGCAGGACTGGGAGACCACTGCATTTAAAACTATTACTGCTGCAGTTTGCTCATCAGCTGCCTAAGCCTAGCCGGGGGTGTTGCAGCTGCAGCACTTGAATTTGAAGGAGGGAGACAGATGGGAGGGTGAGGGTGAAGAGAGAAAAGGGCAGGATCCGTGTGGTAACTATCTGCAGAAGACTAGAGGCAGCAGAGTGGAGGATTCCAGCTGCAGTACATCAAGGGCTAAATATCCATATTTTCCCAAACTAAAATGCTAAAACAGTGCATTCTTGGCAATCAGACAAATTTGGGGAAAAAACTGACTGACTGTACATATGCACTACTAACTATATGCATAGTACAGTCAGTGATTCAGTGAGTGTACTAGTCTGTGTGTAGGCAGGCAGCAGGTTGGCTGGGGGCTTTTATTTTTGTGATCTTGATTCCTAATAAAGTCCTGCCTAACTAAAAACTAAGTTGCAATGTCCTAACAGAACAGGGCAGCAGAACTGAACAACAAAACAAAACATGCACTGCCTAACAATAACTAATGACTGGACAACTATATTACATATAAAATACTACTGCTGCAAAGGAGTAAGCAAGAGAGACTTTGCTAACTATTATAGACTAGAGACATTACCGAAAAGTGGACCCTGCTCCCCTCCCTGACCAGTGACCCACCTGACCACTGAGAAAATCAGAAAAAGTAATTCAATTGATCAAAAAATGTTAAAAAAACATATAGGGGGTGCTGATGAGCAGCTAAGAAGTAAGACGCGTTCTCCTCGAGCTCCACACCCCAGAGACCTAAATATAGTATTTTATTTATAAAATTAAGAAAAAGAGACTCGGATACCACTGTATAATTGTCCGGAAGTGTAAAATGATGGATGACTACCTCTCAAATGCAGCAGGGAAGCCCACTAGAAACGCTGGGAAAAACCTAAAGAAACAACCAGCTGGGCCCACATTGGAGCCTACAGGCCCAATTTCCTTCTCAGCGGCAGAATTAGCTGTACTATGGTGAGAGGTGACAACGCAAGTGTTGGCTGCCCTAAATCCCTGCTTTGAAAAACTGGAGAATCAGATCGAAGCAAAGTTGCAAGAAATAGCAGAGAGAACTGCAGTGCATGGCGAAAGATTAACGGAGGTCAAGGAGTGTACAGCTAGAGCTGAAGATGTAATACAGCCTTTGCTGGAGAAAATAATGGCTCTAGAGAAGGAGCTGGAGGATCTGAGAGAAGCTTTCAATTATCAGGAAAATTATGTCAGGCGTACCAATTTGCACTTACGAGGGCTCCCTGAAGGGAAGGAGGGCCCAGACATAATGAAATTCTATGCTGAGAAACTGCCAAAAATCCTGAAACTGCAACCTAAAGGGGGAAAGCATAAGATCGAAAGGGCGCACAGAGCAGTACTGCCAAAGCCAGGTCTGGGCCAACCCCCGAGAAGTATTGTTATCCGGTACCATAACTTCCAACACAGGGAGACAGTGATAAAAGCCTTTAAGGTAAACCAACCTGTTGAAATTGATTGAGTGAGAATCCATGTTACGCAGGATTACTCGAACAGACTACTTAAGAAAAGGCGGGTGTTTGCTACCGCGATGGCTCAGTTAAGAGAGATGCAAGTGGAGCATTACATGATGTACCCTGCGATCCTTAAAATAAAGCATGAAGGTGCAGTGTACTCATTTTGGGAGGTGGAGAAGGCGAACACCTTTATAAAGGAACTCAAGACGAAAGTGGGCTTAAGAGAGTTGCGACGTGATGGGAGACGTGAGAAGGACTTGAGACACTAACTGTCTTTTCTAGAAGGGGGTAAATCCCCAGTTATAAGTTGGACTGTTCATGTTTAATCTTGTAAATCTTTGAATTTAGAAGGCCTACGGTTAAATCGGTGGATAGTGAGGGCTGAGTGAGACTGCTTCTTGGTGGAATATATGCTGAGGTTTTGACACTGCAGAGGAGAAGGCTCGCAGACGCTGGAGAAAGTGCCGGAGGAGCTCCCGTGGAGAAGTTGGGCTGGGAGGAGTGGCTGGTGGCCTAGGCCTAGCTTGTGAGGCTGTTTGAGATCATGCGGCCTACCCAACCGGCCTCCGACCAGGTCAACTGATGAAAAGGAAGCCCCATAATTGAAAGAGACTGTACATGGGGTTATGGTGTTGGTTTGTGGAAGGGAGAGAGGAGGGCTATGATGGAGGATAGAAATCAATGTGACTCGAAATGGACCAATGGGGATTAAATTGAAGTGGTTCCAGTTCTACAATGTATATATGTTACGTTGGTATGTTATGAATCAGATGGGCCAGTATAGGCCACAGATGAAGGGGTCTCTGGGGGGGTGAGGGGAGGTAGCTGCTCAAATAGCAGAACTTGGGAGGTGCTATCGAGATGGCAGAAAAAAGCAATGAGGAGCGATTTCTGATATGCTGGAAAGAGGAGTGCTGGGAGGAAAGGAAACAGTTTGGGATGTTTGGGAATAGAAGTAGTGTGGGAAAGAGGGGGTAAAAAGGGGATTTATAGTAGTCTTAAGGGGAAGAGCTAAGAACTATCGAGATTCACATCCAGGGGAGAAGGATAAGAGGGCATGTATGGATAGTAGGGTTACTGATATGGTTGTTGCAATGATGGCACCTGGGTTTGGGCAAAATATGGGAAGAGATGGAGGGGGAGTAAGAGGAATGCTGGAGGCGGGAAGTATTTGGAAGGACAGAGGAAAAGGGATAATGGAAAGAGACAATGGTGGGAGGTGATCTGGTAATACAATCCTGGAATGTTCATGGTCTCTCTTCTCCGATTAAGTGGAGTACAGTGTTAATGGCGGTAAAGAGAGCATAGTGCAGGTGGCTCTCCTGCAGGAAACACACCTGACATCAGGGGAGCATGTAAAACTCAAAAGGGGTTGGGTGGGTGCGTGCTACGCGGCCTCTTTCAGCCCGCGTAAACAAGGAGTGGCAGTTCTGGTGCAAAAAAATTTGCCATTTCAGATCACAAAAGTCCTTACAGATCCAAGGGAAGGTAGATATGTGTTTGTTGCAGGGGTTCTCCATGGCCTGAAAGTCACGTTTGGGAGTGTGTATGCACCAACTAATTTGGACCCGGGATTCTATAACAGCATTTTGTCCATATTGATGAGGGAACAGTTTGAGAACCTGATTTTGGGAGGGGACTTTAACTGCACGCCTGATGCTGCCCTTGATCACTCGGAGGGAAAGGGACGCAGAGATCCTTGTATTAGGAAATAGAGGGAAGGGTTGGCAGAACTGAATTTAGTGGATGCCTGGAGGACAGCACACCCTCAAGACAGAGAATATACTTTTTATTCAAACCCACACAAAACGTGGCTGAGGATTGATCATGTCTATGTAACGCTGGATTGGTATGAGAAACTCAGGAAGGTGGCACATGGCCCCATACATATCTCAGATCACGCAGGAGTGGTGGCGTCCTTTAGATCTCTGAGTGAGAGGGGGGAAATGCAGACATGGAGATTCCCTACTTATATGGTAGACTCGCAGAAGTTTCAGGAATATGTGAAGGAGCAATTTAAATTCTATATGGCTGTAAATGCACCAACTGCCACTTCTAAACAAATGTTATGGAGCGTGGGCAAGGCGTACATGAGGGAAGCAATCATAGGGTATATGGCAAAATATAAAAAAAATAGATTGGAAAGACAGAAAACTCTTCAACAAAAATTGAGAATACTGGAGGGGAGGGTAACAAGGGGGGAAGAAGGTGAACAGGCGAGACAAGAGCTGGTAACAACCAGACAGGTGCTCAACACCTTATTGATGGACGAGGCTCGGAAAAAACTATTCTACCTGAAACATAGAGTATATGAATGGGGGAACAAGCCAGGGCCACTGCTGGTAAACCTCGCAAAGGGTAGGAAAAATGGGTTGCACATTCTAGGGATCAAAAATAAAAAAGGGCAGACGGTTACTAAATATGTGGAGATAAGGGACACATTTAAGAAATACTATGAGGATTTATACAGAGCAAGTGGAGAGGGAAGTGAAAAAGAAATGCTTGATTTCCTGGCTAAGCATAAGCTGCCCCAAATAACAAAACACCAACAGGAGCTGTTAGATAAGGAGATCACCAGAGAGGAAATCCTTCGGGTCATCAACATGATGAAGCCCGGAAAGGCATGTGGCCCAGATGGCCTGCCCAAAGAGTATTATAAACTGTTGAGGGAGGAGGTAAAGGAGGTAATTTGGGAAGTATTTAGGAAGGGAAGAGAGAAAGGGGAACTGCCAGATACAAGTGGCTGCGCCTTGGTGTGTGTGATTCCGAAACCAAATAAGGACCTAATGGAATGCTCATCATATAGACCAATATCCCTGTTAAATTGTGATGCTAAGGTGTTTGCTAAAATTTTAGCTAGTAGATTGGAGGGTATCCTCCCAGAGTTGATCCATCCGGATCAAACTGGTTTTATAAAAGGTAGGCACTCGTATCATAATATTAGAAAGGTCCTTAATGTTTTGGAACAGACCAAGAAATTGGGAGGGTGGACGGCTGTATTGTCAATGAACGCCGAAAAAGCAGTTTGACAGGATTGAGTTGCCATATCTGTTCTCAGTCTTGGAATGCTTTGGTTTAGGGGAAAGCTTCATTAAAATGGTACGAGCATTGTATCGGGCACCCAGGTCTGCAGTTCTGGTTAATGGGAATATAACTGAACAATTTACGCTCCATAGGGGGACAAGGCAGCGATGCCCTATCTCCCCTCTGCTATTTGCAATGGAGGTAGAACCGCTGGCTATAGCCATCAGAGAGGACCCAAGAATACAAGGGATAAAGGGGAAAAGTGGAGGACAGCATAAAATTACACTGTATGCTGACGACATGATGTTATATGTGATGAGCCTTTCACAGTCTATGCCGGCCTTGTTGGAAATCAGGTCAATTTGCCACATTCTCGGGATATAAATTGAATCTGGGGAAGTCTGAAATCATGTTTCTAGGAGAAGAGAAGGGGGACGCAGGTGGTACATGGGGTTTGAAGAGGGTAGGTACGCACCTCGCATGTTTAGGGATCAAGATAGGTAAGGACTTGAGATCACTCTATAGGCTGAATTACACCCCACTATTAAAATTGTTAAGAGAAGACATAGGCAGATGGAGAAACCTACCTATATCATGGATAGGATGTATTAATCTACATTCTCCCCAGAATCTTATACCCATTACAGATGTTACCAATAGGATTGACAGGGAAAGATATAAAGGCATTTGAAAAGGACTGCTCCAGGTTTATATGGCAAGGGAAGAAGCCCAGGGCTAGTTTAAATAGGTTAAAAGCTGACCAATCTAAAGGAAGGCTGAACTACCTTGATATGAAGTTATATTTTTGGGCAGCACAATTGAGGATTATTAAAGACTGGGTGTATAGGCCAAAAGAGGCCAGTTGGATGGACTTGGAGGAGGAGGGATTTGGGGTTCGAGTCTTGTCTCGGTTAGTAGAAGCAGGTAGAATGGGGCTGCGGGATAAGTGGATTTTGAGTATTTTAGTGAAGGAGGTAATAGATAGCGGGGACCAAATTAAGAAGGTGATAGGGCATCAAAAGGGGGAATCTTTTATTCTACCACTAGCTGGGAACCCATTTTTTATCCCCGGAGTAGGAGACCCAGTATTTCAGAGTTGGGAAGAGAGGGGGGTAATGTGCCTTAATGATTTAAGGAAAAAGGGAGTGACTCGCCCATTTAATGAGCTTAGGGAGGACCTGGGCCTACTGGCACATCACATGTTTAGATATTTCCGGGTGAGGAAATATGAGCTGGATATTGAGAAGCAGAGAGTCCCTGGTGCCCAGATACAGATTGTGGAAGAACTGCTACAGCAAGTTAAACAGAAACCTGTAGGTATTGTAAGGAAGGCTACATCTCTCCTGCGCCTTCAATGGCCAGATATGACAAGTAAAACTAAACACCTGTGGGAGAGAGATTTGGGAGTTATACTGTCTGAGGAGCAGTGGACTTTAATGAGAGGGATGCATCAGGGCTTATTACTTTGTAATAAATATAAAGAGGCAGCATATAAATTTGTCCACAGGCTGTATACTCCACCTGTTGCAGTAAACAGGTACAACCCAACAATATCGGCTATCTGTCAGAGATGTGGGTTAGCCCTGGGTACCTACCTTCACTCGTTTTGGACGTGCCCGATACTCCAAGCTTTTTGGGTGATGTGGCGAAAGAGTTGACAAACATGAAGGGGCAGCAGGTTAGAGTAGAACCGCTTATAATGCTGTTTGGTGTGGATGGCACACACCAGGATGAGTGGGAGATGCTAGAGAGATGGGTGAGAATACTCCCGGTATTGGCAAAGCAGTGTATTCTGAATACATGGGTCTCTGGGGATAAGTCTACAATTAGGCAGTGGAGGAATCTTGCATGGGATGCACGGCAATTAGAAAGTTTGACGTATAAGGCTAGGGGGCGAGAAAATCAGTTTGTGAACATGTGGGCACCCTACTCACAGTCTATGCAGCCCTTGGAACAAGAGATATTAAGATGTGGATAAAATTGAAAGGTATGGATATCCATATAGGATGAAGTGAATTCTCGATTAGCTGGGGAGTGGGGAAAGGGGGAAGGGGTGGGTGATATGGGAGGGAGGAGTGGGAGGGGGAGAAGGGACTTTTCTGTCTCTTTTCTATTTCTGTCTTTGTTATCTTTCTGCTCTTTTGTCCTGGGGGCACTTAGGTGCCCTGCTTCTCCTCCCCCTTTTTTTTTTCTTTCTTTCTTCTCTCTCTCTTCTTTGTTTCCCTTCTTTTATTACATCTCCACCAGGATGTGCATCCTAAGAATAAAATATAGAGACATGCATCTAATCTGAGATGGATGTATAAGGTCTATAAGAATGGTATTTGAATTAATTGATGGTAACCTATGGATGTAGTGAGGGGAGGCCAGTAAGATATGTACTGTATAAGACTAGTAAGTGTCGGTGGAGATGTATACTTTTGTTCTGCTGTGGTATGAAAAGATAAACTAATAAAAAGATTATGCCAAAAAAATACATATAAAAGAAAAAGCTATAAAAAAATATTCTAAAGAAAATTAAATAGAAGCATTAGGAGGAACTGACTAACTCTGTGTGGGCTATGTAGTGGAGAGAGGTGTCGTGTGCCATCCTAAAAAGGTTAGAGGTCAGACAGGAACTTGGGACAACTGAGGACTTATTAGAAATATACTAAAGACTGACAAGAATAGTTTTTGTGCTACAGAAAAATAAATAAGCAGCCTTTTGGTGGAAGTATGGGTGGCTGAGACCTTAACCTGCCCTGAGAGGGTAGAGGAACTTGGGGAACAACTGCAGACCTACTAAAAATAAACTAAAGGGGGAAAAACATATTTTGTGCTATGGAAAAAAATTAAACCCTTTGGTGGAGGTATGTTTGCGGCTGTGAGACCTTAACCTGCCCTAAGAGGGTAGAGGAACTTGGGGAATAACTGCAGACATACTAGAACTGAAGGGAAAAACATTTTTGTGCTACACAGCTACAGAAATAAAACCTCTTCTTTGGTAGTGTAGGGGTGTGTGTGTGTGTGTGTGTGTGTGTGTGACCTAACCTGCCGAGAGAGAGTATAGGAATTTGGAGAAGTGAACAACTGCAGACTCTCTCGGAGCTAATAGCTTGCTTCTGCTCCCTCCCTCCCGCCTACTCCCATCTGCTCTGTCCTGCCCAGGTCCTCTTGTAGTGCTGTAAGGTGCAAGCACTAAGCACAGCAGCTTAAGGTAAAAAATTACACAACACACACAAAGATAAGATAACATTTTTATTGAGTACAATATTTCAATATTTTCATAACTGCATATAATTAAAACAAAATGCAAAGAAATAAGCCAAAGCAAACTATTTTATTTTCCACAATAAATTCATTTAAGTTTTCTGTATTTTTAGGCTTTCTACTAAAAATGCACCATTTTATACCTGGATTACCAACTCAAGCACTGGGATAACTACTTTTTGACAAGCCACTTATCTGTGGACAAGTACATAATTTTAAAATTTGTCAAGCCCTGACTCTCACTCATGCCTTCAGCATTTATGAGTATCCAGAGATCACTCTGTAGGAGTGACAATATTTTCCATACCACACTCCTGCCCATTATCCCATCATGTATCCCCTATTTATATAGATAGATAGATAGATAGATAGATAGATAGATAGATAGATAGATAGATAGATATACTGGTAAATTACGTCCACATTTCTTATGGGTTGTATCTTATTTCTTTTAAAGCAATTGAAATATCAGCTATTAAAATTACAATTTACAATTTTCCTGCAGCCACCATTTTTACAGCTTGAAGAATTTATTCACATATCATAAAGTGATTTGCTGAAGGCCACAAAGCGAGCAAGTGTTTGTGCTATGATTCAAACCCAGGATTTTCAGATTTTACAGGTCTTTGGTGTGCTAATTGCACCACACCGCCTTCCTTTTACTATGCTGCCATCTCATATTGTGTACTGTACTGAAAATTTAATGTCTCCTGCAGGGGACTAAGCTTCAGTGGGAAGATGGGGGACTGATCCCAATGTGCTATATCTGTGTGTCATCTACTGTATACTCTTTGTAACTGTGTAAACACAATATGGTTGAAATATTTATAATAGCATAAGAAAAGCACACTGAATTATGTGATGTAATCAACAAATGGTACTGTCATTCAAAGCTGCTCAGCCTTTATACAGAAAGTCAATAAGAAGCAATGCACTTGAAGATTAAAAAGAAAGCAACAGACAACATGCTGAAGTCTGACATCAAAATTCACAAAGTTTATTGCAGTACACAGGAACAAAAACAATAGGAAAATGTGAGGGCAGACTCCACAAAGATAAATGTTTTTGTTCTTGTGTACAAGAATGCGCTTTCTGAATTGCCTTATCAAACTTTTGCTGCTTCATTTCAACTTTCTGCATGATAACATGGTTTCATATCTCTAAAGAAACATGGACATGTACAAAGGAGAGGGTCAAAAATCTTGACTAGGTACCGTACTTACAAAGCATTGGTATGTGTATTCTCTAAACATGTTGCTTTGAGCACTGCACCTGTGACTTTTATTATGACAGAGTGTTTCCTCCATCTACTGGCAAAGTTTGTGGTTAACACTAATCTAACCAGTATAGTCTACATAGAGCAAGACTGAAAAATCTACAAAATTACTTAGCTGAAGAATTGGCTAATAGAATGCAACACTGGCAACTGTTATGCCAGAAATATTTGGAGGAAAAAATGGAAGAGACATACAAGCTCAGTTACTCCCTATTTGGAGAAGCTGACCAGGAAAGGTAACTGTGAGTCTTTATAGGCTCTCCTCATAATCTCAAAATAGTGCGTGTTGGAAGGCATGGCAGAATAGAACATTAGATTTATCAAATGTAGACCCTGCAGGGATGATATCATAATGCTACTTTATGAGGCATGGTCCTATCACAGCTGTACTACATGCAATTCTGGGTTCCACTCTAAAAAAGTTATATATATAGGGTACTGGAGGGGATACAATGCCTAGCAGCAAAGTTGATAGGAGAGCAAGAAAATTTATCCTGAGAGGTGTGGCTAAAGAAAATGAGATTCCAAAGCTGAAGAAAACTAGAATGAGGGCTGATTTAACTGAAGTACTGAAAGATATGAAATGCATCACAAGATAAGGTAAATGTGATCTGTTTCATACAGTGCATAAGCTCAATTTTCAAAAGGCCCTTAGATCACCAACATTTGTGGTGATCAAGGGCTGCAGCAATCTTGGGGTGTGTCAGGGACCTTGTGCTATATTTTTTAAAAAAGAGGGTCCCTACACCAAAGACCTGAGATTTTCCGCATGTCCAGGGTTGTGCCGGAAAAGTGGCACACCTTTCGAGTTTGGCAGAAGGCTCTCTCATCTCCCCCTGTCCAGCAGAACACTTGAGGGGCCACAAAGGTAGGAGGTGAGGTAAATACACCTGCCAGAAGGGGAGTGAGGGCATAAGCAATATGAGGGAACCCAAATGGGCAACAGGGGCATGTTGGCAAATGTGCAGAGGGTTGAGGTAGCACCCTGCTTGGGTGCCCTGTGCTGTTAGACAGAGCCAATTGGCCCATGTAAAGATGGCTTGCAGACAGGGACTGGGACCCATCCCTCAGAAGGATACAGCCCTAGCACCAGCACCATAGGTGCCACTGACCCAGCACCATCGGCAGGCAACAGCTTGCCTCCATGAAGGGGGCCAGTTACCAGGGGACTGCCATGGTGCCCAAGGATTATTCCCAGCCACCACCTGCACCCTGCAACCTGCAACCATTGCTGCCCACTGGTGGTGCTGAGGTCAGTGGCACCTACAGTATGGGGCAGGTGCCAGGGCTTTATACTTCTGAGGGCCAGGTTCCAGTCCCTGTCTACCAGCCCCCTTTACCTGAGCTGATCAGCTGTGTTTAATAGCACAGGGTACCACCTCAACCCCCTGTACACTGCCACCATGCCCCCGTTACCCCCTTTCTCAATTTATCAATCATTCATTTATGGACAGGCAAATTGAGAGATCTCTCTTTTACAATTGCATCCAAACATTTATAAATACATTGACATACAATACACATAATTCCATAAACTGGTTTAAAAGGTGAGAATAATTATCATCATATTATACAATTCATTCAATCAAAACAAGTACAATGTTTATGTGACAAACTTTCTAAATAGGCCCTAAAGCATGCATTTGGGAGTAGTACATTTAAGTTACATTTTTTCTGGATTGTCTCCTGTGATAAATGTATGGTGTTTGGGAAACACGATACCAGAACTGTAGGCATCATTGGTGGAAGGGTGGTGGATGTGGATGTGGCTGTAGTCACAGAGACTTGGGCCACACAGTATCATGACTGGGACATGAAAATTCCTGGGTTATACCACACTTAGAAAGGATAGGACAGTGGGTAGAGGGGAAGGGGTCACACTGTTTGTCAGGGATGGGACAGTGTACAACAGAGAGCAGGTGTGGGAGGATAATGTGGAGGCAATATGGGCCTTGTTACAGGACAGTGAAGGGAGGAGAGTTAATCTGGGTGTGGTTTTCAGGCCACCCATGCAGTCAGACCACATGGATGGGGAACTATTCGACAACTTGAGAAAAAATTGCAGGAGGGGGAGGGGTGGGAATGTGATACTAGGGGACTTTAACATGCCGGGGAAGGGTTGGAACTTGATGGCATCTTCATCAGCCAAGGAGCAAAGAGTGCCCAGTGCACTCCAGGACAAATTACTGACAGCATTTTGAAGAGCTGACTAGGGGAGGGAAACATCCTGGACTTGGTCTTAGCTGATGGAGAGCAAGTCAGGAATCTGGTGGTGGAACCCACATTGACTGGTAGTGACCACTCCATGGTGTGTTTTATATAGGACTTAGGGAAGGAGAGGAACCAAACAAAGGCCACGGTAGTGGACTTCGGGAGGGCATACTTCTAGGAGATGGTAGATATACTCAGGGGACATATAAGTAAAATTGGGATTGGGATGGACACAGAGGGGCAGTGGGAAATCCTAAAGTGGGGCATCCTAGAGGCCACAAAAACCTGCACCAGGTCACAAAACAAGATAGCCAGAGCCAGGAAACCTTGCTTTTGGACAAGGGAAGTACAGGAGGAAGTGAGGAAAAAGAGGCTGGCCTTTAGAAGGTACAAATGCTCCCGTAGTGAGGCAGACCTTGAGGAGTATCATAGGATTTCCAGGGAGGTTAGCAGAAAAGTTAGAAAGACCAAGGCTGATAAAGAGCTTAGATTAGCAAAAGGGATCAGGGAGGGGGAGAAGGAATTCTTTAGATATGTTAGGGAGCAGAGGAAGGGTGAGGAGCAGATAGGAAAGCTGAGGAAGGGGGCATGGGTCGAGGGGGATAGAGCAGGCTGAAGTGTTAAATCATTATTTCGCTCAGTCTTCATTAGGGAAAGAGATGGGCCATTGCCTCAGGGAGGGGGCAGGAAAGAGGACATGGGGGGGGTCTCACAGATGGGGAGATCCAGGTTGGGAGGGTGTGGGAGGCTCTCAAGTCCTTGAGGATGGATGATGCTTCAGGGCCAGACGACATCCACCAGAGGGTTCTGAAGGAACTGGTAGATGTCCTGGTGGCTCCAGTCATGGAACTATTCAATTGCTCCCTCCAATCAGGATGGGTCCCTCTAGACTGGAGGTTGGCCCATGTTGTCCACTCCACAAGAGTGGACCTGGGGATGATCCAGGGGACTATAGACCGGTCAGCCTGACATCCATCATAGGGAAAATGTTGGGGGTCATATTGAAAGAATGGATGGTGGAATTCCTGTAGGTAAATGGGTTTCAGGATGAAAACCAACATGGGTTTGTCTGGGGGAAATCGTGTCAAGCAAAACTGGTCAAATTATTTGACTGGGTGACAAGGTCCCTGGATGGAGGAAAGCTGGCTGATGTCCTCTACTTGAACTTCAGTAAGGCTTTCAATTTGGTCCCACATGGAAGACAAATTTGGAAATTGAGGCAACTGGGGGTGGAAGATAAGTGGGTGGGTTGGGTAGCAAATTGGCTTAGGAATAGACAGCAGAGGGTGGTAGTAAAGGGTGAAGTCTCAACACCCAGAGAGGTAATCAGCAGGGTCTCACAAGGCTCAGTTTTGTGTCCTATCCTCTTTAATGTGTTCATTGCAGACATGAAGGAGTGGGTTGGTAGTAAAATGAGTTTAATCGTTGATGATACTAAAATGGGGGTGGTGGTAGATAGCAAGGAGGGAAGTAAGGCACTACAGGATAACCTGGAGAGGCTGGAAGACTGGGCCCACATGTGGCAGTTGGGGTTTAATGCACACAAATGCAGCGTTCTTCACCAATGTGTTAGGAACCCTGGGTATACCTACCACTTGGGGGGTACATCTGGCTGTCGCGGCGATGGCGAAGGATCTGGGGTAATGACTTATGCAAAAGGGAACAACTCAGAGCATTGTAGGAGAACAGCAGCTAAGGCAAACAAAATGCTTGAGTGTATTACCAGGGGGATAATGTTCAGCAGAAGGGAGGTTAATTTTCCCCTGTACACCTTACTGGTGAAATCACATCTGGAGTACTGTGGGCAGTTCTGGTGCCCCTGCCTAAAAAAGGATATCACACTGCTGGAGAAAGTCCAGAAAAGGGTGAGGAGAATGATTAGTGGTCTGGAGGGGTTGTCATAAGAGGATAGACTTAGAGAGCTGAACATGTACTCTCTGGAGAACAGAAGAGATAAGGGGCATGTGATAGAGACCTTCAAATACCTGAAGGGGTTCGACAGAGGGAACTAGGAGGGTCTGCTCAAGCTGAGGGAGGAGGAGGGGACTACGAGAGGATATAGTCTAAAGTTAGCAGGTGGGAGGAACGGGGGGAGGCAAGGGGTCATTATTTCATGGAGAGGGTGGTGGCACCCTGGAATGCACTGAAGATGATATGTTAAAACTGGGAACTGTGGGAGGTTTCAAGAAGGGTTGGGACAGAGAAAGGAGCAAGGTACAGAGGGGTATGGAGATCACCAGAGTTGTACAGGGTGGGGACGTGGGTGGAGGGGAAAATAATGGGGAGGTAGGGCAGCTACTGTGCACTACCTGAGAGCTGTGCCGAGCAGACCTAATCTGCTGGCAACTATGTATGTATGTATGTATGTACAGTATGTATATATGTTCGTGGAACACTAATGGCTAATGTAAATTCCCCAACATCAGTTCTAAACCTTGGAATATGATAAAATTGAATATTAGTAGATCTGAAACTGTACTTTGGAGATTTTGTAAGCTGTAAAACATTTAATAAGAATGATGACAGTGATTTAAGTACTGTATGAATTTATAAACAAACATAAACCAATGGAATTCTCTATGATCAGAAAAAGAGGAACATCCTGAACCTAGCTACAGTAGAAGCCGCTTAAAGGGGATGCCTCCGTGGCATGCCCGTCATCCCCTTTAAGTGATCATCCCATTTAAGGGAGGTACTATCTTTATAATGGCGGCCGATTGTCAGTGCGGTAGAAACATACAAAACATAAAACTAAGCACAGCACAAAACGTGTTTGTGATTGCAGTTCTTATTAGAGCAAGTGGCTTCTTCGTGTGGTCAAAACTTTATTTAAGCAATGCAGTTAAAGTCTTTTGAAAGCATCTGATTCACTTATCTGCAGGTTACAGGTAGTCTGCCTGGTGTTCTCTGGTGTGAGGCTTCTGAAATTTTTTCTCTCAATGTGGCAATGCATTCAAGTGCCTCCGTGTTGTTCTACCTGTCTATCACATCAACCACAGGTGCAACCCCCAGTAATCTGGTCCCATCATCAGGTAAAAATCCAGCCTTTTTGAAACAGTTTCTTGGCATTTAATTGCCTCTGTGTTGTCAGTTTTCAGCGAGGTGTAAATCTGTTAGATAGAGATTTCTCCCTCAGTGATGTCATGTGAGGGGGTTTCTCGATGTCAGCGAGGATGTTCTGCGAGGGTGTTTGGTTCTTGCAGTGATTCTAACACTGTAATTTTCTGACTGAGGGGCAAATCCACACATTTAGCTGCCATTCTGAAGCCCTGAATTAATTGTTTAACACCTGTCTGACCTGACTTGTAGTTAATGGGCCACTAATTGCTTGCTATCGGTTGCTGACAGGTGTAGTCTATTGTATAATTATGTGCGCGTGGGCTGGTAATCACCCCATTAAGATGGAACGACCATCCCAATTAAAGGTATACCTGTCCCATAGGATAATATGGAAGCAAACTCGGTTCCCAGAGGGATGTCCCGATTATGCAGATGTCCCGTTTAACTGCATCCCCTTTATTTATTTATTTATTTATTTATTTATTTATTTAGTTAAACATCAGTTTAGAAACCTTTGAGCCAGAGGCTCATTTACAAAGGTACCTCGTCACAAAGAGGACATCAGAACAGTAGTACAAGGGACACAGTACTTACAAACAAAAAAGTTACAGTTCAATTACAGTTTTGTTTCAATAGAATACAATCTCCAACGAAGCAAAAGATAACAAAAGGTGCAAAACTTATGGTCGGGGAGAGCTGGTGGGAGTAGAAGGAGGAGATAGGGGAGGAGGAATTAGTAGGGAAAGGAAGGCCTTTATGAGGCGTATACTGTATAACAAACAATGATGGATTCTGTAAGGCAATCTAGTCACAAACCTTAATGCACTGTGGTACAGTGGGTCCAAGGAATTCAAAACTGAACTTGTAGTTTTCATTTAAATGCAATCTCCATAATCCAAAATGGGAAGGAATAATGAAGTTACCAATAATTTCCTTAATGAGCAATTGAAATGTGTTTTATTTTTATAAAAGAACCCCAGTACCATTTTAACTTGATAAATAGATTTTGTATGTGCAACTTAAAGTTTAATTATGAACTGGGGATTGTAAATGCACAACGCTGTTTGGCCGAGACATTTTTGAAGCTGTGATGATATCGAGCTACATCATCACGGCTTCAAAAAACCTCTGGCCACCAGCCTCCTCACTCTCCCCAAATCACATCAGCACCTTTTCCTTCAGTTACCACACAAACACCCCGTGACCCTGCCACTACCAAGGAATGTACATTTTCTAGCAGCCTCAGTTAGCTGAAATGTACTGCCACACTGCAACCCGCTATTTTTTTAAGCAAGGCAAATTTTCTTTAAGAGATGCCCATTCCAGAGGCTCTGGGCACTGAACATATTAAGAATGCATTCTACTTCATCATAATAAATACATAACAATGTAATATGAAACACAAACACACAACATTTCAACAATTAAACAACATTTTATATAAATATTACCCTGAGCAGCAACAACTACTATTTAAAAAGCCTAACGCTAACCTAAACATAAGGTTCTGAAAATAGGCAAGGACTACAAAACATAGTCTGAAAGGTCCGATTATACAGGAAGGCCTTGAGGCGGAATTTAAATACCTCCACAGAAGGGGCCTCCCTAACAGCTGGAGAGACAGAATTCCACAGGATGGGGGTGGCGACACTAAATGCTCTGTCGCCAGCTGTTTTTAACATCGTCCTAGGAATCACAAAAAGAACCCTAGAAGAGGAGTGGAGGCAGTGGAAAGAGACTTCAGGTGTGAGGAGATCCTTCAGGTAACCAGGGCCCAAGCTGTGTAGGGCCTTCAAGGTGAGTAAGCCCACTTTAAAGAGGACCCTCCACCTAACTGGCAGCCAGTGCAGTTGACGCAGCACCAGAGTGATATGACAATACTTAGGCTGTCCTGTCAACAGCCTCACTGCCATGTCCTGCACCAGCTGCAGTCGGCGCAGGATACCCCCAGAGGCCCCAAGATAGAGTGCATTACAGTAGTCCAGCCTGGACGTCATGAAGGCATGTACCAAGGTGGGTAGGTCTTGCGGAGGAACTAGTGGCTTTATTCTGGCGATATTCCTCAGATGATAAAAACTAGTACGGACAATGGACGCCACCTGAAACTCAAGTGTCAATCCACTGTCAAGAATAATGCCCAGATCCTGAACCCTAGAGGAGGCCTTTAATGGTACAGAGCCAAGAAAAGTCCTGTCTCTGCACCAGAGGCCACCCTATCATGCCCACTGTTCAACTCCACCACCAGTATCTCCGTCTTATCAGGGTTCAATCGCAACCAGTTGGAGGCCATCCAGTCATTGATCTCAGCAAGGCAGCTGTTAAGCACTTCCACTGTGCAAAATGTTCCAGGGGCAAAGGAAAGATACAGCTGGGTATCATCAGCATAACAATGAAAACCCAGACTGTACTTCCTAATGAGCTCTCCCAGGGGCAGCATATACATGGCAAACAGCATCGGCGACAAGACCGAACCCTGGGGAACTCCACATGACAGGTGGCCAGGGGAGGAGAAGAAATTCCCTATCACTACCCTCTGCCTCCTGTTGGATAGAAAAGACTCAAACCAGCAGATGACAGTGCCAATGAGTCCACAGAATCCCCTTAGGTGGTCAAATAACACTCGATGGTCCACTGTGTCAAATGCTGAAGAGACATCGAGGAGAACAAGAACTGTCCCTTCCCCTCGATCTCTAGCCCTAAGGAGATCATTATGCACCTGAAATAGTACAGTTTCTATGCTATGCCTCGCATGAAACCCAGAGTGGAGTGGCTCGTATAGATCATGGGCCATGAGATGCTCCTCAAGCTGAAGCACCACCACTTTCTCCACAATCTTACCCAAAAATGGAAGATTGGAGATGGGACAGTAATATCCTTGACCTCAGGGTCCAACTATGTTTTTTTCAGAAGGGGTCTCACCAATGCCTCCTTCAAGACATTAGAGAAGACCCCCTCTGACAGGGAACACTGGAAAATCAAGGCAAACACTGGGCCAACGGAGTCAACACATCTCATTAAGAAACGAATTGGCACCTGGTCCAGTTCGCAAAAGGTGTGCTGAAGCTTGGACACAATCTCAATCACCTCAGCCACCTCCACCAGTCTAAACTCACTCCAACCAGGCAGAGTGCTCTCTTGTCCCCCATGGTGACCACTGTCAGACAAACTCTGACCCACTGTCAGAATCCTCTGCCTGATGGCAGACACCCTGTCCGAGAAGAACCAAGCAAACTCCTCGCACATTTCATTAGAAAAGGCTACCTTTGGCTGTAGACAGGAAGGATGGAGAAGCCTGTCCACAGTTCAAAAGAGCATAGTTGGTCAGTTCCTCCCGGCAGCAATCTCCTTGGACAGGAATTCTGTCTTCTTACGGTTGATTGCCCCCTGGTATGCACCGTAGTGCGCACGTAGGGCCAGTTTGACCACCTCCAGGCCAGACTTCTGCCAGCAGTGCTCTAATCTCTGACCCAAGGTCTTCATCCCCTTGAACTCGCCATCATACCAAGGGGACCTCAAGTGAGAAGACCTGGGTCATACACGGACTAGTGCGAGGGAGTCGAGCGCACCAGCAAGCGCCTTATTATAGGCATCCACTGCCACCCCCCCCAATGCATGCACTGTCCACACTAGATAGATCAGCCACCATCAGAAAACCCTCAGGGGTCAACCCCCTCAAAGGGCGATAGCTGACCATCTCTGCAGGGGAAGGGCTATCGGGGGGCCCCAAACGAGAGCTTCACCGTGCAATGATCAGACCAAATGACCCGATCAGTACTGAGACTATTAATCTCAAGCCCCAGTGAGAACACCAGATCCAACATGTGGCCACTCAGATGGGTTGTGGAGGAAACACCCTGCACAAGGCCCAAAGATTACATCATCTGGAGGAAGTTAAAATCAAGCTGAAAAGATTTGTCGTCAGCCCAAACGTTGAAGTCCCCCAGCACTAAACATCTGGGGGGTCTCCAATGTCTCCCCAACCACAAAATCGGCCACCTCATGCAGAAAGTCTCCAGCTGCCCCAGAAGGGTGGTAAATCAGGAGAATCAGGCAACCTGCACCCGGATCCTCACAGATGGCCACACATTCAAATGAATGTTGTGTTCTCACTGGGGGCAGGGTGAAGCCTAGTTCGGATCTAAAACAGATAGCTACCCCCCCCCTCGTTTCACTCTGGGGCAGTGCACGATGGTATATCTGGATGGGACAGCAGCCTCTAAAACTGGGCCAGCATCATCACCAATCCAGGTCTCCATAATGCAAGCCAGATCAGCCAAAGAAACCAAGTCTGTTATAATTGCAGTCTTGTTTCTGACAGATCTAGCATCGTAAAGCACCGCCCTCAGGGAATTGGTGAACAGTGCAGCCCCTCTGGCTACCTGCCCACTCTGTCTGGTGGGAACCTGGGTGACAGGAACTAAACATGTCTGACCTCTCTCTCTAGGACCCGTCTAATCCCAGGGCACCTTCTACACACCACTACCTCGAGCCTACCACCAACCGCAGTGCATGGGGCACCCCAACCTGGACGAATCACATGGTTCCTTCCTATTCCAACCTCCCTACATAGAAACATAGACTTTGACGGCAGATAAGGACTGCTTGGACTACCTAGTCTGCCCATTTGCCTACCTACAGGATAAGCTGCAGATCCTAGTTAACCAACAGCCTATTTCTTCTTACCCCACCACAAGAATTGCCTTATGTCTGTCCCATGTATTCTTGAATTCTCCCACAGTTTTAGACCTCACAACCTCCGCAGGAAGGCTGTTCCATTTGTCCACCACTCTCTATGTGAAAAAATACTTCCTCACATTGCCCCTGAACTGCCACCCCCCATCTTTAAATTGTGTCCCCTTGTTCTTGCACATCTCTTTTTCTGAAAGATGCTACCCTCTTGGACTTTGTTGATTCCACTGAGGTACTTAAAAGTTTCTATTATGTCCCCCCTTTCCCTCCTTTCCTCAAGGGTATACATATTAAGCACCTTTAGTCTCTTCTCGTATGGCTTCTCTTGCAGACCCTGCACCATTTTAGTTGCCCTCCTCTGGACTGCCTCTATCCTGTTTATGTCCTTGCAGAGATGGGGTCTCCAGAACTGGATGCAGTACTTCAGATGGGGTCTCACCAACTGTCTGTACAGAGGGATAACAACTTCCTGTTTTCTGCTGGTGATGCCTCTTCCTATACATCCCAGTATCCCCCCAGCCCTCCCTGCTGCCTTCTCACATTGCTTGCTAACCTTAAGGTCATCTGATATGAGTACCCCCAGGTCCCTTTTCATTTTTGTTGTTGTTACTATCTCCCCCCCATTATGTAATCTTCCCCTGCATTTTTGTTTCCCAGGTGCATTATTTTGCACTTCTTTGCATTGAATCCAAACTGCCATACTTCTGACCATTCCTCCAACCTTGCCAAGTTCCTTCTCATCCTTTCCATGCCTCCTTGTGTATCAATCCTGTTGCAGATCTTGGTGTCATCTGCAAAGAGGCATACTTTTCCTTCCAGTCCCTCTGCAATGTCACTTATAATGACATTAAAAAGGACTAGACCCAGTACTGAACCCTGCGGTACCCCACTAGTAACCCCTCTATCTTCAGAGTGGACTCCATTTACAATTACCTTCTGTGTCCTGTTGTCTAGCCAATGTTTTACCCAGGCTACCACCCTGGGACCCACTCCCAGGGTGGTTAATTTGGCAATTAATCTTTTGTGTGGGACTGTGTCAAATGCCTTGCTAAAGTCTAGATAGGCCATGTCCACAGTCCCTCCCTGGTCTACTACTTTGGTCACCCAGTCAAAGAAATCAATTAGGTTCATCTGACATGACCTTCCCACTCTGAACCCATGCTGCCTTGGGTCATGTGCCCCACTGGCCTCTAGGTAGTCAACAATTCTTTCCTTCAGAAGTGATTCCATCACTTTCCCTACCACAGAGGTCAAACTGAGAGTTCTGCAGTTTCCTGGCTCTGTCTTGGTCCCACTTTTGTGAAGGGGAATCACATCCTCCTTCCTCCAGTCCTCAGGTATGACACCATCCTCCCATGATTTGTTAAAAAGGGTAGTCAGTGGTTTCACTAGTTCTCCCCTTAATTCTTTTAGAATTCTGAGGTGAATTCCATCAGTCCCCATTGCTTTGTCCACCTTCAGTTTTAGGAGTTCTTTCAGAACCCTTTCTTCTGTGAAAGGACTGGGATCAACCCCCCTATCAAGAGTGCTTCTGTTAATTGGATTAGGCACCTCCCCCTCCTCCTCTTTTGTGAATACTGAGCAGAAATATTCGTTCAGTATCCCTACTGTTTCACTGTCCCTCTCTGCCCACCCACTGTCCATTCTATTCAGCCTCAATAGCCCTCCCTTTGTCTTTCTACACTGCCTGATATACCTATAAAAGATGTTATCCCCTTTCTTAACTGAGTTGGCTATCTTTTCCTTAGTTTGGGCCTTTGCTATTCTGACTTCCCTCCCTGCTTTCTTTTGCCTTAACTGGTACAGCTGTCTGTCCTGCTCCTTCTGTGTTTCCTTATACTTCCTGAATGCTACCTTTTTCTCCTTGACTTTCGCCGCCACCTCTTTTGGGAACCATAGTGGCTTTTTGTTTCATTTTGATTTGTTTATTTGCTTCATACTAAGGCTTGTTGCCTCTGTGATGGCAGTTTTTATGTTTCCCCATTGTTACTTCACCCCTCCTTCTAGCCTGTTTGCTAGTGCTTTTCTAAGGCACTCTCCCATCTTGCCAAAGTCAGCCCTCCTGAAGTCCAGTACCCTCACTTTTGTATGGCTTGACTCTGTAGCTGAGTTTATCGTGAACCACACTGTTTGATGGTTACTTGGTCCCAGATGGCAACCCACTCCTAGATCTGAGATCCTCTCACTGTCCCCATTGAGAGTACGAGGTCTAAGATTGCTGCCTCATGAGTGGGTTCAGAAAATAGCTGTCTGAGGCATGCCATCTGTAGGGCATCGAGAATGGCCCTGCTCTTGGATGTGGCTGCAGCAAATGTGCTCCAGTTAACATCTGTCATATTCAGTGCCCTACAGTGCCTTGCTGTGCTAACAGACACTGGGAGGCTGACAAAAGGCTGTAGATCGTGCAGTTGGAATGCCCCATACACTATCCTAGCCCACCCCAGGCCCTCATACCTTCCCAGACACATCCCTCCTAATTACATAAACCTTAACCCAAAAACACAACCCACAAACACACTCTACACTACACACTTCACACACACACACTCAATAATTTAAAACCCAAACTACCCCTTCCCTCAAATAACACCAAAATACATTATATTTAAAGTGCCAATGCACAATCAACCCACCTCTAAAGTAACTGGAACAAAAAATAAAAATAAAAGGGAGAATCTCAATAAAGTGCAATATGCTGAGAAAATACTCTTTCTGAAAAGGGAACAATCAAAACATGTAAGACATAAACCAATACATGAACTAATAAGCTAAAGTAAACTAGCAAATAGTCCAAGTCCAAATAAACAAGCCCAAAGTTTCACGATGAAAAGAGAAGATACTCAGACTGCTAGTTTCCAGCAAAGATCTTAATAGTCACAGTATCCCAGAATCCCAAATAATTCAAAATGCAGGTTATATAATAATAAAAATAAAAGCAAACATGGTTTCCCTGGCTCCTGAACACAGTATATAGCACTGGTAGAGTCTTATTTCACAGCTGCACCTCCTCCAGAAACTTCAGTTACAGTTACAGCAGTGCCATCTGCTGCCCAGACCCTTCCAGGAACTATTTTCATGAAAGGTAGTCATCCAACACCCCAAAAATGTCATTTTCACAAGGTTATGAATATTTTTTATTTATTTATTAAAAAAAACTTTTGAGCCAGTTCATAATAGCAATAAGGCACTCCAGGGTGTGGTATATCATGGGATATTGTCACTTCTTGGGTGACTGGACACACTCGGCCTGTGGCCTCATGCCTAACCACCCAAGGCATGATGATATCCCATGATATACCACACCTTGTCATGCCTTATTGCTTAATTGTTCATCCAAAATCAATCCAAGGTACTTATAGGAATATTCCTTTGTTATATTTGTTCCTGAAATAGATTTGACCATTAAATCAGAATCAGTTGAAGACTTTTTGTCAAAAAGTTACCAGAGTTTCATTTTTGTTATGCAAAAGGTTGCAATTCTAAAAAAACTCTCTCTATATTATGAAAATCTTTTTCGAGAATGTCAAGTGCCAAACCGATATTATTTTTTGGGGTACACATAATCGTATTGTCTGCATACAGATAAATACTTGCATCAGTAGAACAATAAGTGGGACATTGTTTACATAAAGCAGAAACAGCAGTGGGCCCAATACAGGACTCTGCAGAAATGCCTATACCAGATTCTTTTAATTTGTTAAGTAAAATAATATGTTTAACAGTGTCGAATGCTTTCAACTAATCAAGGAAAAGTGATGGTATACTACATCCTTTTTCAAAAGATGTAAAGATGTCATCAGTAACCTTTGATATAACATAAGTAGTGTTATGACCTTTTTTGAAACCTGATTGTAAATGCGAGATTATCTTGTATTTAGAAAAATAATTAAATCAATTGTTCATGTAATAATCTTTCAAAAATTGTTGTACAAGCAGTCAAAATTGTTATAGGACGATATGAATTTGGTTCAGTAAAATATCCTCCATTGAAAATAGGAGTAATGTAAGCAGTTTTACAATCAAGCAGAATATTTGAGGTTTGTAGTGAAAAAATGAATAAATAAGTTATATGTGGAGACAATACTTTAGAAACGATTTTAAGAAAAAATGGTAATATACCATCACAGCCTGCCCCCTTACTTGTATCCAATCCCAAAAGTTCCTTTGTCACATCTTCTGTTTTGATTTATCTAAATGAAAATGTAGGTCTGTTAAGGGTTCCCGAGAAGTCTGTATCTAATAGAGGGGAATTTAAAACTGGATGTTCTCTTTCAAATGTCTGATCAACCTCTAAAGAGAAGTTATTTAGTGCTTCTACCTTGTCTAAGTCACTATGCACAATTTTGTTTTTATAATTTTAGATTTTTGGAAAGGTATTTGTGACTCCCCCTCCCCCACCTTTCAGTGCATTAATGCCCCTCCATAACCTCTTGGGGTCTTTGGATGGATCTGAAAATTGTTGAGTATAGTAGTTTGTTTTTGCTCTCCTAATTTCCTTTGTACATTTGTTTCTTGCAATTTTGAAATCTAATCTGTCAGATGAAGTTCTTGTTTTCCTAGTTATGTTCCAGAGTTGGCCTTTTTCTTTAATTAATACATTTTTTTGGTAATCCATAGTAATGTTCTACTCTTGATCCTAGTGGTGCATATTTGTTTATAACATCTAATAATGAGTTTTTAAAGTAACTCCACACAGATTCTACATCAGGACATACATATAACAGCAACCAATTAATATCTGCCACATCCCTCAAGTATGCTTGATCACAAAAATGATCAAAATTTCAGGAAAATACTGTTCATCTGGGAAGACGTACTTTAATACTGTCCCGAATACAGGAGATGTAGCAATGGTCACAGACATCCTGTTCATGTACTAACGAAGTGTATCTATTTGGTGTAGTAGCTAAAATAAGGGCCAAGAGTGTATCCTCATCAGTATTTGATTTATGAGGTCTTGTAGGTAAATTTATTAATTGAGTGAGATACAATGCTGAAAATTGATTTAGTACTGTATATCCAGGAGAGGGTTAAGCTTGTCCCAATTTAAGTCCCCACATCATAATAGACTCATAACCCAGATAAGGTACAATCAATGTGCTTAGCAGTTCCAAGGTTCCTGTTGGTGCAGATGGGGGCTCTATAACAAGCTGCCATATAAAGATTAAACCTTTTAGACCCTGAAATCTGCAAAACCAACAGATCTAGCTGCCCTGGGATAGACTTCACAACTTTGATTTGTCCATTATATGTTTCCTTAAGATAAATAATAACTCCTCCTCCTCCCCTATTCAGTCTATTTTGCCTATAAATATTGTAACTACTAATACAAATGTCTGAATCTGGCACTTTTACATTTAATGAAGTTTCAGACAGAGCCAGTACATCTGGGTGAGTTGTACTGTAGCAACCTGTGTTCTTAAATGTTCTATTGTTGACACTAAACTCCTAATATTTAAATGGAGCAATCCCATGTTAGACCTAGCACCAATTTTCCCTAAGGTATAATTACTCTGGGGGCTTCTGGGCTAGGGTTAACATGAACATTGCCTGAAAGTAACAACAATAAAAGTATGAATCATCTGGCAAAGTGAAAACATAGTTTTATCACTCTACCAGGCAATCCACAACAACACAGGTGCTTCGTGGAGAAGTGTACAATCTTATATGGCTAACACTTGCTTTAATAATAAAAGAATTTGCCAAAGATTCAAAGGAATCACTATTATTTAAGTACACATTTGGCAGAAACACTGGTGAATCAATTTGGTATTTCATATGCTGAAACTCCGTATATGGACTCCCACAGCACTCCATACATGGACCCCCCCCCTCACTGCAAAGTGTTACAAAACACAAAGTTAATACAGATAGCAATAACATTATAGGAATAAAACTTTCTATAACAGTTCTAACAATAAAATGGCAACAGTTAAAATCAGATTTTTTTCTCTGCCAGTCATGCTCATGCTGGCACCTGCGTATGTGTGAGCCGCTTGGAGTTTTAATGTTAGTAACCTCGCCCTGTGGAAGTAGCCAATGGCTACTGACTCACCCCTGAGTCCCTTTGCCTGTCGTTGCAAATGGGTACAATGTAAAACCTGGCTCACAGCACAAGAACTGACTGTAGTAGTAGTAGCACAGAAAATCAGAAAAAGTCTCTGTACTAAATATTCATTCACTACTCTTGATTTACAAAATGGCAGTCAGTACTCCTGTAGCCCAGCAGCAACAGCAGGAAACAGTGGAATCAGCATTCAGGTGCACACACAGTCTTTGCTGTATACTGGTACTGACATTGAAAAAAAGTACCTGTAGATGGTTTAATTAGCTGCAGCAGATGTCCAGTGCCCTCTCATGTGATTTCTGATTCTTGTGTGAGCCATTTAGGGTGCCCCATGCTTCTTATGCCCCTGCTCCCCTTCTGGCACCCCCCCAATCACTGCCCTGTCCAGCAGTGGTAAAAGGCCCTTAGACCACCTCCTGGCTGGTCTAACTGGAGCCCCCTGTTGTGGTCAAGGCAGGGCTTATAGAATCCCAATTAAGGGGATGGGTGCTTTTGCAACAAGGGTGGCACAAGGGGGCTTTGCCACACGGCATCATGATTTCACTGCAGCTGGTGTTTGAAAATCGGGAATTACACAAACTCTATTGTAAGGTTCCACTTGTGTCATACACTTTTGATGCAGTCACCTTGTGTTAAAGTTCTCCCTTTGAGAATCAAGCCCTATGAGTCCAGAAGAAAATGTCACACACAGCTGAAAGCTAACATTTCTGAAAAGTATATAAAGACACATTCCTTCACTCTGAGAGTAACACACATTTGGAGTAGGCTGCTGCAGGACATGCTGGATACAGATAGCATGTATTGCAAGACTGGACAAGTTCTGAGTGGATGATCTTTTAGATGATTGCTAATAGAATAACTGAGAGATGGACTCAGTGGCTTAGTAGTTTTGCTTTTTTCACACCATCTTTACTGCACATGCAGTATATACAGCATCTATAATGTAACTCTCTTTGGAATGGATTATATCTGTTTAAACATCACATGAATGAAGAGTAGAGGGCAGCATAGTTTGGTATTTTATAACTCTCCCACAAATCACAGCAACCCTCCCTTAAACAGCTAGTTGTGCCAACAATAGCAGAAAGATAATATTATGAACCTACATATGAACATACAAAAGACCAGCAGAAGAAGGCCCATATGTCTATTGAGTTTGCTCAATATGGAGTTCATGCATATGCTACATAATAATAATTTTTTCAAGTAGTCAGTTGTTACTTTTTATTTCTGAAATATGTTTCTTTTTCATTTGCTCATTCAAAGGTATTCTACCTGATAGAATTAGACATGATGTGAGGAGCAGTACTTGCGGACTTGCATACCTGGTTCTATTCCTCTTCATATTTCATCCACATGATGATCTCACTCACTGTGACATTACAAGTGACCAGTCTTGCAGTAGGTGATTGACTCTTTTTCATTATTTGTGATGTCACAGTGAGGCGATAGGGATGATACTTAAGAGGAGTAATAGAACTAGCTATGTCAGCATACTGGTAGAGTATGGTTCCAGTTATCAGAGCAACTATCTTCAGGTAGAAAATTTTCTAATGAGCAAATGGTAAAAGATAAAAAGTACTTCAGATATAAGTAGTAATAGTTCACTGTTTTTTTACAGTTAATATTAATTTCAGGCAACATACAGAGGGCAGGATTTTCTAAAGGTTTTGCCAAGATGCATCCATTATTTGTAAAGCAGAAATGTGTCCGAAACCTTTAGATCATCCATTAGATGGCTTAACAGAATGCAAAGGTCACATGCCAAAACAGATGCATTTGCAAACATCCTGCGCTCAATTTTACAACAGCCACTTGATCAGTGCAATGTGAGACAAACTCCTGGCTGAGAAAAACCTGGGAAGTGCCAGGGACCCTGCTCCTGATTTCAGAAAAAGAAGGGTCCTGGCACCAAATTCCAGGGATTGCTACAAGCCACCAGCTGTGCCGCAGAAAAGGCATATAGAATGGGAATGCTACAAGCCATGGGATGGGCTTACATCAGCAGCAGCCAGTTATGGTGGCCTGCTGGCTAGTCACCCTAGTGTCTGGCAGGTCAGTCCAGACATGCCCTGACTTATGGGGAAGGGGGTGGAGTGGTGTTGGTCAGGCTTGGGGGAGGAGTGTTGCAAATTGTTCTAACATGGCAACTATGCAACCTGTGCAGGTACATTGGGGGGCCAAAATAGCAGTACCACCATGGAGGGGAGGAGCATGCTCATACTTGCTATGTACCACCGGCTGCTCTAGTGGTAGTCTGGCAGGTGTCAGTAGACATATGGGCACCTTCCCCAGGAAGGCACAGGGTTAACCCCCCCACACACACACCCAGCAAGGGATCTAGCAGTGGCGCACGGCAGGTTAAACCAACTCCAGCCTGGTCTATTGGCATGGTCCATGAGCCCATGGGGGGTTTGCACAGTCCCAAATTAAGAGATATGGCAGTCTGTCATGGTGTAAGCACTCTTTCACAATTACACACTGATGCAGCTGTCACAAGGATGATGAAAGCCCAGTTGGTGCAGGCCTTCCCCCCAGTAGTGCAGGCTGCCTTAGAAAATCAGTACTGGCACAAGTTGCAGCACAAGGAGCACTTGCGCCATTTTTCCTTGTCCCAAGCCCATTCTGACAGTCCCAATCATTTTAAAATGGGGTCCCCTGAATGCAATTGTGTTCAAACTAGATGCAACTCATAACTGCATCCATTTTCTACTGCAAATTGTAACTTTTTGTCATAAATGGGTGCAATGTTTAAAAATGGCAGCAGGGCTGCATGCGCAGGAGTGGATGGATGCAAACACAGGTGCAGCATTCATTTTAATCTGCATCTAACCCTTTTGAAAATCTGCCCCCCAGTTCTTTAAGTGCTTAGAATGGTGTTTGGTGGTAAAAAAAAATACCAGGCTATGAAAATAAACTTTAATCAGCCAAGCAGAAAGGGAGTAATAAATAGTCTCTATATACAGTATGTGTGACAGAAAAGCATGTAACCCCAAGCCCTAGCTAAACTTTTAAGCGAACATTCACAAATTGGAGTCTACACCAATTCTTCAAAATGCAGACATAAAATAGGTTTAATTTAATGGCTTTCATGGTTCAAAACATTAGTGGCTTTTCTGTCATATTTACACAATCAAAAAAATAGTTGCTTCTTCAGGCTTGGACTCTACTCTCTTTTGCTCTGGGGGTCTCACATCCTGCCCCTCTGTCACACTTTTTTGGAGGTTTCACGTACCTGCCCCTCTTTCAAAGCCTACTTCTCTCTGGCAGACCCTTCTTTATAATAACTCACATCAGTTCTACCTCCTGCTACCCAATAGGGACCTGATTTTCAAAACAGGAAAAACTGCACATAGAGAAAATAATGTTAAGCAATTGGGGGTTTCCATGTGCAACCATAATTTTTCCGTATACACTAATATTTCAACAAAAGTTGCTTCCTTGCAACTTTTATCACACTCTATAGAAGTTGCTCATTTTCTTCCACACATCTGTGGGAACAGGATAATGTCGCCAGTCAGTATAAAAAACTGAAAATAGCATTTTCACAGGTACAGATATTGTTCCCTTCACAATAAGTTGTTTACATGGACTTTGCTCCTAGGCCATGTCAGGCCCTTTGAAAATCAGGCCCCACTTATACAGATTTCTTTCTTTCTGCATAGCTTCCCTGTAGCGGGCTGGAATCACAAAGCGTTCTGGGACTAAGTCCCACTCCACAACTCTAGTTGCAGACCACAGTCCACCACAGCTGCAGAGATGTTACTCCGGGTCCCACTGGCCGTAACAGTTTTCTGCTGCTTCAGGGACTTCCATGGCAACACCATGCGCAAGCTTACATAAATTGTGTAGTTCATTCTACACCAGCTCCACCTTTGTAAATACTGCAGCTGCGGGAAAAACTGGGGATCTGCCAGTGGCAATCCACTTGCATTGTTTTTTTCCGACAGCTGTGGGAATTTCAGGAGCTTTGGGGATCCAGCCCAGTGTTTTTCCTCTACACTGCAAATTCAGTCCACCTCTATGTCTTTCCCTTAGACCCTAAGGTCACTTCTGCTCAGTTGCAAGTCATCTTCCCTGGGTGGAAGCATGCCTCTTTAATCTGCTGCTTCAGCTCAGGGTCTAATTCTGCTGGACAGCCCCTACCCAGCAAGTGCACTGCAGCCATTAAAGAGCCTAGCCCTATTAAGTGCTGACTTGCCAGTGCCACATCCCAGTTCGACTCTCTCTAGAGCTACCCCTGACAAAATGCCCTGGGGGTCTGAACATTGAAATGGGAGGGCAAAAGATCCAGGTCAGACTACCAACAAGTGGGCATATAATGTTACTGAGATGTGCAAAGTTCAAGGAAAATATCAGAAAGAACTATTTCATGGAACAAGTGGTGAATATGCGCAGTATATCAGACTCCAAGAGCAGGTGGTATAGAAATACAGAAACAGAATTTGTCAACAGATAATTATAGCCTGGCCCATCTAGTCTGCCCAGCTTTTCCCAGCCTATTCTTCCTCTGCATACCCTACCAGGTCTCCAAATTCTTCCTCCCCCCTTCCCTGCTTTGATACCAGTTTTCTTTTATACCTACCCCATGCATACTTGAAGCCCACCACTGTTTTTGCCCCCACTACCCCTCCTGGAAGATTGTTCTAGGCATCCCCATCCTCTCAGTGAAGAAATACTTTCTCTCATCCCTCCTAAACTTTCCCACCTCTTAGTTCATTGAATTCCCCCTAGTTCTTGGATACCTTCTTTTCTGAAAAATGCTTCCTTATTGTACCTTATTCACTCTGCCAGGTCTTAAAAAGGTCTTTATCATGTCCCCGCCTCCTTCCTCTCTTCTGGGGTGTGCATGTTTTCATCCCTCAGTCTTTCTTCATAGGACGTTCGGTGCAGCCCCTGCACCATTTTTGTTGCCCTTCTTTGGATGGCCTCTACCATGTCTATGTCCTTTCAGAGGTGTGTGGCCTCCAAAACTGAGCACAGTACTCAAGGTGTGGTCTCACCAATGACTGATACAGTGGCAAAACCACTTCCCTATTTCTGCTAGTGACATCCCTCACTATGCACCACAGCATCCCATTGGCTTTCCCTACTGCTTCATTGCATTGCCTTGCCACCTTAAGGTCATTCATTATGATTAACCCTAGATCCCTTTCCTGTTTGTGACCATCAATACCTTCCCCCCATTCTGTACACTGCCTCTGAGTTTCTGCACCCAAGGTGCATGATTTTGTACGATTTTATGTTTGCTTGCATGCATGTGCAAGAAGCATAGTGCCACCATGCTTCTAATGCCCTGCTCCTTCTTGCAGGTGCAGCCTCACCACACCAATAAATGTCCTAGCTGTCTATGACAGCAGTTCAGATGCAGTGGCATACAGCTGAAAGCAAAAGATCACTACAATCAACAGTGGTAACGTGTAGGCAATTTGCATACTGCCATTGGCAGGCAATTTACATACTGCCGTTGGCAGTATGCAAACTGCCTACACATCAGTAGTGCATCTGAACAGCTGTCATAGACAACTCCATTTTTTTCCTGGTACCCCCCCCAAACAAACACCTAAGTAGCATGCTGGGAGCCCACCCCAGCATGCTCATGTGCTCCCCCCCGCACACTGTATGGACGACGGGGGTGCCCGATCCCCATCAGCTCCACTGTCCCCCCAAACAGACTTCCAGATGCCATGCTGGGAGCCCACCCCAGTGTGGCAAAATCCATATGGCTGATGGAGGTGCCCATTCCCCTGTCAGCTCCACTGTACCCCCCCCAAAAAATAGACTTCCAGGTGCCACGCTGGGAGCCCATCCCAGTGTGGCAAAAGTCTGTATGGCCGATGAGGGTGCCCAATCCCCCATTGGCTCCATTGCTCCTCCAAACAAACTTCCAGCTGCCACACTGGCAGCCCACCCCAGCGTGGCAAAGGTCCTGAGTAGTCTTCCTAAAAAAGAAAAAAAAACTGGAAAGAAAAAAAAAAACCCTCGTTGACTGTCTTGTCCCCGTCCCCCAACCTATGCCCACCCTCTGTGCACACACCTCTCCACACCCCCTGACCCCATACTTATCTCCGGAGTCCAGCGTAATGATCTTTGGTGGACCGGGAACATGTCTGCTCTCTTCAAAGCCAACCGCAAACTGAAGAAATGCCGGTAAGCTGTATAATGGCATAAGTGGTTTTTTTTCCAACTTTGGTGCATATCTTGGCCATTTTGGGGATTTTTTTCAAGAAATTTTCAACATGAGGTTCTTGGGGCCCCACCTCATGAACTCAGTCACTGTCATTTTGTTATTCAGTCCCGAAAGGTGATTTCGAGGTCACTGCATGGAACCACCTTTTGGGACCAGTTGACAAAATGACAGTGTCACAGTTAATGAGGTAGGCCCCCAAAAACCAAATGTTGAAAATTTGGTGAAAAAATTCCCAAAAATGACTGTTTTATGAGCGTGCGTTGCGCAGTTCCTACGTACACTAGTAACTTTGAGAATTTTTAATATTTTCACTCCAGATTTTCAACATTGCCATTTTACTATACCTCCTTATGAACAGTATAGCTGTCATTGCTCACATCTCACCCAAAATGTGTTTTCGTACATATAGCGCACATTGGCGCAGTCGGTGTGCACAATTAATGTTCGGGACACATTAAGAAAATCACAGTGGCACTGTTCATGAGCAGAGGTGTTAAAATGGGTACGTTGAAAATTTGGTGACAAAAGTCCATAAAATGACTCTGTTACGAGCAAGCATTGCGCAATTTCCACGCACCCTCATAAGTTCACGAATTTGTAATATTTTCAGTCCAGATTTTCAACATTGACATTTTTCCACACCTTGTTATGAACAGTACAGCTGTCATTTTTCACACCATGTCCAAAATGTGTTTTCGCACTTCCGGCGCAGAATAGCACGGTAACTGAGAGAAATTAGTGTTCGGGACAGATTAAGAAAATCACAATGATACTGTTCATGAGCGGAGGTCCCAAAATGCCTAAGTTGAAAATCTGCTGTAAAAAATCCCCAAACTAAATACATTACGGGTGTACATTGTGCAATTTCTACGCACGCTCGTGACTTCACCAGTTGTTTACATTTTCACTCCAGATTTTCAACAATGTCATTTTTTGCACCTCCTCATGAACAGTACACCTGTCACTTTTCACATCCTGTTCTAAATGTGTTTTCGCACCTGTGGCGCCAAATGGCACAGTTGCTGTGCAAAATCACCTTTCACCTAATGAACCGATAGTATCACTGTTCATGTGGTGGGGTCACAAAAACCCCATGTGGAAAACTTGAAGTAAAAATACCAAGAAACACCCAGGGCATTAGGGTTTTCAACCATAACGCCCTACCCTATAGGAACTGACAGGCATCAGGGGTGTGATTTGGGATTGTCAACAGTGATGCTCATTCCATTCCACCCCCACCCCCACTCTGCAGCCAGACATAGGCATCGAGGTGCACCTTGGACCCTTTGCCCCCAGAGTTCACCCCATTCTCCTCTACTGTGCCCATTCCAGCATATTTCCTTATGGAATGAGGTGAATGTAAAGCCCAAACACCCCAAGGCACACCTCGACACTTGTCAGTGTCTGAAGGGTGGGGTGAGGTGAAATTTCATGGACTTCATGGGCGACGACCAAAAGGCACACCCCAATGCCTGTCCATCTCTGCAGAGTGAGGGTGGAGTTGGTGTCAGTTCAATATTTCAATGCTATTCCTATACTGCATCTGTCTAACTCCTGCACTTCCACTGCTAATGCCAGCAAGTAAACATTCGTCGTTGACAAATGTTTGTTTGTATTGAAACACAGCTGCCATACCCTTGGCCTCCTTTGAGCTTTTTCAGGTCCCTATTCATTTTTTACACCCCCTCCATCCTATATCAAATCTTAGTGTCATTTTCAAAGATACCAAACTTTCCTTCCAGTTCTTTTGCAATGTCACTTATAAAAAACATTAAACAAGACTGGACCCAGTACTGAGCCCTGAGGAACCCCACTGGTCCCTCTTCCTTCCTTCAAGTGAGTGCCATTAACCACCACCCTCTGTCACCTATCTGTCAACCAGTTACAAACCCAGTGTATCACCTTGGTTCCAACCCCCTAGATTCCCAGTTTTTTTATGAACCTCCTATGTGGCACAGTGTTGAAGGCTTTGCTTAAGTCAAAGTAAGCCATGTCCATCACTCCCCACTGATCTATTTCACTGGCCACCCAGTCAAAGAAATCTATCAAGTTTGTCTGGCAATCTCTCTCCCATTAATCCATGCCACCTTAGGTCCTGTAACCTGCCAGATACAAGGTAATCTACCAGTATTTCCTTTAGAAGTGATTCATTAGTTTCTCCACAACAGATGTAAGATTGATTGGCCTGTAGTTGCAAACCTCTTCCCAGCTTGTGCTCTTATGGAGCAGGACTACATTTTCCCTTCTCCAGTCCTCTAGGACCACCCCTATATCTAATAAGTTATTGAATTGGGCTGTCAGGGATGTAGGAAATACCTTCCTTTGCTCCACCCCCTCTGGCTGCATAGCCTTATCTACTCTCAGATTTGCAAGTCCCTTCAGGAGTCCTTCTCTGAATGGACATTGGTTTACTTCCTTCCCTCCAGTGGTTCTGTAATCTATATGTGTCCCATTCCAATCACCTGTCTCTGTGAAGACAGAAGTATTTGTACAGGATATCTGCTTTTTCCTGATCATTCTCTGCACAGTCTCGCTCTGCACCCTCAGCCTCAAAATTTTTCCCTTTGTCATTCTTTTTTCACTTGTATACTGTACCGAAAGAAGGTCCTGTCCACCTTTGTTACCCCTGGTTATTCTTTCCGCAGTTTGTGCCTGAGTGCCCCTCACTGCCTTACCTGCTTCCCTCTGTTTTTGCTGTACTGGCACACCTCACTATCCTCATCTCTTTCTATATCTCTTGAATGCTGCCCTTTTTTCCCTTATCCTTGCCACCACCTCCTTTGAGAACTATATCAGTCTCTTCCCCTCCTGCTTTTATGCACCTCTATTGTGCATAGGTTTGTTCATGGTATCAGTCAATACTGCAACTGCCTTTAAATTTAATCTTGATAAGTACTTTAAAGAACAAATTCTGCATTTTGGATATAATCTTATTTACCAGGCCAAACTATCTATAGATTTTCAATTAAACAAGCAAAGATAATAGATGATTCCCAAAGACAAGTTGTATTAAAAAACTAGCTTAGATCCTCAAAATTGGATTCCCATGATACTTGCAAAATTGCCACCCTGATTACTATAACTGTTAAACTTTTCCATTTATCTATACTCTATCAAATAAATTCAGCATTCACTGCACTGCACACCAGATGTAAAGACCTTAAAGTGTGACTCTCTGCTAAAATAAAAAAGTGACAGACTATTACAAAAAATATTTTTAATGTTTGTGTTTTTTAGTTCTTTTTCACTTTCTCCTATTGTTGGACTATTAACTGTTTTAGATAATGCAGTACATATTTCCATGAATCTTTCAAAATGCTTTGGGCAGGGCTTATAGGCCACAAACAAATCGGATTTATGCCCATCAGTTCCTCGGCTGACCATCTTCACAAGTTATCACACATTTTCTTTGCGTCCATTGATTCTGGTGTTCCTTTGGCCTTGGTTTCCCTGGACATGAAGAAAGCCTTTCATAGGGGTCAATTGGGCCTTCCTATTTGCTACCCTAGAGAAGTTCAGCTTTCCTTCTGCATTCCTTCAATGGCTCCAAATTTTTTACTCATGCACAAGCACAAGAATTTATTGTAATGGGGTATTTTCCTCCACTTTCCCTTTATTCCAGGCACTAGACAGGGGTGTTCCCTGTCCCTATTATTATTTAATTTCTACTTAGAGCCCTTAATACTGAAAATTAAGAGTAACCCCCATTTATCTGGGTTACAGCTGCAATGTCCCCTCTAATTTGTTGACTCTCTGGGTAGATGTCTCATGTGTATGTGTAGCCCTGGGTGCCAAGAAAGAGATTTATGTGCCCCAATCAAATTTAGACTATAATAGGGATACTGTTTATTGCTGCAAAAAAGTGTAGCTTAAATTTTTCACAATAACGCAGTTCTGCTTTAATTTTTAACGGTTCTACACTCAAGCATATCTGTAGTCCAGTTCCATTTTGCTCAGTTATTTGACTTAGGCCTTAAAGAGCTCCCGACAGCATTAGGAAACTTTGAAGAAGGTAAGATTTATATTCAACTCCATCCCATTTTTTTATTACTTCATATATTTTCATTAATTGATACCACGTTTTCTTTATTACTGAAAAAAGATGAATGAAAACAAAATCCCTATGCCCTAGAATGTGTCTACTCTGGCTGCTTCTCTACACATGACATTACAATTCCTTGTTTATGGCATTATAATTATCTCCACAGCAACATATTTTGATGTCATAAACAGAGTTAGGATATTGGATGTATGCTACCAGCCAGAGCAAAAAGAGCAGAGATACTGTATTCATGTAAATACCCTTTGTAATAAGGAAATAAGGGTGAGAATTTCAGAATAAAACATGAAATATAACCTTCATTTATGCCTGAATGATACTTTTCTTTTTCAAAGTTGTCCTAACTGTCAACTGCAAGGAGCCATTTAAATTGTCAGACAATCATGCATTCCCTAAGCTTTTTTTAAAGGTCTTTAAAACCATGCTCAGAAATGCAGTGAGATGAACCTATTTAAAACCTGACACAAAGACAAATAATTTCTTGCTTGTCTCTCTGTAGTTTTTGGCATGGATGAGAATTTAAAAAACAAACAAAAATAATTTTCTATGGAGAGACTGTCTCTAAAAGAAACAATGCCAAAGTCATCCTCCCCATACCATTTGTAGAGCAGCTTTCCTCATAATATTTGTTCAGCTGCAAAAGGCATCCCTAACATCAAAGCTGGTCCCTGTGAACATTTACAACCTAATACAAGAGGATATAAGAGCATTGAAGAACACAGGCACACAATTTAATCCCTGCAGATAGAAGCAGAATGTAATGGAATTCTGGACTGATATGTCAGGCCATGGAAAAACAAAGGTTAAGCACAGTGTGGTTTTTATCTGCATGTCACTGCTACTGTAGTGCGTGGCTGTTTCTTTGATCCAAGCAGATGTTTCTTTTATCTGCATGGCCGCACAAGTGCACATCTTATGGGGAACATAGGTTACAGGTTGGGGTGTGAAATTTGCAAATATCTTCATATGCAGATGACATTTTATTGCTTGTTACTAATCCCAAAGTGTCTATCCCAGCAGCTTTATCTGCTATTAAGGAGTTTAGCCTGTTATCTAATTACAAACTTAACCTTGAAAAAACTGCAGTTATGCCTCTGAACTCCACTGTTCTTAAATCTGATATCATAGCATTGGGACTTTCCTGGGCTCCCCAAAAGCTTAAATATTTTAGTATTACCCTCTCAAGAAATGTGGTTCAATCTAAAAAGATTAACCATGATAATCTGCTGTCCATCATTCAGCAGGATCTGAAGAGATGGAAGCCCTTTCCGTTGACCCTATGGGGTAGAACAAATATTGTTAAAATGAACACTCTCCCTCATTTATTTTATCCACTTAACATGCTTAATATCTGGCTCCCTTATCATGGTTTAAGCAAGTCCATAGGTTGAGGTCAGATTTTATTTGGATGAGCGAGACTCCAAGAAGAGCTTATAATCAGCTTTCAGCACCTAAGGAATCAGGTGGTCTTTGACACCTATATTTTTCTGTCTATTATTTCTCCAGCCATGATAGTAAATATTTCAGGTGGCCTATCCACAACTCAGAAAATGGTGAACCTCCATATAATCCTATTTGTCTTGAACTAGAAAGGGTTCAGATTACAGCAACTGGCCTATCTCTCTCTGCTTTGTTTTTTATTACCTCAGGTCTCTTACTGTGGGTTTTTCAAGACACTGTAATAGTTACCTCTGTACATGTTTATGCTCAGCTATGTATGCTTATGCATTATAGAAACTCTAAAGATGTCTTTCAGCCCATTTTCAATAATCCTAATTTCAAAATAGGAGGTAAAGTTCTTACTGTCACTTGGCTTCCTCAAATTGCTACATCCAAGATCTGTGACTTGTTCCAGCATGACACCTTGAAATCATGCAAGGACATTCTTATTTCCTTCTGTCTAGATAATAAGTGTGTATTTAAAGTATTTCAACTCCATCATGTTCTCCTTTAATGGTTTGGTTCTACACCCTGGGATATTAATTTCAGTGAGTTCCTGCAATCTGCAACTGATATTGCATCACAACCACATTCAGTATCACGTGTATACTCTTTACTTTTCCCCCAAGCTATATCCTGGTATTACAGGAGAATCCTCATTCTGGAATGCAGTCTTTCTATGACATTCCATTAGGGGGAATAACATTTGGGAGGATCTTCATTTGAATATTTCCCACAATAGACTGTTTCCACTTCAGTTCCACATACTGTACATTTATTTCACTCCTTCTTAATTGGTCAAGATAGGTAGATTGAATTCTTCCTCTTGTGCAAGATCTGGACAAAATGAGGACACTCTGCTACATATTTTTTAGGAGTGTTCTAAAGTGGCCCCCTTTTGGGATATGATTAAAATAAAGTCAGATCTTCTCCTAGGCCATGATGAGGCTTTTATCCTAGACATTTGCGTAGTTGGGGACTACAGTGGGATTCCTGTGAAGGAACGGAGATACTATGTGGTCATAATAAGCTACAGATCATAGTTAACCAACAGCCTATTTCTTCCTACCCCCCCCACAAGAATTGCGTTATATTTGTCCCATGCATTCTTGAATTCTCCCACAGTTTTAGACCTCACAACCTTCTCAGGAAGGCTATTCCATGCATCCTCCACCCTGTCTGTGAAAAAATACTTCCTCACACTGCCCTTGAGCCATCTCCCCTCTATCTTCAAATTGTGTCCCCTTGTTCTTGCACATCTCTTTTTCTGAAAGATGCTACCCTCTTGTACTTTGTTGATTCCACTGAGGTACTTCAAAGTTTCTATCATGTCCCCCCTCTCCCTCCATTCCTCAAGGGAATACATATTAAGCTCCTTTAGTCTCTCCTCATATGGCTTCTCTTGCAGAGCCTGCACCATTTTAGTTACCCTCCTCTGGACTGCCTTCATCCTGTCTATGTCCTTAAGGAGATGATGTCTCCAGAACTGGATGCAGTACTCCAAATGGGGTCTCACCAACTGTCTGTGCAGAGGGTTAACAACTTCCTGTTTTCTGTTGGTGATGCCACTCCCTATACATCCCAGTGCCCCCCAGCCCTCCCTATTGCCTTCTCATATTGCTTGCTAACCTTAAGGTCATCTGACAAGATTACCCCGGTCCCTTTCCATTTTTGTTGTTGTTACTACCCCCCCCCCATTGTGTACCTTGCTGAATTATTCTGCAACATCTTAAACTTGTCAGACTCTTTTCAAGGGCTCTTAAGATGTCTGCTTTCATGGCATTCCTTGTATTACTACTATTTTGTTAACATCATACCCTTCAAAGCTGTGCCACTGATCTTACTCTTGCAGAATAAAATATATTTACCACTTTTGAGGGGCACACACAAATTTCAAAAATAGCTTCATTTTCCCAAACTGCCACAATTTTACCAATTTACACTAGGGGTACTCGAGTGAGGCACTACACAGTAGGATCTCAGCAGTACCTTTATACATGTGACCCCACCTTTTTCTGCCACTTGATGGCATATGCAGGACAAGTCACACTTCCCTATCCTGTGCCTGTTTGCTGGGCTCCAAGGTTCAGGGTCCAGGGTGTGTGGAGCTTGTGTGGGCACAAACCTCACTAGGGTATATGGAGAATATGGTTTTGGTGTGTCCACCCAGGGTATGCTGCAAGCTAGATGGTGATTTGGGTTCTTCCTTCTGGGATGCAGTTCCTGCCCAGCACCCACATTAGAGCTCCCCCCCAACACACACAGGTATACACAACAGTGCAGATCCCCAGACATTATTATCAATTCTATAGTTAACAACCACACCAGTTGTACAACAGAAACACAGATTTAATAAGCTTTAGCTGAGGTACCTGTGGGAGAAATACAGAATTAGCACAGCAGAAGTTGTTACACAGCTCTTCTGGGCTCCATTCCCATAACATAGTACACACCACACAAGAGAATAGTTGGAACAAGTCACTATAGTTACACCTGAGGTACCTCTTATAATAGTTCAGGTCTGGTGCAGACCAGATGTCATTGCCTGGGATGCTGGGATGAAGCTCAATTTGGTCAGCTTTAGTTAAACAAACACCCCAAACAGGCCATAATTCTGCATGCATGCATTAGGTATTAAACCCCAAATTGTAATCCACTATGGAACAATGCATTCTCCAACTTGGATAGTGTCCTCCCTTCTCATTTCTTCGATGCCCCTTCTGGTAGTAACCCTCCTGCCACTGCTCCTCTCCTACACCCTGCCCCACAATTCTACTTCAAGGAGATTCCAATGCATGAAGCCAGAACATATATTCTGAAGGCCATTCGCAATGCAGGCTACAGCGTGACTCCCTTGACCTGAAGTTGTTAGTGGTTGTCCTTGAAGAAGTCCTTGAAACCCTGACAAAGATCCTCAACCTATTACTAAGGATGTCCCAGTTCCCATCTCACTGGAAACAGGCAACCATTACACCGGTACACAAAAGTGGAGACAAATCACTGCATTCCAACTACAGACCTATCTCCATCCTCCCTCCATTGTCTAAGGCCCTGGATCACATCACCTCAGACCAACTAGTTGAGTACCTGGAAAAATACGACATCCAGTGTCCTCAGCAACATGGTTTCTGAAAAGGGCATAATACCACCACTGCACTATTAGAATTCACTGGCTTCATCCATACCACGCTTGATCAAGGAAACTGTGCAGGGGCAGTATTCATCGACCTTACGAAAGCCTTTGATACTGTGAACCACCCACTGTTACCCAAGCAATTATCAAACATTAGGTTCTCCAATGAAGCACTGCTCTGGTTTTCCGGCTACCTTGGGGAGAGGGTCCAGCGGGTTAGGATTGCTGGTGTCACCTCGGAAGAAAAGCCAGTCCTTTCAGGGGTCCAACAGGGGTCCATCCTGGGGCCACTACTCTTCAGCCTCTTCCTTAACGACCTTCCCAGTGTCTGCCACCAGAAATTACTGCTCTACACCTAAAACAGAGTCATGTTCACCAACCACCAAAACTCAGAGCTTCTCGAGAAAAAATTACAGCTTGAATTCATGCTCATCGAAGAATGATTCAAGTCACATAAACTGGTCATGAACTACAGCAAAACAAAAGTTATTTTTATGTATTTATTTATTTGTGTCTAGGATTAAAGTACATTTGAGACAAGGCTCTTTTACAAAGGTTCCACATCATGCTGGTTACAGGGTAACAGACACTAAAACATAAAACAGTTACAGGTACATGGTTTTAGACAGTAACTTTGCTTGACAAAATCAGACTGAGCAATGAGTAACTCAAGAAACAATAGGAGGAAGAGGGCAAGAAGGGGAGAGGGCTGAGGGTAGGGGAAGGTATAGGTATAGAGGGTCAGGTTGAGGCAGCCGAGGGGCCTTGTCAGGACAGATACAGGGCAAGTGCATTAGAAGTTGCATTGGACAGGTATGTGCAAGAAGAGAGGGCAGAAACTGACACCTATAAGGTCAGAAGCAGAGTAGGGAATGAAGATGTTATGAGATGCAAGCACAGGTGGAGGTGCCAGTCATGGAGTGGCGGAGCTTTTTTTTTTGAATGCTCCAAGCGTTGTTGTGGATGAGGTGTCACTAGACAGCTCATTCAGCTAACTCAGAGCCATGTATGCAAACGACCTTTGGCCTTGGGAAGTGGGGCAGCGGGGGATTTGAAGGATTTGGGGCTTAGAGCTCCTGGTGTTGTGGTTGGTGACTTTGGGTTTGAGGAGGGTGCTGACTCCTGGTGGTGCCCTTCCCATCATGATTTTCTTAGCAGTGATGTAGGTTTGGTATTTGATTCGGTTGTTCAGTTGCAGCCAGCCTGTTTTGGAGTAGAGGTCGCAGGTGTGGGTGAGACGGTGGGAACCAGCAACGAGTCGGCAGGCTTGATTGAGGGAAGTTGAAACCTTCTACAAGCAGGAGTAAGTACAAACCCATTGCCTCACCATCTTAAACCAAACAGGGACCTTACTTGAACACATTCCTGATTTTAAATACCTAGGTGTCACATTGGACAGCTCACTCTCCTGCCATCAGCATATAGATTCTGTCGCCAAAGCCACCAACATCCGTATAGGCCTGCTCTACAGGCACAAACACTGCATGCTTCCTGACACTCTCCGGTTGGCTATCAACCGCTCTGTCACCTCCATCACTGATTATGGGCTCGCAGTCTATGGCTCTGACTCTGCCTCTGCCCTCTGCAGAATTACAGTTGCACTCAACAAAGCATGCAGGCTGCTAATTGGGGCTGACCGACTTACACACACTTGTGGCCTGTACACTCGGCAGGATGGCTTCCTCTCATCAGCCGGATATAGTATCAAACCTGCCTCTTAGCCAAAAAAGTCCTCCTCTGGGTCATGCCCCCGGGCATTGAAAAGCTCCTCATTGACCACCACAGCACCCAGCAAACTAGAAGTTCAAAACAACTAACCTTCTTTGTCCCCAGGTGCTGGACTACCATGGGCCAGAGGGCCTTTGCCTACAGAGCACCACAGTGGTACAATACTCTCAACAAAGAAACTCTTACTGCTGTTGCTCTTGGCCCTTTTAAGAGACAACTCCAACTTCATCTCATTTCAACTAGTCATTGTGACTGCCTCGCCTAATCAGGGGCCCACTATTCACTGCCCTCCACTTCAGTCTTGACAGCTACCTCCCCCCCTTGCCCCCCTCTACCTGCCTCACCTGCCCACCTCCTTGCCCCACCTCCTTGCCCCCACTCCTCCCCGGAATTTCCTGACTTTTATCCCTCCTCTCCCTCCCCTTTACAGCTCTTACACTCACCCTCTACCCTCCGACAATGGCCTTCCTGCCTGCATACCCCCTCTCACCTACAGCACTTATTTCTAAGCTTGCCCTTGGCTGGTATGTCATGCTACATAACATTTGGCACATTTTGAATTACTGGAATTTCCTAAGCCTCAGCATCTTGCTTCTTTTTATTGTGTAACTATGTATTATTATATCGACCTTTGTATGTATGTATACCCCCTATTCCATGGAACCTTTGTAAACAAGCAGTTCCTGCTAAAAGGTATTTGTAATCCTAGATTTCAATAAAATAAATATAAATGTTCCTGATGCTTGACTGCATTAAAGTAAGGTAAAGGTTGATGAATGTGTAATTTAAAGTGACAAACTTAGCTGCTGGAATCCAGTGTTCTATTCCCATGTGGGGTTCGAACCTCCTTCAGAGATGAAGATGCTAATGGTCCATTGCAGGGAAAAATGACCATCTGGACAGCCTTCTCAGACTACTAACTACAGCCTGCAGGAAGTCCTCTCCTGGTGCAGACAAATGAAAATACAGTCCTTGGGCATACATTTGACTTTGTGCACTGACACAACTTGTAGCCAAACACTGTCCTGCTTTAGGCCACAGCTCATTGCTGAAGTTCTCAACAACACAGTTATTAGAATGGGTGCTCTCACAGTCTCTGCAGACAACGTATCTCCAGGAAACATTCAGGCACTCCAGGATGATTGCCAAAATGCTGGACTCGCACCTGAACTAGTGTCACTGCATGCTGTGATCTTGATTTTCAAAGCCCCGAGAATGCCACAAGCCACTGGTGTGCCAGTTTTTTGGCACACAGGGCTCACAGCCTTCTCCTGGTAGGTGATCGGGATTTTCAATCCCAAGCTCCAAATGCCTCAAGTTAGACCAGCAGCTTCCCTGGTATAACTTGTGGCATTCAAGGGACCCTTTTTACAGGGCTGGTGCCAAATATGTGGCACAAGCTTCTGGTAACTGAGGAAACTGTCACAACTGTGTATTATAGTATAAAATCAGCTGCATCTGCAGCAAATGAATTTGGCTCAGCTGCACCAAGAACTGGCTTCAGTGCTGATGCAGGGTTTCCCAATTGGCTGAAATACTGGGTCAGTCTAGCTGCTTGAACCACTACTGGTTGAAGTCAGTGTGCCAAAACTGCAAGCTATTGATTGGTGGACTGTGAGTTAAAGTTTATGATCATGGCAGCCCCCCAGTCTGTTAGGGTAAACATTTTCTGCAACCTATCGCAGCACTACAATCCCAATAGCGACTCATGGGTCCTCGCAGAAAACAGCAGATGTAAGCCCCGAATTAACATGGGGACTACAATTACTTCCTTAAAGTTCATTGATGTTACAGCTTGTTTATTGTTTCCTTTCCTAGTAGAACTGAAATGCATGCTGATAGTGTAGCTATACCTAGTCATGTTTTGTTTCAAATCCTTGATCTACTCATATTGCACACTTCCTGAACATTAGGAACACCCCTAAATACAGCAGCCACTCATGATGAATAGATCTTCTCTCTTCCCACTGCATCATGAGTGTCTGAACTTTGTAGGGGGTGTTCCCGAGTCCAGGAAAGATGCAGTGGGAGTGGATCAAGGACTGTGAACCAACATGTTTTTGTGTAGTAACACCAGTATGGTGGATAGTCTGTTTTCCACTTTTAAAAAGACAAAGTGACTCAGACTCAAACTACAAGCTACATAAGCAATATCTACAGAGTTTCACCAATCATAACATGTGTTTTATAAACTAGAGACACTTTGAGGCCTAAGAAGGTTGACAGGGTCCATTTAAATGCATATCTCCAGGAAGGTTTTATTTCACAGCTGAGCATGATTCTGCCTGCTTGGATCTGTAAAACATTAGGGAGATTTTTCAAAAGGGTTGGATGCAGCACTCGCTGCACCTCCATCTGTGTCCACCTACTTTTGGCCAGGCAGTCCTGCCACAGTTTTTAGAAGTTGTGTCCATTTATGACAAGAAGTCACAATTTGTGCCAGAAAAGAGATGCATTTGTGAGCTGCATCCAGTTTGGGTACACCTGAGTCCATTTTTAGATGCAACTTTGGACGCTGTTAGGACATAGAAACATAGAAGTTGACGGCAGATAAGGACCGCAAGGCCCATCCAGTCTGCCCATTTCTTTTTCTACCTTATAAATGTGCCACCGGCCTTTGCTCTGTCAGTGACCTATCTATTCATAGTCATTTGTATTGCTCCCTTATGCCTATCCCATGCCTGTTTGAAGCCCTGCACTGTATTCATAGCCACCACTTCTTGTGGTAAGCCATTCCATGCATCTACCACCCTTTCTGTGAAAAGAATTTCCTCACATTCCCCTTAATCGGCCTCCCTCTAATCTCATGCTGTGTCCTCTTGTCCTGCTATTTTTCTTATATTGAAACATGTTAGACTCTTTCACCTTGTTAATGCCCTTAAGGTGTTTAAATGTCTCGATCATATCACTCTCTCCCTCCTTTGCTCAAGGGTATACATATTGAGCTCCGTTAATCTGTCCTCATATGTCTTCTGATGCAGTCCCTGCACCATTTTGGTTGCCCTTCTCTCGACTGCCTCAATTTGGTTAATGTCCTTGTGAAGGTGTGGCCTCCAGTACTGCACGCAGTACTCCAGATGGGGCCTAACCAATGTCTTGTAAAGAGGGATTATTACCTCCCTCTTACGACTTGTGATACCCCTACTAATACACCCTAACATCCCCCTAGCCTTACCTACTGCTTTAGTGGTCTGCTTGGATGATTTTAGGTCATCAGTGATGATGATGCCCAAGTCTCTTTCTTCCTTTGTGACTGCTAGCAACCCTCCCAGCCTATAAGTGACTTCAGGGTTTCTCTTCCCTATGTGCATGATTTTGCACTTCTTTGCATTAAATCCCAGTTGCCACTCTTCTGACCATTCTGCTAGTTTATCCAGATCTCTTCTCGTTCTGCCCACCCCATCTGGATCATCTACTCTGTTGCAGATCTTGGTGTCATCTGCAAACAGACAAGCCTTACCCTCTAGTCCATCTGCGAGGTCACTAATGAAGATGTTGAATAAGACTGGCCCCAGAACTGATCCCTGAGGTACCCCACTTGTGACTTGCATCTCTTCTGACTGTATACCATTTACCACCACTCTCTGTTTTCTGCCAGTCAACCAGTTTGCCACCCAGTTGACCAACTTCTGACCCACCCCGAGCCTACCTCGCTTATTTATCAATCTTCTATGTGGAACAGTGTCAAAAGCTTTGCTGAAGTCAAGGTAGGCGACATCAACTGCTCCCCCTTGGTCCACCACTCTGGTTACCCAGTCAAAGAAATCTATGAGATTAGTTTGACAGGACCTTCCTTTGTAAACCCATGCTGTCTTGGATCCTCTGCCCTATGGATTCCAGGTGTTGCACTATCCTTTCCTTAAGGAGTGCCTCCATAATCTTGCCCACTACTGAGGTAAGACTGACCGTCTGTAGTTCCCGCCTCCTCCCTGCTACCACTCTTGTGGAGTGGGATCACATGAGCCCTTCTCCAGTCTTCTGGGACCTCTCCTGTGCTCAGAGACTCACTAAACAATTCTGCTAATGGCTCTGCTAGTTCCTCTAATAGATGATCTAGCAAGTCTGAATGCATTTCTATTTAGAAGATAGAAGTAGACAACTCTTGGGTAGATCCTTTTAAAAATCATGCCCCTCATGTTTTAAGCAGCCCATGGTTTCTGCATTGCACCTCTATAAAGTCTGTGTTATCAGTATGTTGTAGCATTGGGGCATTGTACACTGTATATTCTGTGTTCTGAGAGGCAGTGCCTAATCCTCTTAAAGAAAGACAACTGCACAGAGATTTGCAATTAAAGCAATAATGACCAAATAGTCAGTCATTTCCTGATGATTAACAACCACCTGGTGGGGAGGCCTGAGGTGCAGCCAAGGGCCAACCCCACCCAGCTGGTCATTAATGCCAGGAAATGACCAGCTGTGAGGTCATTTTTGCGATTATAAGTCTAATTGCAATAATCACTTTTTTGTTTTTATTTATTTGACAGCAATGCCAGAAACAGCTCTTGTTTTGGTGCTACTGTTGTTAGTGTAGAGCATTCAATGAGCTGTGTGTCACTGTCATGCCAGGCATTTCTAAGATATTTCAGACCAGCATGGCAGCCAATCAGTGAGTTAGTTCAGCTCATGAATAATTATTTAGACTTATAATTAGAATTAGATATATGAGCTAGGATTTTCAAAGCCATGGATGCAGCATTTCTGTTCATATTTCGGACACATGCTACATTCAGGCAAAAGCATCGGGATGCATATGGTATATTTACAAACATCCTGACACATTTGCAACAAATCCCAATTTCTGCCACTAGACTGGGAATTGTGTCTGATTTTTAGAAACAACTGTGGAATCCTGTTCTGGGAGTTAGACCACCTTTTCGTGGTCTAACTCATAGGACAGATTTTGGCAGCCACAATGAAAAATTGGACTCAATTCTTTGAAAATCCCCCTTTGGGATTTACATGTAACAGATTTATCAAGGTTAACTCCCCAGGGCCAGCTGACTAGTGCAGTGGTAGAGTTACCGCTTGTATCCAGATGACCCAGGTTCATGCCCCGAGTCTGGGATGTTGGTGCCCACTGATGAGGCAGGCTTGGGCATCCCTTGGACACCTCCTACCTTGGGGAAGGGAGAGAACCTCTAACCATTGCATGACTGCCCCCTGGTGACCAAGAAGGAGAGGGATGTCAAACAGGAAGGAATAAGTGTTTCTTCCAAGGAGACCTCAGGTTGGCACGCACCCACTCACCTGGCAGGTGATGCATAGGCATTGCCTACCCAGAGTAGGGGCTAGCAGGGGAGCACCAGTGGTGGGGATGGGATTACTGACCCTTCCAATGGCCCTTATAGGAAGATTGCTGGGTCACTCCTCAGGACCACACCCCAGGGTGAGATAAGGGGAGGGCCTAGCAGGGAACAAAAGTACTTCCAGCAGCATTGAGCAGATGAAGCCACCCTACTCCCCTTACCACTGCAGGGTCACTTTAACTCCTTTCACACCTTGCTGGCTCCTCCTCACAGGCCCTGACTGTTGAGTGAAGTATCGCCTCCTGGATTGGGGAACCATGGGGTTACGCCCATGGGGAAAAGCCATGGGTTATGGCCAGGGCATCCATGAAGGTTGTAGAGTGAAGGCTGGTGGTGGACAGGACCACTGTTGTGGGTATAAAGGCTTGGGTAGGTGGAAGGAGGTCCCGGCAGCTGGCGAGGAGAAAATGGGGGACAAAAATAGAAAGTAAAATAAAATATTAACTCCTCTATAAATTTATTATGTTCATATTTTCAAGAAAAACTCCACCAGCATACAAGGGGAATTCAATCTCTTTGAAATAAGGGAGATTCGATGCAAATATCAGGAAGAAACACTTCACAAAACAAGTGATGTCAGTTGACACTGTTTATACCTTCAAGCTTACTCTAGATAAGTGCTCTAATTTGAAGAATAAGGGATGAAAAGGTATGTCTCAGTTGGCTGTATTTAGTGTTGTGCATAACTGAGAAATTTTGTTACTCTAAATATTTTGTGAAATTGGTGCATTTCATGAAATATTTTGAGGGTACAAAATGCAAAATTTCTCATGAAAATTGCAAAATGTCAGCCATAAATTGTGACATTTTGCCAGAAAATTGCAAAATGTTGCCTGAAAATGGCAAAATTTTGCAAGTTTGCAACCTGCATATTTTATGGAAAGGTGGAATTTGGCGAAATATTTTATGTGGTGAAATTTCCAATTTCATGGCAATTTCACAGGCAAAATTATATTTCTTAACATCTCTAGCTGTATTTATATTGCATCCATTGGAAAAAGCTTCAGTCGTGGCAGATTTAGGCTGCTGGCACTGATTCTCTATTTGCCTTAGCCTTCCTGCAGCAAATTGCTGCTCACTTTCACCCCAGTAGTGATTTTAAAATTAGCCTTTGCTAATATCAGGCTCTGAGTCTACCTCTGGTGCACTCTCTGGCTTTGCCTTTCTCTCTACAAAATGGCATGCACTGCACTCAACGAGCAATTAGATCCTAAACTTACACCCTAATCCCTAATCAACAGTCAGTTTAGGTCACTCTATCACAAGTGCAGTTTTGAAAATTTAGAATTTACCAAACAGAGATTGCTAAATCGGCACATGTGCAGTGTTGAATATCTGAATTTATGTTTCAATAAACAATAATGCCCCAAATATCATTTCCAAGCCTAAGTATAGAATACAGTATGCTGAAATTAAGTATTTAGCATACGGCTACATCTTCTTTTTGCCGTTAATGTTTTTTTCTTCATTGCTGCATGCATTATCAGCACACCATTTCTATAGTTGCTGGTAATATAAACTTGACCTCATTCAAAGCCTTAGGTCAAATTTAAGTAGTGCTTTGCAAAAATAACATTCTGCTGGCAGAATTACAAGTCAAATTTTCCCTTCCGCAAAATGTTGGAATCCACTTTGGCAACTTTTGCAAAATTCTGGCTTACAACACCTGAATTAATACATGAATTGAGGATTATTGTATTAAATTGTGGAAATAAATTCTGCAGAACTGATCAGTGAGCTGCGAAATGATTGCATGTATTGCATGCAAACTGGAGAATGGAATTCTGTAGAATTACCATTCCACAGTTCATGTGTATAATTTCACAATTCAGCCAGAACATTTTGAGAAAAATTTGAAAATTTGCCAAACACATTTGCACGATAAGGATTTCAACTTTTCGCAAAATGTCCACAAATTTGAAATTCACAGTTTCTGCCCAGTTCTAAGTTTAAGGCTTAACTTTATAATATAAAGTAGTTTATTTTTCATCTATTTTCTATTTCTGCATAAAAAGCAAGCCTGTCATATTAATGCTGATGTAAAGCTTAAATTACTCTCATGTAAACTTAGACTACTTGTTCTGCTGAGACATGGGAATTTCTCTAAAATATGTATTCTACCTATTTCTTTTTAATATGCTGTTAAGCATGTATGCAGCTGGTTTACCAGGTACTATGAGAACAAGGACTGATTTTGCTGCCATATGTTAAACAGTGTACCAGTATGCCCATCATTTGACACAAGTGCCATCCAGTGACCAAGTGTTAAATATTAACATGAGGTGAAACATTATTAAAGCATTCAGAAAGGCCTTGTAATCATTTAAACTTTTGCGGCTGGATTTTCAAAACATGATACAGGGCTTGTGTCAAGCCCTGCACCATGACACCTAGGTTTTTGGCAGTGTGCCAAATTCTTTTGCTGCAACTGCATCTGATTTTACAATCTCAGGCACAGTTGTGACAGTTTCCATGATTTACGGCAGCTTGCACCAAATATCTGGTGCAAGCTCCTTAAAAAAAGCCCTCGGGATTGCTGCAAGCTAGACCACAAAATGTTGGTCTATCCAGTGGCAATTCACACACGGGATAGAAAATCCCGATCCCCAGCCAGGAGAATTCCGCAAGCCCCATGCACCATATGTTCAGTGTACCAGGGGCTTGCGGTATTCTCAAAGGATTGAAAATCCTGCCCTTGGTTTCATGCGCTGTGTTAAGAAATACCTGACAAGATTTGATCACCTATAAGGATAACTTTCTGAATTTGGAACCTTCAGTTGCATTTTAATCAAGCTCATGTCTGTTGATATTATTATGCATAAATTAATTATGGGCTGTTCCACAAAATTTAGGGCAAAGTTATCAAGTGACCTGTAGACATAAATGAAGAAACCTCTATTAGATGCCACTGATGGAACATAAGCAATAATTCTGCCTAAATATGCATAAATTTCACTAAGTAAATTGATATAATTTGCCACTTTGTGGTGAACTTCTAGCTCAAATGGACAGCCTTCGCATGAAGAATTCACTGCAAAGTGATGAATTGCACCAATTCATGTAATAAAATTTGAACAATCGCAGTAAATTGCAAAGTGTACACTACAAAAATACTCTGGGTAGTGCAAAAATTTGCCACAATTCAGCTTGCAAATTTAAAATTCCAAAAACACGTAATAAGAAGGAAAGATCCTTCTTTATAAAATTAAGTGTATACGAGAATGATCATCACTTAGAAAAAGCATGGTATTTTTGAACATCTGATGATATTATCACATCCAAACTCAGAGCTCACTGCTGAACAAAGCATGTAGCAATCATCTATCAAACCTACTATGCCCTCAGAAGCAAGACAGAAGAATCAAGCAAGGAAAGTATTCACTCCAGGAAAGGAAAACCATAAGATAAAAAATACCCATCAATGCCTGAAGAAACCCCTAGAAGTCCATACAAACCCAGGCACACTGTTTCCAAAATGGATGAAGCTCTTGCTACTTAATTTACAACTTATCTTTGGCAAGTGAATAAGCTACTTTTAATGAGCAGTAAGCTACCTGGAGGCTCAGGGTTAACAGTGGCTAAGTAAGCATTTGTGTGAACCATCTTTGCAAACTATTTATGTAAAGTCATCACCTACAGTAAGTGTAAATGACTGTAAAACCATTGTCTGCAGCATATTTGCAAAGTGGTTCCAGACTCTGGCTGCTACAGAGGTCAGCTTGCAAGTATACAGTTTTCTACCAACCTTAAACTGATGTTTCAATCCTTAGGACTGCTAGTGCAGAAACGGTTTACCAACTAGAAAGAGGTAATTCAAAGACCACCTTTTACCAGCCACCCTTAAGGAAGGAAACAGACTGTTGCAAGCATAATTGGCTCCTAATGTGGGCATACTAGTATCAGTATATTAAAAAAAAGATTTCTGCCAACGTACTTATTAAGTGGATATAGTAACATCTATTCTTGCAAATCTGTTAAAAAATACCAGCTGAACTGATGATATTTATTTCTTGTGGTGTGGTATACAAAGGCACAGTTTTCTGTGTTTTGTACTTGTTCCAAAACTCACACATGTGAGAGATACAGCATGTGAGATCTCTTAACTTGGATAAAGATGTGCTCCTTGGGCTAGGGTAAAATAAATCAGATCACCTCTCCAACATATTTGGCTATCAATGCACTGAGTGGGACAAACTTATGCTAGTGTAACAATAACCATGTTATGTGGTCTATTCACAAATGTGTTTGTAAGCATATACGTCATGTATCTGAGGTGTGTAGGCAATTCTATGCCTAAAAGCCATGTAGCAGGGTCCAATGAACCTACAGCAGCATTCTCAACAGATTCACTAGCACCTTGGCCACTGGATCACCTGTTCTGCCATGCAGCACTGCACCAGGAAGGGTGATCCGGGAACATGCCCTGGGGTGTACACTTGCTGCACACATTCACAATGGCACTTATGAACCTTGCCAGTGTGGACAATGCTGTGCAAGGGGAGACACTGCTGTAAATATGTTCACGACCCCCCACAGGTTACTGGCGGGGTGCGGCGGGGTGCACAACAATGGGATCCCCTTGCACACAGCTACATCAGCCCACTATGCCGCTGAGAAGGCTAGGAGCATCTGTTTGGGCAAATGCATATTCTTTGGTCCCAGTCAGGCTACATGCAGTCCCAGTATCCCCTGCATGAGTGTATCAGGGGATCCACTCCAGCACCCGGGACGGGCATCTGTTTGGATGTCTGCCCATATGGCCATGCTTCTCTCCTGTGCTGCTGCACACTGGGGGCAGAGCTGCAGACAGGCAGCTGGCAATGGTGACTACTGCCCAGTGCAGACCTGTCTGCAGGTGCAGGGAAGCATGGATCAGGTACATGCCTTTCACACATACCCATGTCCAGGCCATGCATAGGGCCCCTTATGCTCACAAACATTTGTTTTAGTTTATTGTTACTGTTAATAATAGTCCTCTCTGACTATCCTCAGTGCCTCCACTTTCTCAGTGTTTAAACCTGCTGTATTTCCTGGTTCTACATTAGCATTAAGAACATATGTCCTGGTGTCTGTTTGGCTCTATGGTACTATATGTTTGTCTGCTGGTCTACAGTAGAGTCTAATAAAACAGATACACGTAGTAGCAACAGAGGGAAATACCTCCTTTACTTTCAGTTAGTCTTAAAACATCCTTAGGTGTGGTAGAAATGGAGTTTTGAGATGTTTCAAAGTTTACATTTGGTGAATACCTTCTGTCAAAGTCAACCACTCCGGACGTCCAGTGACATCATGGAGTGCCAAGGAGCTTGAACTTAGACATCCAGACTACAACTGCTTTCAAAAGCCTCCAAAACCACTAAAATTCCTAACAAAATGTCTTTAAACTCTGGAGGAGGATGCACAAATAGACACAGAGGCAGAAATCAGAACAGAGAGACGTCTAAGACCAAGGATGGCTTGAGATTGGCAGAGGAATCCCCCAGTCGATTGGCCTCTCCTACCAACTCCCACGCAGCTGAATATGACACAGACGGGGAAAACAAACACCTCTCCTGCTCCCGGTTTGAAACCTTGCTAAAAGAAATAAGAGAATCACTAAAAGAGAACAAACAGAAGTTTAGAGCAGTCCAAAAACAGCTATCGACCATGGAAGTTTGAATGGGGTAAATTGAAGACAGGGTCATGGAAACCGAGGACAGTGCAACCCAGCTCTCCCAAATAGTTCACTCCCTGGTGGTACAGACAGGAGAACTACAAGCTAAATGCCTTGATCTCGAGGGAAGATCTTGAAGAGACAACCTACACCTCTACGGCCTGCCTGAGGGCATGGAGGTAGCCCTAATTGCCCCATTTATTGAAAACCTACTTAAGGATATACTGGAGCTGCCAGCTACCTACACCTTCCATATCGAGAGAGTGCATCACTCACTGCAAGCCTAGCCTACAGATCCAACTGCTCACCCACGATTGATAGTCTTCAAAGTCAGTTCCTATACTACAATAGAGGACATTTTACGATGAGCATGGGCCAAAAAGGAAATATCTTACCTAATGCACAGGCTATTCCTAGACCAGGGGTTCTCAAATGGTGAGGCCAGCCTCCCTTGGTAGGCCCCAACCTGTTCCAGGGGAGGCTCAAGCAGGTCTGAAAAAGTACTGTATTTAAATTTTGAGTTTTATATATTTTGTGTGAAGAGATGAAGCAAACTGGAAGAGGATAATAGTACGTGAATTGTATGTGTTTATTTACTAATAGGTGACAAGGGAAGGTGAGTGAGCCAAGGCATATTTAAGGTGTACCCCGGGGAAGGGTAGGGAGTGATTACATTTCAAAAAGTAACTGCAAAACAATCAAGAAATACACAATGAACAATACTGCAAACAAATATGAACAATAAACTAATAATCAGTGGTGGTAATTAATCAATTTGTAGACTGATGGCAGAACAGCCCAAATACAAAGGTTGAGCATAGAAGTGCTAAAAGCAATAGCAGGAAGGAGTAAAGTAATCCCAGAGAAGTTGCTTAGGAGCAGGGAAGGAGGGGAGAGGCAAAGTATGTAGGAAAGTTATTTCATAATGAGAGAAAGTAGTCTGACCCATGAAGGTACTACAACAAGGGGTAACAATGGTTCAAGAATGAAAATAGTGGACCAAGTAGGCTGGCCTGTGGAGGGGCGCTTAAATAGCTGAATAATAATATTTGTTTATTTTATTTATTTGTTATTCAGATAACACCTTTGAACACAGGAGCTCTTTTTCAAAGGTCCCATGTCAGTATACAGTGAGACAAAGAGCTGAATGTGAACCAAGTACTCAAAGGGGTTTAAATTCATGGCATACTGCACAAAGTACAGTTTGTTATTTTTATTTGGGGAGGCCCAAGATTATTTCAGTTTTGGGGGGAGGCTAAAAATCTCTTCCATGGCTTTTGGGAGGCTCACTGTGACAAACTTTAAGAACTATTGTCCTAGACCATGACTATCCTCAGGAAATTCAGCAGCAGCGGTTAAAATACCTCCCTGTCATCCGACTGTTGAAGGAAAAGGCAATCCATTTTCATACCCCCTACTCATCGAGACTCTATGTCTTTTGGGATGATGGCACCAAAATATATTCCACTGTGGAGGAGGCAACATTAGCTCTAAAAAGAGAAGCAGATACAGATCCCAGATACCAGGAACCAGAATGAGGGGAGGCGCGGCCAGCAATGGCAGCACACAACAGGGAGGAAAAGACCCTGCACCAAAATACTGGATCACACTAAGGCCTTACATCAGATCCAGATGCTCCTCTCTAAAAAGCAAACTGCAGGAGGTGAACCAACCTGAAGGAACATTTAAGAGACATGCCAGATGGCGAATTCTTGCTTTGGAGGACCTTCCCCCAGTTTCTTGATCTCCTAGATCTCAGCTAAGAGACCCTTGCACAGACTTTTCTGGATATATAGTCACTGGATTAAGGACTGTGGAGGAAGGGGAGGGAGAGGAGAGGGTATGGTTCTTAAGGATTAGGTGTTTTTAACATTAACAGTCAATAAATAATTGTCACATGCCTCTTCCTGATGACTCTGACGCTACTCAGCCCCCCATTTTCTTTGTTGGGATACCTACCAAGTTTAAATATTGGCAGAGGGTCACTGTTTAATGATTGTTTAATGATTGAGGACAAACTGAGATGAGATTCGAGTGTGGGATGGGGAGGGGGGTCTAGACAGACCCAAGAACTAGTGGACCAATTATAGAAATCTCCCATGCAGGAAACAATTTTTCTTTGATCCCGCTTTTGCGTTCCTGGGGGTTCATTCATCTCTGTCCCCTCTTATCGAGGGGGTGATCCTGGGGGAACCTCATGCCAACACTGATAAGCCCCTGAGCTTTTAAGTTCTGCCCTAAGAATAAATTGATCAAGCAAATAGCAGTTGGGGCCTGGGTAAGAGATGGCCCTAGCATGCACTCCGTGACTTACTGTACCTATTAGTACATTTTATACAGAGCCTTATTGCATCTCTGCTCTGGAGGAGGTCTTCCAGAAATGGAAATGCAAGCATATCTTCTTGATCTTCTCATACCTGAGAAGACACAGAGGCTAATCTAGATTATTAGCCTCCAACCTTGGAAGCACAGTGTAAATCTAGTTATTAAGTTTAACTCTATGTTTACTGTTTTTGTAGTTGCCCTGTTGGCAAGTTCACAGTTGCAATGTTCACATGGGCTACAGGAATCGCAATATGTTATTACTAGTCCACAGAACTGGAAGGGTTTGAAGGATAGGAAGGGTGGCACTGACTTTTTGTTACTGGAAGGGGGGAGGGGGTTTCCTCAAATGGCGAATGAAAGCACAAACATACATGATATGCACATGCAATGTACATGGAATTTCTAATCCAATAAAGTGCTGTAAATTGCTCCAATACTTAAAAAGGGCAGGAGCTTATATTTTGCTTCTGCAGGAAACCCACCTATCCCAATCTGAACACAAGAAGTTTAAGAAATTAGGATTCTCTCACTTGGTGACCTCCTCCTACAAGGGTGGCTGTTGTAGAAGGACTGCTGTATTGATTAGACAGGGCATCCCTTTTGACTTACAGGGTCAAATCACTTGACAAGGAAAGATGGCTTGGTATGATCAGTGGTATTTTGGATGGGTGGAAGGTGACCCTAGCATCCACCTACTTCCCTCCAGCCACAGAGTTCGCCTTCTACAAATCCTACTTCCTTGGTCTAGCACACTGGATGGAAGGACAGGTTATTACTGGAGGGAATCTCAACCTGAATATCTCCACTGGGGTGGTGTCTCAGACTCTCATGGGTAAAATATCTAAAACAACCAGGGAAGTGGGGAAACTACTCAGTGAGCTGGGATATGAAGATGCCTGGCATTATTTGAATGGCCCCACAATCAGACATACATTTTGTCCCCAGGCCTATGGTACCTACTCTTACTTAGATTTCTTCCTCTCTTCCTGAGAATATATGGGCTGGATCCAGAGGATTTGGTCTGGAGACTTTGTTCTTTCCGACCACGCCCCAATTTTTTTAAAAGTGCAAACTGGCTTGACCAGGAAGAACACCTTCTGAAGATTAAACCTGTCTCTTCTTCGGGATGAGGAAGTTAGAGGGGAAATAGAGGAGACAATAAAACAAGCCCTATGAGACAATGATACCAAAGATACTACGCCAGCAATTTTATGGGATACTATTAAAGCTATCCAATGTGGAAACTAATTGGGATATCTGCCCATAAAAAAAACAGAGGGAATGGAAGAGGATTTCATTAGAGAATAGAATTAAAGACTTAGAGGAACAACAGTGCCAGTGAGTGAGCAGACTCAGAAACCAACAGTTAGCAAAACTTAAAAAATAATTAAATAATATATTGTACTACTCCGTTGAACAAAAACTAGTTTATTTAAGACATAAATATTACGATGGAGGGCCTAGATTTCTGAGACTTCTAGCTGGCCAGTTGCGAGCTCAAAGGGCCAAAGCTACCATTTTTAAAATTAGAGACCCCTAATCTAATGAACAAGAGAATACCTTTTTTAGACATCTCAAAGGCACTTTTAGCCTACTACTCCCAATTGTATGCTCTGGGTCCTAAGGCATTGGAACAGTCTATCCACAATTTTCTGGCCAACCTTCACCTGCCCACCCTTTCAGAACAGCAGCGGTCTATGCTAACTAAATCTGTAACTCCCTGGGAGATAGAAACTACGATTAGGACTTTGAAGACAGGGAAATGCCCAGAGTCTGATGAGCTCCCGGGAGAATTTTAAAAAACATTTTCTAAAACTATAACACCCTTATTGGAAAGAGTTTTTTCATTCATATCCTCTAAAGAGGGAAACATCCCCCACCCCCGAAATGAAGCGATAATTTCAGTACTACCAAGGTAGGAAAGAACCCCACTTTATGTTCATCCTATAGGACCATATCCATCTTAAACACAGATTATAAACTATTCTCCTCCATTTTGGCTAATCGTTTGCTTCAATTTATCTCAAGTATAATATATCTTGACCAATGTGGATTTATCCCAGAAAGACAAGCCCAGGACAATATTAGACGCACTATCTATCTAATCGAGTATATTAATCAGCAATACCACCTAGCCCTCCTATTAAGCTTAAACTCCAAAAAGGTGTTTGATACGGTATCTTGGGACTTTTTACATGGGGTCCTTGCCTCTTTTGGGTTTCCCACTCAATTTTCTGATGTCATATTTAAATTCTTTGAGACCCCAAAGGGCTACATTAGACCTAATGGACATATCTATGATAGCTTTCCTCTGTTTAGAGGCACGTGGCAGGGTTGCCCCTTATCCCCCTTGCTGTTTGCCCTTTATATAGAGCTCCTAGCACAGTATATTAGAATGTCCCCAGATGTAGAGGGAGTGGATTTAGCAGCCACAGAACAAAAACTAGCGCTGTTCGCTGATGATATCCTGGTTTATTCATCTAATCCGGAAGCATTTGTGCCAGCACTGCTTAAAAGAATTAGGTATTTCTCCAAATTATCAGGATATTCCCTGAATGTAAACACATCTGAAGCCCTCCTCTTTCATTTTGTACCCTCTCTCTCCCTAGGAAACCAGTTTAAGATTAAATGGGACCAAGAGACACTCAAAAACTTGGGGATTTCTATATGGCAAGATCTCCCTCTACTCTTCTCTTTTAACTATACACCATTAATAACAAAATTAAAACAAGACATGAGGAGGTGGAACCTCCTCCCAATGTTCATTTATTCCCGCACCCTATCCCTAAAAATGAATGCACTACCTAGGCTACTATATCTTTTTCAATGTTTCCCTTGTACAATATCCCCTAAAGAACTTTTATCCTGGCAGAGAATGCTTCTTTCTTTTCTCTGGAACAACAAGAAGCACAGGGTTAACCAAAACAAACTCTACCTTCTAAAGGAGATTGGGGGTGAGTGGGCCTGCCATCTCTGTCTAGTTACTTAATCACAGTCCAGACATGAATAGCACTTTTGTGGGGGATTGAGAATTACAAGGCTCACTGGAAACAAGTAGATCTGGCAAGGCCATTGCCCTGCCTATTACAGGCCTCTCCCCCCCCCCATTAAAACAAATTATACAATTAATTCCCAATGCCACAGCTGCTGTTCTGGAGGGTTGGCAGAGGGGCATCTACAGTGGGGCCTTGCAGAAACATTTTTGGAAATACCAATGTTTTTTGGACTCCCCACTGTTATCCTCTAAACAACACAAATACTGGTATACCATACAGGTGGCCAGGGGTTTAACTACTCCCTGGCAGCTCCTTAAAGGGAATGTAGTACTTAGTTTTGAGGAAGGTCAGATCAAATATGGTTGGAGGATGGGAGAAAGATTCTATTACTATCAAATGAGGGAATACATAAATAAACACCTTAAAAAACAGGAGCCTGGTTCTCAGGTTTGGGAAGACCTTACCCCATATACTCAGATCTGGACTTCATCTCAAGGGGAACAAGCTATATTGAAATTATATAAATTCCTAGTACTTTTACTTGCATACCACACAGAGCCGGTTAAAGCAAGTTGAAAACTGGAGCTTAATATAACCATAAATGCAAAAGATTGGTCCAAGGTCTGGAGAGGAGTATGTTCAACTTCCTCCTCACCCACCTGGAGGGAGTTTGTGTGGTGGACAAGGATTAGATTTTTCCTGGTTCTCACAGTGGTGGCACACAGGGTTCCAGGAGCCCCATCGAGATGCTGGAGAAGCTGTGGTGAGCAGGTAGCCAAACATAGTCATATTTTCTATCTTTGCCCCAAATTACACAACTTCTGGTCTGAAATGTCCCCCCACATTTCCAGCATAATAGATACCCCATACCCCTTGACAGGGGAAAACTGCCTTTGGGTGTGTACCCAGGCGGAATGAGGGGAAAAGACACTTTCTATCTTTGGTCTATTTTGTTATGTGCTGCCTATAAAAAGATAACTAAGAAGTGGCTACAGGAAGATCCCCAATTTTTTATTGGACTGGAAAGCACTAATCTCTAGTATCCAGCATAGTGAACAATTATCTTATGCCCTACACAATAAATTGGAGGCTTTTGTCTCCCAGTGGACCAGATGGGAACTACATCAGGACCAGATCCAGTAACAAATAAGCAGAGTGGATCTTGTTATAGTTCTCTATATGTTTAAATATATTTTGACTCCTAGATTGAGACCCATGGGATTCTCCTGCAGGAGGATACCCTGCCACCTTAAAGAAAAAAAATACAGGTATTCTCTTAATTCGTATTTGCCATGTACTGCCTATGATGATATTAATCAAGGCAATATGTCTATGTCTTTTACCCTGGTTAGCCTTTTTAGATATATAGGGCTGGATATTCAAAAGAGTTGCGCCATGCGCAATAGGGTTGCGCCTGCACAAGTCTGAAATTGCGCCATTCTGCGATATTCAGAAGGAGGCAGTTGCACCCCCCAAGTCATGCTGAGCAACAGCACAATGCTAATGAAGGCATGCTCAACCGGAGGGGGAGGAACCATGCATAAACTGCACAGCCCGATATTCAGCCGGAGTGCAGAGTTGTGCAGGTGCAACCCCCTACCTGTGCCTGCACAACTTTGAGCCAAAAATGGATCAAGTCGAGGGCCACCCACAGGTGAGCTGCCACATTGCAGGGCACAACACAGCAGCTGCCACCTGTGGGTGGCCCTCCACTTGTTCCCTGTGCCCCCCTGCAGCCCAATCATGGGCATAATAGTAACCCCCTGCAGCCCCATCATGGGCATAATAGTAACCCCCTGCAGCCCGATCATGGGCATAATAGTAACCTCCCAGCCCAATCACAGGCATAACATACTGTTCCCCCGCAGCAGCCCGATCACAGGCATAATGTAGATTACCCACCCACTAGCCCGATCAGGCATAACGTCAACCCCCAAAGACTAATATCCCTGGTGGTCCAGTGGACTGCGAAGCCCGATCACGGGCTTGAAGGAAACCTTCCCCCACCCCGACTAGTCTGATCGCAGGCATTAAGGAACTCCTGCCCCCAAAGACCAATATCCCTGGTGCTCCAGTGAACCAGAAGCCTGATCGCAGGCATAAGGTCAAACCCACCCCCATGTCCAATATCCTGGTGATCTAGTGACCCCACCCCACCCTTACGGATCTCCACCACCCCGCTCCCCCACGTCAGCTGGTGGGCGGCAGCACCCACCACCTGCCGCCCGCTGCTCACTGACTGACAGCTCAAGTAGGGCTGCGCCCATTGGTTCAGAGCAAGAGCCAATGGGCATGCAACCCATACCGCTAAGGCAGTCCAGATATGTGAATGAATTCATTCATTCATTCACATATCTGGACTGCCTTTATGGTATGGTGTGCACGCCCATTGGCTCTTGCTCTGAACCAATGGGCATGCAGCCCTACCGAGCTGTCAGTCAGCGGGTGGCAGGTGGGTGGGGTGCTGCTGCCCGCCGGCTGGTGGGGGAGCAGGGTGGTGGGACTCCATGGGTGGGATGGGGGACCACCAGATCACCAAGGATACTGGACATTGGGGGGTGGGTTTGATCTTATGCCCGTGATCGGGCTTCACGGTCCACTGGAGCACCAGGGATATTGGTCTTTGGGGGGGAGGAGTTCCTTAATGCCCATGATCGAGCTAGTCGGGGTGGGGAGGGTTTCCTTCAAGCCCATGATTGGGCTTCACGGTCCACTGGACCATAAGGGATATTGGTCTTGTGGGGTTGACGTTATGCCTGCGATTGGGCTGCTGTGGGGGACAGTCATGTTATGCCCATGATCGGGTTGCTGGGGGGAGCAGTATGTCATGCCCACGATCGGGCTATGGGGGGGTTTAAATTACACCCGATTGGACTGCTGGGAGGGAGGGAAGGAATACTGTTCTGCCCACGATCAGGCTGCAGGGGGCGTCGGTCCCCGAAGGCTGCTGCCTGGCAGGGCGCCAGGTGCAAGTCGTTGGGGATAGGCGCACCTGCATGCTAATGGCATGCAAATGGAGCCGTAATTAGATGCAAATGCCCCCCGTGCACTTTGCATAAATTATGGTCCCATTTGCATGTCACCTTTTGAATATCGGAAATTTGCTTATGGCGCAATAGAACTTGTGCCACCGCATCTGAATGCTCCACTCTGACCATTTGCGGTGGCGCAAATTCCACTGTGCATGGCCGGGGGGGCGATATTCAAAGGAGTTGCTCAATAGCGCAACTCCGTTGAATATCACCCCGGCCACACCCCAGCGCTACTTTTTTGAGCAGCGCAAGGGCTTGCACCACAGAATGGTGCAGTTTGAATATCCAGCCCATAGTGTGCAATTCCTGCATTAATTAGCCCAAAGTTTGATTGTTCTATTGTGTTTAGTTCTTCTTAATAAGTACTGATACTCCAAATCTTTTATAAGTGATGAACAATAAGGTGTATGCATTTCTTATTTTGTACACATAGGGCCAGATATTCAAAACTTTGCTCCTGGGCTAAGTTAACACTGCCCGGCAGGCAAACATAGCCCAGAGCTCAAAGCAAGCTATATTCAAAAGGAATAGCCCAGGGCAAACAGCTTCTGAATATAGCATTGGAATGAGGCTGTACAAACTGGGCTGGGAGTGCAGGGCAAACATAGCCCTGGAATAAGACAGCACTGAATATAGCAACCAGGAAGTGCAAACCACAACAACAACACAGTGCACAGTGACTTGAGGGTAGGTAGAGATGAACTATGTGTCTAATGTGTGTGCCAGCAAATGCATGGACCTAGTACAGCTGCAGGCAGCAGCAGATGTGAAAGAACAATGACCAAAACTGTATAATATTCCCTGAACCGTTAGAGCTGCACTAACACGTTAGCGTGTCTTTAGTGTGGAACTAAGCTGTTTGCCTTGTGCAAACACATTTGCCCAGCGCTAAGATTCGCCATATTCAAATGTGACATGCAAATCAGCCTACTTAGGTAGTCTCTGGGCAAACAGCCAGATTAACATCTCATTATGCCCTGATTTGCATGCAGTTTGCCCAACGTTACTGCAGGGTCCCACAGCTCCACCTGCAGGTCAGTCTGAAAGTATAGGGGCTGGCCAGGTGTGGCCGCAGCTCCATCTGTAGCTCAGTTTGACAGTGTATGATGGTTGCTGTAGGCTACATGTCTGCAGTACAGCATAGCATTGTGTGCCCCAGGGGACAAAACAGCATCGGCACAGGCGGTGGTGTTGCTGCATTCAACTGTCACACTGGATCTGGATAAACTAGCAAAACGGTCAGAAGAATGGCAACTGGGGTTTAACACACAGAAGTGCAAGATCATGCACATTGGGAAGAGAAACCCTGAAGCCACCTATAGGCTGGAAGGGGAGTTGTTGGCAGTCACAAGGGAAGAAAGAGACTTGGGCATCATCATCACCGATGACCTGAAATCATCCAAGCAGACCACTAAAGCAGTATGTAAGGCTAGTGGGATGTCAGGATGTATTAGTAGGGGTATCACAAGTCAGAAGTCGGAGGTAATAATCCCTTTTTACAAGACAGTGGTTAGACCCCATCTGGAGTACTGTGTGCAATACTGGAGGCCACACCTTCACAAGGACAGTAACCAAATTGAGGCAATCAAGAGAAAAGCAACCAAAATGGTGCAGGGACTGCATCAGAAAACATATGAGGACAGATTAACTGAGCTCAATATGTATACCCTAGAGCAAAGGAGGGAGAGAGGTGATATGATTGAAACATTCAAACACCTTAAGGGCATTAACAAGGTGAAAGAGTCTAACATGTTTCAATAAAAGAAAAATAGCAGGAAAAGAGGACACAGCATGAGATTAGAGGGAGGCAGATTAAGGGGTAATGTGAGGAAGTTCTTTTTCACAGAAAGGGTGATGGATGCATGGAACGGCCTACCTTAGGAAGTGGTGGATATGAATACAGTGCAGGGCTTCAAACAGGCATGGGATAGGCATAAGGGAGCAATACAGATCAGTATGAATAGATAGGCCAGTGACAGAGCAAAGTTCAATGGCACATTCATAAGGTAGAAAAAGAAATGGGCAGACTGGATGGGCCTTGCAGTCCTTATCTGCTGTCAACTTCTATAATTCTATGTTTCTATGTAGGCCATGCTACAGTGCACAGCAGACACTACAGTAGCAAGGGGGCCAGTAGTGTGAGGGACACAGCAATGTCTATGGTATGTAGGGCAGTGATGAAAACTGCACTATACACAGTGACAGGCCCAGCATGCAGGCGATTACTGACAGTGGACAGTACTGTTTCGCTGTTGAGTGCTCCACAGATGCTGCACCTGTGGCATGGAATGCTCACAGTGACATATACATGGCCGGCTGTGTGTGCTGAGGCATCTGTACAGTTGTGCAGTATGTGGCTGGGGGGCATGTAAGATCCGACAGGCACACAGGTGGTGGGGTATTCCTGCTACTGGTTCATGTGCACTGCATGATGTGTCCCAGCCTTGTGGCCACACCTGGGCTGTGATGAGGTCTGGACACCCATACACCCTCCCCCTCAATGGCCACCATGCCCACAGTGCTTCATGTGTGTGCTGGCATATGTTGGTCACCACCGATGTATGGTCTGCAGGTGTATGCTGTATGGCCACATTACCATGATGTCCCCTGTGGGTCAGATCAACCCTTACTGACTGTGCTTGGCTGGGACTGGTGGCAGCTGTTGACATCATGGTGGTGCCATCAGTGAGCAACATGTGTCCTCCATGTCTGGCATTTTCTAAGTGTTAAAATCAAATATGTTAGGGTCATGCAAGTCTCACAAATCCCACGCAAACACCATGCAAAGCACCAATGTCATGCAAAGCTGTTTGCCCAGGTTTAAGACCAGCTTTTCCTGTGTGGTAATTTGTACTGTGCTAAGAGTAGAGCTAAGTCACGCTAAACACCTTAGCATGGCGCTAGTTGCTCAATATCTCATAGCACCTGTATTCATGTTCACTTTGCCCCTTGCATATAATTATGTTTTGCCTGGCACTAATGCAGTTTGTGTGCACTATTTGGCCTTTTGAATATGGCAGACCTGTGCTAATCCCACGCTAAACCCGCGCAAATGGTTTGCGCACACCATGCAAAGCTTTTAATATCTGGACCATATAGCTTTATCATTTTGTAAAAGATGCACAATTGATGACCTTTATTCAATAAAGAAGTATAAAAAAAGTCAATCACTCCATCTCCAGAGAGCAATTTGTGAATTTTCACTATTAGCTTCAAAAATTCACCTATGTGAGATAGCCAGGAATTTCACCCATGAATGGCTGAATGTAGCCTGTGAATGGTGGTATTTTGCCTGTGAACCACAAAATTCCAAAATTCACAGTGGAATCTGCCATTTGTTAGTGAAATTCCACCATTTGTGGGCAAAATTCCACACTTTGTGGATGTAAATTCACACTTCATGGATCGATCTACACTCTGCAAATTGCAATAAATTGGAAGACTAATTCTCAGAGTGAATTTTGCCAACTTCACCCATTTCTAATGGAGTTATTCATGTAAAATGTTTTCAGTTTGTAATTTCCTTGAAGTTTTTCAGGTTTTTGAGATGTTTAATAGAATTAAATAGTATAAATATGCACTATATTGCCATGTTCTCACTGCTGATGCTGCTCCCAAGAACAAATAAGATTTTTCACACTTGGCCAATAAAGACCCCCTCAGGATAGCTACAGGGACTACCATTAACAAATGGAGTAAAACAGCTATAGAAACTGGGTTAACTGGGGATAAGGAAACAAATAACATTTACAGTAGGAATATGTATAGCTGTCCTAAAAAGGCTGCGGGGACACAGAGGTACAGTGACTGACTTGAGTAAAATATGAATTTAGTAATCAAATTCAGATTTTATAGCACTTTTCGTACATACTGCATCCCAATGGGCTTTACAGGCAATGGTCAATTGCTGCTTAAACCATCATGGAATACAGGTACTAATCATCCTAATCCCCTAAATTTGCCTCCCATCTAGTCTTTGAAGGGGGCAGAGTAATCCAAACAAAAGAAACAACAAAAGAAAATCATGGACTATTTTAAAGGAAAGAATAACATAAAGTTACTTGGAATTATACTTGGAATTTAAGTCGGACAGAAGACTTTATTCATCCATAATGTCTGACTCCCCTATACTAGGGGATTATATCCCTAGCCCTAAAAAATGGTCATCCAGTCTCTTTTTAAAAGTATTTATAGTATCAGAGTCAATGATTTCCAGAGGAAGTTTATTCCAAATGCTCACAATTCAGTTACTGAAAAAATATCTGCTTCTATTATTATGTGGATAGGTTAGCTTAATCTGTTTGCTATGACTCCTAAGGTTAAAATTTTGAGTTGAGTAACATATACTCAGCTCGGCCAACATTCTGCATCCTTGAATATATGAAACACATACAGCAAATCCCCTCTCAATCGTCTCTTTTCCAAGCTATGTAGGTTCAAAATCTGTAATCTATCCTCATAAGACACTCCAGTCATTCCTCCTATTATTCTGGTAATTCTTCGTTGAACTCTCTCTATAGCATTTATGTCTTTTCTCAAATAAGGAGTCAACAATGGACTGCAATAGTCCAAATGTGGTCGAAACAACGCTCTATACAAAGGCAAAATACAGGCTCTGTGTCTCGATACAAATGAACATTGTATCATACTAATAATTCTATTAGTTTTAGTTACTGTGTCCTTACAATGAACAGAGAAGGTAAGATCATTGTTGATAAGGATGCCTAGGTCCTGTTACTGTAGTAGCAACCAAAAAAATAATTTTGTGTTAATGTTATTGTTATAGTGTAGTATAATGCACATGAAAGGTATGTTTTTTCTAGCAGGAGGAGGGAGGTAGTGCTGCCATTGTATTGCTCACTGGTGAGGCCCCACCTGGAGTACTGTGTCCAGTTCTGGAGGCCACACCTCTGCAAACATTGTAAACATGGAGGTGATACAGAGAAGGGCAAGCAAAATGGAGAGGGTGTTGCATGGGAAGACATATGAGGAAAGACTGCAAAAACTCAACATGTTCTCCCTGGAAGAGATAACAGCGAGAGAGAGAACAAGATTGAAACCTACAACTACCTCACAGGAGTGAACAAGGTGCAAGTGGAGGGTCTAGTTCAGAGAATGGAAGGCACTAGAGCAAGGGGCATGTAATGAAGGTAAGGGGGTAAAATTATGAGAGATGTGTGGAAAGGTTGGTGGATCACTGGAACAGCCTGCCAGCCTGATTGCTAGAAGAGGTAATAGGAGAAAAGACTGTGGTGAGCTTCAGGCATGCATGGGATTGGCACAGTGTCATATTAGGCAGAGGAACAGGGGAAGGGAGTAAAATCTATGACCAAATAGGGTCAATGGTGATGGAATAGGAAGGGACAAGGAGCAGACTGAATGGGCTTAAAAAGTCCTTTCTTGTTCCTATGTTTCTGGGTCTATCCACAGTAATAGGGGACATATGTGGGACATGACTGTGGAAAAATAAATGTTGTCATTTCTTTCTTCTTTCACTATCAATATTTTACCCTTAATGTCCTTTACTAAAAGTGTAAACAGGAAGATAATATACCTGTAACTTGTGGTTTTCTGAGTACAGTCCCTAATGTTTGGAAATAGCAACCAGGTAACGTACGTAACAGGGACAGAGAATATGTTAACTAGAAAAAAAGTTATGTATAAATATTTTTGAATCTCTACATGAATTTGCAGTACTTTAAATTCATTTGGTTAATTCACTAAGCTATGCCAAAATATTTGCATGCAAAAGAATGTGATAACCATCAATCTGACACGTGGAAGAGAATTGCGGGGCAAAGTAATTTCTAAGTTTTCCCTCACCAACATTTCTTGGGTAATCATAGATTAAAATGCATGTGTACATAACTGGGGATAAGAGTAGATGATATTTAAAACTTTTTTTGATCACTTTGAAAATTTAACTCCAAAAATCTGTGAAAAAGTGTTTCATTAATGTATGTAACAGGACAGAGAAAAATTCAAAAACTTTAAGCAGTCCCAGAAAACATTGTGGGAAAAAGAAAATCAGGCAATTGGAGTCCTTTATTCTTTTCCACTTTATGTATAATGTCTAAAGTTATGACTCAATCATCATAAAAGTTCTACAGTTGCATACCATCACCACAAAGGAAGCTCATAATACAACAAATTCACTATACTAACTAGAAATACCAGACACACTAAGTAAAATTAACTAAAACACCGCAATATACACACTATATACATTGCTTATTACAGACCTAATACCTCCAACAAATGTACATATGTACATCTGGCAGACCCATGTGACAGCATAACTGAATCCACCAGATAGTGACTCACTCAAGCCGGTGTGCACAGTACACCACTTGCAAACACACCAGTGCCCCATGAGAGATTGACCAGGGACCTGGCACACCCCAGGTGACAGTGTAACTGAATCCATCAGAGCAGAACATGGGTGCTTGCCTGCAGTGACTCAATCTAGCAGGTGAGTGCAATACACAAACTGCACACCCACCAGAGCCCCATGAAGATTGATCAGGGACCTGGCAGACCCCAGGTGATGGCATAAGTAAATCCACCAGACAAGAACCCTGGCACCGGTCCATTGTGACTCAAGTCAAGCTGCTGTGTGCAATACCCAACTTGCACACCCACCAGGGCCCCATGAAAGATTGACCAGGGACCTGGCAAACCCCAGGTAATGACATAACTGAATAACTGAATCCATCAGATAAGAACAGGTGATAATGTGGGCAACCCACTGGATTAGAAACAAAATGGAGGCAGGCATGGACACAAGCATTGGATTGCAAACAAAATGGAGGCATGCACGGACACAGATTGGCTTACAACTCAAATGGAGGCACACGTGACTGCAGCAACTGGCTTGTAAACAAAATGGAGGTAAGCATGGACACCCACAGAATTGCAAACAAAAGGGAGGCATGCCTGAACACCAACAAGATTGCAAGCAAATTGGAGGCACTATTCCCATCCCCCTCTAGATCCATTTCAGCAGTCCCTGGGGCTTGGTAGACCATGCAACTGTCAGTAGCCCCCTGGGACCAAAGATCAGTCCCACCCCTTCCCTATCAGACCCATGGTATGTGAGGTCAGTCCCATGTTCCTCCCCAGTCCTTGGAGCCTTGTGGCACACTCCTAAAATTCTCCAGCCATGTAAGCAGTCCCATGGAGCCCAAGGTCAGTAACACCCCTTCCCTGTCAGCCCTCTGGCAAGTGAGGTCAGTTCCATCTATCTCCCCAGGGCCTGGTGGCAGACTTCTAAAATTCTCCAGCCCTGTTTGCAGTCTTTTGGGATCCAAGGGCAGTCCCCAACCCTCCCCATCAACTCCCTGTCACATGAGGTAAGTCCCATCCACATCCCCAGTCCATGGGGCCTGGTGCAACACTCCAACAAATCTGCAGTCCCATGGAACCCAGAGTCAGTCCCAGCTTTTCCTTATTAGACCCCTGGCACATGAGTTCAGTTCCATTCCCCTCCTATGTCCCTGGGGCCTTGTGACACACTCCAACAAATCCATAGTCCCATGGAACCCACGGTAAGTCCCATTCTCCTCCCCAGCCCATGGGGCCTGGTGCAACACTCCAACAAATCTAGTCCCATGGAACCCAGAGTCAGTCCCAGCTTTTCCTCATTAGGCCCCTGGCACATGAGTTCAGTTCCATTCCCGTCCTATGTCCATGGGGCCTGATGCAACACTCCAACAAATCTGCAGTCCCATGGAACCCAGAGTCAGTCCCAGCTTTTCCTCATTAGCCACCTGGCATGTAAGGTCAGTACCATCCCCTTCCCCAGTTCCTGAGGTCTTTTTGGCACACTCCTAAAACTCTCTAGCCCTGTCAGCAGTCCAATGGTTTCCAAGGTCAGTCCCACCCCCTCCCCATCAGTTGCTCTGGCACATAAGTTCAATTCCACCCCCTTCGCAGTCCCTATGGTCTGGTGGTGAACTGCTAAATTTTACAGCCCTGTAAGAAGTCCCATGTGACCCAAGGTCAGTCCCACCCCCATCCCCATCAGCCCTCTGGCACAGAAGTCAGTCCCATCCCCCTCCCCAGTCCCTTGGACCTGGTGGCACACTCCAGCAAATCCTTAGTCCCATTGGACAAAGGGCAGTCCCACATCCCCATCAGCCCAAGGCATGTGAGGTCTATCCCATCACCCTCCCCAATCCGAGGGGCCTAATGGCACACAACGACAAACCTACAGTCCCATGGAACCGAAGGTCAGTCCCACCCCTCCCCATCAGCCCCCTTGCACATGAGGTCAGTCCCATCCCCCTCCCCAGTTCCTGAGGCCTACTGGCACACTTCAACAAATCCACTGTCCCATGGAGCCCAAGGTAAGTCCCACCCTCCTCCAAATCATCCCCCTGGCATGTAAGGTCAGCCTCATCCCCCTCCCCAGTCCCTGGGGCCTGGTGGTTCATGCCTGAAACTCTCCAGCCCTGTCAGCAGTCCCATGGTACCCAAGGTCAGTTCCACCCCCTCACCATCAGCTCCCTGGGATGTAAGGTTAGTCCCATCCCCCTCCCCAGTCCTGGGGTCTGCTGGTATACTCCTAAAACTCTCCAGACCCATCAGCAGTCCCATGGTACCCAAGGTCAGTCCCACACCCTTATCATCAGCCCTCCAGCATCAGAGGTTAGTCCCAACCCTCTCCCCAGTCCCTGGGGCCTGTTGGAATGCTCTGTCAAATCTGCAGTCCCATGGGATCCAAGGTCAATCCCACTGCCCTCCCTATAGCCCCCTGGAATGTAAGGTCAATCCCATCTCTCTCCGCAGTCTCTAGAGTCCTAGTGGCAGACTACTAAAATTCTCTAGCCCTGTCAGCTGTACCATGGGACTAATGGTCAGTCCCATCCCTCTCCATATCTTGTCAGCAGTCCCAATGGTACCTGGTGGCAACTGTCTCCCTCCCTGCTGCCTTATTAGCCATACTTTGGCCAGAACCATTTTGTAAATTTAACTGGTGCCATTGTGCTTCCAAGGAGCAAATTACCACTGCAGTCTTTATTTTTATAACATACAAGGGTCTTTAGTTGCAACACTTTTTTGTTCTAAAATATTGTCATTGGCATTGGTCCATTTTAAATTTAGTAGGAAATTACTACAGCATCCAATATGTCTATTGTTTTAATCTCAGACTTTGCAGCAAACATTCGATTTCTAATTTACTTTCAGATCAGCTGGCTGCCCCTCTCCCCCAAAGCATGTGGGTGACTATTTTAAAACAAAAGTCCTTTGTTGCAACCCCAAAACAAATGCTCAGTCAAAACAAACAAGTCTTGTAGAATATCTTAATAATCACAATTAAAAAATAAGGTGCCACTAGAAGTCCCATCCATTTGTATCAGGGACCACTGGTTTCCCCAAGATCCATGTTATAAACATGACTGAACTTGGTTGCGGGCTGTTAGGACAACTTTGAAAATGCTAAAACAGATTCCAGGCTTTTTTCACTTTAAATGCATCAGTAAATTACTACAGCACCCAATACTTTTATATTTTAATCTCAGACTTTGCAGCAAACATTCCATTTCTAATTTGGTTTTGGATGAGCTGGCAGCCCCCACAAAGCATGTGAGGCTATTTTAAAATAAAATTCTTTGTTACACCCCAAACAAATTTTCATTCAAATCAAACCAAAAAGCATGTAACATCTCTTAATAATAATAATAATGAAAAATAAGGCACCACCAGAAGTCTTGTTTGTAACAGGGACCACTGGTTTCCTGAGGTCCCTGTTACAAACATGATTGAACTTGGTTGTGGGCTGTTAGGACAACTTTTGAAAATGCTGTTTTGAATTCCATGATTTTTTCACTTAAAATGCATCAGTAAATGACTATAGCACCCAGTACTTTTCTATTTTAATCCCAACCTTTGCAGCAAACATTCCAGAAATAATTTACTTTCAGATGAGCTGGCAGCCCCCTCCCCAAAAACATGTGAAAGGTCATTTTAGAACAAACAAAGTCCTTTGTTACACCCCGCTAAACAAATGCACACTAAACGCAAACAAAAATCTCATTAAATCTCTTAATAATCACAATTCCAAAATAAGGTCCACCAAAAGTCTTGAATGTAACTGGGACAGAGATTTTTAGGAGGTCCCGGTTACAAACATTAGCATGCTACCTCTGTCCCTGTTACAATCAGGACAGTACCATAAGACCATTACAAAAAGATGTTTGGAAGCCTGCAAAAGTCAAACATCCTCAATGAATTACACAGCCTTACACACCTGTTTAGCACATTGCAAAACTATGAAATTCACAGCATGTCTGGCACACAGAAGGCAGTTATTAGAGCCACAAAACAGATAACCTTGAACAATATGTCAAACACTTGCCATTTTCAGACATATAGATATACTGTATTTAAACAGCAGTCATGAACCCCAGTAAAATACATTATCAATTCAAACTTTATTTAACATAATTGACCATGTCCACAAGCTGAATCCTGTTGTAACAGGGACAAATGTATTATCTCTGTCCCTTGTTACAAACATGAATGACCTTTTCTCTGTCCCCAGAGACCTTACTTAATGCCAGTCTGTACACAGCATACTCCCATTTCAAATCCAGCAACAAAATGCAGTCAGATTTATAGAAGACAGTATAGAAAATCATTAGTTCACTGCTGTGTAGCCCCATTCATGTCTGCTTACATTTCTGACCAGTTTCCACATTCCTGTTTGTAACACAGTCACATGTTTGTAACAGCAAGTTTGGAGGAGACAGAGAATGTTCTCATTTGGTGTCTGGGAAGAAAATTGACTGATCTGTAGGCAAGGCAAAGTTTAAAGAACTTAATCTGGTGTTATGATTGGCTAGAAATAAGCTAATGGCACTGTGAAAAAAAGTCACACTCATCAGGCATGATAAATAGCTGTTACATAAGTAGATAGGGGTGGGACAGAGACAGATAGCCTGGTTCTACTTTTAAAGGCAGCCAGAGGATCTCTGCAGTTTTGATATGTTTTTCAGCCAGAACAGCAAACTAACTGAGCCTCCTTCAGTTCCTGGCATCCAGTGCCCTGATTCTTGCACAGTTTTATGTTTACACCAGTCAATCCCGTATGTAACCTAGGGGGACAGAGAAGGTTACATACCAGATTGTCACTTTTTAACACATTCTGGAAAAAAATTAAAATATATAAAGGCACACACACATGGTGATGTTACAGGGCTCTTTATGTAAAATGCATAGGGAGACTAATTTTTTCAGTACAGCATTTTGGTAGGTAGAAGGAAAGCATGCAACATGTGGTGTATTGAAATGTCCCACCTAGCCAATGCAAAAACCAGGGGACAAATCTGTAAGTTTTTAAAAAAAAACATTTTTTCATAAGTATTAGGTGGCTGAAGTTATTTATGTTATCCCACTAACTTCTGTAGTAGACAGCAGTGCAGTTTTTAAATATATTTAAACACTTTTTGCAGAGTTACTGAGTGTTAAAGTGCATGTGATGGAAATGTACCCATTTAGTATGGACATGCCCTTCTATCAGTAAATGAAGAAAAATTACCATTGACTCATGAATGCATAGGTTGCATTAATACATGACAAACTGTGGAAATTACAAAAGGTTATGCAGTAAAGATGTTTGACTTTATGTGTTTAAACTAAAGGTGGCAAGGACATTTCTGCTAGCAAGCATGTTTTAAGTATTTTTTTTAATAATTTTACTACCATGTTGCATGGCAAACTTTTTCAATAAAAATAAGAACATGAAGTAAAGGTCATATCCCAAAAAAATTCAAATGTGCTACCTATATTCTTAAAAAACTATGCTGTTATTCTACAAGCAAATCACATTTCTGTTTATATACCACCTATGACCAAAAAGTACCTTAAAGTACTTTGTGTAGAAAAACACAACTGCCATTAAGCTTTCAAGAACATACTTAGACAGCCAGCAACAATTTAAATTCCTCAGTATGAAAATGTATTTATTTATTTATTTAGTTTGTGTTGCCCCGGTAAGTGCACTAGACAAATCCTGCCTATTTTCAGGCATGACCTGGGGAAGGGGGATACAGATGAGTGCCTACTGACTTTGAACCAAATTAAGCTGTTGGTGGTATTTATTCGTGAATGAGGGAAATCTGGCCAGGACACCGGGGAGATTCCCCTACTCTGATGCTGCTGCTCTGATGTTGCAGCATTGTGGCCAGTAGGGGAGCCGTTGACCATAGCGATGGCCACTCGGGCTGGAGCACCGGTGAGTGCAGACGTCACGGACGTTAGAGATATGGAGATCGAGGAGAACTCGCAGTTAAAGGGGCTGCAGATGGAGTTTAATAAATCGATGGTGCAGGTGAGGCCTGCTACGGAGCTTACTGGCGAACAGTCCTTGGGTGAAATGCAGGTTCAGCAGTGTACAGCTGGGAGTGGTGTGGAGATGGAAGTTGCTGCCGTTTTAAAGGAACAGGAAGAGATGGTAAATATGCAGTCGTCCAAGGAGTCGATGCAGGGGGAAGATTGCGGTTTCTGCGCTCCGGAAGCTCTACTGAATGCAGTACAATCAGAGCCTCCAGCTATCGTGAGGGTTGCGGTAGTAACAGAGGAAGTGGTGGAGTCGACCGAGAAAGCAAGTGGGACAGGAGGTGCAAGTGAAGAGAAGGGTCCGATGGCAGAATGGTCCGAAGAGGTGGTGCTATCTCAGGCTGGATGGATTTTGCAACCAAATGGGAAATGGATTCCTGATCCTGCATGGCTGTCTTTTTCCCCGAAGGAGTCAGGTCCTCCCCGAAAACTGGTGAAGGAGGGTGAGTCCCTTACTTTAGTCAAACAGGTAGAGAAGGGTCTGCCTTCAGAAAATGATGGGTATTCTTCTGCTGAAGGTATTCGGGAGGCTGGGGATTCGCTGTACGACGCTTCTTCTGAACTGTTACTGGATGAACAGGAGATGAGGAGGGGCCCATGCTTATGGATCTTTCAAAAGAAATAAATTGGAACAGGCCCCAAGAAGAAATGCAGTTCGCTTTATAGAGGAGGATTACCTGAACACCCTGATCGGCTGTATGTGGCAAGGAAATTGTTAATGGACTCAATGAACTTTTTACCTGTGGCTATTTATGCACTAATTAATATTCGGGGGGAGGATACATTTGATATTAGCTTTAAACAAATGGCTGGGTTGGAGAAATTTTGGCACAAATATGATAGTTATAAGTCTTTGCCTTTATGGCTACCTTTCTGGGCTATTCCGAATACTAAACCTTTATTTAAAACTATAAATGTAATGTTTAGAAATGAAGGGGTCAATGTAGGGGATATTCTATATTGGTTAGAACATAAATGTATGGTTCTGGGCCCCACGGAGCCAATTCTAGATACGGAAGGGATTTGGACTGGGGCATGGCGTTTTAAAGTCAAATTACATGTGGTAAATAATGAAGTCATGCATGTTCCGAATAGCTTTTTTTCAGGTAAAGACTGGGGAGTTTGTTTCTATCCAGGGCAACCTAAAGCATGCTACAGGTGCGGTAGCCATAGGCACTTAAGTAGTGCATGTGACAAAGTTAAATGCACTCTATGTGGAGAATTAGATCATGAGAGTGAGATTTGCAGGAACGAGTTTCGATGTAATTTATGTGAGGAGTCTGGGCATGCATATCATCAATGTCCTTGGGCAGGGCAAAATAGACAGGGGGGTTTAAATAAAGAAGATTTGATCACTCAGGCCCAAGTTAGGGTTCAGCCTTTTCAGACTAATCTTAGAAGTAGAGTGAATATTCCTATGGCTGGTAGAGGGCATGCATTGGTCCCTGATGCCCCAGTTGCAGATCCCTGTGAAGGGGGATATGTTGAGGATCAATCTGTACTTTTGGTTCCACAACAGATTTTGGTCCCACCCCCTCCTTCAAGTTCAGAGCCCTCTGTTCTGCTTCCTTCTATAGGGGACTCTGTGGTGGTGCCCGTGGCGGATATTCTTTTCCAGACCCCTCGGAGGGTTACACGAGCGAGTAGTCATTCAGGGGGGGTTTGCCCTACTCAGAATTCTTTTTCAGCTCTGTCTGACCTCGAGGGGGAGATGGGTTCAGAGCTGTTAAAACTGATGAAACTCCTTGTATGGAAATTGAAGAGGAGGGGTAATGGAGTTACTGGAAGGAAAAAGAAAAAGGGTAGAAAGCGGAAACAAGATAAACCCTGAATTGACAAACTGTATTTTCTATGGCCTGTTTAAATATTGTATTGCTAAATTGCTGTAGCATAAAGAGCTATAAGAGACGCTTAATTGGCCTGCAGCAATGTAGGGATTTCAATGCTGATGTCATCTTTCTACAAGAGACACATTTGTCTTCCTTGCTTGAGGTGTCTCAGGTTAAGAAACTCTGGTGGGACGGCCCTTCTTTTTGGTCATTTGGGGAAGATGTTTCGGATGGGGTGGGTATTCTGTTTTCTCACCCTTCGGTTCGAGTAACACGGTTGGTGGATGTCCAGCCAGGCCGAGTGTTAATTTTGGATTGCTTATTACAAGGTTTTAGTTTTAGACTGATTAATACTTATGCTCCCCAAGTAAAGACAGCACGGATTGCTTTGTTTAATCTTCTGAAACCGTATCTATTTACTTCCAAACATGTAATTTGGGGAGGGGTTATGAATTGTAGTTTAGATATTCGTATAAAAAATGGGATTCAAGAAAAAACTTATTGTGATTCGCATGCTCTTTTTCAGACAATAGAGGTAGCAAAGTTGAAAGATGCTTTCAGAGAATTACATTCTTCTACTGGCTTTACTTATAAAAGGTCTGCTTTTCAAACGAGAATTGATTACCTTTTTCTTTCTAAATACTTAGTACTATTGGTTTGTTCGGTTTTGCCGTGTGACTTTTCAGACCATAGGGCATTATATGGTTCACTTAGTTTGCATCAGATTCCGGCCTTGTTTCCGGCTTTTGCTAGTAGATGGATGTTGAATTCCCTTTTATTATCTGAGGTAGTGTTTTTGGCCCAACTGAAGGACTTTGTGTTCCTTCGAAAATCAGTGGTGGTGTTTTTTTCGGATTGGATCACATGGTGGACAGACGCTAAGATAGCTTTAAAGGATTTTTTTTATAGCTTATGGCAGATGGAAATGTTCGTCGGAATATTTACAGTATTTAGATTTTAGAAATCAATATTATAAATTACAGTCACACCCTCGGTTTCAAGATTTAGAGGTGCAATCTCAGATAAAGTTGGCGAAGCAAAATATGCTGAATTATCAATACCAGAGGGCAGCTTCACTTCACGCTGGTTTGAAGTTTGGCACCCAGCAACAACCTTTTCAGGATCCCTATAGGGCTTGTAAACATAAGATCGAGAGGAGGTTTATGTCAGGCTTGAGATTCTTTTGGGAGGCTGAAAACTTCAGTAGCGGAAATGTTGGTGGCAGAAGGTTGGGTTTCTTCTCAGTTTGGGAGGTTTTATTCCATCCTCATCTTGGGAGGAAGTTTTACATTTCTCAGCCCCTACTATTTCTCAGGCTGATGTTGATTTATTACAAGGGCCTATTACCTTGCAGGAGGTACAGGCAGTCATAGGCTCACTTCGCATTGGGGTCTCACCTGGTATAGATGGATTAACAAATGAATTTTATAAAGTTTTTTTTGAGGATATGGGTGTTATATTGACTGAAGTCTTTAACGACATCCTTCATTACGGCTTCGGTGATTTGAAATTTAATCTAGCCATTTTGACGTTCATTTTCAAATCTGGTGATATCACAGATTTTGGTAATTGGAGACCAATTAGTCTCCTAAATACTGATTATAAGATCCTTTCTACCATTTTGCGTAAAAGACTGCAAGTGGTAGCAAAAGGGGTGCTTCATCCAGCACAAACGTGTTCTATTCCTCACCGTTCAATTCAACAGAATCTAAAACTTTTGCGGGATGTGTGTGAATTTGGAACACAAAAGAAACTGTCAGGATTTATTTTGGCTTTAGATCAAGCTAAAGCTTTTGATTCAGTGTCTCATGCTTTTCTTTTTCAGGTTTAAGATAGGTATGGGTTCCTGAAAACTTTTATTCAGTATCTTAATACCCTATACTACCAGGCAGGCTCTTGCCCAAGTATTAATAATGTTCTAGGCTCTGAAATCCGGTTGAAATGCGGGTGTGCAGGGTTGTCCTATTAGCCCTTATTATATGCATTTGTATTGTGACCTCTTTTACGAGAAATTGAGAATAACAGGTCAATTCAGGGTTTATCTCCTTCACTTACTTTACCTGTCCAAAAGATTTCGATATGCTGATGATATCTGCTTATTGGTTGCAGATGCCAGTCGAGGTTTGAGGCTATACAAGTGGTTAACCGTTTTTCAGTCTTAAATGGCACTAAGCTAAACTTTGAGAAATGTAAATGTTTGGCAATTGAGAGGCTTAGCCTTCAGTATGTTGGGGTATTCTAGTCACTGATTCCATTAATATTTTAGGCCTTCTTTTTGGAAAAGAGGACTTAGCCTTGTTAAATTGGGAGAAGTGTCTGGTTATAGGTGAGAGGAAGGTACAACAATGGAAATCCTGGGGTTTCTCCAAAAAGAAGCGGGTATTGATTATTAAAAATTTTTTATTACCCATTTTTTTACATGTATGTGTGATTTTTCTGGTGCCATTTTCATTAGAAACAAGATTATATAGCATTTTCTTTCAAATGGTATGGGGTAGTCGTTTAAACCCAATTAAACGTGCGTTCACTTATTTGAAGCTAAACCAAGGGGGATTGGGGATGATAAACCCGATTGTTTTCTATCACTCCTTTTTTATGATTGCTTCTTTTCAAAATGTGGTCAAGCCTCAAGATCATCCATGGTCGGCGTGGACTTAGTTGTTATTTTCTTCTTTTATGTCCCATTGGGAAGGTGGGGGTGTTCCTAAAAAGAGTAGGGTGACCGCGGCACCTTCTTATGTGGATTCAGCAGTAAGGAAACTGCGAGAATGGAAATTGGGCAAGGCACAATTACATGAGGTTCCTAGAAAAGAATTATATTCAGAAATTATGAGAAATTATTTTTATGTCCAAGTGGATTTCCCTTTTTGTACCCCTACTAATCTGTCGCAAGCCCTTCGTCTTTTAATGGACCATAGGATACCTCCGAATATGTGAGATGTGCAGTGGCTTTGTTGTCATGGGAGGTTGGGAGTTAGGGGAAATTTAAAACACAAACAGATTATGGACAGGATGCGTCTCAGACCGGGTTGTGTTGATCAGATAGAAACATTGGAACACTTCTTGCTACTTTGTCCTTATGTTATTTCCTTTTGGTCATATTTGGCCATTCGGTGGGACTGGAGTGTTTTAAGACACATCACTTATCAGAGCCTAGTCTTGGGAGATTATTCTGGTTTTCTGTGGAGATATCATCCAAGTACTTTGAATTTGATTTTTGTATGTATTAAATATCATCTTTGGCAAGCTAGATGTCAGTTTTCTTTGCAACATACTCTTCTTCCTAATAGTGTGATTTTTAACCGTATAGAATTAGCATTAGGTAAACAAAAGAGTTTTGAACATCGAACCTTGGATAACCAAGTTTTTCAAAGTTTTTGGAAACATATTGTTTGGCTCATATGAATTAGGTGATGTTTTTTTTCTGACTGATGGTATTATAGTTGTTTTAAGTTTTATGATTTTGGTTATTACCTATGTTCCAGTTTATTTTATGCTAGTTGGGAGATGTTTTTTCTTTATTGTATAGATTTAAAATTTTCAACACCTTCTTTGGGGGTTGTTTACTAGGGGATTATGTTAGGAACTTCCCTTTTGTATTAGATAATTTCCTTGGAAAAGTATGATTGTAATACTTATTAGCATTGGTTATGATTTATAATTTTTCTTTTATGTGAAGTAACATTGTTTTATATTGTTTTTGTTTTGTTTTACAAATAAAAAATTCCCCTACTCTTTTCAATAAGTGCCATGGGATCTTTAACATCTATCTGAACTACCACCAATCCAGGCAGATGGGACCTCTGTTTAACGTCTCATCCGAAAGACGGCACCTCAGAAGTGCAGCACCCTCTCATGCTGCACTACAGTGTCAGTACTGGGATATTAACCCAAGTGCCAGATGTGGGAACTGAACCCACAGCCCTCTGATCTCCCGGCCTCAGAGGCGAGTGTGCTACCTACTGAGCCACTGATACTAATACAATCCTATTACATTTGCATTTACCTGAAGGACAAAAATAATCTACGCCAATAGTTTGGGCAAGAACCTGGAATGTATTTAACCTAGATTAAATCAACAAGATATAGAAAATATTTTCTGACTCTACGACCCTAAGTAGCAAAATTTCTGCAATCACTGATAATTCTATGAACTTTAAAGAGGTAGTCTGGCCATCAAAACAACTGGCATCACCAGAACTGAATTTCACCATGTTCCAAAAAGAAAAATTCTAGTCATTCCATTTTTTACAACAATTCACATATTTACATGAAAAAAAATATATATATTCCACCATACCACCCAGTAAGTTTCAGCAGAGAGGTGAGGAGAGGACCAGCTGCATGGCCATCTTGCTGCTCAGCCCCCCCCAATTAATTTTTAGATATAGCCACTCCATCAGTGCTGAACCCTTAAAGTAACTAATGAGGTCCTAGTCACAAGGTGTCAGCATGGCTCAGCTGGTAGCATATCCACCTCTGGACCTGAGGGTCATGTGTTCACATTAAACACTGGGATTGGACTCGTACCTAAAACGATGTCACACAAGTGCAGTGCTAGGGGGTGCTGTACTGCTGGGGTGTGCCATCCTTTGGATGAGATGTTAAACTGACATCCCTTCTACCCATTCTGGTGCTGTCCTGGTGGGTGTCCAGGTGGAAGTAAAAGAGCCCAGGGCATTCTTTGCAAAGAGTAGGGCAGATTCCCAGTGTCCTGGCCAACATTCCCTTTCTCATAAAACCGATTCATGCCAGTATCCAGGCTGTATGTGGTTGCTGAGGTGCGATATGGCCATCACTACACGTTCAGTCACTTCACTACCAGTCTATCATTGTTTGTAAAGCACTTTGGGATACACTGAGTATGAAAAGTGCTATATAAATGCTGATTCTTCTTCTTCTTCTTCTTCTTCACAGTCAACCAATGCCAGTACACTGGGGATAGAGATGGGTGCAGTTTCCAAAATTCTCTTTGCAAGGTAATTTGCAAAGTTTGCAACATTCTCAAAATGTAAATTTGCGACCTTCAACTTACGGGCAAAGTGGGTAAAATTATTCCATGAAGTGTCCAGTTTGCCCACTCATGGTGAAGCTTCATGAATTTCAGCAACAATGAAGTTGCTGAGGGCAATGGAAACTTTATGAAGCTTCACAAAGGTGAATTTCAATCCTTTCTGGGCAACTTCACCAGCAATGTTTAACTGTGCTGCATCCCTAACTGGGGCAGACTTACCAACCTGTCCAAGATCTTCAACCTAGTGTACCTGGTTTATATGCCGAAATTCATTTTTCTGGGCCTACTGAAAGTGAGTTTGTTTACAGAGTATTTTAAAGGAGAATTGTGCTGAACCTGTTAATAATTGTTTCCTGCAGAAGCTGCTTTTTAAATACCAGTTCCAATTATTTTATTGTTTCACCTTTACATTTCCCTTAGTTAACACAGTGATTGTTTTTGAGTTAGGAACTGGTAGCAAGTCCGATTTTAGAACTTGATGATGTACTGTAGGCTATCACCCTTACAACCACACAATTCCATAGTAAAACACAGATGCTGTGTGCCAACAATGTAAGAGATCAGCAAGGACATAAATTATATCATACAGTTCTAAAATGGTCATTAGCATGAGAGTGCAAGTCAAAAACACCCATTGAATTTACACAAAGGACAGTAAATATGAAACATCAGCAAAATGCTAACCAGTATTTGTACAATGCTTGAATGGAGAAGACAGGCTTGCAGTTTAAAATAACTGCAGTTCTCCTTTAAGAGCTACACCAAGTGTATAAATCTTAGAAATATTAAGTCTGTACTGAGAGAATGTTAAACTGGTGTTCCTCAGGGCACCATCTGAAGTCCTCTCCTTTTCCCTATCTTTGTTACTGACCACGACACACAAAAGAATTGTTGTAATGTTCTCATGTAATGCAGACAAATGACACTGTTTTCTACTACAGCTCCAAATCTTTAGAAAGAGAGGACAGAAACCTATAAGGTATCCTAAAAATGAAATCCTGGTTCACAAAAATCTAGTTTTTTTCTGCCAGTTACTAAAAGAAAATGCATAACCATTGCAACCCCACATATGCTGAAAAAAGTCAGCTACCCCTTTTTAAACAAGACCAAAGACAGTCTCATACTTACACATATCAACAGTTTCAAACACCTGGGACTGTGACTAATTGCCTCCTTGCTACTAACAAGCATGCTGAACACATACTACACTAGCCACTGTTAATCCTAGACCTGAAGCACTGCTCAGGATACACTGCTGTCTCAGTAATGTAACCAGACAATCAGTTGTTTCCCAGTATCTTCCACAATACTTGATATGGTGGACTGGCATCATCTAATTTACTGCATCTCTCTCAGTGCCACAAAAACCAAATGTCCTATAGAGCAAGCTCTGCAGGTTTGTGCTATCATGTAACATTCATACACAGCACTGAAACCTATCGGAGAGACCAAATTCGCAAGATCTGACAGTGAAAACATATCACTGGCTCATGTTCCTGCATAAATGCATGTGATATATGGCAAAGCTCCTGTCTACCTACTGTGCAAAACTGCCTCTGAACAGCCAGTACTATGTACAGTATGCCCTCAGGTTGTCTGACACCTTGAATGTAAGGTAAAGATTCCTAAGGTGAAAAGGGAGCACAAAAAATGAGTCATTGCAGAGCTAGTGCCAGATGAATGGAAAAAATACTCTTCCTTTCAAACACCTACTAAACCTTCTGTGTAACAAAAAGTATCTTTTCTCTTTCTTCATGAACCATGTAACTGTAATTGATATGCAATATGCACTTTGTATTCTGTTCTGCATATTGAATGTGTTGTATATCTGTAAGCTTCTGTCCCCAAGGACCTCATGGAAACAATATTTTTGTATCAGTTGAGGCTATCCTAGTGAGCAGAATTTTAAATAAACTAGAACAGGATGTGCATGTTCCTCAATGGAACATCAACTAATGTCTTCTGACCACTGATTTTATATTTGTATAAGTTATATAGTATTGGTATATCATTTTTATATTTTTCTCAGTTATGAATATGTTATCAATATATACCCCAAATACTCCATCAGCTGGATATAAATGTACATATTTACCATAGATACAGTATATCTTGTTGTTACTTCTTTTATATGTAAGTGTATGGAAAAGTAAACTTTTTTTTTAAATTAGGAATACATTTTCAAACTGTTAATTCTGGGTCCACTTCTACCTATTCATTGATGATCTGAACCATTTTACCCTTATATTATAGTGTCATCTGATACATTTAGTTGTATTGCAAACATCTCACTCTTCGGTCAGGTAACCCCTAATCCTTTTGTAACTTTTGAAAGCATTGATGGATAACTAGAAAGTGAGTCCCTAGCCCTAAAGATTTCAATTTTGTCATGTGCAACCAAATTATCTTTAGAAATAGATAACTTTGGAACTTTCAGGGCTAAAACTTAATGGCCTGGATATTCAAACGGGATGCACATAGTGCAACAGGGTTGCGCCATGCACAACCCACCAATGCGCCCCTGCAAGATATTCAAAGAGTCAAGTTGTGCTGTGCAACCCCCGATGTTCCTGGGTGCATTGGTAATGTATGTGGCGCAAGTATGGGGGGCATGCCCATGTATATGAGGCACATCCCGATATTCAGTCCAGGATGTGCGGTGCATATGCTGGCACAAACCTGCCTTGCATCACTCAGGGGGGTGCAGAGATGTGCCTGGTAAAACCAGGAGCAAGTCCTGGCCACCCATAGGTGAGCTGCCATATTGCAGGGTGCAGCATGGCAGCCGCCAGCCGTGGGTGGCCACCCACCCACCCAGAACACTGTCCACAAGCTCCCTGCCCTGACAGTACTGTCCCCCCCATCACCCAATCACAGGAATCTGTTATATAACTCTCCAGTGGTCCAGTGGACGCTACCCATTGCTCAATCATGGGCATCTGTACTATAACTCCCTGGTGGTCTGGTGCCCTGCTCCCCATCACCTGATCATGGCCATCTGTAATATAACTCCCTTGTGGTCCAGTGGACTGCTCCCCATTGCCTGATCATGGGCATCTGTTAATAAAATCCCTGGTCATCCAGTGGAATCCACCCCATCACCCAATCACAGGCGAACATAGCAATAGTAGCCCTGGTGGTCCAGTGGACCCTCCTCCCCACCCACCCACCGAGGTCCCCCACCACCCAGCACCTCTCCAGTCAGTGGCAGGTGGCAGCAACCCACCCGCATCCTGGCTGCCTGCCTATGACAGCGACACTACGGTTCTGTAGCCTATTGGAAACCACCTGGGACCATTGGGTGTGCAGACTATACAGCAACACAGGCCCGATATGTGAATGAATGTGTTCATTCACATTTTGGGCCTGTAGTATAGCATGGTCTGCACGCCCATTGGTCCAATGTGGTGGACTAACAGGCATACAGACCGTACTGTATGCTGTCAGTCAGCAGGCAGCCAGGAGGCAAGCGAGTGGTTTGAAGCCACCCACCACTGACTGGAGGTGTGTTCGGTGGTGGGGGATCTCAGTGGGAAGGGGGGTCCACTGGATCACCAGTGTTACTATTGCTATGTCCGCCTATGATTGGATGGTGGGTTGGGATTCCACTGGACCACCAGGGATGTTAATTTCACATATACCCATGATTGGGTGATGGGGGACCTTCTATAGGACCACCAGGGAATGTATACACTTATGCCCACACTCGGGTGCTGGAGAAGGTTCCCCTGGACCACCAGGAATCATTATTCCATATGCCCATGCTCGGGTTATGGGGGTTCCACTGGACAACCAGGGATCATTATTTCTTATGCCCATGATCGGGGAATGGGGGGGTTCCATTGGACCACCAGGGATATTCCATACATATGCCCATGATTGGGTAATGGAGAGTGGTCCACTGGACCACCAGGGATATTTAACACATATGCCCATGATCAGGCATACGGGAGCGGGGTCTGCCAAGGTAACGCAGGGCATCGGTCCCCCGACGACTGCAGCCTGGCAGGGCGCCAGGTACAAGTCACCAGAGATTGGTGCACTGCATGCAAATGGGGCCATAATGACATGCAAATGGCCCCATTTGCACCTTGCATACATAATGGCCTAATTTGTATGCCCAGTGCTGAATATCGCAGTTGATGTGCCTAGCACAACTGTATATGAGCAGGAGCATTCCCCTGCTCCCCTTCTGCCACTTGTGCTGGCACAGTGCCACTGCACTGTGTGCAGTGCGTGTGCCATCAGTGCCATATTCAATGGTGCTGAGCCATGGCACAGCACTGTTGAATATCACCTGGGCCATGCCCTGGCACAGCCCAGTTGCATTTTGCCTGGGCTTGCACACCTGCCTGGTGCAGTTTGAATATCCAGCCCGATGTCTTTAATGAAAGCTTTGAGTCAGATAGATGTGTCATGTCAGTAAACCTTGATATACTGAATATTAATCATACAATATTTAAAATGCAAAACATTATAAGCTTGCATGCCCAGTAGGCCTCTGCTAATGCATTCAATCTTACTGGTTTTACATGTAAGCAGGGTACTGGAATAGCTACAGCTATTTAATGTATACTGGATCTCCACTGAAATCACAAGATATGTACCATACTGCTATCAGTATTGATTTGATTTTCCTAGCTTGAACAGCAATGGTGAATATTAATAGATTTTGAAATGCAGTATAAACAGATAGAGGGTGTAAGCACAAATACTCAGCTACTACTGGATGAATTACTTTAGTGTTCACATAAAGGTTGCATTCATAGTTAAGTAATATACAAAGTGAACAATAATAAAGACTATAATGTATGAAGAGGGGTTTATTCTGAGTTGTTTTTCTTTTTGCACACCCAAGCTGGTCTCTGCTTTGAAGAGGCATGTTGTGAGTCTAGAATAGAAACTGGCTATGCTGAAGGGAATGGAAAGAAGGGCCTGCAGCTGGAGGGGCTCCAGGGGAAAGACTAGAGTATTGGACACCAGAGAAAAGTATACTTCATGTAATTCCAGGGATTTGTGATGTTCCCATTCTAACTGTGGAGTGTAGAGGGGGATACAGTTGTCACCATGTCAGGGTTGTTAGACTCCCAAGAGGTATATTTTCCAGTCTGAGTGCCAGTAACAGTTGAAGGCACTATGGGGGTTTAGAGAGAGGAACAAGCAGCTCAGCAGGATGGGAGAAATGAAGGCTATGGTCATAAGCACTTGTCGCGTGGGGTGCTTGGCAATAACATAGTCAAATGCCTCCTGAGAGAATGAGAAGATCAAGGGCAAGACAAATACAGTAATACATGGGTAATAGCACACATATCTGCATTCCTACCCATGTAACAGTGGGAAGGGAGGAATAGGAAGACCCAAGGAGGGAGGAAGAGGACCCAGAAAAAGAGGAAGCAGCTGCAGTGGGGGAATCTGTTGCTGGGGGGATAGAATCAGGAGCTTAGGCAAGGATGGGGGAGGGAAGCAATGTGCCTGAGAGGTACTTCAGCTTGGAGGGATGGAGAGCATATCTTGAGGACTGTTAGAGCAGCAGGAAATGGAGGGATCTAGACATCATTGTCCACCTGGGGACAAATGAACTGGCAAAAGACAGGGTAGGGGTAGTGGAAGGTAATTTCAGGAAACCAGGGAGGGTCTTCGCAGGCAAATGACATCCACAGTGGCTTTTGCTGAAGCGCTATCTGTGTACAACTGGGAAGATGAAAGGGTACTCCACACCAGAGCATTTAACAATTTGTTAAAAGCTTGGTGCATAGAGAACAGCTTTTTCTATACTGGGGACTGGGGGCCAACCTGGGAGGATATGAGTCTCACTGGGGGAGATGGCCTGCATCCTTCCAGGAAGGGGATCACAGACCCAGTATGAGGTTTAAATTCTACTTGGATGCTACTTGGATGAATATTTAAACTAGACAGAGGGGGCTGTATAATCAAGGGAGGCAACAATTGTCCCCTAGATGATGGCACATTATGGAGAGAGGGTCTGAAGGCAATAAACACCCTTAGAACAGGGGTGCAATGAGAAAGAGGTTGGGACAACATAAAGGAAAAGTGCAGTATACATCAGGTAAGATAAAAATGACATAAAGGAAACAGAGAACACAGAAGGTAAAAAGGGAAGAGGTAGGTCAGGGGGAGCATTGAGGGACAGTACAAGCAGGAATGGGTGAAACAGGGAAGCAGGCAGAAAGGGAATATGGTTTGGAGAGCCATGTGCATCAATGCAAGGAGTCTGGGAAATAAAATATCAGACCTGAAGGTCATAGTGGCAGTGGCTAGTCTAGATTTTGTTGTCATACCGAGTTGTAGTGTACTGAGCAGCATGACTGGGGCATGGCTATATTTGGCTACTCTGTTCAGGAGAGACAAGAGAGAAAGGAAGGGAGGAGGGTTTGTACTAAATGTGAGGGAGAGAATCAAGGCCACTGAGATAAAGGGGCACCTGGAGGAAAAGGAAGGGTTGGAGGTGCTGTGGCCCATCCTGGAGACAGGCTTTTGGACTGCTATCTGTGCCTCAGTAGTGTACAGAACTCTAGCACAGTGAGAAGAGTTGTACAATGCACTTGAGGAAGCCATCATCAAAATGTCAAGTAAGGGGGAAACACTGAAATTTCTACATCAAAGACCGTTACAGCTACAGCTTTGAACAAATCTGAGATTGTCACTGTAATGGTCCTGAAGTAGAAATTTTGCTTTTTTGCCGCTGTTTCACCCCCCCCCCTTCCTAGTTAACTCCAACTCAGAGTTTGTTATATAAAAATCGGGGGGTAAAGCTCCCTGGAAACAAAAAAACAGCAAATGTCTGACAGGCCAAATTTCACCTGTAGACATTGTGGCTTTCGCTGTGGCACATTTCAACAACTTTAAGGTTAGGGGGAGGTACTACTGTAGTAGTATTTCAGCTTGATGAAAGCAAGGGGAGGTGCTGCTAGTTAGTGAGTAATGTCTGATAGGGAAAGGGAAAGGGAACATAGTTTAACCAGGAGTAGAACATTAAGCTGAAGCGTGTTTCCAGATGCAACCTGGGAGCACAAGGAAGTTAAGTGACTTGCTCATGATCACACAGTATGCACCTAGGCTGCTGTGGGATTCAAACCCAGGTCTCCAGATCTGCAGGTCAGAGCCTTAACCCACTGTGATATGATAGACATGGAGTGGAGCCTTCAGACTATGGCTTTGGCAAGGAGCAGAGCCCTTCTTTATTCCTTACAAGGGGCCCTTCTGAGGGAACTAGACAAATAACCTACTAGAGATGGGGCAGTGCTGGACCTGGTGCTTACAAACAAGTACAGTATTGCAGACTTCACAGTGGACAGACCCTTAAGTACCAGTTATCACTGCACAGTGTGACTTAACATAAAGACAGCAGCAGAGGTAAACCACATAAGGATGAGGGTCTTGGACTTCAGGAGAATGTATATTAATGAAATGGGAGACTGCCTCAGAAAAAGCCTTATAGGTGGGGATAGTCAGGGATGGTAAGAGGCACAGTGGAGAAAAATTAGGGGGGGCATAATTAAGGCAACCAGCCTCTACATGAAGGATGCGAATAAAACTAAAAGGAAAATGAGACTGTTAAGGTTCTCTGGGGAAGTGGCCAAAGTGGTGAAGGGAAAAAAGGTGACATGATGTTTTCTAAGGAAGTGCCCAAGGTGGTGAAAGGAGAATGGGTTACATAAGGAAACACAAAGGGAGAAGGATAGGGAGGTATATCAAGTAATACAGAAGGAAGCAGGAAAGGTGGTGAAGGGACCAAAGGCATAGGCAGAAGAAAGGATAGCCAAATGCTTAGCTAAAGGGGATAAGACTTTCTTTAGATGCATAAGTGAGAAGAGGAAAGTGAGGGGAGGAATAGGGAGAATCAGGAGGGTGGCAAGGGTAGACTGTGGAAGAGGATCAAGAACAAACTGTCATCCTGAATGGGTATTTCTGCTCAGCCTTCACAGTGGATGGGAGGATGGGCCACCAGGGAGTAGCAGGAACAAAGTGTGGGGACTCAAGTCCATTTTCCAAGGAAAGACTCCTAAAGGGACTTGCAGCTCTGAAGGTAGACAAAGCTATGGGCTCAGATGGGATACATCCAAGAGCACTAAAGAAACTTTGAAAGGTGCTAGGTTCTCTACTGATGGTCTTAATAGTTCACTGGGAACAGACACAGTTCTGGAGGATTGGAGAAGAGCAGACATAGTTCATCTACATAAGAGCAGCAGCAGGAAATAGACTAGAAACTATAGACAGTTCACTCTAACTTTAGCAGTGGATAAATTGATGGAAACAATGCTAAAGGAAAGACTGGTAGCTGATATTAAATCCAGTGGGTTACAAGACCACAGGAAGCATGGATTTATGGGTTGTGGGCTAATGCCTGAAGAATCTGATTTATTTCTTTGACTGGGTAACCAGATAAATAGATCAGGGAGGACAGTGGACATAGCCTACCTGTGCATGGACTTTAGCCTTCTACACTGTGCCATACAGGAGGCGATAAAGAAATTGAACAACCTAGAGGTGGGATCCAAAGTGGTGAATTGTGTTCAAATCTGGCTAATGATAGGTAACAAAGGTTGGTGGTTAATGGCACTCACTCTAATGATGGAAGAGTGGCCTGTGAGGTGCTACAGGGCTCAGTACTGGGCCAGTCCTCTTCAATGTCTTCATAAGTGACATTGCAGAAGAACTCAAACAGAAGGTAATCCTTTTTGCAGTTAATCTCAAAATCTGTAATAGGATGGACACTCAGGCGAGGGTAGAGAGAATACACAGGGATCTTCAAAAACTCAAAGAGTGGTCAAAAGGATGGTAGTTAGGGTTCAAAGACAACAAAATGCAAAATCATGCTCTTAGGGCATAGTAACATAGGGGATGGGTATAGGATGGGGGAAAATTCACTGTCAGTCAATAAGCAGGAAATGTACCATGAGGTTATCATAACTGATGACCTAAACATGGCAGGGCAGTGTTAGAAAGCAGTGGGCAGGGCTAGTGGGACTTGAACACATTGAGAGGAATATCTACAGCAGGAGGCGGGAGGTGGTATTGCCACTGTATCAATCACTAGTGAGACCCCACCTTGAGTACTGTGTCTAGTTTTGGAGACCATATCTCAGAAAGAAAAATAAAAGGGTTTAGGCAGTTCAGAGAAGGCAATTATAATGGTGAAGGAATTGTATGAGAAGCCCTACATGGAGAGCATGAGTAACAGTTTGAGGTCATGAGGGAGTCGGGGCAGTCCCAAGATGGCATTGATGAACTGCTGAAGGAACTAACTCTGCATTCCCCCTCCCCCACCCCACCCCAGGTATGCAGGAGCATACTGTGGCATCTCAGGCTCTGAGCTAAATGAATAAAATTATGAATTTCTGAGAAGAAGAAATGAATATTATGCTAAAAACCAGGAAATCCTTATGCTCATTTAAGCTGAGAATTACACTGAATAAAATGACAAAAGCTCAGAAGCCAGTAAGTCCCAGTGACCTAATTTCTAAATTAGTAAAGTAGTTCAAGATGCAGATGGGGTTCAGGGAGGCAGTAAAGCACAGTGGTTTAAGGCTATGAGCTGCAAATCTAGTGACATCCAGCAACCAGACCTGGGTTTGAATCCCACAGCTTCCACTTACACACTGCGTGACCCTGAGCAAATCATTTAACTTCCCTGGGTTTCCAGGTCATGCCTGTAGAAAAGTTTTCAGCTTAGTATGCTAATCCTGGTTAAACAGCTAAAAAAAAGGGTTGCAAGCTGGCATCTTGCAAAAAAGCAAAATAAAACAATCAGGTCACAAGGAACAAAAAACAGACACCAGACTACAAATTTCTCAGTGCACTTCTAGTGCAGCAAGTACCCCTAAACCAAACCCAACTACATTGACTTTGGTTAATCTTTTACCTGCAGCAATATTTATTAAAAAGAAAATGTTACCTAAAGCAACTTCAAGCAAAAAAGAATCTGTACGGGTGGTGAAGATGAATTTCCCTAAAGCATGGAGAAACTCAGGAGTGGCCACTGACTTGGATCCTCTTGAAGAAAGTTTCAAGATGGAACAAGGAGCAACTTGAGTTTTAGGTGGAATGCCAGGTGGACCACCAGATGGAATGCAAATAATCACAAATGAGTGGTGCACAAAGCTATGGAAGAGAAGCTTGAAGTAGAGCACACTGAACAAGTGCGAGGTTCCATTTTACAAAATCTATATCTCCTGTAACAGAGAAGGAGAGGTCAGCTGAAACACGAACAGATTTTAACAACACAGCTCAAGTTCAGAATAGAAATATGAGTCCACCAGACAGAAAGAGCACTGTTTACAAAGAAGTAACAGCAGTTCAAAGAATGATTACTGGAGAAGACATAGGGGAGATAACTTGATTGCAGGTGAAAAACAGTGCCTTAGTATTACAACATGCAGATATGAGTAAATGGCTAATGAGATCTTAATACCTGCCATTTCCTCACTTATTTTAGCTAATACAGAACTGGTTTCTTAGCAAATAAGCTTAAAGCCTGCTTTCATGGAGAATGAAAATGTTCCTGATTCTAATTCAACTACTGACTCAGAATCATCAAATTTTCAGGAAGAGCCAATAATGATGATGCTGTGCCTCATCCATGGGCAAGATAAATTTTGCACCAGTTAGCCAAACTGAACATGGGCCTGCAAAACCTGGATGTAATGGAACAAAAAATGTATAACTTTCAGTTAACAATGAACAATTTACTCACAGATAATACACAAATTAAGGTGCATCTAACTACATTGCAAAAAGGAATAGCTACATTACAGGATGAAGCACTGCCACTTCTTAGACAAATAAGGGACCTAGAGCAAGTGAGTAAACATTTAAAAAAGAAGATAATAGACTTTGAAGTGCATGCTAGAAGAAAACAATATTTGAATTTTGGGACTCCCAAAGGCTTGGAATAATGTGAAGCCATTAAGAGTCACATTGAATCAAATTTTTGCTGCTTATTTAGAGATGGACACTGCAAATGTACAAATGAGTATTAACAGAGTGCATAGAACTTTGTTTATCTTCACAGGCTCCTCCAAGGCACATCACAGCAAAATTATTTAAATACGAGGACAAAGACAACCTGATGGCCTAAGTTTATAAAAAAATCAAAAAACAAATACCTTTGATGGGAGCCACTATCTTCATCTATAATGAGCTTCCCCCTGATGTTGTCCAAGACAGGAAAAGGTTTGATGCCCTAAGGAACAAATTATGGCCAAGAGCTACAAGGCAAATATGATTTTTTCCTGCTAAGATGAAAGTGGTTATTGACAGTGTTCATCTGGTGTATGACTCATTAGATGAAGTCAAAAATGATCTGGACAAAACTGCCTAATTTATTTTGATTAATAGAAGATTCAGATTTACAACCTCTAAAAACTGAAATGTGATTTTTGTATTTGCAATTCAGAGATGAGGTGTGTGTGTGTGTGTGTAGGGGGGTGATATCAAAATCTTGGCGTTAAGTAATGGGAGTACATTGGAAGTCCCTTTGGACTTCAAGGTTTTTTTCTTGTTATATAATATTTTTTTTAATATTTAGGGGAGGAAAAAGGGAAGGATTGAGGGATGGAAGGCAAAGGGGCTGTAGAGTGATGCAAGAGGATATTAAGGTTCTGATTTACATGGATGGTCTTTGTTTATGTTTCACACTTAAACCATATGATGATCTACTTTAAGAACTTTAAATGTGCTTCCTTCAATGTCAATGGAATATACTCTCCAGTCAAAAGAGGTAGAATATTGAATTTTACTAATAAAACTACAGTAAGGCTCATTGTATAGGTCTTCAGGAAACACATTGAAACAAAAGTGAAATTTTAAAGCTAAAAGGAACCAGATTCCCCTGCATCTGATGGCACTAGGAAAAATGCAGAGGTAGCCCTTTTATTGAGGAAAACAGAGAATTATTCTATTTTGGATACCTTTTCAGATAAAAAAGACAGAATCTTGTTGCTGAAGATTAAAATAGTAAATTTTAATTTTACACAAGGATCTATCTATTCACCTTTACTATTGAGAATATTTGGCAGAAATTACTAGGGGTCTAATGAAAATTAAAGTGCACAATATAGTGTTATTAGGGGATTTCAATAAACTTTTAACACCAGAGATGGATAAGACTTCAAAATTAATCCCATAAAAGAAATACCATGCTAAACTTATGAAAAATGTCTTACAAATACATGATCTAATTGATACAATATTCTACAGCATAGGAATACACTCATTAGGATAGAAAAATCAAGGGTTCTTGATAATTGACTATATTTTTATATCAAAATCAACAGTGACCAACATATTAGAATGAAAAATAAATACCATTGTTCTCTCTAATCATGCCTTGATCTAGGCAGATATCAGAACAGAAGATCCATACAGAATTTACAGTAAATAATGGAGGTTTGATGATGATTTATTACAGGATCTAGAATTTAGAAACATTGTAGAAGAGGCGATTAGAGAATATTGATTTTATCATTATGATGGTAGTGTGTGCTCAGTGGACCTGACCCTCAGGATTGGGTTTGTGACAGTTACCAGTGATGGATCTGTGTGGAAAAGGAAGGTATCAGATATGGTCACAAGGGAACACAATTGACAGTGTACACAAGAGAGAGATGTTAGCACCTGGCTGGCAAGTCTGAGAAGGTGAACCAGTGAAAGCAGTCCAAGCATCAACTACTTGAGGAGGGGGTAAAAGTCTAGGGAGACAGGCAGAAGCAAGTAAATATTGGAGACTCCACAATTAGGTCAGTGAGGATGGTTGTTACATGCTCTCTCTGTTGTGGAGTTAGTGGGGGAAAAGCAGAACTACATAAAGCAAATTTTAATTTAAAAATGGTACTTCACCATTGCCTTAACATATGTAGTCTTACCAGTTGATCTTTTTGAAAAGCTCTTGGTGGCGTGGTTTGCCTCTGTGTGTCTTTGTCTCCTTTAGAAGGAAGGCAGACTGACAACGGAGTTGCTGGAGCTGTGGGGAGATGGAGGAGCCATTCGGGGCAACTGTAAACACAGAGGCTATGTTCATGCTGCTATATTAACCTGCAGTGGAATTTTATGTATTTGAAAGCTGAAAGCTGAAGCCATAATTAAAATCAACTTTGAGGGGCCATACTCCATTAGATGAAGGCTACTCATAAAGCTACAGTTTACTGAAAGAAGTGGAAGCTCTGAAAGTTTCTAAATGCCTGTAAAGCAAGAAACAGGAATAGCTGTATAAGGAAAGTGATGAATTCTGTTTCACAACTTCTGACTCACAGCTCATACATGGGATTTAAGTTGTTTATTTTTTTTTTTCACTTCAACACTGCTAGATGTTCAAACATTGCTAGGTGTTAAATCCAGCTTTTAGATGTTATGCCTCATATTTTCCTCTATATTGTTTAAAACACAGTTGTGTGAATTCTAAAATTGCCTTGAGGTCACTAAATGTCTGGGCTGTACGTTGGCTGGGCATAGGATAGGAATACTTTTGGTCTATATTACCCAGGGGCAAGGAGATATACCGGGACATTTTTTAGAGTAGTGTTGATATGTTGGCATGATGACCCACTTTCCTAAAAACATGGATACAGGAACACATTTGTGTAATATACAATCGCAACTTGGAAAATGTGATTGGATCACATTTTGCAGTAGCACTCAATGCGAATCCGAGAGACCTAAAATTTATTGGCCTAGAATGTGTTCCTTTATCCGTCTGGGGAGGGGACAGACCTAACACTTTACAGCAGAAAGAGACATGATGGATTTTTAATTTACAAACCACTTACTCCTCGAGGCTTAAATGAGGATTTGGTTTGACTCCATATTTAAATAAATAGTTCTGCTATTTCTAGGAAATTTATGCTGTGTGTGGTTGTCTTTCTGCTATGCTAACTTCTTCAATTATTGTTTTAGCTGCTGAATCTCTATGTATTTCTCACTGGTTAATTAACTTACACGAACAAATTATTTATTAACTATTAAAGAATCACTATGTTTGAATTATTATATATGTTCTGATGAGTCTGGTTACAAAAAAGCATACATAGAGAACAATTGTTATCACTGAATAATCTCCTTATGAATTAGTTTCCCCCCCCCCAGGTTTTTAATGATATGGTGGAGCTTGCCATGGACTGGTCATCTGGTCTGATTGGTGGGAGCTTGTTTCCTCTGAAGCCTTCAAAAAGAATGTGGAACATCTATAGGCATTTTTTTAACTGAATTTCAAAGGAGCCTTTTTTGGCACTGACTAAGCTTTCATATATTGGACTTTATTCAGAGGTGTTTTTTGTTTACAAGTAATAAATAATTTTATTAAGCTTATTTTGTTGCTCTAATTCATTTTATTTGGAACAAACTAACATGGCCTTCTTTTTTATTACCTTTTGCAGTTAGCCGTGACCTTCAATGCACTGGCACAGCCTTTGTTTAAATCAGATGTTAGAATTCATTTTTGATGCATGAGAGAAATACATGATGGACATGGAATATGTTTATTCATTGGCTTGTAGAGTGAAGGCATCAGTTGATATAATCTGAGGTTCCCATATAGATACATCTTTTTTTAGCATGATCTGAAGTTATAAATTGAAATTGTAAAATGTAAAACTATAGATCATGCCTGTAAAAAATAAAAAATATATGTATTATTTTTGAGAGGTTATTGTTTGCAAGTAATGAATACATTTATAAAGCTTATTGTGTTGTTCTAATTAATTTTCTTTTGAACAAATAAACATGGTCTGCTTTTGCCCGTTTGCTGTCTGCTGTGACCCTCATTGCACTGGCATGACTTTTGCATAATTTAGATGTTAGAAACCATTTTTGATGTATGATAGAAATACACAATGGACATAGAACATCTCTATTCATTGGCTTGTAAACTTAAAGCATTAGTTGGCATAATTTGAGGCTCCTACATAGACACATTTTTTCAGCATGATCTGTAGCTATAAAAAATAAAATTATAAAGTGTAAAATCATAGATTATGTTTGAAAAGGTTAAAGAGATATATTATTCAAGTGCTGCCTAGATCTCTTTTATTAATAAGTTTATTTTCAGTACAATCAAGAAACAATTTGATTTGCCATTTAGTAATATGTCTAAATAGTTGTTTTAAATAACTGATTTAAACTTTGAGATCTGTGTAATTTTTCTTTTTTCTCCTTCTTCATTTAATTTCTTTTTTAACACTATCTTTTCAAACAGATTTTTTATTTTTAATGTTAAAGTGTTTTTACCTCTGTATAATTATAAGCACTATTAACAAAATGACTAAATTGTTTGACTGAACTTATTGATGTGTATTTAAGGAGAAACAAGTCTGTACTGAACTATACCCCCTGGAAGACCTAATGGTCGAGGCACTAGGGGTTTTTTGTTTGCTCTGTAAATCTCCTGATGATGGAATAATAAATCATACACTTTAAAAAGTGGAAAGAGACTTTGTGAGTGCTGGTATTATTTACTATATTTTAGAGCAGAGTTTACAGATTTCAGTTAAATACATTTAGGTACAATAATGTCATTAAATTCAGCTGCATGCAAAGCTGTAAGCTGATAGATGGGTCTTACTTGTCCTCACACTGGATATTAACACATCTTTCACTGTATATTATTTTAGATTAGTCTTGTTGATTTTACAAGAATAGAGGTTTTTAAGTTAATGTGCTTATTGTTGACCTATTTTTATTTTTCTGAATTTTGTGCCATAGTACCACGTGGTTACCTGAGATAAAAGGTGCATGAGCTGGGGGCAGCATTTAGGATCTCCAGATGCCATCAGCACATCCTAGAGATAGGAGCTTTTAAATTAATTTTTGTTGGGCAGCTGTTTTTTATGGATTTGGATATGTGCCTTAGGATACAATAGAGATTTTTGATTCACACATTCTTACTACCTCCCCCATACCTAAAAGGGGTTGAAGCTCTTAAGGAGTGCAGTCTGCCACTTTCCTCAGCCAGGCTGGCTGTTATATCATAATTTTTACTAAAATACATGCTCAGAGAAAGTTGCTTTTTATTATGCTTTTCTTTTGGGGTAAAACTTTTGAATGAGTGGGGATATTAAATATAGAAGGGCATAGCTGCAGTCAAGGTCCTGATACAGCTGTGATATAGATAGAACTATACTTTTGTACAGAAATTCAACTGTGCTCCTATTTTTTAGCTGTATTACCAAAATCACTGCAGGAGACAAGGTTCAATCTTTGTTTTGGTTTTTTTATTCTTTTCCTAAATGTGTGCTACCATAGTCCATCGGTTAGGAAGGAGTTTGAAGGAAGTTCAATCTAAACAGCAAATGTTCTTGGACTGTCCGTCAGTTCTGGAAGCTTGAGAAAACATGAAATGCTGAATTACTTTGATGGGGCAAGAAATATCTGGCACTGTGTGCAAGGCTTCTGTTTGAACTATTATCTCTCTATAGAGGTGATTATTTTTAAAGTGGGCAGTATTGGTCATCATCCAAAACTGCAGCTATGACTCATAGAGTGACCTGAAGACTCTGCAAATAGGAACTCTCTGTTTTTTGACTTTCATGTCAACTTACTATTGGAAGAGTGAATTGACAGTAAGATTAAACCTGAATAAGCAAGATTTTTAATTTGTCATCAAACTATATAGAAACAACTCAGAGGATGATTTATTTTTGGTTTTTAGAAACTAAATTTGTAATCTGTGTTTCTGCTACTTCAATTACTGCTTTAAAGTAGCAAACAGTATTTCTCTCCTCTTGATAATGAGGCAGGTGAAGAACATACCTTCTGCCAAAAGACCTGTTAAACATGTGTATAGTAAAACAATCAAAACCAAAAACAATTAGCCTAATTCTAACACCAGAAAGATTATCAGTTATTTGGTTACTCCAGGCACAAAACTAAATGTTATAGATGACAATGGTACAATAAGAATTCAAGGGTCCCTATGTCCTAATGGCTCATCGATCCCAATAGAAGAAAACAGATCATTGCCAAGTAATCTTGAGCATCCACTCATGTTACAGATCCATGCTTGAGAAAAATCTGTGAATGCTATAAAGACAAATGGACCTAGTGAAGACACATTTATTAATTTAAGGACACAGCAAGTAAATAAGAAAATACTGATGTCCACATGGCTAGTAGCAGATACAAAGAGAGAGAGAGAAGCCACATAGGTAGAAGTCAATTGTGCAACTAGTCAGACCAAATACAAAATATCAAGAACCACTTGCAGTATATTCTGAGGAATTAGATTGCTTTAGAACCCATTACTCCTACTCCTACTCCTATTAGAAGATCTTTTCTAACTGATTTTGACAATTTTACCTCACCTTACACAGGGAAGACCAATTCAGACCTGCCAACTCAGGGTCAACCAGCCATTTCTCATGTGTTTCATTATGGTGATTCAGGTGACCATAAGGAAACAATATGTGAATCTATATTAACTGAGCTACAGCAGATCAAAGCAAAAGTTCAAAGGAACAATGACTTACAAATCAAGACCTTTTCCCTTTTTACAACTTTGTTTAATTACATAGTGAGAGATAGAAATGGAGCTAACTCAAACAAGAGGGCCACCAACTTGAGAAGATAAGCCAAGCCTAAACACACTTATGTAATAAATGATAAAACTGATTCAATCAAATAAATGACATAAAAAATTGCAGATAAGGAACATGCCGAAATAAACAAACTGATAGAAGATTTAAAGGGGAAAATAACTGTATGCCCCACTTATGTCGACACCAACAGAGCAAACTATATCCCTGTTGGAAAAATCAACACTTTGCCGATAGGTCACTGTGTTGGTGTGCCTGAGACAGGGGCACACTGTCTATCAGTCCTGCACCCCCACCCCGAATCAACTTCGGCTGAAGTTAAGAATCCTATAGACAGGAGGGTGGGGGCAGAGCTCCTGATAGAAAAAACAGACAGGGAGACACACTGGAATCATGTAAACCACAACTTGTGGTCAACATGATTCCAGTCAGCGAGATGCCAGTCGACAGAAGAGTTTTTGAACCAGCATCATAGACCTGATAAAATTGACATCTGAGTGTAAGGTGAAGGAGAGTAAAAAAGCAAAACAATCTTGGGCATCCCAGACAAATGATACTATAACTCGCTGAAACCCTGACCCCCCTCAAAAAAAAAACAATATAAGAAGGACTCACCAGCACAAGATTGTTGGGCTAAAAACAATGTAAAGAATTTGAATAGGATATCAATGGCTGATACTAGAACTAGGCCTGCTCAAAAGACTTCCAGCAGACATCATGCTCCGGGTTCTGATTTTGAGCAAAAGAAGAAGGACATTGAAAATGGTGACATATTACCTTCCCTATTGATAAAAAAGTGTTCCTAAAATAGGGAATGAGAATCCAACTACCTTAAAAATAATGTTTCACAACACTGTATCTGTAAGAGTGTGGCAAGTAATAAATTCAATTGGCAAGATATTAGTTCTGCATATAGATACAGCACTAGAAGTGCAAAGGAATAATCTGTCTAACTCACAGGACTCCTGCTGCAAGAAAAATAAATTTGGAAGCAAAAACTTACTTTAATGAGTTTGGAGAATCTTTGAAGGCTATGATTAAATACATGGGAAATTATGGATCAGATGGTCAATTCTCTGAAAAAATACAGGCTAATAATGGGAAGGTGATAGACATACAAGTAAAAAGATTACAGACTAAAGCAATAATTCATAAGCAACAGAAACACATGACAGAATTTATTAAACAGATAGAAACAGTGCATTCTTTACTAGGTCAGCAGTCAACACAACCCTGCAGGGGAGAATTATGATAGGGATCACAATTAATAGCAATGTTGTATTAGAAGCATCCATTAATAATAACTCAGATTCTTGTGATTATAGAAACCATCAGGCCTCAGCAGAGTACAATATAGTTGCACATTTCTCAGAAAGCATAGTTGATATAAACTCTGATTGACAAACCGATTAATCTGAAACACTTATTAATTTTATCAGTTGGAATATTGCAGGCTACAGTACAAAAACTGGAAATTGGGATGGATCAGAATTGTTATCCAGGTATAGTATAGTAGTACTCCAAGAAAGATGGTTGAGAGGATGCTGTCCTGTTCTAGTATGTTATACTTTCTGGTCTCATGAGGCTCAACAATTTAAAAAGTTTGGCAGAGCATGTAGTGGCATGGCTATTTTGTTTTCCACCATAAAGTCCTACAATAGTTGTATACTAAATGTCAGATTCCCTTTCTTTCTTTGTGTTGTTTTTGTCTCAAGGGGAAAAAGTTTTACCATTTTTGTCAATGTTCATGTTCATCTCATGTAGTGATTTTTTTTTACGTTTTTTTGATTCAACACTAAATTTTATGGACACTTCAGAGGTATCCCCTTTATATTTTTATTTATTTATTTTTATCTAGGATTGCAATATTTCTGTGAGAATTAATGCAAGAGTTGGAGACTGATGTGAAATATACAGTGAAGTCACAAAGTGATAGCTGATGATTACTATAAAAGTCCAATTAGATAGTCTAAAGATAAAAAAAAAACTAATAAAAGAGGGTTCTGCTTATTAGATTTTATGGTGGAAAATTCCCTGTGAGTGGCCAATGGAAGACATAAGGAGCATAGACTGGCAACATCACTTTTTATGCTAAGACAGGGAGTAGTGTATTGGACTTATGTATTGTTGGTATAAATTTTTTTTCAATACATTACTGACTTTTGGATTTGGACATTTGGAAAAGTGACACTCTCCCCATTTCACTACAAATTTGTTCTGGGACGGATAAGCTGCTGCCCACAGATAAGGATCAAGAATGGGCTCTTAATGCTGATTTAGTTATTGAAAACAGAAAAAAAATCAAAAGACTTCCACATACTGTCATTGATATGTTTGCGATTTTAAATACTATCTTACACATATTCCCTACCCTACAATTTCATACCACTCCAGAATATAGTGTCATAGGATTCCCATTTGAAGCCTACTGTAGGATAATATACACCCTCAAGTCTCACATGACTTATGTTTACCTGATTCCCTCTGTTACAGGAAGAACCAAACATAAATCTTGGTATGATAATGACTGCAAACAACAAACAACAAAACAACAATCTATAAAATAGGTAGGCTTGTCAAGAAATCTTTAGGTTTGGCACCAAGAGTTGCCTTAGCGAATTAAAAAAAAGAATATAGGGACATAATTGGATGTAAAAAGAAACACAGCTGAATGATAAATGATCAGGGCAAACAGGAGCTCAGTTTTTAAACACTCTTTCTAAAACACCAGACCGCTTATATTCTATGCACTGACATCTGCTCTCATTACCTCTCTCCTAATATATGCTGTTAGCAGCGTAAGATCAGTCTGGTCCAGACGTTTCTTTATGCCAGCTTGGTTCCATGCACAGACAATGGAGCAAACCTGGTCACAGAGCTGATTGGCATTTGTCCCCAGTTACATTGATTGCTTTGTCCACATTGGTGCTGCCGTTGTTAGCAGGTGACAGTCACTCTGTTTATGAGATCTCAGGGATACAGGAACTTCTGGACCAGACTGATCTTACGCTGCCAACAGCACATATTAGGAGAGGGGTAGTGAGAACTGATGTCCATGCATAAAACAGAAGCGGTCTGGTGTTTTAGAAAAAGCATTTTCAAACTGAGTTTCTTTTTGCCCCAATCAGTTTTCATTCACCTGAGTTTCATTTTTTTTTACCTGGAATGCAATGAAGTAACTAAGGTCCATAGTTGGGAGGGTAATAAAACAAGCACAGAGCCTGAAACTACTTCTGTGGTCTTTTCATTCAGCTGGGGCTCAGGAAGACAGCCTTTGTATTCAGTCCCAGAGTGTGAGCTACGTCCAATGTAGCACACCTACAAGCAATGTAAGTTGCAATTTAGCCTGGCAGTCCTTAGTAAACCATGAGAAAACCTTACAGGGAGTGGGTGGCATGATCACTGAAGTTAGAATGAGGAGTAGAAATTATTAAATACAAAGTAACAGCTAACCCTATTAAAAACGTGTCTCGAGGTGTCAGAATCCACAAAAAAGCCAGATATGGTCAGGAGCTGCATAAGGAGTGCCTCCATTATCTTTCCAACTACAGAGGTTAGACTAACTGGCCTGTAGTTCCCCGCTTCTTCTTTACTACTGCTCTTGTGAAGAGGGACAACGTTTGCCCTTCTCCAGTCCTCTGGGACCACTCCAGTGTCTAAGGCCTCCAATGTCTAAGGACTCACTGAACAGGGATTTAGATCAGGAGGTTGTGTCATGCTGTAAATATCTAGGGATGTACTTTGATGTGCACCACTCCTAGATGACTCAACTGAAAACCTTAAAGAATCTAGCAGCAATTACATCTAAAGCTATCCTAAGGTTTGGGAATAACTTTACAGATAACTCATTCTTGGCTCTCAAGCAGACATTTAATGCTAGATTTATTGACTTTATCTTGTATGGTAGCGAACTCTGGGCTTTTAATAATACAGGTAATTAGCTAGAACATATTCAGAATATGTACTATAAACAAATATTTGATTTATAAAAATACTTTCCAACTGCTATACTTCATACAGAACTAAGACTAAAGTTTATTTCATGATTAGCACATACAGTATAAAGGCAATTAAATGGTGGGGGAAAATATCTCTCTTAATGAAGATAGACTGTTACACAAATGTTGGGTTGAAAGCTGTGACAACAAAAGGATTACTCCTTGGTTTTGCAAACTTAATGATGTACTTAAAAAGACAGGGTTGACAGAAATATCGGATCCCTCAGTAACAACTAATATTAACAGATATATAAATACAGTCGTATAGAGGGTGACAGACTGCTACTTTCAAACAGAGTTTGGGAAATTAATAGATGTTTCTACATCAAAAACAGATTGCAAACTTAAAATCCTAGGAAATGATGAAGAATACTTGAAGTTCTGTGAAAATGAGGCTCATAGAAATGCATTATTTAAAATTAGATGTGATTATCTACATTTCAAAAGATGTTTTAATACAGGTGTGTCTAACTAATATCTTTTAAAAATCTATAAATGTGACCCTAATGCCTTGTACATACAAGATCTAATGCACCTTACATCTGATTGCAAGATGACCGATAGCCTAAGACCTAAATTTCTTCTCCCTGTATGGAAGAACATTGATATTGTAAGTGACACAGAGACTAAATGGTGCTTTATGAAATGCATTTACTTCTGTGAGATAGAATGTCATATTTATTCAGCTGCAGGTTTTGCCTATAATATTTTAAAAAGTGTGTGAATTTTAATTTTTTGTAAGTGATAACTGAAGTTTTTATACATACTGGCCCAGATATTCAGAGGAGTTGCACATGCGCAACTACAGAAATGCACCCTGGAGCCATATTCAAGTAATGTGAATGCACAGTGTAAAATCCAATGCGCAGATGTGCAACAGTGATGTATGTGGCACAAGTACAAGGGGACGTACCCATGAATAAGCTGCACAATGGCATATTCAGCCAAAATGCACGGCGCTAGTCAGGAGCAACCCACAGAATGCACCAGACAGAACTGAGCATATAAAAGGATGATCAAATACACACACAGCAGATGCAAAAGCCAGAGATACCAATTGAGATGGATGTAGGGCCATTCATGATGGATGCAGTAATGAGGTGTGTGAGGAGGAGGGAGGAACACCAACGTGGCCAAGTAAGGGCCCATCGGTGGTATGCCCAACACAGATGGTACTGTTCCCACCTCACCTTTGAGGACTACTGGGATGTGGAGATTGTGGGCTGGTACTGGCTGAACAGGGCAATTCTGAGGCAGCTCTGTGAACTGTGCCATGATGAGTTGCAGGCACCCACCAGAAGGAACCATGCCATGACAGTGGAGACCAAGGAGAAAGCAGCAATGTGCCTGCTTGCTACGGGCACCTTCCAGAAGCCAACAGGGGCAACCACTGGGATAACCCAGTTGGCCATGTCCCACCTACTCACACAGTTCCTCAGTGCCCTGCTGCCACACACACTTAGGAGTTCATCAGGTCCCAAGCACACAGCAGGCAGAAAGTACAGCAAACATGCAGGACTTCCACAGGGTGTCACGCATGCCAGGCATGATCAGGACCATAGACTGCACCCATGTGGCCATACGAACACCACCTGGCCCGGGGGGGCCACCAACATGAATAGGAAGGGGTACCCATTGGTCAACTGCCAGGTGGTTTGCAGTGCCACTGGGCACATCACCAATGTCTGCACCACCAATCCTGGGAGTGCACATGATGTATTCATCTGGCACAGATCCATCCTGTTCCAGAGGTTCAAGCGTGGGGAGATTCCCATGGGTCACCTGTTAGGTGAGCACAGCAAGGGACAGGGTGTGTGGGCAGCTATGTAGGGGGCATAGGCCCATGCCACACCTAGTGGTAGCTGAGATGGTGGCTGTAGGTGGCTGGGGTGAGGGGAGGGAAACAAGCAATGCCATGTGCTAACCTGCATGTCTTACCCACACAGGTGACAGTGCCTACCCCCTGCACCCCTGGCTGCTCACCCTCCCCAGCTCCCATCCAATGCTGCAGAGGATAAGTACAACAAGGCACAGATCCCTACATGCAATATCATTGAGTGGGTCTTTTTCATGCTCAAGATGCAATTCCATTGCCTACACAGGTCTGGTGATGCCCTACAGTACAGCCCTATGAAAACCTGTGGCCTATTCCTGGCCTGCTGCATGCTGCACAACATGGCCATTGACCATGGGATAGTTGTCCAGGTGGATAAGGGCAACAGCAGTGATGAGGATGGGGGTGGTGGACCAGATGGGGGTTTGCAGCCACTCATGCAGAGAAGGGACCCCAGGATTGCTGTACAGGCAAGGAGGCACCAGGCCACAATTGTACAGGAGCACTATGGGAACTGCAGGTGAGTACCAGACATGCCAGCTGAGCATGCATGGACCACCCCCCCCACACACACACACACACAGATGTGCACAGCCATGCACGGATGCATGCAGTGACACCATCACACACACACACAACATGCACAGAGACCGCACAAACACTCAGCCACATGCCCACATCACAGTACACAGGCAAGGGCACATGCACACACATGAGGGCCCTGCACTATACACAGAGCTGCCCACAACACAACCTGCACAAGCAGCACCAGCACCAGCACATGGCACACAGCTGTGCACAGTGGGACATGTGGGTGACGCAATCAGGAGCAGTGGGTGCTGTAGCAACACGCACACACACACTTGCAGCTGGACATGGCACAAATCAGAGTGAATGCACCAGCACACAAACAAGGCTGGCACAGTGCTGCCCTCATCACACCCAAGCCACAAGGCCCAGCAGCACAACATGCACACATGGAGGATATGCCACATGCCACACATATGTGCTGCCACATGCACATGGGTGTGCCCAGACAAGTGCACACCACTCAACAGCAGCAGGCAGCAGGATGGGACAGCACACCCAGCAGGCTCACCGTGTGGTGCCATGGCTGCCAGGGCCATATGGGCAGCCACACCTGGGCTGTGTTGCAGCCACAGGCTGCTCAACAGCCACTGGAGGTGTAACCAACACACTCACTGGGATAGAGGCCTGAGAAAGTGACTGGATCCTCATGAGCATGAAAAGTCTGGAAAAGAGAGTTCTGTTGGGTGTGTGAGGGATGGCCATGTCAGAGCTCAGCATCAGCCATGCTGGGGTCACAACACGCCGGGTCTGTGGTGTCGATGTGGCCCTACAGGGTGTCCTATGCACCCTGCCACACCCAGTAGATGCCAGTGATGCAAATCTGGCAGCAATGATATTGCCAGTGCAGTCCAGCATGTGGCACTGTGCGCACTGTGAGCATGCTGCACATTTGGAGCCACTGCGCTGCCTGGACTCATAGTGCAACCATGCCATTTCCACAAGGCAATTGACTGCGCAGTGCCGGACACTGTGCAACTGGTGTGCACATGACATTGCACAGGGTCACACAGGGCCGTGCTGCTGTGTGCATGTATGGTGCTGCGCGATAGACCTCTACTGTGCATGTCTATCACACATCTCCATGCTGCACAGCCATGGTCCTTGGCCCCCTATTGTGCATTGCACATGTGCAGTTCCATGTACATGCTTTATAGGCCACAGTGGTCACAGTAGCTCAGTGTCTGCTCATGTACAACTATGTTGGGTTCCGGGTACAGTTTTGCGGGTCCAGTTCATGCCGTGCAACCAACTAGAGTGAGTTTGAGATGTGCAACTTGGTGGCCCTGGTTGAGCCTGTGGCAGCCCAGCTGTTTGGGGCAGCTGATCTGCAGGTGCCATGGTCCCAGGTGTGGGACAGGGTGGTGGTGGGGTTGGAGAGGTGTACAGGTGTGCCGCATATGGGAGAGCAATGCTGCCATTGGTATGGTGACCTACACCAGTGGGATCCAGCCCATCTCAAACAGCTGCAAGCCAGGGCTGTGCCACAGCCAGGTAGGTGTCCCCATGCACTGAGTCTACTCACATTGACCAATAACTGTGCTGACAGGTGCACTGCATGTGCTGCTATGGGGGGACATAGCACTGGTGTGTGTGCTGTGTGTCCTGTGGTGTTGCACCATACACCTGTGCAGTGCATTGTGCTGTGGGCCAGGAGCATGCACCCACACATGGGTTGGTGTACCTGCTCGTGCTGTGACAGCGGTGTGCCTGGTGTCGGTGCTGGGGAGGGTTGTGCATGGCATGCCACTCATGTCCGAGTCTATCTCTGTTCCATCCACAGGACTGGAGGACCACAGGAGGACAAGGTTGGCTACAGGGCAGACCAGACAGCAGCATGATGGTGGTGCTGCAGCAGCCCCAACGCCTGGACAGACAGGTGAGTGTGTGCGCCATGGTGTATGGGGCATGTGTGGGGCTGGGTTGGGTGGTGTGGTCCAGCCATGGGCACTGCCGCCATGTGTGGTCACTGCATGGGGAGGTGCCTGCCTCCACTGCTTGTGCCGTGTTGCACAGTGTGCAGCAGTTCCGTGCACATGGCCTCAGTGTGGTGGCACCCCTGTGCTGACCCTGGTTGGGTGGGTCTGTGAGTGCATCCCCCATGGTGTGTGACTGCTGCTAGGGTTTTACCAACCTGCCTGAGGGGGCCTTGCACCAGCACTGCGGGGTACACTGTGGAGATGTGGGTGCATGCTGCCCTTGGGGGGCCTGGCAGTCTGGATGTGGAGTGTGTCAGGGTCAGCTGTTGCAGTCCACTGTGCATGTGTCATTGTGGGTTCTGTCCACCGGTGGCTGCATCAGCTGGCCAATGCACACACGTGGGGGGGCTTGGCTTCCTTGACGCACATCACTTATTCCCTGCTCTGTCCCTTCTAGATCAGGCTGGGCCATGGGCCCGAAGATGGAGGCCAGGGCTGAAGGTGAGGGGCCTGCTCATCCTCCAACTGCTTGTGTGGTGGGTCATTGTCCAGATGAATCAGCTGCTCTGTCTGGGACACCACCATCTGGAGGCCACAGAGACCCTGGTGCAGGAGGTGCCCTGCCTACAGACCATGCTGCAGTGCCAGCGCCACTGATTCCATCCCCCATCCTTGCAGTTCCCTGGAGTTCCCCTGCTCTCCTCCACTTCTGTTGTTCCACGTTCCACGCCTATGTGATTCCTCCCGGTCCCACTCCCCTTGTGTACTGCTTTGCATCTCCCTGCATTTTTCCCTACCTGTTTGTACCTGCGTGCCCTGTTGGCACACCACTGTTGTATATTTTCAAGTAAAGCTTTATTTTCTTACAACATCTGTGTCTGTGTCTCCTTTGCAGCCAGCCTGTTGCACTGTGCTGCAGTTGTTGTGTCATGCCCATGGGTGTGTCCCCACCTGTCCCAGTGCTGTGCCCTTTGGGTTGCGCTGTGTGCACTGGGTCCTGTATGCCATTTCCCTGTGTCTCATGTGCCCATGAACACTGGGTCACCCCTGCCCTGTGAGTGGTCCACTGCCTTCTGTCTGTGCTGCCCTGCTATCCACCTGTCATGCTGCCCTTGCCAGTGCTGGTGTGCAGTGAGGTGCTGTGACCTGTGCCCCTGCCTGGTGGAGTGCCATTTGCCCCTTGTTCCCCTGTGCATCTCTGTCTCCTTTCCATCAATCCACTGTGCATGCCTGGTGACCTTGCATCATGGCTGTTACACTGTCCCATATGGTGCTGCCTGTCAGGTTGGTGATGGTGGTGCACTGCCATGGGCCTGGCGGGCCTGCCTTCAGGGTGGGGGGTTGATGTGCTCTGTGACATGTGTTGTTGTTGGCCAACTGGCATACTCTGTTGTCCTCTGGCATGGTGCCTCTGCCTTGCATCTTGGCCAGTGTGTCCTTGTGGTTTTGGTCAGCCACTGCTGGATTGCCACTCTGCTCTTGTGCTGCCTTGCCTGTTGTGCTTGCTCAGCCTGCTGGCTATTGCATACGTACATGCTCATGCGCAATCCTGGTTGCTCTAGTGCATGTCTGTTTGCGCAGTGGCATATCTTTGCTATATTCAGTGTGCTTTGCACCTGCGCTTGTTGATGGTGCATCCTTTGAATATGGCATCTGTTTCCTATGGCACATCTGCATTGCACTGTGCATTCCATTACGCACGTACTGGGTGCATTTTGACTATCTGGCCCACCATGTAATAAATAAACTTTGAACTTTGACCCCACATTTAGGTCAGTGGGTGAGGTGGTCAGGCAGAACTGGACCAGAATGGTAGCTTAGATGAGGTGATTTGCCTAAAACAGCAAAAGGGTACACTCAAGAGTGAAATTAAATGAAAAATCCATATTGCACTCAAATTTCAGATGCAATTGCCAATGCAGATTAATCGGCAAAAAGTCTGTCAGTGACTGTGAGTGGTGCTGTGAGACCAAAAATAGCATATACTTGATCCTGTCAGCTGGTAACACTGGACCTCACAGGATCAAGCTATTAGTAATTATGAGTTGCATGAGAATCCTAAGGAGGGACATAACTGCACTGGAGAAGCTGTTAGTAATGAAGAAGATATGTATATTGAAAATTACATTAATGGTGAAATGTTACATAGAAACATAGGAACAGCATTTGTCGGCAGAAAATAACCAGTAGGCCCATCTGATCTGCCCTCTTTTCCCTGCCTGTTACTACACCCTGGGCATTATCTGGGCTCTAGTGTCTCTCCCTCCTCTCTTTTCTCTTCTTATTATGCCCATGAGCCTGTCCCACACATGCTTGGAGCTCCCCAGTGTCTTTACCCCCACTACCTTTTCTGCCATGCTGTTCAAGGCATCCACCACCCTTTCCGTGAAGAGGTATTTCCTCACCCCCCTCTTAAACATCTCCATCTAGCTTCATTGCATGCCCCATGTTCTGGTGACCTCCTCCTCCTCTTAAAAAGACTCCCCTCCTGCACCTTGTTCACCCACGTGAAGTAGTTATAGATCTCACTCATGTCCCCTCTTGCTTTCCTCTCTTCCAAGGAGTACATGTTGTTCTTCCACAGTGTCTCCTCATATGGCTTCTCATGCAGCCCCTGCATCATTTTGGTAGCCATCTTCTGGACCACTTCCACCCTGTCAATGTCCTTGTGGAGGTGCGGCCTCCAGAACTGGACACAATACTTTAGGTGTGGTCTCACTAGTGAGTTATACAGTGGCAGCATCACATCTCTTCTCCTGCTAAAACTTCCATTTCCTATCATCCAAACATCCCTCTAGCCTTGCCTACATCCTTGTCACACTGCCCTGCCACCTTGAGATCATCAGATATGATTACCCCAAGGTCCCACTCTTGCTTGGTGACTGTAAGTATCTCCCCCATCTTATAGACAGCCCCCTGGTTTCCTCACCCCAGGTGCATGACTTTGCACTTTTTGGCATTCAAATCCAGTTACCACACCCTGGATCACTCCTCTAGTTTCCCCAGGTCCCCTTGCATTCTCTCCACCCATTCTTGGGTGTCCACCCTGTTGCAGATTTTTGTGGCATCTGCAAAAAGACATATGTTTCCCTCCAGTTGCTCATCAATGTCACGTATGAAGACATTGAAGAAAAAATTAACCAGTACTGTTCCCTATGGCACTCCACTGGTCAGTCTCCCATCCGCCAAGTGACTGCCATTGACCACTACCCTCTGCCTCCTGTACTTCAACCAGTTTGATATCCTGCCTACCACCTTCTCCCAAACACCCCACATTATTAGGTTTCTTTATTAATCTCCTGTGTGGCACAGTGTTGAAGGCCCTACTGAAGTCTGGATAGACCACATCCACTGCCTTCCTCTGATCCACCTCCCTTGTCACCCAGTCAAAAAAATCTACGATAATTTTTTGACTTGACCTCCCCGCAATAAATCATTTTGCCAGTGATCTTGCAGTCCATTTACCTCCAGGTACTCCATCATCTTCTCCTTCAGCAGGGTCTCCATTAATTTTCCAACCATTAATGTGAGACTGACGATCCAGTAATTGCTAGCCTCCTCACTGTTACTGGTCTTGTGCAGAGGGACCACATCAGCCCTCCACCAGTCCTCTGGAACAACCCCTCTCTCCAGTGAGTGCTGAATAGTGTAGCCTGAGTGGCAGCTAGCATCGTACTCAATTCTTTTAGCCCTCTCATGTAAATCCCATCTTGCTCCATTGCATTGTTTTTCTTTAGGTTTTCCAACCCCACTTCGGACACTATCCTCCTAAAATTTACTTTTGCCCACTCCCTCCTCCTCCCCCAGTGCCTGTGGATACATGTTGGTCTGTCCCCCTCTCCCCTCCACTGTGAGGACCGAGCAGAAGAGCTAGTTTAAAATGTTAGTTTTTTTCTATTTCTTGATCTTCTTGTTTGACACTGAAAAACAAATATGCAATCCATGTGGGAAACAAACTGTCCAATAATGTTTTGTCACTAAGTATAACACCCGGCTCACCAAAATGGCAAACACATGGTATACAGTGTTTTTCCAAGTGACCCAGTAATGTTTTTTTTTTTTCTTAGTCTTTGGTAACTGGCTAAGGCCCACTAGGCACAAGTGTCTGTTTTCAGGGGTGACCTGGGAGCACTGGGTGGTTGAATGACTTGCTCAGAGTCACACAGTATGCAAGTGGAGGTTGTGAGAATCAAACTCAGGTCTGGTCTGCTGGATGTATCAAGCTCATTCACACCTCGTTCCTCTAACCTCTAGGCTATACTGCCTGCCATGTTATCCTTGATTTGTAACAAAACCTGTATTAGGTTTATTGGTGGGGGGATATTTGTGGGACAGACTAGATGACAGCCATTCTGACAAAGTAACAGCACCTACTGTAGAGAGAGGTTACCTACCAAGCCCAGTAACTTCTACTGGTGCAGCAGATGTACAATTTACAAGGTTAAAACAATGCCTACAGAGGAAGTAAAATATGTAGAAATAATCCACAAAATAGACACCAAAATGCAAGCAATGGAATCTAACACCTAACCTATTGTAAAAGAAAACTAAAACTTGCACCATAAGGTAGAGAACCAAGAGAATCAAATTTGCCAGAAGAACTTAAATTTCACTCAGACTTTCACTCAAAATGTGGGAGCAAAAAAGACAGAGGCCCATGAACATCTCCTTTAGGACATAGTGTAGTAATTCATACTTCCCCCTCTGCTATGTATCTATCTAGATTTTTGGAGAATTCTTTATTTGTACTTATTATCACTTCCTCAGGTATTTTATTCCACAAATTAGCTGATCGTACTGTGTAAAAATGGTGGGTCTTTCCAACAATGTAGATGCAGAAATGAATTCAGTATAGAAGTTAATCTAGGATATCTTAATTTTAGTATTCCATATTCCCCTAGAAAATCCTTAATTTTTAATGAAAACCTTTAGGGTGGCTAAAAAAATCTTCAGCTTCTGTGAATATTATATTAGCTATAATGTCAAAAACAGAAACCCCACTGGACACTGAACAAAAACCTATTTTATTACTGTCTTTCACATTTTAGTCTGACAGTGAGATTTTGGTAAATCTGGCTTGATTAAAAGTTCCCTATAATACAACAATTATTTTTGTAATACTCTTATTTTTCATATCAAACACAACAGACAAAGGAGATGATTTCTTGGTTTTAGAGAAGAAGATCTACAACTTGGTGCATATACAACAAGGGAAAATGTACCAGGGGCGTAGCTACAAGGGTGCAGGGGGTGCAGTGGCACCCTGGTCCACGAGGTTTGAGGGGCCCAAATCATAATTTTGATGTTTATTCAAAACTGGGGAGGGGCCCTGTAACATCACCTTGCACCCAGGCCCTCTGGGAATTTGCTACGCTACTGAAATGTACTGTATGTGCTTTCTGAGATTGATCAAATTGGCACCTTCCTGTGGTCACAGTATGAAAGATATTCTTTGCAGAAGAAGGAGGCACACCCTCAGATAATGACATGTACACCGCTGATCAAGATATTGAGAACAAGATTACCTAAAATTGTAGACTTCATTATCTTAAACATGTGGTCATGATCATTTACTTAGAAAATGGCAAGAATATATTCTCTTTCCTGATTAGCTAACAGCATCTCCAACCTGGGCATCTATTTTTTAATAGAGGCCCAGCTAAAAATAATTGCCAGTCCAAGTGTCACTTCACTGTGTACCACTCTACAGTGGTGCCCGGCCTGCTTTGTAATTGACTGAAAGCACCTGAGAAAATTTGAAATGCCCACCATCTTTTTCTGTCGGTTAGCGAACGAGTGACCAAGGCAGTCCCTTCCCCCGAGCCAAAGAATTCATCTCCCAGACACTCAGTATAACCAAAAGTATTAAAAAAAAGAAACCACATCCTTAAAAGAAAACATTTGTCAGCCACAGCACAGTTTAAAAACAGACACAGGTACACGGGGCTCCAGCTCCCTCAAAAGCCAGCACATATACTAGTTGCAGCAAGCTGGCAATGAAACTGTATGTCCGGGGAGCTAAACTCACAAAGTGCCACCTCCATTCCTGACTCAGATTCTCCTGATCATGCATTAGTTAAAATACCAGCCCTGCTAAGTAACGTCTCCTGCTTTGTTACAGTACAACAGAAGTAGAGTTAAACAGAAATGTACCTTAGTTTTTAATTTCTTGTACCTCCTGCCACGGTCAACCTTGTACATACACGGCTCCCATTGCGCTACATTTTGAACTCCACCACAGGACTAGAAGCAACAGATCATGTACAAAATGAATAACAACTGAATAAGTAAATAAAAAATAAAACAAGACATTTACCCATTTAAAACCCAGTGTGAATGTCTGTGTGTGTGTGAGGCGGGAGTAACCATGGCAATGACTCCAAAAGTCAGAACTACAGAACCTCAGTTAGGACAAAATCCCTATCTCAAAAAACATTGTAGTGCAGGTGTAGGAACTATTTTGTTACCAAAAAATAAAAAAAATTAAACATCTAAGGGACCTAACATTTTTTACATGATTTTCTTTTAAACACATAATACAATTTGCCATTTTCTAAGCACAATAATACCCTCCAAGGTGGATAGTATTTGGGAATACCGGACCTTCCAGGGTTTATAAGGCCCAGTTATGCCCCTGGGTGGTCTGGTATTCCCCAATACTGCCCACCCTGTTGGGTATTATTGCTTACATACACATACAGCATCTAAATAAGCATCACTTTCAGTTTATACATATAATGTATCATGAGACTGAGTCTTATGTAATGTTTATTTTTGAGATTAAGCACCTAACCTAAATATAATTTTATTTATAATGTTGATAGATAGTGTACAATACTGTATTTCTGGGATTTGTTTTCATTGTTTTCTATATTGGTTTCCTTGCATTCTATATTTTAACTAGTTTTTCATACAGGAAGAGGAGAAATCAGAGTTTTTCAGATATGTCAAATTACCTGTAGATTTCTTTTTTGTTAATAAAATGGGAATATGATGAATAAAGTTACACATTTAGCTTATTGTACAAAGAGTGGGGTCCAATGTACATGATGACCTTTTTCTGCAGCTAAATAACATACCTGAATACATTTTATAGTTAAGCAGCAGTCTAAGTCATGCAGTAGTTGCTTTGTTTTCTAATAACAGCTTTATGCTTCATCACATCCTTTTGTCCTCTTGTTCAGTATAAAGGACTAGATACTTTCATTTACTGTATACATATATAAAGTGTATGCATAGTATGTGTAAAATTCAATAAACCATAATTATACAATTAATGTGTCTTAATAGTGATTTGAAAATTATTATAAAATGTATGCAAATGCAGCTAAGTGTTGGGAAACTAGTGATATACTGAACTACAATTTTCGATATTTGGGAGTCACGTGATGCGCTTCTGAGGGTAGCAGCATCTTGAGACCTCTCTGGCCCTCACTACTCTAATCCCTACTATTTTAATATTTTCTTCTTCTCAGTGCGTTTTTCTTAATTTCTATAGCAGCTCTTACCTTATAGCTCCATTCGGTTAGCATTTTGAGTCTGAGATAGAAACATAGAATTTGACGACAGATAAGGACCGCTTGGCCCACCTATTCTGCCCATTTCCTTACCTAACAGACAAGCTGCAGATCCTAGTTAACCAACAGCCTACTTCCTCCTACCCCCCACTAGTATTGCCATATGTCTGTCCCATGCATTCTTGAATACCCCCACTGTTTTTGACTCTACGACCTCCTCAGGAAGGCTGTTCCATGTGTCCACAACCCTCTCAGTGAAGAAATACTTTCTCACATTACCTCTGACCCATCCCCCCTCTATCTTCAAATTGTGCCCCCTTGTTTTTGCACATCTCTTTTTCTGAAAGATGCTACCCTCTTGGACTTTGTTGATTCCCTTTATGTATTTGAAAGTTTCTTTCATGTCCCCCCTCTCCCTCCTTTCCTCGAGGCTATACATCTTTAGTTCCTTTAGTCTTTCTTCATATGTCTTCTGATGCAGACCCTGCATCATTGTGGTTGCCCTCCTCTGGACAGCCTCCACCCTGTCTATGTCCTTGCCGAGATGGGGTCTCCTGAACTGTACACAGTACTCCAGATGTGGTCTTACCAACTGTCTGTACAGAGAGCCAACAACTTCCTGTTTTCTACTGGTGATGCCTCTCCCTGTGCTTCCCAGTATCCCCCAGTCCTCCTTATTGCCTTCTCACATTACTGGCTCATCTTTAGGTCATCTGATATGACTAACCCCAGGTCCCTTTCCATTTTTGTTGTTGCCACTATATCACCTGCAATTGTGTACTCTTCCCCTGAGTTTTTGTTTCCCTGGTGCATTACTTTGCACTTCTTTGTACTGAATCTAAGCTGCCATACATTTGACCATTCCTCCAACCTTGCCAAGTCCCTTTTCATCCTTTCCACCCCACCTTGTGTATCATCCTTGTTGCAGATCTTTGTGTCATCTGCAAAGACACATACTTTCCCTTCCAGTCCCTCTGCAATGTCACTTATAAAGATATTAAGACGGACCGGCCCCAGTACTGAACCCTGCGGTACCCCATTAGTAACTCTCCTTTCTTCACTGTGGACTCCATTTACTTTTACAGGCTGTGTCCTGTTGTCCAACTAGTGTTTTACCCAGGCTACCACCCTAGGACCCACTCCCAGACGGATTCTGAGTTGAGGCAGGCACCATCATGCCACACTCCACCTGCAACCCCAGAGTGGGAGAAGAACCTGAGGTGATCTAAGTCCCAACCAAGCCTGGTAGCAAAGCCAAGCTCTTCTTCAGATGTTTTTATAGCAGAATTTTTTAGCAGAATTCTCCCCTCTAAAGGAAATGTTGCAGTTCCTCACTAATGAACTCCAAGTGATACAGCCAGTTACGGAGCCTCCTCTCAATCAGTCGGGGATACTAAGGCCCAAATTTCCTCACTCAACAACTGGCATGGCAAGATGGATACAGAAGTTATTAATCTATGCCAAAAAATCACCCACCTGCAATCAAAGTTGGAGGACTTAGGGGGCGCTCCAGATGAAACAATATTGTGGTTTGGGGGCTGCCAGAGAAGGTAGAGGGTCCACAAGCTGTATTATTTGCCCAAAAACTCTGTGATAAATTACTGAGATCCTTTCTGAATAGCCCCACATATTTGATTGAACAAACTCATCATGCTTTCTGGGCTCTGCCCCCACCAGGTGAGCCCTCTCGTCCCTTAATTTTCTGGTTCTTAAATTAGTTGAACTTGCAAAACATTCTGGCCAAAGTTAAGGAGCTGTAATCCATTATTTGGGAGGGATTGAGGATTTGCATAGTAAAGGACTTCCTGATAACGGCAAGACAGAAAAGAGCCACCTGCCACCCCATCATGTCTAAATGACTTACTGCTAATATTAAGTTTCGAGAGCTTTACCCAACCAAGCTGCAGGTGGCCATCAGAGGGGAGCAGTGAGGAGTCGAGTTGGTGGAGCAGGCATGCCAGGAATTACCCGGTCTACTGCCCGACCTTTTCAAAGTAACCTGATTTTCCCCGGCTTGTTATTTGATGGTTTGGTTCCTTCACATAGATTAGCAGCCTTTTGGATTTTTCTGTGCTGGTGTTCTCAACTTCAGTGGTGGTGGAGGTGCATGTTGTGAGATTGGGCTCTTGCAGCGTAACACTACCGGGCTGAGTTTCCTGGTTATATTACTCAGAGCTCACCTGGGATCTTTTTGACAATTCTTAGAACTGTTAAGAGTATGTAAAATTGGTAATTTGATTTGTTTAGGTTAAGGGCTCCAAGCTGCTGTTTAGGAATTGGTTAAGCTCAATCATTTTTAGTTTTATTTTGACTGGGGAGCTCACTGCAGTTTTATTGGACAATTATCTTGTAGTCTGGGACTTGCATTTATCAGTTTCTAAGTCTTTTTGGATTATACCTTTCTCATTTCTTGTTGTGTGTTATTTCTAAAATATGCACATTATTATTAGAAGTGTAATATTGTACCCCCCACTAATTGCTGGATGGAGGTGGTTGAGTTGTTATATTTCTTAAATTCCAGTTTTATTTTCCTAGTTGGGGACACTACTAGTGTTTGGAAATGCTTATTATCCTGAATTGGGTATTTATTTATTTAGCTTTTGTTAACCAGGTAAGTACACCAGACAAGACAATTTGCCTATTTTCAGGTACGACCTGGGAGAGTACAGGAAACTACATACTTACACACTTGGGACAACATGGTACATAATTAGGAAAAGATTACACGTCATGAGACAACAAGGTACAAGTTAGAAAAAACAAACTCGCATGTCACGTACGAACATCATAATGTAGAATACACAAGGTACAAGGCATATGAGGCACATTTAGTTAGAATAGGTACAGCAGAGTAAGCGGTATGTGCCAGTTTTGGAGCAGTACAAGGTAAGGATTGATAGCAGCAAGTACAAAAAATCATCTTAAGGGCCAGCTGTTATGCATGAGTGCTAAGTGCTAACATATGTCACGGGGTTTTTTGGCACCAGCAGGCTGATCCGAGTTTGAGATGGTTCCATGGGGAGGAACGCAGGCTGCCCTGAGAGGGGGCAACACGGACCTGGGCTGGGAAGGTGTTCCAAAGTTTGGAGGCACATGCTGCAAAATCCCTTTCACCCATTTGAGTCAAGTCACAGGTACCTTGAGTGTGGCAGATCCCTGAGACCTAAGGTGATAGGACAAGGAACAGTTTGGGCTAAAACTCATACACCCTGGAGGGTGCCTGTGTTGAGGACCTTTCCTGTGAAACAACCAAGGACAAAGTCAATGTGCTTTGAGGGTGAGAGCCAGTTTAACTTATTGTAGAGATCACAGTGGTGAGTGAGCCGGGGGGGCCGCTAGGGCAAAGTGGCAGACATTGTTGTAGGCTGTCGACCACCTAGAGAAATGGGCCTTAGTGGTGCTGGCAAACAACAGGAGCCCATAACATAGTGATGGGAGAAGCATACCTCTAGCAAGAGCAATACGTGCAGCCGGCATGAGGTTATTTTTTGCTCTGTAAGCCAGACCCAATTTACAGTTGACAAGTTTGCATGTCTTCTGGATATGGTGGCCAAGGTCAAGCTGTGGGTCCAATGTTACACCAAGGTATTTGAAAATGTCCGTGATTGGGATCGGGACATCTCCCTTACCGGAAACACAGATTGGCACAGGGGAGGCCTTAATCTTAGCCCGGGACCCAAAGAGCATGGCCTGTTTTTTTTAGATTAAGGACTAGCTTATGGTTCAGGATCCATGTCTGAATGTTTCTTAGGTCATCACTCAGGTGGTTATTAATAACCCCCACCTCTGGGGAGTGAGACAGGATGACCAGATCATCTACATAGAGGATTGGTTTATAGTGAGCAGCGGTTGTGGGGAGATTATTAACGAAAATGGAGAAGAGCATTGGTCCAAGGATCTGACCAGGGGACTCCCATTGTTACTGGGATGGGACCCGAGAGCTCTTTGCCATATTTAACCCGCTGCGTTCTACCATGTAGGTAGTTGGAGAACCAACTGAGAGCGGCAGTGGATAGTCCAATTGATCTAAGCTGTGTTGATAGCATGGCATGGTCGACCAGGTCAAACGCCTTCGAGAGGTCTATAAAGTTAGCCCCCGAGAGTTTGCCTTGGTCCATGGCCTCCCTAATCCATGATGAAACAGTAACTAGGGCTGAGGAGGTACCATGCTCCTTTCTGAATCCATGCTGTACAGGAGACATTATGTCATATGCCTGTAAGTACTCTGAGAGTTGCCCTGCCACAACTTTCTCCAGAAGTTTGCTAACCGCGGAGAGGATGGATATGGGGCAATAGTTCTCTATCAGTTTAGGGTTCCCCTGTTTAAGGATTGGGACTACCCTGGCAACCTTCCATATGTCTGGGATAACTCCAGTTGACAGGGACAGATTGAAGATGTGTGCCACCAGAGGGGCAAGCCAGGGGGCACCGAGACTGAGGAGCTTTGGTTCCAAGCCATCTTGGCCAGCACTTGAGAAGGGAGAGAGTCCAACTAGCAGTTTCTGCACCTCTTGAGCCACCACTGCCCTGAACAGAAAGGGTGGGCGGGGTGATGATGGTGCTCTGGGCTGGTTGCCGCTGACACCACCACCATTGGGGAATGTCGAGGTATACTCGGACAGATCAGAAAAATAATGATTGAAGGAGTTGGCAATGGTTTCTGAGTTGTTGCAGCTGGAACCTTCAATTATCATATCAGTGGACTCAGCGCTCTGTGTACCACTCACAACATGTTTAATATTCCTCCAGAATCTCTTTGGATCCCTAGCTGAGTTCAGTAACGCAGATTTGCAGAACTCACTCTTGGCTATCCTTATGTTCTTTTTGCACTCATTTCTGAGTTTCCTGTATCTCTGAAAGACAGCCTGGTCAGCCATGGCCTTAAACTTGTCACAAGCCTCCAGTTAAATATATAAGGGGCTTGGGGTTTTGGTATTGTTTGGGTGGGGGTTGGTGAGGTCATTGAGAAGTAACCTTTGAACACACCACAGACCTGGAGATGTTGCGAGTGCAGTCTGCCGGACTGGTGTGGGTTAGTTATTCTCTTTTGAGACCGGGGTTGAGTAGTTATTTTTCTTTTGGATCATTAGCACTGCGTGGTTGGTCAAGGGGGATGGGGATGGGGAGGGGAGTTTTGTTTTATGTTCTGGGATTTTAAGGGCTGTCTCCATATTGTGTATTTCAAGTTTTTGATATGGGGGGGTCAGGATGAGGTCAGAGCACAATTTGGTATTGGGTTTGATTTTCAGTGTTGGGGTGGGGTATGCCTACCATTCTTGCCTCATGCATCTTTCTTATCACTATGGGCACTCACTTTAGATTCATATCCTGGAATATCAAGGGGGTGGGCAGGACAAAAAAAAGAGAGCTATCATACTGAAACACCTAAAGAAATTCCAACCAGGGATAGTCTTTCTCCAGGAGACACAACTCCCTAGAGAAGATATTTTACATTTTCTCAGGCAGTGGGTGGGCCAAGCTTTTGGGGCAAGCTGTAGTATGGGAAAAGGGGGAGTAGCTGTATTAATTCATAGGCACACCCTTTTTACCCTGATCCAGGAATTATGGGACCCTGAGGGTAGCTGTTTATTTCTGCATGGACGACTTGGCCTAATGGAGGGTCCTATTGGGCACTATATATGGACTCAATGTTCACTCACCACACTTTTTCATTGACTTATTGAACCAGCTGGTGCCTTATACATGCTTGCCTATTCTCTTGGGAGGTGACTGGAATTTAGTCTACCAAAATGGTTTGGACCGATCGGGTACTTGCAGGAATGGTCTCTTCCCAAGGCAGAGGGGACTGCGAGAGCTAATGGACTCACTGGGCCTTGCAGACCCCTGGTGCATTCTCCACCCTTCTCACCACTACACCTTGTATTCAATTCCTCCTACTACCTATTACCGCATTGATTTTTTCTTGGTTAGCAAGGAGAACCTGTCCGAACTAGTGGCCTCCTTATTCCAGCCCATGGTTGTTATGGACCACATACCGGTGTTGCTGGATTTTTCTTTTTGAGGCCGGGTTGGCCAAGATAGAATTTGGCATCTCAGTTGTCTCCTTCTTAAGGACCCCAATTCTCTGGAGACAATTCGGAAATACCTTACCAATTTTTTTTAGGGTAACGAAGTCTCTGTAGTGGCACTAGATGTTCTTTGGGCTGCATTGAAGTGTGCAGTTCAGTGGGAGTGCATTAAATTAGCAACTACAGCTAGGAAACACTGCGCTCAAAAAAGTGGTTGATCTCCTTTCCCAGATCCACACTTTGGAGCATTACCATTCTTCTAGGTCCAATCCATTTCTCCTGGTCCTATTTGAACAATCTCAGAGCACAGTACTATAAGCTCCTGTCAGAAAAAGCAGAATATGCTTTGCAACACACTAAAATTTGTTATTTGGAGTCTGGAGAGAGAGAGATGGAAAACTTCTAGCTCTCAGCTTGAAGCAACTGGATTCACTAAAGGTCATACCTAGCCTCCAGCCTAATCTTGGGGACCCAATTTATTCTCACCTATGAGACGTAGGGGCCTTTCAGAAGTATTATTTATTTATTTAGATTTTTTTTTGACTAGATAAGTGCACTAGACAAATCCTGCCTATTTTCAGGCACAACCCAGGGGAGGGGGATACTGGTGAATGCCAACTGACCTTGAACCAGATTAAGTTGTTGGTGGTATTTTTTTTTAGTGAATGAGGGAAATTTGGCCAGGACATCAGGAAAATTCCCCTACTCTTTTTGATAAGTGCCATGGGATCTTTAACATCTACCTGAACTACCACCAATCCAGGCAGATGGGACCTCGGTTTAACGTCTCATCTGAAAGACGGTAGTATATATATTATAGTTCCTTATACAACCAGGAACCCCTTTCTCTGGCCCTCATGGAGGGAATTGAGGTGTACTTGGACTCAGTCTCTCTACCTACCTTGATGACTCAACAGCAGGATATCCTAAAACCCCAATAACACTCTCAGAAGTATATCGGGTTACTGAACACCACCCAAAGAAGAAGGCCTCTGGTCCAGATGGTTTCCTCAATATCTTTTATACAACTTATATAGATATTTTAGCTCCTGTTCTAACTTGTTTGTTTAATTACCTTCTTTCCTCTGACCTTATTGATTCCTCCTTTACACAGGCCTGGATCTCCCTAATACTCAAACCAGGAAAATATGAACTTCTTCCAGGCAGTTACTGCCCCATATTTCTTCTTAACGCTGATTTCAAAATTCTGTCTAAGGTACTCATCAATTGATTGTGTCAGGTCTGGAATGGCTTAATTTCCAAGGAACAGGTTGGCTTTATGGTGGGATGCCATCCCAGCGACCATGTGCAGAAGCTACTGTACTTCATTTCCATGGCTGGGGAGAGCAGTACCCCTGTGGTGCTTGTCTTCCTAGATGTGGAAAAGGCTTTTGACAGAGTTTCCTGGCCTTTTTGCTACTTTATGGAGATTTGGATTCCTGGATACTTTTTCTATATGGATAAAGATGTTGTATTATTCTCCTACTGCAAGAATTAAGTGTATTGGGGTTTTATCTGCCCCAGTGCAACTCCAACGTGGTACTGGGCAGTTGTGCCCACTTTCCCTTTTCTTATTAAATTTGCATCTGGAGCCTCCCATCCTAAAGTTTCAACAAAATCCAGATATTAATGGAATAGTGGTGGGAGGCTTCAGTTACAAACTGTCTGCTTATGCAGATGACCTCCTTCTCTATGTTGAATCCCCTGCGTCTTCACTCCCTGTGGCCTTGAGGGAAATCCAAATATTTTCTGCAGTTTCTGGATATAAGCTTAATTTAGAAAAGACCCAAGTTTTGCCCTTGAATGTCTATGTGTCTAAACAACAAATTCTAAACATGGGCCTCTGTTGGAAATCCAAAGCTATTACATATCTGGGGATCTGAATCTCCTGTTTGTTCTCCAAGTATATAAATCTCAATCTCTCATCCTTTCTTTCGACAGTCAGAGAGGATCTGAAGAGGTGGATGGCCCTCCCCATCTCTGTCTGAGGTAGAGTGAATATTATTAAATTAAATATTCTACCTCAGATTTTATACCACTTAGTTATGCTTGGCTGCTTCCTTCCTAAACTTTGGTTATCCTGGTTGCAGAGCCTTATATCAGAATTTTTATGGAAGAAGGTGGTTGTCCGACAAGCGTATTTTAAAGTGACATTTCCTAAGGAGAGAAGGGGTCTCCACCTACCTAACTTCTTTTTGTATTATTGCACTCTATACAGCTGCAAATTTTTTAGGTGGGGCCATCCACCGAATACCCTCTCTGCTTTGGATTATTGTCCCTTATAGCTTACCATAGAGTCCCAAGTCTGTCTCAAAAATATTCTACAATTGGCCAGCTTGTTTTACCTTACACCTTCCTCTTTTCATTCACAGCTCCATATTGCTCCCCTAATCTGGTCCCTCACAGCAGTTAAACAACTTTACTTGTACTTAAAAGTTGACTGGTCCTGGGATATCATGCAACCCATATTGTGAAACCCCAATATTTGAATAGCTAACTACCCCATACTATTTGGTGTTTGACCCCCTCTCCAGCACGCTTCTTTGGAGGCTCTGCTTGACAATAGTAAGGTAGGTTCACCCACAGTGATTCAGCAATGATTTTCAATTCCAGTGTACCATCCCTTTAAAGACCTCCACCTTTCCAGGGCACTTACCAATTTTCTGGGTCCCAATTTTTCAACCACTTAATCCAGCTCCCTCCTATCTGAGTTTTTGTTGATTGTTGAACAGCCTCACCCCATTTCTAATTTGTATACTTGTTTTCAGACTAAAGATCCTGGAAGTTTATCCAGGGTCTGCTTTTATTAGCAGCAAGCACTAGATCTGTAGCTGGACCCCAGGGAATGGCAAATGCTCTGGAAAAAGGATCTATAGATATATCAAACAACATTGATATCAGTTTACACAACTTTGCATCTTACATAACATCTATTATACTCCCCAAATGTTGTATAAGATGGGTAGAAGAGCCTCAGCAGAGTGCTCTCACTGCAGATCCAGGGTGGGTTCCCTAAAGTATATTTTATGGGATTGTCACAAAATGACTCCTCTTTGGTCTTCCATCTGTAATTTCTTTGACCCCTGGTTGGGCTTGGACTCTTTTTTCACCCCCCAAATCTGTTTTATTGTGTTTTCCCAGAAGAACTTTTTGGCCCCCATAGGACTTACATGGCTTTAATTTCAATGACTGCCAAGCTGGTTATCCTTCATCACTGGATGAATGATGTTATTTCACCACTTTGTGAATGCCAACAAGAAATTATGCAAGCCTTGACAGTGGAGAAACATATTGCCTACTTCCAGGACAGACATGAGAGCTACAGGGAATGTTGGGAATCCTTAGAAGCCATTTTGACCTGATAGTTGAACACTCTTTCTACGGCTCCCAGCTATTTATGCCCTCCTTTTCCATCAAGCTTTTTGACACTTACCCCTTCTTTTTGATATCATAGGAATATGTAGCTGTGCTTCATGGTGTGGTGGGTTGGGTTAGATGGGAGTGGTGGGTGGGGGAGGAGAGATGTTGAGGGGGTTTGTGGGTAGTATGTTGTAGTTTATGTTTTATTATTATGGAGTTTTTTGTTTATGCTGTTTTTGTTCCATGCATTTTGTTAAAACATTAATAAAGCTTATTAACTTGAAAAAAAAGACAATTTGCAATATTTGTTTTTATTACAAATGATGTGATTTGCAGATGTTTAATTGCCAATACTGTCATTTTTATTAGCCACATCAAATTCTTATTAGTCATTGACTACAATGTCCTTGAGGTCTCCATACCAGTTCTACACTCCTGTGATATAGGAGTGCAAGAAGTACTCTGCAGACCATAGCGTAGGTGCTGCATTCATTCAGTACTAAATACAGTAACAGCCACAGGCACTGCCAACTATTTCCTGAAATTTCTGTGATATTTCCAGAGATATCTCATGCTTTCCCCCATTTCCAGAGTAGGGGCAGCAGGGAGAAACTCTTTAGAAATTTCGTGAAATATCTGGAAATAGCTGGCAATGTCTGTGGCTATTACTGTAACATTCATGGAAACAGATACTAACAAGCATTTGTCAATGCCGAATGTTGCCTCACTGGCATTGGCATTGGTAGTGCAGGAGTTAGAGATGCATAATAAGAATGGCAGTGAAGTATTGAACTGACACCAACCCCACCCCCACCCTGAAGAGATTGACAAGTATTGGGGTGTGCCTTTGGGTCATCAGCTATAATGCTCATGCCATTGTACTGCACCCTACCTTGTAGACACTGAGAAGTGTTGTGGTGTGCTTTGGAGTCTTTGGGCCTTATACTTACCCCCATTCCATAAGGAAGTACACTGAGGTGGGTGCAGTATAGAAGAATGGGGTGAACTTTGGGGCTGAACATTCCAAGGCACACCTCAATGCCTGTCACTGGCTGCAGGGTAGGGGTGAATGATGGGAGTGAAAATATGAAAAATTGGTGAAGTCATGAGCATGCATAGAAACTGCACAACAAACGTCTGTAACCCAATTATTTTTGTGATTTTTTAACCACATTTTCAACATAGGCATTTTGGGACCTCCCTTCATGAACTGTGGCACTGTAATTCTGTTAATCTGTCCCAAAAGTTGATTTCCCACAGTGACCACACCATTGTGCGCCACAGGTGCGAAAACACATTTTGGGCAGGATGTGAAAAATGACAGCTCTACTGTTCAAATGAAGGTGTGGTAAAATGTCAATTTTGAAAATCTGGAGTAAAAATATTACAAATTCACAAAGTTATGAGTGTGCATGGAAATTGAGCAATGCACATTTGTAGAACAGCCATTTTTTTGGATTTGTTTCTCCAAATTTGCAACATTGGCTTTTTGAGCGCCCCCCTCATGAACAGTGGTGCTGTTGTTTTGTTAATTGGTCCTGAAAGGTGATTCCACGCAGTGACTGTGAAATCACCTTTTGGGACTGAATAATGCCATGATAGTGACTGAATTCATGAGGAGGGGTCCCAATAACCCCATGTTGAAAATTTGGTGCCAAAATTCCGAAAAATGGCTGAGATATGCACCAAAGTTGAAAAAAAACTATTTATGCCATTATACAGCTTACCGGCATTTTTTCAATTCGCGGTCGCCTTTGAAGAGTGCAGACATGTTCCTGGTCCACTTAAGATCATTGCGCCATGTTCCGGAGGTAAGTATGGGGTGAGGGGGGTATGGGGAAGCAGGGTACGCAGAAGGTGGGCACAGGTTGGGGAGGGAGCAGGACAGACTGCAAGGGACCATTTTCTGTTTCACAGGTTTAAATTAAAAAAACACATTGTGGGAGGGTTTTTTTTCAGGGGCATTTGGCACACTGGGGTGGGCTCCCAGAGTGCCACCTGAATGTTTTGGGGGTGCTGTAGTCGACAGAGGATTGGGCACCCCCATTGGCACATATGGATAGGGGAGGGCAAGAGCCAAGGGGGATTGGGCACCCTCCTCGGCACACAATAAGGGGGCATTATGCAGACAGGGAGTGGGCTCCCCCATAGGCAAATTAAACTGGGGACTGAATCCAATGGGGATTGGGCCCACCATCTGCAAAGAAATACTGTTGGGGGGGCGCATGATGCTGAGGGGGATTGGGCACCCCCTGGCACAGAATTGAAATGGGAGGAGGGCTCCCTGTTGGCACATGAACTGGGTCAGGGCATGCCAACAGGGGGATTGGGAACCCCTGAAGTCGCCATTGTGGCAGGCGGAGGCAGTCACTGCTGCCATGTTTATTGGACTGCTTTCACCAGGAAGGGCATGTTGGGAGGCATGTTCTGGTGCTACTGCATGATGAGCTTGGCTCTCATTGCAGTGGACCTTTTCTTAGATGTGCTCACCTCATTAAGTATTGCTGGTGTGGCGCCTGCACGCTGGCTTATTGGGGAATGAGGGACGAACTTACTGATGCTGCCCTGCATTCGCCCACTGAGACCTCACCTCCAAATTTGCTACTAATGCAATATGTTGCCTGATGCGCGTGCACGCATGAGCCAACATAGAAATTACACTGTGGCAGGAAATGCTGTTGTGCCAAAAAGTACATTGCAGTCTGCAGTGCATGTGCTGTGCTATTTCAGTGGTAATTGCCATATTTAGGACACACTGTAATAACCTTGCTGCTTTTGAACAAAGAAATACATTGCAGTCCACAATGCAGGTGCACACCTATGGTGCTATTTCAGTGCTAATTCCCATAATTCACACACACTGAGAATACACTGTTGCAGGAAATGCTACCAAGCCAATATGTGCAGTACATTGCAGAATACAGTGTGTTTGCAGTGTTATTTCAATGCTAATAAATATAATGGGGATACATTAAAATAACACTGCTTCCACATTTAAATGGCTCTGCATGCACCTTTTATATATGCTTCTCAAGCATAAATTAGAAGGCAGTGCCAAAGCAGTGCACACAACACCAGTAACAATGAAACATAGTAGCATTATACTGTAACTCTTGAAACACTCCATGGGACCCATTTTTTAAAATTAATGCAGCGCTGACAGGCTTAGCACCATGCTAAGTGTTAACAGTGTGGCTGATTATTTGCCAGCAATGCTGCTGCAATTTTAAATAGCAGACAGCATGCCACAAAGCCATTAATGTGGAAGCACAAAAGACACCAATGTGCCAATATACATGAAAGGTTCCTTCATGCATAAGGCACACGGGTACTTTTAACAGGTCCTAAAAGTGCTAACAGGTAGCAAGTGTAGTGCTAATTAATGCTTCCAGGAACCATGTTTTTACAATATGCTTATGACAGCACATTGTTAAAACTGTGAGACTGAGTGTCCCCCTCACCAACTCAGGACCCATTGGCATTGTAATATTATTATTCCTTCATATCCTGTGGTACCCACTTCCTCACTTAATTCCCATTAGCATTGTAATCATATTCCCTGTCATCCAGAGGTCCCTTCCCCCCCAGCCTCCAGCTCCCCATACCACAACTCCCCTGATGGCTGCCAGCACTTACCCCCTGCTCTCCTTTCTGGCCTGCTGCTGTCTGCTCTCCTATATCACCATACACCACTGTATAGAGTTACAGGACTTGCTATCCAACAAAAAACTAAGTTAGCATATCGTGCTACTGTGCAGTAGTGCCTACTCAGTTTATTTTTATCTCAGTTGTTCTTTAACCTCTAAATTGATCAAATTAACAGATTTGTAACCAGACCTGGGTGAAAACCTTTAGATCAACTCTCATGGCCACTTTAGTGATGATTAATACCTCCCACCCAAAATAGGTGTTTGGTGGGCATGAAAGAGGCACACAAGTACCTGCAGGGGTAAAACAACATGCACCAGGAGAGATCTATTTTAACTGAATGGAAGTGCATCCACCAGGAGGCACAATATAAATCTAGTTGAGGGGAGAATGTATAAGACAGTAGAAGTACTTTTTCATGCAGAGAGTGGAGAATAAGTGGGATAGCTTACCCAGCTCAGTAGTCAATGCAAAAACCATAGATGGATACAATAAATGTTGGGATGGGTATAAAGAGAGTATTAACCGTAGGATAGTGAGGAGGTCAGGAGGTAGTAGTGGGTTGAGGACATAGCCATCCCTGAGTAGCTCCAGGTAGGCCTCTAGAGCAGCCTGGATGGACTCAAAGTCTTTCTATGCCCTTATGTTTTTATATTTATGCTATTATATGCAGGAGTTTGGAGTCCAGACCATCAGTGCTCTGCCCTTAGAAGGTCTGAGGGAGAGCAGAGCCATCATAGTAACAGAAGAACCAGCGTCAGGGAAGGAAACTGTAGGCATAGGAAGAATAGGGGGAAGAGGTGTATTAGGTGATAGACAGTGTTAGAGAGGTTGGATTGAGGGGGTGGGGAGGATGGAGACAGTACAGCAGACATTTGTGGGGGATAACAAATGAAGAATCATTCAGTTTGATGAACAGGGTAAACAACAATGCACAGGGTCAAAAAGGAAGAGGATCAGCTTCTCTAATTTTTCAAGGCAATTAAGGTCATTCTGGGGGGTTGTCTGAAGAAGTAATTTGCTTTAACCTTCTTGGTAGCAATTGTGCTGGTGGTGCAGAGCTGTTTGTCTTCTGTTCGCAATTATTCATGAAAGTCACAATCCTTGTGGAAATGTCAGGCACAATTACATTTGTTCATAAGCTCTGCACAAATCCAGGAACAATAGAAGCCATGAAAATACCTTCTGATAGTGGCATGTAAGAGAGCGGTATCCCTGTATGCATAATTGAATTTTATCTGACAAGAAAACCAATGCACATATGTGTTTTAAGCTCTTCTTTGGTGCACAATCAAGGTCTAGATACTCCTGCCAGGGTGGGGAGGGGGCAACATGTATTGCAGTCTTCTGGCTGGCACAAAGCATGTTCACCAGACACTGGAAAATCTTGAGTGCAAATGGTTTCATTCATTGTGCACTCTGCTGGCCCATCCCCTAACACACACACACTTCTCACTCCAAGGCTTGACCATCAGAGCAGCTATACAAGGTCAAGCATGATCATGGATTTGGAGGGTAACATAGCAGGGTGGAGGCTGTTAGTGTATGTTAGTGCATGTCTGATGGACAACTTGGATATGTACATGTGGCCCTACATGCAAAGTATTGTGGTGTATAGACTCAATTTATAATATGCATGCAGCCCATAGCACACAAGTATGCATAAAAATAACATACACAAGGCAAACTACTTCTGCTGAATACTATTTCCCTGGAAAGTCAAAGCTGGGTATTTTGACTTTATAAAAGATTACAAGGTCTCAACGAAATGTTTGAATTTTTCCCATGGGGACTATTTTCCGCAAACACTTCTTCTAGACAGAGTGTCTATGTAGAATGTAGAATGTACAGGGATAGACTTGTTTTTTTAACCTCGTTCAGGAAGAAGTGATGCGTAAATGTTATATATACAGTACATGATCAATATGAAAAGTAAGAAGGGGAGAATGCCACTGGCAAAAGCCATGTAATACCAGTTGCTGTCAGAGTAACTTGTGAGCTGCAGTTTTTATACATATCTCATATGAATTGTTTCAGATTACCACAGGGGACACCACTAGTATTAGGCAGTCTGTCATGTCCTATCTTAGCTTCTTTTCAAAATGTTTTGGTCAGGAGGGCAGATCAGTATATCTGTTTTCCCCTCTAACGACACACAACACCAACAGCAAGTCATCTTTGATATAGCTAGACTTTCAAATGTCTTGGGCAATGCAGACTTCAGGCATATGGCACAACAGGAATCATCTGTGAGGAGTTTGCTTAAAATAATAGGAAAAGCTGTCAGTCAGACACTCATTTATAGCATTTTAAAAGGCATACAAATACACAGATCCTTTCCCATATTATTTATTGATGCTTGTAAACCTAGATAAAAGTTGTTTGCCCACAAATAAATAACAAACACATGGGTTTATTTTGAATTTTGATTAGTGAAATTTTAAAATGCTTTACATTTAAAACATGTCCGTGTTCAAACAATTTACAAAATGCACATGTTTTACTAATCTCTGTCTTGGTGGTGGTGGTGGGGATACAGATTGCTTATCATGTAAGCATTTACTATATTCAGTTTTGAACTAACCCCAGTGAGCATTACAGAATTATAGATATGAGTCTGATGTTCCTGATAACTGAAGAGCTAAAGTAGAAATGTTATCCAGTTCAATGCTGGCTTCCTCATACTCAAAATGCCCTTCACTAGTCACCTGTACTAATAACCGCCTCAAGTCAATAAATCAATTTCTGCTTTCACTTGAGGTTCTCCAATTCTGTATAACATGATTAGAATATGACCCCTACTGTTCTGATTCCCCATTGAGCAAAGACAAATTATGACAGTTATCATGAGAGATAAAGAGATGAATATGTTCCTGCAGCATGACTTATTCTGTGGTTTTTATTTTATTTACTGTTCCTTGGATGCTTTGACTATGAGAGTCAAATTTGATTATTAACAAAAGTGAGGATCAAGTTACAGTCTTAGATCTGCAGTAATAACATAATTTATGACCCTCAGATTACTCATGGATTGATTGCAACAGTTGGGAGTTCAAGTTCATATGTAATTACCATGAAAATAGCTATTAACATCGTGGGCTGTCAAGTGCAACACAAAGCTATTTAATGGGCAAATATGTTGACATTTTACTAGGACTATTGTTTGTGAAGAAATGTCAGTTTATAGCCTGCGGTCAGCCTATTAGCATTTATATCAATTTGGTATGCGCCCCTCAGTGGCTGTGGTGCAAAGCTGTTTCATTGAGAAAAGTTGTTTTTGTTAAAGATGGTTTAAAAGAGCAGAATACATTTTTTGAAACATAGAAACATAGATAATGATAGCAGAAGAAAGACCCATGGTCTATCCAGTCTGCCCAAGTTCCCTACTTAGCCCTGGGACCTACTGTTCCTCCATGGTTCTAGCCCTCTCCAACCTTCCCTCATTTTCCTCCCAACTTCTGTCACCTCAAGAAAGCACTATTCTGTACCTTTCATTCTGTCCAAACCATGCTTGAAACCACTAATGTTTTTTGCACTTTCCACTTCAGCTGGTAGACTGTTCTATCACTCTAACATCCTTTCTGTAAAATAATAATTCATGTCCCTCCTGAACTTCCCTCCTGATAGTTTCCACTCATGTTGACATGACCATGAACTAGTATTAAAGCTCAATTGGTTCTTGCACTTCATTGTGTTAATTCCTTTTAGGAATTTGAATGTCTGTCATATTTCTTTTCTCCCTTCTGCTCTCCAGCGAGTACATGTTCAGTGCCTTGAGACGCTCCTTGAAAGACCTGCCCTTTAGGCCCCGAATCATTTTCATCAACCTGTGCTGCATCATTTCCAGTTTATCTTTCCTGAGGTGAGGACTCTAGAACTGGACACAGTACTCCAGGTGTGGCCTCACTAAAGATCTATATAGGGAAAGTATTACCTTTTCCCTTCTGCTATCAATACCCTTCCCGATACAACCCAGAATCCTACTCACTTTGCTATATGCCTTGTTGCACTGACTTGATTGTTTTAGGGAGTCTCTGATAATAACTCCAAGGCTCTGTTCCTCAGCTGTGGTGCTAAGTCTCACCCCACCCATCCAGTACTTTGCCCTGGGATTCTTGCTCCCTAGGTGCATAACCTTGTACTTCTTGGCACTGAATTTCAACTGCCAAAACTTAGACCACCCCTCTAGATTTTGTAAATCCCTGTCCATTTCCCTGATTCCCTCATTGCTATCCACCTTCTCACAGAGCTTATTGTTATCTGCAAAGAAACACAACCTGCCCAAGATTCACTCACCAGTGTTGTTGATTAGCATATTAAAGAGGAAGGGAAGGGGAAATTGTTTAACCAGGAAAGGCACACTAACCAGATCTTGTTTCCAGGTGTGATCTGGGAGCACAAGGACATTAAGTGACTTGCTCAGGGTTACACAGTATGCAAGTGGGGGCTAATGGGATTCAAACCTGGGTCTCCAAGTTTGCAGCTCACTGCCCTTAATCACTACACTATACTGCCTCCCTAAGAGGGCCAGACCCAGGAAAGATCCCTGTTGCACCCCACTCAAGACCTTCTTCTCTTCTAATTTGACCCTGTTGAACAGTGTATTGGGTCAATATGTCATATAGACTATGCCGCGGGGCAAAACCATGCAACAGTAACAGTGCATGGAAGAACAGATACAGGGTACACAATGCTGCATGACACAAATAGTGTGGAGTGGTAGTGGGTACCCTGTAGCTGTTGGATGGAAAGGGTATGGGTTCTCCTGGAAATGGGTCCACTGAGCGGCTGCTTTGGCTCTGGGATTAGAGCCATTGGTCCTGGAGGACAATGGAGCAGCTGTGGACCGGGGTTCTATTCCCAGTCCCAGATTAGGTTAGTTAATATTTTTTTCTTGTCTTTTGTGTAGTTTGTGGTGCCCCCATCTGAGTTTCACCCTGTCCCTGAGTTGCCCCCCAGAGGAGGTTATTTTAATGGGGGGTTCAAGGGTTCAGCACCCCTATAATGGGTGGTACAGGGGGGCAAAGCCCCCTGCAGAAAACAAGTATTTTACTGGGGTATTTTAAGTCACTATTTTGACAGTGCAGTATAGTACCGCACTGTTTATGTATGCAAAAACATGACCCCATGCCGCTGACCAGAACATTCTGCATATTCCCCTTAGCCAGTTACCTACCAGTTTACTATGACCTTAGCCACACCCTTATCCTCTATCTTCTTTAACAAGCATCTGTGAAGCACTGAGTTGAAAGCCTTGCTGAAGTTGAAGTAGATCCACAGCTTGGCCACTATCCAATTCCCTCATCACTCAGTGAAAGAAAACTATCAGGTTAGTCTGGCTGTTTACTATCCTGGAGCCCATAGCTCTCCAAGTTTCCCTACAGTAGTGGTAAGACTGACAGATCTATAGCTCCCTGCTTGTTTATGCTTGATCATCCTTAATCCAGTAATTATGCATCATTTGCATAACTCTGCTGACTTTGTCTAGGATTTATTATTTAAATATTTTCATTGAAATTAATGCACTCATCAAGAAAATCATTGGGTATACAGAGCAGTTATTCAAATTCCCATTACACTTAAAAAATTATCTAATAAAGCCTATGGAAGAAAGTACTCTTTTTAACAATAAGCGTTACTGTTTGACAATTATTTTTAAGTAGCCTGTTAAATACTGCAAGGTCTAGCTCATTATAATTTGCTTAGAAAATTATACTGTTATAATTAAATATTATAAAATCAGTGATGAAGATAGGGACACAATCGGATAACATAACTGGATTACTTAACAATATTAAACTATTCATTTTGCTATGTAAACTTGATGAAGTACGTGACATAACCATCACAAAACACTCTCGAGACTTTTACCAGGCTGACCTTCCCAAATTACTCCCAAAAATTTTATGTGACCTTGACAGATGGGTGTCATTCCTCCTTACTCTAATAGGAAGAGTCAATGATTTAATATATTATATAATCCATATGTATGCTGATGGTGCAGCTATTTTGGCATCTGGCTTCCTCTTCTCAAGATCTTACTTCACTGCTTCAGTTTGATTTTGACAATGTTCAGCACTAGTTTAAATCTAACTAATTATTCCCTCAATGCCAAAAAAACTGTCTCCATGACTTTTGGTACCCATCAGAGGCTTTCTAGACTTGACTTTCTCCACTCTTTTCACACCCTTAATGGTGCTATTATTGAAGATGTTTCCTCTTTTAAGTACCTTGGTGTCTGGCTTGATCCTCATCTTGATTTCTCTGTTCACATCAATGCCATTCATCAAAAGCTTCACCCCAAGTTTGGTGCACTTTATGTGAACAAATTAAGTATCCCACTTCCTATACACCAAAAGATTCTTTTTTTCTTTTTGGATCCTCTGCCCCTTGTAGCTCAGTCCCTGGCTTCCCTGGTCCCTGCTTACCCCCTGGAACTTACCTTGGTCCAGCGATCCTCCCTGGCTTGCCTTCCAGGGTGAGGCCGCTGAGTAGGGGTGCCCCTGATGGAGACTGGCGTCAAGGTTTTCAGCTGTTCAGCTACTGTTGGCGTCCTCCCTAGCTTATCCCCCAGGGTGGGACCAATGGGTTAGGCCATTCTGATGTAGGACTGAACTCAGTCAGTGGCTAAGGGTTGCCATGGGCACAGTTGAACCAGAAAGCTGGGTGTCATCTGTGAGGTTGCCATTTTTCATGCTTTGTTGTGGCCCCAGGAGGTGTGGTGCACAATGATGTAAGTAACTGAAGTGCTGACATCTGTCATGCCTCCTCAGCAGCTCAGCTTTGGTCACTGCTAGGGGTTGGTAAAGTGCCGATCACTAACCCACCCTACCCCTGGAGGAGGATATCAGTCCATGGGACACTCAATCCTCCTCCCCCTTTGCTGGCCCTCCAACTCCTTGGGTCCATTCCTGAACCTGGGGCATCAGTGTCACAGGCAGAAGCCTGACTGCTGTGCCAGCGGGCCAGCCTCCAAGCTATGGGATTATTTTAAAAATGATCCTCCCTAATTTTGATTATGGTGATTTAGTCTACAGTGGTGCTCCCAAATCTGCTTTTGCCAGACTTGACCCTCTTTTCAACTCTTTTTGTCGATTTGCTGTAGATTCTGCCCCACATACCCATCACTGCTCATTCTACTCTGCTCTTTCTCAACCCTCTGTTGCTGCCAGGTGCCTTTCCCACTGTGGCTCTTTTATAGCTAAATTCTGGTTTGGTATCCTTCTTTCATACCTTACTTCCCTTTATCCTCTTCCTCAAATTCCTGCTATCATTTACATAATATTGTTTCTCATTCCTTTGCTGTTCCATCTAGGAAATCTACTGCTGGTCAGTCTGCTTTCTCTTACTGCTTTCCTAAACTACGGTCCTCCCTTGACTTGTTTATTTGCAGTGCCTCTTCAGCTTCTTTCTCCTTACAGTCTCTTCTTCAAGACTACTTTCTCCCTCCAGCAGCTCTCCTTGACACTCTTTACTTGCCCTCTCAGTAGTGCTTACCTAGCTATTTTTCTTAGCCGTACCAATGCATATGTCTTTCTGAGTTGTATAAAATGATTATATTTCTTTACTTGAATAGTATTTGCTGTACTCTTCTTATATCTATTGTAATACTTTTTATGAAGTTCACCATCCCCTTCCCCCAGGACGCATCTGGAAATGAGCTGTTACCAGCTCAGTATTTCTTTCCTGGTGAAACTTTTGAAATAAATACATATTCTACTGTTGAAACTCCTATATCACTTCCAGACCATGCCTGTTCAAATCCCTAATCTATTGTTTTAAACTTTAAACCAATATATGCTATGAACTTCCAGAAAGTGTGCCTATGTATTGACAAATTATATCATTAAAAAGCAGACGGCGGCTTAGCTTACCTAATTGCAAGTATTACTATATTGCTGCTCAGTTGGTCCAGTACTATGTCTGGTTCATTCCAGCACCCTCCACAGATTGGCCTGGATATACTGAACCAACCCTATACCCTTATATTGGTATTAAAATGATAATACACTCGTCATATTTCTCACAACAAACAAGTACTACAAATAACTCTGCTACACATTTAGGTTTTAGTATCTGAGAACAAATAAATGGGATTCTAAAATGGATGTACAAGACTACTTCATTTACACTGATTAGCCCTTTTTATCATTTCTACCCCTCAATTAATGATCCAGCATTTAAACTATGGACCTAAAATGGCTGCAGAGCAATTGTAGATTATTACTTTGATGGAATTCTTTGCTCCTTGGAACAAAGGCACAAGACCTATGCTGTTTCAAGACAATACTTCTTCTGATATTTGCAGTGGTGAGATTACTTTACCAAGATATGAGGTTCTGAAAACACCCCTAATGTTTCCCTGTTAGAAAAGATCCTACTGGATGAAGGGACAAAAACTAAACTAATAATCAAAATTCATCAACTACTAATGAAAAACTCTTGCTTTAATATGAATGCTTTGCAAAACCAAAAGGATGAATTAGGTTTTACAGTGTCTTGAGAATAGTGGAAACACATCACCTTCAATCCCTCATGTGGTAGTGTCTCCACCAAACTAAAGCAAATTAAATTTGTCTACACAGAATATGTTTCACCTCACAATGACTCAGTAAAATGAATGTAAATATCTCGGAATATTAATGTTAAGGATAATCACTGAAAAGAAAGAAAGAAAACATTTACTCCATATTTACCGTAATTTCATTTACTGTTAGCACTAACATTTTCAATGGGAAGTAATAACTAATGGGTATAGCGCACCACTACAAGGGGAATGGCATAGCCCAAGCTTTAAAATGTTGGGCATATGAAGATTCCAAGCAGTGCCTCAATAAACTTAACTACCATAATGTCCATTTAAAAGAGACAATCATTAAATGACATAATTAAATATAATCTGTCTTCTAATTGTTAATAGAAACTGCCTTTCCTTGTTGTTGGATTTCTGAAGGAAGGTGTCCCTCACATCTGACACTAGGTTTGGTCACATTGATCCTCTTTCTGGAAAAGGTGGGCAGGTAAACTAACTCATCCTGCAACAGCAAATTCCTCTGCAACTTAGAAGTTGACACAAAACACAATGATTAACTGTGTCAAGTAAAACAGTATATCATGAAAACTCCCTGCAACAAGGAAAACACCCATGGTAAGTTACAACTGAACCTGTTAAGATGTGTGATCTCCGTCAGATTGAGAAATCTTTTTTGTTGAAAAAACAGTGCAGCAGATTAAAATAGAGGATACCCAGGAAAGTCATAATAGGAGTTTTAATTAAACAATGGACATCCCCACTGACATACTGGATAATATTCTCCCATAGGAGGAGGTTTCTGGGTGTGTCCCATTGACAATGTTAGAGCTAACAGAAAAGGAAATTACAGTAAGTATGAAGTACATTTCTTCTTTCTGTAGTGTCGTCATTGTCAATGAAAGTCATATCTACAGTACAAATCACATTAAACTGTTCCTCCAATGAGCTATTTTAGCATTTCAGTCTTGAGCTAGTTAAACATTGAGAGCAATGCAGTATGAGTTGCCATTACATTGCCAACTGCAGAAAACAATGCTAAACCAACCCACTGGTGGAACAGTTTAATGCAACTTATACTGTACTGGGTTCTAAGAAGCAGTATCCAGAACAACGGGGTGGATATTATTCCATATGTCAGAAAACAATACTGTAAGAGATTACCTACAAACTGCAGCTTGCAGTACTCTGTGACCAAAGGCTGCCTCAGCAGAGCTCTGAAAATCCAGTTAGTAGTTTTTGGTGAAAGTGTAGACAGAAGACCAATGTTGTTCCAAGACAGTACTTCAGTACAAGACAGTACTTCAGTACAAGACAGTACTTCAGACAAGACAGTACTTCAGTACAAGACAGTACTTCAGACAGTAGCTGCCTTGCATAACTCTAAAACAGATGCTTCCGATCTCTCTGCCCAGGAAGCAGCCATAGCCACAGTCATGGTGGAGTGAGCTTTGATAAGGTCTGGTAGTCTATTCTTAGCTGTGACATAAGCCTGAGCAATGCAAGCCCTCCCCCACCTAGCTAGGGTGGCCTTTGAGGCTTTTTGACCCTGCTTGGCTGTTACGAAGAGAACACATAGGCTATCTGACTTATGGAACTCAGCCATCCATTTGAGGTATGTCCTAACAACCCATCATAAATCTAACTTGTGCAGCTCCTTTTCCTTTGGGTGAAATGGTTGTAGACAGAAAGATGGAAGACATATTTCATGATTCACATGGAAGGCTGTGGGTACTTTTGTGATGAAAGATGGGACTGTTCTGTGTACCACTTTTCCTTTTGCACAATAAGGTAGAGTTCTTTCTGGGATAAGGCCTGGAGCTTACAAATCCTCCTGACTGAGCACATAGCAATCAAAAAACACACTTATTAGACAACACATCCAGTGGAATGGATGACAGTGGTTTGAAAGGCTCCTTACAAAGAGCATTCTAAACCATATTTAATCTCATGAAGGAACCAGGGATAATAATACAGGTTGACTCTTGCTAACTGCATGTAGAAAATGAATGACCTCTCTATTAGTACCCAGATATATGCACAAAGATGCTCTGAGGGTGGATACCTGGCCTCTCAGAGTGCTCAGGGCAAAACTCTTCTCAATGCCTTCTTACAAGGTCCAAGATCTGTGGAACTGAAGCCTTGGAATGCTCATGCTCCTTCTGCCTGGCCAAAGCTGAAAAGGTGGTCGATACACGGGCATAAGCTGCAGAGGTAGAAGATTTCCTCACAGCCATTAGACTATCTACTACTTTCTTAGAAAGGCCTAGTTTTAGCAGTCTCCTCATTTCAGGAGCCAAGCCACAAGCTGCATCATCCTTGGATTTGGGTGCAAAATGGAACCTTGAGACAGAAGGTTTCCTTGCTCTAGAAGGTGAAAATGTACTTGCTGAGCTAGGTTCACTAGATTCAAGAACCATGGTTTTCTTGACCACTCTGGAGCTATTAGAAGAAAGCTGCCTCTTGAGTGTCTTATCTTTTGTATGACCCTGGGGAGAAGAGGCAATGGAGGGAAGGCATATGCTCTGTTGAAGATCCACTCCTGAGAAAGATCATCCACTACTTTCACATGCATACACTGATAATGGCTGAAAAACCTTGAAGTCTGAGCACTGTAGCAGGAGGCAAACATATTAATCTGAGACTGGTCAAACCTCTTGCACAGGAGGTCAAACCCTGCCAGGTTTAACCTCCACTCCCTGGAGTGAACATTTTAACAGCTTAGCCAGTCTGCCTGAGTGTTCAACTCCCTTCCTAGCTGGACTGCTGACAGAGAAAGAAGGCTTTCCTCTGCCCACCTGAGAAGACTGGAGGCTTCATTTAGCATTTCCCTGCTCTTTTTGCCATCTTGATTGTTTATGTACTCCACAGTGACAGTGTTTTCTGACCTTATTTTCACTGCTTTTCACTGCAGCAGATTTTGAAAATGAAGAAGAGCTAGGTGGACCACCCTCATTTCCAGAATATGTATAAGGAGATGTTATTCCTGGACTGACCAAGTTTCCTGAGTAGCTAGTTGATCCAGGACTGTTTCCCAAATGTGCAGACTAGCATCCATTGTTAGAATCAGTTTTGGGGAATTCCAATGAAACCCCTGTCTTCAGATTCTTCACACTCACCCTCCAACTCAGGAAGTGATGTAGCTGAGGGAAGAGGGAGGTTCTGGCTTGGTAATCTTCTGATGTTGTATCCCATACTGTCAGCAATTTGATTTGCAGGGGTCTCATATGAAAATGAACACACGGGACTAGATCCATTTCTGACACCATGAGACCCAGGATGCATAGCAGGCTGAGGACTGAGGCTGATAAGTGAGCCCTGAGCTACTGAACTTACTTCAAGAGTCTCTTTCCAGGATAATTAGAGGAAAACCTTCCCTTGTTTCATGTTGAAGACTGCCCCAGGTGTTCCAATGTCTGCGAAGATTTGAGAGAGCTTTTCTACAGTTCACCACCCAGCCATAAGATTCTAGCATCTTCAGAGTCCTGATCAATGTCCTCTTTGCCAAGGACAACATCAGTGCATGAATAAGCAGATCATCCAGATAAGGATAGACATTGATTTCATTGATGTCATTGACATTACATAGCATTTTAAGACCGAAGTCCATGAGCTCGCAACTTAAAACCTACTAATAGTCTTTAATTCCTTTACCGATACAATACTGATCCAACTTTAATTTAAATTCAGATATAGTTTTACTTTCAACCACCTCACAGGGCAATGCATTCCATATTTGAGTTACTCTGTTATTAATCCAATATCTCCTCTTATTTGTATTTGTTCTTTCTTTGATCAGTTGATGGTTATGTGCTCTTATATTATGACTATGATCCCTTTGCTCCAATCCCATACTATCCCAAAGAATAGAGTCTGTATGGGCCTTATATATCAGACACATATCCCCCTCATTCTTCAATACTCCAGTGAACAGAGCCCCAATGAATTTAACCTCTGATCGTAACTCTGTCACTCCAATCCTCTAACCATTTTTTTGATCCTCCTCTGAACTCTCTGCAGTGTTCCCACATCCTGTCTTTTATAGGGTGCCCAAAACTGCACACACTACTCCAAATGGGGCTTCACAAGTGCAGTATACAAAGGGATTACAACTTCCTTTTCTTTATTATTAATATGTTTTGTTTTATACAATGTACAATACCATTAGATGTTTTCATGATCTCATTACAGTGCGTACTGAAATCCAGGTTATTACTGATGTTAACGCCCAGATCTCTCTCATCTTGTGAGACCTTTAATACCATACCTCCTAAGTTGTATTTAAAGAGTTTATTAGTATTACCAAAATGCATAACAGAGCATTTATCTGTATTAAATACAGATTGCTTTTGGGAGGCCCAGATTTCCAGGCTATTAAGGGCTGATTGCAAGATATTGTGTTCAGCCATGATGCCCTTCTTGTCAAAGTTGAGCCACCAGGACAGTCAGCACCTTCAATGAGACCCTGGAGGCTGTTGCAAGGCTAAAGGGAACTGCCCTGTACTGGAAATGTCAGCCCAGTATCAAGAACCTGAGGTACTTCTGGTGATACTGACAGATGGGGATGTGAAGGTAGGCATCCATCAGATTTATTGAAGGTAGGAAATTCCCCAGCTGAACAACACAAATGATTGACCTTAGGGACTCCATTCTGAACATTGTGTAGAGCAAGAACTTGCTCAGATGCTTCAGATCCAAAATGGTCCTCAAACCCCCTGTCTTTTTGGGAACTACAAAATAGATCGAGTAGAATCCCTGACCTTGCTCACTTGGTGGAACTGGTACTCTTGCTCCAATTTGACTGAGGTGATTCAGAGTATCTAACACTACTTGTCTCTTTTCAGCATCCTTGGAGACTGGGGACAGTAAAATGTGCCCCTTGGGGAATTTTGAGAATTCTATGACATAGCCCAGGGCTAGAATTTCTAGAACCCATTCATGTGACGTTGTTTGGGCCCATCTTGAGTAAAAGTCCTGTAGTCTTCCATAAAGGAAACCCCCTTCCAGGGATGGGCCCATGTACCCTCATTGTGAGGTACCAGGCTTTTGGCTTGGTCCTCCTGCACAGCCTCTGGCCTGGCCCCCTCTATTACTGTAACCGACCAAGATGATCAAGGGGCTAGGGGACTTATCATACAAGAGGAGGCTGAGGGAGTTGAACATGTACTCACTGGAGGAGAGGAGGGACAGGGGGGAAATGATTGAAACCTTTAAGTACATGAAAGGAATAAACAAGACAAGGTACAGAGGGGCTGTTCAAAGTAAGGGAGGGGAGGGGAGGGACACCAGGGGCCATGATATGAGACTGGAGGGAGGAAGGTTCAGGAGGGAGATGGAGACTTTTTTTACAGAGAGGGTGGTAGCTGGGTGGAATGTGTTACCTGCAGAAGTAGTATCCACTAGAACAGTGGACTGCTTCAAAAGGGGATGGGACAGGACAAGAGGAGGGTCAATGGAGGTGAAGGGTGGAAGGAAGGGTCAGATGCAGAATAAGGGGTGCCAGCTGCACATTTGAGCAGACTTGATAGACCTCTAGGCCTTTATCTGCTGGAAAATTTCATATGTTCATAACCTTTGTTGCCTAAGTAGGCTTCTCTATTTCTCTGGTTACCAAAGTTCCAAAAGGAATGAAAATCTCCACAAAATTGTTTGCGCCAGCTGTTACCTTGACCCCTCTGGGCAGAGGTAGTCTTACGCTGTTGTTTTGACAATGGAAGAAGGCTGTTCTTGTCCTGGAGATCCTTTAAAATACCATCCAGGCCAGAAATAAACAACAGACTTAGACTTTGAAGCTTGATCAGTGGTCCAGTGCTTAAGCCATACACCTCGCATGGCCAACACAATGTGGTAGGCTGAACGGACAACATGCACAAGTTCTCCACTGTAAAATCACAGAGAAAGGTGGAGGCCATGGCAACCAATTGCAAAATGCTCACCCCTTCCGAATCTGGTGGGAAGAAGCTGCTCAGGGTGGTGACACACAAGTTAAAGGCTCTGGCAACAATACAGGAGGTGTTGGAGGTACAAAGGTTTATGCCATTAGAGACAAAGGCCTTCCTACATGCAGCATCCACTCATTTGTCATGGGAATCTGATAAAGCCACAAAACCTCCGATAGGAATAGTGGTGTGCTTGATCAAGTTATACACAGCTTTATCCACCAGCGGAGGGGCTTCCCACCTGTGGAATTTTTCCTCTACAAGGGAAAAGGCCATGTCTTCAGTTTTGGAAGATATTTTCTCTGATTCACACTTGCTCATTCTTGTTCAATAATCTGGTCAAAGTGAATAAAAATCTAAAAACATTTTGGAGCAGAAGAGGGCGCCGAAAAAATCAGATTAACGTCCACTGTCTCCATGGACTGTTCCTCCTTGAGCTGTAAGGACCTACATGCCTTAGCTATCAAAAAACACAAGGACTTGTCAAACAGGGGAGGTATTGGAATCCTTGACCTGGGCTCTATCCACTTCCCTTACCTATCTCCTCATCCTCAGAGGGAGACATCCTCTTCATCACTGAGCAATTTTTGAAAGTTAGGAGTTTCTCCAAGATCCCCCAAATTCTCATCCTGACCCACTAAGTAGTTAGGGCTGAGGTGTGCCTGCACATCTGTCTCCATAGCCTCTTCCCACTGTGACACACCTGGACATGCCTGTGCGTGCCCCCCCTGACCTGAGGGGCTTGGTTTGAGGTTGGGAGTGTCTTCTGGGATGTCCTACAGGACATCAGGGCTCAAAAGCTCACCAAGGAGCAACAAAAGTGATTTCCGCAACTCTGCTTTGCCACTACCAACTGAAGATCCAGGTGTTCACCTCCCCAGCTCAAAGAATCAGCTAGGGGGACCCATTAGAGAAATATTGTGCTGGGCAACACAATGAGGGCAATAGGAACCCATGGGGGAGGGCCTCATCACCCTTTTGCAGGTCTTACACCTTTTGATAATTAATGGTCTCCAATAAGCCATGGCACCAATACGACAAGTCCTGTTAATAATTAAGAATGTTATAGTACAGTAACAGAACTAGAGGAAATAAATAGCTTGCTTGCATTGAAACATCCTACATGATGTTCGCATGCTAAATGCACGTGAGCACAAACTTATGTGCATGGTAACACAATTGCATAATATAAAAAATAGGAGTGTATGCAAAATGTGCACTTGTGTGCATCCACTACACAACTTGCATGGATGCTCTTGCAGTTGCATCAGATATTATACACACTTGTGTGAACACACTGGTGTGTGACAAGAAAATGCGCAAAAAACAATTGGAGAAGAAGAACCAACCATCGAAAACAGCTTAACGGTGCTAGCGCAAAGGTTCAGAAGGCTGAGGAAAAAGAAAGGTGCTTCAAGCTCTCTGAACTCAAATAAAGATTATACAATAATAAAAACAAGTACTGACACTTAACAGAGAGTGGCTGAGTCCCCAGCAGCCCACTGAGGAAAACGCTGCTTGAGAGAGCATATAGTCACTAATAATGAGACAATGGCAAGGGGGGTGGGAACCAACGCAAGAGCTGAGGGAACCTCCATGAGGCCTCAGTACCCCAGAAATAAAATAGAAGGCACCTACTTGTGGCACCTTTTCTTTTATTTATTTCTTTTTTTTTTTAATCAGAGGCCATTAGAACACCCTTGAGCAAGACAGATATGGCCCCCAATCTATGAATGGAAAAGAGTGAAGCAGGTCAGTCAATGTGAAAGCTGCAGCTTAACAGGCATGCTTTTAAGTTACGGGTGATCCCTGGAACCAGGTAGCCTGAACCTGCTATGCAGAATTGCAGACCGAACTGAACATTTTAAAAAGTCTTCAGAGGAGGTAGACAAGCTGCTCCTCCTGTGAATGGCACAGCTGAACTGGGGAGTTGCTGCTGCTTGGAATCTTCATATGGCCAACATTCTAAAGCTTGGGGCTGTGCCATTCCCCTGGTAGGGCTGCACTATATCCAGTACCAAGTTCCCATTGACAATGTGGAGCCCTACAGAAAACAAGCAATTCTGTCGAAGTAGAAAGGTTCAGACCCATCTAATTTCAAATATATAGGACAATCTTTTGGTGGATGTATTAAAAATGGAAACAAAAAATTCTTCTTGAAAAACTGCATTGGCTGCTGTACCAGGGGCATTGAGGGTTCAGGTGCTAGATGTTACACCTCGCTACACAGCAGTGACCTGTGTTCAGAAGCAAGCATGGCTTGCCATGGTTTGGAGGGGGGGGGAGATCGAGCATCTGAAAGACCACTCACCCCTCCTAGTAAAGGGGGGGGATATATGCTCTGCTAAATGATTGCCACCAGGTGGAGACCAGGTGATAGTGCAGTAGGGAAGCAACAGAAGAAGGATAGTCCTGTGAGACAGCAGCATGTGCATACTTCCACATTAGCACATGGATGAGTGTGCCCCAGCATTGGAAAGGGAGAAAATGGAGGAAAATGGGCAGCAGAACAAGTGTGTTTGAAGCTTGCCTGCCAATCCTTCACCCACTGCACTGCCAGGACACAGAGGCTGGATGACTGGATTCATGGTTTTGGGAGGTGCAGCCCTCCCCTGTGACCCTGCCATGGGTGAGAATCTGAGGGGGTACTCCGGTCTTCAGGAAAGTCCTGGGGGAGATGCAGGATGGTGGGGGTCAGTGCGGTGGGACAGAGAAGAAGGGAGTGCAACCTGTCTCAGCCACAAAAAGATAAACACTTGCATTAACGAAAATAAAATAAATCTGCTTTGGGGCACTCAGTAAGAGCTGCACTTTCTGTCAAAACAACATTAGCAATAGCACAATAGAATAATATGTAATCTCCCTTCTCTCCCAGCCTTGCGATATGACAACTGTAATCCTGGTTCTTCTAAAATCCTGTGTTCTTGTTCCTCTTTCTTTATTATGAGTTACTTACTGTGGTATGCTTCATGTACCTAGAAATCTCCACTTTAGCTTTTCCCATGGTTTTCTTTCTCACCCTCCAAATTTACAACTAAAAATTAAGCATAAGACCAATCATTTTTATTATGTTGGCATGCTTGCGCAGTCAACATCTTGTGGCAGTGGGGATTTGGAGGTGTGGTCTCTGTTGGGCGAATGCAGGGCACGCATCAGTAGGTGTGTCCCTCATTCCCCAATCAGCCTTCATGCGGGCGCCACACCATGCATACTAAAGTGTCGAGCACATCTAAGGAAAGGTCTGCTGCAATCCGAGCAAAGCTTGTCAGATGCAGTGGACCCTTCCTATGTGCTCGCCAGATTGTCAGCATGGCTGGTGGCCACCCAACTGCAGACTTCGGGGGTGCCCAATCCCCCTGCCAGCTTACTCTGGCCCCAAAGTATTTGCCGACGGGGGAGCCCACTCCCCATCGGCATAAAGCACCCCCCCATGTCTTATATGCCGAGGGGGGTACCCAATCCCCCTGGGCTCTTGCCCCACCTCTTTCCTTGTGTGCCGACAGGGGTGCCCAATCCCCACTGGCATAAATTAACCCCCCCTTTTGTTGTGTGTTGATGAGGGTGCCCAATCCCCCGTCAGCTGCAGTAACCCACCCCAAACAGTTAGGTGGCCTGCTGGGAGCCCACCCCAGTGTGCCAAGTCCCCTGAAAAAAAAAAAAGTCCCGCAATGTTTTTTTTTTCCATCCTGTAACACAAAAACGGTCCCTCGTAGTCTCCCTACCTATGACCCGCACCCACCCACTGCACACTCTGCCTCCCCACACCCCCCTCACCCCATACTTACCTCTGGGGTCTGGCACGATGATCTTTGGTGGACCGGGAACATATTTGCACTCTTCAAAGCGGACCGCGAACAGAGAAAATGCCAGTAAGCTGTATAATGGAATAAATAGGTTTTTTTTGAACTTTGATGCATATCTTGGACATTTTTTGGAATTTTTGCACCAAATTTTCAACATGGGGTTTTTGGGACCCCTCCTCATGAATTATGTTACAGTTACGACATTAATCGGTCCTGAAAGGTGATTTTGCAGTCACTGCACCGAATCACCTTTCAGGACTGATAAATGCAAGGACAGTGGCAGTGTTCATGTGGTGGGCTGTCAAAAAGCCTATGTTGCAAATTTGGTGGAAAAATCCAAAAAATGGCTGTTTTACGAGCATGCGTTGCGCAGTTGCTACGCATGCTCGTAACTTCATGAATTAGCTATATTTTCATGCCAGATTTTCAACATTGCCATTTTTCTACACCTCCTTGTGAACAGCACAGCTGTCATTTTTTACATGCTGGCCAAAATGTGTTTCCACACTTCAGGCGCACAATTCTGTGGTCACTTCGGGAAATCAGTGTTCTGGGTAGATTATGAAAATGACAGTGACACTGTTCATGAGCAGAGGTTCTACAATGCCTATGCTGAAAATTTGGTGACGATACTCCATAACTTGACTGTGTTACGAGCATGAGTTGCGCAGTTTGCACGCATGCTCGTAAGTTTGCGAATTTATAATATTTTCACTCCAGATTTTCAGCATTGCCATTGTTCTGCACCTCCTTATGAACAGTACAGCTGTCATTGTTCACATCCTGACCAAAATGTGTTTTCACAGTTCCGGCGCAGAATAGCGTGGTTGATGTGGAACATCCATGTTCCAGACACATTATGGAAATGACAGTGACACTGTTCATTAGCAGAGGTCCAAAAATGCCTATGTTGAAAATTTGGGGACAACAGTCCATACAATTAGTGTTTTATGAGCGTGCTTTGTGCAGTTTGCACGCACGCTTGTGACTTCGTGCATTTGTAATATTTTCACTCCACATGTTCAAAATTGGCATTTTTCCACACCTCCTTATGAACAGTACAGCTGTCATTTTACTTATCCTGCCTGAAATGTGTTTTCACACATCCAGCACAGAATCATATGGTCGCTGTGTGAAATCAGATTTTGGGGCAGTTTGAGGAACTGGCGATGACACTGTTTATGAGCAGATGTCCTAAAATGCCGATGTTGAAAATTTGGTGCGGAAAGTCCAGAAAATGACTGTGCTGCAAGAGTGCATTGCGCAGTTTTCACGCAGCCTTGTAACTTCGTACATTTGCAATATTTTCATGCCACATTTTCACCACTGCGTTTGTGCACAACTCCTTATCAACAGTACAGCTGCCATTTTTCACAGCCTGCCCAAAATGCATTCCCGCAACTGTGGTGCACAATGGCGTGCTCGCTGTGGGAAATCACCTTTTGGGACACATTAACAAAATCACAGTGCCACTGTTCATGAGGGAAGGTCCCAAAATACCTATGTTGAAAATGTGCCTAAAAAACTCCCACAAATAACTGGGTTACGGACATCTGCTGAGCAGTTTGTATGCATATTCATTGTTTCACCAATATTTCATATTGCCACTTCAGATTTTCAACATTGCCATTTTTTACATCTCCTCATTACAAAACAGTTGTCATTCTCCACATCCTGCCCAAAACTGTGTTTTCTCCCCTCTGTCACCAAATGCCACAGCCGCTGTGCAAAACCACCTTTCATCTAACAAAGTTATTGTGCCGCTTTTCATGAGGTGGCCTGACAAGCAGCCCATGTTGAACATGTAGAGTGAAACTACCACTACACGCCTATGGTGTTAGGGTTTCCAACTGCAGCACCCCATCCAGTATGGACTGACAGATGTCAGGACTGTGACTTGGGATCATCAGATGTAATGCTCATGCCATTCCACACCCCCCACACCCACCCTGCAGCCACGGACAGGCATCGTGGTGTGTCTTGCTCTGTTCGGCCACAAACTTTACCCCATGCTCCTATACTGCACCCACATCAGTGTATTTCCTTATGGAATGGGGTAAGTATTATGCCCAAAGACCCCTAAGCACAGCATGACACTTGTCAGTGTCTACAGGGTAGGGTGAGGTACAATGGCATGAGCATTATACCTGATGACCCAAAGGCACACCCCATTGCCTGTTGCTCTCTATAGGGTGGGGGTGGGGTTGGTGCCACTTCAATACTTCACTGCCATTCCTATTGTGTGCCTCTAGCTCCGCCACTGCCAATGCCAGCACGACAACATTCGGCCTTGACAAATGCTTGTTACTTTTTGTTATATTTTGTGGACGTACCTCTATAAACAAATAAGTCAATTAAAATAACAAAAAACAGTACAAATATTTTTATTTTTTTGACCGGGTAGGCCCACTGAGACTACTGGTCACTTTTTCAGGGGAGACCTGGGGGGGGGGTACAGATGGTATCCAACAGAAATTGAACCAGATTAAACTGCTGATGGTATTTTTAGTGAATGGGTAGGCCCACTGAGATAACTGGTCCCTTTTTCAGGGGAAACCCCAGGGGGAGGGGGTACAGATGGTATCCAACTGAAATTGAACCAGATTAAACTGTTGGTGGTATTTTGAGTGAATGGGGGAAATTTGGCCAGGACACCGGGGAAATTCCTCTACTTTTTTCAAGAAAAGTGTCATGGGATCCTTAACATCCACCTGAACAACTACACGGGATCTCAGTTTAATGTCTCATCTGAAAGACAGTACCTCAGGAGTGCAGCATCCCCCCTCATGATGCACTGCAATGTCAGTACTGTGATTTACCCCAAGTGCCTGGTGTGGGGTTAGAATCCACAATCTTTCGATCTTCTGGTCTCAAGAGGAGAGTATGCAACCTGCTGAGCCACTGATAATACTAATATCACCCCCCATTTTGGTTTTATAGTTCTGAACCAAACATAAACTTATTTAAAGAGGAGGTTGCACTTCATTTAATAACACCAAAAGAGGCTGTAGGTTGATGTATGGAAAGACTTTTAACTTCACTACATGTAGCACTATGCTACAGTAAGTAGCCTGATTTCATATAGTACAGAATGCTACTTTGCATAGTTCTCTGCTTGAGACACTATGCATCGTGGCATTTTGCTAGCAATAATGCTACTTTGCATAGTGCTACCAGTCAAAAACTTTATAATGGAACCTTTGGTAGTGAAGTTCCACTACTCATTCTGTATTTTATTTCTTTTAATTAAAAAAAAAAACACCTTTGACCTGCATAAAACATCCCCACTTCTACACCGTCAGCTCTCAAACAAGTGTGACCACCACCCCACCCTTGTTGCACCCAAATCCATGCTCCCTTCCGTTTCCCAGAGATGTTACTTTATAATAGTCATAGCTTGAGCCCATAATAAACCACCCTCCTCCCACCCTAGTGCCAAATTATAACTGTATTACCAACCCCCATCTCCACCCACCCCAGTCCTCTTCTACTGTATACATTAAATCAACACCTCAATCCCACCACTGAATGGCATCCAGAACCCTCCTCCCCTCTTCACCCACAGAAATGTATTTATTTATTTAGTGATTTGGAAAAGACCTTTGAGTGCAAGCTCTTTTACAAAGGTTCCACGTCATAGATTGCAAAACAAAGTACAATAGGAGAAAGCAAAGGTACAGTACAATGAATGATACAGCTTGGAATCAGAACTTAGAGAATAACTCAAAACATAGGTACAAGTTAAAATAAAAAGAAAAACACTTTATTAGGGTGGGGGTGTGGGTGGGAATAAGCAACCACAAAGTGCCTTGTCAGCAGTTCAGAGGGACGGGGATAGCTGGCATTGGGGTGAAGAAAGGAGGTACGAGAGAGAGAGGTATGTACTGCGGTGGATGTGAAGGGTGGGGGAAGAAGGGCAATAAGGTATTGGGAGAAATGGCGGGGAGAGGGGAGGCTGAGCAGAGAAGACATGCTAGAGTAAATGGTGGGGTGAGAGGGGGCATGGTCAGGCAGCCTGCATTAGTAGTGACTGTAAGGAAAACTCACGGGACTGGGAGTTGGGGGAAGGGTGGGGTGGCGGGCGCCAAAGGAGCATGATGCAAACTGATTGCTGAGGCAAGTCATGAGAAGGGACAGAGGAAGGGGGTATCTGAGGCCTGCCTAGTGCTTGTTGGGGGGCAGAGAGCAGGTGTGGCTGGTCTCAGGGGCAGATACACTTAGACAGTGTTACTAAAATAAGAAAATAAGAAAGAAAGCGCTTGTTGTGCGAGATCTATAAAAAAGGAAACCATGAAGCTGTGACCAGTTATCATCCCTAATTCATTCGCAATGAATGAACTGATGATGATGTTCTGATACAAACAGCTGATTGGTCACATTGGTCAGTCAATCAGCTGTTTCTACTACACGTCATCACCAATTCATTCACTGTGAGTAAATCAATGATGATGACTGGTCACCACTACAGGGGATGGTTTTCTCTTTTACAGGTCTTGAGCAACTGGCATATCCTTTCTTTTTTTCTTGAGTGGTGTGATTAGAAAAGGAGGAGGGTGATGGGTGCCAGTGGGTGGTCACATGGGGGGTGTTTAATGATTCAGTAAGAGAGGACAAAGATGAGTGGGGGTGTATTTAATGTATACAGTAGGAGAGGACTGAGGTTGGTGGGGTATAGGTTGGTAATTAATTAATTTATTTATTTAGCTTTCATTTACCAGGTAAGTACACTAGAAGAAAATGCATTTTCAAGCACAGCCCGGGAGAGTTATTTAGCAGGTAGCAACAAATGCAACAAAATATGTGAAACAGCAGATAATGAACAGTAAGTGCACAGTTACAAGCAGCAGCCAAAGAAAGGCAGTAGCATTGTACAAATTAATAATTCAGGTAATAAATTATAAACCAATGACAGACAATAGCAAGGTAATCAAACAATTATGGCCCTAGAAACAGAAAAAGAAGAAGAAGGATCAGCATTTAGATAGCACTTTTCATACAGATTGTATCCCAAAGCACTTTACAAACATTGCTAGACTGGTAGTGAAGTGAAATAAATTAGTGGGTGCAGAACACAATAAATGGAAATGTGAAGAACAGCAGTCAACAGGGGTAGTGCAACAAGTAAGAACTAGCATCACTCTCCGGGGTAAACAACATCAGTTTTTGGCAAGGAGCTGGAGGAAAGAAGCAGGGAAAAGAAGAAAGTATGCAGCACTGGAGGAGAGAGTGGGAAACCAGTGAAAGCACAAAGATTATGAGATGTCAGGAGTAGGAGATAATTAAATAACTCACTTTTAAAAGTAGAGTGAAACTGGCAGGCCATAAGGTGAGAGGGTAGGCCATTCCAGACTTGGAGCAAACTGTGCAAACTCCTGCTCACCCATTTTAGAGGAGTATTTGGGAACAGTTAAAAGGGCCTGGTCTTTAGGCTGCAGTAGGTAGGCAGAGTCAACAAAAGTAAACATAAAGGCCAGTGAGGCAGGTTTGGAGGACCTAATAGTTATCTATCAAGCAAGCACAGCAGAGGATGTAGAGACTCCAAGAAGGGGTGTGAGCCAGTTTAAATCAGAGTAAAGTGAGCAGTGGTGGGTGAGATGTAGAGCAGTCAGGGCTAATCTACACATGTTGTTATAGGCAACGTTCCATTTCAAAAAGCAGCTAGCACTGGCCTGGTAAAAGGAGGTAATCTTGTAGCATAGTCTGGGGAATAAGACACCCTGGGGGATGGCAACTCTTGCTGTGGGAGTGAGGGCATAGCAGATCCTGTACACAAGTCAAAGTTTGGTATTAATGGATTTACAGATGTTAGATATGTGCTGCAAGAAGTCCAGGGCAGGATCAAGTGTGACACCGAGGTATTTGAAAGAATTTGTCACAGAGACAAGGGACTGTTATTATTCCACACTGGGGTGATGAAAGGGTTGTTTTCTTATATGCTCAGTCTTCTACTATTATAAAGCAACTTAATAGTTAAACTGGGGGAGGAGGGGGTGGATAATATTAGGGTGGGGTCAGACTTCTCTGACAACTGATGGTGTGGGAGGGAATAGTTTCATGCAGCAAGAATGTGGGGTGTATTGTTTTTGTAAATTAAAAAGCAATTCACCACATGTGGGGCAGCAAAATCAGAAACTGTACTCCTCTTTATGTAGTGTGATGTTCTGACTTCTCCTGAACTCTGCATGTCAATTAATGCTTGCAACACTCCTAGCTCTAGATCCATCAGCTGCCCCCGATTTTATAAGCAAGGAATAATATAATGAATAGTGTAGGGGCAACCATACACAACAAGGCAATGTTTGAATTGTGGGGTTGAGATGACATCATAGGGATCTCCAGACTGAAGCTTGAGAGGTCCTGATGTTATCAAAACCCCGAGATGGAAACATAGCCTTGTTTGTGTTTAGTTGTGTATGTATAGTCACCTATATACTGTGTATTATAGTATATGGTTCCCTGAGTTAAAAAAAAAAGTTAAATTACTGAACGTTTAAGTTTCATAAGGTTTCATACCTTGTGTTCACACTCCACTAGCTGTCAGCAGCTCAGTCTGCTGGGAAGTCCATCAGTGTGGTTCTGTTCCTGTTGTGATCCTCCAAACATTAGAGGCAGCAGTTGATTATTAAACAAAAAAAAGGAAAGAAAACTGTAAAGTTTGTACGGTTTGGAAACACGGAGCTGACAACGGTGGCAGTCTGTGTTCAAACCATCTTGGTGTTGCTGCTTGCTGAGCGGTGCCACCATGTTTGTTTTATTTTTTTTTAACTGCTCTGTTTCCTCCAATCAGGTGCTGAATAGTGCACCGCTTATGAATATTCATTATGGAATGTGCACAATAACTTTCACAGCATGCACAACAATGTTTCAGCAGCTACTGATATTCATACATAATAAGCCCAAACATATACTATAATTATTATTGTTTATATGTATGCAATGCTTCATAGAGATATCCCACCCCCTCTTCCATCCAGGGTACCCTTTAAATTCCCTTTGGTAATCAGGCGGCCCTGCATGTTTTGCTGCATTGAACTCCACGGTGAATTGCTTTGCGACTCAGAACATGCATTCTATTCAGTATATCTTTTTGCAATGGATATGTTTTGTATACACTGGTTAAATGGCAGCCAACATTACAAGAAATTATTAATCTGGGCAATAGGCCCTCTATTTCACAAAACATTGTAATCTGCAGAAGACTGAGTAAAGACAGTAGTGCAGCATCTCATTGTGTGCGCGCGTGTGTGTGTAGGGGTGTGTGTGTGTGTGTGTGTGGGGGTGTGTTTGTGGGTGTGTGTGTGCGTGTGTGTGGGGGTGTGTGTGTGTGGGTGTGTGCATGTGTGCATGTGTGTGTGTCTGTGTGTGCGTGTGTGTAGGCTACTTGTTTCAAAGAAGACTAATGGACATAGGAGCCATCCCCATCCATCCACCTCATCATCTTCTGCCTTTAGCTCAGTTGGAGGTGCATGAGATCCATCATCCATAAACAATGGTAAATAGGGCCTTGAAAAAAAGGGGCAGGTTCATTTAAAAAAAAAACATAAACATGTCTTAATTTTGGGTGAAAAGGCATGTTAAACTGTTGGTAACCTTACTGCCTGCTACAGTGAAATTTATCTCTGACTATGTACTTGTAAGTGGGCACCTGAGGTGTTCAACAGCTACCTGTGTCAAAGAGAGTCAAATGGTCTTTTTATGATACCATTACAACTGTGGGTGGTCTCCTTATAGTGAAACATTCTCATCCAGATACTACTGCATCATTTTTTGTGCTGGCATCTCAGGCATCACTATGTCAGACAGTGACTTGCCATGCTTTTTTATCAAGCCATAGTCAGACTGTTATTCCCAGAGTGGTTGGTCATCAATGGATGTCTTTCTGGGGGATGCAGCAGCGCAGCACATTAGCAACAGTAGCACTAGGTCTCTGTTCACATGGAGACAAGACTAAATGAATCCTTGTAATGTTTGGCAGCAGCAATGGAAACACTTTGGGATACACCTTCTTCCCTTTCCTCCATCTGGCCTGTCAGTGGGACTTCAAAGGATGATGTATCTTCTTCTTGTACTGTACTTGTGCTCCTGGTCATCTTTTCTGCCACATGTATAGAGACCAGATGGATAAACCAGACTTTATAGGACTGCTGATCCTTGCTACATTCTCTGTCATCAAAGAATGTCTAAAATGTGCCCCTGAAGTCAGGGACCAAGACAGTAGCCAGGACACCGTAGTCAGCTCTATGCAGTTTTGAAATGCATGTGTCATTTCAGAATTGTGTTCTTATTATTCCTACTAGATTGACAGCAGTGGGATCTTGCTTATCTTTGCACTGAGCTTTCATACAAACACATCATAGGTCAATCGGCCATTAGGTAGGTACCTGACTTAGACCAGCTCCATCAGCACTTATCACCTGTGTGACCTCCTCAAATTGCTTCAGTACAGTATAGATGGTTTCTATCTGGCAGCACTGATGTGGGCTGACATTTGCCTTTCCCTTGCCAGTACCATGCACTACTGCATAATGGCAGATAGCTTTGTGGTATATTGGTAGCCACTGCATCATGTAAAAGGTGATTTCCACCTTGTTACCACATTGTTTCCTGTAGTGTTGGTGGGGGTGGAGTCCACTGCTAAATATTTCATAACTGCTTCTGTGCCATCTCAGAATGGCTAAAATGACCACAGAACTTTTTGTTCAGGCCTGCACTAGTCTGCACAGTAATGCCTTCCTCATCTAGGAATCCGGAGCTACCAGATTTATACAACAATCAAAACATGGCATGTGTATAATTTCCACTGTCAATGGCCTTTACAGTGTTCTTTGCATTATCTGATGCCATAAAACCTGATACTAATGACTGTGGAGTCAACCACCCATCAAAGTTATACTGAAAGAAGTGAAACTGCTTTTTACATTCATTGTCAAAGTCAGCAATACATAAAGCTGCCTGCATGCAGAGTTTGGAGTGCCTCAGTGACTTTAAACTTCTGCTACTGCTGCATTTGGCACTTAACTCAAAGGAAGAAGAGAAGAAGGAAGAGCTGAAACTGACCCAATGGACAGTCACTGCCATGTAATCAGTAGTTTGACCACTGATCTATGTGTCAGTGGTGATGTGATCTGAAGGCACAAATAATGCTTTCAGTTCATGTGAGACAGTCTTGTAGCTGTGGTTCAAATCCGGAAAAAGTCACTGTGGAAAAGTAGGTACAGCTATGCTCTTGATACCTTGGCACTGCAATGTTGTATTAGTGATAGGAAACCAGCATCATTCACAAATGAAAATAATAGCAAGTCAGTGGCCAACATTTCCATAATTGCTCTTGTTAACATTTTCATCTAGGGCTTGTTTGCGTTATATTTCTGGCTCATTTCCAGGGACTCAACCAATGACAGTTGAGAGTTTTTTCCCCCTGAACCTGACTGCTGACTTCTACTTTTTCTGTCCTGGGGGGGGGTGGAAGTGGCTATGGACTTGTGCCCCCTTGGAGGCATGGGAGTTAGTGGGCTTTTTTTTTTGTATTATCTCTTTTACCTCCTACATGGTCCACTTAAACCTCTCCTTCAGGCTCGCCAAGGCTGCTCTGATCCATCTGCCTCCGAGCCTCCGGTCCCTCATGGCAGCCACCCCCAGGGTAACCCGGCTTAACCCTTCACCGGATGGGTCCCCCTCCTCCGAGGGGGAATGCGCCAGCAGGCCAGCACTACACTTGGCCCCGGGGTGCTGCTGGGATGGAGGACTCAGCAAGGAAATGAATGGCACCAGAGGGCTGGGCAACCATTATCTGACTGACGTGAAGCAGTATTTCCGCTTTTCTGGTGCGTTCCCTCCAGCATGCGTCTGTAGTGCTCTTGGTCTCCACCAGAGGCCACTACAGTGTGACATCAACCCACTAACCCACCCCAGGAGAGAAGAGCAGTCCTATGACGCTCAATCCTCTACTTCCCCTGCAAGCCCCCAGCATCCAGAGTCTGTTCCCAAACCCGGGTTGCCGGTATGGGTCGAGGTAAGGTGCCAGTGCCTCAGCCCTCTGTGCCACCAGGCTGGCTTGTCAGTGGGCTTTAAGAACTTGTGAATGGAAGATGCTGGAGATGTGCTTTGGCTGCCACTTGAAGGACTCTCCTCCTCTTCCCTCAATACCCAGTCCCTTGATGTTTTCTTCCACTACCCATCAGCATCATCATTAGCAGCTTCACTGCCTGCTAGTGCTGCTGCTGCTGATGCCATGCACTGGCATGCTTTCCCATGTTGAGATCTGTGGGATTTCAGCTAATGCCTTTCATGGTCGATGTTTTCAGACTTGTTGCCTCTTCACCCTGGCTCGGCTTGTGCTTACATGAAAAGCACACTACATGTCTCCATGATTCTTTGTCCTCTTAACAGAAATATCATACCACCATCACTGGTTTGATTTTTACTGCTGGCATTCTCTGCTGTTGCCTATGGGGTGGACTACCATTTTTCTTGTCCACATCACCCTTCTTCTCCTTCAACACCAGTTTTAAGGGTCAGAGAAAGGTTCTTCTTCTGCCCCTGCCATGTGTACTTTTAGCACTGGTATTCTTTCAATATCTTTTATGTCTTTGCCTGCTGTTTCATGCTGTTTTTTCCAGACGCTTGCTTTGCCCTTCTCATTTTGGGGATGTTTATTTTGTTTTGTTTTGTTAATTTTTGTCAAAACTTTTTTTTTAATCTCTTATGTGCACCTGCCCCATCTGTTCTACCGCCTCCTCCTCCTCGTCCTCCTCCCCAGGACTGCTAGTGCTGTTAGGTTTATCAGGTATATAATCATGATTTGTGCCTCTGTCCCTAAGTTCAGCCAAATCCCTTTGCTCCTCCTTCTCCACTGCCAGTATCACTATCTGTTGCACCCCTTTTTTTCTACTTTTTTTTCTATGATTTCATGGGTTACAGCCATTGCAGTGCCACTGCAAGTGGTTACTACAGGGTGCAAAACTTTATGGACTGCTCCCCTACTGTCTTCTACATTTCTATTTCCCGCTGATTCTGAGAACCTCTGCCCAAACCCAGTCTGCTTTCCTTTTTCTTTGATGTGACTGGATGATTCCACCATCCCAACACCTCCTTGCCCTGTCTGCTTCTTCATTTCTTAAAGCTTCCTCCCCTAAAAATGGCTTTTTTATTTTTATTAATTGCGTCTTTATTGATTTTAAGCTGTAATTTAACAGCTTGGAATATGAAAACAGAAGGATGATAAGCTGTTTGTATTTTGTTTTTATTCTTATAGGATGCCACCAAGATGCAAACTAGCAATGGCCAGGCAATGCCAGGCTGCCATATGGTACATACTAGATGCCCACTGCCCAGATCACACTACAAAAGAGCAGCTCAGGATAATATAAAAAAAAGACTGTTGTTGGATAATTGATCTATGGAATGGTTGGCTGGCAGAGGTAGTAGGTGCCAAAACCATAAATGGCTTTAAACAGGCTGAGATAAAGCCATGGGTATAGTAGCTCTTCAAATGAATGAGGAAGGGGGAAAACATGGAGAAAAATAAGGACAGTAGGGTAAGCAAAGACTCCACTGGGACAACAGGCCCGGGGTATAAAAGGATAACATTGTTTGCAAACGTATTTCATTGAAAAGTTTCAGACATATAAACATGCAGATAACAGTATCATAAATTGTACATTTGGCAGAAGGTACAAGGTATGAGTCAGTGGATCAAAGACCCACATGCATTATCTACAGAGTATTATAATTAAACTTTATAATTAAACATTTATTCAATGGTCAATATCTTACAATATAGATTCCCAAGTTTTAGTTTCCTAGGCAATGGGATCTTATTGAGAACTGCATTGTTCACTATCTCTAGTTCATCAAGCATTAATTACACCTTGTTCTATTGCTTCCATTGAAGACTTCCAGGTTTTATCAAAAACAGATTCTTGCCCCAGCACTGTCAGCTGTATCTTTCTCTTTTCATGCATAGTAATAAACTGTTTAGCCAGTGGAATGTAGTAGGGGGAGTATCGCTAACCAGGTGTTGTGCAATAGCTTTTCTTGCATTAACCACAGCAATATTCCACAGCCTGTGCTCCCTTGAAGTCCCAGCACTTTTGGGCTTTGCTTCCAGCATAAATTCCAAAGGTGAGTTTTGGTTGGGTTATTTGCAGGATTTTCTGCATTTGTTCTGGCTGAACAACAGGACACAGAAGGTAATAGCAAATGGAGTCCACTCTGAAGAAAGGGGGGTTAATAGTGGGGTACCACAGGGTTCAGTACTGGGTCCAGTCCTTTTTAATGTCTCTATAAGTGACATTGCAGATGGACTGGAAGGAAAAGTATGCCTCTTTGCAGATTACACAAAGTTGTGTGGAAAGGATGAGAAGGGACTTGCAAGGTTAGAGAAATGGTCAGAAGATGGCAGCTTGGATTCAATGCAAAGAAGTGCAAAATAATGCACCTGGAAATAAAACCTAGGGAAGAGAGTACACAATGGGGGGGAAGGTAGTAACAACAACAAAAATGTATAGGGACCTGGGGGTAATCATATCAGATAACCTTATGGTTGGCAAGCAATGTGAGAAGGCAGTAGGGAGGGAGGACTGCGGGATATTGAGATGTTTATGGAGAGGCATCACCAGCAGTAAAAAGGAAGTTGTTATCCCTCTGTACAGACAGTTGGTGAGACTGCATCTGGAGTACTGCATCCAGTTCTGGAGACCCCATCTCTGCAAGGACACAGACAGAATGGAGGCAGTCCAGAGGAGGGCAACTAAAGGGGTGCAGGCTCTGTAAGAGAAGCCATACGAGGAGAAACTAAAGGAGCTTAATATGTATACCCTTGAGGAAAGGAGGGAGAGGGGGGACATGATAGAAACTTTTAAGTACCTCAGTGGAATCAACAAAGTCCAAGAGCGTAGCATCTTTCAGAAAAAGAGATGTGCAAGAACAAGGGTACACAATTTGAAGACAGAGGGGGGATGGCTCAGGGATAATGTGAGGAAGTATTGTTTCACAGAGAGGATGGTGGACACATGGGACTGCTTTCCTAAGGAGATTGTTGGGTCTAAAACTGTGGGAGAATTCAAGAATGCATGGGACAGACATAAGGCAATTCTTGTGGTGGGGTAGGAAGAAATAGGCTGTTGGTTAACTAGGATCTGCAGCTTATCCTATAGGTAGAGAAATGGGCAAACTAGGTAGGCCAAGTGGTTCTTATCTGGCATCAAAGTCTATGTTTCTATGTTTCTATGTCCATGCATATTATACCAGAATGGAGCCACGTTAAGGCATAACAGGGCCATATACACAAAATCACCCACACCAATATTGCACCTATTACACATCAGGTCCCTGTCTAGGTTGAATCTATGCAGTTATAAAGGTGGTAGATATGCTCTATATAGGACATAGAGCTGTATTCTATGCAATTTATGGATCTAGATAGTGATGGACATGACTGATAGCAGCTTTGCAAGTTGCATTATCAATGGTAATGCCTAGATCCCATTACCAGTCTGCTTTGGCCTTAATTTGAGGAGTATGGATAGCACCTAGTATAATCTACAGATACTAGTTAAGATATATGTGTTAGGCTGTGGTTTACAAAAAAAATGTTTTAATTTGTGACAACAAGGGAATAACATTTTCTAGATATTGTCTGATGTGTACATAGGCAAAGAAATCCACTGACCTTATGCAATATTGCAGTTTGAGCTCAGGGAAGGGTTTAAGAAAACCTCCATAATAAAGATTACTAACAATCGTCACCAGCTTTCCCTCAGCAAAGGAATGCCTGATGTATAAATACATTATAGCCTTTTTGGTCTGAAAACTTGTATGTAGAGCGGCATTAAGAGACAGTCCCCTATTGCTGCCAATACATTGATGAGCACCTCTCCATATTCTAACCATGTGGTGTGTGAACAGATTGGACATCCTGGGAGCTGATCGTTTTCTGAGACTTGGGGATAAAAGTCCCTGTAGCAGTCTACCGGTTAGAGACTCCTCCATTAGCTGCCAGGCAGGGATAAAGCCTATGACAGGAGTCTGGAGAAATGCCAGCTGTGCAGATCAACAGTAATAGTCAAAGCAGGTTAATGCCAGACCTACATCCTTCACATGCATTTGTAACATGTTTCTTTTTATTCTGGCAGCTTTCCCTCCCAAGGGAAACCTCTGTACTATACTACTAAGTTGTTTAAAGGGTGCAGGGTCATAATGTCAGAAGCACTAACCGTGTGGCAAACAATGTTGCAAGCAAAATGACATCTGCTGCAATAACGTAGAGAAAAACAGTGACCCTCCAAAACACAATGCACACCATAGAAACTAATGGACCCTTTTTATTTTTGTGGGGGACTCCACCCTCACCCCCAACTCTGATATTGGGATGATTCACCCCCCACACCTCCAGGACTTAAAATAATCAACTCCGAGGGGTTGTGGACTTCAGGGATGGGGAGAAGATTGTGGGGGACTCCTTTAAAAGAAAAAAGTAGTAACACAAGGAGACCTAGGGAGAACCAAACCATGGTCCCAGGTCTCCAATCCTGCAATGTGCTGGTGCCTTAGTCACTCAACCACAGGAGTGGCTCGACCAGGCACCACACACATGGCAACTTCAGCCCTTCAAAGTAACAGCATAGAGTGACTACTGTAGTGGTAATACCCTACTGCTATTATACCCCTGTCGCTCTAAATGCTTTTGCACTTTGCACAGCATGGGATTTGCAGCGTTCTTCTTGAAGCACTATATTGACGCAGTATCATTTAAAGAAGAATTCTGGGACCCTAGCAGGCATGTTTTGAAATAGATACATGCATTTTGGAAGGATATTTTTCTTGATGGTGTTGATTCTTCCTCTGTGACTAATAGGCAGCCCCTCCCTGCTCTTACAGTCTCTGCATATATTATCTAAAAGTAAGGAGTAGTTGTTTCTGTGTAGGTGAGTCACTTTATTAGTGATATGAACACCCAGATATTTTAGGGAGTTAACTACTTTCGGTTACTGTGAAAGATTAGGCAGCAAGCCAGAATCTGCTGTACACAAAGGTAACAGCTAGTTTTTTGTCAAATTACTTTTATAGCTGGCAATGTACCCATATACTGTCAATATGTCTTGCAAAGTGAGCAAACCTTATTGGGTATCTTTTAAATATACTAGTAGGTCATCAGCAATCTAGACAACCTTGTATGTTAAGCTTACTACCCGCAAACCCTCCAGATGTTGACCGCATCTCAACACTGCCACCAAAGTCTCTGATGCCATCACATACAGAAAAGAAGAGAGAGGGCAACCCTGCCTCATGCCCCTCATTAACTGAAAAGGCTTAGAGAGCACACCATTCACCAATATTTGAGCTGTTGGTTGATTATAAAGGGCCTTAAAATCCATTGAAACATGTCATCTCTGATACCAAACCTCTACAAGGCCTCGAATATATACCCTGACTCCACACAGTCAAAGGTCTTTTCAGTGTTTAAACTGAGAATAGCAGCATTTTCCCCCTTAATCCTCCCAGCCCAGTGCCAAACCACATTTAACATCTTTCTGACAGTGTGTTACCTTGTCTATGTTTTACAAAACATGTTTAGTCTTCATGTGTTATGTTGGCCAAGACTGTCTCCGGCCTATCTGCCAAAACGTGAGCAATAATTTGTAATCAGACGTTAATAATGAAATTGACCTATAGGATGAACACTGCTGGGCATCTTTCCCTGCTTTGGGGAGAACAACAATGGTAATGGACCACATGGAGGGGGACAATATTCCAGTTGCCAGACATTCTTTGATCATGATAAGAGAGGTTCTAGTAAGTCATCTTGGAAGCAATAGGGAAGCCATCTGGACTCAGGGTCTCTCCCCTATTAAGATGCTTAATAGCCTTCTTAACCTCATCTCCCTGAATCGTTGCATTAAGAGTTTCCATTTTCCTCATCTATAGTGGGGAGGGCCACCTTATCCAAACTTTCTTTAGTTTGGGCATCCGTGGGAGAAGACTCAGTTGTAAATAATTCTTTATAATATATTCTAAAACTATCATCAATCCCAAAGTCTGCGAGTGTCTTCTCTCCTCTCATATTTTTGATTTTTGCTACATTTTTGCCCCTTCTCTACTCTTTAATTGCCAGGCTAACCATCTCCTTCCAGAATCACCTTCAAAATAATTACTAGCTTGGGTTAGAAGCAAAGCCCACTCAGTTCTGTCACTGTGGGCTGTGCTGTATTCCCATTTTAAGTGTTGAAGGGCCTAGTATCTCTTTGCTGTGGGGTGTGCCATATGGTCCTTCTCCATCCTGGTAATTTTGGTTTCAAGGTCAATTAGCTGTTGATCATTTGTATGCATTTTGTGTGCTGCATAAGAAGATATAGCACCTCTTGTGAACCACCTTCAGGGCATCTCATCTCATGGCAGCAGAGATTTGTCCAGGTGGATTGTTGGCAAGATAATCCTTTATCTGCTCATTTACAAATATCTGAAATCTTCATTTTTAAGTAAAGTAGGATCTAATCTCCAACCCCTATGACCACTAGAAGAGCGCCTCCAGTTGTGCGCCTCACAATTCATTCGCCACTCTGGCAAAGCATGGTTCTCATGGAGACACCCGCAGTGGAGACCAAGGAGGATGCTGGGAACCTCCACAATGAAGACCCACAGGAGGGTGGCCAGGACCCACAGGGAAGTAAACAACTCCTGGTGGGGACTCCTATTAGGGGTGGTAGAACTGGGTGAGGGAGGGGAAAGGGAGGTAAGGTGCCTGTCTGGTGCCATGGCTTGAGGGACATGAAACAAACTCTGGATTGTGGGAGAAGCTGAAAGGGGGAGTGAGTTGGATGTCATTATCCACCTAGGGATGAATGACCTGCTGTGAATGGGATCAGAGCAGTACAACAGGAGTTTGTGGAGTTGTGGGAGGGCTCCTAGGCTGGCAGCACACACCTGCAACTTTCTCGGAAGTGCTACCTTCTATGGGATGGATGAGGGATAGTGCTCTGCACCATGGGATTCAAATGACTGGTTGAAAAACTGGTACAGAGCTCAGGGATTTGGCTTCATTGGGGACTGGGGTTCCACCTGGAGGGATGCAGGCCTATACAGGTGTGATGATCTGCATCTATCCAGGAGAGGAACCAGGATCCTAGATGATAGGTTTAAATGCCTCACTGACAAGCATTTAAACTAGCCAAGGGAGGCACTGAAAAGGAGAAGGAACCTCACCACCTAAAAATCAGGTAGTTAGTGAGATAAACACCAAGATAGCGCAGTCGATAGGGAGAAGGGCAGTGGTAAATGGAGAAAAGGCAAAGGCAGTAAGGACAGGGATGGGGCAAAAAGAAAAAAGCCATAAAAAATGGAGGGTAATGATTAACAATGCCTGTAGTCTAGGTAAAAAGCTCCCCGAAATGGTGGCCTTGATGGAAGAGGGATGCCTGGATATTGTGGCAGTCACAGAAACATGGTACACAGAGAACAATGACTGGGATGTCAACTTACCAGAGTACACAATCTACAGGAGGGACAGGGAGGGAGGAGGAGGAGGAGGAGGAGTAGCTCTCTATGTAAGGGAAGGGATCAAAGCAACTGAACTAAATGGTAAACACTGAGGAGAGAAGGCACTGTGGGTCACCCTGGAGACTAGAAACGGCTCCACAATCCGCACAAGGGTTGTATACAGATCCCCATCTCAGGGAGGAAATGGACAAGGAATGACAGAAGGCATCCTTGGATGGTAAAGAAAGGAGATTGCTGATGGGGGACCTGAATATGCAGATGTTAAGTGGAGCACCTTGCTGCAGCCACATCCAAGAGCAGGACCATTCTCAATGCTCCCGCGGGGCATGCCTCAAACAGGCTAGTTTTGGAACCCACTCAGGAGGGAGCAATCTTAGATCTGGTACTCTCAAATGGGGATGGAGAGGGATCTCTGATCTTGAAGTGGGTAGCCATCTGGGAACAAGCGACCACTAAACAGTGTGGTTCACGATAAACTTAGCTGTAGAGTCAAGCCACACAAAAGTGAAGGTACTGGATTTCAGGAGGCCTGAGTTCATCAAAATGGGAGAGTGCCTCAGAAAAGCACTAGCAAACAGGCAAGAAGGTGGGGTGGAGAAACAATGGGGAAGCATCAAAACCACCATCACAGAGGCAACAAGCCTTTGTGTGAAGCAAATAAATCAAAATGAAAGAAAAAAAACACTATGGTTCTCAAAAGGAGTGGTAGGGAAGGTAAGGGAGAAAAAGATAGCATTCAGGAAGTATAAGGAAACACAGAAGGGTCAGGACTGAGAACTGTGCCAGTTAAAGCAGAAAAAAGTGGGGAAGGCAGTCAGAATAGCAAAGGCCCAAACCAAGGAAAAGATAGCCAACTCAGTTAAGAAGGGGGATACAACCTTTTATAGGTACATTAGGGAGCAAAGAAAGACTAAGGCGGGGATATTGAGGCTGAATAAAGAGGAGGGTGGTTGGGCAGATAGCGACAGTGAAAAAGCAGGGATACTGAACTGAATACTTCTGCTCAGTATTCACAATGGAAAAGCAGGGGGAGATACCTAATCCAGTCAATAGAAGCACTCTGGATGGGGGGGTTGATATTAGTCCTTTTGCAGAAGAAAGGGTTCTGAAAGAACTCTTAAAACTGAAAGTGGATAAAGCAATGGGGCCTGATGGTATTCACCCCAGAATTCTAAAAGAACTAAGGGAAGAACTAGTAACACCACTGACTACCCTTTTTAATAAATCATGGGAGGATGGTGTGGTACCTGAGGACTGGAGGAGGGCAGTTGTGGTTCCCCTTCACAAAAATGGGAGCAAGACAGAGGCAGGAAACTACAGACCTGTGAGTTTGACCTCAGTGGTAGGGAAAATGATGGAATCACTTCTGAAGGAAATAATTGTTGAGTTCCTAGAGTGGGGCACAGGACCTAAGACAGCATGGATTCACAGCAGGAAGGTCATGTCAGACAAATCTAATTGATTTCTCTGGCTGGGTGACCAAAGTAGTAGACCAGAGAGGGGCTGTGGACATGGCCTACCTAGACTTTAGCAAGGCATTTGACACAGTCCCTCACAAAAGATTAATAAACAAATTAGCCTGGGAGTGGGTCCCAGGGTTGTAGCCTGGTTAAAACACTGGCTGGACAACAGGACACAGCGGGTAATAGTAAATGGAGTCCACAGTGAAGAAAGGGGCTTACTAGTGGGGTACTGCAGGGTTCAGTACTGGGGGTCCTTTTTAATGTCTTTATAAGTGACATTGCAGAGGGACTGGAAGGAAAAGTATTTCTCTTTGCAGATGACACAAAGATCTGCAACAGGGTTGATACGCAAGGTGGGGTGGAAAGGATGAAAAGGGACTTGGCAAGGTTGGAGGAATGGTCAAATGTATGGCAGCTGAGATTCAATGCAAAGAAGTGCAAAGTAATGCACCTGGGAAACAAAAACCAAGGGGAAGAGTACTCAGTGGGGGGTGAGATACTTACAACAACAAAAATGGAAAGGGATCTGGGGTAGTCATATCAGATGACCTAAAGGTGGGCCAGCAATGTGAAATGGCAGTAAGGAGGGTTGGGGGGATGCAGGGATGCATAGGGAGAGGCATCACCATAGAAAACAGGAAGTTGTTGGCCCTCTGTACAGACCATTGGTAAGACCACATCTGGAGTACTGTGTACATTTCTGGAGACCCCAACTCCACAAAGACATAGACAGGGCAGAGGCTGTTCAGAGGAGGGCAACCAAAATGGTGCAGGGTTTGCACCAGAAGACATATGAAGAAAGACTAAAGGAGCTTAAGATGTATAGCCTAGAGGAAAGGAGGGAGAGGGGAGAAATGATAGAAACGTTCAAATACCTCAAGGGAATCAACAAATTCCAAGAGGGTAGCATCTTTCAGAAAAAGAGGTGTGCAAGAACAAGGGGGCACAATTTGAAAGTAGAGGGGGGACAGCTCAGAGGTAATGTGAGGAAGTATTTCTTCACAGGGAGGGCTGTAGATGCATGGAACGGCCTTCCTGAGGAGGTCATAGAGTAAAAAACAGTGGGGGTATTCCAGAATGCATGGGACAGACGTAAGACAATTCTAGTGGGGGGTAGGATGAAGTAGGCTGTTGGTTAACTAGGATCTGTAGCTTATCCATTAGGTAGGGAAATGGGCAGACTAGGTGGGCCAAGCAGTCCTTATTTACGTTCAAATTCCATGTTTCTATGTTTAAAGAGAGAGAGACACACACAGACAAGGAAGTCATCTGTGATGGCCATTGCGCCATGCATAATTGAACTGATGTTTGGGAGCATTCCATGAGATACAAGGGCATGGTCTAGATGGGCATAACTATTTGCTGAATGAGAGTAGTGAGTGTACTCCCTACCCTTAGGGTGCAGGTGCCTTCATGTGTCTACAAGTCTGTTATCTGGCATCAAATGTCTTAGTTCTTCAGCCTCTTGGATTTTGTCCCTCCCACCCTTAAAGTATGATCCATAATGCTAACACACAGTTAAATTCTCCACATACTATCCAGGGCCCCTCCACACTAGACATTTTCATTGTGAGTTTATTAAAGAAATCATGTGAGTCAAAATTCCGACCATAAATGGATCCAATTGCTATTTTTTGCCACAAATTAAATTGAATTTGCAGCAGTATATAGCATCTCTCTGACTTGTCCAGGCAGGCCTGGGTAATGGTTCCTGGGAATTGAGGTCTAATCCATATGGCTGCTCCCCTTGGCTTCAAGGTGAAGTATGAGCCATACCATTCTCCACCCAATTTTTTAGCTATGTGACTACTATCCCTAGCCATCATATGTGTCTTTTGGAGACATAGAATATCTGTACGAAGACTTTTAACCTTTCCAATATGTTTTCCTTTTAGTATGTGTTGTTAAGCCATTGACATTTCATGAACAAACTTTTAGATTCTCATCCACTCCCCCTCTGTGTGTTATAAATTCATGTACCCCTGCATCCTGAAAAAGCAAGTTGAAGCTAAGTTTTATAGCAGATATTAATAAACAATAAGTAGAACAGTAAAAATACAATTCCAACATTGAAAAACCTTTACCCCTCACACCTTCCTGGTTACTTGGTAAGGCGCTCCATAACAAATAAACTTGATTAAAACATGAAACAGGGTCTGCTCCATGGCTCCAAGTGATAGGTGTTCACTCTGCATGCTGCCAGACTGGGTTTGTACCCCGGGCCTGGACATCAGGAGTAGAGTCTGGCAGGGAGGGAGTTTACAGCATCCTATGAACTCTTCTCATCGGGGGGACAGGTCCTGGACAGCTGTTTGATGGCTGCTGGTGGTGGCTAGTGGTTGGTGTTCTTGTCAGTGTGTGGCCTCGATGTGCCTGCTGAATTCCCCCAACCCCAGGACACTGTCGCGGCCAGACCATTTCATAGGAGTGAGGGGGCCGGAGAAAAAATAGGAAAATTATCCACTTGGCTGACGGCGGCCAGTCCCTGCACACCATGAAGCCCAGAAGTGTCCATACTGACCCCAACTATGCCTGGGATACAGTTGGATTACCCGCTGGTGATTCTCCTCTCCTGGTTCCCTTCCACAGGGGAGGGGCCCTCCCAACAAAGGGATATCTCGGGTTACCTGGGTTGTGGCAATAATGGGGCACCTGATGGTGAAGAGACATGGTGGCGTGGCGGGGCATAGGCAGACTGGAAGAAGTGTGATTGAGGACTTGGAAGGAGCAAAAATAAAAAACATGAAACAGGTCCCATAAAGTATCCCCCCCCCCCCACAGATAACTTTTTTCCCTGTGGTGTGAAGTCCCACCTAAGGCAAGACTAAGGTCCAAAGGAGCAACATGTATGCAACATAGCATATTTTGTCTGTTACCCCCATGGTTGCATAAAACATATGCATCTTCCACTGTAGTTGATTGATGGTTAACTATTGGATGGCTAAGTACCTCAAACTCTTATATTGTTTACTAAGAACTATAATAAATGATAACGACATGCAGTCTGGTAGCCATATGACCTCCTCAAAAAAAAAAGATGAGGTGGGGTCATGGATTGATTGAACATAGCTCCAATGATATTATATTATAGCTATTAAGGGGCTGTGATAACACACATTTGAAATCTGCATCTAATAGATACTAATTGGTTTCCATAGTGCATCAACTTATTAAAATATTCATAAAATCTAGTATTCTATTGTTTAGTGTGCTGATCTAGCTAGGGACAAACTCATCTCATTCGAAGAGTATATTTACTCAGAGTTCAGGCAACTCCTATTGTTTAAACCAGTTAATGAGTGTTACCTTAATCACCTCTCATAATGGTAAATGCATTGCTAAATGAGAAAGAGATTGGACACTCAAGTCACCAGTTTTCCCAGGAGATTGATCACCCCTGAGAGTCAGCAGTTACCCCATGTTTGGCTGTCTCCTGTCAAGGAACTCCCCATAAAACCTTAAGCACAGTTGTAACTGACAAATGTACCAGTAACAGTGAAATGTTATATATAATTAAACAACAATTAACTTCATTTAAATCTTCACAAAGCTTTGTGTGTATAGTGCAGAGGCACCGAGGTGTGCCTTGGACTCTTCGGCCCCAAAGTTCACCCCATTCTCCTATACTGCGCCCATCTCACTGTATTTCCTTATGGAATGGGGTAAGCATAAGGCCCAAAGACCCCATGGCACACTGTAACACTTGTCAGAGTCTGCAGGGTAGGGTGTGCTGAAATGGCATGGCCATTATGCCTGACAACCCAAAGGCACACCCCAATGCCTGTCAGTCTCTGCAGGGTGGTGGTGGGGTTGGCTTCAAGTTCAATACTTCACTGCCATTCCTATTATGCATCTCTCTAACTCCTACACTACCAATGCCAATGCCAGCAAGCAAACATTCGCCATTGACAAATGCTTATTATACTTGCAAATGTCTGTCTATGGGTCTCGAGGTTTTTGCTATAATCCTGAAAAACTGAAACCTGACCTCCTTCCACTTTGATCAGACCCTGTGCTCGAGCAGCTTGAGGAACCATCTCCTTTTTAGGAAACCTCAGATACTTGATCAGATAGTGTCTTGGTTTATCCCCCGGCTTGGGCTTGAGGCCAGTGCAGTGGGCCTGCTGTATCCTGTAGTTCATCACTGCTGGTTCAATTCCCAGTTTTTCAATGATAAATTTTTGCACCATTCTGCCACCTTCCTTCCCCTCCAAACCTTCTGATAAGCCAATTATTCTTATGTTCCAATGCCTGGCTCAATTTTCCTGGTCTTCTGAGCAGGCAATCAGTTTTGCAACTTGTTCAATTATTACTCTTTTAAATCTGTCCATGTCCACTACTGTGTCTTGCAGGTCACTGATCTGACACTGAGCTTCATCCAGTTTAGTGCTATGGGCAGCACAGCTTCTGCTAGCCCACTAACTACAGACTGTATATAAGCTACCTGGGTAGTTAGATTTTCAAAGCCAGCTCTGACTTCTTGCTGGAGGTTGGTGATCAGGGCTGGCAAAGCTGCTATTGCTGGATCTTGTGAGCTCTGATCTTGGTGCCTTCCGAGGCTGCTAATTCAGATCTGGTGAGGCCCTTTGCCAGAACCATTGCAGGTTTCCCCTGTCCTTCAAATTGAAGGGTAGATTTTTTTTTTAGATTACTGCATCACCATCTGACCTGTGGTGTTGCCCATTGTCTTTTTTCCATTCTCAGGAGCCTTTTGAATATCAAATGTTGTCATTAAATGCAGGTGCTTGGGGCAGCCCAGCTAATGTGCTTCCACCAAGTTTGTCAGACAGGCAATGCCCCCCAGGATAACATAGGTTAACCAGATGGACTGTCACTCATTTTTTGCCATCGTCATCAATGTTTCTATGTTTCAGTAGGAACTGCAGCAACATTTGGGAAAGGGATGACTGGCAGAAGAAAAAAAAACATTTTATTTTAAATTTATTATTGGATGTGACAAAGGTGCCAAATAGAGGTGGTCAGGCACTGGCAGACTACCAACTGGAAAAAAATTGCTGCCCACTGCCCAGATCACACTGCAACAGTAAAGCTCAGGACAGCACACAGACTGAATGGCAGCTTGGAGAAATGTTGAAGACTGACAGATTCTATGTGTGGTACATAGCTCAATGCTTGTGATACATTAGAACTGAAAAAGATATGGTTGGTGCTTAGATACGTTTAAACTGGATTGGTAAATAGATCAGTGTTTGTAGTATGTAGGAACTGAATGATGTGGTTGGTGCTTAGATACGTTTGAGCTGGATGAATATAGTTGATGACAGAGTCTTGATCTTTGGCCTTTCTCTATATCCCACCTTTGGCATGATACTAGGTAAGTGTAGGTTTGAAGGCCCAGCACAAAGTGAGATATGAATATAAGAGAAGGAGGAGGTGGCAGGGGAAGATGGAGGGCAAGTGAGACTCACTAAGCAGAGGGGGTGTTAGCAGCAAACTTATGTAGATGATGGGGAGGTGCTATTTCCCCCACATACTATAGAACCACAGGCTACAGCCTTCCAGTATAGTTGATGATAGAGTTTTAATCTTTGGCCTTTCTCTATACCCCACCTTTGGTGGGATGCTAGGTAAGTGTAGGTTTGAAGGCTCAAAGAAAATTAATTACCATCATGATTACCTCTTCCAGCTCTGGAAAGTGTGGCCAATAGTACACAGGAGAGGAAAAAAACCCTTTGGGGGAAACCTCTGAGAACTCATGGTTACTGACCTGCCTGTCCTCTGGGCATATTGAAAGGAGAGTAATCCTAGTTGGCTAAAGTACTGACTTGTTTTCTTAGTACAAGATCCAGGTTGCTGGTAGTAGAGATATATCCTAATTTGATTGTGAGCAGAGTAATCCTGGAGAACAAGGTACTGGTGGATGAAGGGTCCAACATAGAGAGAAGATTGCATAAGAGGTTGGATAAGCCAAGTCCCAATATCCATAGGAGAAGAAGGTGAAGCATATGTTCTACCAGGGAAACCGAGACCGCCACGTGGGTCGGCTGAAGTGACGAGAGTATGCATTTTGAGCAAGCAGCCAGGCCCTGTGCGGGGCAAAGTAGGGATAATGGTAGACCTGATGTGGACTGCCATTGGGTAGAGTCCTGTAGAGACTGCAATCCCCATGAAGGTTGGTCCAGATGAGATAAATATGGAGCTATAGTGAATCAATCTGCAGTGAGTCCAGATGGTCGATGGTCATGCCCATGAGGTCAATAGTGGAAGTACGTGCAGGTCATCAGTGAGGAGGTACAAGCATTCAGCAAGAAGTATGGCTCCCTCGCGGGGCGAGCATGAGGATGACAGGACCCAAGATGTCTGCCAGTGCATGGTGGCTAGGTATGGAGGCATGACCCCCAAGTGAGTCAGCTGAAGTGGTAGAACGTGCTGAGTGGCAGCTAGGCCTCCTTTTTGGGGTGAAGCAGGACTGTGGTGAGCAGGCAGGCAGGCCTCCTTGTGGGGAGAGCAGTGAGAAGCAGCCAGGTCCCTATGCTGAGCAAAGCTGATATGTGTTAAGCAAGCAGCCAGGCCTCTTGCAGAGTGAAGCTGATATGAGTATGGCCTCCATGTGGGGCAAAGTATGAATGCGTTGAGCATAGCAAGTTGTAGTCAGGTTAGAGGGTCAGACATTGTGGCAGAAAAACCTTTGTGTGCATCTGGTAGTCCATGACCAATGGGACAGTGGAAGCTGGAAGTTCTGGGAAGCAACTCCAAGTAAGGCTAAGTACTGACTGGTTTAAATAGTACTAGATCTAAGGTGTAGGTTGAAGATGCATGTCCATAGGTCAGTGGCAGGCAGCAATAATCCTGGAAGACAAGGTACTGGTGAAGGAAGAGTCCATCATGTAGAAACGATAAAATGAGAGACAAATTAATCCAAACCCATAATATCTATAGGAGTGGAAGGTGAGGAATGTACATATGCAGGTAGCCCGGCTAGCGGCTATGCGATGAATCATATAGGAGGAGTGACAATATAGATATTGATGACCTGGGTGAGAGAGATTCCAGCTAGACTGGACAGGGTTGTCCAAAGATGCCCTGAAAATCATGGTGAGCATCACTATCATGATCGTGAAACTGAGCAGAAACTGGATAAGGAGGGGGATAGTTGTAGTAATAGGAGCTGAAGTGTCCAGATTACAAGCTTCCCATGTTCATGGTTAGCTGTATCGTGGGACCCTGATATAGATCCAGTGTATGCAGAGAGTAAAGATCAAGCAGTAGTGCGAGTCTCAGAATCAGAGTCAAAGGCGAGACCCCCCATGTGGGTCAGCCAAGGTGAGATGGGATGCAATTTAGCAGGCATCTAGGCCCCCCTTTTTGTGGGACAAATCTGGAGACAATGGCAGGAACCCAAGTGGTCCACAATGCAAGGTTCCAGAGTGGCAAGACCCCCATGTAGGTTGGCCAAAGTGAGATGGAATGCAGTAGAGCAAGCAGCCATGCCCTCTCATGGGGTGAAGCAAGAGTCAAGGCGGGACCTCACGCAGTCTGCAAGTCTATAGATTCTAATAGAAAGGATGAGACCTCCAAGCAGGTTGGCTAAGGTGATATGGATTGTAGTTAAACAGGCATCCAGGCCCCCTTGCGGGGTGAAGCAAGAGACATGGTGAGACCCCACATGGTCCGCTAGTCAATAGATTCCAGTAAAGAAGGCAAGACTCCGATGTAGGCCGGCCAAAGTGATAGGGAATGAAGTTGAGCAAGCAGCCAGGTCCCATTGTGGGGCAAATTAGGAGACAATGGTGGGACTCCATGTAGTCCACCATTGTATAGGTCCAGTAGAGAAGGTGAGACTCCACGTGGGTCAGCCAAGAAGTCAGCAAATTTGACGTCTACATGAGCAGCCAGGCCACCTTGTGGGGCAAAGCGGAGAGGATAGCAGGACCTCATGTTGTCCGTCATCCATATCTTGGAGGGTCGAGAATGGAGAACTGGTCAATGGTCTATCCTTGAGTGCGATGAAGGAGGAGTCCATTCTGGAAGATGTAAAGGATTGCAGTGAGCAAACAGTCAGACCCCCTAATGGAATGCAGTGAGCAAGCAGACAGGCCCCTCTTACAGGGCGAAGCAGAGAAACCTCCAGGCCCCTTCAGGAGCAAAGAAGGAATACAATGAGTAGGTAGCCAGGCCCCCTTTGCAGGGCTAAGCAGGAATGCGTTGAGCAGACAGCCAGGCCCCCTTGCTGGGCAAAGCAGAGATTAACCTCCAGGCCCCCTTGTGGGGTGAAGCAGGAAGACATCCAGCCGGTAGCCAGGCCCCGTGCAGGGCGAAGCAGGACTGGGTAGAGCAAGCAGCCAGGCATCTAAGGGTGAAGCAGAAATGCATTGAACAGGCAGCCAGGCCCCCTTGTGGGGTGAAGCAGGAACACATTGAGCGGGCAGCCAAGCCCCCTTGCAGGGTAAAACGGATAAACAGCCAGGCCTCTGTGTAGGGTAAAGCACGAATAGTAGGATCCCTCATGGTCTGCCAACTAGGTAGGGCTGAAGCCCGGAAGGGCAGCTTCAGTAACCATGAAGCAGATGAAGATATCCTTGGATGCAATTTGAATGGCGTAGAAGTGAAAGTGTTGAGCTAGGCTGTGCGTAGGATTGCTAGACATGCAGGCCCCCCATGTAGGTTTTCCTGAGGAGCAGAATATTATCCAGGATGGCACAGTATCCTCCAGAGCATTCCGCATTGCAAAAACAGACCGTAGTAGGCCTCAAATTGTCCTGTCCTTCCAAGGTTCTTCATGAAAAGAGTAGCACATTCAGAAATGCCCAAAAGCAAATTTAAAGCAGCATTAGTAAATGTATATGATGGTAAGTAAAAATTCATAGTGGAAGAAAGCAATGAATACCATGGTGAGCTGTACTGGTATCTCCATTGGCGAGGATGCGGCCCTGTTAGTGGGAGGCAGTGGTTTGCAGGTTGCGCTGCCAGAGTCAAGCTGAATGAGGAGAGTTGATCCCCAAAAGAAAGTGGATAGGGGTAAATGTCCCAGGGAGATGGCTCAAGTGTTGTAGAAGCTCTGGGCAGGATGCTGAGTAGAGGGAGGAATGAAACATGTAGCAGACATCACCCACCAGGAAGGAAGGAGATGGTCCAGAGAGCTGTGGACAGCAAGCAACAAAAAAGACAGAGGATGCAGCACCGGCCTGGCACAGTATTGCAATATGTCATCACGCACAGAACAGTGATGCCTAGGAGGTGTAGAGGCCAGGAGGTGCAGGCAAGCAGTGTGGTACATCCGACAGGAGGATGGAGGACCTAGACATGGAGCCAGAGCAGCAGCAGCATACCACGAGCAGGAACGGGTGCAGTACCCACGAGGAGGAGTTAAACAGCAAAGCCGAACAGAGGCACTGATGGCGTGGCTGGCAGAGGAAGAAAAAGCCCAAGGAAAAGAATGAAGGAGAACAGAGCAAGGTAGGGGAGTGAAGGGAAAGAGCAAGACCCACGGGGGGAGGGGGGCAAACAAACAAAGCAATGCACCAGAAGGCAGAAGACAAGGGGCAAAGCAGGACAAACAACAAGCGGCCACTGGAGGAAGGAGAGGGGAAGCCCGACCAGTTGCACCATCAAGGAGTGAGTATGAATCGCTAAACAGAGGAGGCGTTATCAGGATACTTATGTAATGGATGGGGGAGGAGCTATTCCCCCCCAAAGAACCACAGGCTACAGCTTTCCAAAAAAAAAGGATGCATTCAATTTTGTGTTCTTTTCTATAGAATGTCGTGCACTGAGATGCCAACTAGCAGCTCCTGGGCACCAGCAGGCTGCCAGCTGGCATTATCTTGCAGTCTACTGCCAAGTACTTCCCTAGTCACAGGCTTCAGTGGGCCTCAGTCACTCTGTCCATGTCTGCCCTGCTAATTCTGCAAAGCAGTTACTGAAATAGTAGGGCATAAAGCCTGAGGTTCAATGGGGGGGGGGGATAGCTCTTCCCACATCCCCTACTTCAGCGCTGCACTTCCAATCACTCAGCTTCAACTGTTTAGAAATCAGAGTGCTGTGAGTCATCTCATTTGATTCCCATGCCGCTCACTCCTCGGCTGCATTGGCTGTTTTGGCTGTGATTTCTTCCCCTTTGTCTCTCCTCATCTTGATTTTCCCTTACCTGGGTTTCCCTTTATTTTGTCCTTCATGCTCGTTTTCATTCCCCCTCCTTCTCTCCCTTGTTGGCTTATCCATCCATTCATTCCACTCCCCTCTCCTTCCTCCACCCCTCATTCCCTGTACCTTCCTGATCTCTCTCTCTTTCTTCTCCTACTTTCCTTTTTGGGCATTTTTCTCCACTCTGCCAGCCATGGCTCCGTGTACTTGCCAGTGCTTCAGGGTGTGACGCCACCTGCTGCACGAAACTTTTAGCTACCTCCTTCAACAGGAGGGTCTCCATTCCTCTGATCTGCACCTGCCCATTCACCTCCACATCAGGACTCATGCTGCATTTCTGGCTTTCCTGGGTGCACGTTCCTTCCCGCGGACCACCATATCAGTTCTGCCATCAGTGTCCTTGTTCCGATTCCTGGCACTGCTCCTATCGGGAAGATTCTACCCTGTGTCTACCTCATACACTTCTCCTGTATTATCCTACAAGTCGGACCACATCCACTCTTGCAAGACTCCTAGTCCCCAGTCCTTCCACGCCAACCATACCCGGCAACTGACTTTATTCTTTATTTATCATTCACTCTCCCTAGTAAACTGTGACAGCTTCTGACAGACATACCTCACAACCTTTTGTCATTATTACGTGTGACGCTTTGCTGTATTTTGAGCCTCTTTCTCCTGATGCTGTTTTAAACCCTGTTCATGCCTGCACTTGATCAGGATATTACCTAGGGGTTTGACTCATTCTCTTGTGCCAAGAAAACCAAACCAGACAGCATACCTTGATGGCATGCTCTGCAGCCTTCCTCTGGTATTTGCCATTTGTCCTAGCCCCTGCTCTCCACTTGGCTGCCTTGGATTACTGTGGTTTCCCTCTCCTGTCTTCGGTTCCTGGACTGCCTTCGGGGGGGGGCACTCCATATGCTCTCATATTGGGCCTCGATCACCTTACTACTATATTTTGCTATTCTAGATACTAATTGCACATCTCCATAATGAGAACTGACTCTGGCTGATGTCTCTGGCCCTCACTGCCATTTCCTCCTGCATAGGCACACTGTCCGCATTTCCTGTGCCTATTGCCATAGAGCCTGTTTCTCGTATCCATGCCTCCCATAGCTGCATGACCTTGCTCCTACTTACCTCTCCATCATTTCACTGTTCCACAGTCCTTCCTCACAGACCTAAGTGGGGGTCTCTTCGCATACTCATTCTGACCCAACAGTCTCCATCCCTAGCTCTGCCTCTGGGGTATCCAGCAAAGGCATGCTCTCCTGGCTATGAGGGATGGGAGTTCCTGTGTGTGACTTCATTTTCTACTAATTCCGCTTTATTCCACTCCTTAAGCAGTCTCCATCTCTAGCTCTGCCTGGGCAGCATCAAGCAAAGGCCGGCCTTTCTGCCCGTCAGTAATAGGAGTCTGTTCACCATATCCATCCCTTCCTTTCATCCATCTTCCACCTGCTTGGGTCCGCTCTCTGCCGGACTCTCCTTTGTCTTCAGCATCGGATTCCCCACCTTTGGACTGGCTCTGGATTGCCTTCTGGACTTCCTCCTTCTCTATTCCTTTTGGGACCTTCTAGTGCACCTCAGTTTAGTGCTCAACCGCCACCGTCTAGTGCTTTACTATCCATCAATTTTGCTTCCAGGACCCATCCTCATGTCAAGCTTTCAGTTCTTGAATACCACATCAGAATTCCTGGACATCATCTAACATCTTCCTTCATCTACACATCCACCTGAATCGGACTTGCCTTATTCTTCCAGAATCCTCCATCTTTCTGAATTGACCATCATTTAATTACCCATTGTTCTTCATCTGAGCATCCATCCAAATTGGATTCTCATTCATTTTCCAGACTCGACCTGCCTACTCACAATGGCACAGACTTAACCTTCCTGCTCACTATCAAGATTCAGAGGACACGTCTCATCAACTAGAAAGAATTGAAGGATAAGACTCTCAGATATAACCAGACTCAACTTCAGTCCACATGTTTTAGGATTTTCTCCTCTTAGTATGCCCGGAGGATAGGCAGGAAAGTAGCCATGGGTCCTCAGAGGTTTTCCCCATAGGGTTTTTTTCCTCTCCTGCATGTTACTGGTCACACTCTCTGGAGTTGAGGAGGTAATCAAACCATTAACAATTTTGGGGCCTCTATTCCTACACCTACCCAACGTTCCTACCAAGAATGGGAAAGAGAAAGGGCAAATTCCAAGTCATAAACCTTCATGTTCAACACATTCAAATCAATAACTTCACATTCATAAGTATACACAAGCACTACACTATGAACCACACATTGAATGGGAGGGCTTAAAGCCTGAGGTTCAGTGGGGGGGGTAGCTGCTCCACTACTTAAGAGCTGCACTTCCAATCACTCAGCTTTGACCATTTCGAAATCACCCACCATCCTCCCCAACCTCCTCCCTCTCCAGCTCTCTTATGGCAGCATCAACACTAGGCTCTATTCCTACACCTACTCAGCATTCCTACCGAGGGTGGGAATAGAGAAAGGCCAAATTCCAAGTCATAAACTTTCAAGTTCATAATATTCAAATCCATAACTTCTAGTTCATAAGTATACACAAGCACTACGCTAAGAACCACACATTGAAACAATGTATATCCAACTTGAGAAAATAAATTGTGCACTGATTAAGCAATTGAGCACTGATGGACTGCCATCTCATGCTGCAGCTGCCCATTCCCCAAGCGCACTTCAGTCCCTTCCAACCTAGTTCCCGCTAGGCAAACCCCTGGTCGCAGAGGCCTGCTGCCTTGCAATTCACTACTCAACCTACGGTTTGACTTTTTTGTCTTCTTTTTCTTCCTAAGAAAAAAGAAAATATAGCCCCTTTAGCAGCCCTACAGTTTTTCCTTTTGGTACAGGAACTTTTCTTAAGATTTGGCCTTTCCTGAAGAATTTCCTAGCTATTCTAGCTAGAATTGATTAGCTCCCTGCCTGAGCTACCTAACAGCTCAACGATCAGTACACGAATGAGTTTTCATGCTGGCTCACGTCATCAAGCTGAGTCCAGCACCAAAATAAGATCGTGACTCACATACTCACACTCTGCCTAGTTAACTGTTTCAGGTGCAGATTGCAGTCTGACTAGTTCACGTGGTCTACATTTTTTACACCAAGGTGAACCAATTGAACCAATTGTCCACGGATTTGCCCTAAATGTTTACAGCAGTCTCAAATAATTAAACACTGAGGTGTTGCAGTATATCCTTTGGCAGAATTGAACTTTCGGCCCTACTACTGTTTGTATCATTTTTCAACTATTACAATGCCCCAGCAAATACAGTTTTGTTTTCCATTTTTAGTTTTCTTTTCCAGGTTTATAACATATCTGTGTAGCATCAAACATGTCTGTTTACAAAAAGCATTGCATTTATTTACTAATATTTAGTTAATCCAGGTGGGTAAGCAAAGATAAGGAACATAATCTTGTTACCAGCTGATTTTAGCTAACTGACCTTGTAGTATCTTTGTGATTTTGTAGTATTTACTCTGACACTTGACTGTGATTTCACAAATACAACCATTACAAGGTCAGTTTAATGACAGTCAGGTGATTTTTGAACACCAAAAAAAAAGCAGCATTCAATTATCTCAGAAATTTAGTGGAAAAGAACAGGAGAAAGTACAAAAAAAATCTATAAAAAACTCTATGATGCCCCGAGTGCCCCTCCCTCATGACTGCGTGCCCCTTACTAATGCTGTCTCCCACTGAATCTGACAAGATACTGCATTAGTTTGTTAGTTGTATTACTTACTAATGGCATTAATGGGCATGAGAATCTCACTTTGACCATGCTGAGCAGCAAAGCAATGCAGCAGCAGGCTTGGTGAGTGACATGGCAGGAGGAGGCATCTGACATGCCTGGAATGTTGTTTGTCCTAGCTTCCCCACCCACCCCACCCCCAAATCAAGGTAAGGGATCAAAAGGAGTTGAAATAAAAACCATACATAAAAGATTTGGGAAGCTAGGCTAGGGTGCAGATGAGTTTTAAAGAATGGCAGACTGCCAGGAGATGACACATCTGTCTCTATCTGTGGCATACTCTTGCGCACTGAGGAATGAAGCTAGTGGGTGGAAAATGAATGAAATGGGCTGGGAGGGTGGTCAGAAGATTAGCCCTGGCCACCAGGTTAGGAGATAGGATCACATTATGTTTTATTCCTTACATCCACACAGCTGAATATCAAACACTGAATACTGAACACTGAATACTGAATATCCAAATACTTCAGGACCCAAACATAATATTCAGCCTGAATATTCAAAGTAAAGGCATTCATATAGCCCATGTTTTTATACCCAATTCAGCTCTCAGTTCATATGCATTCTGCATGTAATGTAGTTCCCCCTTTTGTTTGAACTATATTTATAAATATTAAAACAGGACGTCTGTCCCCTTAAGTGTGGCTGCTCTAACTGCTTATCTACATCTGACATCATAATCCCCTGTTTGTGTGACATCACAGTCAATTGTAGTGATTACAACCTTTTTCACAAGGACAGTAACAAAAGGGGAGGTGGGGTAGCCCTTTATATTCGCCAATCCCTCTCCTGCTTCAACTTCCTGTGCGAGTCCCTCCCTTCCTCCCATGAGTTAATCGTAGCCAGGTTTATCCCAGACATTCTCCCCTTATATATTGGGGCTTTACATGCCTCCCTTAGACTCTCACCAACCTCTCTGGTTACATATAACTACTCCATCACGTTCACACACAACCAACGGGAAGCTGATCCTGCTTGGTGACTTCAATTTAAACTGGTTCTCACCAGCCTCCGAACCCACATTACGTAAAATTGAACTGAATCTTACTCAGCTCATTAAGGAACCAACAAGGCTAAACCCTCGCTCCCCTAACCACTCTCTACTGGACTGGGTGCTCTTCTCTCACCCCCACCATATTATTGCTTCAGGAATCCTCCCAGATAGTTTTTGCCATCACTGCCTGACCTATTGTGTCAGGATGGTGTGTCTCTCCCACTCAGTCCCCAAATACATATGGCACCGCTACCTCAGGGCTCTTGACACAAATGCCCTTCTATTAGACCTGCTCAAAGCCAACTGGTCCCACATGTTCTCAGCCACAAATGTTGACACAGCCCTCAGCTCATTTATTAGCATCTTCACCAGCATCTGGAACACTCCTGCACCCCTTAGAAAAGCTTGTGTAAAATACATCCACCACCCCTGGGTCAATGCCACCCTAATCGCCCATTGCAAACTGCGAGATCATGTATGAGCTACCTACAAATCCACTCTGATTCAGGCTGACCTCCAGGCATGAAGGTCATTAAGAAATAAGTGCACAAAGACAATCCATACAGCCAAAGTAGATTATACAATGGCAAAAAAAATCTTGGGCTCTGATTCTTCAGTCTAGGACTGGACCCGTGATGTTATCCCAGTACAACATCACGGATCTAGTCCCAGCACAGAAAAGACCGCATCAAATGTTAAAAAAAAAAAAGCAATCACTCCACAACGCGATTGCCTGCCCCACTACCCCCCTCGCTGACAGGACGATCAGTCTTACTACCTGGTCTGCCCCTGCACTGACAGCACTCTGTTTACTGAACACCTAGTTAAAATCTGCTCATAAGTTACCCGATAAAGAAAACTGCATTTGAACCTGTAATTTCAGGCAGTGGCGTGCATTTAAACAATTACCTGCGGCTCTACTCATAGCTGCTGCTGGTCCTCTCTTGCCATAATGCTCACTGGCTCCTCAAATACATTTCTTCCTTTCAGTTATTATTTTAAACCCAGACTAACCTTCCTTCACTTCAGGCTTGACACCACGCTGGAGCGAGTGAAGTGAATCACCCATCAGCGATGAAACCATCGCCAACATTTTTTCAAGGCGATATAGTGTCTCTACACTGTCTCTCCTCAGTAACATCAGGGAAACAGGGTGAATTAGCAAGGAAAAAATGAAACACCAGCGTCTTTTCAAGATGCATACAACGTCTCTACACTGTCTCTCTCAGAAACAGCAGGGGGAAAGAGCAAAAGGACAAGGTGCACAGGTGGTCAAAAAGACAGAGGCACAAAGACAGACATTAAAAGGAATACAGAGAAACCATGTGGGGGGCAGCGCCACCTCCTGCACAAGACAGGAACTGTGCACTTTTTTTTCAATAAGTATACCTGCCCAAACAAAAAAATGAAATAAATTTATATTTTAAACAGGTTTTCCTATCTTTTCTACTTAAAATAAAATGAGCCATTGTATAATAGCAATAAGGCACTCCAGGGTGTGTGTTGTGCTGGGATAACCTCACTTCTGGGGTGATTAGTCACACTCGGCCTGCGGCCTCGTGCCTAATCACCCCAGGCGTGACGTTATCCTAGCACAACACACACCCTGTCATGCCTTATTGCTTAATAATTTCAAGGAACCCCTCCACCCTACACAAGGCTATTCCTATAATTTGTGGAAATCTATCTACTCTCTCATTGACCCCCCACCCAGTCAACCATCCCAGTCCTTAGATGGTTCCATTGTCTCAGATCCTGCCTCTGTGGCTGACACCCTAAATAAGTATTTTATCTCATATGCACTTCTTGATACCCCAACTACAGCCCACCCTGACCTTAAGCCCCATACTCTGCTCTCTCCTAGTGGTTACCATTTCCACCCTTTCTCCAGTAGGAAGTATACAGTGCTTTATTTTTACTAAACCCAGCCAAAAGTAGCCCTGATGGTACTGATCCTAAGACACATCGTTCTCTGCCCTTGCCATTGTCCTCCCTTTTACACACCTGCTCAATCTCTCCCTTTTCTCAGGTATAGTCCCCCTGGCTTGGAAAATAGCTAAGATCATTCCTCTCCACAAAGGCGGTGACCTGTCCTGTACAGGAAACTATTGCCCAATCTCCCTCCTCCCCTCCCTCGCAAAGGTCGAGGAATCCCTAGTCTACTCTAGGGTTGCTGATTTCCTCACCATCACCAACATTCTCTCCCTGCTCCAAGCTAACTTTAGGAGGAATCACTCTACCAAGTCATCTTGACTGCGTGTCACAGATGCCATTCTCTCAGGAATGGAGCTGGGTCACATCACTGCCGCCATATTCATTGACATGTCAAAAGCCTTTGACTCAGTGTCCCACCCACTCCTGCTCAGTAAGCTCCACTCAGTTGACTTACCAACACCAGTAGTGAACTGGTTCAGTTCCTACCTCATGAACAAGAGTCCACAAACCCACATGTATGCGGATGATATGATCATCTATACTACTGGTCCCTCAACCCTTGATGTAGAATGCCCCCCGCCAACTTGATTTCAACAATGTGCTAAACTGGTTCCAGGCCAGCAATTTGAGGATAAATACAAAGAAAACTGTCTCTATGACCTTTCGGTCAAGACACAAACTCTCAACATTCTTGTTCCCCCTGTCTTTTACACCCTTGAAGGCTCCCCCCTTGAAGTTGTCAATGCATATAAATACCTTGGGGTATGGCTGGAAAATAAGCTAGATTACTCGGTCCACATTGACACCTTGCACTTCAAACTCCACCCAAAACTAGATGTACTACAATAACGATTGCCTCTCCCTTTTTGTACATCGTGAACTGGTCACTAAAACCATTTTCCCAATGCTTGACTATGCAGACATTGTTTACAGCACTGCACTCACCTCTTCTCTTGCCAGACTTGACACCCTCTTGAATTCCTTTTGCCGTTTTGCCACAAACACCCCATTCTGTACTCACCACTGTTACTTCTACTAGTCATTTTCTATCCTTCCCCTCTCCCACCATCATCAGATGCACTCCTTAGCTTTTATTGCCATATACTGGTTTGGACTTCTTCCCTCCAATCTTTTCTCCCTCCTATCTCCAGTCAGTCCCTTCCCCCTACTAACTCCACTCCAGGGTAACCCATTCTTTCTCCTTTTCCACCCGCATTCTATGTCAGGTCAGGCAGTTTTCTCCTTCCATCTACCCTCCTTCTGGAAACAACTTTCACCCACTTTCCAGCAAGCCACCTCACTCCCAGCATTCAAGTACCCTGTTCTGAAATGCTGTGTCTGCTCTGTGCCTCTGCCCCTAACCTCTCCCCATACTAGCTCTGACTACTCTGGGCTCCATCTCTCATTCTCTTTTTAAGCTTATATCAATTGTTAATATACAAGTGTATTTGTTAACTATGCTTTTGAGCATGTATCTGGCTGTATTTCATGTGTTAATTTTTATGTCACTTTCCTTTTGTATATTGTTCTTTCTATACCCTGTTCCCTGGGTCACACCTGAAAACAAGCCCTGACCCAGTGTGCCTTCCCTGGTTACCTAAAGTTTAAATAAATAAAAATAAATAAATATATAATGCAGGGAAGACATAGACATTTCATAAGTGGGGGGAGCTATACATTTTAGGGTAAAATCTCCTCTAATATGATATAAACTGTCAAGGAAGATGATTAAAAATAATGGGTTGCAAGCCCTGATCACCCTAAACCCACTGCTGTGATGTCACAAATAAAGGATTATGATATCAGATCAAAGCCAAAGGGATAGGGATCCTATTTTGCAAGCTAAAGTGCATGGTTAAAATGAAGCTCAGCATGCATAAAAATCTATGTAATATAAGATGACCTATATATGGAAAGCATGTTTTTCAAAGTTTCCACTGAGACAAGACTCTTTAAGTTAATTGAAAAGGATTTGGATGTTAGTTGATATACAGAAATATTTCTTTCCTGGTTCTATCTTGAAATTGCTTGAACTAAAACCTTTCATCTACCATTGATATTGATATATCTTAGCTATGACTTGCTCAGCTGCATATCTCAAAATCAGTACATCAATGAGATAACACAGTTGTTTTTTGCCTGATAAGACCCAACACCAAAAATACTTATTTGTTATGTTTATTGATAGGTTGTCTTTGGTTCCTTGAATTTCTAAGAACAAAAAACATTGCCATAACCTCACTGGTAAATGCATAGCACTGCTTGTTATATCAAGAAAAGGAAAACTCCCCAGAGTGGTAATTTAAAAATTTACCATCCTTACTAGGCTTCCATTTCACCACTAGAAGCTGTGCAACAGAGTAAGGACAACATTCATTTCTGACTGAGTGCAAGACAGCTTACAAAAATACATATTTATGGAAATTTACAGCTAAATACACTGGTGAGTTTAGCTGGAGTTTATGTCAGGGAATATATCTGAAACTAATCTGTAATCATGTTACAAGATAATTCTAAAATGAGCCATGATGTTCACAACAGGGATTCTTATAAGACCCTGCATCAATTGGTTTACCCCAGGGATAAAGGTAGCCAGTCTTGGAGCTTGTGACTTATTTTTCCATTTCTGCCTTTTCTCACTTTACTTGTACCTTCATGTAGAGTGATTGACAGAAGTCATTAGGGAATAGAGACGGGAGCCCTGTGGTTCATTGTATCCTGCCTAATAAATGGATGTCTTGTGTGCTTTTCTAAGTGCTATTTATTCTGTTCTGTATAGTTGTTAACCCTATCGTCATTTTGCTATACAGTCTAGAAGTAGGGTAAATATTTAAAATTGACAAGTGCTATGCTAATCCTGGAAAATGTTTCCCGGGGGTTCAATTAATTTTGCAGTTGTAAAACTGGCAGTATGCGAGCTGAGATGCTGTGATCTTGAACATTCTCTATTCACTGGGCTTTTAAATGCTCAGTTTTTGTTGTTCTGTGTGTGCTTGACACCTAGCTATCAGCAGCTGATTACACAGGCCTGCAGCTACATCACAGAGCTTACAGGCTCAGTATGTTTAACAACTGACAAATACATTATTCATTGCCTTTGATTCTACTGCTGTGCCCAAAAAACTATAGTACATGGGGGATGGGGGATTAAGTCCAACCCTGAAGAGCTTTTCTTATGAGTCAACTGTATTTGTCCATCTAATCTAATTTATTCCCCTCCCCCACAATTCAGTGGTATCACTTTTTCCATAGTTTGTGTAGGTGGAGAACAATTTAGAGAGAAAATTTAGTCAGTGTCAGTAGGTAGCACACTCATCTCTGAGGCCGGGAGATCAGAGGGCTGTGGGTTCAGTTCCCACATCTGACACTTGGGATAATATCCCAGTACTGACACTGTAGTGCAGCATGGGAGGGGTGCTGCACTTCTGAAGTGCTGTCTTTCAGATGAGATGTTAAACCGAGGTCCCGTCTGCCTTGATTGGTGGTAGTTCAGGTGGATGGTCAATCCCATGGCACTTATCGAAAAGAGTAGGGGAATCTTTTATTGATATTACATCATCACAAATCATAACACATTGTATAAAAAATAAAGAGGAAAGAAAAAATAAACATACAGAAAGAAAGAACAACAGGTATTCATTTCATACACTTGATGCAGTATGTTAAAGACCACACAATAAACACTCCTTAACCCCAAAGAAACCTTCCCCCTCCCCCTTATTATCTTCCCCATACCATTGTGGAAGGGGAATTTTGCTAGTTGTAGCTCTCAAACCTAATTACTTCTGAATGTGTTACGTCACATGAAAGAATACAATTTTAATCTCAAATAAACAAGTATTTTATTCATACTCTGGTTAAACGTGATTGTTCAAAAATAATGATCCAACTACTGAGTAACCAATAATCTATTAGGGCAAAAATCAGTTGTACTTTTTAAACATGTTTTTTTTAGAAATAGGTTTTTAGTCTACCTCCTTACTTGTATTTGATAAATCCAAACAACCCTTTCCATTTCCTTAAAATATAGCTCTTAGGATTAGCCTGCAGATCTTTCTTAAACACTGCCCCATAGCTTGTTCTACCAGTGTCTTATAGGTGGTATATGACATCAGTCTCTGTTGGAGTGTCCATTGACAGCGAGCCTGCCAAAGGTAAAACTTTAAACAGCAAAACAACACCATTAAAGTATCATAATCATACATTATCAGTGCCCAAGGACCAAAGACTCATAGGTTAAACTGTCTAACCACCTTAGATTATATTCTGTCTTTAAATATCCCCATAGGGCTTTTGCATAGGAACAGGTAAAAAGGAAATGATCCATTGTCTCTTCAATATTTATACAATTGTTATATGGACAATTCCTTTCCTCTTGGGCCTTGTGTTTTGCATTGCCTCTTACATTCAGTCTCCTGTAAGCTGAAAGCCATAATACCTCACACATGTGCATCGGAATTCTGTTGTTATTTAATTGTTTTAACACCCTTCCCTTTAGATCTGGGGGGCAATTTTTAAATTCAGGTTGTTCCAGATGGATTTGACTCACCATGTGCAAGTACAATTGTCGTCCTGAGAGTCTGGAGATATCTGCTTTAGTGATCTCCCATTTGCAAAGCTTTTTGAACACTGGTTTAATGTATTCTGGTATTTTGATATGGGGGGGCAATTTTGGGGAAGGTTTCAGTCCAAATTTCCAAATATGCACTACAAGTTTTACAAAACAAATGGTATGTCACACGGTTGGTTCCCCTAGCCCAATTTTAAGATTGTGAGACAGGAAAAGGCTATGGAAAAAGATTATAGGGTTCTACTACCCAGACCCCTTGTTGTTTAGAACAAGTATGTAAAACACCTTTTATTGGGTTCAGTCTGGATCCCCAAACCATCTGAAAAAGCATGCATATAACCTGGTTTCTAAGATCACTGGGGGTGGGAAAATCATGGCTATATACAACAAAGTGGGTATAATGAACCTTTTAATTATGTGTACCCTTTTTATTTTAGACAACTTCCATGACTTCCATCTCTGGACTTTAATTTCAGCCCCCTGAAGAGTCCTTTCTCAGTTCTCAAGCAGGAGATTATGTTGTCCAAACGTTATTCCCAAGATTTTTTTGTGGCTCTGAGGAGAAATAAATATGGTTTACTGTTATAGGTGCCCTCTCTGTATTTCCTAAGTACAACCTCTTTACATTTATTTAGATTGAGGGTGGCATTAGATGCTCTAGAGTATTCCTGCAGATGTTTTATTACTGTTGGTAATTGCCCCAGGTTTGCTATAAACAGGCATATATCATCCACATAGGCTTGGATTTTAAGTTCCATTTGGCCTGGGATCCCCAAACCTTCCCATTCCTGAGTATTGCTCAGAAGTCTAATCAGAGGGTCCAGGGAAATGTTATAAAGGAGGGGGCAGCCCTGTTGAACCCCTGTATTTATGGTCATACCTTTCATTACCAACCCTCTAATAATAGGTTGCACATGGACTCTAGAATATAGAAGTTGGATTTTATGCACAATATCCTTTGGAATACCATAATGTAATATGGTCTGAAAGAGGAAAGGAAGGCATACTTTGATCTAAAGTAATGATACAACCTTATGTTTTGTGCAGCACCACACATCTCTATTACATCTCTAATAATCATTAAGGCATGTTGTAGCTTCCTTTCAGGGATCCCACAAAACTAGGCTGGATGAATTAATAAAGTAGCTATTTGCCTTAGCCTATTGTTAAGAACCTGAGACAATATTTTAAAATCAGCATTCAGGAGAGTTATAGGTCTCCAGTTTGAGATTTCTACTTTTCACCCTCCCTTATATATAAAAATTAAGAGACCTGCTGTGAATTGAAGGGGGACCATCCCTTTGTCAAAAACTACTGAAAACTGTTCTACTAAACACCTTGCCATTATTTCGGAAAATGATCTGTAAAACTCATAAGGCAGTCCATCAGGTCTGGGTGAAGATCCATTTTTTAGTTTCGTAATTACATCTTCTATTTCCTGTAATTTCAAAGAAGAGGTTAAAAATTCCTTATCCTCCCGGGTCAAGGTTAACTGGCTTTTCTCCCAATAAGAATTAATCAAATTTGTAGAAGGAGGAGGGTACCTCTCATCTGATGCCAAAAGCCCACAGATTATTTCATAGATCCCCATCTCATCTTCCACTATGTTTCCTCTATCATCTACTAATTGAAACATATCTAAAGTCTCTTTCTTCTTTTTACAGGCTTCAAAGGGTCTCCAATTGGTGTTTTTTGTGTTCCAAATTGCAATTCTGTATTTAAAGTTTTTGCCCTGTCATATTGAAATTTCCTCATTTCATGCTGGATCTGTTCAATGTCAGGGCCATAATCTTGTCTAGACATAGCAGACTGTGAAAGCATGTTCTGAAGTGTTGATCTTAGTTTTAAATAGCTAAAAAAATTGTTTTGTGCCCTATGCTTTCCATAGTTTTGGAACCACATTGCTATCTCTTTTTTTGTGTCCATTCACCATACCCCCAAATCTTCATAGAGATCACTCACCAAGGTCCTAGCTCAGAGTAATGATGAAATTTTCTCTTTAACAAAAGGGTCTGTGAGCACTGAAACATTTAATCTCCATCTTTTCTCCCTCCTTATTTTCGGTTGGGCTGTTTGAAACATTATTTGTAAGAGAAGGTGGTTTGAAAATTCTATAGGGATAGTATGAATGTTTGGGTCAGGTATATATTTGATGTCAGGTGTCCCCTTTTGTATGTATATTTGGGCCCTTGGGATTGGTAGTGCGCACAATTCTTCAGCTCGCCAATATAGACACATTTTTGTAAGGCATTTGAATCGCAGTATGTTTTCACTCTTCCCCAGTCCCCTGGGTAAGTGTAATTAAATCTCCCAGGATTACATAAGAGATGTATGTAAGTAAGGTTGAAGTTTGGAAATTAGAGCCACTCTATCTGCTTTTGTTTGTGGGCTATATACATTTATTAATCTATATGGTACCTTATCCCAATATCCATCTAGGATGAACAGCCTCCCCGGAATCAAATCCACCATCTTGGTCATTTGGAAGGAAAAGGTACTAAATATGATACCTATTCCATCGGCTCTGCCTGGCCCAAAAGACCAATAGATGGCCCCCATCTCCATTCGGCCTGGAACAGCCTAAGTTGGTCCGATGTGAGCATCCATGTTTCTTGCAAAAAACAGATATCCAGTTTTAGATCTATCAGTAGGTGAAACAACGCCATTCTCCTAAGGAAATGTAAGAGGCTATGACAGTTACATGACCCCAGGGATAACTTAACCATTCAATTTAAGAGTTCAAGGCCCTTTCTTCCTCCTTTTCTTTTTCTTACCTTTGTACTCAATCAAATCATCCTTCCCTCCTTCAGCTTGTGTGGGTGTAAGAGATACATCCATCTGTTCTGTGTCTGATTCTACCTCAGTGGGAGCCCAAACCTCAAAGGGATTAGGTTCCGCTAGGCCTGCTTGCTCACTTGTGGGGGTGGGGAGTGGGTTTGGTTTTGTATTCCTAGTTGTCCTTCTTGGAGGGAGGTTTTTTTGGGGGGTGGAAGAGGGCTCACCTGCACATCAGTGGATTGCTTATCTGTGTAGCAAACCGGTAGTAGGTTCCCCCACTGGATGGTCTTATCAGGATTGAGACAGAGTGGATGAGTCTCCTCATCTATTCTTATCTCCTCAGTCTTGATTTCCTCCTTTCTGCCTGGAATAGGGTCTGGAGCCTTATCTGGGGGGTTGTGTTCTGCAGGAGGGGCTTCAGCCTCTACCACCTTTTTGGCTGCTTCCTCTTGTGCTTGTTGGATAAGAAGCTCAGGGCTAATGACTGTTGCCTTATTTCTTGCAGCCCACGGACACTCCGGAAATGTGTGACCTGTGTCCTCACATAACTCACATTGTGTCAGGTTTGTGCATTGCATACTTATGTGCCCCACCTCCCCACAGTTATCACAGTAGGCGCGATCACATACGCTAGAAAGGTGGGTCCCAACCCCACACTTGTAGCATGCTCGTGGCTGCCCTGAATAAAAACACACTCCTTTATTTCTGCCCAGCATGAAGGAGTTTGGTATATGCTCTATGTCACTCTCCAGTTGCCTCAATTTAACCTTATATTTCCATCCCCAGTCCAAAACATCTCAGAATCCAGTTGTGCTTCTGGTGCACTCAATACTTCACATTTTTGTTGAAGCCAGTATTTAATGCCATCAACGTGTACCCTTTCATTCCGAAACATCACTGTCACATATTTAATGATGGGTTTTGTCAAGGGGATCACCATAAAGGGGGACCACAGAGGTGAACCTTTAGCTTGATTGAAGCGTTGGCAGAACAAAGCCAGGGTGTATGCAGATCTGAAACTAATGTCATGGTTGTCCTCTCCTGAGATGTTTATAAAAGCATAAACATCTTTTGGTGAAAAGCATAATGAGTCCTTCAGGAGCTTTCTCCCCACATATTGCCGATCTGGCCTGATTTACAGACCCCCTTTGTACCGAATCCTAACTGCATTCCTTCTAGGAGCAGCCTCTTTTTTTTGATTTAGCAAAGAGTTCTGACAATAGTGGGCGCTGGGGAGGGGAGTCAGTTTGTTTTTTTTCATCTTCAGGTGCCGCTCCTCTTCTGAGATCCGGGGTCCCTGCAAAGGTTGTTTCATTCTTCCTGTCCTGTGCTGGATCCCACCGGGGTTCCCATATGTTTTTCTCTAAAGGCTCTTTTTCCAGTATAATCAGTTCAGTTATATTCTCCTTTCCCATATTTTCATCCCCATATCTTGGGCAGAATCTAGATTTGTACTCCCCTTTTCCCCAACAGAGATTTGAGGCAAACCCTTGGAACACGATTCTGGGGTGTTTGCAGGCCACAGTGGGTCTGGCAACCACTGGCCTGAAGGCAATTTCTTCCATCCTGCCTCCTGTAGGGCTTTTCCCGGTGACCAACTGCAGAAGGGTTCAAGTCCCTGATTTAGATTAGCGTGTAGGCAAAATGCTTTGCCAATTTCCTCTGTTGTTGTTGTTGGACAAGATTGCATAGATATATGTTGTCCCTTATGTTCTAAAGGCCCTTTATGAGTATTAGGCCCATCTAGATTGCGTTTTGCCAACATAATAGCCTTTCTTCTGTTTTTCCCTTCCTTTGATCCTGGTTTTGCAGATCATTCTGAGAAAGAAAAAATGGTAGCATCAGTCTGTTCAAAGGGATTATTTTGGAAAATGACTTCCCCAGTTTTCTTTTCCTCTGTATTTGGGCCTTTTTGAATCTCTGTGTTGAACCGGGGGACTGTATTACCTGAGTTAGGATTGTTTTCCAGTTCTGAAACTATGTTAGGCATTTCTTTATTTTGTACAGCAGTTTTTAAACCTTCATTCCCCTTCACACTAATTTTCTCAGTTTTAGAGCTAGTTTCGGTAGGAACTTCTGCCTTAATAGCACTGCCTCTACCTACCGCAGGTTATTCAAAACATTCACCTCTTGGGACTCTAGGCACCTGAATCCCTCGGTTTTCCTGCCGGCCCTATTCACATTTGCATCAGTGGTTGAAATAATAGTGTGAAGATTTACCTGCTGGAGTGTCTGTCGGCTTCCTCCTTCTTCATCCTTTGATGTTGATGCATCATATTCGGAGCTGTCAGCTGGGCCATACCCATTGTCAATTTCTTCACTGTGATCCAGCAACTTTAATTCATCTTGTTTTCTTCCCATAAAAGCTGCATATTTCTCCTTGGCTTTCTCTAATTCCGCAGAAGTTCTTCTTTACTTTTGCCCTTAATTCCTCCCATTGGAGTTCTCTCACAGTTCTTATTTCCATCAATATTACTCAAGTCCTCGATCGAGAAAAACATCTCTTCTTGTTTATTTTGAACTAATTCTTGATTTATTTCCAGTAAAGCAGCCTCTTGCAATATGAGGTCAGGGGAGGAGGCCATCTCCCTTGCCACATCAGCACTTCCTCCTCCTCCTTGGTATGGCTCCCAACTGGGTTCCTCCATCCCTGCTCACAGGAAGTCAATCCCCCTGCTGGCAGGAGAGTAGGGGAATTTCCCCAGTGTCCTGGCTAAATTTCCCTCATTCACTAAAAAAAATACCACCAACAGCCTAATCTGGATCAAGATCAGCTGGCATTCATCGGTATCCCCCTCCCCTGGGTCATGCCTGAAAATAGACTGGATTTGCCTAGTGCACTTACCCAGTCAACAAAAACGAAATAAATAAAAACAACAATATGAGTTGCATTTCTAAACACTGAAATAAATCATTGTGAATGGATCATTTGGTACTTGTACTCTTGCCTCTGAGATAGAAAGGTCAGATAATCCTGAGCGCATGTCCACACCAGGCATTTAAACTTATAGTTAGATTTTTAGAGGTATTCACAAGGTTTTTAGCAATTTGTAGAGAATTTTGAATTGTTCTCCATGAAGCAATGCTCCAGGTGGAAATGACTACATGGTGGTACTTTGTTCACAAGTTTGCAGAACTTTTCCCCTCACCATTGTAGGACCATAACCCGCCCTTCCTTCCTTCTTCCTACCCAGTGACCGAACACAATAACAATAATAACTTCCCTTCACCAACTTTTTGGGTGTGGCCTGGGAGCACAGGGAAGTTAAGTGACTTGCTCAGGGTCATACAGTATGTAAGTGAAAACTGTGGGATTCAAACCCAGGTCTGGTCTGCTGAAAGTCACCAGATTTTCAGCTCAGAGCCTTAAACCACTGCACTATACTGCCTCCCTGAACTTAGCACCATCTCCTACAGTCTAACCCCCAGCCAGCCCACTTCATAAGCTTATACTTGGATTTATACTTGGAATAGGGTTGCCACCTATCCAGTTTTTGACTGGATAATCAGGTTTTAAGGGGTCCTTATCCGGTCATCCAGTTTTGATTACATGCAGTCTGGTTTTTGGGCCATTTTGAGTGCTCATATACTCTTAAAACTGATGTATCAAATCATTCATTGTTTTGGCTGCATTACATGTCCAGATAACAAAGAAGTTCTGCTGTCATAGTCATTCAGACCTGCCTTTGTAAAACCAGACTGTATGAGAGGTGTAAAGTATGGCCATTAAGATCATTAGCAGTAAATTAACCTAATCCTTTCCACTCTGAATTTTAAGTATGGTCTTTTGCTGCTATGACAGGAAACAGCTTTTATACCTGTATGTGCTCTCATGTGTTTCTTTTTGTTTGTCCTATATTCTGGTATATTTTAGAACCATTTTTGTTAAATTAATAATCTAACTTTTATTGTCTTTATCACTACATTTGCCCTAAGTTTTTGTATTACTTGAACATTCCATGAAATTAGCTACACTTAGACAGGTCATTCAGATAAACAGCATGGAATAGTGTGTCTGAAATTGTGGAATGTCTTTGAAATATGAAGAGAAACAGCACTAGCTGCTGAGGTAAAGGGGGACAGAGTGCAGTATTAAAGGTACCACAAGCATTGATAATTAAGTTATCAAAAATTGGTCAAAGCATCAGAATACATGACTGATATGGAAAGGAAAATGGGAGAGTGTTTAACAGAGGGCTGAGCAATAAGCTGTGGCTGAGCTTGGCACATCCAGCAGATCTGAGTTTGATTCTCACAACCTCCACTTAAGTACTGTGTGACCCTGAACAAGTCACTTAACCTTCCTGTGCTCCTGGGTCACTCCTGTAAAATGGGCTATGTGGCCTATGGGAGTTAACCTGGTTGCCAAAGAATTAAAATAAATAACTAAATAAAATAAATAACAGTATAAAATGATTTCCTATCACTAGTAATGTCTATTCCAACTTTACAAATCGCTTTGGAGGAGGAGCGATATACTCGGCAGTCATAAAAAGGGATGGGGCCAGAGGCGGAGTTTGGGGTGTAGTTTCGGATCCATTTTTTACCTCATCCAAAGGTGGTAACCCTAACTTGGAATTTGGAGATAGCAGAAGTACACACTATATTGTCACTATCTCAGATCAAGAAAAATAGTCTTTTAGATTACCCCCATTCATGTAGTTATTTAGTTTGTTATTGAGTGACTGTAGGGTGCAATGTCTACTATATCAGCTGGCAAGGAGTTCCATATATTTATTATTCTTGTGTATAGTACATTGTCCTTTCATCTGTTTTAAAACTGTTGATTTTAACCTGTTTATTGTGACTTCTTGTGACGTGGTTGTCAATACGGAATGTAAGTCCCAGGTCATCCACCAATTCAATATCAATGTGTAGATTATAAAATATTAGTAGGTACCCCCTTATTCTTCTTCTGTGTAGTCTGTATAGTTATAATGTGTTTAATCTTTCTTGGTAATACATATGTTCTAGAGGCTCCATCATATTAGTTACTTTTTTTCAATGCATTCTAGTTTGTTTCTGTTTTTTTGGTTTAGAACTCCCCAGAAATGTAAACAGAAGTCTGTAAATGATCTGATGTAAGATTTACATAGTGAGAGTAGAATGTCCCAGGATAAATTAAGGTGCCCTCTTAATTCCAGCCCACCTTGCTCCTTATCCCACCCACCGCAATGTTATCCTTTTTTTAAATCATAATCTTTATTAATTTTTCCATACAATACAAAATAGAAAGGAAAAGAAAATAAATAACAGTCATGACATCATTTTGTACATTGCACCATCCAACCATAATCCAGGGAAACACACTTGGGTACGTTAAATAAATAACTTTTCAGAGTAATCAGGGGATTTCATGTTCAGAATTTATACCAGACCTTCAGTTGATAAAGTACTGCTTGAATATAGCCTCTTTCACCATAAAGGGTGGTTAAGATCGGTAAGCAATGTCAAACAGACAAAAATATAAAGTTCATGTAAGTGTTTAAACTAACAGGGATATTAGCCTACAGAGCTGGAGGGGACCACAACCAATCCATTTCCCCCATTCATTTAACTATATTGTAAATTGAACTGGAATATATAGGGGTGATAATAATAATAATAAAAATGAGAGTAATAATAGTAAGGGTGGGCCCATGGAAGCAAATGTACCCCAAGTTCCAGTTCCTGAGAGGACAACCCATAAGTCTACGGAGTTTATCTAGTTTAACCGGGGACAGGAGGGAAGGCTCTAAGCCTGCTTTGCCAAAGTGTCAAGGATATCAACATTGCCTCTGTCTGCTTGAAAGTAGAAGAAGGGTAGCCAGTGAGCAATGTATTTATCTTTGCTTAACCTTAATTTAGCCATGATCTCCTCCATCTCTGAAATACACATGCACAAAGAGTACCAGGAATCAGAGGTAGGTATTTCTTGTGTTAACCATTTCTGACTGATAATTTTATGTGCAGACCCCACTACTATGTTATGAAGGTATTTCTGTGCCCTTGATTTAATCCCCAGTGGGTACATCCCTAATAACCAATACTGAGACTCCACTGGGAGCTGTATTTCAAAGATTCTTTCAACTGTATTGATAATTTGGGTCCAGAAGATCTGTAGTCTGGGGCATGCCCAAAAAATATGAGTGCGTGTGCCCTTTTGGTCACAGCCCCTCCAGCAAAGCTCTGAGCAGCCATGCCCAAAATGTTTGGTAATTACAGGGGTGCAGAAAAAGTGTAGCACCACCTTCCATCTAAACTTCCTCCAAAAATTAGATGCTGTCGTTGAATGGATGCCTTTCCAGATCTGGTCCCACTCCACCTCTTGGAACCACATCCCACCTCCAGCTGCCAAGCAATCTTTAGGTACCCAGAGAGTCCACTTCCAGAGTTGAGAAGAGAGCCACAGTCTGAGGTACTACTCCTCGTGATCTCGGGTGGGAAGCCAAGAGTGTGAACAAGTCTGCAAGGTAGTTGGTATATATTGTGATTTTAGTTTTCTTATCTTTTTCTACTAAGAAATGCCTGAATTTAAGTATCTGAAAAAAATCTTGTGGGAGTAGCCCAAATTCCACTGATAATTATTGGTATGATTTAATTGTGTCACCTACACATAATTGTCCTACTTGGGTCAGTCCACTCCTAGCCCATCTGCCAAACCCCAGGTTCATGCCAAGGAGTTTAAAATCCAGACATGCCCTAATGGGTGTACAGAGTCCCATCTTCAGTTCTATTCCAGGATTCTTAGTTACTGTTAACCAAATGTCTCATACAGTTTCTGTCCATGGACTGCTCATCCTTAAGTGATTTAGGGGCAAGTTTGTCCATGTAAATTAAGTTCCCAACATCATCTAAGGAGGAGTGGGGTTTCTCAATCTCAACCCATGGGGGGGGTTCCTAGGTAGTCATCGGGTCAGTAGGGCTTGCAGTTGTGCCACCCAGAAATACTTCCATAAGTCTGGGAGTCCAAGTCCCCCCTGTGTCTTTGCCCTCACTAATGTTTGCCATCATACTCTGGGTGGCCTACCCGCCCAGAAGAATTGAGATATGGATGTTTTAAGGGCTTTCCAAAATACTCTGGGTGGTTTTAGAAGTAGGGACATGAATAGGAAGAGAAAGCAGGGAAGAACATTCATTCTAATACTTTCTATTCTACCTATCAAGGAGAGAGGGAGTTCATTCCAATGGGTGAGATCAGCTTGAACCGTATGCAATAACTTTAAGTGACTGGTCTGATATAACTTACTTACTCCCTTGTTACCCATATACCTAGATATTTAATACCATCCCTCGCCCATTTGAATTGGCCCACCACCGGCATATTCCCTGGTGGGATTGGGCTTATCGGCAAAAGTTCTGTTTTAGTCTCATTTATTTTAAAACCCGCTACCCTCCCAAAGTCTTTAAGCATAGAATCTAGAAAAGGGGCCTGCCCCACTGGGTCCGTAACATACAGGAGGGTGTCATCCACATAGAGTGAAATTGTAAGATCTGTTCCCCCCTCCCTGATACCTTTAAAAGTGTTTGACTGTCTCAAGAATGCTACTAAGGGTTCCTTACTAAGAGCGACCAGGAGGGAAGACAGTGAGCAACCTTGACTGGTCCCTCTTTCTATTGAAGCCTCATTGACAATCTGCCACTTACCTTAACCTGGGTCCATGGTTCCCTATAAAGATTCCCTATTCAGCTTCTAAATTTGTGTCCAAATCTGAATTTGCCCAGAGTAAGGTCCAAAAATACCTAATCCAAGTGATCAAATGCTTTTTCAGCATCTAAGGAAATAACCGCGTATAAAGTCTGAGGTGGGAACAACTTGAAAGCGGAAAGCATGTTGAGCAAGAGGTGAATATTATGATGGATACGCCTGCCTGGGATGAAACCCATTTGGTCTGCATTGGTCCCCAAGGAGGGGATCAGTTTCTGAAGTCGTAACCAATGATTTTGGCAAAGATGTTTGCATGTTGATTCATTAGGGAAATTGGCCGGTAATTCAGGCATTCTAGGGGATCTTCACCTGGTTTAGGAATTAGAGTACTCATAGCTACTCCCCAGGTATCTGCAGTGGTGCCCACCCTGTGGGCTTCATTACAAACTTTAGTCAGTATAGGGGTTAAATCTGTAGCAAAATGTTTAAAACTTCTGCCGTGAACCCATTTGGACCAATTGCCTTTCCAGTATTGAGGGATTTTATAACCATTCTCACTTCCCCTTCTGTTATGCTAGCCTTCAAACTTTCTTTCTGGGCTTTTGTAAGGGAGGGTAGCTCCACTTTCTGAAGAAAATCAGCCAACATTGGGACATTATCAGGCCCTCTCTCCATGAAGTATAACTGGGTGAAGAATTCCCGAAACTCATTTGCAATATGGGCGGTGTCAGAAAGAATTTTCCCAGGTTCTGATTTCTTCTTAATTCTAGGAATGTATCTATCAGCATCCTGCTTTATCAAGTGAAGGGCCAACAATTGGCCTGCTCTCTCCCCTCATTCATAATATTTCTGTCTGGTGTACCTCAATGAATTCTCAGTCCACCTCAACATTAGCTTATTATATCTTGCCCTGGCATCCTGTAATTTAGAGAGTAAATCACTATCCCTTTGTCTCAAGTGTTCCCTTTCCAAACCTCTCATCTCCTCTAGAATGTGGGCAAATTGTTTTCAAAACTGTTTATTTTTGTCGGAGGAAAAACTAATTATGTGGCTACATAAGATAGCCTTTAGACCATCCCATATAAATTTAAAGGAAGACTCTCCTTCAGAATTTTTATTTAGGTAGTGCTTTATCATTTCTTTAAGGGAAATCACAAAGGTCTCATCATGGAGTAGCCCTGGGTCAAATCTCCAGCCTCTCCCACTCCCCCCAGTCTCCCACTTCACCGCCCATATCATGGCATGATCTGAGAATGTGACCGGGTATATTTCCATATCCATAAATGAGTGCGCCTATACCATCTGGGTATAGAATCTGTCTAATCTGGAGTATGAGCTAGTATGTTATCCCTTTTTTATTATTAACAAAAGAAATTGTTTGTGACTGGCTCCAACTCATCACACACTACTTTGGCTAGCCACCATCTAAATGAAAGACAGTATAAGTTACACTAATACTTCAGTGCACTCTCATTCATTCAGTGTCTAAACAAGGCAATATGCAGAGGGTGGAATTGGTTGTCATTAAGCAATAAGGCATTACAGGTGGTGGGTTATTGGGTGATTTACCAATACCTCGTGTGGTGTACAATGAGGTGCAAACTAGTGATTTAACCTCACAAGAACTGGGTAATCCTCCAATTTCTCACATCCTTGAGTGCCTTATTGTAATTATAAAATGGTCTCATTTGGAACAAATAAAAAAATGTATTTAATGGTGTGTTTTTTTGTAAATGCCTTGCATTGGTCCTTGGTTATTGCAAGATTTGGAGGCAGTATACCACAGTGGTTTAAGGCTCTAAGCTGCAAACCTGAAGACCTGGGTTTGAATCCCACAGCCCTCACTTGCATATACTGTGTGACCCTGAGCAAGTCATTGAACTTCCTTGTGTTACCAGGTCACACCTGTAAACAAGTTCTAGCTTAGTGTGTCTCTCCTGGGGGAAAAAAAAAAGATTTAACCACAGGTAAAGACCTTAGCTGACCAATTAGGTTGTGGGATTTTTCATGTCCATTGTATAATTGCTTTTTATTAGTAAAACAGGTACAAAAGGGGAGGAGGGTGTGATGGGCCGCTGTATTGACTGGGGAAGGGGGGAATAGGGCAATTACATTAACATATGAAGTGGGCTGACTAGGGGAGTTTGGAAGGTGTGCTACAAAGGTGAGGGGGAGTGTGTTTAATTGAAAAAATTTAGATATTTTTTATTTATTTTTTATTTATTAAATTCTCAGATTACAATACCTTTGAGCAGAAACTGCTCATTTACAAAGGTTCCACGTCAAAGGATGAGGGTCAACATACATACAGAGGTAGTAAAAGAATGCACAATAAACAACCAAAACAACTAAAAGAAAAATAAAGATACTCAGTTATAACATACTTTGAGATAATATTCATATAACGAGCAGCTTGAGTAGGCAGCTGGCTGTGGTAACAATAAGAGATAGAGGCACCATAGACAGTTAGTATTGCAGGCGATGACCGGGAGAGGAAGTTGGTAGAGCTAATGGGCCACTGTCCGATGGTGGTGGAAAATGTCTTGTACCAGTGGAGATGCAAAGCAGGAAAGGAGTCACAAGGAAGGCCCGGTGCCAGAGGGAATGAGACTGGGAAAGGGCGGGCTGTGAGACATGAGTGAGCTAGGAGGTGTTTAGAGAGATCTCTGTTCAGAGAAGCAGTCACATTGAGTGGTAGAGGTGAGGTAAAGTTTGAGATTCCTTTTGAAGGGTCCACGTGTAGTAGAGGAAAGTGCTTCTTTATCGAAGGAATTAAACCATTGAGCAACTCTATAGATAAAGGACCGCTGACCCATGGAGGTATGACATCTGGGAACCTGAAAGGTTAGAGATTGGGCACCACGTGTTTGTTGAGTGCCACTGTAGGTAGTAAGGAGTGAGCTAACACCAGGTGGCATGAGACCGAGGAGAATCTTTTTGGTAAGTAAGCAGGTCTGGTATTGTATTCTGCTGAGTAGGGGTAGCCAGCTGGCCTGTGCATAAAGGTCACAGATGTGAGTTTGTTGGGCCGCACCCATTAGTAGTCTACAGGCTTTGTTGAGAGAAACTGAGATCCTGTGGTGGGCACTTGTTGAAGCAGAGCCATAGATGGCAAAGCCGTAGTCAATGATAGAGGTGACAGAGCTGTAGATGGCTAGTTTAAGGGCATCCACAGGCATACAGTGCTTGTGTTTGTGTAGTAGTCCAATCCGTATATTGGCGGTCTTGGCAACAGAGTCAATATGCTGAGTGTAGGAGATAGTACTATCCAGGGTAATACCAAGGTACTTGAACTCCTTGACATGTTCGAGTGGGTTCCCAGCGTGGTTCTTGATGGTGAGGGACAGAGAGTTGTACCTGCTTCGTTGGTTACAGAAGGACATAGCTTTAGTCTTGCTGTGGTTCAGGTTCATTTCAAGTTCAAGTTCAAGTTTATTGACAGAAAAGCTCCATTGAGAAGGCTGATTTACAAGGAGGTCCTGATTAGGCAAGACAAATAGCCATATAAAATACACATATATAAAACAATTGGTGCAGAACAATTAACAGTCTTCCAGGAAATAAAAAAAAGAGAGTACAAAACACAAATATAGCAATTGGTACAATAGCAATCAGTAATCTTCCAACGGTTCAAAGAAGAAAGGCAATCAGGGTGGCATACTGTACAGAAAGGCATTAAGATCTAAGTATAGTAAGTTCAGGGGTTACAATAAGAGGAGGGAGGCTTCAAATAATGTCTGGTGGAGGAGAAAAAGGTGGTAGAAGGATACAGAAGTACTACGTTTTGGCTGGAAGGTTGATTAACTCAAGGAAAGGTCGCAACAGAATGACATACAATGTGAATACACATCGGTTATGAACATAAAAGAATTCTGGTATATAAAGACAAGGGGAAGGATCAAAAGGCTCTAGAGGTAGGAAAGAGAGATGAGGAGATGATGATGATAGAACTAGATATCTGCTGGGCAGGGCTGGTAGAATAAGGTTGGTATCTTTACTTTTGTGGCTATTGGCTAGAAGATGATAGAGGGATTTTGTGCTAAGTGAGTGGGGGAAGGGGTTATTATTATTGTGTTTAGAGACTGGGTGGGAGGGAGGAGACTGGAATATGATGCTAAAAGGCAGGGAAGGGTTCATACTTAAAAAAAATGCATTACCACAAACTAGCAAATTGGATGTAAAGCTACATGTAATGCAAAGTTTGACACATCAGAAATCTGCCTTTAAAATAACATTTTGCAACATTCCTAGCTAATACACAGCACTTACAAGACAGTGCTGTGCTGCTGTATTTGAGGTGGTACTGCACTGTTGTAGGTGCTATCCGCTGGATGAAATCTTAAGCTGAGGTTCGTTTTGACCATCTGTGGTGGCAATCTAGGTGAGAGTTAAAGATGCCAATGCACTTTTCGAAAAGGCAGGATAGGTATTTCTGATGCTCTGGCCAACAATTGTGCTCTCAGTCGAGTAGAATCTAATGCATTATGGTTATGACTGTAACATTTGTGCACTTAGTGGCTTCTGCATGCATACCTCATGGTTGCTATCCAGGTGGAAATTCAAGATACCATGGCATTTACTGATGAAAAGTAGGTGAGTTGCCCCCCAGTATCATGGCCATCATTCCCCACAAATAAAACAGATCTATGAAACCCACCTCCCAGGACTCACCTGGATAAGAGCCATTACAGCTTAGTATGACTTTCTTGGTCACACATTTCAAATAAATAATAAACACAAATAAATTCTATATAAAAAACATTTGTAAAACCTCCCATTTGCAATTTTATAATTTTTGCAACAAATCCTGCACTGGGGGAGGTAACTGGAGTATATTGTTTATCACATTAATGTTTCATTTGGTTTCATTGGTTCTGCCACAAAGTCTATGTTATTTTAACATTCTTGCTCATTCAATTTTGTTACTTGTTCCATGTGTATATGTCACAGGAGAACCAAAAGTTATGTCCTAAAAATGTCAAACTCAGTATCAAATTAATACAGCTGACCTTTTTTATGTTTGCTTGCGCATGCGCAAGAAACATTATGTGGCAGCTTAGGAGAGAAGCGAGTTGTGGAGGTGTGGCATTGTGGTGGCCAGTGCTGGCATTGTTGGGCTTGGCAGTGCTCAGTCAATGCAGGGCCAGTGTCTGATGTCACTGGTTCTGCAGAGTGCCACCAAGTTGTAACATTTTTGCTGCTGAAATCAGGGGCCCCCTTGTCATTGCAGCATCAGCCATTCCACTGCAATCAGGGAGTGACCTGTCATTGCAGGGTGGTACCTTGCCTGGTGTAACATTACCTGGAATGTGGTGGCTGTATAATGCCACCTCAGAGGCACACGAAAAGCTGACAGGGTGCCCAATCCCCCTGTTGGCATGCCCTTGACCCAGTTAATGTGCCAATGGGGGAGCCTACTCCCCATCGGCATAATGCCCCCCCATTTCAGTTGTGTGCAGAGGGGGTGCCCAATCCTTCTCTGCTTCATGCACCCCCAAAAGTTTCTGTGCTGACTGGGAGTCCAGTCCCCTTTGGCTTCAGTCTCCCACTTCCCAGTTCCAGTTGCTGATGGGGGAGCCCACTGCCCATTGGCATAATGGCCCCCCAATGCAATGCCTAGGGGGTTCCCAATCATCCTCAGCATCATGTGTGCCCCCCACCCATTTCTGTGCCAACAGGGGGCCCAATCCCCATCGGCTTCAGTCCCCATTCCCACAAATGAAAGTGGTACACTGGGAGCCCACCCCAGTGTAGAAAAAACATCTGCGAAAAAAAGAAAACCGACCTGCATTGTCTGTTTGTTTTTTTACCTATAAAACGAGAAAACAGTCCCACGAAGTGTTTCAGTGCCCTTACCCCCAACCTGAACCCACTCACTGTGTACTCTACCTCCCCACAACCCTCCTCACCCCATACTTACCTCCAGATGCAACAATCTTCAGTGGACTGGGAACATGTCTGCACTCTTCAAAGCCGACCGCAAACTGAAGAAATGCTGGTAAGCTGTATAATGGCATAAATAGGATTTTTCCAACTTTGGTGAATATCTCGGGCATTTTTGGGAAATTTGGCACCAGATTTTCAACATGGGGTTATTGGGACCCCTCTTCATGAGTTCAGTCACTGTCATGGTGTTATCTGGTTCCGAAAAGTAATTTCACGGTCACTGCACGAATCACCTTTTGGGACTGATAAAACAAAATGACAGTGCTGCTGTTCGTGTGGTGGGCTCTCAGGGGACACTGTTTAACCAGGAGTAGCACACTAAGCTGAAGCTTGTTTCCATATGCGACTTGGGAACACAAGGAAGTTAAGTGACTTACTCAAGATCATACAGTATACAACTAGGCAGCTGTGGGATTCAAACCAAGGTCTTCAGATCTGAGCTCGGAGACTTAACCCATTGCACTATACTGCCTCCTCAAAAAGCCTATGTTGCAAATTTGGTGAACAAAATCCCAAAAATTACTATTTTACGAACGTGCGTTGCACAGTTTCCACACACGCTTGTAACTTCACAAATCTGTAATATTTTCACTCCAGATTTTCAACATTGGCATTTTCCCACACCTTTGTATGAACAGTACAGCCGTTATTTTACACATCCTTGCTGAAATGTGTTTTCACACTTCCTGCACAGAATAGCATGGCCGCTGTGGGAAATCAGTGTTTGGGACAGATTAAGAAAATGACAGTGATACTATTCATGAGCAGAGGTCCTAAAATGCCTATGTTGATAATTTGGTGATGAAAGTCCATAAAATGGCTGTGTTACAAGCATGTGTTGCGCAGTTTCCATGCACCCTTTTAACTTCGCAAATCTGTAATATTTTCATGCCAGATTTTCAACACTGGCAATTTTTCACACCTCCTTATGAACAGTACAGCTGACATTTTTCAAATCCTGGACAAAATGTGTTTGTGCACTTCCGGGGCAAAATAGCATGATCGCTGTGGGAAATCAGTGTTTGAGACAGATTAAGAAAGAGCAAGTGAGAGAGGGGGAGTGAGCCAGCTCAACGGAACACTGTCATGACCGCTGTGGATTTATTTGTGGGCAGAAGAAGGCACCAGTGCAGGCAGGAGCCCAGTACAAAAGGGCAGCCTGCAGCGCTAGGAGAAACAGAACGAGCAAGTGAGAGGGGGGAGTGAGCAAGCTCAACGGAGCTCTGTTGGGACTGCTGTGGATTTCTTTTTGGGCAGAAAAAGGCACCAACACAGGCAGGAGCCCAGTACAAAAGGGCAGTCTCCAGCGCTGGGAGAAAGTGAACAAGCGAGTGAGAGCGGGGGAGTGAGCGAGCTCAACGGAGCTCTGTTGAGATTGCTGCAGATTTCTTTGTCGGCAGAAACAGACGTCAACACAGGAAGGAGCCCTTTACAAAAGGGCAGCCTACAGCACTGGGAGAAACAAAATGAATGAATGAAAGAGCGGGGAGTGAGTGAGCTCAAAAGAGCTCTGTCGGGACTTTAGATTTGCCCACCCTGCCGCCCTGGTTCCTGTGTGGTCCTAGATTACAGTAGGGTCTCTGGGTTGGAGACAAAGCAATGACTGGATACTGTTAGGATTACTGTAATAAAACATATTTATTTGTTCTGTTTCTTGCTCTGAGCTGAGTAATACTTGGAGTGCAGTAGGATTTCTAACTGGGCTAAGTGAAACTATATGAGGGCTAGAACAGAAAGTATGGTAACTGAGGGGTGAAAAATGGCCAAGGAGGCTGCAGAATTGCTACAGTAATACAGTATCTAATGGATGAGATTTGAGACTGAATTAATCCGGTCAGCAAGGGGGCAGTAAGAGGACTAGTGTGGGGGGAAACAGGAATTTGAGTAAATAGAGGCCTAACAGTTGTTGTTATGTACACAAACTGGGAGTAAGAGCCTGTAACATAAGATGGGGGCCAAAACGGGGCAGGTGCTACATGTCAATAGGCCAGGCATTTTTGGAATGGTAGTAGGGTGCACAGGGTGTGAGTCCACCATGATCCTGGACTGGGCTTGTGGGATGGGGGGTGTATGGTCTGTATACAACTGGCTAGTTTGAGGGAGGAACTGTTGAGGCTAGGGAGGAGTCTATGTGGCAGGGCAGATGAGTATGGTAGGCATCCTGACTGGGGGGGGAATGGGGGATGGCAAGGGGGGACATGGGAAGAACAACTCGGGACTGAAACTGACCCCAGTATCAGAGGCACTAGCAGAAAAGAAAGAAGAAGGGAGCAGATGCATGAGGTGAGGGGCCTGCCTCCTGATGGGGGAGGAAGAGACCATGAGGAGTACCAGGGGAGAGAACAGATGGCTGTGGGTAGGGAGGGACCAGGGGTGAGACCGGTGGGCATGAAAGGGAACAAGTAGGAAGGGGGTACCGATAGGGGGAAGAGATTTAGGAGGGGTATTGACAAGGAATAGATTCAAGCCTCTGCTATGGGAGAGAGAAGGGGAGCAGGAACATACTGAGGGGAGAGGACAAGCAGGGCATGAAAGGGATGGCAACAGGTAGAAGAAGAGGTAGTGAGGACAAAAGGGTAGAAGGGGGCTAGTAAGGAAGGAAGGAGGGAGGTGACTGAAGGAGAGAAGGTTACAGGAAGGGGGAAGGATGGGAGGGGCATCACTATCGGGGTCAAAGGGAATGGGGGCTGTAAATCGACAACAATGGGGATCAGAGAAGGGTTGGGAATCAACAGGGGAGGAGGAGGAGGCAAGGTTGACATTTTGAAGCCCAGTAGAAGTAGTCAGGCTGGGAAGCGGTTCAAGGGGGATTGGAGTTAAGTAATAAAGCAGAGAAAAGGGGTGAGGCAGAAGTAGGGGGTGTAGATACAGAAGTCATAGAGGGTGCAGCTGGCAGGGGTAAGGGGCAGGGAAGAATGAGTACTGGGGTGGTGGAAGGGCCATTAGAAGGGAAAGGGCGTAAGGGGCAGGGGGAGTACTCATATTGGGGGATTCTATACTGGAAGGGGTGAGATGGGACAGAAGGGGGAAGGCACAGCCATATTTGGATAGAATCTATCCCTGAGTTGACTGCAGGAGGCGCAGGGCAGGAACTGCTCAAGTGTGCAATGAGGGGGAGGAAGAAACCTCATTTAGTGTTGCATGTGGGTAGAAATGACTTGGCAGAGGAGACTGTGGAAGTAGTGAGGGGGAGTTTCAAGGAGTTGGGCAGGCAGTGTGATGGGGTGGGAGTCAGTGGCATTCTCAGAGGTACTCCAGGTACCATGTGCAAGCATGGAGAGGAAGGGTAGGATCGAGTAGTTTAACGAGTGGCTGAGGGATTGGTGCCACACCAGAAATTATGGGTTAGTGACTAACTGGGGTAGGGTCTGGGGGAATAGTGACTTGTATGCGGGGGACAGGCTACACTTGAGCAGGGAGGGGAGTATTAAAGGCAGGATTAGAGGGATATATATCTACTAAGCTGGATTTAAACTAGTGGGGGGATGGCCAAAAGACTGAGGTTGGTAGAAAGGTCGAACAGGGGAGCCAAATGAGCTCACCCCCAAAATATAGGTAAAGGGAGAGGTGCATTACCCCTAGAGGGGGTGGGCAGAGTGGTCTGAGTGTAATCCAGAAGGTACCACCACCCAGTAAGAATAAGGAGGAGAAAGGATGTAGCCTACCTGGAGGAGGGACACAGGCCAAGAAGAAGAGTGAAGAGAAGGAGGGGTATGGGTGGAAGGTGGTCTCTCTCAATGCAAGAAGCCTGGGGAACAAAATTGCAGAGCTTCAGGTGCTCCTGTAAGAGGGAAAGGTGGACACTGATGCAGTGAGAGATACTTGGGCCACAGAGTACCATGATTGTGACTTGGCAATCCCGGGGCACAGGATATGCAGGAGGGACTGGGGGATTAGAAGGGGGGGGTTGCACTCTATGTGAGGGAAGGGATCAAATGCATAAGGGACAAGGGAGAAGAGAAGAGGCGAGGATGGAGGTGCATCGGGTGCAGCTCCTGGATTCCAAGGGCCGAAAGCTGAGGCTGGGACTGGTATGCAGACCACTAGCCCAGTCCAGGAAACTGGATGGGGAGTTCACAGAACAGATAGGAAGGGTGTGTAGAAGAGGGAGTGTGGAGATAGTGAGGGATTTTAACCTACCAGAGTTTGACTGGAGCACCCCAGCCACTAGCAGTACCGGGGAGCAGGTGCTCCTTGATGCATTCCAGGATGGCCTTCTGACACAATTGGTAAGTGGGCCTACAAGGCTTGGTAGCACTCTAGACCTATTACTGGCAAATGGGGAGGCGGTGAGGGAGGTAAGGGTGGAGGACCCACTAGTGGGTAGCGACCACCAAACAGTGTGTCTCATTCTCACGTTGGTCAGGGAGACAGGAGGCATGGGCACTAGGGTGGTGGACTTTATTAGGGTGGACTTTGGGAGGACAGGAACAATACTGCAAGTGAGACTCCAGGATATAAGGCCAGGAATGGATGCAGAACAAAAGTGGGGAGTCATTCGACTGGACTAACAGAGGCCACAGTAGCCTGCACCAGGGCCAGGAGTAAGAAGAGCAGAGCCAAGAAACCATGCTGACTGAACAAGGAAGTGCTGCAAGAGGTGAGGACAAAGAGGGCTGCATATTGGCAGTACAGGGGAACAGGGAAGGGACAGGATTAGGGGACTTAAGGGAGTTGGTCAAAGGAGGTGGCAGGAGGGTGAAAAAAGCTAAGGCCTCCAGGGAATCAAGGTTAACACAGGGCATAAAGGGAGGAGAGAAGGACTTTTTAGGTATGTCAGGGAAAAGAAGAAGTGCAAGGAACATATTGTGAGGATAAAGCGGGGAGGGGATTGGGTGGAAAAGGGGAGGAGCAAGTGGAAATACTAAATGAGTACTTCTGCTCTATTTTCACTAAGGAGAGGGATGGTCCACTACCAGCATGGGCTGGGGGTTGGGGAAAGGAGGGGAGGAGGTAATGGATAAGATGTTCACAGGAAGTAGGGTGCTAGAGGAGCTGAGTGCAGTAAGAGTAGACAAGGCACCATGTCCCGATGGCATCCACCCCAGGGTGCTGAGGGAGATGGTGGAGATGTTGGCAAAACCACTGGCAGATCTGTTCAACACCTCCCTAGAAATAGGGTGCATGCCCCAGGACTGGAGGATGGCCCATGTGGTGCACATACACAAGAGTGGGCCAAGGGAGGAGCCAGGAAATTATTGGCTGGTCAGTCTCACGTCCATAGTGGGTAAGCTTATGGAGCCGATACTGAAGGAGAGGCTGGTGGCATTCCTAGAGAATAATGACCTCCAAGATGGGCAGCAACATGGGTTCATCTCAGGGAGGTCTTGTCAAACCAACTTAGTAAAGAATTATGACTGGGTGACAAGGGAGTTGGACAGGGACTATGCGGTACATGTCCTGTACTTGGACTTCAGTAAGGCCTTTGATACAGTGTCTCATGGGAGACTGGGAGGAAGCTGATGGCAGTGGGGGTGGGAAAAAAGCTAACTAAATGGATAGAGAACTGGTTACAGGGAATGGTGCAGAGGGTGGTGGTGATGGGGAGCTCTTGGCATCCAAAGCAGTGACAAGTCAGGTGCCGAAGGGGTCAGTGATGGACCTGGTGCTATTTGAGCTCTTTATCTCTGATATAGCACATGGAGTGGGGAGCAGGGTTAGTCTGTTCACAGATGATACCAAATTGGTGGCAGTGGTGGATGAAGAGGATGGATGGGAAAAACTGCAGGGGGGTTCTAACCAAACTAGAGACATGGTCAGTGGAGTGGCAGCTAGGGTTCAATGCAAAGAAGTGTAAGGTGATGCACTTCGGGGCTAAGAACCAGAAGAGGACTATTGGTTTGGGGGCATGAGGCTGGAGATAACAGAGGAGGAGAAGGACCTAGGGGTGTTGGTAACTGGAAGCATGAACAACTTGGCCCATTGCAGGAGAGCAGCAGTGAAGGCAAACAGGATTCTGGGGTGCATTGCAAGGGTACTCATCCAGACACAGGGATGTGAACCTACCGCTCTACAGATCATTGGTCAGACTGCACCTGGAGTACTGTATGCAATACTGGAGGCCATACCTGTGGAGCAAGATAAAGTTACTGGAGGGGGTGCAAAGGAGGGCAACAAAAATGTTAAAGGGGATAGAAGGAAAGGCATATGAAGCTAGACTGAAGGAGCTGAACATGTACACACTGGAGGAGAGAAGGTATGAGGGATATAATTGAATCATTTAAATACCTGAGGGGTAAATAAACCTAGCACTGAGGGGGTGTTTAAACTGAGGAGTGGAAGAGAGACGAGGGGGCATGGACTAAGGTTGGAAGGAGGACGTTACAAGGGGGAAATGAGGAGGCACTACTTCACTGAGAGGGTTGTGTCTAGTTGGAATGGGTGGGTGGTAACATGTAGGGCAGTCAATAGCTTTAAGAAGGAGTGGGATAAAACAAGAGGAAGAGTTAAGGGGCAGGGGCTGGGGCAAGTGGGAGAGGAACTGAGGGGGAGGAGACTGGGGCAGCTGCAATCTAGGGTGCTAGCTGCACATTCAGCCAAACTTAGAGTGATTGGTCTGTTCTGCTGGCAGATTTTTTGTTTCTATGTATGTTCGTATGTAAAATCACAGTGACTTTGTTCATGAGCAGAGGTCCTAAAATGCCTATGTTGAAAATTTGATGACAAACGTCCATAAAATGACTGTGTTACAAACATGTAATGTGCAGTTTCCACGCACCCTCGTAACTTCGCAAATTTGTAGTATTTTCTCTCCAGATTTTCAACATTGAGATTTTTTCAGACCTCCTTATGAACAGTACAGCTGACATTTTTCACATCCTGCCCGAAAAATGCGTTTACACATCTGGGGCAGAATTTTAATTTTATTTTTTTTTATTTTAGTTTTTGTTGACCGAGTAAGTGCACTAGACAAATCCTGCCTATTTTCAGGCATGACCATGGCGAGGGGGGATACAGATGAAAGCCAACTGACCTTGAACCAGATGAAACTGTTGGTGGTATTTTTAGTGAATGAGGGAAATTTGGCCAGGACACTGGGGAAATTTCCCCTACTCTTTTCGATAAGTGCCATGGGATCTTTAACATCCACCTGAACTACCACCAATCCAGGCAGATGGGACCTCGGTTTAACGTCTCATCCGAAAGTTGGCAACTCAGAAGTGCAGCACCCCTCTCATGCTGCACTACAGTGTCAGTACTGGGATATTAACCCAAGTGCCAGATGTGGGAACTGAACCCACATCCCTCTGATCTCCCGGCCTCAGAGGCGAGTGTGCTACCTGCTGAGCCACTGACACTGAGAATAGCGCGGTTGCTGTAGGAAATCAATGTTCGGGACAGATTAAGAAAATCATACTGACAGTGTTCATGAGCAGAGGTTACAAAATGCCTATGCTGAACATTTGGTGAAATAATTTCACTAAATGACTGTGTTACACACATGCATTGCGCAGTTTCCATGCACACTCGTAAGTTCTAGCATTTTTAATATTTTCACTACAGATTTTCAACATTGCCATTTCTTGACACCTCCCTATGAATTCTTCACATCCTGCCCCATCTGTGTTTTCATACATCTGGTGCACAATGACATGGTCACTGTGGGAACTCAAAGTTCGGGACACATTCACAAAATCACAGTGCCACTGTTCATGAGAAGAGGTCCCAAATGCTTTCATGAGGTGGGGGTTACAAAAAGGCCATGATGAAAATCTGTAGTGCAAATACCAACAAATGCTCGAGCGTTGGGGTCTCTAACCATAATGTTCCACCCTGTACAGACTGACAGGCATCAGGGGTGTGCTTTTGGATTGCTGACTGTAATGCTCATGCCATTCCACACCCACTCCCCCACCCTGCAGCCAGTAACAGGCATCGAGGTGTGCCTTGGACTCTTTGGCCCCAGAGTTCACCCCATTCTCCTATACTGCATCCATTTTAGCATATGTCCTTATGGAGTGGGGTGACTGTAAAGCTGAACACCCCAAGGCACACCTCAACACTTGTTTGTATCTGCAGGATAGGGTGAGGTGAAATGGCATGAACGTTATGGCGACAACCCAAACGCATTCTCCAATGCCTGTCCATCTCTGCAGGGTGGAGGTGGAGTTGGTGTGAAGTGCATTACTCCATAGCCATCCCTTCTTTGCATCTGTCTATCTCCTGCATTTCCAATGCTAATACCAGCAAACAAACATTCGGCATTGACAAATACTTGTTTACATCAGCAATGATCACTTTCACATATTTTTCAAGTATGTCAATAGCATTGCCTTTTTTTCACTCATGCACAGCCTCAGCCTCATCAGATCTTGGTCTACAATGAGTTCAGTTTAAACCCCCGACCATAAGTTTTGCACCTTTTGTTATCTTTTGCTTCATTGGAGATTGTATTCTATTGTAACAAAATTGTAATTGAACTGTAACTTTTTTGTTTGTAAGTACTGTGTCCCTTGTACTACTGTTCTGATGTCCTCTTTGTGACGAGGTACCTTTGTAAATGAGCCTCTGGCTCAAAGGTTTCCAAACTGATGTTTAACTAAATAAATAAATAAATAAACCTGATTTCTAAAAGTCAGATATCCTTCTTTTGGCAAAATAATATCGCCAAACATAAACTGCTGTCATCAATTAAGCCAGTAGTCTATACTTCTCATTCTGCCTACATGTTAGAAATGCAGCACTGGGTCCAAAACATCATTGCTCACTCTCGGCAAGAAAATGCAATCATCACATCATCAGAATGATGAGGGACCTTTATAAGTTTTGGTTACCTGAAGAATCCAGTATAAATGCTGGCCTAGTGGTGCAAAGGGTTGAATCACTGTGCACCACACCTCCCACCATGCCACTCCAGTGACCCACTTTTGTGAATGAGCTCATGTTGCTGCAGCTGGCTGGGGGGGGGACTGAATATCCACCAGAGAGTTGTCCTCTCCCATGGTGGACAGCCCTGTTGTCTTGACCCTTGGTTTCAACCTGGTGGAAGCCAGGTGGTAGTGTTGGAAACTTGAGCAGCATAGAAGGGAGTGGCCACAGTTCTGTAGTATGTGTGCACCTCCACATGAACATGCTTATGTGATGCCATGCTATGGACAATGGGGAGAAATGGAAAAGGGTTGGTGCAGGTTACATGAAGCCCTGCCCACCTACCCTCATCCCATGCTGTCACCTGGCCCACCGAACCCACTTCTTAATGATAGTCACTGGGTTGGGGGAGGATGGGCTCCCCATCCTAGTCCAGCCATGGGGCTTGGGGATCTGGGGGTAATTTGGGTAAGGTAAGTGCTCGGGAGGCAGGTGACAGGTAGAGGAGATGGGGACAGGGCTAAGATATCCACTTGCATCAAACACATAAGACAATCTTAATAGCTAAAAAAAAAAGAAGAATCCAGTATAAAGTTAATCTATATACTATGAAATTCTTATAAAATGAGTACCACTGATATTCTATTGCTTCTCTCTCATAATCCTTGTAACCAGCTCACAGCAGAACCCTGTTGATTTCATCCAAATGTTTTTCCACTTGTTGGCATATTATTATTTTGAGATCCTTCCCTCTGGAATAGCTAGTGCTACAGTAGGAGTGGTGAGAGGCTGGTTCCTAAACACAGTTAATGTCAGTCTTGTGCACAGCAGTTCATGCTAGTGGAGAAATGCCACTGCTTGCTCTTGGTTTAGTAAGTGAGCATCTAGACTCCATTTGTGAATTCCGCCACTGTACTGTATATTAAAGATAACTTTTAGAATGTATTTTATTTTTCACTTTCTTGTTTTTACAGAGCAGAAGAAAATGCATCATTGCCAAACTGCTAATGCTACACCAATCCTTATTGATAGCCTGCTTACATATATATCATGATTACCCTAGTGTCAGCAATGGCAGACCTGAGAGATGCTTTCATTTGAGATGCAAAAAATAAAGAAGGTACAAATAGAATACTTTATAAAATTAAATTTTTTGTATATATGGTCAAATTTAGTTTAAGCATCCCAGATGCTCCCTTACTGAACCAAGAGCAGGCAATGACTTGTTATGGCTAGCAGGAACTGCTGCTTTAATGTGCAATGCTGACCTGTGGGTTTTGTCATTAGACATGTCATTCCAAGTGAATTTGCATTCTATTGTAAGTTTATGGGTCCATTTGGAGAGCTTCTCATGAACCTTAGAGTGTCACCTCACACATTCTTAGCACTAGAAGACTCCAGACACAAGATGTGACATTCTTAGATTCATAGGAGGCCCTACAAATGAACCCATAATATTATTATAGATCACTAACTGGATTAAATAAAAAAAAAATCCTTTTCTTATTTAAAATGTTAATTGCACCAGTGGTCAGTGAGAAGCCCATTACAGTGACTCAGTGCATGAGGTACTCTAACAGTAATAAGAGTGCCTCATGCACAACTGAAGGGAGGGCTGTGATTGGTCAGGGACGTTCACCCGATGTATAATCATAAAACAATTACAAACAGTCATGTGGCTTAGAGCCACTGTATGTTTTACAACCTTCTCTCTGTGAACTACTTCTATTTATTTATTACAGATAGGATTACAAATACCTTTGAGCCAGGCTCTTTTACAAAGGTTCCGTGTCAGAGAACAAGCACAATAAAAGTTACAAGAACACGAACAAAAAAAAAGAAAAAAAAAAAGCAATAAATAGGTTACAATGGACAGTTCAATAAATTGCTAAGATAATTTTAATTTATACTTGTGAAACACTAAACAATGGGATAAGTGGGGGTGGGTGGGTGGAAGGTGAAGTTAAGAATGAGGAATAAGGTAGGGGAGCCAGAAATAGCAGCCAAAGGGCATTGTCATCAAATTGGGAGTAGGCTGAAATTAGTTAACAGAATGGAAATGATCACAGAGGGATCAGAGGAGGTGGGGGGGCTGAAGGGAGGAGAGTCATGAGTGTTGAGAAGAAAGAAGAATTAAAAGAGTAACAACAGAGGAAAAGGAAGGGGGCAATGCAGTAGGTGATAAAAGGAGGTGGCAAAATGAGGGGGGCTAAGGAGGTTATATGTGGCCCTCACAGGTGCTAGAGTTGGTAAGGCAGGAGTGGAGTTTATGTTTGAAGGTGCCAATGTTGGTAGTGGAGGAGATGTCAGGATTGAGTGCATTTAACCAGCTAGGTGCTCTGGAAGCAAAGGATCTTTGGCCCTGTGAGGTACGATGTCAGGGAACCTGAAGGAGCTGGTAATCAGAGCCCCTAGTGTTACATGGCTTTAGCCTAGAACTAAGTAGTGCTTGGACTCCCGGCGGAGCGAGGCCCATGGTTGCTATCTTTGCCATAAGGCAGGTTTGGTATTTTATGCGATTTGAATGTTAAAGCCAGCCAGATCATCATCATGAAATTAAATCAGAGTACCAATTGTACTGAGAGTTATCATTCTGTCTCAAGCAGAAGCAAAAGCACACTAGAAGGAAGATGTGGCATCTCAGGTTACATCATATATGACCTTAGTGAATATCAACTTGTTTGATCGGCAGCAGTATATAGTGGGCCTTGGTGAGCAATCAGTTGATGTAGTCCTGCCAACCTAACAGACAGCCATGGAACTGTAGTACATGGCAATCACTCCTACACTGAACCAAACACTCCACTACAGACCATTGGATCAGACATGTACAGTATTAATGTCACAGGCAGTATTAGAGCTGTATGAAAAAAAAACTCCCACTGGCAGAATTTCTGCAAAAGTCAGACTTTGCCTTCCGCAAATGTCTGGAAATCAAATTAGACACATTTGCAGAAATTCTGACTTAGAACGGCAGAATAAATCAATAAATTGTGGAGTATTATGTTAAACTGTTGAAAAAACTTCCACAGAACTAATCACTGTCCATGGTCAGTTCTGCTGACTTTTTGTCCTCAGTTTAATACATTAATCCACAATTCGTGATTCAATCTGCAGTTCAGTGAGTCACCGAACTGCAGAATAAATGTATTATTCTTGTGTCTAGTGGTGCCCCCACCAATTGCTGGCCCAATCTTTCCCTGGTAGCTAGTGGTCCCTCCCACCATCTGATCTACATCCCAAGCAAAGATATACATTTATTTATGCTTTCCTTGGTGACCAGTGGTCCCTCCCTCCACATCAATTGCCTGCCTGAGAAAAAAGAAAAGCATACTTTCTGGTGGCAGTGGTCCCCCCATCTCTGATCACTGGCCCAAATGGTAAAAAAGAATACTCCCTGGTGCCAGTGCCCCCCCATTGGCCTAAGTAAAAAAAAAAATAGTCCTTTGTGCCAGTGGTTGCCTCCATGACTGCTGATCACTGGTCAGAGTAAAAATGAAAAAGGTTACCTGGTGGCTAGTGATCCCTCCCCCCACCTGATCTCCTGCCTGATATATAAATAAGTTGTCCCTGGTGTCCAGTGGTCACTCCCCCACCTGATCACCCATCCAATATATAAATAAATTGTCCTTGGTGTCCAGTGGTCCCTCCCCCACCCGATCACCTGCCTGATATATAAATAAATTTGCCCTAGTGTCCAGTGTAACACCCCCATCCTAATCCCCTGCATATCACATTGAAACATTTCCCTAGTGGTCTAGTGCCCCGCATCCTTAATCCCCTGTATGGTGAATGTAAACCTTTCACTGGTGATCTAGTGGACTCCACCCCCCACCCTGGCAGATAGTCACCCACCACCCTGCTCCCCCATCTCAAACCTGAGCCAGTGACAAGCACAGCCCTCCTCTCTCCACCATGGCTGGCTGCTGACTGAGCTGTCAATGAATGAGCACATATTTGTACAAGAACATGCTCATTCATTGTTAGCTCCCACTCATTCAGTGTGACAGCTCTATTGGGTGGCCCAGAGAGCTATACCATGCCATTCCCCCATCCCAACTCCCTGCCAGTGACCAGAACAGCCCTCCGCTCCTGTCTGCACCATTGACACAGCTATCACACTGAATGAGTAGGAGCTGGCCTGTCAATGAATGAGCCCATGCTTGTACAAGTACGCACTTATTCATTGACAGCTCAGTGGGCAGCAAGGCACAGTGGAGAGAGGAGGGTTGTGCTGGTCACCCACTTGAGATCGGGGTGGGGAAGGGGCAGGGTGTTTGATCACTACCTGTCAGGGTGGGGTGTCAATTAGACCACCAATGAAAGATTTACATTCACCATACACAGGATTGACAATAGGAAGGGGGACAGCTAGACCACCAAGAAAATGTGTCATTGTACTATAGAGGGAATCAGGATGGGGATTACACTGGACCTGAGGGCAAATTTATTTATATAACAGGTGGGTGATCAAGGTGGGGAGAGGAACCACTGCACACCAGGGACACTTTATTTATATATTGGGTGGATGATTGGGTGGGGGAGAGACCACTAGCCACCAGAGAAACTTTTTTTATTTTTCCTCCAGCTGTTGATCTGCAGTTGTTGGGGGGCACTGGCACCAGAGAATTCTATGTTACATCAGGCTGGTGATCAGCCAGGAGGGATCAGTTCTGCAGAATTTCTTTCTGTAGTTAAACACATTAATCCACAATTCAGTATGAAAGAAATTCCAGAGACCTGATTACTGGACTGCAGAATAATCCATTACACTGTGGACTAAAATTTCCCAGTTCTGTCATTCCACAGTTCATGTGTATTATTCCACAGTTCAGCCAAAAAATTCTGCAGAACAGAGTGAAAATCTGCCAAACACTTTCAGAAGATTCCGATCTTGTCAAAGGCAGAAGTTCAGAAAATTTAGCAAAATTTCACTAAAGTTCTGCGAAAGTAGAATTTGCAACTTTTGCCCAGCTCTATGTAGCATATATGAAAATAAACATGATAGAGAGACACAGTTTAAAACAACAGTATGTAGAATGCATAAACAATACAAGAAGCAGATAAGTCCCAATCCAGTTGCTTTTTGTAAATTTAAGCCTCAATCATACCTTATAAAGCCTACAACCCACTGCAAAGTATCTTGGGTATGAAAATCATTGTTGATGCTTGGGGATTGTAAGCTGAATAGTAAATGTCTCACACAAATCTAAATTATATAGTCTATACAGTACTAGTATTTAAACAAAGAACCAGTGGAACTGAGCAGTGCCACAACAAGCTTTCTCCCTTTGCTCTCATTTCTTCAGTCTTTTCAGCTGTCTGTACTTCCTCTCCAGTTCCTACACTCTAGAACTGCAGTGAGTTGGTTGGTCTACAACATCCAATACAAGGCCATGGTGAGAAAGCAGCTTGCATAATCACTGTCTGCCACAAAACAGGAGCTGTGTTGATGCAGCACTATGCAATTATTCCTACACTGACCAAGCCAGTCTACTGCAAATGAACAGAGACATTTATTTCAGAAAGAGGTAGCATACAAGAGATGCAGCAGTATAGAAAGGCAGTCTGAAAGAAAAGTATGTAAGTAAGTAAAATTGTATTTATATCAAGGGCCCTTCCCAAGCGCAGGGCACTTTTACAATAATTCAGATCACTTAAAAACACATTTCACAACAATAAATCCAACAGTCATACAGTACACTCACTTATTATGTTCCAGCAAATGCTAGGGCAAAAAGGAAAGTCTTTAGTTGTTTTTAAAACTTTCAATGGTCAGGCAATCTCATATCTGATGAGGTAGTGAATTCCACAGGGTTGGTGCCATATAGGCAAAAGATCTACATCCAGACATCTTTAGATGTACCCTGGGAATCTCTAGCAATCCCTCATCAGAGGAGCAAAGAGAATGGGCAGGACAGTAAAGCACCAAGAGCTCTTTCAGGTAGTGAGGTCTCAAATCATGTAGGGCCTTAAAGGTCAATAATGTGACCTTGAAGGTGATCTGCCACTGTATTGGCAGCCAGTGCAGATCACGCAGCACAAGTGTCACATGGCTAGATCTTGAAACTCCCATCAACAACCTGGCCGTCACGTTCTGCACAAGCTGCAAGTGGTGGATATCTACCCCTAGCAGCCCTAGATAGAGAGCATTGCAGTAATCAAAATGGCTGGTGACAAAGGCGTGGACCAAGATGGGAAGATCTTCCAGTGGAACCAAGTGTTTCAACCGGGCAATGTTCCTCAGATGAAAAAAGGCAGATTTGACTACGGCCGATGCCTGCATCTTCATAGTTAGGCCTTCGTCAAACATCAAGCCTAGGTTACGCACTTGGCCAGAGGCAAGAAGTGAGGCCCCCCCCAAGATATAAACCTGAGAGTTTCCCAGTTCAAGCCCCTATCGTCCTCCCTCCAGGGTCCACAACCAACACCTCAGTTTTCCCTGAATTCAACCTCAGCCAACTAGCACTCAACCAATCCTGAATCTCCAGGAGGCAGTTATTAAACAACATGATGGAATCAGACTCCTGATCAGGCATAAAAGACAGGTAGAGCTGAGAATCATCAGCATAACAATGAAAACTCAACCCATACCATCTTATAATGTCCCCCAATGGAAGCATATACACCACGAATAACATAGGAGACAGCACCAACCCCTGCGTACCCCACAGGGCAGCCAATGAGGGGACAAGGTGTAAATTCCAGACACCACTCTCTGAGATCTGCCATCCAGAAAAGATCAAAACCAACTGTGGACTGCTCCCCTCAGACCACAGAAAAATCACAGGTGGTCAACCAGTACCCCATGATCCACAGTGTCAAATGCTGCTGAGAGATCCAGGAGAACCAAGATAGAATGGGTCCTCCAATCTCTTGCCATCAGGAGATCATTCAATACCCGAACAAGAGCCGTCTCTGTACTATGCCTTTTCCTGAAGCCGGATTGGAGAGGGTCATAGATATTGTGGTTGGACAAATGATCCTCCAGTTGCAGAGTGACCACCTTCTCAATAACCTTCCCTACAAAGGGAAGGTTAGAGACTGGTCTGTACTTTGCTGGGCAGTCGGGGTCAAGAGAGGGCTTTTTCAACAGGAGGCATACTACCACCTCCTTTAAGGGATCTGGAAAGATTCCTCTCTCTAATGACACCACCACTATCCCAGCCAGGACTGGGCTGATAACATCTACACACCCCACCACCAAGTGAGTAGGGCTTGGATCCAGCTTACAGTAGGTAGGTCGCAGAGTCTGGATGATCCTCACTATATCTATTACTGCTGGTAGTCTAAAGGTAGACCAGTACAACTGGGCATTAGTACCACCCGATTGATCAGTGCAATGTCCAATAGAGGGACACTGGTGGATCTCATCCCTGATGGTGGATACCTTGTCAGTGAAGAATTTCACAAACTCCTCACACTGTACCTGTGATAACACTCTACCAGTCTGGAGACAGACTGGATTGCATAGTCTGTCCACAGTCTGGAAGAGCTGGGATGGTCTATTCCTCACTGCAGCAATTTCCCTGGACAGGAACTCTGCCTTCTTATGGGAAATTGCTGATTGGTAGAATTTATAATGTTCTAACAATTCAAGTCTATCCACCTCCAGTTGAGTTTTCCGCCAGTGTCTTTCCAATCTTCGTCCCTTCCTCTTCCACTCAAGGATATCCCCATCAAACTAGACGGCCCCTAAGTGAAGAGTACGGGGATGGACATGAATTGGAGCAATGGCTTCCAGGACCTCAGTTACAGCCCTATTATAGGCTAAGAGCAAAGGCCCTGGATCCATGCTATCCCTTGGAAAATCCAAGAAGTCCAGCTCCATCATTAGGCCTTCTGAGGTAACCCCTCTTAAAGGACAGAACTGTACTGACTCCCTAGGGGCAGGCCTATTTCAGGGGGCCACAAATCTAAACCTCAGGGCGCGATGGTCAGACCATCCGACTGGCTCCACCTCCACATCAAATACCTCCATCTCCAGATGGAACACCAAGTTCAATGTGTACCCCCCTCATTAACTGCAGAGGTAATTACTCATGACAGGCCCAATGAATCCATCAATTGAAGGAGGTTTTGACCAAATGGCGAGAGTTCATCATCGACCCAGGCATTGAAATCCCTCAGAATTAACCCTCTGGGAGATTCTAATACCAAGTCGGCGATGAAGTCCGCAACCTCCTTCAGGAACTCCCTCTCATCCCCTGGTGGATGGTAGATAAGAAGGGTCCTGTAGCCTGCACCTGCACCCACTATACACTCAAAAGAGTTGGGATCACCACCGGGCACTTTCCTGAGATCCAGATCTTGTCTGAAACAGATCGCAACACCCCAACCCCTCTGGTCCATTCTCTGGCAGTGAATCACTGACAGCCCAGCCGGAATCACAGAGTCCAACATAGGACCAGCATTTCCATCTAGCCACGTCTTGATGCAAGCCAGGTTGACTGAGGAAATAAGATCTGCAATGTAGTTTGTATAAACAATACAAGAAGACAGATGATTTCTAATGTCTTTGTTTTTTGTAAATGTGAAGGCACTGTGAGTATGTAAATCCTTGGGAGATAAACTGAACTGGAAATCATTAGCATAAATATAACTTATATTATCCATGTACTACCTGTGTTTAATGAATGTACCAATAGTACAGAGAAGCAACAGAGCAATCTTTCTCACTTTGCTATATTTTCTTTGATCTCGTTAGCTATATTTATTTTCACTCCAGCTCCTGTATTGCAGAACTGTAAATGTGTTTAATCTGCAGCACCAAAATAGGACATAGTGATCAATCAGCTTGTGTCATCACTGATGGTTCAGCAGACAGCCATGCAACACATTTCAGACAGTACTACAATGATCTAGCCAATCCACTACAGACCAATGGATGAGGCACATTTTGCAGTCATAGGTACGATATAAGAGAAGTAGAATAAAAGAGGGGCATCTTGGGAAAAGAGCAGTCTGTAGGATGTGATATCTATGGACTAGCACCCCTGATTGTACCCCCACCTCATGGACAGCAACACATATATGATATACATACTAATCTTAGGGCATAGGCACTTATCGTATAAGCGTAAGTGTCAGGATCTGAGTTCTACTGTACTTTTGCAGTGCATATTATACTTCACTATATTCTCACAATATATTGTACCTCCGGGAGATGTTTCCCATTACATTCTTATTGTATAATTATTAGGCAACAATGCCATCCTTAGTACTTGTGCAAACTGTAACTGCAAGTGACCTTGGAAGCATCACAGATCTCATTATTCACTTTCTCTTCTGCTAAGCTAAGCAACTTCTTATGTTAGTTAGGATAGTTACTCTGGCCACCTGATTTTGACCAATTATGTGCATTTTATGTATCTTCTTGTATTGGTGCCATGGTTAAATCAGGGTATAAGACTCTTTGCATCATGTATTTTCTCTCAGACAGACTTGACTACGCCTATAGGTAAGGACACTGGATACTCTCCCAGTGATTACACTGTTGGTTGTAAGCCATCATTATTCTTATTTATCAGTAATAAATTACATTTATTATCTGGACACCACTTTTCAGTTGTATCTTCCTTTTGTGCAGTTCCAACAAGAACCTGAGAAAGGTAATTTTATTACCAAGTTACATTTGGTGACTGTGTGAAGGTTGGAATGTACAAAGTGAGGATTCCATTCAATTAACTTTGAATGTCAAGTAGTGTAGTGCATTTTTCGCCTACTTGGACCTACTCATTCTTACAGTGGTTGTTCTATGATGGACACCATTCATCTTGGTCTTGAGCATGGCACCTCCACACCAGACCCTGATACACTCCCTTTGTGAGTGACAGTGAACCTCCTTGGCACCACCATTTGCCCACAGGGGAAAAGAAAGCCATTGCGTGATGGCACCATGGATTTCATCCAGTTTTCCTACTGCTTCTTTGTTTATTTACCCCTTGTTTGTTATGCTTGAACTTTGCACAGAGTTGAGACTGGATGTCTCAAACTACCTCACCTCCCATTGAGGATGGACAGATTTTGCACTGGACATGAAATCTACTGAAAACCCATTGCTGATAATTTCAGAGCACTACCCTGAGTCCAAACTAAAAGGCAAGAAATACCAACTTAAAGGTCTGTTGGTTGTGGCTCTACATACCGCTGTTTAGAGTCTCACAGTGAGGTGTGCCTCCCTTGAACTGTAAAATACATCTCTAAAAAAAGTGATGGACCTGCAGGCATTGGAGTTACAAAAAAGGGAACAGAAGCTAGCAGAGGAGACACTGTCACTCTGTGATGCCAATAACAGACTGTTGCACTGTACTGCTCAAGACTCTAAGTGAGAAATTTTATGTTGAGAGATGATTGTCAAAGGTTGAAATGTAATAAGAAACAGTTAGCATACTTAAATGATATTTTGAGTGATACAAATGAAGGTTTGAGAGAGGAGAATGCTGAGCTGAAAGAGGAGAATGAGAGAGTGAATTGTGAGCTAGACAAGGAGCTTAGGGAAAAAGTTGAATTGGGTGCCTTGTACACAGTATTGCAGCTTGAGGTTAAGAAGGGTATTGAGCAGGGCACTGCACATGTTTGTCACAGGAAATGTAGAACAAAGATGGCTAAAATGCGTCATCAGCTAGAGGTTCTCACTGGCCATGTTAAGGCTATGAATGGGTTCCAGTTTATGCCCATTGACATTGCATTATCTGGCAATGACGACTCTGACTTTGATGATGAGGCTTGCCATGTCAAGCCCAACTCCACACCCCATAGGGCTGTCATATTTTCCAGCCATCCCTAAGATGATGCCTACATATGCATGGATGATGCCTACGTGCACACTCTCTCTACGTTGCCATGTCTTCACAAACATGGCAGAAGCAATGTCATACACCAAGATGGCAGCCCCATGATATGGGCAGATGGTCTATACTTTCTTGGTGCACCACCGCTTGCCCCCCTCACCAGGGAGGACACTGCAGACATGCGCTCCTTAATCCACAAGGCCCGTACCAATATGACTGTACCATATCAGCAAAGAAGAACCATCCAGGAACAAACTGACAGAATGTTTGAGGACACTGTCAATCAGAACCATGCATTCAAAGCAGTTGCTGATGTGGCAGCAGAAGCTGCTGTCCAAGGTGTTATGGAATGTATCAATGTGAACATAGTTCCTCGTACGTCCAATCCTCTGCAAGTTGCTCACTCTGTCCAGCAAATTGCCCAAAGCTTTGGACAGATGAGCCCAACTGACAATCTCAGTTGCCATTTGGAAAAGTTGCACTCCCTCTACAAGAAGCTTTCTCTCCAACCCGAGTACCAAGTTCAAGTCTTGTGACAAACGATCAAACTTATCCTATGGGCCAAACTCCTGGATACCGTCCATAACTGCGAGACGCTTGCTTACAATGACATTTCAGTGGTGTTTCTTGCTGCCAATGTCACAGGTGTTGTTGGAGCCTGCTTGACCTACAAGGTTAAGCAGAGTGTGAAGGAAAGCCCCACGGCTTACCATCAATGGTTGTGGTTCACTTACGAGGTTGGCAAAGGCCTTGCTGGCGAGCTCGCACACAAAGGCCAAATTGAGTATAAGGATCTGTACATCTGGATTATGACTCCTGGCCTTCGGGAAAAGGTTGAACTCAATGTTTACCCGGAGACCAACACATTTGCAGAAATCCTTACCAAGGCGGAGCGTGCCTTCCAGATATACCTCTGTAACTTAGCTTCCAGTAAGAACAACAAAGCTGCCACCATTTAAATTCTGGAAGCCCAGGTTTTTATTTATTTATTTGCTTTTGCTAACTGGGTGAGTGCACTAGGCATCAAATTCCTATTTTCAGGCATGACCCAGGAGGATACACATGGAAACACATAGAGATGTGACACAGCACATGAGATAGCTTCAGTACAGCCTACATCTGACCCGCCTACCCACTATGCTGTGGAAGGCACAACAAAAAGAATGATACCCCTTCAGATGACAAGTAGTTGCATGGTGGGGGGACCAGAACTTCAGAAACAATAGAAACAGGGACAAAAGCAATTGGAAAAATCCAAATACCAACCCGATAGCTGGTACCATAATGGCACCAGCCATCGGAGCCTGAAAGATGAGAACTAGACCATCCGTAAAATGCTGGAGGAAGCCCATCCTGGAAGAGAGATGCAGCCTATGTGTACCGTAGCAGCTCTCACCCTGGCCGCTGGACAGCCATGCAACCAGGAAAATCCATTCCTGCCCTTGGCTACCAAACAACTGAGCAGCCAAGGAAAGAATCCTTTTGTGGCATCGACTACTGGCCAGACCGATGTGATGACCAAGGAGGAACCACCCGTACAAGCTGATGTCATGTCTGTGACATCATGTGCACATCTTTATCCTGTGCAAGACATACAGGAGGCCCTGAAAGATCCTGCAGGCCTCAGATTTCAGGAACAGGATGACAAAGATGATTCTGAAAATGCAGATTGACAATTACAGGCCCCAGTCCAGATTGTGAGTGACAATTACAGGCCCCAGTCCAGATTGTGAGTGATTTGCTTGTTGACACAAATGGATAGCCTTGTGTGAAGGCCATGGTTGGGGGCTGCCACCTCACCATGCTTCTGGATACCAGAGCAGTCATCTCAGTTCTCCATGATGAGAACCCAGCAACATTGGACTGGTCTACAGGCTGAAAGACCATTGCACAGGGTGTAGATGGTACTCAGCTACACACCTACTGATCTGTGTCTTTGCCTGTGATGGTAGGTCACCTCAGGACTAATTTTGCCTTTGACCTCATGGTATTATGTCATCACCCCAGCATACTGGGAATTGACTTTCTTGCACTCCATGGCTGTGTAGTAGACCTTGCCAACAGGCTACTCCTTCAGATCAAAGGACAATGCCAGGCTGTCACCATTCCAGACTCACACGTGGTGGCAGCCATCTCCCATAACAACAAGGAGTGTGACATCATGGCTTTGTTCAAAAGTCATGACCTATTTTCTGAACTTGCACCTTTGCTGCAAAACCACCTTTATGTGTTTGCTACCAACAAGCATGATTGTGGTAGGATGCACACCACCATTGAGATTCCAGGACCTAACCCTGTGAGGCAAAAAGCAGAATCCATTCCCCGCTGAAGCCTTGCCATCACTGAAGGAGACCATCCAATCATTACTACAGCAAGGAGTGATTAGGACTTGTGAATCCACTGTCAGTTCACCTATTTGACCTGTGGAAAAGCCAAATGGAGCTTGGAGTCTCACAGTTTATTACAGGAAACTTAATCAAGTCACCCCCAGTAGTGTCCAAACAGTAGCATCAGCACCTAATGCACTCAAGTTACTGACACCTGACAAAAAGTGGTTCTCAGCTCTTGACATCTCTAATTGGTTTTGGTCACTCCCATTAGCACAGGTAAGTCAATACAAGTTAGCCTTCACCTTTGATGGGTGCCAGTACACCTGGACCTAACGTCCCCAGGGCTTTCACAACAGTCATTCCTTCTTCCATCTCCACATGATGGATGTTCTGCAGGGGTTCTCCACTCCCTAGTGTCTCCTGCAGTATATGGATGACTTGCTTCTAGCAACCACCACAAAGAAAGATCATTTGGAACTTCTAGATGAACTTTAGTCTCTCCTCAAGAGAGCAGGCCTCAAGTGCAACCCCAGTAAGGCACAATTGTGTGAAAAAGAGGTCATCTTCCTTGACCTACATATTAGAGAGCAAAGCAGAAGTCCAGATGTCAAAAAGATCCAGGGCTTGTAAGATCTGCCACTTCCTACGAGCGTGTCAACACTCAGACACTTCCTAGGAATGGTAAACTATTTTATGGATTTTATCCCTGAATTTGCCTTGAAGGCTGGTCCCTTGTAAGAAGTTCTGAAAAAGGACATCCCATGTACATGGGGCTCCACTCACACTGAAGCTGTGACACAGCTCAAACAGGCCTTAGCCTTAGCCCCAGGACTGATTAACCCCAACCCAAACCCTCCCTACCATTTGGAAACTGCCACTTCATATGTGGCCATGTCCACAGTGCTGGCACAAAGTACAGTGGGTACCACAGGGCCATTGCCTATGCATCTCAGATGTTATTCCCATTAGAAAGAAAATATAGCCTCTGTAAAAGAACACTTTTAGCAACCTTCTGGGCTGTCAAACATTTTCTGTACATCATTGGGTATGCTCCCATTGTTTTGCATACCTGTCACACCCCAAATAATTGTTTGCTTTCAGACAAAGCAAAAGATGGGTCAGTCTCCAATACCAGACTCACCCACTGGTTTTTGCCTTTGCAGGACAGGGACATTAAAGTGTTGCCTGTTAAAATGCCCTCCATCTTGGCTCTTGGCCTACTCTACACAGGTACACCCCATGACTGTGCACTCTGACCTCCTGACTTCCCTGAACCAGGACATTTCTTACTAGCTACACCAGATGTTTTGTAAGATACCAGAATGTACCATATCTTTACAGATGGCTCCTCCTCCTATGTGGACAGAGAGCAGGTGGCAGGATTTGGAGTGCTCATGTTAGATGAAGAAGGTGATTTCAGATGCATTTCCAGGAAATGTACTATCTCCTTACAGTATGTTGAATTGGCAGCTGTAGCCTGTGCATTGGAAGTCATGCCCCATGGTGACAAGGATGCCATCATCTTTGTGGACTCTAACTGGGTCTGCTCATCCCTTAATGAGTTTCTACCATTCTGGGAGAAAAACAATTTTACATCATCTGATGGCACACCTGTCAAATACAGGGATTTATTTGTATATATACACCTTGACACAGCAGTTTACTGACAAACTGTACATCCACACGGTAAAGGCTCATTGTAAATCTGACCCTTACCATGAATTCAATGATCGAGTGGACTCACTTACCAAAGCAGGTGCTCAAGGGGGGGGGACATGGACAATGACTCACCCAATAGTTGTAGCAGCTATAGTAGCTGCTAACACCAGGTAGAAACCAGTACCAGAACCTCCACTGGACTTTTCTGCTACACAGAAATCTGACCCAGAACTAAAGGATGCATTCACATTCTTGGACAAGGGAACTGTACAACCACTACCTGTTGATAGTACATACAAGAGACACTCTGACAACAGATACTTGTCTAGTGATCAGAAGCTCATTTGGTATCGAAAAGAGGATAGAGGTGACAAATGCTGGGTTTCACCACAAATCTCTGTGAACAGAATTCATCCATCTGGTTCATGAGACTCCCACTGGTGGACACCATGGGACAGAAAACACCACCAAGAGACTCAAAACAGTTGTCTGGTGGCCTGGCATGGCCAAAGATGTACAGCATTATGTGGTAGAGCTGTATGGAATATAAAATTCCACTTGTGGAATGTCAGTGGAATAACCATTCTGATCAATGGAATTCTATGGAATTTCACAAAATTTTAAATTTCAGTTATTTCAGTATACTTTTTAATGTTCATATCCAAATATTACCAAATTTGGAACATAAGCAGTACAGTATGACTTACAAATGTGTACCAAATTTCAGGTTCTAAATTAAAAGGGGCAGAGTTATGGGTTGCCAAACATATAATCAAAATTTAATTTTCTGTTATTTTGAGATCATTTTAAAATTTCTTCTCCAAATTTCTCCACAATATCAGGACATAAAGATGGACATAGAATGCATAAATTCACCATGTTTTAAGTCTCAAGCTTTAATGGGAGCTGATTTATAGGTAGCCAAATATGTTGCCAAAATTTGGATTTCTGTAATTTTATATAACTTTGATAGTATTCATTGAAATATTACAAAAAATGCCAGGTATACAGGTTAGCACTACATTTGTTTATGCCCATAGTTTCAGATTTCTAGCTTTAAATGGGACTGCATTATAGCCTGCCAAACATTGCCAACATTTAATTTTTGGTTAGTTCCTGCTAATTTTAAAACTACATATCCAAATGTAACCAAAGTTGAAACATTTAAACTACTATGCCACATGGTCATTTCTGAAAAAGTTTGCATTTTCAGATTTAAATGGGATTAAATGAAAAGTAGTCAAACTTTCACAACATTTAAAAATGTAATTTTGCAAGAATGTAAACTACAAATATATAAACCTTCGAAACTTTAAAACTAGAGAATGCAGTACCATTAAATTTGACAGGTTAGTAGACCTTACAAGGGGACTGTGTGTGCCAATTTTATTAATTGCTTGCTTTGAGAAATTGCAAAATAACAACTCTACTTAAAGTAAAATCCCATGAACCTTTGTGAAAATTGCAGCATTTCATGAAAGAGTCCATAAAATTGGAATTTTCTAATTTCATTCAGCCTTTTCTGGGGGTTATAACTAAAGGATAGGGTATAAGAGGCAGGTAGCGCAGGGGGTAACCAGGTTCAGGAGTTAGATACACAGTTTCACCACGAAATGGACAGCTGAGCTGGGTAGCACAAAAGTGGTAGACTCCCAGGTTGGACCAAGAAAGCACAGAGTGTCAATAATTCCAACCTGAATGTAGGATATTTAAGGATCACATCCAGTATATTTATGATCCAGGGAGCCTGGTGTACATGCAAGACTAGGACTTAAAGGTACTCAAAAGCATTTAGTAGGGAAAGACACCATCTTGGGCAGCATAAAGAAAGAATTCTGGCTATTCCAACAGGGTAGGCTGATAGAAAAGGAAGTAGGTGACTCACGTTTTAATGGAGCTTGTCACTGTAAAGAACAAAGAGGATATCAGTGGGATCAGTAGTTCTAGTGAGTCAATATGGCTATGCCAAAAGAGAAGGGGGGATAGTCACCCTGTGAGGAACAGCAGGACTGCAAAAAGCACAGCCCAGCTTATCAAATGAAGTAGTGATATGTGCATTGGTAATGTTAAATTCCACAAAAAAATCTGGATGCATCATCTACAGAATATGCTATCATAAATATCTAAGAAAATGTTACAAATCATTTTTTTACTTCAGCAAAATTAAAACTGCGTATCCAATGTATCCAGTTGTGTTAGACACCAGGATACATGGACTACAGAGGTGCATGTCAAATGTTAATGCTATGCATGCAAGAGCAGAGAAGTTGCAAACATTCACATTTGTGATAGTTTTCAGAAAGTTTTGCAAATGTTTACATAGTAAAGTGTTGAACCCCTGTAACTTAAAAATCTCTTATCTAAATCCCTGCATATTTAGCTCATTCTATAAACATTACAAAAAGGTTATCTGTACTAATTTACACATGTCTAGCTCCAAAGGTGCCTGGGTTATACGTAGATGAAATTTGTTCATAAAATTTCCTGAAAATAAATTACTGATTTTGAGCAGATAGAATTTTGAGATGATGCATTATATTGCCATAAAATCTAGCACATTGTTAGAAAACCTATCATCAGGAAATCATGCCAAATTTAAGATATCCGACCCTATAGACGGTTAAGGTATATGCAGATAAAAAATGTTCATGACATTTTGCACAAACAATAAAATGACAAAATTTGAACCCCTATAATTCTGAAACTGTTAGACCACATTATATGATATTCAGCAGGTGTGTGGCCATTGTCCCACAGAATACATATTCAAAATGTCAGACCTCTAGCTTGAATAGTTGCTGAGTTATGTCCACATTACTACATTTTTAAAAATTCCACAAAATGTTGATGAAATTCCACATAATTGAGTAGAATTGTGACATTTCACCAAAATTCTGTGGATTCAGAATTTTACCATTTTACACAGCTCTACTATGTGGACAACTGCATAGTGTGTGCCTAGAACAATCCAATTTCAGTGAAAAGAAACACCAAATTGTTGCCACAAAGGCAAACTGGACCATGTAATGCAATGCAAATTGATTTCATTGCCCCCCCTTACCAACTCCAGTAAGAACAAGTATGCACTTTTTGTCAAAGATTTGTTTTCTAAGTGGGTAGATGCATTTCTCATTAAGATAAACACGACAAAGACAACTGCCAAGATCCTGGTGGATCAGTTGTTCTCCATGTGGGGCCTACCCTTAAAGGTGGACTCAGACCAGAGCTGATGAAGCAGGCACTCCAGTTTCTTGGAGTAGATCAGAAATTCCACATCCCTTACCATCCTCAATCCTCAGGCCAGGTAGAAAGAGCCAACAGAAGAATCAAACACATGTTATGCAAATTCATCAATGACAATCCCAAGGATTGGGATTCTCTCTTGCCACTACTATTAATGGCAATCGGGGCACTCCTGCAGCAACTACTCAGTGCACACCTTATGAGGTTATGACTGGTAGAGCCATGAGATTACCTGAGCACCTGTTGATTGATCTCCACACCCCTACTGCAGATGGAATAACTGTAAACAATTATGTTGAAAAGCTTCATGATGATATCATGAAGACACACCTATTCGCTACCAATCAAATGGGTAAAGTTCAACAACAAGCTGAAGCTCATTTTAATAAGCATGTCAAAGAAGTCGACTGACAAGTTGGAGACCAAGTTATGTTTCTCCAAGATAGACAACCCACGCATTCATTTGCCAGTAAATGGGAAGGCCCATACCTCATTTTCAACAAACTCAGCCCTGCTGTTAATCAGGTCCAAGTTCATCAGCAAAAAAAGACCACCGACAAGTGGTTCCATGCAAATCAGCACAAGTTGCACAAAGGTGACTAAACTTACTTTTCCTAACCCACTTAGGGAGGAATAGTACCCCACACTTAACAATCCTTTTCTGTTTTCTTACAGATACACTGGCAAAATTGCTATCTTGCACCTTCTCATCTTGGTGGGACGACTACTACTGTGTGACTTCCCCTAACAGAATCCCAGAATGAACCCCCATCAACACACAGACAACGTGTCTAACATTTGCTTAGCAAACTTGAAAATATAGCCCCAATGGGAGTTCATATTAATGTACCTAACAAAATGATTACTGTTAAAGAAGGCTCAGACACCTATCTTGATGCCATGGTAGTAGCTCCAGACAAATCCACTCTTTCCATTCAATGGGAAACTGACATTAATGGCTACACACTCCCTGTAGCTCACCTATCCAAAGGTACATTCCACGGTTGACCTAACACTGACATATCTAGAAATGGTACTCTTTCCATTTGACAAACTTCCTCCAGACATTCTGATTGTTATAACCTTACTGCTCTCATAGATCCTGCTTGGTGTGACCGCCTCACCTCTGAGGAGAAACATGCTTTCTGTCTTCACAACTATGCAGCTACTGAAGCTCTTTTTCTTTCTGTAGTCTCACTAACTGAAGAAGAAATGACTGACTGCCTTTCCCAGGAGTAAGGTCCTCCTAGTGGTCTGACTGCTACTTCCCTTCCAGGAGCTTTGATTAATAATGTACAGTTTATGCATGCACCAGTTATTTTCAGTGTTACACAATGGCATATGGCTGAGATTACTCTCTGTCACATGACCAATACTTCTAAATTTTACAGTATGATGCTTACACATATTGGCCCAGATATTCAAAAGGGTTGCGCCATGCACAATAGGGTTGCACCTGCACAAGTCCAAACTTGCTCCATTCTGCCATATTCAGCAGGAGGCAGTTGCACCACAGAAAACATGCTGAGCAACAGCACAATGCAAATGAATGCATGCTGAACTGGAGGGGGAGGAACCATGCATAAACTGCACAGCCCGATATTCAGCAGGGCTGTGCAGAGTTGTGCAGACGCAACCCCCAACCTGCGCCTGCACAACTGTGAGCCAAAAAAAAAAGGCTTAAGTTGAGGGCCACCCACAGGTGAGCTGCTGCATTGCAGGGCGCAACACAGCAGCTGCCACCTGTGGCTGGCCCCCAACCCAGTCCCTGTGCCCCCCACAGCCCAATCGCGGGCAGCCGACTGTAAATCCCCACCACCACCACCCACTGGCCTGATCGCAGGCATAGTTTAATCCCCCCACCAGCCCGATTGTGAGCAGCAATGTGGCTCCCCCCCAAACATATCCCTGGTGGTCCAGTGGACTGAAAAGCCCGATCGTGGGCAGTAGTTCTTTAAGAAACCCCCCCGCATTCATCCCTGGTGGTCCAGTGGACTGAAAAGCCCGATCGTGAGCAGTGGTTGTTTAATAAACCCCCCTCCTGCCGATGTCATCCCTGGTGGTCCAGTGGCACATCCCGATCGCGGGATGTATATGTTGAACAAACCCCCTGAACATAGCCTTGGTGGCTAGTGTCCCCCACCCTACCCACCCACAAGCCCCACCACCCGCTCCCCTGGCGGCGGCGGGCAGCAGCATCCCACCGCCTGCTGCCCGCCTCCCGCCAACTGCCTGCCGGTAGGGCTGCATGCCATTGGTGCAGAGCAAGAGCCAATGGGCGTTCATCCATACCGTACATGACAGTCAGATTTGGGAATGAATGCATTCATTTCATTCACAAAACTGGACTGTCTTATGTAATAGAGCTGCACCCAGTGGCTCTTGCTCTGCCAATGGGCATGCAGCCCCACCAGGCGGTCGGTCGGCGGTGGTGGCGGCTGGCGGGTGGGATGCTGCCCACCAGCAAGCGGTGAGCTTAGTGGTGAGTGAGGACACTAACCACCGAAACCTCGACTGAGACTGTTCAACTGCTATCCCGTGATGGATGTACCCTGAACCACCAGAGGCGAATGGGAAGAGGTGGGGGACTGATAAACAACCACTACCAGGCTCGAGCTCGTCACGAGGACCGCAGATCAAATGCTGGAAGAGATAGGGGTTTCTTAAGCAGCTACTGCCTGCGATCGAGCTTACAAACGGACCACCAGCCAGAGCCACGTGCATCTGAGGCTGGTGAAGATCGCTTATGCCGCGGTGACCAGTGAAGGCAACAGTGAGATGACACTATTTCACCAGCGATGGGGCTGCAGGATGCGGGCCCCGGCGGCTGCTGCCTGGCAGGGTGCCAGGCACAAGTCCTCGGGGATCGGCGCACCTGCATGCTAATGGCATGCAAATGGGGCCATAATCAGATGCAAATGGCCCCCCTGCGCCTTGCATGAATTATGGCCCCATTTGCATGTCACCTTTTGAATATGGGATTTTGAGCATGGCGCGGTAATTGTCTTGCCACCGCAAGTTGAATGCTCCACTCTGACAACTTGTGGTGGCGCAAGTTCCACTGCGCCATGCACAGTGGCTGTGGCCAGGGGGTGATATTCAAAGGAGTTGCTCAAGGGCGCAACTCCTTTGAATATCACTCTGGACACACCCCTGCGCAACTATTTTGTGCAGCGCAAGGGCTTGCGCCACAAAATAGCGCAGTTTGAATATCCAGCCCATTGTATCTACTTTTCAGACATGCACTAATGATCCTGCCAGTGTCCTCCATACCACTAATCATGTAGGAGTCTTTTGACCTGCACCTAATGCTAAAGCTAGACCATGCACTAGTCGTGACACTGCAGATGTTACCATTGCAGCAGGCACTGTTTCTGGTCTTTTTGACTCAGGCATGTCTATTTGGAATAGAGCATACATAGCTGCTATTAAAACACAAACTCTTAATTTTCAACAAGCTGTTAAGAATGATATTCTACCACCACTGTTACATGATGTAGATGGTTTAATTAAGGAAGAACACTTCACAGTGTATAATATGCAGGAAATTGCCAAAGGGTTCAATGATACTAAAGATAAGATTAATGAACTGATTTTTCAAAATAATAAGGAGGTAGACAAGCAATATATTGCCTGTGAACTTTTATGCTTCACTTATGGCTCTTACATAATTTCTGCTGTTAACAGTCTCTTCAGGGACTTGGAAACAGGTTGCGTCCCAGATCTCATCCATGACAGATGAATTGGTACATGGTATTGGCCTCATTGAAAATCCAATGGTTGCATTACTATTTGTTTAGAAAACAATGTTAACATTTCTATGTCTACAGCTAGAAACCTTGGCTATTTCTCCAGATATCCAAACCAAGCACCTTGCTACTTTACTAAGTCCAGTTCCATCCATGATAATATGTTCATGACTTTCACTGTGTCACTACCCTGCTTTGATCCTGTTACATCTGTTTTTGATAAATTGACTGTCATTAACTCCATCGGACACCTTGATAATGACATTTATCATAACCGAACAGAATTACCTTCATTACTTGTGTAGCATTCTGTGCTACAAGCTTGTGTGGCAGCCCACACAAACTATTGTGCCAAGAAAGGATATTACTACCTAAGCCGCTGTGACATCTTTGGTATCGTAAAACCAGTGTGTGGCTACTCTCTGGAACACCTTGACTGAGCCTTTACCTTGGGTGATGAATTGCCTTTGAACCTTACTGATGTTGATGAGGATGACAAATCTGAATCTGCTCAAGCTGCATCTTCTGCGCCTGATGTCAAAACAGCTAAAACCCGAAGCTACCTGGAAGAGGTACATCACTCACCAACCAGTCCTTCTCCTGTCTGATACTTCTATAGCGATGGAGGGTACCACCTGTAAGAGTGACTTATAATTCCAATGGGCAGTATTATGTAGTCACAAATTATAAAACATTTGCTTATGGTCAAAAATCTTGTGTTATTGAAATGCCTAACTTCTGTTTTACTCCACAGCAGAAAACAGTCATAGGTCACAGTGTCATAACTCCTGTTCCTCTCCCTGAACCAGTTGTTATGGATACTGATCTGCAATACTTGCTTGCCTAGTCTCAATATTTGCCATGTTTAACATGCACATTGACCCTTAGACACTTTCTTTGAAATCCCTTTTAGCTAGATAGGATTTGCACTTGATTTATATCAGTAATAATATTTCTCAAGCGGGTGATGCCCTTACCGTTCGTATTCATGATGGTGATTTTAGTACTGCTCTATCCAATACCTGATTACAACTCTCTTTCAAAGCTTTATTATTGTTCATGCAGTTTTGATTGTTTTTCTGATGCTCACCCTCTGCTGCCTGTGATGTACTCTAAGACAACACCGAGAACAATTAGAATTTCTTTACAAGGCTCGTGCCTTGGGCTTGTAAATGATTTTTTATCTCCATCCCACTACTTACTTGGGATTGTTGCCCTTTCTGAGGCAACAAGGAGGGAATGTTATCCATGGACCAGCACCCCTGATTGTACCCCCATCTCACGGACAGCATCACATATATGATATATGTATTAATCTTAGGGCATAGGCACTTATCATATAAGCATAAATGCCAGGATCTGAGTTCTACAGTACTTCTGCAATGCATATTATGCTTCACTATATTCTCACAATGTATTGTATTGCTGGGAGATGTTTTACATTGTATTGTTATTGTATAATTATAAGTTAGGCAACAGTGCAATCCTTAGTGCTTGTGTAAACCGTAACTGCAAGTGACCTTGGAAGCATCACAGACCTCATTGTTCACTTTATCTTCTGCTAAGCTAAGTAACTTCTTATGTTAGTTAGGATAGTTACTCTGGCCACCTGTTTTTGGACAGTTCTGTGCATTTTATGTATCTTCTTTTATTGTTGTCATGATAATTGTCAGGGTATAAGACCCTTTGCATTACATATTTTCTCTCAGGGATACTTGACTGCACCTATAGGTAAGGAAACTGGATACTCTCCCAGTGATTTTATTGTTGGTTGTAAGCCTGTATTATTCTCATTTACCAGTAATAAATTCCATTTATTATCTGGACACCACTTGTCTGTCGTCTCTTCCTTTTGTGCAGTTCCAACAACAACCTGAGAAAGGTAATTTTATTACCAAGTTACAGATGTATATAACTGTTTTAGAAGGGCAGATCATTTTCAATTGTTTTTTGTAACTATTCTGGCCATTGACAAGCATCCTTAAACCAAGCTCAAACATCATGGGTATGCAAAACCTATTGGTAGAAGCTGCATTGGAAATGTCTTAACTGACACAACATTCTGTTGCCCATGTTACTTCACCACAGCTGACTTACACACACTAAGCATAACAATTATCTTGACAATCTGTGCAGAACAGTACACATGACAGAATCAGCTGCTAAAGCTACAGTGATAGCCCAGAGATGCAGTATGTCAAGGTGTATCTTGATGTGTCTAGATATTTCATAAGAAACCCTTATTTATGTCACTTGTTTGTCCTGTGACATATTGGGGTATATCTAAAAATTTACTGGGCTATATATCTGACTATTACTGTACTGCTTGCCACCTAAAAAGGCAGTGCTTTGATACTAACACAGTAGCTAAAGAAAATAACAACCCCACCCCCATCAAAACCAATAATAACACAAGTTACCTGAAAAACATGTGGGGTGTTATCTACACAGTAAACTCTGAGATTGTAATCCAATGAGTTACACGACATGCAGCCAAAGACTGCCACCTTCAGTTGCTTAGCAGCACATTCATTTAGAGGCTCCCCTACTAGGGTATACGTGCCCAAGGTGTCCAGAAGGATATGGCAAAAATGACTGTCCAACAAGCAGTAGCAAGATGTGTTCTCATCTTCCACTGATCCAACTTCCTAAAAGGAAAAAGAGTATCAGTGTTATACTTATACATATTTGTCTAACTCTTCCTGATACTAATAGGTTTACAAAGGGCACCTAATGCCTTTAGTCCAAAGATTAGAGAAAGAGATTTTCACATTTACCTATCTAATGCAAAGAATGTTATGTCTGATCAGCAATTCAAATTATTTCAGTTTATTTAGGGATTAGAAGCTATTGACTCAATGCTCATTTACAATAGTCCTGTGCTGTGGAGCCTGATCATATGGGTGTGTTGCCTTTTATACGCTTTTCATTGAATTAAAATCCTTATCTGTTTAGCTTGGTGCAGTGCTGGTTTGTGTTTTTTCTCATTTACAATAGTGTATTTTATGCAATGGAAAATTAAGTTGCTGAACAAAACATGATATACAGTGTATATAAAAGGTGTTTCCTTTCTAAAAGAAGACATTGATAGTTCACAACTAATACACAGTATGTTGGATATTATAAATGTAAAAATTCAGTAAAGGTGCCCATCTTAAGCTGTATGTTTAGGATTATTATAGCTAAACCAGTTCTTCAGAACACTTGAGAAAGAATCATTTTGTTGATCTCACAAAAAGTTGGTGGTATGGTGCATTTATTTGGGCTGTACACTTAAGCAGACATTGTATTATTCCTTCTGCCAGAACACAGTGGTTCACCACTGGCACTCTTTCCATGCTATTTGTCATAGCAAAGGTGACATTAGCCCTGATGACTTTTTCAGGGCTGACCATTGCAGCAACAGTCACAACATAGCCTTAGGTACTCCTACCCTGTTCCTTGCTACCTGTTTCCACTCTTTCAGGATCCATACAGCTCTAAATTGGAGCTCCTCTATGAGATGCCTGTCTAATCCACATATACCACAAAACTTAAAGCATTTCTGGTGATGGGAAGGGGGGCATTGGTATTAGGAGAATGGTTAAGTATCAGAATGTGATAAATGGGACCTTTAATGCCTAGTCCCACCATGTTAATGTGCACTTAATCCAAAGAGGATGATCTTCTTCTGGCAGCTCTGGCTGTGCACATAAGCAAAATGCACCCTTAAACCATGGGAACATCACAGTTTCTTAATCAGGAGAGCATAATGATAACAGAAATCTGCAAAAGTGTCCATTTAGAGAGGATGTTCACAAATCCTGGGTGCTGCTAAGTAGTGCTGTGTGAAAACAAATTTTTGCCTGCAGAATTGCTGCAAATGTCAAAATTTCACATCCACAATGCTTTGAAATGTGCTATGGCAACTTTCACAGAAATTCAGACTTAGAATGGTGGAATAAATGTATGAATGGTGGATTAATGTATTTAACTGCAGAACAAAATTCCTCTGAACTGATTGCTGTCAGTGATCAGTTCTGAAGAATTTCGTTCTGCAATTAATTACATTAATCCACTATTCATACATTTATTCCACAGCTGAGCAAGTCACTGAACTGCAGAATTAATGTACTAATGGTTTGATTAATGTACTAAAGATACATGGCAAATATGATAATGTTTTTCTTTTATTTTTCAGGTTGTTGCTGTATAATTTAAAAACATCCACTTGTGAACACAAACTATCCATGTCTCATGTGTTTATTTCTTGCCATTCTCATGTATATGTTTTTGGAACTTGAGTAATCACATCTTAGTCTTGTGAGTCTCCATTGCCTGAGAGCCATTGCATCACAGAGGTCATTACACCAAATGTGAACTTTTTTTTCCTCCTTGTTCACTTTATTATGTATTTAGAAAGTGAACACTGATAAGGAGAACACCAGTACAATGAGAGTTGTACTGACCACTCAAACACACAAACATTTTAATGGCTTCAGTGTGCCACTTACTGGTGACAGGGAGACTTGCAAATTATGGTTTTAGAAGTTAATAAAATACTTTATGCATACCTATCACTCTCCTGACTGAAACTCATTGTTGTTTGTCACTGAGAGGTAAAAGCTGCTGGGAGTTCACACATTCATTATGTTTAAATTGTTAGTTTAGTGGCTCAGTTACCTGCATGTTATCAGTTTGGGGTGGAAAACCCAGCAATTGAAGGGAAATGACAGGACATCTCTTTCATAGCATGTATGCTGTAAAGAGTGTCACTTTGATACTGTTTCACAAATCTATACTTTGTTTTTCTTATTATTCTTTGATATTTTACTAAGCTAAAGATGAGCACCATGCCAACTTTCACCTATAAATAGCACAGTGGTACTATCACAGCATATGATGCATTCTTTCTTTGTTAAATCTAATCTGTGTACAGCCATAGATTTTCATGCATGGCTCCCTTCCACATCCCCCACCCCACACACCCCAACACTACACACACAAGCTGAGACTAGTAAAACATAATTTTTATCCTTGTTTGCATTGCCTGATAAAACTATGTGTGTGTCTGATTCCTACTGAGTACACATCCTGTTAACTTTCAATGTAGTGTATCATTGAGGCATGGTGGCTGGCATACTAAGATGTATAAAACCAGAAACAGATTCTATGCCAATAGCTATCGAAAGCCATGACATAATAGATCTGGTCATCACCATAACTGTGATAAAATCAGGCATGAGATTCAGTCACCTTTGTGTACCAGTGATCATTCTTCTAATGAAATAAAGTATACAGGGAAATATATACCTAAACAAAGGCAAAACCATACTACACAGGTATTATCAAGGTAACTATAAAAGTATGAAGGAAATGATAAAGGATTGGAAATGGGTATTAGAAATGAAGGACCAGACAGTGAATAAATGTTGTGAAATACTAAGTAATAAACTAATTCACCTAAGCAGCAAAATTATTCCTTGTAGAAAAGGCTATAATAGCAAAAGAAAAATTCCCCCATGGTAAAACAAAAATTTACATACTTTAATAAACAAATGGAACAGCTTATATAAAAAAGCAAAAACATACCCACATCCAGTGAATGTAACAGAATGGAAAGAAGCTAATAAATGAGTAAAAAGTAAAATTATAAAATCTAAAAGGAATTTAGAAATCAAATTAGCCAACAGTAAAAGTAACACCACAGCTTTTTTTTCAGCTACATTAATTCTAAAAAAAACCAGGGTGGAAATAATACTGGCTCCCTAAAAAGAGATAACTTAATATTAATGGACAAGGACATAGCTGAGGAACTAAATATGGATATCAAATTGGCTATATAATCAAAGCCAAACTGTGAGAATCAAAGGCCAACTATCAACTAAGGAAGACTTAACCAGTGGAGTTCCAAAAGGTTCTGTTATTGGATCAGTCTTACTCAATTTATTTATAAGTAGCTTGGGAGCAAATGTAAATTCACTTAGTAACAAATTTTCAGAAGTCACAAAAGTAGGGGAAATAGCAAATATAGACCAAGATATAATAACTATGCAAAACTATTTAAATAAAATAGTATACTGGGTATCTTCATGGAAAATATAATTTAACATAATTGAATGCACAGACATGCATCTATGGAGGAACAATCCAAAAAGAAAATGCTTCATGGATGGGATTAAACTTCAGACTTCCAACAGTGAAAACAATCTAGAAATAACCATAACAGATGATTTCAAATTCAAAAAACAGGTTAATACTATCTCTGCAAAAAAAAATATACATATATATATATATTCTTAACTCAATCAAAACACATTTTATGCACAGATATGAAAAGGTTTTATTGCCATTATTGTAATGGAAATCCCTCTCACCAGGGATTTCCTGCTCACTGCCACCACGTGGTTTTTACCAAAAGGAGCCGGGACACCTGTTTTTTACCTCCTCCTTTGCACAAGGTCAAGAAGATCAACATAGTAACTATGGGTAGAGTGCCCCTTCAGAGACGGACTACAAACAGAGTCCAGCACAAATTGGAAAATTACCCTTCTAAATGAAACAAGCAGTCACTGATTCTATAAAAAATAGAATCTTTACTAAAATACTACATGTATTTACAACAGAATGTACTTACAAGAAAACAAAAGGGTTGCACATTTACTAAGAAACAGAAAATAAAGCAAGTTAACAGATATCTGGTGTACAGCAACATTCTGAGCTATCCTTATCTAAAACCCTTCACCTGCCCTAGCTGCAGAAGCACTGTCCCTTACTGTGCTATCTTACCAGTCAGCTAGTCTTAGTATGGCAGGGGCTCTGGTAGTGTCTGATGTTCCAGCCTAAGAAAGAGAGAGAGAGAGAGAGAGAGAAATGATCTCATTTCTCTGTTATATTCTTTCTCTAATTGTGGGAGGTGATTTCTCTACTTTGAGTAACAGGCTACCCCTGCCCACCCCCAGATGGGTGAGTGTAGGGAGGGATGCCCTCATTCACCAAAATGTGCTCTGTCCACTTTATGATTCTGCCTTGAAGATAGCCTAGGTCTGTAGCCCCGTGCTTCTTGCCTTTTAAGCTGGCTGAGGCGTGTAGCCTGGCACTCTCCCGTCTGCCTTATAGCATCTCTGGCTTCAAGGATATCTGAGGTGTTCGAAGTTGCACCTTCACATCTGCCAGAATGTTCACCCTGGATTAGCTTATCAGTTCTCAGTATTTTCCTTAAGACTTGTCTGGACATGTGACCCTGTAAGCCATTTATTTTGTGTCCCCTTTTGCAAATTGCAGAAGCTATGACAGAAGCATACTTACATTACAAAATACATTGACAAAATAAATTAATACATTACTCTGGTCACATGTCCATCACAATTATATCATTCTTACATCAGGCCTCTTACATATTATGGATCACAGTTTCAGAGAGGATTGAATACTAGGGAGAGTAGCAAACTTGAAAGGATCTAGCATAAGGCTGCTAAAATGATTAGGGGTTTGGAGAACTTATCATATCAAGACAGATTGTGAAACATGGGTTTGCAAACAGTAGAGAGATATAGAGCACACAGTGACTTATTATTTCTCTTTAATATTTATAGGGATAAATATCTAATTAGAGACCTAAATCTGGTGAAAGGTCAGGGCAACTATACACTGAAAAGACATACAAAATGATTTCTGGCACAATTTAAAACTAAACTAAGGGGTACGTTTTTTCACACAAAGGGTGATTAAAATTTGGAATAATCTTCTGTCTGACATATTTAATGACAAAATTAGTGAAATGTTCAAAAGTAAGCTTGATGATGGATGGGAGATGACTATTACAAATCTTTACTTGATGAATGGATGGGAGATGCCTATTGCAAATATTTTCTTAACTAATTTGCAGATGAACATGTATGGACAAAACTGTCTATTTCATCTTCAAAAAAACAAGTATTAAACTAAGTACTAAACTATCAAAACAAGTAAAATGTAATTAGTTCAACTGTTTCAGTCTACTTCAGAGCAGTGCATGATCTACATTGTTGAAGGCCCTGGCAAGTCTTCGAACACTCGCATATCTTCCTTTGCTTGCCACAAGATTTATACCACTTAGGACCACTGGCATGGCAAGCTCAGTAGTATGGCCCATATGGAAACATAACAAATGTATCCATCCACTTTTCCCTGTCCAATAAATAATTATGGCTGTTTACAAACAATTTTTTTTCCAGAATTATTGATGCTATATAACATGGACATTGTTCAACATATTTAACTGGTAAGGTCTTGTGTAAGGCTACTACCATCTCCATTACTCTCTCAGTTCCTATAAACTGTGCAAAATAGAGGCCAAAGTGTAAAAACTTAGAAAAGTGACAAAGGATAATAAATGTGGTGCTAGGCCATCAGCCCCACAGCTCTTGATTATGATCAAGTCCAACAAAATTTCCAGGACCTCTTAGAGATCAGTAAAATCAAGACAAACTATTTTGACAACTTTTTCCCAATGTATACTAATGAAGAGCAGGAGCGGCAATGTTTCTCATTAAAAGGCAATATTCCCCTATGGAAAACAGGAAAAGAATCACCAAATATATTACGTGCCCTGATAAAATATTTATTAAATTGGTCTGCAAGTGAGGCACCATTTTTTACATCAATGACCATTTAGCTGGGAAAGAACACTGATGCTGACCTTTCTAATCATTAACAACTTTTTAAATTCCTTACATTTATTAGAGCAGGGAGATAGACTAGTAATATAGTGATACTATTTTTGAACATGGACAAGTAAGGACATTTCTGATGTTGTAGTATTCCTCTACATACCATTACTGACATAATCAAAATATTACAGTTTTTACTGTTGTAATTTACATTATTAATTTATTTTATACTTCTATAAGGATCCACCATCCACTGAAGAAACCCAGCAGGGTGAAACATTGGACACAGAGTGTGGTGGATGTGGCTAATGAACTGATTAAAGAAGACTTATGAAAAAGCTTTGAATGTGACTGGCTCTTACATAATTTTGTTTCCTATGATTGCCAGCATTCAGCCACAACTACAGAATATGGACTTAAATAATTTCACATTCTGAAAGTGCTGGTGGAAGACACTCATAAATAATTATCAAACTCTACAGTAGAATTAACAAAAATATTTTAAAATGCTTGAATTGCATTCTAAAATGTTCAATGTCATAATATAATATAGGACTCATGCAAATGTCATGTAGAGCCCAAAGGGCCTTAAGCAAACCAACATGTAAAGCATGTTGTGCTTTGTGCAGGGCCCACAGGGCCCTGTGTATCCTGCTTTGTACAGGAACTGAAGGGCACTGTGAAAAGTAAGTTAGGGCGCAGCTCCAAAACTTCAAAGCGGCATGCAGAAAGCAAGCCAGAAGTCAGGTCCTGTTTTGTGTGGGGCCCAACAGGCCCATACATGTCCTGTTTCTTGGTCATGCATGAAGTAATATAGGACTTGGGCCTTGCATGAATGAGGTTTGGGTGAGGTCCTATTCCCCCTTCAGGACCTGAGTGAAGTAGGGCATGGGTCCTAAGTTGCTTCATGCATGGTCTTTCAGGCCTGGCAAAATTGGACCCTAGTCCTACATTGCTTTTTGCAGTGCCCGAAGTTGCTATACATAGCACCCTTCAGTGAAGCAACTTTGTGTGAGAAACAATGTGAGGCTGCATGTGAAATACTGTACTTAATTCTGGAGTCTTCACCTAAGGAATTACAGGAACAGGATGGAGATGGAGTGACCAAGATGATTCAGGGCCAAAAAGGCAGGTGTAATGCAGATTGTCTCAAGGCACTGAACATTTTCTCACTGAAGAACAGATGAGAGAGGGATGATATGATACAGATCTTCAAATTCCTGAAGAGAATAAACAAGGTGAACTTTGGGGAACTATTTAGCATGAGTATAGAGTCAAGAAACTAAGATCTAGAGTGGAAAACAGTCAGAGGGAAGATTTAAGAGGGATGTGAGGATGTTCTATTTTACAGAAAGGGTGGTGAAGCCAAGGAACAGCCTTATCAGAGGAGATGATGGATGCCAAGATCATACATGGCTTCTAGCTTGGCTAGAACAGAGTGAAGGGTCTGCTGGCTGCTCAGATTAGTAGCAGTAGGGAAGGGAGGAGGGTGTACTGGGAGGGGATAAACCCTGTATGGACAAAGGGTCCTGGGGCAGGCTGGGAACTCTTGCAGACTAAACTGACCTGTAGTCTTTTTATGCCACCTTTGTCTATGTTTCAGTGTTTCTTTGTAAGCTTCTTTTGGACCTGCTTGAAGCAACTTAAGAATCAAGACCTGTTTTGCCCAAGGCCCTTTTAGTCCTCTCTGAAACAAGTAAGAAGTGAGGTCTGTTTCACTAGGGCCCAAATGTTCATGTACATACAGCTTCACAGAGGGACCAAAGTGTTTCATTAACTCCATCTTTCAATATGACATTTGTAGCAGTTCCTCTCTTCCTTGGGCACAAAACACTTTCAGTGAAGAACTAATCCTGTTAGCACTCACTAACTAATTTGAATATCCTAGACTAAGTCATCTATTTCACTGGGCTGCTTCCAGCCACAAATATCCTCAATATCTCTTTTAAAGAACATTTCATGGGTTTTCAAATCATCACAGCCACTATAAATGAATGTCTTCCTCTAACATGTAAACATATAGTGGTTTTAAAATACTACATTTATTTTCAAGCAGAAATGTGATAGCAGGTTAATCTACTAGCACTTCTTTTTCCTTGAAAGGAACATATACAAATGGCATCAGTTCAATGTTTTCTCAGCGTCAGCTATGTAACATAAAGGCAAGAAGCACAAGGATATTGAGCAGACCCCTCCCTTCCTCTTATAAGTTCATGTGGGCAATGATAAATGTATCTTAAATGGTATTGACCTACCTCCCACTTCCCCTGCCATGTTCTTCTCTTAAGTCTAATATTCCAGTGTTCACAGTTCACTTCAGTACAATGTGGTATTGTCAAAGCAATAGGACTAGATAAGGTTACATCTTGAGGGCCGCATGATATTTCAGGTCCTAAAAGCACTTCATCTCCTTCTGATTGAAGACTGAAAATAAAGAATTAGCATAATAGGTAATGTTATAGTATATGGTGGAGAATTCAAATGATTTAACATCCATTAGTTGCCAATAGAATTTTTTTCAGCTACTGCACATTCCGTTTTATATATGATTTTCAAGAGGCAATTAATGATATACTAGCTCAAACTGCAAGGGAATAAAAATAGGTTAATTCATTTAATTGCAACATGTTTAATGCTTGTAAACTGACGAAACAGTAGAGCAAGTTATGAGATCTCAAGTAATATGTTTTTGGTATGGGAAATATTACTCCAGCAGTTAGTGGATATGCACAGAATCAGAAACACTATACAAACCTCTTGGTAGAATTTCTCAGCTTCCCATCGTTCTCTGTCTGACAAGGTGAATGCTTCACCAGGTGAAGACTATTCACAGTGGCACTTCTCCAGTGAAACTGCCATTATGTGCATTTTTTTCTTGTTCATTGCTCAGAGAATTAGGCACTTTACCAAGTGAAGACTATGCATCGTTTTTTTTTTACTTTGAAAGTGCTAAACAATTGCCAAGACACATAATAATGCTACACACTCTCCTCCCCACCCCAACATGTATACAGCATCCCTCTACTCCCCCACCAGTGTAGCACCCTACCAGCATCCCACCCCTGGTCCCTGTGAAATTCTTAAGTCAGATGTGTAATCCCAAAATTCCCATTCCTCCACCTAACATCCATAGCAAAACTTACCCTCCTCCATGAGCTGATGCAGAGTACCTTCTTCTTCTTCTTACTCCCACTTACCCCCCAAAAGGGATATGACTATATGGCACATGATCAGCAGAGCCCTCCTTCCCCCCTTGGCCGAATGCCATATAATGAATGGAATCAGGTGCAAGCTGCATAGTAATTACCTGATTTGCTCCTTAATTGTACACATGAAGGGGGCAGGGTAAAGACTTTTAACATTATTTTTAAAGAAGAAACTTCACTAAGCAAAGCTGAGGAAAGTCAGAAAACTCTGCCAAGCTAAGCATAATGTGAAGTTACTGACTTTGATCCAAGTTTGCCAAAGGAATTGTTACTGTGTCTCCAGATAGCCCATGAAAAGGTGAAGAAAGCTACAGCCATCCCCAGCAGCCAGCTGCCCATCCTACCACTACAAGGTACGGCCATCCTTGGTCCCTGAATCACTGGGTTTGATTATTTGGTGAATCTCTTGGAATTGGCTGCCTCAAACAGCACTTGCTCCTCTATTGGTGCAGTTCACAAGCCAGGGCTATGCTACGAATCCCACAGGCTCTCCTCTTGCCTCAGGACACTTGGGGACAGAATTTTCATCTGGGTCTGATCTAGCCAAATTGTTTTGTAATTGCAGTAAGAACAGGGAAATCTCCAGGGAATCCATCTCTGATTGCTAAAGCAGGCTTCTGCTGCTATTCAATGTTTAATTGTACTCACAGAGCCCAATACGGTAGCACTGAGGCTGTTCAGTGACTTTAAATGAAGGAGTTGTGTGGGGATCCGAACGCTATCTGTGTAATCTCAGTTTATACCTACATGTTAAATCCAAAACAGTCCTGTTCAGTGTACTTTAGGTAAAGAATTGTGTGGGGACTCAAACCAGATTCACATATCTAAGGCCACCTGGTCATGTACAGCAGCACGAATCTCCCAGTTTAGTGAATCTGGAGGTGAGACATTTGTGTGGGGAATTATACTGCTAATTTTGTGTTTGGGACTAAAATCTGACTCTGAGGCTTGTGCAGCCCTGGTGGCTAAAGGCACCCTGAGCGGGAACCATTTCTTCACTGCAAATCTCTGACCAAATTGCCCTCCCCCCTCCAAGACCTCTGGCGCCGATCACCATAAGTGCTTCTCACACTTCTTTGTCTAGTCTGGAGCTACTCCCCTACCACTGATTTGCCTTGTGATTAAAAGTCTAACTCCTCTTTCCCTACCTCCCCTTAGGCTGTGGGGCTCTCCAAGTGTTTCCGAGGGTTCAGATAGCCCACAAAAAGGTGAAGCAAGCTATAGCCATCCCCAGCAGCCAGCTGCCCATCCTACCACTACAAGGTACAGTCGCCCTCAGTCCCTGCATCGCTGGGTTTGATTATTTGATGCCACTCTTGGGATTGGCTGCCATGTACAGTGCTCGCTCCTCTATTGGTGCAGCTAACAAGCCAAGGCTGTGCTATGAATCCCACAGGCGCTCCTCTTGCCTCAGGACACTTGGGAACTGAATTTTCTTCCCACTTCTCCTGCCCCGATCCCGGCCTCTATTAAATAGACAGAAGCCAAGCCCTGTCTCTGCTTTTGCACACCCACTTAGGACAAGCTGTCACAGCCTCTTAAAGTGGTATTGCAAGTTTATCTGCCTCACTGTTCCTGTCACCCACAAAGGCTTAAAGCACTGCAAATAGCATAGCATTAAGCACTACTGGCCACAGCCTCTTAAGCAGTTAAACCCATACCCATATTTTTGTTCCTGTCACCCACCAGACTCTGATAATCTGTGGCTGACTTGAATAAACAGGCCACTCCTCAAAGGGTGCTGTGTAACACTACTCTTTGCATCCTGGATTGGTGTAGCTGGCATCAGATGCCCAGCTGGGCCACAACTGCATCCACCTGATCCCCACCTGAGGATTGATTCAGCAGCCATGTCATCATCGGAACCCGCCACAGCCAGCTGGGTACTGAGTACTGCACATCCCAATCTACCACATTTGGGAAGACTGATGAGCAAACCTAGAATAGGGGTTGTAACGGTTAGCCTTACCCTCAAGGTCAAACTGGTGCCCAACTGTCTGAGCCACCTGAAGCACAGATGATGGAAGGTTAGGTCTAACCTCAGTATAAACCTCTCAGCCAAGAAAGTCATCCTTATGCTTCTACTACTGTCCGGCAACATACATTCAAACCCAGTCCCAGTCACTACAATGGATATTGGAGTGTGTAAGACCCATGGGCTAAGAATTGCCTCCCTAAACATCTGCAGTTTAACTGCAAAGTTTGTGCAGCTGCAGGCATGGATGGCCCTCCACACTCCAGATGTGCTCTGCCTAATAGAAACCTGGCTGACTAGAAGAATTGAAGATAGTGAATTTGCCCTGGCTGGCTACCAAACCTACAGAATTGACAGAACAGTGGAAAAAAGGGGGGATGCATTACCTATGCCAAGGACTCTCTAAGGTGTACTGTTCTCCTTGAAACCAAGGTGGCAGAAGACCACGAGATATTAATACTAAAAGCAAAGATCGGGCAGAATGGCAAATCCCTAATCCTTGCCACAGTATATCTGCCCCCAAAGGGAGCCCCTACAGGTTTTACCAAATTAATGGAAGTCATAGACACCTTCCCCCATGGATTGGAGCTCGTGGTTACCGGTGACTTTAATATAAACTGGAATGGGAAGAGGCTGCACCAGGCAGAGACATGATTGCCACTGCCAACATGTCACAACTAGTTACCCACCCTACCAGACAGAATTATAAGACAGGTAGCAGCACCCTCCTTGACTGGGTATTTGCAAGATCACTGTCTTGTATCTCCGAGGTCAAGGTTCTGCCTGATACACTAAGTGACCACTCCCCTATTACACTGTCGTGGTTTATCAAATTCACCAAAAGCCCACCAACCCTTATAACAAGCAGGGTCCTGAGAAAGGGTATGCTTGGAGCCCTCAAATCTGCACTCACCCTTCATGACTGGACCCCAATCAGTCAGGCATCATCCCAAAATCAGGCCCTAAGCTACTTCACAAACTGCTTTAACAGCATCTGTGATATCTATGCCCCCCTCTCAAAGAGGAAAATTAAAGGGAAGGCTAATGGGTGGATTGCTGGAGAACTACTCTCACTCATGAATGAAAGGGATTCACTATGGGAGAAGGCAAGAAACACGGGTAAAGGCATGACTACCAGTGTTACAGGGTGGCCAGAAATCTCTGCACTAGACTAATTCAGCTCGTCAAAGCCAGTTATCAAAAAGCACAGCTTTCTGATTCCTGGGGAGATGGCAAAAGGTTTTGTAATAGCATCAACAGCATCCTAGACAAGAAGGACAACATGCATCGCTGTCTATTTAACACCAATGGCAACCACATCACAGATGCCCTAGCCATGGGGAAGGCCTTCAACAAGGCCTTCACTGATCTCACAGCAGTATTACCACTAGCATACTTCCACCCGGAGCAGAGCCAGACCAGCAATGGATGCTCCGAACACTCCCACCCACCCTTCTAACTTAAAAGGTGGCTGTGAAGGAGACACTAGATACGGTCAGGAAAATACTGGACAAGACAAGACAGGAGAGCGATGAGATCAACATGAAGCTGCTATCCCGCACCCTGGATGTCTTACTAGTGCCCATCACCAAGTTGTTCAACAAATCTCTGACTCTTGCTCAGTTCCTGGAGGTCTGGAAGTAGGCCCTAGTCACACCTGTGCATAAGGGAGGTGACAAACCCTTGGTGGCCAACTATAGGCCCATCTCAATACTCTCTACAATGTCCAAACCACTGGAAAAAATACTGACTGGCCAGGTCATTGACCACCTCAACAAATATAACCTACTATGCCCTAACCAGCATGGCTTCAGACAAAGCCACAGCACAACCACTGCTCTGCTGGACTTTACGAACTATGCACACAAGGCCCTGGATGAAGATAAACTGATGAGGTCCCTCTTCATAGACCTTACCAAAGCCTTCAATACAGTCAGTCACCCCCTGTTACTGACCAAAATGTTGAACTTGGGTGTGGCACCTAGTGCACTAAGTTGGTTCCAAGACTACCTTACAAGCAGAACTCAATGTGTTAAAATTGGACATACAGTTCCTAGTGCAAGAGAGGTATTGCTGGGGATGCCCCAGGGGTCAATCCTTGGGCCCCTATTCTTCAGTGTCTTCCTAAATGACCTCCCCGCTGCCTGTGAAACCAAACTGATACTCTACACTGACAATATGGTGCTCCTGGGTAGTAGTACGTCCCTTGCTAATCTGCAAACAGAGCTTCAGGCATCCTTCTCCTCATCAGTGACATGGTTCTGCAGATATAAGTTGCTACTGAATTATAAAAAGACCAAGGCCATGCTTATTACTAGCACACACAAAAAAAATCAAACAAAACCCCATCATCATTACAAACTCCTGCAGTGAGCCACTGGAACAAGTCTGGATGCTCAAGTATTTGGGGATCACACTGGATGAAACCCTTACATTTGCTCAATATATTGACTCCCTGGTCAAGACAGTCAACATTAAGATTGGCGTCCTTTACAAGCATAGGAAATACCTATCACCCAAGGCCCTCCGCCTTGCAGTACACAGCTCCAAATTATCACATATCTACTATGGAATAGTGATATATTGGGCGGCAACTGATACTGCTTTAAAATCGGTACAGGTGGCTCTTAACAAGGCCTCTCGGCTAGCCCTTGATCTACAGCATGATACACACACCCGTACTCTGTATGAACTCACAAAATGGCTACCCCTAAAAAACAGGGTCATTCATCAGACGTGCACCCTAGGGAAAAAATCACTTATGGGGAATACACCACCATGTGCTGGCAATCTGTTAGTGGCTGCAAACACACCACAGGCCACTAAGGGGAGGACAAGAGGGGAGTTGTCCATCCCCTTCTGCCGCACCTCGCCTGGGCAATGGGTATTTGTTTACTGTGCCCCCACTGTTGATGAATGAATTACCCGAGCACCTCCTTGCCACCACCTGTCTAGCCAATTTCAAAACTAACCTCAAACAACATCTTAGTACAATCTCTAAATGTTCCTGCAGCTAACCTTGTGTATCTGAATCCTCTGCCAAATCTATGAGTGTAGCAGCTTTTATCCATTCCTAGTGTTATGCCCCCTGGCTACACTTTGTTAAGATAAGGCCCCTCCAGCCTAACTTCAACACCCACCTTGTTTTACAACCTCCCTGACCATTCCTCCTCCCCCACACCTGATGACAAGGCTCCTAGGGGCTGCACCATTTTCTGCCCCTGTAACTGTGCTCTTGTTTCTCTCCGCTCCAGCTTGTATTCCACAATGTTTTTGTACATATGCTATCAGGGTGTCGTTTCTACTTTGTTTCACATGTTGTTTTGTACATGTCTTGTCACTGATGTGGAACCTTTGTAAAAGAGCTTGGGCTCCAATGTATCTTACAAATCAATAAAATTGATTGATTGAAAATTGAGTACTTAGGCAAAATACATTTGAATACATTGACCCATACTTCTAAACATCATATTCTCACTCATTTAAAAAATACTGTGAATACTATTGGATAGGGCTAACAAATTTTGTTTTATAATGCTTCATAGTAACACTGCAACATAGCATTTGAAATTTAGAAAGGATTCAAAGTTCATCAGTTCAGCCCCCCCCCCCCCACACACACACACTTTTTAAACAGGGATGAATCAGTATCCTCTTTAACATATACTTGCTGATACGGATTCCATATCCACTCTACTCCAGAGCACCCTGTAATTTCCTAGGTAAACAAAAATTCATCCAGGCTTACCTTGAAAGTCTGTACTCATGCATACTTTATTCAGTGCCCAAAGGGCCCTAAACAAATCAAGATGTGATACATGTTGGAGACAAGTCATGTGAACAATACAGTGATTTGCTACAGTCAGGTCAATGTATATGTACTTTCCAGATGCCACACTGATGAAAGTTATTTAATTAATTTGTTTATTTAGATTTTTCAATATTGTGGGGATTTGTAGAGTGGACAGTAGTGTTGTGTTTGTTGCCATGCAAATGAATTTCTCTCCTCCCCCTCACTTTTTGTATCATGGCAGTTGGATGCTTTACTTCCTCCATTAGAAAAAAAATCCAAAAAGTGCAACAAAAGATCTGAACACAGACACAAAGGGTTGGTCCTTGTGCAAGCAATGCAGTTTTTGCATTTGTACAGATGTCATTAAAATTCACATTTAACTTGCACGTGTTAGCAGATTTTGTTTTGTGGTACTGCCCCTTCTAAACCTTAATGTTTCTGACAGGAGAAAGCATAATTTGTCATCATTAGTGACTTTCTTTTCTTTTTTGTTTGCATTGTATTGCCCAGTAAAGGACCTCCCCCCTCCCAATATACTTAACCTCAGGCCTGTATTGTGCAAGTTTCAATTGTTTACTTATACTGCAGATAATATTGAAACTTAGCTAAGTGGATTTGTCCACTGGCTACTGATATGCAGTTTACACTTCTGGAGTCACAGGTCACAATAAATATATTTCACAGAGTAGCCAAAGCATTACCTACCAAGACTGTTACAAAAATCTGTTTACCCAATGGCACATTCAAAAACAGGATGCAACACTTTATGAACTTCTATGCACTTTTTAGTTTTCAATTTGAGAAAACCAGAAAGCTAAATTCCCTTTTTAAATGATTTTATTGATATTTTCCGGACCACAGAAAGAAAGCCAATGTTTTGTGGTTAGGACACCACTATGTCTGGGCCACTGCGGTATCTATTAAAATTCAGACAGCATTCTCCGCTTCAGGGTAAACTGGGTACTATTTCCTTACAATCTAAATGAGGTAAATTACCCAGCCAGCCATTTTTAACATACTTTTAGTATACCTGTGGTATTTCTGGCTTTCAAGCTTATGAGCAAGACATTTTTCACTTGGGTGGAGTCAGTGACTTTTGTGTTGCTGATAGGGTACTTCTGCATTTTTGCATACTTTCCAGTTTGGAACAGTTATTTTTGTATTTTTTATTTGGTTGTTTAACCATGAGTAGCACACTAAGCTGAAAACATTTTTACAGGTGCGAGTTATTGAGTGCAGCCAGATTTGCATGTATGGTGAAACCAAGTAAACATCAGGGGAAAAGTGTTGTGTTCATGTGAAAAAAATCGGCTTTTTGTTCTGTGGGACATGGAGAATCCTGCTTCTGTGTTTTTGTTTTGTTTTTGCTTAAAGGCTGGAAACAGGATGTTAGTGGTATGCTAACCATTGTAATAAGGCCTCCATCATGGCACCATGTATCTAAAAATAATGCTTCATTTAACAAAATGGACTTAGGTCAGAAATGAGAGTAAAGAAAACCATTTCATTATATAAGCTCCATTTCTTCACTATCCAGCTGTGCACCTTTCTTTCCTTCTGTCACTGATATCTAGTTTTCCTTCCACTGTAATCCTCTATAGCTGGCTATTTTATTTTTTTTCTGACTCTCTTCTTTCTTTAACCCACCCCCCACCTTAAATATAGTCATTGGGAATGTCAGTGCCAACAGTCAGATCCTAGGTTTAAAGAAGTTTTAGGTTGCTTCAATTGAGAAAGCCTCTACATGCTGGGGGAGAAGGGATGGGGACCCCTTACTAATTTAGTCCAGGCTGCATGGATTATGTTACTGATGTGGGTTGGGTTTTGGGTAAATAGCCTTGTCTTGGAACTATGCAAAAAAGTAGGACTATTATAGTAAAGTCTTTTTGGTGGAGTGTCCTGTGACTTCACCCCCTTCCCGTTTCTTTTTAAACATTTCCCTTCCTAGCTGGCCCAGTAGCACAGTGGTAGAGCTTTTGTTTGCTATGTCAATGACCTGAGTTCAGGAATAAGCTTGAGCTGCCCAGGGTCAGCCACAGAAGGATACCTGACCCTTCCAGGGACAGTTTTCTGCCACTGAGGTAGGAGGATAGTGAGCTAATACAGATGGAGACACCAGGAAGGGAAAGGGATACTGCTGGATGCTAGTGTGACTGGACTCAGGTGCAGAAGGATGCATCATTGAATGATTGCACCCGAGAGGAAATCTTAAAAAAGACACCTGGTGGGCAGTATGACGTTGGTACCCTGCACTACAGACAAGGGCACCCACCCACAAAGTGGTCCAGGACAAGTGGTATGGCAAGTCCTGGAGAAGGTGTCTTGGAGATAAATAAGATGTGAAAAATGTTTCCATACTTACAAAGCTGCTGTTTCTCTTGCTTTTACTCCAAGGCAGAGAAGAGAAGGCTTTCAATAACAAGTGCTTGATGAGGGGAGCATTTGAAAAACATCAGGGTCATTCAGTCCAGATTTTATAGGAATGAGTGTGTCCTTTCCTACAGCACAACCTACCTACATGTTCTAAATGTGGACACATACAGTTTGAGCCATTGGTTCCCTGTAGATTGTCGGAATGGGCTAAATAACAATGAGGTTTCTTTAAATAAAGGTTTTCAGTTTGTGTTTTCTGATTTGTAGGGCTCATTTTGGAGAAACTCAGACATGCCACAGTTGTGAACTGGGTGTGAGGTCGACATACAGCTGTAAGCTACAGTACGTAGAAACTCTGCCCTGCAGGATACATCAAAACACAGACATTAACAACTTGTTTTGTTACAGTGTCTCTTGATGTTTAGTTAGATGATGAGGATGTCATCTTTTTTGTGGGAGGGGACAGCATAAAAGATTTAGTTTTTTATGTGCTTGACTGATGTTTCATTTTCTTTAAAATGTTTATATTTTGGCTCTAGAAATGCCTTTATCAATTGAAGGATGTTGTGGCAAATGTTAAATGGTTTGCAAATGTGATTTTGTCCCTGGAACCAGGGACATTTACAACCAAGAATAAAAAGTCAGGTAGTTAATAATGCCTTTTTTGTCTGAGATAACACTGCCTCTGTGAAAACATTTGTTTTAGAATACACCCCCAGGAACTGGGAGCTGTATTGACAAATCACAAGTACAAACAGGAAAACATCATTGGACACCGACATGCAGACAAGGTCATGCTTAGTTTAATTAATTTGTTTCCCCAGAAAGAAACTCCATTGAGCAACACTCATTCACAAGGAAGTCCTGGGTAGGACAGCATGCACTAGTAGTAAATACAGTGGTTATATACAGCATACAATAATGAAACATACAATAGTAGCCAAGGTAGCAATAAATACAGTAAAGAAATGACATATACATTATATGGGACAGAAATGGACAAAATATAAAATAAGGGTAAGGAACATAGCAAAAGTAATTAGTGATGAACGTAAGCAGCTTACACCCTCGAGCACACAAGAGGACATTTATATTCTTCAAAGACGTATATAATCAAGATATTATAGCAAGTTATGATATATTATTCACTAATTTACACTCACATTCATGTAATATGACCTCTGCCCAAACATGTCACTTTATATATTTTGTTTAGGAGACTTGAATACACCAAGAGTTATGAAATTGGTGAGTTTCAGGGTGCTTTGTAATTCATTCCATGCCATAGGGATAATACAGCTAAGAGTTGTTTTTCCATATTGGGTAGCATATCTTGGTATGTCTGGAAGGATGTAGTTATATCACCTTAATGTATAACTACTGTGGGACTGTATGGCAAAATCTAAGATATAACAAGGTGCTGGTATTCAAATCAAGACAGGCACACACTACACCACTAGCAGAAAAACGGGGTTGGTTCTTTTCTCCATCACTTTCTGGCTGAGGACTGATGCAAGTTGTGGGAATTTTGATGTTAACTCCCCATCCCTTCTTCTTATGCCTGTTCCTCTTTGTTGGATTCTTTTTGATTTTTTATGTCACAATTTTGGCTACTATTATGCAGTCCTGTTCTGCAATTTATAATGAAATAGATCAAATATGTAGCATATTAAATGATCTAGGGTGCATACAGTGGTAGTCATGCAAAAGTTGAACAGTAGTGCATTATAACAAGTGGTACACAAGTGCGGTACCCATTGAATAAAATGCATAGCGCTACCACACAATGACTTGTGGTGCACACTACCAGTCAAATTGTGTGTGATTACCACTATAGGTATAGAAATGAGTAGTTGCAATATACATGTATTTTGCTACGATGCTTGAAGCTAATATGGTTGATCTAGTTTTATGTTCACCGTCCATGCACATGCAGTGGACAGTTTGTTATCAGAGTGGGTTTTGAGAGGTGTAAAACTGTCGGTCCAATGCAGAGCAGTCTGCAAGGGGCTTGCCAGTGTCACACCAATCATCAACCAAGCTGATCATGACACTGTTTTGTCTAGCTGGGCAGAAACTTCACAAAGTTCAAAGGAGAGACCCAACCCAATCATAGGGTGGCTCTTTCCTTTGATCTGCATGACGCCATCCAGCAAACAACTGATCAGTGTCCTGATCAACCTGCCTTATGTCACCCACTTTCAGTTTGCACAGTTTCTGGTTTCCTACTTTGTTCCTGAATTTGTACTAGACAGGGCAGGTATATTCCACTTCTTCAGAATGCCCAGGGTTTAATGTGTGGCTTCACAGTACTTCAGAAGCATTTTCTTGCTCCATTGTGCAGCCCCAACTATGAACTGCTGCTGTGACCTGTCCCAAGACAACCAGAAGAGCAGCCTGCAATGGGCATGAGTTTTCCCCCTATTGCCACTGTTGTCATGGCACCCTAAGCATGCCATGAGTCCAGAGCCTGTGAGGGGGAGGGGCACCTGAGCACATAGCTACATAGTCATTATGCTACAGCAGTGAGCTAATTCCTCATTTTCATCTTTAGAAAAGTTCAAAGTTGACACACAGTGCAGGGACTAAAATTCTCCATCCCCATCTCATAACCCATCGGGTACACCATTCCTATATTATTATACCATTACAAATTGGGGCAGTTCACATTATAATCCATTACAAAGACTCAGCTGACCATCAGCAAATTAGACTTGGGGGAGGCAAGTGAGTAGATTGCTGTTACTGCACTCAGTTTTATTGCTTTCATTATGCTCTGTCTTACCCTTTCATTTATTTTGCTGTTTCAGTGATTAGCATTGCTATCACACTGCATGGGGTTTGCTCTTAGCGTGGCTTATTTTAAAATTTGCTAAAGTGTCATGTCTAGAATCAAAATTAGTCAATTAGAGGTCAACAAATGGACAGTAAGTACTTGGATCATGATGAACTTGGTGGGTCTTGAATATTTTTTATGAGTCCCTACTTGTAGCCCAACTTCATGACAATGTGCTGTTATATATGATGGTTGTAAACATGCGTGTGGTCCAGGACCATGTTGTGTATGTAACTTCTAGTGACCTGACCTGACTGATTTGATTACATTTAGGCACTAGAAAGCAAGATTGGAATCTCAATAATTAGTAAGTCAAATTATGCCCTTGTTAGTGCCCATTTCTGTCTCTTGTGATGGCGAAAAACAGAGCTGCAGTTCTGCTTTGTTTTGCATATATTTAGCAAACGTAAGAGCTGAATTTTTGCATGCTTCCCTTGTACATTAGCTTTCAGCCCTTTGGAAGAATCATGTTCCCCACCTTGCTTCTTCTTTTTTTTTTATGTCCCTGTCAATCTCATGTTATGTGACCCTGTTGCTACACCCCGGAATAACCCCCCTAGCTACAGGCACATCTGTAAGTATTAATGAACAGGGTTTGGGTAAACTGGGTACTGAAGTGCACTCCAAAACAAGTTTTAATTGAAGCACAAAAAAGAACAAGTTAAGCTTGATCACTGACATGTTACTTTTGAAATGTTTGCAGCTGTGCCTTTTATTAGTAATTATTAATAATACAAGTGTCAGATAATGTAGTATGCAGAAACTCCAGTACATTTCTGACCCCTAGATTTTCCCATCCTAGCCCTACTTTGCTAGTGTGAGCTAACTGCCACAGTAAATAATGCTTTTATGTCCTACCAATGCATACAGAGAAATTCAATTCAAAGTCTGGACCGGAGAGTGACAGGATCAAAATATATGGAAAACTTCAAGACATCATAAAAGAAATTTTGGTAGGGGTGGTAATAGGTTTAAACATCATGGAACCACACAGCAATGCAAGCAGCGAACATTCAGCATTGACACATGCTTTTTTCACTTGCTCCTGCAGTAAGGCCTCTGCCCTCTATGATTGGATGACATATCATAACATGAGTTAACACTCATTGCATTGGTGACTGGACCCTGGAAGCATCAAAATTCTGAAGCTCTTACCTGATAGCAGATTGTCCTAAGAAGAAGAAAATAGGATATAAAGCTGTGTGCCTTTACTGTCACCAGTCCTTGTGTGCTGCTATTTTGATGGTCGCCCTGCATGCATGCGCAAGTGAACGTACTGGTATGAGTACCTTTTGGTGGGTGTGACACAGTCTCTCCAATGCAGAGCAGTGTTTTAGGGGCAAGATAGTGCCACACTAATCAACAGTCGGGCTGAGAATGATGGAGTTTTGGCCTGCTGGGTGAAGATGACACACACTTCAAAAGAAACAGTCAACCCAATCATTGGTTAGCTCTTCTCTTTCATCTACACCACCCATCAAGTAAGCTGTTCCTTCATCCTCAGCCTGGAATGTAAAATATGGCTGGGAAACATGCAGGGGCTCCAGCAGTTACAGGACATCGTCCATTGATGTCTGTTACTGTTACCGCTGCCCCCGTGACTGTCCCAAACACATGATCCTCCAGCTCAGCACCTCCTCCCAAACATAACACTGACACTAGGGGTGCCCATTCCCCCAGTGTCACACAGAATCTTCCCTTGCAGTTTGATTGTTTTTTAAACTGACACTGGGGCTGCCCAATCCCTTAGTGTCACTGTCACTGTCACTCTCTATTGTTGCCACCCCTGTAATGTCCCACATACCCGGCTCTCCCACTCTGCACCCACCAGCCCACCCCACCCCAAACATAACAGTGGGACTGGGAGTGCCCAGTCCCCAAGTTTCATGAGCTAAAAGAAAGAAAACCATCCCTTATCATTTTTTTTCCTTGAAGTCCTTTTAAAAGGAAACCATCCATTGATGTCTTTCATGGCCATTACTATCACCCCACCTGACCTTCCTGCTCAGCACCCACCAATGCACAGAACCTCAAGCCCTTACTTACCCATCAGGGGTCCAACATCATCATCCTTTGTGGACCACAGACATGCCTTCACTCTTCAAAGCTGGGCCTCGAACTGAAGAAACAGGTATGCTGTTCAATGTATTTCAATGGGATTTTGAACTTAGTGGTATAACTTGGCCATTTTTTTATATTTCTTCAACAAATTTTCAATATTCCTTCTTTGGGACCCCACCTCTTGAACAATTGCACTGATATTAGGCAAATCTTTCCCAAAAGGTGATTTTTGTGTTACATGTGCAAAATCACCTTTTAGCCAGGAGTTGAACATTTTCTCTGCCCTTGTTCATGAGGTTGGATCATTAGATGGTGATGTTGAAAATCTGGTGTATAAATATTAAAAAACAACAAAGTTATGAGCCTACATTGAATTTTGCAAACACAGGCTCGCAACTTTAGTAATTTTCAATATTTTCACCCAAAATTTATAGCACAGTCATTTCCTTACAGCATCTCATGAATGTGAAAGCTATCATGTTTCAAATCCTGGCCAAAATGTGTTTCTGCAACCCGAATGGTGATTTTGCAATTCCTGTCCAAAATTACCATTTGGCCAAGAGTTGAGCATTTTCTCTGCCCTTGTTCTTGAGGCAGGGTCATAGGAAGACTATGCTGAAAATTTGGTGCAAAAATATTGAAAAAAAAACAGCAGAGTTACGAGCCTACATTAAATTGTGTGAATGCAGGCTCTTAACTTTGGTAATTTTTAATATTTTCACCCCAAATTTTAAAGAAAACCATTTCATTACAGCACCTCATGAATGTGACACCTGTCATTTTACAAATCCTGGCCAAAATGTGTCTTGGCATCGCAAAAGGTGATGTCACAGTCCTTGTGTGAAATCACCTTTCAGACAGGAATTGAACATTTTCTCTGCAATTGTTCATGATGTGGAGTCATAAAAAGTCTATGTTGACAATTTGGGGCAAACATATTAAAACATAAAAAAGTTATGAGCATGCATTGACATTAAGAGATGCAGACTCCTAACTTTGGTATTGCATAACCCACACATTGCACCACAATGCATTTAGTACTCCAGGGCTTCTATATCAAAGGCCAACAGCCTGCATTGATAAGGGGAGTATTACGGAATACTGAAGTGCACAAGCTCAAGTATCAGGAGTCCAAAACCAATTGCCTGACATGCAGTATCCCGACACTTGGGATTTGCTCACAGCAGAGTTTGTAATCTTAAATAAAGAGGGTGGGAAGGGCAAAGTCTCCCGAAACATTAAAAAAAAACCTCTGCCATGGGCAAGTCATGAGTGTTGTGATACTGAGTGTCAAGCAATCAGTTTCAGGCTCCCGACACTTGGGCTTGTGCATTTCATTCTGTTATAGTATATCCTTGGTAAATGCTTGTTGATATTAGTAATAGTGCTATAGTATATGGTTAGGGCTTATTATCAATGGAAATCAGTGGCTTTCAAACTGCTGTTATAGAGTAGAACAAAGGTCAAAAAATTGTTGTACTATCATTCTGATGTCACATCAATAGTACAACAACTTTTATTCCTTGAGCTGCTACGTAGATTGGTGGAAACAGCAATTGTTAATAAAACACAGATTAAAATGGTAGTACCAGTTAATGGGCAGATGCCTGAGCAGTCTCTTAAGATAGCTTGGATGGACACAGACTTTCATAGTTGGCTCTGTGTGCCCAAACTATCAGTTTGCCAATTTTATTTCTGTTCTTTTTTTTTAATCACTGGCAGATGCAAACCATCAGTGCCAGGAGCAGAGCCGGGACTGCAGTGAGGACTGGATTTGGGAGCAGAGCGGGACTGCATGGAGGAGCGATAGCTTGAATACATGGTATGAAATCTTGTGAAATCATATAGTTTGGACATTCTGGGGAACCATATACTATGTAAAACAGTGTATGGTTGTCAATACACAACAAGGCTATGTTGTCATCTGGGGGATGTAATGCCGTCATTTGGACCTCTTGAGCTTTGCTCTTAAGATCTGTATGACATCATCACAGCCCCTCAATTGAAACAAAGCCTTATTGTGCATGGACAACCACACACTATTCTATATGTTCACATGATTTAGTAAGAAGTAATTTCAGCACTTATTTATTCTGCATACTGTATTTGCACAGATTTGCAAATATTTAATTGTACTGGTACTGAACACTTTGTTACCATATTAAATGACACCCCTTTGAGACCTCATCTGCAGCAACTAGTGGGGGCTGGGTCATGTCAATGTGTCTCACTAGTTTACTCAACCTTGATGAAGTACATTACATATGAAACAGTGTCAGATGTGCTTTTGTTTGTGTGTAGGGTTGATCTGACCTATTTGTACCATTCCACCAGTTATGACCCTTGCTTTATCATGAGTAAATAAATATATTTTTGGCACACATCTTTTGTTACAGTTTCTGTCTCCATGTTGCTTATGGGTCAATGCAAGGAGGTGTGTGCAGGTGTCGTTTGATTACTGGCCTATGTAGTAACACCTGATTGGTCACTGTGGTCAGTCAATCAGTTTTCACCATAGAGGACGTCACCATATCATTCATTGATGGTGGAGCTGATGAACAGGATGGCTGGACACAACTGTAAGCAACAGTTTTCTCATTCAAAAGTTAAAATTTACATTGCCAGTGCCCCATGAGTTTTCATATTTTTTGGGGGTAGGTGTGAGTGCTAAAAGGTGATGGAAGTTCCAGAGATTAGTGCTTAGTCTTGTGCTTTTATGAGTAATTTGGGTTGGGGTCAGTTTATTACCCGCCACACACACACACACATATAATGGATTTGCATACCCATGATGCTTTTTGTTAGGTTGAAGGTTTTCAACATATGTATGTTTACAGAAATCACACAGTCTGGAAGTAACTATTTTATTTTACTCATATGTATGCTACATACTGTTCCTTTTTCTGCTCAGCATTTAAACTACTTCCCCTCTTTACACTCACTATGACAATAAAAGATTTCAAATGTATCTGATGACAGGAAACTGAAACAACTGTAAGTGATCATCCTTATGGGGCTTAGCTTATGCAGACTCTGCAATCACAGGTGTTTGCTGTAGTTAGGAGCTACTTTTATCATTGCCAGATTTTGTGTCTTTCTAGAAGCAAAATATGTAAAAATAGTAGTGCAGCCCCATGTTGTCTCAACATGTTTAGCCCACTGACTCAGCAGATGAACCCCCTGCAGCTGGTGCCTAATACTGTAGTTTGAGTCCTCATTTCAGTACTGTGCATCTTATCCTTGGTGAGTTTAGTAGAAAACAATGTTCAGGCATTTCTTAGTCAGGTTATCCCCCCATACACACAAAGTTGTATACCCATGATCATTTTGAGTCTTTTGATTGTATATGTGTTTACAGAAACCACACAAAGTCGAAAGTGCTGTATATGCCTTCTTTATTATGTATGCATTCTCCTGTACATATTGTTCTTCCTCATTATGATCAGCATTTACATTATTTCTCCTCTTCCCATTGACTACAACAATAAAAAAGACATTTTCAAATGTATCTGATTCCAGCTTACTAGCAATTTATTTACACAGGATAAGTTAGCTGAGATGCCACAACTCATTTCCAATGGTGTCCTGCTTCATCTTTGGGCAGCCTGATGCTTCTCAGTACCATTGCTACTTTAGGTGCATTTGCACAGTCACACAGAAGGCTGCTGCACTCAGCTCTGGTTGTCCCTCCTCCTGCTGATTCGATGTATGTGTGTGTTTACATGGCCATTCTTGGCAATGAAGTGAGAGTCATGCTTGTCTTTAAAGATGTGATACGGTAAACCTTCAGACCAGAGACAGTATAGACTGTTGGCTAAAAGATCACTGGTGGATCTCCTGAATGAAGTGCACCATCCATCCCCCGGGACCCTCAGGTAAAGTGAAATATGGCTAATTTTGGGGTAAGAATAAATATTTCTGCAAATAGGAACATTACAAGCAGTTCCATATTAGCACACAGTGCCCATCCTCTTTAAATGTTTTGATAACCATCATGTGCAGTACTGACAGGGGCAGTGCAAGTGATTAATTTGACTTGAGGTGTAGAGACAGCAATAAGTACCCAGGACATTTCTGGTAATGGAGAGATCAGGGTTGGGCAGATGCTCCTTGCAGTGTTGCGAGCAGTGCTGGTAGTCCACACAGCAGCTTACAGCACATTGCTGTACATTCTTAACTTGTCAGAGGATTCAAGAGCAGAGTAAGGAATGACTTACCATGATTAGGTAAGTGTTCACACTGCCACTTCTGCACCACAGCAATTCGAGCACTCGGGCTGCTGCAGTACAAAAGGAGTGTAAACAGGCTTCTGATTGTAGTTCATAAAGAGCAATTTTACATCTTTTTTATTTAGTTATTTTATTTATTTAATGGTATCAGAATTGCAAACCTTTGAGTCACAGACTCATTTACAAAGACTCCACATCAGTACATAGAACAATGTAGACAGACATAAAACAAGATACAATAAATGTAAAAAATACAGGGTATAAAATTCCTATTCAAGGTAGTAGCTAAAGTTTGACATTACAGGTTATACAAAGAGAAAGGCACTTGTAAAAGATAGCAATAATACAACAGAGCTAAGGCGCTGAGCAAATTTAGAGAAAGGGCCCTGGTCATAGGCAGGACAAGTGTCTTTGCTATGGGCATTTACAGCAGCGTGAGTTGAAGAGATGGTGCTGGAGAGCAGTTTCAAAAGGTCCAATCCTTCATTCAGAGGTTATAGCAGCAGGGAGGGAGTTAAACCAGGATGGGACTCTATTATGAAAAGACCTTGGGGCCATGGAGGTCCTGACTCTGGATAAATGGAGTGAGGGCTTGGAGGAGCTACAGGTAGAGAAAGTAGGGGGAGATTAGTGGATGATTGTGGACAAGCCCAGGGGGGTCCAAACCTGCTACAATTTTCTTGGCAAAGAGGCAGAACTGATAGAGCAGCCTCTCATCAAAGTTGAGCACATTTGACAAGGAATACAGTGTGCAAGTGTGGGTAAGCCTGTTGGAACCTGTGAGCAGCTGGCAGGCCTTGTTAAGCAACAATTTGATTTTGTTAAAGGGGGAGTGTTGTCTGCAGCTCCGTAGATCAGGAGGTTGTAGTCGAGAAGGGATAGGACTAAGGAAGCTATGGCCAGCCTGTGGGCTTCAGGTGGGAAGGCAGTCCCTGTGGCGGTATAGAAGACCAATTGGTGAGTTGACAGCAGAGCAGAGAATATGGATATGATCAAGGAAGGAGAGAGCAGGGACAAAAGTTATGCCAAGGTATTTGAAGGAGTTAACTTGTTTGAAGGAGAGGAGTTTAGTGGACAGGACTCTAATGGGGGAATGTTTGTATTTATTTTGGTTATGGGCGAAGAGCATGAGCTTTGTTTTTTTCAGGTTCAGAACAAGTCTGCGGTCAGAAAAACAGCTTTCAGCCTGGCTAAAAGAGTTTTGGAGTGCAGTTTGAAGCTGGGTAGTGTCTAGGTGTGATGTGAAAAGGACTGCATCATCAGCATAAAGAAGTACATTTCCGGAGCAGGTATTGGAGAGAGCATTTAAATATAGACAAAAGAGCAAAGGCCCCAGGATAGAGCACTGAGGGACCCCTGAGTGGATCTGGCAGCTACTAGAGAGGGTGCTATTAATTTTAACACACAGAGAGTGGAATGAGAGGTAGCTGGTAAACCAGGCATAGGCTCCCTGGGAGAAGTCTATTTGCAGGAGGAAGGATAGGAGAAGGGGATGGCTGAAGGTATCTAAGATTTTCAATAGGTCAATGAAAACCACACTGGCAAGGTGCCCCTTGTCGAGAGCGAAGTGTATGTAATTGGCAAATTCGATGAGGGTGGTGGTGGTGCTATGCCTTTGGTGTAAGCCATGCTGCTCCATACAGACAAGGTTGTGAGTGGTAAGGCAGTCAGAGAGCTGGTCCACTACTATCTTTTCTAAGGCATTGGCGAGAGGGGGGAGGATAGATATTGGCCTGTAATTCCTGGGGGAGGAATGGTCACCATTTTTGGAACGGGAGTAATGACCATGGCTTTCCAGGCATGGGGGAACTGACTGAGGCAGAGGGAGTGATTGAATAGGCTGGCAAGAGGGGAGAGTACAACATCCAAGGTCAGATGGAGTAGTTTGAGGTCCAGTATGTCATTACTGTGGCTGGTACCATTTAGGGCTTTGAGGAGGTAGGGCTTGGCCTCATGTGGAGAGAGGGCATGAAAGTACAGAGGGAGTGGGGGGGTGGTGATGGGTCAAATAAATTGGTGGGGAGTACCGTGCTGAGGTCTGAAAAAGCAGCTTTTATTTTGTGAGCAATACACTGCAGGTCAGTGGTGACTGAGCCGTTGATATTGAATTGGGATCGGGGGTATGGATTTTCTATTGAGTTCCTTAATGTTATCCCAGAATTTTCTGGCTGAGCCCCAAGAGGAGGTAAGTGTTGACCTATAATAATCTGCTTTCAATTTGCGGATGGCCCAGGTGCATTTGTTTCTTGCAGCTCGGTAAGCCTGCCTATCCGTGGGCTTGCCAGAGTCAATGGCTCTATGCCAGAGGTTGTCCCTGAATCACATTTGGTTGATTAGGGAAGAGGTGATCTAGGGGGAAGTCATGTTCTTTAACAGTGAATTTGGAGGGGGGAGCAAAATTGTCACAGGCCGAATTGAAGGCGTGGACAAAATAATCTAGGGCAGTGTCAATGTCGGTGGCTAGGTTAATAGGTGACCATTGCCAGCGACTGATATGTTATTTTAGTTGATCCAGTTTGCCGGGCCAAAGGCATTGCTGGAGGACAAATTTGGGTGTAGGTTTCTGGGTCTTACAGGACCAGGAGAAGATTATTGGGAAATGGTCACTTAGGGCATTGGGCAGTACTGTGGTGTCAGCAGTTTTGTGGGGTCTGTTCATGAGGACAACATCCAACAGGGTGACGGTATCATTAGCTGGGTTTGTCTGGGTGGGGTGGGTGACTATTTGGGTAAAGTCAAGGGCAGCGATAGCATCTTTGGCCTGTGGGGAAGAGCTAGTGAGCCAATTGATAGTAAGATCAACCAGCGTAATTTGCACAACTTTGGTATGTAAAAGGTAGAAGTGCTCAAATAAAGATTGGAGAACAAGATTCTGGTGGCATGGAGGGATATAGGCTGTGGTGATTGTAAGTAGGGCTCTGGAAGTGTCAAGGCTGATTTTGAGGGAGAGGGCTTGTGCACTGTATTCCAGATGGGGGGGATGGCGTCCCCTTGAAGGGAGTCATGGAGGTATATGGTGCAGCCACCCCCATGTTTCCCGACTCTTTCTTTCCTGATGAGAGTGTACCCTGGTAGTGCAACAAAAGAGTAGAGGTGGACTTGGAGAGCCACATTTCAATGACTGCTAAAAATCTGGTTGGTGATGGGCAATACCACCTTGAAGGTCAGCAAACTTCTTTAGGAGACTAAAGATGTTCATGGAGGCGATATGGAGACTAGCTGCTGGTGGTGAGTGGATGGGGTTAGCTGTGGTGGGTCCTGGATTGGGGTGAACATTTCCAGACAACAGGAGGAGGAGAGAAATCACTCTGAGTAATGCAGGTGTTGCCTGTGGTGGGAGGGAGGAAGGTGAGTCATATGAAGTCGGCACCAGGATGGAGACTGAGATGGGAAGGGATTGGAGAAAGAGAATGGCTAAGAAGAGGGAGGGCTAGGGGAGTCAGGAGAAGGAGGAGAGGAGAGGTTGTACCGGGTTGGTATCTAGGGGCAGAGGAGTGTAAATGGGGGTGCAGTGGCAATACATAGTGGGGCAAGAGTAGGGGTGTGTGGTGGGGGATGGCAGCTGGATTGTGGCACCAGTAGGGGCAGGCAGGGCACACAGGATTAGGAGGATTAGTGTGAATGGGACCAGTGAGGCAGAGAAACTGGAGGGGATAGGGATAGTCATGGCTGGAGGGCAGCGCAGGTGCTGTGGAGATACAAGAAGGATGGAGAGACTTCCAGCAGTGTGGTAGCCCAGTTGGCACAGTAGTATGGCCATGGACTATGGCACTGAAAGTACAGGGTTCGATTCCCAGGAGGGGAGGCTTGGTCAGGGCAGGCAAAAGGGAGTGGGCAGGGGAAAGGCGGACCTATAAAGGGGTGAGAAAGAGGAGGAAAGGGGGTACAGTAGTGACTCCAAGGAGCCACCAGATGCAAAGAGCGTAAGAAGCAAGATATGGAATCAGTAGAGTAGACAGGTAGGGACAGAGAAGAAATCAAGCAATACAGCAAGGGGTTTGAGGAGGGCAGTATAATACCATCTAGTGGTGGCTTTGTATAACCTGCAGAGGGAGAAATGGTCACTTAGGAAAAATACAGCAGGAAGTCACGTGACAGGGAGGTCCTTAAGTTAAGGGATGCCCCTGGGTTGGAGGGTGGCTGGGGTGGTCGGGGAACTTGACACGAAGCATCGATGGGCTAACACCAAGTACTCTAGCAGGAGGCTTGGCCATACTTTTACAGTGCCTCCGGTCCACATTTTCCTCTGAGGAGCAGGCTTCAGCCTAAGGGATGGGGATGGGGTCCCGGGGCATATGAAGGGAGGAAGAACAACAGAAATGATTACTATGCAGTGGGAGATTTGGCCTATAACTAGAGCCTAGGTGACTAGTGAGTATGGGCAAATAATCTGGGCCTGCAGAGAGTAGCAAGAGCAATGGAGCTGGGAGACTCTCTTAGGATCCCACACCACGCAGTGGGCCTCTGACAACTCTGCCAATCACTAATGTACAGAATTAAACTCTAGAGTCTGTACAATGCTAGAACTGAAAGGCACACTAAAATATCACTCTAAACAGTCAGGTTTGAGTAGGTGCTAGGCAATAAAATACTAGTAATGTAAAGTGCACTAAGTATCACTCTAAGAAGGCAAACAACAGGGCAGGAATAGTCAGACAGAATGGTTAGTTGTGAAACCAAGCCAGATAATACTGCTACAGTGCCCGATGTGCTAGGCGAAGAAAACAGTCCTTGTGCTCTTAAAGTTCTGCTGGGGATCCTGGCAGCATCCCATGGGGATGAGGGGACAAGAGAGACAATTAGTCACTGTCGTCAGAGATTAAAGATGAGCCAAAAACACCCCACAATAAGTACTCTAGCAGGAGGCTTGGCCATTACCTTTACAGTGCCTCCGGTCCACACTGTCCACTGACAAGCAGGCTTCTAACTGAGGGATGGGGATGAGGGTCCCAGGGCATTTACAGTGCCTCCAGTCCACACTTTCCCCCCAGATGAGCAGGCTTCCGACTGAAGGACGGGAATGGGGGTCCCATGGGCCTTTACAGTGCCTCCAGTCAATGCTTTCCCCTGATGAACAGGCTTCTGACTGAGGGACGGGGATGGGGGTCCTGGGGCCTATCTTTGGGGTTGGGGTGGGGTGATGCAGTCATGAGTCAGAGTTTCAGGCAGGCCGAGTTACCCACCATGCTGTAGTGACAGTTAAGGCATGAGAGACATACAGATTCCAAACTTTGTTGCCAAGTGTTTGCTTTTTGACTATCTGTGTCTAAGTAAAAATGATGATTTTAACATTTTCTGACTGGAATTTTCTGATGATTGTAAAGTGATAGGAGTGGAGTTTACTTCTGAGATGAATGACCTTTTAATGTCATGATAAGAAGTTTGGGTTTAGCAGCATGGATGCAGAGGGGGTGAGTCTGAATCAGATAACTATCCAAATGGATCTGTGGCTTCAATTTTTGTAACAAAAATTGTAGCCTACATAGGGTGTGATGTGAAACATAGAAACATAGAAATTGACAGCAGATAAGGACTGATAGTCCCATTCAGTCTGCCCATTTTCCCTACCTACTGCAAAAGCCGTAGACCCTATTTGATCTCCAGCTTTACCGTCTCGTTTCTATGGCTGGGGTTTGCTTGGGTTCCCCTATGCCTGTCCCATGTATTTTTGAATTCCCCCTCTGTGTTTGCCCCCACCACCTCCACTGGGAGTCTATTCCATGCATCCACCACCCTTTCCATGAAGAAATACTTCCTCACATTACCCCTTAGCCTAACCCCTTCCAACCTCATGTCAAGCCCACCTCATTCCTGAACATCTCCTTTTCTGAACAATCCAATCCTTAGGTACCCTATTTATGCCCTTTAGATATTTATAAATGATATTTATAATTTGAGCTAAAACGACTGACCATCAGTGTTTGAGTATATAAAAGTGAGTCCTTAGAGACATATACAGTTTGGAGTTATACATATACTATATGTCAAGTGAATAAATGGTTTTGTTTTATTTTCAATTTTTATTTTTTCTATTTTCTATTCATATATTGACCTGTTTAGATGTGTTATGATTTATAAATTGTAATAAAAATGCCAGAATTACTTTTTCATATTGTTGGTGGGGAGATGAAAGGAGAGTCAGGGGGATCAAAGAAGAGGTTTCACCCTCGAACGTGCCAGCAGTTGTATGCCAGTCATTAGGGAGCCAATCGGCAATTTCACCAATCACTTTCTATGTGGGGGGCTGCACCCCCTGCACCTGCCCATGTGGGAGGCACAGTACCCCACACCCCCCAACTAACGATTCTAATTCTGGGGGGGGAGTGGGACTTAGGAAGGGGGTGACAAATTGTGGTTTTTGGCACCCTAATGATGGGCTCAGTAGTGCTGGTGCCCTGAGGGTGTGCAGTGCAAAGAAGACAGTATATACTGTAATACTACTGTAGTTTAGGTGGGATCATACTTGCATTTGACTTGTTCATGATATTTATAGGTTTCTGACGCTATTTGTTGTTTAAAGGAGAACTGCGCTGAACGTGTAAGTCATTTTTTCCAATAGAAGCTGTTTTTAAGTACCATTTCAATTTCTGTTATGGTTCCATCTGTACAGACCTTTTAGTAACCTTAGTTGATGTTTCTGCTTTACACTGTAGTGTTAAGTACCATTTTAGAACTGTATGATGTAGTTCATGTCCCTCTCAACCACAAAGTGATGTAATAGAACATGAATGAATTGTGCCAACACTAGAAAAGTAGAACAGGGGCATAAACTACATAACTACAGTTCCAAAATGGATCTTATCAGCAGCACACAAATTATAAACAACCACTAGGATAGCCAGAAAGCCTGGACAGCAAGACCAAAAACAGAATTTGAACCAGTATTTAAAAAAAAAAACAGCTACTGGGTAAACTGACATAAATTCAGTGCAGTTCTCCTTTAAGCAATAAGGCATGACAGGGACTTCGGTATCTTTTGCTAGGGTAACTTCATATCTCAGGTGCATGGTGAGGCATGAGCTGAGAGCCTGCAGCCACCTGAGAAGTGATGTTAACCAGAATAACACATGCCCAGGAATGCCCTTTTGCAATTGTAAAATGGATCCTGTAGAATTTTAAACAAGAGACTTTCCTTTAGATTTTTCTCCTAACTCAGCCCCAGAACTCACATGTGAGTCAAAATGTTCTATGCTTAACCTTATTCAAAATGGCCCCCTGGGACTGAGTGAGTTTTTCTGAGTGTGGTGTTCAACCAGGAAAACATCACAGCTGGAACTACATCAGTTAATTTTGTAATGTGTTGTTTTACACAGATAATGCCCTCATTGAAATCAACAGTGTCAAAACAACAGCTGTTAATTTAAATAACATTTCCAAACTCAAATTAAAGCTATTTTCAGAGTAGTGGTCATGGGGTATTTGCAGGATGGCAGTCTACAGGAAATGTTGTTCATGGATTTTTGTGCTTTTGGAGATGTGATACTGGAAAGGGCTGTTGTTGCAGGGAAACAAGGGGCTCCATTTTCAGGGAAGTTCATTAGCACTGGGCACCCCTTAGTGGGGGTGTGCAAGATAGTGAACAGCCAGCATGAGGGGCATATTCAGACAGGCAATGTTCTCCAACATGTGTGCACTGCCAGTCTCAATATGGGAGCTGTAGGAGTCAAGGTCTTCAATAAGGTATCACAAAGGAAACTGCCTTACAGGCTTAACAGCATAGGAGTAAACTGGAAGTTAACCGACTGAATTGATAGCTGCTATTTCTACAGTAGGCACTCACTTACCCCCTGTCACTCAGATGGCACCTTCTAAAAGGCCAATATGACTGCCTTCCCCTTCAATTATCTTCATAGCCTCTAGAAGTTGGTCTTTGTAGCCTCCAGATTATGATTTGCCAAGACATCCATAACCAAGTGCACTAGGAGATGTGGCACTCTTTCCTATTCTGGCCTCGTCCCTCAAGCCTGATGTACCAGTAAGGCATCTGACCTCCACCTTGTAGACCCATCCCTGCACACCACCTTCTCCACTCCTCTTATCATCAGATTCCAGACTGTGAAGACCCTGTCCCCCCTTCCCTTACTCCCTTAGCTCTGCTTAGTGCTTTCCTAACAACCTGATCCCTGACTGGAGTTCCACTCTCCGGCTCATCCTTGTTAGTGACTTCCTCTCAGCTTCTGACAGATGACTTAGGAATAGTACCTGATTCAGGGGTGCAAAATTATTTACTGTCATTTGTGGAGGGCCCTGTCTGCCATCTGCAATCTGCTTCCCTCCCTTCCCCTTCCTCCCCTCTCTCAGCACCCTCCACCCCCCTTGGCAGTGGGTGGGGGGAGTGGGTTGTGTTTCAGGACCTTAGTTTAGTTGTCTGCACAGCATGAGTATTTGCCGTTCAATTGTACGTGGAACTCCTCAAACCTCCTTCATACTAGGCAGTAACAAATCCTCATAACCGTAGCCCAAGTGATGATCTTCCCACAGTCCCTAATGCTAGTTAACTCACTTTCTTGTGTACTCCCCACCTTTCCTGCCAGCTGCACCTCCTACTTCCTCTGTAGAGGCCTTCTCCAGGGAGGGTGAAGTGCATATTGGTGGTTTACTCTTCCTTTCCTGTTTTACTCTTATGTAGGCCTACCCTAGATAGGGTGAAGTGCCTATTGGTGATTTACCCCTCATTGTTTGTCTATTCCTATGTATGCCTACCCCAGATAGAGTATATTGACTACTGGTGGTCTACTCCCCTTACTACTTTCTTACTACTAACTGCACTACTTGTCTCTGTATAGGCCTACTATTAGATAGTGTGTAGTGCCTATTTTTATCAGTATCCTTATGAAGTACCGAGGCTCACTATCCAGACACTGACCTGCCTGGGCAGTATTGCCTGACAGGTTCAGTATCTGGACAGTGAGCATCCCGGCATGATGGATCCCGAGGGACGTTGACAGGGGTAAGGTAGTGGATGTGACAGCTTGCTACCTTACCTCTCTCCCTAGCATTCAAAGGGAAGAAGAATCAGAAGGCAGGCTGAGCCGCCCCACTTGTGTTGCAGAGTACACCACGACAGCTTGGCCAGCATGCTGTGTAGGCGTGGGTTCTATCTGCACTGCAGGCAGCATGTATTTTAGCAGTCCTACCCCCGTAACACTTTTATTTCTGACTCTGAGGTCCACTCCCCCTCGGAGTTAAATATTTTAGTTACAGGGGGTTTGTGGGGCTAAGCCCCCCGATATGCCTAATGATTATTCAATCAGATGCCCAAAATTGTATTTTCAGGCATCTGATTGATTCATAAGGCTGGATTTCGGGCCAGTGGGGCCGGTATCCCAAAACTCAGGTTACTGAGTTTAGGGATACCATGATATATCCTTTTTATCTAGCCTCCTTTCTTCCTGCCCCTGGCTTGGTCTGTCTCCCCTTTCCTAGTTAGAGGTTCCTGCAGAATTGCTGACTATCTGCTGTTGACCTGCAAACACAATAATTTAATAACTGTAGTGCATTTATATCAAGAAGCAATGCTAAATACAATGGACCAACATTGCACTGAATATGAGAAAAAAACGAATTCATTACTATGCCAAGAAAATAATTTATTCTTATGAAGGGAGAGGTTTCAGGGAAAAAGCTAACTAAAAAAAGGTAACCCCCTCAAGCCACACAGCATGTTTCCCAACAACTGGAGGGATGACAGAGCACAGATAGTCGGTATAACTGCTGCCAAGCCCTGCTGACACTGGGAGTTAAAATATGTTTTAAAAAAAAGCCTGTGTGTGAAGATGTTTTTGCTCATTCCAATTGGGTGTATTGTTGGGACTGGGTCAAAAGTAACTGTCAGTTGTCATTTGGATGAACAGCTGACAGCAACGCAGTATACAGAGTAAAGGCAGAAAATAATGATGGGGTAAATCAATATTCTGTGCCACTGCCACAACGTAGTTAAAGCCCATCCATTACTCCAACACGAGGTGACATTCAAAGTTCCAGTGAGACATATAGGTAGTTATGCTGTGACTATTATGAGGTACATAATGCCAACAGAGGGCTACTGTTTATGCTGCAGTTTTAGGTAGGAGCTGAAAGCACTGAAAAGGTAATTAATTACTGCGTTGAATGAAGGTGACATCCAAAAGTCTGAAAAAGACTACTGTATTTTCACACTGTGAACAGCCTTATGCTACACAGTAAACAAAGTGCAACATTTACCACTGTATTTCCAGAAATAACGTCAAGCACTGTAAGATTATATTATAGTTCCAGGTTTAAGATATTTTAGAATTCAACTTTAAGAGATAAAGCAATACACAGTGACCATTGCTTGGTCTGCTGGTCAGTAAGTCTGCCAGTCAGTCAGTCTGCCTGTTTGTGCCATTTATATTTTCAAAATACTAACACTGCAACTGACTTTTAAAATTACTATCAACATAAATAACTCCTTTTGTTAATTCGGTAATGGCATGCATCTTGAAGGCACATATCATTGCATTTCTAGAGAGTCAGGTCTCATACTTTACATACAGTAAACAGGTATTTACATAACACTATTTGCCACATCTAAGCAACAGTCTCTCATAATCTAGGGTTGAAGCTTATAAACTGAGTGCAATGTGATCACCTTTGCCAGTTCATATCCACTGGTGAAAGCCAACTATATCCATCAAGGTGATCACCTTTGCCAGTTCATAGCAACTGGTGAAAGCCAACTACATCCACCAAGTCAAACAGTGTCACTATCATAATGACTAGATTGATCCTCAAGGGTTATATTTCTTCTTGGTTAGTCAAGTTGTCAGTGAAGATAACTAAACAGAAAAAAATGTATGTATCTCCAGTTTTACAATTAGGGATATTAGACAGTCAACTTCGGAACATCTGATCTGTTATGTTTAGAGGGGTGCTAAACAAGTAATTCACATGGAGTTGTGGTGCAAAAAGAATATACAGTACTTCTACATTCAGGGTGTAGTATTGCTTCTTCTAATACTTATTAAGATGTAAAAATATATATCAATACTTGCATGGTTACAACTAATTGGATTCTGATTCAGTAGATGTTAACTCTGTACCCTGAAGCAAATTATTGTTATCTGAATGCTGTCATATATTTTTTTTTTTTTTTGAAATTCAACTTTATTAGTTTAAGAGTTACAACAGGTCAATCAATCCAATCAGAACTGTATATGGAGTAAAAGAAAAAACAACACAACCTAAAAAAAAAAAAACAACTACTCCCCCACCAACCCCCACAACATCCAGAATTCTTTTTTTATATTTAATATGCTTTATTGTAGCATTAGAGTTACAATATATTTATGGTATAATATGCAAATCATCTTGTACAGGCTGTTAAGCAAACAATTTGTGATATATATCTAGACATTGTAGATCTCATTTAGTACACAAGCTATGGACTATAGCGTCTACCAACATTCGTAACCAGAACTGATTAATTGAGATAAAATTAGATTTGTCTAACAAGAGTACCCGGCTCTTAAAACATAATGCAATATAATAATAAAACTAATAAACCTTATATTCCCTTCCCACCCTCCCACATCGCCACTGCAATATATAACTATGGAGTAGTTTCCTTCCGAGACAATGGAAAGAATAGTCAAACAACCAAATAAGGAGGAATAAGAAGAGCTTGATCATCAACCATCACAGAACTATATCAGGTTCGGATCCAGACTAGGGCTATCCTAAATGGACAATAGGGTGTATAGAGGTGCCCATGTTTTCTGGTATTTATTGCTATGTTTGGATATATTGGCTATAAAGTATTCTGCTTGCAAAGCAAATAGAATTTCTTTGTGCCATTCTGCATACGAGGGAATTTGCTGATCCAACCAGTGACGTAGTATAATTTTCTTAGCACAGAGAGATATCAAGGACATATGTTTCCTTTGGTTACCTACTAGAGTTTCTCCTGAGTCACCCAAAATACAGATTTCTGGTCGGAAAGCATTCTGAAGCCCCAGTATAGGGTCCAGTTTGGATCGAATGGCAGCCCAAAATGGGGTAACTTTGTCACATTCCCAGAGAATATGAAGGAGTGTACCTTTCTGTGAACCACATCTGGTACACAATTCTGTTGCGTGGTGCCCCATTTTATTGAGTTTTACAGATGTATAGTATAAGTCATGAAGCACATAAAATTGAAGCAGCCTGTATCAGTCCCACCTGACATCTTTATACAATCTTTTCCAGATTTGTCACCATTGACGGGGTACCTGAGAGGTAGGAGGGAGGGACCTGTCCCACGTGTAGTGTTGGGTGCCTTCTAGTTCACTACTACTTACTTGGAGTTCCTTACAGTAAAAGGTAACATAGTGGGGCGATGGTCACTTAGGAAGTGAGCTGAGTATAGGACCAAGCATGAACCGGTCCCAAAGACCACTACCTAAATGCTGTGTTAGAGCATGGGAGATTTGAAGGTATTTAAAGCAGAAGGAAACTGGTAATTTGTATTTTGTCCTAATAGCTGAGAAAGCAAGTAGTTTGCGATTTTCAGTTAAATCAGCCACCGTAACTCCACAATCCAACGGCCAAATGGATGTAGTGATAACTTTACCCCCTATTTTGAAGTTGGAATTTTTAAGGAGGGGTTGGGATGAGTCCTTCATTAATAAGTACTCAAAGGTTTTGTTCATCTGCATATGTATCTGTATAGAGGCCATAACTGGCGTGGATTTACACTGCTTGGGGACTTTGTTAGCAATGAGATAAGGAAGGCTCTTAATATCTATTCCTGCTGCGCTGCACATTGACTGTTCTATTTGTGACCACAATGGGGGGGTCTTCTGTGGGTTTTAGCCATCGTGAAACTATGGAACAGTTAATGGCCAGGTAGTAGTGGTAAATATTGGGAACTTGTAGTCCACCTTGTTCTTTGGACCTCTGCAGTTTAATAATTGCTCTTCGAGGTGGCTTATTTTTCCAAATGAATTTTGAGATAATGCTATGCACTTGGTGAAACCAAGATTGGGGAAGAAATTGGTTTAGCATTTGAAGGGGGTACAGCAAACGGGGCAAAACATTCATTTTTATAATGTTGATGCGTCCCCAGAGGGAGATAGGAAGCAATACCCAGCGGTTTAGGTCTGTCCTGATGTTTGTAAGTAATTGGTCCAAATTATATTGCTTCATTTTGTTTTCGGATTGTGACAGGAATATGCCCAGGTATTTTATTTTATCTCTTACCCAAGTGAGCCCAAGTTGTTGGGTGTCCGATTTTAGAGTACGATTATTTAGTGGCATTACTTCTGTTTTAGTTATGTTTAATTTATAGTTGGAGAGTTCCCCAAATTCTTGGATAATGTTGAAGGTAGCCGGTATAGACATGGATGGGTTTGTAACGTGGAGCATAATATCATCGGTGTACACCAATAGTTTGTATTGAAACTGATGAATCAGAATACTGGATATTGATGTAGATTGGTTAATCTTCCTGATGAGTGGCTCTAAGAATAAATTAAATAGGTAAGGGGATAGGGGGAAGCCTTGCCTTGTGCCCTGTTGAAGAGGGAAGGACGGTGACATGACCCCATTGCATAGTACCCTGGTGGAAGAATGGGAGTAAAGAATTTTGATCCACTTTATAGAACTGCTTGGGATTCTATATCTCGAAAGTAATAGAAAAATATTCCCATGAGACCGGTCAAAAGCTTTTCTCATCAAAGAAACTAAGGCTGCTGGGATATGGAGTCCCTTGACGCAGAAATAAGATGGGAGATTTTTCGTAAGTGATCTGATGAGAGGCGCCCGGCCACAAAACCAACTTGTTCAGGACTTATTAATGTAAGCCAGACCTTGGCCAGTCTGTTGGCCAGGGTTTTAGCTAGAATCTTCATATCTACATTTATTAGTGATATTGGGCGATAGTTCAACAGTAATGTGGGGTCCCTGTCTGGTTTAGGGAGTACCACGATAGTAGCCTCAGTGAGGCTAAGATCTGAATGGTCGTGTTTGTATATGTAGTTGTATGTGTCGAGCAAAATTGTACTCAATTGAGATCTAAAAGCTTTATAAAAGTTGGTTGTGTAGCCATCTGGGCCGGTGCCTTATCAATAGGAAGAGCTTCAATAGCCTCATGTATTTCATTTATACTTAGGGAGCTTGTAAGAGGGCTATTTGGTGCTGGGATAAATGTGGAAGATCTATGTCTTGTAGAAAAGGTCTAGTGTGGTATTTTTAGGAGGTTGGGGGACAGGAATATAAGATTGATAATATGATTTAAAGCATGAGGCTATCTCCTTGGGTGTAGTATGGTACTTGCCAATTGGGTCTTGAATAGTTACTACCATCCTATCCGTCACTTGTGCTCTAAGCCTTAGGGCCAGTATTTTCCCCGCCTTGTCCTCTTGATCGAAGTAAGTGGCTTTTGTTTTAAAATGGAGATATTCCATCTTATCACCAAGAAGGGTATTATATTGGAATCGAAGGCTTTCTAGTTTTTTGAATTCCGTGGGGTATGATTGGGAAGATAGGGACTGTTCTAAAGGTCTGATTTGTTGTAAAAGTGAAGAAGATTCTAATAAGATTTTCTTTTTCCTAATAGAGGCCAACCGAATAATCTCGCCTCTTAGTGAACATTTCAGAGCCCCCCATAGCACATCTAGTTTTGGCATGGACCAGGCATTAGTTTCCTGGAAATTTATTATATACCTTTGCAAAAGGTTAACTATGTTCTGGGACCTTAGTAATTGGGGATTAAATCTCCAGACTTTGACTTGGTTAATAGAGGTGGGTGTAGACCACTGCAAAAGAGTTGGATGGTGGTCGGAGATCACTTTGGGGAGATAGACACAACTTTGAACCCTCACAAGGTGCTCAATCCCCAACAGAAAGAAGTCGAATTCTTGAGAGTGTGTTATGGGGTAAGGAGTGAAATGAATAATCTCAGTAGAAGGAAAGAGAGTCCTCCATGGGTCATCAAGTCCCAAAGTGTTCATAAGATCTTTGAGAGCCAATTGTGTGGGGGTGTATGGGGTATGCCTGGTTTTAGACCTATCTAAGATGTTACAGAGAACCAAGTTCCAGTCTCCACCAAGTAAAATGGGGAGTTTAAACCATGGTACCAAATTAGTCATAAGACTTATAAAGAATTGAGGGTCATCTCCAACCGGTCCATAGACAGACCCTAGTACCATTTCAGTATGACCTAAGATGGCCCTCAGTAATATGTGTCTGCCTTGGGGGTCACATATCGACTGCAGCAGTCGAAAGGGTATACGACATGCAATTAGCACTGCAACTCCATTTCTACGAGTATCTAGTCCAGTACCAAGTGCATGTCCCACCCATGTTCTTCTTAAATTGTTGATTTGTGAGTTGGGTAAATGAGTCTCCTGAATGAAGGCTACATCTATATTAAGCTTATTAAGGTGCAGCAATATCTTGGCTCTTTTGGTGGGGGATTGAGCGCCTTTAACATTCCAAGAGCAAAACTTTAGCACATGTCATGACCAGACAAAACAATAATAGTCCTGTATCTTTTAACTCTTCCTCAAGAAGGAAACTTACCTAGTAAACCATTCCATATTTGCTTAGTGGCGAACCCAAACAACTCCCCTCCTGCAACAACAACCATTATATTCACACCCAACCAGCCACCCTTAATCCTGTAATCCTTCCCGTAGGGTTTGTAAATATAGGAGGTTGAAGTGAGAATTACTACCTTCCCGTAAGCACACTTGATAAACTGTTCCCTCCTTGTCCCTATTCTGCACCCCCCCATTTTTTCCCCCTACCCACCTCGGGGTAAGTTTTATGCCAGGAAAAGAAAACAAAATTGAGGGCCAATATATTCTGCCCTTCTAAAATGAGTAGCATTACTAATAGTAAACTCCAAATTTTGGTCCTAATCATCCCTGTGGGCTTCCATCCCACCCTATGCCGGGACGTGGTGCACTGAGTAGGCTGCAGGTTCATCCAGAGGTTCTTGCTTCCCGCCCTAGTCCTCCAGTTCGGTAACCTGAATACATCACCATTTGCATCTGTCTGTTAGACGCCCTCCATGGTGAGAGAAAATGAACCACATTGCACCACAGTAATTGCAGTTGCACAGCATGTTTCAATGTAGTCTAATAACATAAGGATGGCTTGGTTTTTCAGCCAGGAAAAATGTATTTAGGTTGAACTAAAATGATTATGAGTGCACCCATCCTTTGACATGGAGTTATGCTGCCCTCATGTGGTGCCTTTAGGTAATACCAGGAGGAGGAAAGTCTCGCTTCAAACTATTTCTGGTAGCTGTAGTAATGTGCTGAGTGGTGATTCATCAGGCAATCAGTTTTTCATTCAGGATCCGACATTATTCCGATTTATTTAGGGCTCTCCGCCTCATAAAGGAGTGTGTATTGATGGAATCTGTCATAGCTCTTCAGCGTGCAGGGAACAGATCAGGGTACAGCTTGTGCAGCGTGGTGATTGCTAACTGTGCATTATCAAAGGAATGCCAGGATTCTGCATGCAGTACCATCAATCTGAAGGGATACTGGACCTTGTATTTGATGCCCGCAGTGATTAATTTTGACACCATGGGATGATATTCTGCCCGGCGTTGTCTCACTGTGGCCGGAAGATCTTGCACCAGGCATAGCTGCTGACCCTCCCAGGTAACCTGTTGCAAACTTCTAGCTTGATCCAGAATGTGAGTTTTATCAAGATAGTTTAAGAGTTTGATAATAATTGGTCTCGGGGGTTTTCCATTCATGGGTTTAGATCGCAGTGACCGGTGAGCCCTCTCTATTATGTATGAGGGGTTGTTCGGAGAGGGACCAGCTATTTTTGCAAGCAGCTTTTGGAAAAATAAGATGGGAGCTGTTCCTTCGGCTTCTTCAGTGAGACCGAAGATAACAATGTTGTTCCTCCTACTTCGGCCCTCCAGATCTTCTAGCTTGGATTCAACTTTATGCAGTCTTTGTCTTAGCGTCACTACCTCAGGTTCTATTTTATTTTTCCAGTTCTCCAATGAGGTTGTGCGGGCTGAGACATCTGAGATGGCTCGATTTGTGTCAGATAGCTCCCCTCTAAGTGATTTAATTTCTTTAGTTATGTCCTGCAGAGCGGTCTTGAATGGCTGTAGTTCTTCAAGAAACTCTTGCTCTGATAGCGGGATTATCGCTGGTTGAGGTGTCATGGGTATGAGGGCTTTAGGCGGACCACCGGTCTGCCCCTTGGGTCTTTGATCCCTTCTCAGGGGTTTGTGGGGCGTATGCGCGGATGCACCTGGCGCATTTCAGCTTCCATGCTTCTGTTAGGCCCGGTTTTCGTGAGGTCTGCACTTGTCCAAAAAGCCCTGAGTTGCTAGAAGCACTGCGGGTGTCTATCGATGGTAAGGCTTTCTTTTTAATTAAGGTCGAGTCTCCTTCAGAAACGTATTTTATTAGATTTACTGGAGGATCGGGATGAGAGCTAATCTCCGGTGCTGCTAGTCTCGCAGAAGCATCACGTCAGCATCCAGAATTCTGTAACTACATAACTACAGCCTTTATCACCCGCCCAAACCCTTCCCCGAATGTGCATTATAATTATTAAACAGGTAAACATAAACAGCCAGTCCTTAAACAATGGGATTGGCTTTAAGATAGAGGAGAAAAGAAAGGGAGAAGAAGGCTAAATAGGGTTTCAGAGACCGAGCCAGAAGGTCAGTGGTGTAGATAAAGCGTGTATAATTTGTCCCATCTTTTGTGAAATAAATCCATCCGGTTACGGGAGCTAGCAGCGAGTCTCTCCATGTTAAAGCAGGTTGATAAATCTTTTAACCATTCAGTATATTTATGGTTAGTTGGTCAGTTCAATGCTTGAGAACTAGTCTTTTGACCACCATTGAAATTAAAGCAATGTGGTACCTACGCTCCTGATATTCTATATTGGAATAGTTACCCAGGATGCAGATTTTGGCCGTGAAAAGGTTGTCCAGGCCCAAAAGAGGGTCCAAGTTGGACTGGACAGAGCGCCACAAGGGGGCCACTTTGTCACATAGCCAGAAAATATGAAGCAAATTCCCCTCTCCTTGTGAACATCTGGAGCATAGGGGAAGAGATAGTTTCTTTAAATGGGACAGTTTAACTGGAGTGTAGTACATGATATTTAGTATATGGTATTGGGTAAGTCTGAATCTATCTTGGGTATGGTACTTGTGCAGATCCTTCCATATCCGGGGCCAGCTAGGGGTGGTGTCCGGTAGAAGAGAGGGCCAGATACAGTATCCTTCGAGCGGGCTCGGGAATTTAAGGTCCAGCAGGTAGGAGTATATTAATGAGATACAGTGAGATTTAGGAGCTAAAGCTTCGATTTGGGAAAGGAAGGGACTGACCTGCGATTTACGGAATACAGACCCGAAATTCACCTTGATAAGATGCCTTAATTGGTATATCTTGAAAATCATATTGTTGGGAAGGTCTAATTTAGTTAGTATGTCGGGAGAGGAAAGAAGGGAATCCTGAGAGTAAAAGTTTTCCACTATTGTTTCATTAATTTGAGGGAGCCAACCAGGAGTAAATAACGAGCCTCCCAGTCTAATATTGGGGTTTAGGATAAGGGGTTGTGCTAAGTCTGTTTTAGGTGGGATTTTGAGGTAGTAGAGGCATTGGGAAAGAGTTTTAAGAGAGGTGATGATGATTGGGTTTGGGATCAAAGATGGGAGTGCTGCAATGAGGGTGTAGAAGATTGTCTTTGGGTAGACTTTGGCCTCTAGAAGAATCTGTCTTTCGATCTGAAGCCAAAGCGGGGGAGGACCTGCAACCTGGCCTGGGAACCATCTGCCCAGTTTGGAAAGGTGAGCTGCCCAGTGATAGAATATTAGCTTAGGAAGACGAAGTCCTCCTTTGCCTTTAGGAAGGCATAATTTAGAAAATGAACGTCCGACAGATTTGTTTTGCCAGACGAATTGCGAAAAAATGGAATGGAATTGCTGTGGGTATGAAAGAGGTAACCAGAGGCCCAGTAGGTTAAGAGGGTAAAAAATACGGGGAAGGACATTCATCTTAATAATGTTAATCCTGCCCCAAAGTGAAATAGGGAGTTTAGACCATCTTTGTAGGTCCAATTATATGCTGGACTTGAGGTCATCTAAGTTGAGCTTCTTGAGCAGAGCTAAATCTGAGGTAAAGTGTGTGCCTAAGTATTTGACTGACCTGGGAGACCATCTCATACCAAACTTAGTGAAACATTGTTTATTTGTGGAGGGGTTCAGAGGAAACACTTCTGATTTTGCTATGTTCAGCTTATATTGGGAGAGGCGGCCATACTGGGTAATAATTTGGAGTGCATGCACTAGTGATTTTTCAGGGTGAGCCACATGGAGCAAGATATCATCTGCATAGGCAGAAAGAACCAGCTCTTGTTGCTGCACCGGGCAACCGTGGATGTGTGGGGAGTGTTTAAGTTTATGAAGAAGGGGTTCTAAATACAGGTTGAACAAAAAGGGAGAAAGTGGGCAGCCTTGTCTGGTACCGGTGTGGAGATAAAAGACTGAGGAGAAGACACCATTGCAATAGATCCTAGCCGAGGGGGATTTGTACATGACCTGAATCCACTTAAGGAAAACAGGTGGGAAGTCCATCTTAGTCAGTGTTGCCCACAGAAAATTCCAGTTGACTCTATCAAAAGCTTTCTCAGCGTCCAAAGAGATCAGAGCCATTGGAGTATGGGATAATTGGGCAGCGTGTGAGATGTGAGAGAGGGTCTGAGGTAGTCTGCAGGGAATGCCTTGAACAAATCCCACCTGCTCCTGGTTTAGGAGGTGGACCCAGACTTTTTAATCCTCTCGGCTAGGATCTTGGATAGGATCTTCATACCAGTTTAGGAGAGAAATGGGGCGATAACCTTAGGGGTCTTTAGGTGGTTTATCAGGCTTAAGAATTAACATGATTGTGGCTTCCAGTAAAGTAGGGTCAGTTGTGTCAGCGTCAAACAAATAGTTATAAAGCTTAAGAAGTAAGGGGCAAGTTTTTATTAAAAGTTTTATAGAAATTAGAAAGGTAGCCATCTGGACCGGTGCCTTATCAGGAGCAAGGGAGGCAATGGTTGCTCAACCTCAGATAGGGTGATAGGGAAGCTAGTGCATTTTTGTGGTGTACAAGAAGGTGGGGAAGATTGAGGTCTGCTAGGTAAGTCTCGATGTCTAAGGGGGGTACTGGAGGGGAGTGGTTGCTATAGAGGTTTTTATAAAAGTCCACAAAGATCTGGGTAATTTCTCTGGGGGTGGTTTTGGTTAGGCCCTCTGGGGTTTGCAAGGCTGGGATTAGTCTCGAACCCTCTACCATGCACAGTCTTAAGGCCAACAGCCTACCAGCTTTTTCACCATGATCGATATATTTAGATTGAGTTTTTAGAATAGCATATTCTGCCTTCTCCTTGAGTAGATCCGCATATTCGTTTTTCGCTTTTAGAAGGGATTCGAGGGAGGCTAGGGGAGAGGAAGGGGCATGGGAACTCTCCAATTCTTTGATTTTGGTCAGTAATAGGGCGGCACGGGCCTGTCTTCTTTTTTTCCTCACAGAGGCTAGTTTAATTAGTTCCCCTCTGAGGTAACATTTCAGGGAGCCCCAGATGGAGTCCATCCTTGGAGTGGAGTTCATATTGAGCTTCAAAAAATTAGAGATAAGACCTTTAATGTGGACGACTATCTGGGCTTCCTTAAGAAGTTGGGTATTAAGTTTCCAAATGGAATCCCACTGAAAATTGGGGTCCGGAGAGATCTTCGCCCAGACTGTGCGCGATCCAACAATACTATCAGCTCAATGCCGGTCTGGAGGAGACCAGGGAGGAGTGAGTTGCTAATTAAGATATAGTCTATTCTGGACCAGGAGTAATGGGCTTGAGAAAAGAAGGAGAAAGATTGGAGAGAGGGGTTAGTGAGTCACCAAGGGTCTCAGAGACCTGATAGCTGCGTAAAATCCGATAGAGACTTTTGAGCCGGGGTTGCTGGTCTCTTAGGATCATGGGATCTGTCAGGGATATGACATGGTGGGACATTCCAGTCTCCTCCCAATATAAGTTGTGAGGGTAAAAAAGTGACCATTTTATCCGTTAGAGTCATAAAAAACTCGGAACTCCCCCCTACTGGACCGTAAATTGAGCCAAGCATGACCTTGCAGTTGTTGAGGGACCCTTTGACCAGGACAAATCTGCCCTCTGGGTCAATCAGCTCTTCCTCTGCCAAGAAAGCGACATGGTTTTTAATTAGAATAGCCATCCCCCTGCTGGACCCTGAGCTGCTCGTTAAGAAAACTTGTGAAAAACCAGATCTAACTAGCCATTTTTCCTCACTATTGTTCAGATGGGTTTCCTGGAGCATGAATATCTCAATCTTAAGTAAGTCACAGTGGTTAAAAACTTGAATCCTCTTGGCTCTCTCTCTGATCCCTCTTGCATTCCAAGTAGCTATCTTAACCTAGATTGTAGCCATTTCAAAATCATTAGTTATAAATACACAGTAATATACCTGTTGATAGTCGAAAAGGAAAAGCACACTCTGATCCCCCGTACGAGTCGAGCTAGGTTCTGAAAAGAAGAACATTCAAACCTCTGACATGTAGAAATTAAACAGTAAGAACAAGTGCTGAAGTAGGACCCTCGAAAGCTAGTGTAGTCAAATCATAGGAAACCGCACTCCCTGCCCCCAATGATAAAGAAAAAAAACAGCAAACTATGTACAAACTGGTTCCAGACATGACCAGTTAAGTCCTGGGAAAACCAGTAACATGAACCTGGAAACCAGAACCCAATGGCAAAACCCAGGGCTGTCATAGCCCAATGCCAAAGGATTATGGGGTTGCTATAAGGAAATAGGCATGAATTTTTTGCATATATCAGCCACCAAAAGATAAGGAGGAATCCCCTATAGCAGGACTGAGGGCCACCATATCCTCCCACATTAAGCTCGTGAGGAAGCTTCCTTTAGCTCAAAGCGTCTCAGGGATCCCCCCCCCCCAAACCAATCTCTTCAGACTGCATTTGAGTAGCGGCCTTATGTATCAGTGGACCATACAGGGAACAAAAGAAGATGGGCCAGGTTAGGTAGCATCTGCCTATTACCTCCTCATGAGGAATATAGTATATATCGACTAAATAAAAGGGGTTAGGTGCTTACCCCCGTCTGCATGATTCTGCTGCCCATGGATTGGCTGCCAGCATGAGAGCGAAGCCGTGTCAAATAAGCGAGGATGTCATTTAGGTAGGGCTCCGGGGGACTCGTTATGCGGTGGGACCAAAATTGGTCTGCACTCAATACGGTCAGGTAGAGCAATAGATCGCCGTCCCTAAGGTTCCGGGGTAGTGCTAGGGGAGCTGAAGAAACCACGGCCTACCAGGACCGGCGCTAGGAGCACTTGTTTTCCCTAACCTCACAGAAGTCAGCCCACTGATAATTACAGCTAGCAGGTAAGCATTTACTAATAAAACATCTTAAGAACTCGAAAATATAGGCAACAAGCCTGGTTACTGGAATCCTAAAGAATCAGTTCATTTTTCTTTGAACAAGTTAGGAAGCCTGGAGGTTAAGTCTCTGGTGGCCTGATCAGGAGAGTCGTAAGTAGAAGTGGAGCCATCGATTGCGACCTTTAGGGTAGCAGGGTAGAGCATTCTGAAGCGGATGCCTGCCATGATGAGTTTCTGCACCACAGAGTGAAAGGCTGCTCTCTTCTGCCTAGTCTCAGCTGGGAGGTCCTGGGCGATTCTTAATTTAGTTGGGCCCCAAGTGATAGCTTTTAGCTCTCGAACCTTCATAAGGACGTGTTGCTTTTCAATGAAGCTTAAGAATTTAATGATGATCGGACGAGGAGGAGAGTCCGGTGAGGGCCTTGGTCTCAAGGACCGATAGGCTTTTTCCAGATGATACTGGGGATTGAGAGGTGAGGGTCCGACGACTTTGTTGCTTACTGGAGGAAGACAATGGTGTCTGAGCCTTCCTCTAGCTCTGGTAGACTGATTATTAGGAGATTGTTTCGTCTACTACGTCCCTCTAAATCTTCAGTCTTGAGTTGCAGTTTTTTCACCTGTTGCTTCAGTGAGACGATTTCTGGGTCCACTGTACCCCTCCATTTTTCTTGGGATAAGATCCGGCTTCAGAGTCGGTCACCCTGGTTTAAAGGGAGGTAAGATCCCCTTTAATCGATTTTAGTTCCGATGTAATGCCTTCTAGTACTTCACGGAGCGGCGCAATTTCTTGCAGAAATCTTTCCTTGGTAAGAGGGACAGCCAAGGAAGCAGCGCCGCCCGGTTTGCCTGGGTTGATGGAGATCTGGTTTCTCGCCTTCTTCGGGAGCTTTTCCGGCATTGTAGGAGGAGTGTGCCGCATCACGGCCTGCTTCATCTCTGCCTCCATCCCTGTGTAGAAGTGCAGAATGAGAAAAGAACGCTCAAAGGCCAATAGGCAGAGGTTAAGAAGTTGCCTGCTGTTGTTATTTGTTGCATTAGTCGTTTAGAGCCGCTTTAAAATTGAATTAAGGTTGATGGGTGGTGGGAGCCCAGAGACAGCACAGCCTTCAGGGAGCTAGCATCACGTGACCTGATATTTTTTGCTTGAAAAACTAGGCTGTAATCATGCTGAAGTCTTGGAAAAGAACTGAATACAAAATCTATCCTTGTTTAGTTATAAAGTGCTAGGTGTATTCTATCATTTCCTTTTTCTCTGATGTGAGGTTTATACTCTCTTTGTCAAAAAGAAAACAACAACTTAGAAAGCAGTTAACAATAAAAACAAATTTGTCATGCTCTAGCGCACTTCTCAGTGTTGCAGCACCTCAGTGTTCCTATGCCTCAATGTAACTATGCCTCAGTGTAATAAATAAGAGAGGGCCTAAATATCCCTGCAAGTGTACATATTTTAGTTAGGTTCCCAATGGCACTGCTGGCAATAGCAGTGGCCACAGTCCCTGAGGATGTTCTGTTTAATTGGCATTATACATTATGTCTCTTTCTTGAGAAACTGTGGGACAGATTTTCAAAATTGATTCCCCATGGTTCTGCCTGTCCCGTTTTTAGAGTGGACTCACATCTGATTGTCAAACCATCTATAAGATGTTTTAACAGCATTGTGGCTTCGGATTCAGTAGCTTCTGAAAGTCTGACACTTGCATCCAAATAATGATGTACATGTCATTACGCTGACACAAGCTGCCACATATTGTGACAATTGCAGCAAACCTTCCATAGCATTTGAAAATAGCTGCAGGCAGCATGGGCACAATGTCTCTCACACAGATGTGGGTGGATATCATTCCCACATCTGTGCTGGACCTTTTGAAAATCTGGCCTTGTACTTTTAAGGGGTAGCGTTTATTACTTCATACTATGAGAACATATTACAAAGCAGAACATTCTCAGAAATGAAGATTTCTGTGGTGCTTTTTAATACCGTGGTGCTCTTTTTGTACCACGCTTTCACTCAACAATTGTCATTAAATGATTCACATATACTGTATGTACATATATGTAGTAAGTCTAAAAGGCACTTGCATATGTTCTTGTGTAGTCCATGATCATTTTCTTTGTAATCAGCTGACAAACTACTAAAATCAAATGTAAATACAGAGCCACCTTCCTGGATCTAGCACTCTCATCATAGTTGCTGCAGTGATATATTTCAGAATGCAGCAGAAGCTCATTTTATACAATGGAAAGAACTCCTGTTAGTCATGCAGTAAACAATGAAACTAACTCAAGGCACTGTTAGATCAGCACAGAGTGCAGAGAACCACCAGCTGTGGCAAATCTGATTGTGCCAGGGACCCTGTGCCTGATTTTACAAAAAGCGGTCCCAGCACCAATGTCCCTCCATTTGCCACAAGCCAACAGCTGTGCTGAGGAACTGGTGCATAGGGGTGGAATGTCATAAGCCACAGGATGGGCTTATGGCAGCAGTGGCCACTGATGGAGATCCACCAGCTAGTTGCCCTGGTGGCTAATGGGTCATGCTAGGCATGCTCTGACTTGAGGGGGATTGACAGGGGTTAGGATGGAGGCAGGTGGTGACAACAGCCCTCAATGAGGCAAATGCACAATTGCCACCTGTAGTGCAGGTCCATGGGAGGCAGATGCACAACCACCACCACTACAGGGGGATGAGGTGTCGTGGGCTCGTATCCACCATGGTACCCATTTAATATTTCCAAACTCGGTCCCCTGATGCTTACAAATCCAACACTGGGCTCCCTACACACAGTTGCCCAACATCAGGATTATGCCTGCAGTGGAGTTACAATACTAAAGTTCAGGGGGTGCGATGCCCCCTGAAACAAACACATAATCTTGCTGTGTGCATAATCCCAATGTCGGCCAACTGTGTGTCGGGAGCCTTGCACCAGGATTGTGAGCATCATGGGACCGAGTTTCAGCAGCTCATAACATATCCCCTGCCACAGACCTCTGGCCACTGCAGAAGTGGTCTGGCAGGTGTTGAGGGGGTCTGAGAGCACCTTCCCAGTGGGGCACAGGGATACCCCACACAATGATGGCTCCAGATGTGAAAGGTGTCCTGGCCCCACTGAGAGAATGCATGAGTGGTTGACTCCAGGCTGGTCTATCAGCAGGGTTCATGTGTTCATGAGGGGGCTTGCAATATCACACTTTAGGGGATATTACAGTTCTGCCCTGGCACAAGCTCTCTTCTGCAATGGTGCACTGCTGTTACCATTGCAATGACAGCATAAGCCCATTTAGTGCAAGCAGTCCCCCCAGTGGCGCAGGGTGCCTTCTAAAATCTGGTTTGGTGCAAGGTGCAGTGCAAGTGGCCCTTCGTGCCATGTTTCCTTGATACAATCCTCTTGTGCCATCCTGATCATTTTAAAAATGGGCCCAGCGTGTTCAGCCCTGATTGGCAGCACTGTACACTAGCTCACTGAGTCAAAATCTGGAGGCCTAAAATTACATAATATTGGGAATGGGCTACACAGTGGCAAATGCACCTTGCATTTAAATAGCAAGTATGACACACCAGAGTCATTTAAGTGCATTACATGTATTTAGCAAGCGGGGTGTCTTCTAGGTACTTGCTACTCCTACTCACACTGCAAAAGGTATGCATTCATCAGCAGTGATGGACACATGGCCGTTGCAGTTTGTATCAAATCAGAGCAGCAACATTGGTACTGGTATGTATTTTATACAGTATGTGCATGTTCTGGTCACAAGGGCAGTCACTACCAATTGCTGTCCACCTGTGCATGGTCTGCCTTTTGTGATGGGTTTCATCACACTTTACATTGTGAGCATATGGGTGTCTGTAATTGTGGGTATAACTTGAGGCACCCAATGAACACTCCCATGCTGCATCAGATGCCATTGTCACTGAGGAGAGGAGGACACATTGCTATGTTGGCCACCAAATGAGGAAAACCAGTTTTGATGGTGAACCCCATGCAGGTGTAACTGCAACAGGACTATAGGAGGTAATGTAATGCATATGTTGATGAACAATAGACAGCACAAACTGTTGGAGCCCCAAAACAAATATGGCCTGGAGCACTGCATAGGCTTCCTGAGATTAATGTGTAATGGGTGTGATCATTGGACCTTGTAATTAGGTGTATGTAGACCAGAGTTTTTTTGGAGGGAGCGGGGTAGGATAGTTTTATTTATCAGGGTTGGGGAGATACCCATACTGAAGAGTTTGTTCCTAAATATTAGTCTGATTGCAAAATATGCCAAAGTGTTTTGAGTAATATAGAAATTATTGGATTTGGTGCACACAGGTAGTTGGAATTGTGATACTGGTGAGGGGGATTACAATAGGGGGCTCAATTTTCAAAGTGTGACGCTGGGCTTACATCAAACCCTGCATCAAACCCATTTTTTGGGGCAGCTATGCCAAATTTCTTTGACCCAACTGCACCCAAATTTAGTACATCGGATGCAAGTGCAACGGTTTCCTCAATTTATGTCGGCTCACACCAAGTCTTTGGCACAAGCCCCATAAAAAAGGGTCCCCCAAATGGTGCAAGTCAGACCAGGGAAAAGCTGGTCTAACTTGTGGCATTTTGTCACTTGGAATTGAATGCAGCAGCCCAGTGCACCAAATGATCAGAGCACTAGGGGCTTTTGACATTCACAGGGATTTGAAAATCAATCCAGGGTGTCTATCAAATCTCTCCAACACTGTCTTCTCCTCTGATCAAACAAAAAATGTGGTCCCTGTGCCCACTGAAACTACTAAAAAAATGTTATTCTATTTTTTAGGACTTTTATAACACTGGTTCAATATTTTTTGGTTATCATCATTACTTTTCAAGGGCATGGTCCAGTATATATTCACTTCATCTTCCCTTTCTTAAAAACTTTAAAAACAGGACTTGCCAGGTGATGTAATTCTGTCCCATATTTATTGGCAAATGCTGCTTGATTTACAGTATGTAGTTCCATGGTGGCTGAGATGCCAGGAACGTTTCCAGGAATGGGGTATAAGTGGGGGCCACTGGATTAACAGTGAAGTGTAGCAGTCATGGATATTAAATACATTGGTGTCAATTCACAAAACCCCCAAGAATGCCTCAAGCTCTGGGTGCAACGAACATATGGCGCACAGGCTTGCAGCATTCCCTGGTGGAAATCGGGAGTCTCAATCCCATGTGCTGATTGCTGCAAGTCAGACCATCTTTTTCTGGTCTAGCTTGTGGCAATCTCAGGTACACATTTTACAGGGCTTGTGCCAAATTTTACAGGGCTTGTATATTTGGCACAAGGTGCTGTGAAGTAGGTAAAGTGTTGTAAAATGCACCTGATTTTCTTGAATTGGGTCCATTCTGCTGCAATTGTTTTGGTACATCTGTGATGGCAGTTGGATTTGACGCAGGGCTTGGTGTGAGCCCTGTGTCAACCTTTGTGAATCTGAGCCACTGTGTCTCACAAGTTGTCCAAAGCTACAAAGCAAGTGGGTGGGGGGAAGGCCAAGAAACAGTGACATCCCACTCATGTGTTGTGCATGGCATTGCCCCATATGAGTGGTATTATACTATGCATAATATTCTGTTTATTGCTAGACATTGTGTTAGTGAGTGCAAACCATGTTTGAGTTCCATTAATCCCTGCATCAGTCATTATGTGCTGTTGAAGATGGCACTAGACAGTGTAGTCAAAACTGCGCAGGAAAAACAGATCTGTCAAAAACATAGAAACACAGTACCTTGTATACTCTGATCCATGAGGGCAACACCCATCTAATTCTGCGGTCAGCAATCAGCACACTGTCCTGGAAAGCACTTCTGACACTATAGAGGCCATTAATCAACCTATGAAGTACTACTCTCTCAATAAGTGAGACTGCATGGTTTTTATTAACATACTCTGTCTTCAACACTGTTCACTTTTAATGTATTGTGTAGCACCATTAAACAAGAACCATTATCTATTTCTTCCTTCTTTGACTCAATATGTTGTCCTAATTCACAGATTCTTCTGTCTGAAGAGATGTTATCCCAGCCTACATCCATCAGTTGCCTTTGAATGCCAGTTGCATTGTATTTCTACAAAGGCTAGCAAATGATTATGATTTATCCTATGAAGAAGAAGTTGCCATTTTCATTTAGTGGCAAATAGATGACTCTCATTGAGATGCTTTTTCATACATACAGTTTACATTAAATGTGTAGCCAATTGTCAGTGAGGAAAGCATTCATAAAAAAGGCATTTTACCAAAAGATGTTGCTAAAAGAGAACATTCATTCACATTTCCTGTCATAGACTAAAAGCCAATAAATAGCTCTTTCAAATGAGGTATTGGGCTTACTGTATCTGTAGCTGACCACAGTCTAGAGATACACATCACTCAGTCTGTTTGACATTGAGACTGCTGATCCACCATTTCATGGAACACTGTGATATCATGGATGAACCAGCTGTGCCTGACTACATGTATTGTAGTTAAGATCAGCTTGTTCTCCCATGACATCACAGTGTTCCATAAAATGGTGGCAATATAATATTAATATTGAACAGAGTTAGTCATTGAAGTCTTAAGACTACAGATGGGTGAAGTTGGGAAACTTCACTACGCGAATTAATCTGCAAATTTAGCACAATTCATGGATTAATTTGAAGTGAGGAATTTCACCTGAGAAGTGTGGAATTTCTCCTGCAAACGGCAGACTTTCACTGCAAATGGTGGAATTTCACCATTCATGGGCAAAATTCTACCATTTGCTGGTGAAATTCCACACTTCGTGTCAAAATTTTCACAAAAACAATGGTGAAGTCACATAGATGAATTTTGCATCTGTTAGTAAAAATTTGCAGATTGCTCCCTGAAGGCGAATTTGCCAACTTCGTTGGAACTTTGCTGGTGAATTTAATACTTCACAGCATCTCTGCTTAGGACTGCTTCCAGCTATAGATGAGCTCAGTATTTTTTTTATTTTTCCCCCCATTTTTTCAGGGGATCTGGCAGGTGTCTTCGCCCCCTTCCTCGGGTGGGGGGTCACATCTGGTCCTGGCTGTCTGCTGGGATTGTCATGGAGCTAGTGAGCTCCATTTTTTCTCCCCACCTCTGCTGCAGCCACACATGCACATGTGGAAGCACACACATGCTGTGGTCCCATAGTACCCACCCCTTCTTGTGTCACTTCCGACCTGTGCTACCCTCAGGTCCCCACCTGGGGACAGCCATAGGTAGGAGTGGTGAGATCCCTGCCCAGGACAGGAGAGTTGCCTTGCAGCTGCTCCATCCAAATCCCTCCTCCTCCCACCCACCCCAGTTGACCCCTGATGACCCAGGATTACTCCCAAACCTGGGTCACCGGCATAGTGTGAGGTCTGGCATCCAGCACCTCAACCCTCAGCACAACTGGGCTGGCCTCAATATCTTTTTTAAAATAATTTTTCATAGGCCTGCAAGCTATGATAATCACAGTGTATAAAAGCACCACTTTCAAAAGAGAGTTACTTTGTATAAAAAGGTAGTGACATGCACCCTTTTACCCACTTTCAGAATTCTCATGTCCTTTTAAACTGTCTGGACATTTTCTAGAATGACACTGCAGTATATTAAGCAATTGTATTAATAAAGTACCATGCAGAAGACAACGCTTTGCACAAGGAGTCTGGCTTCTTCCACTGGGCAGATGGAGTCTAGTGTATTAAGCAGAATGTACTCAGATTCTATGAAGAGGAACATGACTGTCCCTGGCACTCAAGTTGCTTCCCCAAGGGGCATGGGGACTGGCACTGGACACCATGGGTGACTAGATCATATTCTACTCTCACCAGGCTATCTAGTACCCTTTCTCAGTCCTCTCATACTGATGGCATCACTGGCTCCTGGCACCATACCAGAAGCTGAGGATGTAACTAGAAATATTCTCCCTTGCAAACCAACCCCCAACCACATTATACTTTTTTAAAGTTGCAGACTGTTCTTTTGACTCCTTATCTGTGAGTTGGGTGGCATGCTTAATCAATTTCTTGGCTAGCTAATTGAATCCTCCCCCCAAAGAGATGTCATACCTTTAGTTAACATGGTGCAAACTGCCTACAATTAAACATAGAAACACAGAAGATGACAGCAGAAAAACACAATTGGTCCATCTAGTCTGCCAATAACACCCTATTCTATCACCAAGACTAATGCTGATACTGGGTTTATGCCTACACTACTAAGTCTAATGCTGATATTAGAAACATAGAAACATAGACATTGACGGCAGATAAGGTTTGCTTGGCCCATCTAGTCTGCTCATTTCCCTACTTACAGGATAGGCCGCAGATCCTAGTTAACCAACAGCCTATTTCTTCCTACCCTCCACAAAAATTGCCTTATGTCTGTCCCATGCATTCTTGAATTGTCCCACAGTTTTAGACCCCACAATCTCCTCTGGAAGGCTGTTCGATGCATCCACTACCCTGTCTGTGAAATAATACTTCCTCACATTGCCCCTAAACCGCCCCCTCCATCTTTAAATTGTGCCCTCTTGTTCTAGCATGTCTCTTTTTCTGAAAGATGCTACCCTCTTGGACTTTGAGTTTCTATCATGTCCCCCCTCTCCCTTCTTTCCTCAAGGGTATACATATTAAGCTCCTTTAGTTTCTCCTCATATGGCTTCTCTTGCAGACCCTGCACCATTTTAGTTGCCCTCCTCTGGACTGCCTCTACCCTGTCTACAGTATGTCCCTGCGGAGATGGGTCTCCAGAACTGGATGCAGTACTCCAGATGGGGTCTCACCAACTGTCTGTATAGAGGGATAACAACTTCCTGTTTTCTGCTGCTGACGCCTCTCCCTATGCATCCCAGTATAACCCCAGCCCTCCCTACTGCCTTCTCACATTGCTTGCTAATTTTAAGGTCATCTGATATGATTACCCCCAGGTCTCTTTCCTTTTTTTTTGTTGTTACTACCTCCCCCCAGTTGTGTATTCTTTCCCTGGGTTCTTGTTTCCCAGGTGCATTATTTTGCACTTCTTTGCATTGAATCCTAGCTGCCATACTTCTGACCATTCCTCCAATCTTGCCAAGTCCCTTCTCATCCTTTCCACGCCTAATTGTGTATCAACCCTGTTGCAGATCTTTGCGTCATCTGCAAAGATGCATACTTTTCCTTCCAGTTCCTCTGCAACGTCAATTATGAAGACATTAAAAATGACTGGACTCAATACTGAACCCTGCAGTACCACACTAGTAGCCCCTCTTTCTTCAGAGTGGACTCCATTTACGATTACCTTCTGTGTCCTGTTGTCCAGCCAATGTTTTGGGTTTATGCCTACACTACTTGCTCCTATTTCTCTGCCTTGCTGCTAGCCCTCCAGATGACTACAAAGCCCTTAACCTGAAGCCATTAATGGTGTTCTTAGTGCCCAGAAAACTCAGCAGGCAGACTGTTCCATGGCACAACCACTCTCTTCATAAATACGAACTTCCTCACTTCCATCTTGAATTTCCCTTCTACCTGTTTCCACTCATGTCCCCAGGTTCTAGAGTCACTGTTCCTGTTGAATTCACAGTTTACAATCCTCATTCCTTTCTGGAACTTGAAGGTGGCTATCTTATCAACCCTCTCCTTTTTGACTTCCAGCGAGTACATGTTCAGTGCCCTATGCAAATCCTCATATGATCAGTCCTGCAGGCAATGAATCTTTTTTGCTACTCTGTGCTGCACTGTCTCCAGCCTATTCCAGTATTTCCAAAAAGAGGGTTCGTAAGTGGGCATAATACTCCAGGTGTGGCCCTACCAGTGATCTACAGAGATGTAATAATCCATCCTTTCTCCTCCTATCAAATCCCCTCCCAATAAACTCCCAGCACCTTGTTTGCCTTGCTGTAGACCTTGTTACATTGGCAAGATTTTCTAAGGCAGTCACTTACGATCACTGCTCCATCCCTTTCCTAACATGCAGTGGCCAGTTTAACCCTTCCCATTCAATTTTCTGTTCTGGGGCTTCCAGTTTGCATCAACTTACACTTTTTGATGTTGAACTTCAACTGCCAAACCTTGGACTACCTCATCGACCTTTTCAAGTCCCTCTGCAATTCTTGTACCCCCTCCTTCCTGTCTACTAACTTGATGCTTGCTCATATTATATAGAATTTGCTGATGTAGCTGGTAGTTTGATTCTGTTTTTGTTTTTTGTTTAAGCCAAAAGCAGACTTTCCACAATAGTGGTGTTACCACACAAAAACATGTTTGCTTGCAGTCCTTAACCAACTTCCTCTGCATCTTTCCTGGACTTCAAATCACCTCAACACAGTCCAGCCCCTCATGATGCAGTGGGAGGAGACCATATTTTTGCATCATGAATGGCTGCACTGTTTGGGGGTATTTCTCACTTTCGAGAAGTAGGCAATAAGAGTAGAACAAGGGTTTGAAACAAAACAAGGTTCAGTATAATTATACCCCAGCAAACATTTCAGTTCTACTAAAAAAGAAACTGATTAAAACAGCAAAATCAATGAATTTTGGAGAAGTTGAGCAATCATAAAAGTGGGGTTTCATCTAGAAATAATGTGCCGCTAAAAGGGTCAACAGTACCCCTTTAATAGTCTGAGTTTCTCTCACAGTCAATTTCAATGCATTAGCATACACTCGAAAGAACTTAATAATGTAGTATTGTTTTAGCAAAAAAAAACATAAACCTTGGGGTCAATTGTGCCTGCTTCTCCTACTGCACAGCAATGAATATATAGCCAGTTTGAGTACTGACACACATCTCAGATTAGCTATCTGAATATTTCTTGTACCTAGTGCTCTGCTGAATGGGAAAAAAAGATAACTGTGTAATACTTGCCCCATTTTTGTAATGTTAAAAGGTAAAGCAGTCCAAATCCCTCTATACTAGCTGCAGGAAAGAGAACAAGTCTTCCTGGTGGGCTCAGAGTACTAGCCATTATCTATTCTTTTACAGAGATGATTCTGGAAGTGACATAATTTGATAAAATCAAATGAGGACCAGTTATCTGAGTTTGGGATTGAGCATGAGTCATCGGGGTCAGCGGAGGGGGCGGGGGGGAGGAGGATGGAGCCCTCGAGAGTATGCTCTTCTCCTTCAGAGATGGAATGGGGGAAGTCAGCTCCCCTGCTGTACTACCATCTGGATAAAAACAGATGTCAGTGCAGTCAGAGGGGTTAGTGAGTGGGAGGACATTAGCTGGTGACACACTGTTCATACTTGTGTGCATGCATGCTTGCGCACCGAAGCTGCCGACATTCCTGGGGCTACCAGGAACAAAGTGAAAATACCCTGACAAGCTTGATGACATTGACCACTCACTGGCCTTGCATCTAACTACCCATGAACTGCCTCCCAACTGGACTGATTCTGTAGTGGGAGTTAAGGAACCTCACTGCCCTTGCTAGAGTGGGAAAGCTTTGGAGGAACAGGAAGGTGAAGGTAAGTCCTGGAGTACTCCAAGGCAATAGGTATTGAGTGGCCAAGCAGAAGGGAACTGGCTGGAGAGAAGGGGGAAATAGAATAAAAAAAAAATAAATCAAGCCAGGAAAAGATGGCATGCGAGGCTTTCTCCACCCAGCAAGAGAACTGGATAATGTAATGCACATTATAGACATCCAAGTCACATTTCTCATAGGTCAAGCAGCTGAAACTGAAAACCAGACAGTTGTAGGGAATGTAGAAGATAGGGATGAAATTGTTTTATAACTATAATTTATACACACATATATATATATATATATATATATATATATATATATATATACACACATATATGTATGTATTCTGTATCCATGCAATCCCCGAAGAGGTATCATTCCTTTAGTTAACACAGTGCAAACTGCCATAGTAATGTTTGTACTACTGCTTCAACCCCAGCACTGGCTTGTAAAGATGTTTTTTTTTTATTATCTGAAATCTTTTCCATTGCAAAACAAAATGCTAGAAAATCAAATAAATCGAATAATAGATAATTCCTCAATGAATGTCTTGGAAGATTGCTGACTGCTTGTACACCACAGGAGACCTGGGACTTTGTCAGAGAATGAGGATGTCTCAGAGGCAAAGGCAAGGAACATCTATTAACGCTGAAGCTAGTCCCAGGACTGCATACCACTAGGGAAGTGAGACATACATCAGAGATGAAGTGAGCAGCAATGCTCAAAGAGTCATGACTCGGGTATTTTTTTTCCTTTCTCTACTAATTAACTTATATGAGAGGCAGATGCCACCTGGGGGCTATGAAACTTGGACTCAGATATAACCATTATATTTCGGGGACTTCCTGCACTACATGTTGGAACTTGAATCACTAAGGGAAGGGGAGATAAGATACCAGTTTTACAGTACTGCACTTGTTGAAGCGTGGCCATTGGCTAAGATGCAATTTAATTTCCTGACTCCAGTTCCCAATCTCCATATTCAGAATGACAATGAAAATTGCTGCTGGTACACTATAAGCATTAATTGCATGCCACTTTTTTTTTGCTTTATTTATTGTGCTTATAAAAATTCATATGCATACAATGCACAGATTGACATGACAAGTTATTAGTCACAAATACCTACAACAAGAAGAAAACATAGGATGTAACTATCTTACAGTATTTTCAGACCATCTAAAATCTGTACCTGTACTACTGTACACAGGGGGTATATAAGTGTAGTAAAATACAAGAAATTGTACAGAGTAATAGTAACTTGATACCTGACCTTCAAACAAAAAAGTAGCTAGACAAAGAAGCCAGTATACTAGCCCAATATAAGCTAATAATGGTTCATTTTTCAGAGAGTATCCTTAACAATATGCAAGCTCTTTCAGGAATCAGTCAACTCTTACCATTTCCTCCATTGCTGAACTACTAATACTGCAATCCAAACAAACAAAAAAAGGTCCTAGCAGACTATAATTTAAACACTGTAGGTAAAATGGAACTAATTAATTAGATATCTGGATGGCAGCAACAAAGATTACTGTATTAAGCTGGGATGGAAAACAAAGTCCAATTATAGTCCATTTGAAATCCCTGGTTATTAAAGCAGAAATAATATCACCCATCACAAGAGAGTGTGTGCATCTCAGCACTGTTACCATGCTGTGTGGGAAACTGTCCAATAGGCACTGCAGTGTAGCTGTCACCAAGCATCTTAACCACAACAGAATGTCCCAAAGTCAATATACCAAATGGAAGTGTTTCTCAACCAAAATGGTGGAAGCTAAACTTAAGCATATGAGGCTAGCATAATATTAATTATAAAAATAAGGGGAGAAAAGTAATATGGTTGGCCAGGTATAATCATATGGCCATGCATTATTCCAACAGTACAGGTCAGGAAACTTAAATTTCTAAAGATCTTTACTGTTTAAAAATTACAGATCAGGGGAGTCATTTTGTAATCACAATAATAAGGCACTACAGTGTGTGTCATTGTGAGATAAAGGCACTTCTCAGTTGATTAAGGTACTCAGCTTTGCCTTATGCCTCATTTATCAAGGTCTGCAATTATCCCACAATACTACACACCCTGCCAGGCATTATTGCTTATATAAGCACCCCTTTTTGGGGTGCTTACTGTATGGTCTTCTCCTCCTCCCCCTTTACCTTTAATGGCCTGAGGCCATATCCTTCCTGTTGGGTGGTGTGTCAGATTCCAGGATGGGATTTATGGGGGAGTTTTGCTGACTTCAAGAGGCTGGCTGGAAAGAAGGCAGAGTTTTGGGGATGGGGTGGGCTGTCTTGCCTTGCCTAGTTTGGGGTCTCTGCAGGCATCGTGTGGAAGTTTGTTTGGGTGAGCAAGGAGTGTGGGTGATATTCAAGCTATGTCTGCCTATGTGGCAAGTTTTGGGACCACACTGCTATTAATTTGGGAGCTGCAGCCTGGGATGTATGGACGGTCCATCTTGTGCACTATGGCACCAGGGTGAGCTAGCTGCAGGGTCCAAGGATCAGGTGACTGGTGGTGCGGCGGCACATTGTTGGCAACCCGCAGTGCAGGGTATGCAGTGGTGACAGTCCACAGACCCTTTCTGGCATGGCACTCCAACAGTCATTGGTTAGAGACCTGCTTTGCAGTGTGGGGAAGCTGATGTGTCTCCAGGATCACCTTGGCCTTAGATGCCCTGTGGCTGCTTGGAGCTCAGTTTTGGACCTGTGAAGCGAAATCAACTGGTGAAATAGTCTGGCACTGGAGGAGTATTGAGAGCCACATTAAGAAGGAAGTAAGGGAGAGAGAATGGAGCACAGTGTTATGGGACTATCTGTGGACCTGTGAGGAAGTGTTGCTGCCATTAATGGAGCTCATTCAGGCTCCTTTGGGACCCTCATAAGATTCAACCATTTGGTCACAAGTCAGAGCCATGACCCTGTGCCACTGTCCAATGGATGCTGCTTTCTGTATTTTACTGTGCCCCCTGCTCCATTGAGTAGATTTCAGCTATGTTTTTTACTTCTCAGGAATTAAATTGAGTAGCAAAGGATTCATCAGTGTGGACATTGGCCTCACTAAATGAAATTGCTCTGTTAGCTATAACTATAATTGCTCCCCCTTCTTTAGCATTCTGGACTCGTAGAAACTGTCCCCAACCCCTGCAATGCTGGAGTTATCATCTGGCATGATAATATCACTCAGTTCATGCTGCTAGCTTACTTTATTCCCTGGATTGTGCTTTGTGCAATGGAACAGCCCTCTTCCCTAGAAGTTACATAATGCCCCTAGACATTGGGAAGGGCGCCTTTAAATGTGGAAGCTCATCCAGGATTTGATTTTGGGGGGACAGCCACAGACCTGGATTTTGTTGTGTGGTTTGGAGTGCTTAAATGCTTTGGGTGGACTAGTTTTGTTTCATTCTGCACCTGAAGTCTGCCATTTTGGTGTGGAGTTTTCATGGTGCCATCTTGTGAGCAGCTGCTGCATAATCCATGGATGCAAATAAACTGTTGCACTCTGTGATTTGCAAAGCCTGAGGGTTGCTGGGACAGAGGGAGCAGGTGGACTCTTGGGAAGAAGAGTATCAGGTGCCACTGTTTCCCGCTTTCTGGAAACGAGCAGTCAAAGGAGTGCTTCCCGTATCTTCTGTCAGCATGGCAGAGGCCCCAAAACACCCCGGAGAAACCATGACAGTGCATATGTCACTGCTAACATGGATCTGTAGTTTATTTTTTATTTTATTTATTTGTTCTAGGATTACAAATACCTTTGAGCCAAGGCTCTTTTACAAAGGTTCCATGTCATATATGTAGTATGGTGGAGGAAGCCTCAACATTTGAAAGATGTACAGTTTGTAGTTACCAGGGTCTAGGAGTGACCCGTCTAACCCTCTGTTCTTTGTGTGTGCTTGAGGAACTCCACCCTAAGCCACCTATTTGCTTCAGTCATATGCAACCCACTAGAGCTGGCCTGCTCAGATAACTCCTTTGAGCATGTCCACCATCTGAGAAAGTCAGGAAGATTGGGAAAAGAAGAAAACAGCTGTTACTGCTGTAGAGCATCTTGGTGGTGGTACCAGGCTGAAACGCCCCCAGCTGAAACACTCCTGGTGGAGAATGGGCATAGTCATCTGTCCAGTGCCACTCTGCCTGCAGCCTCGGCTTTTCCCCATGTCAGAGGAAGAGATCGTGGTTGGGCTCACTCAAAATCAGACTCCTTTGAGTCTAGGGAGTCAATGCCCACTTCTATGCCTGCTAAGGCCACAACTGCTTCAGGCCATAAAGTTGCTCCCTTAAAAGCAGAGTCCTAGGATGTGGTTGTGGAAAAGGTTCAGTCTACCAGTTCAGGGTCAGATGGGAAGGTCTGGGGGGACTCCCACCCAGTTTTTGCTCCTGGGAAGTGGACTACTCCTTTAACCTTCGAAGATCATCATGTAGAATAAGCCATACTTAAGCCATTCTGGTGGCCCATGCTTTCTGTCCCTTATAAGATACCCTGTCTGCCACAGACGTACCTGCAGATGAGCATCAGGATGGATGGATTTACAGAAATAGGACCTGGCTGGCTGAGGGTATGACCCCTTGAACCAGCATGAGAAGTATACCATAATGGTCCCAGTTGGAGCAGTGGGTCCACAGGAGAATTCATAAGGAGTACCCTCAAGACACCTATCCTTATGTTTCAGAGAGAATTTGGGATGTTATAGAGGAAATGAGAACTGACTGGATTTTCTATGGAGCACTTGATAAGATTCAGACATGAAACAAGGCGACAGGTGCATCCACACCAGCCAGTATTACCAAGGCTAGATTGTTATATCAATCCACAGTCTGGACTGCTTTGACCATACTGAAACACTTTGCATGGATCCAGGATGTGATGGGGCACAGGACTAAGTACTACATAGTGGCAGATGATTCCTTCGGCCAAGAGACCATGAATTCTGACCTGCCATATTACTATCCTGAGGAGGGAGGCCCTTTCTTGTGAGAGGCAGTTTGCCCACCAATTCTACCTTCCTGCAGTACTGATGTTCCCTGTTATAGGACAGTTTCTGGACTCTTATGGGTTAGACCACTCCTTTTTTATTCACTTAAACATTTGTTAAAGTTAAAATGTGTTTGATGTTAAATGTTAATGGGTTGCAGAGTGGTATATTGAGCCCTGGACTCTTTTATTGGACTAGCACCATTTGGTGGCTCTTTGGAACTGAAAGCAAAAGGACTCTAGATATTTGGAATTTTAGCACCTTGGTACTGCTTGGGGGATGGGGGGGATGGAAGTGCAGTATTAGTGTAAGTGGTAGTGTGGTGATGTGTGCATGTGAACAGGAGATTGGTGTGTGAGTGTATGAGTGAGAGCTTTGAAATGTGTGTTATGTGGCTGCTGGGAAACTGGGCACTCATTAAAGAGCTACTTTAAAAATCATAATAATTAGGTACAATTCTGCTTGCATTCCATTTATATTTTATATATTTTTCCTTCCCAAAATTTATTACTAAAGAAATGTGTACAAATATATGATTGTTGTCCCTTACAGTTCATTCTGAGTTCATCTGCCTTTATAGCTTAGTCCCTACTTTAAATCATAATCCTCTGTTGTGATATCACAAACTGTTGCTATGGGAGTAACTGTGATGTCACAAGCAGTGCTCTATGACTTCAGGAAGGGAGAAAGAAGCAGGAATAGATGAACTCTTCAGGAGCAAAGATCCTGTTTTCATGCAGATGACCTTACTACTAAATAATGGAGAGGAAGAACACAGAACTAATGGGAAATACAAGCTGAACAGTGCGTAAATATTATGTTCTGTTGAAGTTCTCCTGAATGTGTCACCAGCTCTTTAACTTTTAATCATCCTGCAATCAGTTTGTAAGTTGTTGTTTAAAATTAATTAGTGTTTATCTGTTAAATCCTTGACTGATGGAATGTGAGTTGTGTTAAAGGGTCCACGCCTTGGTGACAGCAGCACTGTAGCTTAGTAGTAGGATTTTAGAGTTTTGGGATGCCATCCTTTCTCAGTACCATGCCTGTCCACATTGTGATCAGAGGGGTGGGTTGCTAGCTCCTGGTAGGATTGTTATGATAGATGAGCTGGTGGGGAGGGGTTCTACCACGCTTGTGGTGAGGTCAGTATTGCCTGTGGATGAGAAATGGTGGGGAGAATGTGCATATCCTCTCCCTGTAGTGCTACTTGATATGGTTGATTTGGCCATTCACCAGGAGGTGATGATGGTGAATTGCTTAAAGGGGGGAGAGTGTAAGCATCCCCTCTTTGGGTGCTTAGTATATGGTATTCTCCTCCCCTTTACCTTTTATGGCCTGGGGCTGTGTCTTGCCTGCTTGTCAGGCAGAGACTCGGATCCAAGGAGGGGATTTATAGGGAAGATTTGGTGCTTTCAAGATGCCAGAGGGAAAGAAGGCAGAGTTTTGGGGCTGGGGCAGGCCGTCTCGCCCAAGCCCAGGTTGGGGTCGCATTGGGTGTTGTGCAGCAGTTCGCTCAGGTGAGCAAGGAGTGTGGGCAATATTTGAGCCATGGCTGCCTGTGGGGCAAGTTTTGGGACCTCACTGCTATTTGTTTGGGAGCCATAGCCCAGGGAGTATGGAGGGTCAGCCTTGTGCACTGTGGCACTGGGGTGGCCAGCTGAGGGATCCAAGGATCAGGTGACTTGTGGTGGGGTGGTTTGGTGGTGGCAGCCTGCGTTGCGGGGTATAATGATGGCAGCAGTCTGCAGCCCATTTCCAGTGTGGCACTCCATCAGTCATGGGTGGGAGACTTGCTTTACAGTGTGGAAGCTGATGTGTCTCTAGATTTGCCTTGGCATTAGATGCCCTGTGGCTGCTTGGAGCTCAGTTTTTGGCCTGTGAAGCAGAATTGACTAGTGAAATAGTCTGGCACCAGGGAAGTACTGAGAGTTGCATTACGAGTGAACAGAGAATTGTGCGTGGTGTTATGGGAGCATCCATGGACCTAAGAGAAAGTGCTGCTGCCATTAATGAGTTCATTCTGGCTCCTGTGGGACCTTCACAAGATTCAATCACTCGGTCATAAGTCTGAGCCATAGCCCTGTGTCACTGTCCTATGGTTGCTGCTTTCTGTAATTTTCCATGCCCCCTGCTTTATTGGAGTAGTTTTGAGTAAATTTTTTACATCTCAAGAATTAAATTGATTTGCAAAGGATTTCTCAGTGTGGATGTTGGCCTCGCTGAATGAAATTGCTCTGTTAATTTAGCTATGACCATAATTGCACCCTCTTCATTAGCACTCCAGACCTAAAGAAGCTGTACCCTCCCATGCTAGAAGTATCATTTGGTATGATGATAACACCCAGGTAATGCTGCTAGCTTACTTTATTCCTTGGAGTGTGCTTTGCGCAATGGAAAAGCCCCTCCTCTGGAAGTTAACATCATACCCCTACACCAATAGTTCTTAGAGTTTGTCACAGTGAGCCTTGCCAAATCCATGGAAAAGATTTTGAGTGTCCCCCAAAAACTGAAATAATCTTGGGCCTCCCCAAAGAAGAAAAATAACATACTGTACTTTGTGCAGTACACCATGAATACATTTAAACCCCTTTGAGTACTTGGCTCACATTCAGCTCTTTGTCTTATACTGATGTGGGACCGTTGAAAAAGAGCTCCTGTGCTCAAAGGTGTTATCTGAATCACAAATAAATAAAATAAACAAATATTATTTTTCAGCTTATTGTAAGCCCCCCACCCCCAGGCCAGCCTACCTGGTCCACTAATTTCATTCTTGAACCATTGCTGCCCCTTGTTGCTGTACGATCATGGGTCAGACTACTTTTTCTGTTTCCTCTCTATATGAAATAACCTTCCTACATACTTTGCCTCTCCTCCTCCTTCCCTGCTCCTAAGCAACTTCTCTGAGATTACTTTGCTCCTTCCTGCTATTGCTCTTAGCACTTCTATGCTCAACCCTTGTATTTGGGCTGTTCTGCCATCAGTCTACAAATTATCAGTTAATACCACTCATTATTTATTGTTCATATGTGTTTGCACTATGTTTGCTGTGTATTTCTTGATTGTTTTGCAGTTACCTTTTGAAATGTAATCACTCCCTACCCTTTCCTGGGTACACCTGAAATGTGCCTTGGCTCATTCACCTTTCCTAGTCACCTATTGGTAAATAAACACTTAAAATTCACCTACTATCATCCTCTTTCAGTTTGCTTCATTTCTTCACACAAAATATACAAAACTCAAAATTTAAATATGGTACTTTTTCATACCTGCATGAGCCTCCCCTGGAACAGGTTGGGGCCCTCCTCAGGAAGGCTGGCCTCATCATTTGAGAAACCCTGCCCTAGACATTGGGGAGGGGTTCTTTACACTTAATTAGCAATTAATAACTAAATCTGTGAGTATTATTTATAGTGTCAGTTGGTGAGATCTCACACATGACAAACTTCAGCTTTGATGACGAGTGGAGAAGAGCACGGCCTCCTGAATATTTTGTACATTGTTATGGTTACCTAAAGAGCAGACCTATACACCAGTTTTCAGTTCAACTGCTTATCTTTCTATGTTTCTATGTACCTCTCCTGGATTGCTAGGAAGCAGTTATTGCTCATATGATATAAGGAAGAAGAAACCCTTCAGTGTTCAGCATAAAGGGACAGAGAAACCCATCTCAACTTCCTAATGTAGAATAATCAGTTATTGCCAGAACAGTTTTGGGGGGGGGAGACTCATGGCATATATCGACAACTAAAAAAGGTTCTTGGAAAAAGTGGGATCTTGTCTATTACAAGCAGAAATAACAAGATACAATAAATCCTAATAGTAATGTCTTCTTCATCTTAAAAAAAATAGCAATGAAAAATGATGCACACAAACATTCATAATAATATGCTACTTAGTTTTTCACAATATGTAAATAAACCCATCACCCATGGACTCAGTCATGTTAAAAACAAAGTTCATACTATTCAAATCTATATGCATGCACTCATGAATCATTGTTACCTTTTAAATTGCACTTAATTACATCTTACTACTTGCTTATCAAATCACGTTCATATTCTTAGTGTTATGACTTGGAATTTCAATAAGTCTGATTAAAATGACATCAATCTTTTTTTCTTTTTGTCATATTTTGCAGATGTTTTCAGATTCTTGGCTGCAGAAAACATTTAGAAGTTTTTTCATTTTAATTCACATTTTGGTTTCCATCAATATTATGTACCTTAATAATAACCTACAACATTCATTTTATTAAATAAGTTTCCTGAAATAGATCTGTGTTACTAACAGAAGGACAAGGCTAAATGAACTTGGGGCACTGCAGTACATTAAGAAAAACATTCATCCTCATGGTCTTGGCAACATGGCTAGATAAACGGATACCCAAGCTGTGTTAATTGTGCTGGTAATTGCAAAATGGCTTTACATTCGGAGACTACCAGTCTGCCTTAGCCAGAAAATTGAAGTTAAATGCTTAAATATTAAGGCTTCACAAAGAGTTGTGTTGTTGACTTGTGGCAATTTTGTCATTTGTTGGGATTTAATTTATTAATTTGATATCTCTGAGCAGGAAAGGCACACTGAGCTGTAACAGTCCATTGCCAGGTATGTGATATGGGGTGGGTTGCATGGACTTATTTTACTGATGGGGAATTTTTTTTTTTGCCAGGACGCTGGAGAATCTCTTACCTTTATAATAAGTAGCATGGACTTTTTAAGTTAAGTGCCCATTTCTGGTGGTTATCCTAGTCAGATGTTTGCCAGTGCTGTTGTTCTCCTGGGAATAAATACAGCCCTCTATGATTGTAGTTAGCTGGGGAAGGGGGAAGGAGTGGAACCAGCAAACAAAAGATCAGATTTTATCAAAACTTTAACATGCACTGTAAGTTATTGAATCATCCACTGCTGATGCCCAGCTCTGATGTCAATTGTAAGGAATTCTGGGATTTATAGTTACAGAAAATGCTTGCTTTGACATCAGCAGATTCAGTCTGATACAATGTACTATACTGCATTAAACTGAAAGTACAAAACATGCTTTTGCAAACAAAGTGCAGATTGGTACCAGTCCCATGCTTGTGTGTGGTGCTCTTAGAACTGACTGTTCACCTTTAAGCAGAAGCTTCATTCTGTCTGAGTAGAAATGAGAGTCACTAGAGCAAGTTTTATTTCCAGAATAAGGCCCCAATGGAGGCACACAAGAGTATGGGACAGAACACCTACAGAGTTATTTTCTTTTCCTATTTTAAATGGCTCCATCAAAGAAGCAGAAGAGAGACCAGTTTCTACAGCATAGTGCGTTGCTATGGAGATGATGATAAATTTAATGAAAATATGTGCTGAGGGCTGCATGCATTGTATTGTGGATAATAATTTACAAAAAGAAAGTCATACAACACTCTCAGAGAATCAGAAAATGCAAAACAATAAGGAAGATGAACAATGAATATTACAGATGGACTGAAATGTCCTTACTCTTGCATTGCTGGCAGAAGAAGTATGAGGCACTGAATTATGCAACTACTGAGAATAAAACATTGGAGAAGGCTGTTTAAATATCATGTGGAGGGTCAAAAGGTAATACAAAAAATCACACAAAAAAGTATTTTCATCTGTAAGCTGTTACAAGAAGAAGTCTAAGAGTCAGCCCACTGACTGCAATGGAGGGAATGACCTCATTCCACTCATTTTAAAGTAGATTGAGTCAGTTAAAGACGTAGACCACTGCTGTGTACAGTGCTGCTAAAGTGGTTTGCACCAGTCTTTCATCAAAAAAGCAGTACATAATACTAGACCTACCCAAACTAAACAGTCAAAACAGAACAGAATGGAATAAAGTATTATCACTGAATGTTTGGTACTGTTTGTTAGACACACACACACACACACACACACACACACACATATGCTAGGTCAGGAAATAGGGAGATCGGGGTTCTGTGTTTTTTTTTATAGTTCTTTGAATCAAATTTCTCTCTCTCTCTCTCTCTCTCTCTCTATATATATATATATATGTATAGATACATACAGACACACACACACACATATATACATTATATATATTAATTGCAAGACACCCTACATTAATTCATCAATTGGGGTTCAACTCAAAGCAACAAAAGTAGGGAAATATGGCATTAGGGTTCCAACTCTAACTCTCCACCCCCACCAAGTATCGAAAGAACAAGCCCATACTACTAGCCACAGACAGCCATCATCTGGTCAGACAAACAACATACAACTGTTTCCTGATAACACAAATGCAGTAACACTGATGTTCTGCCTTCATGGACTTGTATTGGTGGGATGAACATCACAAAACATACACGCTCACTTGGCACTGCAGACACTGGACATCCAGGATACTCAAATCACAGCAGGGTGCAGAAGCATAGACCTCTGCAGCAACATATATAATTCTGTGAGACCCAAATTACAAGAGTTGTTTTGTCTGCAGTAGTGCAGGTCTGTAAGGGGCCAGTGCTTCTGTAGCCTCAGGTGCTCATACACACTGTAAGACATACACTTAACTGACCTGCACTTCTGCAGCTACAGGTGTAAGATATGCATACTGACCCCTGGCTGCAAAAGCATGGGAGCTACAAAATACATTACCAAAATTGTACAGACACACAGGACACTGAGGGGTCTGCACCTCTTCTGCCACAGGTGTAAGACATATACACAGACTTCTAAGTACTGTTGCATTTTGGGTATCATGGTTTCAGCAGTGGATCTAGAAATTGTTCAGTGGGGTAGCAGGTTTTCAGATGCACAAATTGCAACAGTACGTCTGCCTGCAGAATTGCAGGCTGCTGAGGGGCCTGCACCTGTTCAGCCACAAGTGTAGGGCATACACACCAACTTGAGCATGCCGAAGTGCAAGCTACTGTAGGCCTGCAGCTACACAGATGGAAGCACTATTGCAGTGTCAATATCATGGTTTCAGCACTGGATCTAGAAACTGCTGAAGGTGACAGCAGGTTTTTAGTTACATAGCTGCATATAGAAAAATCATACAGTAGCGGATGATGTTATCTAGCGATGTACCTCATACAGTGTGCATGAGTACCTCTTTCTGCAGAGGTGCTGACCCCAGGGGACCTTCTGTCTGCATGACATACACACATTGGTGTGGCTGTGTAAGCACATGCTCCTGTGGTTATTGAAGCTGCAGCTAGCAATCCAGGAATGTAGCACATTAGTGCTACTGCATTTGGGTCATCTGGAAACAGTTGTATGTTGTTTGTCTTACCTGAAGATGGCTGTCTGTGGTTGGTTGTGTGGGCTTGTCCTGTTGCTGCTTAGAAGGGGAGTTAGGTTTGGAAAACCTATTGCTACATTTCCTTACCTTTGTTGCTTTGAGTTGAACCCTAACTGGCACATTACCATAGTTTATTTTGCAATGAATTTACTTTCATTTTGAGATAGTGGCATCACATCCTCATTCAAGCAAGTGCCTTCATGAACAGATCTATCTGCTTGTGGAAATGAAGGGCTCTCCAGGCTTTGCACTTCTGTGCATCTACAGATGCAGATGCACAGTGCCCTTTGGGCACTGCACCAAATGTGGAGTCTATCAGGCTGCAGAAGTGCAGGACAGTTTGGGCCCTGCACTTCTGTGTGACTACAGATGCAGACATCAAGTGAAGAGTCAAATGAGGTGCAGAAAATTGGGGCCTTGTGGACCCTGTACTTCCATGAAAAATGAGGAATCCATCTAGCTGCAGAAGTACAAGGCCTTTTGGACACTGCCTTTCTGTGCGGCTACAGAGGAATACACACAGGAGTCCATCTGGTTGCAAAAGGGACCTTTCACTTCCGTAGGGCTACAGATGCAGACTTATGAGTGAGCATAGACAAATTCCAATGTACGCTCATAACTTTGTTCTTTTTTTATATTCATGTATGACAAGTTTTCAACATAGCCATGTTATTATCCCACTTCATGAACCCAGCAGGCAAAAATTCTCAAATCCTGATGACAATTTCATTTTGTGCCATAAGTGAGAAAATATGTTTCAGCCAGGATTAGAAAAATGACAGCTGTCATGTTCATGAGGTGGTGTGAAAAAAATTGTTATGTTCAAAATTTGGGATCAAACTACTGAAAATTATCAAAGTTATGAGCATGCATTGAAAAGTTTCAATATAGGCACATAACTTTTTTTTATATTTTTACCCCAAATTTTAAACATACAGTAGCTTTCTTATGAAACCTCATCCTGAACAAGGGCAGAAAAAATGTTCAAATCCTGCACAAATGGTGAATTCGTGCAGTGACCATAAAATCACCTTTCAGGGCAGATTTGCATACATTTGCAATGCTTGTTCATGGGGTAGGGGGTGGGGAACTAAAAAGGCTGTGTTTAAAATTTGGTGTAAAAATGTTAAAAATGACAACATCTTGAATAAATGTTCAAACCCCATTGTTCTACCTTAAATCACACATACCTTATGTTCTCATATTGCAGTTGTAGGTTCAAGCAGCAATACGTGTCTTTGATTTGAGACTGGATCTACATCATGGGACATGTTCAGGTGAGTGAGGATATGTGTGGGCAGTTGTGGGGTGGTAGGTACTCAGTGGGAGGTCAGGGTGGGGTGGGTGATGGTACTGGGGGTCAGATCACAGAAGAACCATTTTCTTTTCTTTAAGTTATCAAAAAAGATCAATGAGATATAGTTTTCATTATTGTAGGCAGAGAGAAGCTGAGACTGTGGATTAGGCACCCCAGTGTTGGGATGATCTTTGGTGACACAGGGGTGGGCACCCTGGTGCCGCCACCTATTTTTATGGGGACCACCTGGAGGGAGGGGTGTGAAAGAAGCAGTTCTGGTGGTGGCCCTCATTACATTATTTATTTAAATTAAGAAATGGGAGTGGGAGACCTGGAGCAGAGGGGCCAAAAAAAGCAATAATGGGTGTGGGCACCCTGGTCTGCTTACAATAATAAAAAAAAAACATTGGGATGGTGGGTGACCTGAACGAGAGGGTGAGAAAGAAGCAGTACAGTGAGTGCACACCCTGATCTGCTAAAAAAATTTAAAATGATAGATAGATAGATAGATAGATAGATAGATAGATAGATAGATAGGTAACCCAGATGCCATATACCTGTGGGCTACTACCCCTGCCTGTTGGGATTCATGTAGGTTAAGAGTCCTGAGCTCTGTTTTGGTGGTGGTTGGGGGTTCTTTCCCAAGTAGAAATAATTAATAGAACAGTACCTCCACCCATTGTAGATATAGTGGGCAGATATTGTAAGGTACAGCACCCGGGATGTTGTACCTACTCACCTCCCCTTCCAGCCATACCCACACATGGATTACCATATACCAAACTTAATACTCTATAACAAATGCAATTAATAGCTATCACTAATAATATGCTCACAGGCAGATTTAAGCATAACAACAACAGTTTTATTATTGGGGAAAGGGGAATGGGGAATGCAAATATAATAGTTAATAGGTTTTTTAAAATAGGAACAATGGTGCCCCCTCCTAACCATGGCATATAACCTCACCCCTTAGTGGTACCAGTTTCCCTAGAGTCTATCTGGGTACCTAGACTAAGGATGGTACAAGCCTTTAATGTTGCAACAAATTGGCTGGTGTTGTGGCTTGTGGCAGAATTACTTGAATCTTTCAAGACTTAGTACTGGCCTTAACCCAGACAGGGCAATTCCTGTCTGTACTCATGGTTTTGCAGCTTACTCAACCATGTCAGGACAGGGTCAGCAACTGGGAATTCTCTCTGCTGGGCTGTGGCTCAGGATGGCTGCTGTAATCAGGGTTGGCTGTTTGCAGCTTGTCACTATCGGCCTCATTTGCAGAGTCTTGCAGCTTGTCTCTTTCTGGCATGATTGCTGGGAGGACCAGGACCAGGCATGAAGACCAGGGCTGACACAGCTCCAGGAAGAGTTGACTAGCAGTGTCCGCATTACCACCACCCAGCTTATTCCCCAAACCATCCCTCTGGTTGTGGCTCCTATACTGTATGTACCGAAGGAGTCACACAGTCTCAGTGGCTTGGAAACATAGAAACATTGACATAGAAACACAGACTTTGATGTCAGAGAAGGACCACTTGGACCACCCAGTCTGCCCATTTTCCTACCTATTGGATAAGCTGTAGATCCTAGTTAACCAACAGCCTACTTCCTCCTACCCCCACTAGAATTGCCTTATGTCTGCCCCATGCATTCTTGAATTCCCCCAGTGCTTAATTTTAATGCATCTTTCACACCCTCTCAGGTCAGGCTGAGCTTCTCCAGACTGAACAGCAAAAATCTCTGTGAAAACAATTTCAGCTTGCAAGATGAGAACCTTTGTGGCTTGATATGGTTCCCCCAGACTACAGGCACTGGCATCTTCTCTGGCTTGTGATTCTGAATACAGGAAACCTCTTTGGCTCTGGCACAATTCAGCAACAAATCTTCTTTCTGAATGGTGGATTTCTTTTGCAAATTCCACAGACTCAACTCTCTCAGATGAATCTAATCAATGGGCTGGTGTGCCCTGAACTCAGGAGATAGATCTTCACTTTCACAACAAACAGTCAAATCATGGGCCCCACAGGTCTTGTCTCTACTCATGGATGAGCACAACCTCTCCCCAGAAAGTCTCCATCAGGACTCCTCCATAAGCCACTTCTTCCTAATGGTTCTGTCAAAAAGAACACTAGTCCTATTGAACAATACAGCTGTCCATCACAAGAATTAATATGCATTAACTCAGTTTGATAGCTGATTGAGGAAGTATTCATGCCCCTTACCCAGGAGTCATAGCTGCAGTCTCTGGAGCTCCTCAAACACCAATTGGGTAAAGGCAAGGTCAAGGGTTATTAAGATGGCATCCATGTAAACAATTGATTAGCATACCTGGGAACAAGGTCTATCTGCAGATTAATTGAAAGATTAATGCAAATGAATGTTGCACAGTTCAATAGTTATCCCTCTGTACTGTTGTCCGGTTAACAGCTGGAATTTGACAAAGCTTTCATATGGTTGTCACAAGCACCATAGTGCTCAGCCCTCCTGAGAACATGCAGAACATTTTAGCAGAGGCTAAACAAGTCTTAAAGATACAGGGTGGGATATTCAGAAGGATTGTGCATGGCGCAACACAGTTGCACCATTCACAACCCACTGATGCACCCATGTGTGATATTCAAAAGGGGAAAGTGTGTGGCAAAAATCTTGATGCACTGGGGTGCATCAGTAATATATGCAGTGCAAGTAGGGGGGGCATGCCCATGCATACCCCCGCACATCCCAATATTCAGCCCGGGATTTGCAGAGCCCATGCAGGCACAACCCCTACATGAGCCACATACAGTTGTTCCAAAAAATAAAGGAGCAACAGCTGGCCACCCACAGGTGAGCTGCCATGTTGCAGGGTGCAACACAGCAGCTGCCAGATGTGGGTGGCCACCCAAGCTCCGGCGGCACCCTCCATTGGATAGTGACCCCCATACCTGATCATGGGCAGAAGTAAGAAATTAAAGAGTTCTATATCCCTGGTGGTCCAGTGGACTGATCACAGCCCTATCATGGGCATAAGTATAAAAATAATAAACTTCTATATCCCTGGTGGTCCAGTGGACCACTCGCAGCCCGATCATGGGCAGAAGTCTAAAAAAATATTAGAGCCCATCCTTGGTGGTCCAGCGGTACCTCCCTCCCGCCCTCACTGGGCCCGCCACCTCTCCCACCAGTCAGCGGTGTGCAGCAGCTCCCCACCCGCCAAGCCAGGACTGCCACCAACTGACTGCGTACAGTACGGCTGTACTGCCCATTGGTCCACAGTGTGGGCCAATGGGCATGTTCATCACTATACTACACAGTCAAATATGTAATGGATTCATGCACATATCTGGACTGTGTAGTATGTGCAGTCCACATGCCCATTGGCCCACGCTGTGGACCAGTGGTGTGCAACTGTATCTACGATCAGTCGACAGGTGGCCAGGTGGCTTGCAGGTGAGTAGCTGCAGCAGCCACTGACTGGGGGAGCAGGGTGGTGGGGCTCAGTGAGGGTGAGGGGGCACCACGGGACCACCAGGATGGATCTAATCTTTTTAGGCTTCTGCCTGCGATCATGCTGAGAGCAGTCCACTGGACCACCAGGGATATAGGAGTTTATTATGTTTATACTTATTCCCACGATCGGGCTGGGAACGGTCCACTGGACCACCAGGGATATAGGAGTTTATTATGTTTATACTTATGCTCGCGATTGGACTGTGGGGCACTTTGCCGCTTGTGTGGGGGAGGTGTCGGTCCCCAACAGCTGCAGCCTGGCAGGGTGCCAGGTGCAAGTCACCAGGGATGGGCACACCTGTATGCAAATGGGGCCATAATGACATGCAAATGGCCCCATTTTCACCTTGAATGCATTATGGCCCCATTTTCATGTGCACCTTTGAATATCACGGTTGATGCTCCTAGCACAATTGCACTTGCACTACTGCAACCCCCGCCCCTCTCTTACCACTTGCGCTGGTGCAGTGCCACTGCACCATGCACAATGTGGGTGGCCACAGAGTGATATTAAATGGTTATGAGCCATGGCGTAGCACTGTTGAATATCACCCTGTCAGCGCCCTTGCACATCCCAGTTGCACAGTGCCCAGGCTTGCGCCACAGCCTGGTGCAGTCTGAATATCCCACCCACAGTGTACATTTAACTGTGACAGATAACATAACATATTATAAACATAATCCCTTATCACACAGGTTCCCAATCTTCCCACTAGTGCATTGGGATTCCAGAAGCCACAGCATTTTAGGCTGCAGGACCTGAAATGTTCACTTACTGTCTAAGGGCTCCTCCACCTTTATGCTGAAACAGCACACAAAAGCTGGCAGGAACAATTTCTGGCAAGATGATCCAGGGTCTGGCAGCACCAGGCAGTGATGACTATTAGCTAGTAAGCCCACCTGTGGGGGAGTTACAAATACATAGATAGATAGATATAATAAGAAAGAGAGAGAGAGAGAGAGAGAGAGAAAGGCAGATCAGGATATTGCAGGCTCACTGTTCTAATTGAACATCTATCTATCTATCTATCTATCTATCTATCTATCTATCTATCTATCCATCTATCTATCTATCTATCTATCTATCTATCTATCTATCTATCTATCTAGCTAGCTTTCTTTATATTTTTCTTAAGCAGACCCCAATGCTACTTCACACGTACTTTATTTTCTTATACTGGAGTAGTGGGTCCCAGCTGCAAGATGTGTCTTTGATCAGAAGATGAAGCCAAGTCAAGGGACTTGTTCAGGTTTAGTGAGGGTGTGTGGGGGGTGTGTGGTGATGAGTTGGCGGGTTATGGTAGATGGGTGGGGCTGTTGGGGGTTTAGATTGTCAATGGACCATTTTTTATACTATGGCCAATATTATGGGTTTAGAACAATAGTAGGCGTAAGCCCATGATAACTGTCCCCACTGCACAGTGGTGGTAACTACTAGAGTCAACTTCCAAAAGAAACTTGTTGAGCCCCAGTTTAAAACTGGAAAAGCTTGTTGCATGTACAATTTTCCCGAATAGCTGATTCCATAACCTGATACCGCTAGGAAAAAAAAGCATACTTTCTAACATCTGTTTTGGGTACATTTTCTATAAATTGACATTTATGGCCACTCAAATAGAGCTGTGCAATATATAACATTCTGCCCCTGGAATTCCCACAGAATGACCATTCCAATTCTGCAGAATTTTGCACAATTTTAAATTTCAGTTATTTCACTATAATTTTAATAGTGCACGTCCAAAAAACACCAAATTTAGAATGTAAACAGTACCATATGACTTACAAATGTGTACCAAACTTCAGAGTTGTATATCAAAAGGTGGCAGAGTTATTGGTTGCCAAGCATTTAATCAAAATTTAATTTTCAGTTATTTTGAGATCATTTTAAAATTTCTTCTCTAAATTTCTCCACAATATCAGGATTTAGAGAAGCACTTAAAATGCATATATGCACCATGTTCTAAGTCTCAAGCTTTAATGGGAGCTGAGTTATAGGTAGTCAAATAATTTTCCAAAATTTGGATTTCTGTAATTTTAGTATAACGTTGATAGTAGTCATTGAAATATTACAAAAATTGCCAGGTATACAGACTAGCATGACATTTGTATATGCACATAGCTTTAGATTTCTAGCTTTAAATGGGGCTGTGTTATAGCTTGCCAAACATGTTGACATAATTTAAATTTTAGTTGCCTCTAATTTTAAAACTACATATCCAAATATAACCAGAGTTGAAACATTTAAACTACTATACCACATGGTCATTTCTGAAAAAGTTCATATATTCAGATTTAAATGGGATTAAATGAAAAGTAGTCAAACTTTCAAAACATTTAAAAAAATGTATTTTACAAGAACGTAAATTACAAATCTATAAACCTCTGAAATAGTAAAACTAGAGAATGCAATACCATTAAATTTGGCAGGTTTGTAAACCTTACAAGGGGACTGTGCATGACAATTTTATTAATTGCAAAATAACATCTCTTCTTAAAGTCAAATCCCATGAGTCTTTGTAAAAATTTCAGCATTTCATGAAAAATTCCATAAAAGTTGACTTTTCTAATTTCACTCAGCCTTATCTGGGGGGTTCTAATTAAAGGATAGGGGTATAAGAGGCAGGTAGCACAGGGGGTCACCAGGTTCAGGAGTTAGATACACAGTTTCATCAAGAAAAATGCAGGAAAAGGGAGGTCATAATTCCGCTATACAAGACACTAGTGAGGCCCCACCTGGAGTACAGTGTACAGTTCTGGAGACCATACCTACGTAAGGACATAGACAGGGTAGAGAGAAGGTTCAGAGGAGGGCAACAAAGTTGGTGCATGGATTGCATCACAAGTCCTATGAAGACAGGTTGAAGGAACTGAACATGTACTCCCTGGAGGAGAGGAGGAGAGGGATATGATAGAGACATACAAGTATCTTACAGGGAGGAACAGGGTGCAGGAAAACACTATTTTTAAGTGAAAAGATGTTCCAGGACTAGAGGGCATGGGATGAAGTTGGAGGGAGGACGATTCAGAGGAAACATGAGAAAGAATTTCTTCACAGAATGGGTGGTGGACAAGTGGAACACCCTGCCAGAGGAAGTGGTGAGGGGCTGAAACAATCACGGATTTAAGAATGCATGGGATAGACATAAAGGAATTCTGGAGGTCAGGGGTAAGGTACAACAGACTTCTAGGAAAACAAACTGAACTTACAAGCTCAAATGGGCAGACTGGGTGGGCCATAGGCCCTTATCTGCCGACACTGTCTATGTATCTATGTATCTATGTAAGAAATGGACCACTCAGCTGGGTAGCACAACAATGGTAGACCCCCAGGTTGGAGTAAGAAAGACAGAGTGTCAACAATTCCAACCTGAATACAGGATATTTAAGGATTACATCCAGTAAATTTATGATCCAGGGAGCCTGGTGTACATGCAATTCTGGGACTTAGAGGTACTCAAAAACATTTAGTAGTGGAAGACAATGTCTTGGGTAGCAGAAAGAAATAATTTTTGGCTATTCCAATGGGGTAGGTTGATAGGAAAGGAAGTAGGTGATTCATGTTTTTAAGAAGTTTGTCACTGTAAAGAACAAAGTGGCTATCAGTGGTATCAGTATTTCTACTGAGTCAATCTGGTTACGCCAAAAGGGGGAGGGATAGTCACCCAGTGTGGAACAGCATAATTTCAAAAAGTGCAGCCCAGCTTATCAAGTGAAGTAGTGATATGTGCATTGTTAATGTTAAATTCCACAAAAAAAATTCCAGATGTTTCATCTACAAAAAATGCTATCATAAATATGTGAGAAAGTGTTACTAATCATTTTTTTCTTCTGCAAAATTAAAAGTTCTTAACCAATTTATCCAGTTATGTTAGACACCAGGATGCACGGGCTATTGATATGCATGCCAAATGTAAACTACATGCATGCAAGAGCAGAGAAGTTACAAACATTTACATTCTTGATAGTTTTCTATTTTTTTTAACTATCTCTTTTTCTTATTATGCTGGCTTCTTTCTGGAGGGATCCCCCAGCCCCGTCCCCCAGTGTGCACCATCCAGCACTGACCTTGCCCCAGCAGGGTTCCCCAACCCTCACTGGAGACTGGATTCAAGGGGCCAGTGCCATGGCTGGCCAGGAGCAGAGCCTGCTAGGCACCCTCCACCATTCTGCCGTAGCAATTTTTTTTCTGGTGTTTCTCCCTTGGAGTCAAGGTATGCAATGATGCCTGAGGAGTGGCACATGCACATGTCTGCATGTGCTCCCTCCAAGCATCTGCCCCAACTCCTCCCCTATCTACAGCATGGCAGCCATGTCCTCCAGCCTCTGCTAGGGAGCAGACAGGCACCAATAACTGGGAACCCCTCTCCCCGGAGAAGGAGAGCAGTCCAATGGATGCTCAATCCTTCTCCACTCCTGCTGACCCATGGGGGTCCGTGCTCATTCCCGAACATGGGTCACTGGCATTGGGCAAGGTAAGGTGTCCAGTGCCTCATCCCTCAGTGCCACTGGGCCAGCTTGCATTTTTGATAGTTTTTAGAAAGTTTTGCAAATATTTACATAGTAAGGATCTGAACCAAAAATCTCTTATCTAATTCACTCCATGTTTAGATCATTCTATAAGCAATACAGAATGGTTATTCATACTAATTTACACATGTCTAGCCCCAAAGGTGCTTAAGTTATATGTAGATGAAATTTGTTCATGAAATTTCCAGAAAAAAATAAAATGACAGATTCTGAGCACATATAATTTTGAGATGATGCATCATATTGTCATGAAATATGGCACATTGTTAGAACTCCTATCATCAAGAAATCATGCCAAATTTAATATCCATGATCCAATAGACGGTTAAGGTACATGCAGATTAATAATGTTCACGAAATTTGCACACACAATAAAATGGCAACATTCAAGCCCCTATAATTTTGAAACTGTCCCACCAAATTACATGATATTTGGTACATTTATAGCTATTTTCCCAGAGCACATATTGCAAATGTCAGACCTCTAGATTCAACAGTTATTGAGTTATAACTACATTACTACGTTTTTAAAATTCTGTGAAATTTCTGCAGAATTCTGCAGAATTTTGCAAAATTTCACTGAAATTCTGCAGATTTAGAATTTTCCAATTCCGCACATCTCTACTCTCAAATCATTACTAAAGTCCTTAAACTTTAGACCCAAATCATTCATTAGTTCAATGTCCTCTGATATCTTATACAAAAACAACAGATCCCCTCTTAATCTTCTCTGACTTAAAGACCATAACCCCAGGTCCACAAGCCTTTCATCATAAGATTTTGTCCTCCACCTTGGGATTAATTTAGTGAAGCTGCACTGTGTTCTTTCCAACAAATCAATATCCTTCCCAAGGTAAGGATTCCAAAACTGCAAACAGTAATCAAGGTGCGGCCTCATATACGATTTGTACAAAGACATTATGACTGATTCAGACTTGCTAAAAAAGTCTGTTCTGACACACTTAATTAAATGATTAGTTCTATTAGCCAACCTGAAGCTTGACTGTATGTACGCAATAATCTTGCAGAAAATTATTTTCCCCGAAGTGCATACTGACATATTTTTCAGAGTTAAACTGCATCTGATTTTTATCTGCCCAGTTGACAATATTTTCCAGATCCACAATTATACTACCCTACAAGAGTTGCAGTTGGCCAATCCATGTAGTTTAGTGTCATCAGCAAACTTTATCAGCTTATCACTACTTGCTATTTGAAGATTCTGAATGTAAATGTTAAGCAAAAGTGGGCACAATACAGAACCCTGTCGCACCCCACTAGTCACACTGCCATCCATGGATAATGATCCATTGATTCTATTTGCTTCCCATCAGTGAGCCAATTCTGAATCCATCTAATAAGCAATATATCAATCCTTAATGCAGATATTCTGTATATCAGGCCACCATGAGGTACTGAATCGAACACCTTTCTGAAGTCCAAAAAGATTACATCCACCTCCATATTTCTTTCAATATTCTGACTAACAAATACATAAAAACTGACTAAGTTCTTTGTACAAGATCTATTTCTTGCAAACTTATATTGTACATAATCTAATAACCTTTTACCAACTAAAAATGTGTTTAATGCATCCCTTATGATGCTTTCAATTATTTTTCCAATGATAGATGTCAGATATATCAGTCTATAATTTCCCAGAAGGGATTTGTTCCCTTTCTTATAAATGGGTACCACTACTGCTTTATGCCAATCAAATGGAACTAAACCTTCATCTAGTGATTTATTACCAATAACAGTTATAATAGGTGCTAAATCCCTGGCTAACTCGTTCAACAACCTCAGATGCAATATATCCGGATTCGCTGATTTATTACAATCCAGTGCCAACAGGTTCTCATAAACAGTTTCTCAGATGATAATATCCTGGAGGTTGTTGACAACCAAGTCCCGCTATGTAAAAACATCTGCTACATCAATGGGACTATAAACTGAGCAAAAATATTCATTAAACACTCTAGCCATATCCTCAGGGCTACTATAAAGCACGCCATCAAATATAAGTGGACCAATTAGCAAACCAAAGCAAAGCAAACTTTATTTACAAAATAGTACCATTTTCACAGGAACCATGGTGCTAGCATACAAAATCATAAAGTATAACTAAAACAATAAATAACTAAAAATAACAGTAACACTTATTCATAATTCAGGAAAGCAAGCTGAAAGAGATGTGCTTTTAAAGCAGATTTAAAGTTCTCCACCATCAGGCACTCTGTTATGCAACGAGGTAGGGAGGGCTGGTGGGATACTGGAATATATAGGGAAAGGCATCACCAGCAGAAAACAGGAAGTTGTTATCCCTCTGTACAGACAGTTGGTGAGACCCCATCTGGAGTACTGCGTCCAGTTCTGGAGACCCCATCTACGTAAGGACATAGACAGGATAGAGGCAGTCCAGAGGAGGCAACTAAAATGGTGCACAGTCTGCAAGAGAAGCTATACAAGAGGAGACTAAAGGAGTTTAATATGTATACCCCTGAGGAAAGAAGGGAGAGGGGGACATGATAGAAACTTTTAAGTACCTCAGTGTAATCAACAAAGTCCAAGAGGGTAGCATCTTTCAGAAAAAGAGATGTGCAAGAAATAGGGGACACAATCTAAAGATAGAAGGGGGCAGTTCACAGGCACTGTGAGGAAATATTTTTTCACAGAGACGGTGGTGGACGCATAGAGCAGCCTTCCTGAGGAGGTTGTGGGGTCTAAAACTGTGGGAGAATTCAAGAATGCATGGGACAGATATAAGGCAATTTTTGTGGGGGGGGGTAGGAAGAAATAGGCTGTTGGTTAACTAGGATCTGCAGCTTATCCTGTAGGTAGGGAAATGGGCAGACTAGGTAGACCAAGTGGTCCTTATCTGCTGTCAAAAGTCTATGTTTCCATGAGGTAGAGAATTCCACAGGGTGGGAGCTATAAATTCAAAAGCCCAGGCCCCAGAAGTTTTGAAATGAACCCTAGGAATCTCCAGCAATCCTTCATCGGTGAAGCGGAGGGGGTGGGGGGGCAGTAGGGGTGAAGAAGCTCTTGCAGATAACACAGTCCCTGTCCATGCAGGGCCTTATAGGTTAGCAAGCCAACTCTGAAGGTGATCTGCCACTGAATAGGCAGCCAGTGCAGACCACGCAGAACAGACATGACATGGCAGGTCCGAGGTAGTCCTGTCAGTAGCCTAGCTGCCACATTCTCCACTAGCTGCAAGTGGCAGAGATCAACCCCCGATAGCTCTAGGTATAGGGAATTACAGTAGTCAAGTGGGAGATCACTAAAGCATGGACCAATGTTGGAAGGTCATTGGGCAGAACAAGTATTTAATCCGGGTGATATTCCTTAGATGGTAAAAAGCCATCTTGACAACTGACTATACCTGAGACTTAAGTGTCAGGCCTTCCTCAAGAATAACACTCAGATCTCATACCCATTTAGAGGTCATCAGCTGGAAGCCACCAAGTCAAAGTCCAGAAGGTCAGCTAGCTGATGACACCTCTACCCAGCGACCTGGGTCCACCACCAAAACCTTGTTTTTATCCGGGTTCAATATCAGCCAGTAAGCACTCATCCAGTCCTGTATCACAGAAAGGCAGTTGTTAAAACTCGAGATAGCTCCCACCTGTTTGGGCACAAAGGATGGGTAGAGCTGAGTGTCATCTGCATAGCAATGAAAGCTCAGCCCATACCACCTTACAATGTCCCCCCAATAGTAGCATGTACTCCGCAAACAACATGTGTAATAGTACCGAGCCCTGCGGTACCTCACACGACAGGGAGAATTTGTCTGAGAAATAAATCCCCAAAACAACTCTCTGAAACCTACAGGTGAGGTAAGATTGAAATCATCTGAGGACCATACCAGACAGTCCACAGATCAGCTGCAGGCACTCCAGCAACACACCATGATCCATAGTCAAATGCCACAGAGAAACCGAGAAAAAACAAGATGGAATGGCTCCTACGATCTCTCGCTATCAAGAGATCATTGAGGACCCAAACAAGGGCCTTCTTGGTACTATGCCTTTTCCAGAATCCAGACTGGAGAGGATCGTAAGTATCATTAGTGGTGGGTGAAGTGGCCTCAATTTGCTCCGCAGAGTGATTCATGGAGTCAAGATGAATTTGCCGAGTGCTCTGCAACACGAAGCAGAGTACTTTGCATTATAATGGGTAACGCGAAGTCCATTGCAAACAATGACTTTGCGTTCCTCCGCCTTCTCAGACCACTACTCCACCAAATCTTAAGGCACAGTGCATTAGGAACAATGCACTTAGCCTTGTTTTTAAGCTCTGAAGGCAAATTTTGCAGTGATTCATGGGATTTCAGGTCACATGTGCTATATATTAATATGCACAGCCTCAGTTCAGGGTAGTGTGTGTAGAAAACTGTAGGAGACAGTGTGCTCTGACAGCTGTCGGTGATTCAAACCTTTTAAAAGCTGTTAAAAAAGCCTTTTTGAAATTTTTTTTGCTCAAACTTAGTTCATTGATTGTAGGAAACCCTCCTGTGCTTATATCATCGAGCATTTTTGTTTGTGTGGGGATTTTGAATGCTAATGTACAACATTGAATCTGTGTAGTAAAAGACAGTGAATGTGTGCTTTGGGGAGGGGCGTATATGTGATGTGGGTAGATTTAAGTTGGAGAAATAGGAAGTTCTTTGTTTTTTGATTATACTTTTGTTATATAACTGACTGTGTTAATGTGCACACAGTAATATTGTTTGTAATTGTTGAAATTTTCTTGCTGATTGTGGGTTGTAGGGATCAGGTGCAGCAGTTCATAATTTCAGGTTGTTTACAATATGTGGCATATTATTACTGAACTTTTAAATTTGCTATGCATTACTCATTGTGGACAAATTGTGTGTGTGTGTGTGTGTGTGTGTGTGTGTGTGTGTGGTGCTGCATGACATCAAATAATACACCTTGTATTGTGCCACAGTGTAATTTCAGGCGTAGCAGTGTGAACCCCGCTATCCAGTGCACCTGCGTGATTTTGTACTGCCATTGTGGTATCTTTTCTTTGTTTTGCTGCTTGGACTGCACTGCCATAAAAATCTGCAGTCAGTGCCCCCCCCCCACCAGCAAAAGGAATTGTTTTCCAGATTGGATTGTTTGTGACCTCAGCACGACTGGTTAGTTAAGGTGTTGTTTTCACTTGTGAATTTGCATCTGTATCTGTTGCTGAAGCCACAGTTATTTTTTTTTGGGGCTTCACATCCAGCGTCCCCCAACGCCACGCAGAGTAAATGTTCCAAAATCTAAATTTGTTTAGAATATTGTTGTTGATCCCCCAAAATGCCTGCAAAGAGACATGCAAGCAAAGCTGGTTCTCGCCATGGCACTGCTGCCAGTGGTAAGATTGTTGGTGTGGTAGTACGCAGATGCAGAAGTGCATTGCTGATGTGAGGAAAGGTATTTCTTCTGCAATGTTTTTTACCACCTAATCAGTAGCTTCACTCATAGTTGGAGGAGATGATGTTGTCCCAGCTGGTGGTGTTAGTGCAGTTGCTGGTGGTGGTAGTATGAGTATTGCTGCCTCAAGTTCTACTTCTGACCAGTGTACTGTGTCGAAAAATATAGTGGAGTGTGAAGCAGTGCAAGTGAGTGCCAGTGTAGATGCCGTCATACTTTCCAGTAACATCCCAGTAACTGAACCTGACTATTCTGATAATCACGTCAATGATAGCATACAATGTGACATTTCTTCCACAACAGTTCAGGTCATGCATTTTCCATGTAGTGATTCACAGTGTGGTGTAAAAATATCCAGTGATGGTGGTGTTGATGATGATGAATGTGATGATGGTGATGTTGCTGTGGCTGCAACATGCAGTCCACATGCTAGCATCCAAGCAGAAGATGTGGATGTGGGTGATGTTGATGATTATGATAATGATGCAATTGATCCCAGTTGGGAACTGGAGGAAAAAGAAATTCAAGGTGGCTGTGACTGTGTCTGTTTGCATTAATCCCTCCTCCCATATAAACGTGTAATTTACCAGTATCAGTTGATGGTGATGATGATGATGACCCAATAATAAGGATAGGTAGTCGTGGTGGCCAGTTACAGTCCAAGTGTGCACTGCCCAAAAAGATCACGTAGCACACACCCCACTTCAGTGCTTAAAAGAACGGAGTTCAATAAGCAGCATCATGGACATGTTAAAAGTAGAGCATCACAATCCCTTGTTTGGGATTTCTTTGTGCAAGATGCAAATGATGAGTCAATTGCAATCTCCCAGGTTTGCCTTGTGCATGTGAGTCGAGGTAAAGAGGGGGGAGCCATCTGGGCACAGGAGCACAACATATGCATCTTAAGAACAGTCACATGGCACTGTGAACCCAGCACAAGATGGCAGCTAATACCACAGTTGGGCGTTCACTCTCGTAATCAACCGTAATGAGCATGTTATCCCCTTCCATGAGTGTTAATTCCAGTAGGAAATTAAACGTGTACAGTAGTGAAGAAATAGGAGCAGAGGATTACTACAGGCATGATGAGGTGGAGGAGCAGAATGATTTTGAAATGTTGTTTAGTGCTGGTGAGAGTAGGAGTTTTGGTGGTGATGGTGGTAGTGAATGTAGTATGTCTAGTGCAAGTGGTACATCAACCCTGGTTGGCAAATCTCTCAAAATAACTGCATTTCTGGGTTTGTCATCATCAATTGTGCAACCGTCTTCATCAAACTTCCACACTCCACCTCCTGCCATTCGCAGAGCAGAACCATTTGTCATCACACCCAGTGTAAAACATTTAAGTCAGACCATGTTACAGAGTGTTTTTGTGCATAAGCTGAAGTACCCACCCAATCATACAGTGTCACGTGAACTTAATGCTGCTGTAGCTGAAATACTGGCAATTGATCTTTTGCCCTTCTCCTTTGTGGAGACATCTGGGTTCCAGCGGTTTGCTGCATGTGCCTGTCCAAAATGGAAAGTCCCATCCAGGACACACTTTTCGACCCGTGCTGCCCTCGAGTTGTTCCATATTGTGTCCGACTCAGTAAAACATGCCCTTCAACATTCCTCCTCTCCATTCATCCATTTAAATATGGATATGTGGACAAGTGGCAAAACAGTGGGGAGTTCATATTTGTGTATAACTGCACACTGGGGGCAGGTGCTGGGGGTTGTTTGTGATGTTTGTAATGTGAATAACCAGTGCAGTAAACTGGAGTGTCGTGGTAGCAATCTTCCAGGAATTTGACAGCATGTAACGATTACTATGCACAATGTGACCTGTTCACACACTGGTGAAAACATGTTGGACATGGTACTGGCTGAAATTGACAAGTGGCTGAACCATCTGTCCCTGAGAGCTGGGTTTATAGCAGGTGGCAATGGGTCAAATGTGGTGAAATGCATCATGAATGGTGGCTTTTTTCATGTTCCATGCATAGCCCATTGTTTAAATCTTGTAGTTCAGGAGTTTCTGCAGCACCCTGATGTAAAGGAAATGCTGACAATTGCACGCCATATCTGCTCTCACTTTTCAGGATCTGCAAAGGCCCGTGACCAACTTCGGTAGTTGCAGATGCGAAACAGCATCCCTCAGAACTGCTTGAAGCTGGAAGTTGTCACCCTGTGGAACTCCACTTTATACATGGCAGAGAGGTTGTATGAACAATACAAAGCCATCTCAGAATATCTTGTGATGTACAATAGCCATGACAGTTCCGGGGCCTCAATGTCTATGATGACTGAACAGTGGTGCCTCATGGACTCTGTAATACAATTTTTCTGCTTTTTGAACATGCCACACAGGTAGCGAGTGGTAAGTTTGCCTCCATTAGCCAATCAATTCCACTGCTGCAGGTGCTGAGGAAGACATTGGTGAATGTACAGCATGGCCTTGATGTTGTTGGAGACCGTGCTAGCAGTAAGTTGCTGAAACACATGCTGACAGTATTCGACCAGAATCATCACATTTTGAGCATTCAGCGTAGTGACAACTTTGCTATAGCAACAATGTTGGACCCACGATACAAACGTGTAATTGCCTCAGTACTGCAGGGAGGGCCTGAACAGGTAAAAAATGTCAGTGGGCAACTGGTATGCTTGGTTCATGGGGCACAGAAGTCAAGCACCAAGGTCAGCAAACCTCAGCAGCATAATCTGGTTGAAGGTGCACCTGGAGGAGCATCAAGCATATCCTGAAAGGGAAATGCAGTTCCAGGTGGTCAGTCATCCAAAGCAATTGGTGTCAACCCACTTTGGGAGGATTTGTCCCAAGTGGTAATCTGTGAAATAAATGATTCCAGAGAACAGGATTATGTATCAACCACTGGACTTATTGCAGCATAGAGAATGGTTGAGTCATATTTGTCTGAAAACAGGCATCTGTCAATAACTGATGATCCTCTTTTGTACTGGAGCGGAAAGGTCAGTAAATGACCAGAGCTGACTGCAGTGGCACTGAAGTACCTCACATGCCCACCCTCCAGTGAAAGAGTCAAGAGGGTATTCAGCTCAGCAGGTGCAATAGTCAGGGATTATTGGAAAAACCTTTTTCCTGCAAATGTTAGTTTGCTAACATTCATAAAAATGAGTGAGGCACATACCGGTAAAGACCGCAACCTCGGTATTCATACCCTGGCCTAGTCATGGTGGTTTTGGTGATGTAGAAATGGACCATCCTGGTGGCACTGGTAGTGGCAGCATGAAACAGCCCGCCACTGACATAGATGATGACACAATGGAGAAAGAATTTCCCAGTGGTCAGACTTCAGACATAGATGACTGTGAGGGCAGCTTTCTTTATGAGGATGATGATGTGGTTAATGTTGGCAGGTTTTAACTGAAGTTTTTAAAAGGTGGTGTGCCCCCCCCGGAGTCAGACCACCACCAGGACCAATGTTAGCCACTGCCACCACAGAGAATGAGTTTGTCTGCCCCCCTGGACCACCACCACCACCGGGACTGATGTTAGCCACTACCACTACAGAGAATGAGTTTGTCTGCCACCCCAGACCACCAGCACCACCGGGACTGATGTTAGCCACTGCCACCAGAGAGAGAATGAGTTTGTCTGCCCCCACTGGCCACCATCACCATCGCTGTTATCCACTGCCACCACCCGCCACCAGATGCGGGAAGATTCCACAAGGAATGTCATCATGTGCTGCAGCTATCATCATCAGCACCCACCACCAGTGTCAATCAGTCAATGTTTCCTCATTACATTGACCATGCTAAGGCAGAGGGGGTTGAACAGGAGACCACATCCATCAGCGACAGGCACAAGGCTTCTTAATATTAAAACTATACAGTGAGTATATGTACTAATTTTTTTATGTTGTTTAACTTTCTTTAGCTGTATGTTTTGTTTTCTGTTGCTTTTCTGAGCTGCAATGGTCAAACAATATGGTAAACTTATTTTTTTTTTAAAGGTTAACAAAAAAACTCTCCTTCGCTGAAAGTTGGTACCGTGCACAGGAACCTATGGAATATCCATTTCAAATCCATACTGGTAAGTATCAAGATTTTATTTCATCTGTTCAATTTTTTTTAAGAGTGCAGCAAATGCGACTGAGTAGGATTCATAAACTAGGTGACGTGTACGTCGCCAAAACTATTTCTGCAAGATATCATGCACTGTATTTCTAACTTGCAGCTGTGCAGCCATCACGGTGTTCAAAAACTTGCACACAGGTTGTGTTACTTGACAAGATGTGGTTTTGAAATGTAATTTCACTTGAGATTGAGAACCAGGGACACTGGCACAGTGTATCGGTTGCACAGCCTGGTACTAAATTAACTTGTGATTGATCTACTGATTGCATTGTGACAGCTTACTATCTGTGTTAATAATCCAGATACTGATGGAACAGCCACTCCTTAAACATAATGTGTTACTGCTGCAATCAAGTTGTAAGAAGTCCTTCATTTCTTTTTTTGAGGAAGCTTCCAGATGCTTTGTTGTGTCATAGTTGCCTTATTCATATTCTGTGGGTCAGATCAGGAATTTGATCATCAAACCCGTAGACCCACACTTCCATGCTGCAACCCGCAAAACATGGCACCTGCCAAGTGAGTCCTCCAAGTCTGTGGAGAGGGTCCTAAAGTTGAGCGCATGCTCGTGTTGCTCATTCCCATCCTCACTCAGTGTGCAGTCTCCCTGTCTGTGTAGTAGGGCAGTCGGTCCTTTTAGTAGGGACTTCAGTGAGCACCATATTTCAAGGCAGTTAAATGTAACTAAAATTATTTATAACCACTGCGTTCTTGGAAAAAAATTATAACAACCAGGACTACAGTCATGCCCTCGAATGACAATACAGCTGGCAAGACAACTGTGTGAACGTCATATAAGCAGAGAAAGTCCAGTATTCGGTAAGTGGATCCGGGGGCCAGTGCCAGTCAAGAAATAAGTTCAGGGGAAAATTTCAGGCTTCAATGTTGCTCACAGCTTGCCTGTAGTGTGTGTGTGTGTGTGTGTGTGTGTGTGTGGTAGGGGGGTCTTCTATATACATAATGGTGAGAACTAACTTTAGGGGAACATTTCAGGATTCAATGGTGCTCATAGCTTACCTGTGGGGAGAAAGGGGGCAGTCTTCTATATACATAAGCTGCAATGATCACAGATCTTAGGGAGGTACTTTATCATCAACCTTGGATGCATTATTTGGTGAACAGAATAGACAGCTGCTGCTGATTCTTGGGCCTTAGAAAAGGACAAAAGGAGGGTATACCACGACGACCACTCCCCAACTCAACTGCACACAGTCTGGACCAGCATTCCAACTGCTGAAACTTGGGACCTACGATGTTGAAATGGGTAAACATCATCACTTAACCTATGTATTATTCGTAGTATTCATATTCATAGTAATAGCTAAGTGGTAAGTTACAATATAGGCAAGCTCCCACTGTGCTGGCAGCACTTGAAACTTTGAACTTGTTGGCCATTTCTGTTCTTCTCACTAGACAACTAGGTATTTGTAAAATATTAGGGGATTGGAGCAGTTAGGGGACAGGGCAGATTGTTTAAGAAACTGGCACTCAGAGAGTGTTACCTCTGATGTGGTGTACTGTTTACATGTACTGTGTTAGTTTCTGCTTGTCATTATTTTAAAATTAACAAAATCATCACATAACGTATCTATTACTATGAATAATACATAGGTTAAGTGATGATGTTTACCCATTTCAACACATTTGACAGTAATCAGAGACAACAGGACAATGTCCTGCTGCTTGAAGGGCTGGCAGCACTGTGCCTTATCAGGCAGTCTCTCTTCATTGACATCATCACAGCAGTCATTTTAGAGAAACAGAAATAGGGAGTTTTGAACTGGCAGAGGCTGTTGTTTACATTTTTAGATGCTACAATACTGCATTTATCTTAATTAAATAAAAGCAATTTCAGCATTCATGTAGACAACAGCTTTTCCTTAAACAGGTTTCAAGGTCAGACCTTGGGAAATTGATAAGGTAAATTTATGGGATTAGGTATACTTTAATTATCTCATAACTAATAAGTCACTATCATCTGCAAAGCTGACAATTTGGTTAAGAAGCATATCAGTAGTTTGAAGGGTACCATCGGGGTGGGGCATATAAAAAACTCAACTTCAATTTCTTCCCATATAGCCCAGTTATATTCAGCCAAATGGACTCAACGCAATCAACATACTCCTCATTAATAGCCAACTGTTGATGCTTAATACTATCTCTAATGTAAATAGCTACTCCACAACCTTTCCATCCTAGCCTTTCCCTATTAGATACTCGATAACCATAGATAGGTCTGTTCCAAGCATTATCTGTATCCCACCAAGTTTCAGTTATACCTATTATATCAGGGTTATTGTTCTTTATAGTACATTCCAATTCAGATACATTGTCCTTTTCAAACGTCTGACATTAAGGAATAATACTTTTGCTTTCCTATATACCATGGGCCTGGTGGTGTGAGTACTAACTGGGGACTGCTGTACCACTAATTCCTTCACCTTTGAATTTTTCAGTTTAAAGACACAGAGATTACCCTTTCCAAACATAAGCCCAACAGTCTACTCCCTGTATAACTGAGATGATAACCATCTTTACAATTCAGATATGGCTTATTCCAGAAAGCATCCTAATGCCTAATAAACTGAAATGTCCTTTCCCTAGTCCAGGTCCTAAGCCAGTAGTTGATGTTACACATTTTCTGTTGTTTCTGATATGAGGCCCTGGGTACAGGCAATAATTCTCAAAAGATAACTTTGCATCTTTTATTTTCCTATTTGCCAGCCAATTTAGCGAAATCCTTAATTTCTGTCTCAGTTTTCTTTCCAATCTCATTGATACCCACATGTATCAGTATGAATGGTCAATCACCTGTTCCATTAGGAATATTATCCACCATAGCAAACTAAGTTACAGATGCCTGTCCCTGAGAAGCTACTAACCATTTTATTTTTCTTGTCAGAGTTACAAATGTACCTATCCATGAATTTAATAACTGAGTTTCCAAAAACAATAGTTTGCCTAGGATGTGACACCATAGGACTTGCTGATTATTTACTAGTATTTATCGAGTTATCCCCCCTTTGCACAGACTCATCATAGTCCTTGTCAACATCATTTGCTAAGGTTGAGTATTTATTATTTAATGGAACTTCAGCTCCCATAGCCCTTCTTCCCTTTTGATCCTCCTAGCAGAAGCAATCAAACACCAGTCATAATTCTGTGTTACTGGGTCCTCCCTGGGCCTCTTCAGATTGGTAACAGATGAATCATTATCTGGGTTATGGTAACAGATGACTCATTATCTGGGTTACGTATTTCCCCCAAGGACTGACAGTGAAAGATAGCTGGACATGTGCTAAGTTCTGTAAGTGTTTCATTAATTCTCTTGAGGTTTAGTTCTTGTTCAAGTAACATCAGCTTATAATTAAGTCTTTTAATCTCCACACATTGTCTGCACATAAACAGTAAGAAGTATATCATTTGATCAAGGCAGTATGGTTTACAACTTGTGCACATAATAGCAATAGCCCCACTGGGCAGTGTAATGTATCCCCTCATTAGCCATACTCAAGACTTCCATATTAAAAACACCCTATGAAGTTTGTGTAAAATCCCAATGGAAAATAGCCTGAAAGAAGCATGTACCAGTATCACAGGTATAGAAATAACACACCTCAGTGGGAGTTAATTACTGTCTACAATTGGCCAACCTGGATAGAGGAAACTAAAAGTTGGTTGAGGTAAGGGCAGTCTTCTAGTCTTCTATGGCTGACATGGCAGACACAGATGTTTGCCTCTGCTGTGTCACTTCAGCTGTGCTTGCCGATGCTTGCACAAGGAAGGAGATTAATAGTGGGAGAACTGGAAGCAGTGCTCCGCTCACTTCCGGTTTGTCCACTGCCCAAAAGTCCCTTTTTCAAGGTTTAACTATGTTATGGTATGATTACAAATCACTCCCATGGTAAAGCTGGACTGTATTTTAAACAAATACTCCTCAAATACTGCACAGGTTACCCCTAGTCCTATTGTTATCACTTGGCAAGGTACTTTCTGGTCAACCAATTACCAGGCTCCCTTGTTAGAGAACCGCACCCCCCCCCCCAATGAAGGGGAAAACCTCCTGAATAGGAGGAAAACACCCTTTTGGAATTAAAAGGACTGCTAACAGCCACAAAACCTTAACAAGCATTTGTCAATGCCAAATGTTTGCTTGCCGGTATTGTCATTGGTAGTGCAGGAGTTAGAGAAATGCATAATAGGAATGACAGCAAAGTACTGAAGTAACACCAACCCCCACCTCCACCCTGCAGTGAGTGACAGGCATTGGGGGTGTGCCTTTGGGTCATTGGCCATAACACTCATGCCATTCCACTTCACCCCACCCTGTAGACACTGACAGGTGTCACAGTGTGCCTTGAGGTCTTCATCAACTACGCTCACCCCATTCCATAAGGAAATAAGCTGAGAGAGGTGTAGTATAGGAGAATGGAGTGAACATTAGGACTGAAGACCCCAAGACACACCTCAATGCCTGTCAGAGGCTGCATGGTGGGGATAAGGTAGGGGTAGAATGGGATGAGCATTATGGACAATGACCCCAAGTCACCCCCCCGATACCTGTCAGTTTGTACAGGCTGGGTGTTACAGTTGAAAACCCTAATGCCCTGGGCATTTGTTAGTATTTTTGCTCCAAATTTTCAGCATAGGCATTTTGGGATCCTACCTCATGAACAGTGGCAGTATCATTTCATTACTCAATTCCAAAAGGTGATTTCACACAGCGAGTATGCCATTTGATGCCACAGGTGCGAAAACACATTTCGACCAGGATGTGAAAAATGACAGCTTTACTGTTCATGAGGAGGTGTGAAGAAATGGCAATGTTGAAAATCTTGAGTGAAAATATGAAGAAGTGGCGAAATTATGAGTGTGCATAGAAACTGTGCAATGCAAGTTCATACTGCAGCCATTTCTTTGAATGTTTTCACCAAATTTTTAACACGGCCTTTTTGGGACCTCCTCTCATGAACAGTGGCACTAGGATTTTATTAGTCTGTCCCAAAAGTGATTTTGCACAATGACCATGCCATTCTGTGCCACGGGCCAAAAACACATTTGGGGGGGGGGGGTGGCCTGAACACCGGCAGAATCACTGCTTGAATCCTTAGCTCCATTCTTCATGGGACAAAATCTGCACATAAATGAGGCAATCCAGGATCATCGCACTGTCTCTTCGGTAGTGTAGCCAGGTGTGTTCCTTGGTGACTCAACACTCGACAGACGGGAACGTTGATTTAAAGTGTAGACCCTTGCTATGCCACATACAGCTCAATAGGCCACATAGGCCTCTACTACTGACTTGTCTAATCCTCCAAAGGGGCAGCTGCAGTGCTAGAATGGGGCATCTCGTGGCACTCAGGAACTCTCATCTACTTACCTGAGCTAGCTGCATTGATTTCCCTGAATGACCCTCCACGTACGACGGCAAACGTTGGTACCCTCCAGCAGCTCTCAACTCCTGACCACAACCAGGACTCCCCCACCCAATAGGCTTCAGTGGTGGACTCCCTGCAATACATAACAAAGATGCTGGAGACTCTGTTAACATGAGTGGATGGGATCAGCACGGCATTGTCGGGGAGCGTGTCGGATGTCAGGCAGCTCAAAGACAAAATAATGTGACAGAGCAGAGGGCTGAGGAGCTGTAAAGGTGACAGGAACAGATGTATCAGCGTCTCCAGGCCCATGAGATGTGGCTGGTTCAACTATGGGAATGAGCAGAGGATCAGGAGAATCGGGGGCACCGCAACAACATTCAGATCCTAGGCATCTCTGAGGGGGTTGAAGGCCCTAATATGGAGTGCTTCTTGAATGATAATATTCCCAAAATGCTGGGGGATAGGTGGAGGGGCCCAGTTGATGTGGAGAGGGCTCATAGGCTTCAAGGCAGGACTGACCCACAGGGGATCTCACCTAGACCCATAATTTCCTACCTACTGTGGTACTCCACTAAGGAAAAAGTTCTGAGGGCTGTGAGACATTTGGGGGATGTTCTTAGGCATGGATCCTGAATCTCCTTTTACCGGTATTATTTTCAGGATGTTGCAGCCAGGGTGAAGTCTTTTGTCCCTGTCAAAAAGTTTTTGCAAGTTCATGGTTTCAAATACTACTTCAGGGGTCTTACCTCGCTGTATGTGGTCAAGCATGACAAGGATATCTTCACTCAGCATCCCCAGGACATTGATCGATCTGCAATGCAATGTCCTGCTCTGCTCCAGTGCACAACATCTCCCAGATGCCTCTGGGCACTAGAGGGGTGAGACCAACTTAGGAGGAACAAAAATTCTGGGCTGCAATCCCTTAGGGGTCATTCAGGGGAGCAGACTGGTCTGGCTCAATCTGAGTCCCTGAGGCATAACCTGAGAAAACAACTAGAGAACAAGGCCTCCTCTTTCACAGAACCCACACCCAGTGCACCAACTCCCAGTGACTATGGCTCTGAGTTAGGTGCTTAGAAGGGGAGGCACTCTCGCATCCATTCTAAAAGCTGCCAGCATTCTTCTTCCTTTCAAGACCTCACCTCCCTCCTGCAAAATGTCCTTGGGAGGACCCACTTCTTAATGATAGGGCTTCCAGCCCTCCCTCCTCTGATCCAATCTCTATGGACATTGCTGTGCCCTTGGACTGGGCTGAGGACCCCTCGGACACTGCGGAGGCTAAGGAAGACATCTACCCCCCGATCAAACCAGGACTGAAGTCCTTCACCACTATTGTGCTCAAGGCCTGCCAACTGCCATAAACGTTTCCACCACAGGGGCTACAGTCGTGAGTCAGAGTGCACTGGGCTGACAAAGGTGCCTTTTGCTGTAGCTATTTCCTTCTCTTAAAAAACTGGGTTTTCTCTGTACCTGTTTGTGCTGCCTTCCTGGTTTTCTTAGTGTATGAAAATAAAACTTATAAAACTCCAGGAGTTGACCTTGGTCCCCCCTGGGCATGGGGGGTAGGGGTGACCTTGACCCCCAATGTTGCTCTTTGGTAACCTGAGCTAAGGACTAGGAGTGGGAGGAAAGGGTTCGCCAACCTCACTCTTCTCATTTTTCAGCCGGGCACCAGCTCAACCCCTAGAAGCCTGGCTGTGTGTGATACCTAAATAAGTTTTCTCTCTCCTTGGAGTGCCCCCGAGATCCTGATACGGTAGTGGGGTCCTAGCTTGATGCTGGGACATTTTAGGATCTCTGCATACTCCTGGATGTGGTTGGTCAATCTGTGCCCCCCACCTCTTTGTGAAGGGTGTATAGCCCATTGCTTTTCCTGGCAGACATCCAGACCATGGGTCTCTCTGTCTATGGTTGGGTATTCAGCCCAATCAGTTACATATTCCATCTGGATGATAGTTGGGGGTCCCCCCCACTCTTTCCCCTCCCCTCTCTTCTTTCCATCCTCTCCCCATCATATCTTACCCCCTCTTCCCCAGATCGACACTTAAGGGAACTAAGTCCAGGTTAGGATGGATACCTCTGGACCACTACCTTCCACACCCTGCTTGGGTGGGTGAGCCATCGTAGCTTGGGACCCTCAGCTTTGCTGAGGCCACCTTTACTAGTCTATCTCCCCATTATTAGTGTATTCACAAATTTCCTGTCAAAGTTGAGATATTTTGAGAATCTAGTCTTACCTGGGTTACAGGTTAGGTCTTCAGTTGCTGGTTCTGATTTGTAACTTGTTCTTGTTTGAATTTCAACTCACATTTATACAATTTTTTCTCTACAGGAATACTACTAGAGAACTTCCTCTGGCTGGTGGAACAACTACTTGGGGTTTCTTTCCTATCCTTCCTGACTCTTACTTTGCTACTTTTCCTATCTTGTTAAACACTAGGGAGGTGAGTAGTAGGTACACTCCTTTACTTCTGTACCACGATGCCGGATGCTACCCAAACAGGCTTGATGTGCATCTCCTAATATGTGAAGGGGTTGAACCACCCCACTAAATGTATAAAAATGCTGCAACACCTCCGCTCTCTATGAGCTGATGTGGCCCTCATCCAGGAAATGCACCTCACCGCAAGGACAGTGCACTGGCTCAGGAAGGTCTGGGTGGGTCAAGTCTTAGCGAGCTCTGCCCCTACTAAATCTAAGAGTGTGGCTATTCTAATACACAGAGCATGTGCATGGACTGTGGAAGCAGTTAAGGCAGACACGCAGGGCCAGTGGGTTGTGGCCCACTTTGGTTTTCTGGAAGTAAGGTACTCATAATCAACAGGTACAGCCCCAACATGGACTCCACTGATTACTTTGCTTCTATCAGCTAATCCATGATCATCTTAGCAGATGGCCAGTCTCAGCTGCCAGTCTTGATTGTGGGAGATTTTAATTTGGTCCTTGACACCTTCCTGGATAAATCTTGCCCCACCCCCAGGTCTCACCCCAAAACAAGGGTAGTACTTCAGGAGCTCATGGAGGAATGCGGCCTTATTGATGTATGAAGGAGGGATAATCCCACCGGTAGAGACTACACTTCTTAGTTCCCAGTTCACAACACTCACAGCCAAATTAACTTTTGACTTGCCAACCACGAGGCTGCGCATAGCGGGGGTTTGACTCATGGATAGGCAACATTATTATCTCAGATCATGTTGCGGTTCTCTGCTCCTATATCCCACCTGGGCAGAATTCCAAAAGCACTAGATGGAGGTGCAACCCCCATTGCTCAAAGACAAGGGTTTCTAGAAGGCTATGATAGAGGAGGCCAAGTTCTATTTCTCAACCAACTCAGGAGGGGGGCTCAGTGCCGGTAAGGTCTGGGAGGCCTTCAAAGCAGTCATCCAGGGGCATATTATCTCATATACCATGGCAAAAAACAAAGCCTGGCAGGCTGAACTCTTCCAGTTGCAGCCAGAACTCACTGCACTGGAGACCCACTTTAAGGAGTCCCCACCCACTTCGGTAGACCAGTCTCTCCTCACAGCTATTGTAGGGGTTAAGTATCACATTAACACGATCCTACAGCATAAGGCTGAATAGAATCTCCTTAGATCCAAATACAGGTACTGGGAAGGGGGTGACAAGGGTGGGAGGTTGCACTTCTACCAACTGTCAAGCAGCAGACAGCATCTCACATCCTTGCATTGAGAGACTCTTCTGGGAATGTCATCTTTGACGCCAAAGGGATTAACTCCATTATGTGCAGATTCTACCAAACTCTTTATCAATCCAAAGCTGTCCTGAACCCAGAGGATCTAGCCCAGGAACTGGACTCCTTCTGTAGTTTAGCTGACATCCTTCATCTATCAAGTGAGGCAGTAGAAACCCTGGATAAGTCCCTCACCTCTGTGGAGCTGCGAAGTGTCTAATTCTAACTTGCTAAAGGTAAAGCACCAGTCCTGATGGCATGACAGTTGAGCTATATCAGCTCCTGAGTGAGGAAATTACTGCTCCTCTCCTTCAGACCTTTCATGAAGCTCATGCCACAGGCACTCCCCCCCCCACCATGCAGGAGGCCTTGGTTACTCTTCTTCCCAAGAAGTCAGATGATGCATTAGACTTAGCCAACTTCTGCCCTATTTTCTTACTGTCTGTGGATGCCAAGATTGCTGCAAAAATCTTGGCCAACAGAATAATAGCTATATTACCTAAGGTAATCCATCCATCCCAAGTAGGTTTCTCTAAAGGCAAATTGGGAGCAGATAATATTAGGTTGGTGCTTGATCTTAAGGGGCTGGCCCTGCAATCCTGGACACCAATGGCAGCCCTAGTGGTGGATTTTGCCAAGGCATTTGATTCAGAGGAGTGGGCATATCTGATGCTACATTAAAAATGTATGTTTATGAGCCCTATTTAAGAGGCTGGATCTCTACCATTTATAACCTACCATTGACTAGTGTGCTGACCAATAAAGATATTTCTTCTCTTTTCAGTTGCAAAGGAGCACCAGACAGGGCTGCCTACGTTTCCCTCTTCTCTTTCTGGTTGCTCTGGATCCACTGACCAGAAAGTTCCTCTCGTCTAAAGACATCACTGGCATCCCTGCTGCAGGGGCTACTTACTTAGTCAATGCCTACACTGATGACCTCCTGCTCACTCTATCTGACCCTGCTCAGCCCCTGCCAAATGCCCTGGCTGTGCTCTGGGACTTTGCAAGACTATCAGGCCTGTAGGTGAACCAAAGAAAAACTCCTTTGGATCCTTTGAGTGCAGCCTGGTCTGCTGACTGCTTGAGGGGTACTGATATTAAATGGTCTCCACAAGGCTTATCCTACCTGGGGGTTACTATCCCATACCGATGAAAGGAGGTGAAGTCAGAGAACTTCTCACCCTTTTCACCTCCCTCACAGCTGAGACTGACCGGTGGCATAAGCTCAACTTATCATTGAGGGGTAAAGTGGAGGTGGTATGAATGTTTTTCCTCCCCATGGTAGCATTCCTATTGAATACCCTCCCTATCCATCCCTCCCCCCCAAGCTATTCCACTCATTGGAAAAGCTGGTCTTCAGTTACTCTGGGAGGGGAAAGCTCCTAGATGGAGCTGGTCTAAACTCCATGTGCATTGGATTGGGGGGGGTCTGGGCCTTCCATAGTTCCAAGGTTACTGCCTGGCATACCTTGCTGTGCAGGCCAGTAAGTGGTTTGCTTACCCATTCCTAGTCTCTCACTATGGATTGCATTTGAGTCCAACTTAGCTTGGGAGTATTCCCTTACCACCTTGCTAGTGGCCAGTCCTCCCTCCTCTTCTCAAGCCACCCCTGTTATGCTAGAAATGGGGTTAGCCTGGCGTAAACTCATGGTCACCTCATGTACCCCCTGGAAGGCCTGGCATCCTCTAATGCATTATACCCGTCTTTGGAACAACAAGAACATCTCCATATACTGGAAATTGGTATACTGGGCTAGCTGGGTGACCAGTGGTATCAATACAGTCCAGGACTTATGTATCCTGAACTCTCCCAAGCTGTTGTCTTTTGACCAGTTGAAGGCTCAATTTGCACTCCCTACAAGTGATTTTTGGAGTGTGATCCATGAGTATCAGGCCCAGGTGACCTTTTACCCCAAATGGCACTGGCTAGGTAAGCTGCATCAATCAGGGGGGCAACAAGGACTTGCCAGGAGATGTTATGGTACACTTCAGGATGCTCAACCTGATCCTACTGAGCCATGTAGATGGAAATGGGAGGTGGGCATGCAGGCACCCATCTCCATGGACACCTGGGGTCAATGCATTGTGGCTTCTTGCATGACTTATAGAGATGCCAAGAGTCAACTCATCCAATTAAAAATCCTACTTAGATGGTATACAATCCCAGCCGCTCTTCATGCATTGGGCTGGGGCACTCCCAGTGTTGAAGATGCCACCAAGACTTTGCCCATGTGCTCCACATCCTTTGGCAATGTCCAAAGGTTACTCCTTTTTGGACCTCAGTCTCCTCAGACTATGCCAGAGTACTGGGTCAGCCTTTCAGCCTATCCAATCCCATGCTACTGCTGGAAGATTCCTTTTCTCTGGAATACCTCCCCACCCCCCCCACAATGGGGTGGGCTCTGGCAGCCATCCTTGAGGCTAAGCATCTGGTCTTTAGGAACTAGAGACAACTTCAGCCTCCCTCCATATCCTCCTGGCACACTGTCCTAGCATAGCTTGCCACTCTAGAAAGGCTCTCCTACTCTAGCCAGGGGCAACTCCCCAAATATCATAGGAAATGGGATGCATATCTGAATTTGCATCTATGCCAGATCTCCCCACCCCATTAAGAAACCCCCTCCTTAATAGATTCCCTGGTTCTGGGTCTCCATAGTCATGTTTCTTCTCCTTTCTCTCCTTCACTTCCCGGCTACCCTTAGGAGTAAATGGTTGTTCTGTAGCTAGAGGTTTTTGTTTCCCCCCTTCTGGAAGTGGCATGGATGGGCGCAGGTCTCCACAGTCTCTTGAAGCACATGTAGAGGCTAATTTATGTTCTCTTTCTTCACATGGAATGGCAGGATATGTATTTGTCAATTGCTGATTTTTTCCTTATTTGTTCTAGTGACTATGATAGTGCAGATTGATAGGTCTGGTCCTATCATGGTTAAACGACACCTTTTCTCTATAGACTGTCTATTAGAGTGGTATTACTTTGGTCTTTCTGTTACTCCTGTCTCATGCATTAATGTTTCCCAGTGAGAATTTGTACCTTGTACCTTGTAACCATGAAACCAATAAAAATTCTGTTATGATAAAAAAAACATTTCAGGAAGGATGCGAAAAAAGACAGCTGTACTGTTCATAAGGGGGTGTGAAAAAATGGAAATGTTGGAAATTTGGAGTGAAAATATTAAAATTTATTGAAGTTACAAGTGTGCAAAGAAACTACTCAATGGACACTCATAATGCAGTCATTTTTGGAGTTTTTTCACCAAATTTGCAACACAGACTTTTTTGGGCCCCTCCTCATGAAGAGTGGCACTGTCATATTGTTAATTGGTCCTGAAAGGTGATTCCACCCAGTGACCACAAAATCACCTTTCAGGACTGAGAAATGAAATGACAGTGATGTATTTCATGAGGTGGGTTTCCAAGAACGCCATGCTGAAAATTTGAGAAACTCCAACAAAACAAAAACTCCAAAAATTGGCTGAGATATCAACCTAATTTGAAAAACCCCATTCACTGCCATTATAGGGCTTACCATCATTTCTTCAGTTTCTAGTTGGTCTTTGAAGAGTGCATACATGTTCCCGGTCCACAGAAGATCTCTGCTGCTGACCTCCAGAGGTAAGTATGGGTGAGGTGGGGTTCGAGGAGGTGGAGTACAGAGGGAGGGTGTGGGCTGGGGGAGGGGGCTGGCGGGAATGACAAGGGACCATTTTTCATTTTTTTCAGGTTTTAAAAAAATACGTCATGGGACTGTTTTGTTTTTTACAGATGAAATATTACAAAATGGATTTCAGCACACTGGGGTGGCCTCTCAGTGTGCCAGAGAACTGGAGGTCAGCTGAGAACATCAGTGCATGGGGGGTGCTGAGCATCTGACACCAGGAGTGGGCATCTCTTGTGTTGGAAACATCAAATAAGTATTTTATGGCACACTGGGGTGGGCTCCCAGTGTGCCACATTAATAAGGAGAGGGGGGATACATGCTGATATGGGAATTGAGCACCCTGATGATGGTAGGGGACAGAGAACAGAGGGTGCAGGGTAGGCAGCAGCGGTGGGAGAAGTGGGAGGGAGCTAATTTGTTGTCCTGCTGAGTGACTGGTTGGGAGGTAGGGGGACTGCCACTGCAATGACAAAACTGCCCCTGATTGCAGCAGCAGATTTCTTTCAAGTGTGGCTCTTGCTCTGAAACTTCCATCAGTGACTCAGTAGGTGGCACATTGACCTCTAAGGCCAGGAGATCAGAGGGCTGTGGGTTCAGTTCCCACATCTGGAACTTGGGCTAATATCCCAGTGCTGACACTGTAATGCAGCATGGGGGGGTGCTGCACTTCTGAGGTGCCATCTTTTGGATGAGACATTAAACCGAGGTCCCATCTGCCTGGAGTGATGGTAGTTTAGGTGAATGCTAAAAGATCCCATGGCACTTATCAAAAAAGAGTAGGTGAATTTCCCCAGTGTCCTGGCCAAATTTCTCCCATTCAGTAAAAAATACCACCAACAGCTTAATCTGCTTCAATTTCAGTTGCTTATCATCTGTATCCCCCGGTTGCCCCTGAAAAAGGGACTTCTATTTTTTTTTTTATTTAGTTGTTTAACCAGGTATAGCACACTAAGCTGAAAGCTTTTTTACAGGAGCGACCTGGGAGCACATGGAGGTTAAGTAACTTGCTCAGGATCACACAGTATGCAAGTGGAAGCTGTGGGATTCAAACCCAGGTCAGGTCTGCTGGATGTCACCAAATTTCTAGGCCCAGTGGGCTTACCGGGTCAACAAAATTAAATAATAATAATTAATTGGTGGCCGACAGATGCTCCTATTAAGGTATCCGCTGGATTTGTCACAACACTACCACACCTCTGCAATGCCCTACTACCTCAATATGTTTCTTGTGTGCTGCACGCCCAAGCAAACCTAAAAACACGTAGTGAGGATTTGCTGGGATTTACCTGTGTGGTGCTGCTCACTTTGTAGTGGGAGGACTGGAAGCATCCCTCTGCTCAGTTCCAGTTCACCTGCTGCCCAAAAGTCCCTTTTCTATGGTTTCACCACATTTAGGTATGATTAAAATCACACCCAAGGTGAAATGGGACTGTAATTTAAACAAACGCACCTCAAATACTGCATAGATTACCCCTTGTCCTATTCTTATCATTTGGCCAAGTACTTACTGTTGAATCAATTACCAGGCTCCCTTACTAGAGAATCTTACCCCCAAAATAAGGGAGAAACTTACTAAATCAGAGAAAAACACCCTTTTGGAATTAAAAGGACTGCCAACAGTCACAAAACCTTAAAAACATGCTGTGAGGATTGGCAGATTAAAAACAAGATCAGTTTTCTTTATTGTAGTGGAACAGAAGCTGACATTAGAGATTTGGCACCCCAGTGGCCACTTGGAGGGGGTAAGAAAAGCCATACCAGGGTTGCGTTGCCTCAGTTAACTTATGGTACTTAAAAATGAAACACAGGAAGGGTGGGGGGGCAAGTGACCTGTAGGGGAGAGGGGAGAAATAAGTGGCACTGGAGGTGGGCACCCTAGTCTGCTTATCAAAAATAAAATGAAAGATAGACTGAAAGAGAGAGAGAGAGAGAGAAATTAGGGGATAGGTGCCTCAGTGCTATAATTGAAGCTGGCAGCATGACTCTAGCTGTGGCTTCACAGTTAAAGAAAGTCTCACTGTTCTCATATTGAGAACACAGGTGAACATATCATGGGACTTGTTCAAGGTGAGTGAGCGGGTGTGTGTAGGGATGGTGGGTACTGAATATGGGGTCAGGGTGGAGTGGGTCAGGTTCTGGCAGCAGATCAGTGATGGATCTATTTTCAGGTAAAAAAGATAAATGAGGGATGTTTTTCTTTATTGTAGGGGGCAGAAGCAGACAGTGGGGATTGGGCACCCCAGTGTTGGATGATCTTTTGTGGCATCACAGGTGGGCACCCCGGTGCCACCACATATATTAATCAAAGTGGGTGGGTGACTTGGAGGAGGCAAGAGAAGCAGTACTGGAGTAGCCACCCTGGTCCTCTTACACTTCTTAAAAAGTAAACATGGGAAAGAGGGGCATGCAACCTGGAAGGAAGGTGGAGAAAGAAGCGGCACCACTTAACAAAAGTAAATAAGATAGACAGACAGACAGATAGATAGATAGATAGATAGATAGATAGATAGATAGATAGATAGATAGATAGAGATAGACAGACAGACAGACAGACAGATAGATAGATAGATAGATAGATAGATAGATAGATAGATAGATAGATAAATAGGTAGACAGATTAGATACATAGATATACATTTACATAGAAATTCCCAGTCACAGACTGTTCTTTTGTGAGATCACATGAAAGAACAGTGTTTCACTATTCCAGCACTTGGAACAAGAATTTAACTGTGCTCCCGCCTCCCGTAGGGAACCACCTACCACCTCATTAAACAATGCACAAAATTGTTACATTGGAATAAATGTCCTAACAAATATGAACAAAATCAGTTCAGCCTGCTTCATCATCGGAGAAAGCGTCCTCCATTGGATGCAATTTAGCCATCAACTTCTCTGCAAAGTCTGGTGCCTGCTAAGGGTCCATGAATATGTGAGACTTAGCTTCATGATGAATGTGCAGCCTCACAGGAAATATAACTTGGGCTTGGATGCCATTACTCAGAAGCTCCTTTTTAATTTTTTGTAGTTCTTTCTTCCAGTTTTATGTCTGGGCTGATAAGTCCAGAAAGAATGGCAAATGACTATCCTCCCAAACAATGTCACCATGGGCTTGTGCAGCTTGTAGGAGAGGGATCCTGGCTTCTAGAGACAACAGCATGGCAATCACCATTAGAGGCCTTTGATTCATGTCACCTCTGCATGGTCGCTGCAGGGTAGTGAAACATTTTTGTACCATCATTCCTGAAGCCAGGGGTAAGAGTTGTAGGTTTTTGAAGATCAATTTAGAGATAACAGGTAAAAGTTCTGTATGTCTGACAAGTTGAGGTGGAAAGCCCACTATACACACATTGGCCTGGCATTGTGAATTTTTCAGCATCTCAATTTTTCCTATGAGAACGTTTAGATCCTTAATAAAGGAGGCATTACACCCCTCCTGCCAGGTGGTAGTCATATGAATCTCAACGTTTGCCTGTGAGTGTTCCTTCACTGTATTGTCATTCTCAGAAAATGTAGCCTGTATGGCTACCAGTCTTTTGTTTGTTTCCTCCCCATTTGCCAGATTTTTGTTAAAAGCACCATTATTTGTGTCAATGTAAGGTCTGGTGCAATAAGGTTGCTAGCTGGAATCAATCCTGATCCTATTGATGAGCCTGCAGGGGAGAGGAATACATCAAGGCTGCATGCTCTATGTTTGCTGTCCTTTTTGGTCCCATTGTGTTCCTGGATGTTTCAGCAAGATTTTGTTTTAGTGAAATCCCAGTTAATCGAGAGGTAGCCACCAGACAGTGGACTTCCAATAATTGATAGGTAGGGTTCCAAATTATGATATATTTTTAGTTTTTTGAACCAATTGTAGTTGTTATTAGTTTTTATCTGTTCCATATCCTTTGTGTTATATATGTCTCTTATTCTTTCCTTGACCTATAAAGTTATTTTATTTAGGGGTCTGCAATACATTTGATACAAATGATGACCTAACCCCAAGGGAAAGAGATATGTGGCTATACATTCTATTGTAGGGGACTGAAATCCTTGTAGAGTGTACTCAATATCTTTCTCAATACACATCCTAGGCAGTCTATGTTCTTGAAAGAGAAAGAGCTTTAAAGTAAACAGTGTGTTCTTTTCTATTATATATGCCTCAAAAGGCAATTGTCCTAGTTTAGCTCTTAATATTGAGGCTGGAACAGACTGAGGAACTTTGAGTATATACATCTATATAATTTGTTTAGTTGTATTTCTAGCAATTTAGTGTTGGATGAAGCCCAAATCTCTGCAGTGTACAATATGTTGGCATGTATCTTAGCTTCTGTTACCTTCAAAAGGCCCCTGACAGAACCATTGCTCATTTGTGCTGAAAATCTCTTAAAGGCATTAAAAGTTGTGGTGGCTTTGTGTTTTATAAAATCTTGGTGGGTTGACCAATTTGTGCACTGGGAGAAATGGACACCTATGTAGAGATATGATGTAACAGCCCCTATCTTTATTTTGTCAATGAAAAGATATGGGGATTTATTCTGCCTATTCCCAAATATTAAAATTGTGGTTTTACTTGTATAGATTCCTAGTTTGTTTTCTTTGCATAATGCAGAAAAGGAGGTTACTTTTTGCTATAGCCCTAGGAAAAAAGTTGGTAAACGGACAAGGTCATCTGCGAAGGCCAGCAACAAAATTTTGTACTATAAAGGTATTTATATGTATGTTAAAAAGTATAGGGGCCAAAAGACACCCCCATCTAACCCCAAGATTAGTTCTTATCTCTGGGGGTTGGATCTCCATTTTGATTAGATTTGACTTTTTGCCAAGTGTCATGATGGAGTCTAATTAGAATGCCTAGGAGTGCAGGGTCCATGTTGTAGGAATGCATCTTCCTCCACAATGGGGACCTGCTAACATAATTGAAAGTGGATTTTAGGTCTCAAAGCAACAGTACAGCCTTGCATTCTGAACTTTAATGCATTTCCATAGAAAGTAGGATAGAACATGACAGCGCTGCACTGTTGATCTATCTGCTTTAAACCCTTTCTGAAATTCACTTAAAATATGAACATCTTCTACCCAAGATTGGACTCTTTTTAAAATAATCCTGTGAAAGATTTTTTCTGAAGTATCGATGATGCTAATTGTTCTGTACATTGATGGATCTAGTGGACTACCCTTTTTCTTGTACATGGGGCATATAATACTTCCCCTCCAACTTGCTAGTGTATCTGTCCCTTGAACTATTTTACTAAAAAAAATATAAAGAGGAGGAAGCCACCATTCTGGATAATACTTTTATATTTCTGTAAAAATACAGTCTGGCAATGGAGCCTTATTGTTCTTAAGATAGGATATGGCTACCATAATTTCCCTTTTATGAATATAAAATGGTCTTGGGTAGTATGGGGCATTATTCTGGAGTTCATCAAGTGGTTCATCAGGATAAAAATATAATACCAAAAAATAAGCAACCCAACTACCTGATGTAATGAAGATCTCTATACCCAATGTAATCTGATGGTATCCTTGGCTAACTAAAGTCCAGAATTTTTCATTGTCTCTTTTATAGACTGCTTTTCTGAGTTTGCCCCATTTATTTATTTGAAATGTTTTCCACTCAATATCTAGAATTTCCTTATAGTTTTTCTGGTTATTCTGCTTTTGCACTGTTTCCTGAGTTTACAGAACAGCATTTTGTGCTGTGGCTCCTCTACATAGCTGGAAGACCAGAACTGTCTTTTTAAATCTCCTGGGGCACATAATTGTCAGCAGGAAGAAACCTGTGGTCATTAGAGCATGTCAGCTTGAGAGGAGGGGCAGTTTCCCTACAAAAAGACACTCGCAGGTACTGAACTGTGTTATTCTGCTTTTTGCATTGTTTCCTGAGTTTACAGAACAGCGTTTTGTGCCATGGCTCCTCTACATAGCTGGAAGACCAGAACAGTCTGTTTAAATCTCCTGGGGCACATAATTGTCATCGGCAAGATACCTGTGGTCATTAGATCATGTCAGCTTGAGAGGAGGGGCAGTTTCCCTACAAAAAGACACTCACAGGTACTGAACTGTGTTATTCTGCTTTTTGCACTGTTTCCTGAGTTTACAGAACAGCATTTTGTGCCGTGGCTCCTCTACATAGCTGGAAGACCAGAACTGTCTGTTTAAATCTCCTAGGGCACATAACTGTCAGCAGGAAGATACTTGTGGTCATTAGAGCACGTCAGCTTGAGAGGAGGGGCAGTTTCCCTACAAAAAGACACACGTTACTAGCGCGAGTGCAGTAGCGTGAGCGTGCGCCACTCAAAGTTAAAAAATCCAAAGTACAAACAGCACACTTCTAATGTTAATTACTGCTGTTTTCTGAAGATAAAAGGGAATTTTAAGGAGTTGTAAACTGTTGTTTGAGGGGTGTTATTGTTTTGCGGGGTAAAGAAGCAGATTTTAGAAGTTGTATTAGAAGTTTTCTAGTTTATAGGGGGGAATATATTGTTATTTGCAGTAGATATTCTAAGGCTACGCATCAACCCCCTGCTTTTTTTTACCATATTATTGCTGTTAGGTGTTAGTTTTTATTTTTGTGTTTTTGAATTAGTTGTGATATTCACAATATTTTTAGTTAGTTGTGGATTTTAGGGGTGTACTAACTCCAGAGATATTTATACAAAGATCATGGTTCAAACCTGATGCCAAAGAAGGGGAAATGGACAATTTATAGGCTCCAATTCCACTATCAATTCAGAGCTTGATCATAGATCTGTACAACACATGTCAAATTCTCCCATTGAATTAAAATTATCTACGTGTTCCACTTTAGATAAAGGTAATGAAATCAGAGAAAATGCTTTGGATGGTTTTATAAGAAGTAGTACTCCCACTCAAATTAAAATAATGAACCAAGATACCAGAAAATTAAAGGGATTTATGAATATAAAGAGTAAAACCATCCCAACAGTTAAAAGAGAAGGAACTATGTTATGGGAAACACCGAATAATAAGCTAAGGATTTCTAAATCTAAGTTGGACATAGTAGAGAAAATTTCAGATGGTAATATTGCAGTAAATAAAACAAAGCAGACTAAAATTAAAGATCATTTTGTTGGAAGAAAGTTACAATCTGCTCAAACATCATCTAATGACATGATCAGTAGTGAGTTAGGGGCTTCCAAGGTACTGTATGTCTTAATCAGACCAATATTTTAATGATCCCTAGTAACAAACCTAATGAATTTACAAGGGGATAATTGTCAACAAGCAGTAGCAGATATAACTCTGAGTTCTGAACCTTTGAAAGAAAAAATAGATATAGAGTTGCATACAACATTGGAGGCTTCTAGGAATACAAGTCAGAAGGAATACTCAAGTTTGTGTAATTCCTTGGAATTTTCTCCTGATTATTTTTTTAAATTGAATCCTAAACCTACGTGGCATAATGATTTGAGAAGAACATTGCTAGTGAATTGCAAGACACCATAAATGGTCTCAAACAATTCACAACTCCCAAACAATCAAGGCAATCTCCTCAGCAAAAAAAGATTGCAAGATTAATTTCAATACTACCTATCCATTTGCCATTAGTGAGGATTTAAAAACTCATATTCAAAATCCACACATCGTGCATATGATGATTTTAGATTATCTAATTAATCTTAAATTTGAATTAGAATTAAAGAAAACATGCGATTAATGGTAGCAGAATGGATGAGTTATTGTTGCAATTGAATAAAATAAGCCCCCAGGAGGGTTCGCTTTCTATAGTTATTGATAAGTCAGACAATCAAGAGGTAGTAAATCAGCAATTAAGACCAGATTTCCCTTCTATTATTTTTCTTGAAACTCCAATATCCAAACGAAATAAAAAAGATAGGAAAAAAGGAAAGGAGAAAATAAAGGTAAAGGAAGTCAAGAACAGAGATTTGAAGAAAAAGGAAGGAGTTTTATCCTTGGACAGTGTTTCTCATAAAACTTTACTACAAGTAGATATGCTACACTGTTCTGTAACTAAGATAAACATGCACAGTCAATTATATGCTAACCCATATAATGATGGTATCTCTCTAAAAGATAACAAGACCCAATTGAAGGAATTCAACCCAGTCATAAATCAGTTTGGGAATGAAGAGGTGGTTAGGGAAATACCTGACAGGTCATCAGATGTGGTTTTAGAGGGAGAAATTAAAAACAGAGGTACTACAGCTCAATTGTCATCTACCTCCTCATAAAACACTGTAGCTAGTAAGTCAGTTATAAATATTACTAACTGTGCTATATTAAATTTATATGGTTTTCCAATTGATGTTAAATGGTCATATGCATTACTGAGAGAAATGATTGTGAACCTGTTTAGGGTAGCAACTGGTGCTGATATTGGGAATAAGGATATTATTCAGTTATGGGAAGATAAAGATTGTGAGGGTGTGGTTTGCTTATTCTTTTTTTGTAAGGTTCCAAGGGTAGCTAACCAAATTTGGATTAATAGGGAATCATTGAGGGAGTTGGGTTATAAGCTGGACTATTTAAATAGAGACATGTTGAATAAAACTAAATTATAAAACAATTCACAATCAGTTCTAATTTTTGGACTAAATGTCTCTTCTAAAGTTACGGATCTTAAGCTAAAAAATATCTTGACTAATCTTTTTTCTCAAATATCTAAGATTCCAGAGAAGGAAATTAACATTTTAGAAGTAAGAAGGGGACAATCAGAGTTAAGACTTGGTCAGGTAGAGGCCTTATTAGAATCAAAAAACTAGCAGATATAATCTTAGAGAAGGCATTACTACTGGACAAGGCTGGTATACATATATTACCAGTGGAATATGGGAAAGTTCCCAACTCCTTTAAAGTAAAAAATGTTTCAGGATATGAGAAAGGGAATTATCCAAGTTTTTGCAGCTCTATGGGGTTGAAAGGATTGAGAATGAGAATGATACCAAGCTGGTAAGGTTAGTTAAAGACCTATTGGTACAAATACTGCAAGTTCCAATGGAGAATCTTAAATCATTATATGCAACAAGAAAGAGAGGCAATTTATATTGTGATACAATTATTCTAACAGTTAAACAAATACATTTATATAATAAACTAGTTAACAATTTGGCCTTGTTGGATTCCTTGGGGCTGCACTTGGTGCAGGATAATGATGATAACTTAACAATAGCTGCTAAAAATGTTTTACAGGGAAATAATGAAAGCATGACAAAATAATGAATTAGATAATCCAAAACATCAGGAATAACATAATATTGCAAAATCCAACAACTTTTTTAAATTAGCATCTTGTGATGATTGACGGTACAAATTAGATCATTCCCTTAGATGGAACTTTAATAATAAATTAGGGTTGGTTTCATGGAACATTTCTGGTCTTTCAAATAAATTAGCAGATAGTGAATGGGTGGATTTTATTTTAAAATTTGATATAATTTGTTTTCAGGAAACATGGCATTGTAAAAATTCAGATATTTATTTAAATGGTTACTGTATGTTTCATTCAAGTGGTGATAAAAACAGAAAAAGGAAGGTAAGCAGGTGGGTTAATTACTTGGATTAAAATAGAGGGAAATTCAGAAGTAAAATTAATATGTTCTAATAAAAATATCTTGATTGTACAAGTCAAGAAGAAAGGATTTTCATTTTGCTTAGTTAATGTTTATATCCCCCCCCCAATTCCAAATATTATTTTAATTTTTTTTATTTATTTAGCTTTTGTTGACCAGGTAAGTGCACTAGACAAAGCCTGCCTATTTTCAGGCACGACCCGTGGGAGGGGGATACAGATGAAAGCCAACTGACCTTGAACCAGATTAAGCTGTTGGTGGTATTTTTAGTGAATGAGGGAAATTTGGCCAGGACACCGGGAAAATTCCCCTACTCTTTTCGATAAGTGCTATGGGATCTTTAACATCCACCTGAACTACCACCAGTCCAGGCAGATGGGACCTCAGTTTAACATCTCATCTGAAAGACGGCACCTCAGAAATGCAGCACACCTCTCATGCTGCATTACAGTGTCAGTACTGGGATATTAACCCAAGTGCCAGATGTGGGAACTGAACCCACAGCCCTCTGATCTCCCGGCCTCAGAGGCGAGTGTGCTACCTACTGAGCCACTGACACTGCTGTAACTGTGTGATTATGATCACTCTATATGGGCCCAATTAGAAGATATGCTTTATAAAAGCTGGGTACTTTCCGATTTTGAGGAACTCCTACTGTGTGGTGATTTTAACGCCAGAATAGGCAGCTATGATGGTTATGCTGATAGTGAATACCACAACTGGATTTATAAATACTCTACTAATTATGTGAGGTGTTTGGAAGATAATAGAATTAATAGGTTGGGAAGGAACTTAATTAAGATCTTAGATATATTTAATTTAATACCATTAAATGGTCGCCTATATGGTGACAAAAAAGGCACGTATTCTCATTTTTCAGCAAGAGGGCCATCTTTAATTGATTTTTTTTTTTTTTTTGGAATGGGGACGTGTCATTGTGGGAAAATTTAACAATTACAGATAAAGTGGACAGTGATCATTTCCCCCTAGTGCTACTCTCCAAGCAATTGATTTATGGAATTGATGAAAATCATATTCAGTCACAGATAATAGAGACATGTCATAAAAAAATCATCTGGAATGATATGGTAGCTGACCAGCTACATAATTTAATAAAAAATAGACAGGATAATGTATTAAAACTCATCCATGATAGTGGAATCATTATTCAGAATGTTACGGCATGCTTGGAAGAAATTAAAACATTATTAAGCAAACCATATATAAAATCAAGTAGTTGGGACATAGTTCCAAAGACATGGTTTGATAAAGAATGTCGAGAAGAAAAAAAATACTTAATAATGTTTTAAAAGGTGTAAAGTTACAAAAGAATGCTTTGACTTTTAAAGATCTAAATAAACAAAGAGAAAAATATAAAGCTTTTTTACTTAACAAAAGGAATGTCTTTCAAAAGAAGAAATGGCAAGAGATGTTAAAGGTTATAAATCAAAAAGATTATAAATCATTTTGGCTTCTAGTGGCGAAGGGATCAAATAAAGTAAGATTTGAAATTGATACATACATCACAATGGAGTCTTGAATTCTCTATTATACAAAGACATTTTTTAGTAGTGAGTGTGGTGATTCCTGGTTAACTCTAAATCATAATTTAATTCAATTTACCCTTTTAATTTTGAGGAGGTGCTTCAGGCAATAACACTGTTAAAACTAAAGAAAGCTCCAGGGCCAGATCAAATTCCCTCGGAGGTTTTTTAAAGTCACTGGTAATATGGGCCAAGCTTCTTACAGTATTATTTAATGTATGTAGTAGAGAATTGAGTTTTCCAGCATCTTGGAAAGGTGCAATAATAATTTCCATATACAAAGAAGGCAATAGGTCTGATCCAGCAATGTATAGACCAATTTCTCTTTTAGATCACCTAGGCAACATTTTTGCTAGGTTGATTCTAAATCGATTAAGAGATCAGGGGCCAGATATTCAAAACTTTGCCCCGTGGCAAAATGAGCACTGCCCGGCGGGCAAACTTAGCCTGGAGCACAGAGCAAACTATATTCAAATGGAATAGCCCAGGGCAAACAGCTTCCGAATATAGCATGGTAATGAGGCCATGCAAACTGGGCTGGGAGTGCAGGGCAAACATTGCCCTGGAATAAGACAGCACTGAATAAAGCAACCAGGAAGTGCAAACCACAACAACAACACAGTACACAGCAATGTGAGGGCAGGTACAGATGAACTACGTGGCCAATGTGTGTGCCAGCAAATGCATGGACTCAGTACAGCTGCAGGAAGCAGCAGATGTGAAAGAACAGTGATCAAAACTGTATAATATTCCCCGTACCGTTAGCGCTGCACTAACACATTAGCACGGCATTAGCGTTGAGCTAAGCAGTTAGCCCGGAGCAAACACGTTTGCCCGGAGCTAAAATGTGCCATATTCAAAAGTGCCATGCAAATGAGCCTACTTAGGTAGTCTCTGGGAAAACAACCAGATTAGCATCTCATTATACCCTGATTTGCATGTAGTTTGCCCAGCGTTACTGCAGGGTCCCACAGAGCCACCTGTAGGTCAGTCTGGAAGTACAGGGGCTGACCAGATCCAACTGCAGCTCCACTTGTAGGTCAGTCTGGCAGTGCACGATGATAGCTGCAAGCTACATGTAAACAGTACAGCATAGCATAGCATATTGTACCCCAGGGGACAGGACAGCATAGGCACAGGTGGTGGTGGTGGTGCTGCTTGCAACTGTCACACTGTAGGGCATGCTACAGTGCACAGCAGCAACTAAAGTAGCAAGGGGGGCCAGTAGTGTGTGGACACAGCAATGCCTATGGTGTGTAGGGCAGTGATGATGACTGCACTATACACAGTGAGAGGCCCAACCTGCGGATGTTTACTGACACAGGACATTACTGTTACGCTGTTGTGTGACCCACAGATGCTGCACCTGTGGCATGGATGCTTACAGTGACATGTACATTCCTGGCTTTGTGTGCTATAGCAGTTGTACAGCTGTGAGGTATGTGGCCGGGGGGGATATATCATCTGAAAGACACACTGGTGTTGGGGTATTCCCAATACTGGCCCATGTACACTGCATGATGTGTCCCAGCCTTGTGGCCACACCTGGTCTGTAGCACAGCCTCGCCACCCATACATGCTCCCCTCAACATCCTCCATGCCCACAGTGCTGCATGTGTGTGTGCTGGCATCTGTTGGTGTCCACGGCAGTGCGGTCCGCAGGTGTGTGCTGTATGGCCACACTGCCGTGCTGTCCACTGGTGGCACGGTCACCACTTACTGCCTGGCATGGCTGGGACTGGTGGCAGATGATGGCATCATTGTGATGCCATCGGTTAGCAGCATGCTTCCTCTATGTTTGGCTTTATCTATGTGTCATATTTATTTGCTAGGGTAGCGCTAAACCCATGCTATACCTGCGCAAACACCGCGCAAAGCCACAGTGTCGCGCAAGGCTGCTTGCCCAAGATTAAGACGAGCTTTTCCTGGGCGGTAATGTGCACCGTGCTAAGTGTCGCGCTAGGTCGCACTAAACCACTTAGCGTGGTGCTAGCCACTGAATAAAGCATTGCGCCTGTATTCATGTCAGTTTGCCCTTTGCATACATTATAATTTTGCCCGGCGCTAATGCAGTTTGCCCACGCTATTTGGCCTTTTGAATATAGCAGACCCGTGCTAATCCCGTGCTAAACCTGTGCAAATGGTTTTTGCCCGGTGCAAAGCTTTGAATACCTGGCCCCAGATGTCCAATAATGGGGATTTTTCAGCGGCTCAAGCAGGATTTAGACCAGGTTATTCCACCATTGATAATTCCTTTGTGATCTGGCATTTAATTGAAAAATATGTTACACTAAGGAAACAAAAACTTTATGCAGCATTTATAGATTTTAGTACTGCTTTTGATACCTTATCCTGTAATAAATTCTGGAGAATTATGGGGAAAAAAGGAATCTCACAAGGGATAATTGCTATTATTAGAGAACTTTATTCTCAGACTTGGACACAAGTGAAAATTGGCAGAGGAGGCCAACTTTCTGATCCTTTTCCGACAAATAGGGGTGTAAGGCAGGGTTGTGTTTTAGCACCAACCCTGTTTTGCATCTATATTGTTGTTTTGTTGAATAAATTGGAGGAATCAGAAACAGATTCTCCCAAAATATTGTGGCAAAATTGGGCCTCTCTTGCTTATGCAGATGACTTGGTGCTGTTCTCATTAACTCAGTCAGGTTTACAAACGAAGTTGAATATCTTGGATAATTTTTCAAAGAATTTGATCTACAAATTAGTGATACAAAAATGTCAAGTTATAGCTTTTGGAGATAAAAATTGTTCATTCAAATGGAAGATCAGGGAGAAAATACTGGATAAAGTTAAAGAATATACTTATTTAGGACTTCAATTTTTGTATGAAGGGAAATGGGTAAAACATACAGAGAAGCTGATTTTAAACCTTAAAAAAACAGAAAATTCATTATAGAGGTTTAATAAAAATTATGGAGGGAATTCAGTAAAACCTCTTATTAAAGCTATTAAGGTGAAGAACAATGCACAAGCCCTATTTAATGGGGACATTTGGCAACCAAGGGAGGTAAATAAGATTGAAATTCCAATAAATAAAATACTATGATTAAGTTTAGGGTTAGGAAAGTCAGTTCCCATGTGCATTATAAGGGCAGAATTGGGTATGGTATCCTTAGGTGCATATTTTGCAGCTAGAAAAGTTAATTATTGGATAAAAATTCAACACAATAAAAGGTATAGATTAACTTATTGCTGTTTAAAGGAAAAACTCAATTGGTTAAACCTTGGTCATTTAAAATCTAGCTGGCTAAAATCTGTATATAAAATCTTGCAGGTTATAGGGTTGGATTCTCTAAGGAAAATTGTTGAGAAAGGTATTACAATAGGTCTTAGTTACCAACCCTGTATCACCCATAGATTACTGGATTTTTATAAACTTAAAGATTTGGAAAACATTTCTAAGTTAAGAATTTCTCCCTGGCTTAGAATAAATGATGTCAATCATTTTTTTAGACATCATTATGACATTCTTACTGACCCAAATCAAAGAAAAGTGTATACATTATATAAGTTGGAGTTGTTTTCCAGTAATATTATGGAAGCCAGATACAGGACAGAGAGTCAGAGAGATGCAAAACTATGTTCCGGTACAAGAACAAGTTATGAAAATTTAAAACATGTAATTTTTTATTGTCAGTGGTATAAGAAGCCCAAAAATAAATGGATCATACCAATCTGTAGAACTATTTTATCTGATGATCATGATTTGTTATTAAAAATATTGTTTACGACAAATGATGAAATTATCCTTAAGTCCATTGCAAGATATTTGGAAAATATTGCAAAAATTCGAAGGAGGATTACAAGAACACAAATATGAATGCAGGGCTGATGTGAATTATTGTAAGGGATTTTATATTATTATTACTGATGTTATGGTTAGTATTAATGTAGTGATAATGTTGTTAAATTAAATGTATTTTACTTTATTTAAGAAAATGAAAAGAATATTGTACTTTTTTTTTATTTTTATTTATAAATGTTTGTAATGGTCTTTGACCGAACAAATAAAAATCAATCAATCGTTATAGTTTTTCCTTACTCTATTTTGTTGCTTTGTTTGCGTTTGGCCAGGATTTCCCTTGACATAGCATATCATTTTGTTTAGTTGACTTTTTGCTTTTTTTTGCAAACATTATTTATACCATGATCCTTTATTATTTAGATATATCATTTGATAGATAAAATGTTTGATGTATTTTAGAATGTCCTGGAAGATCACATTTATACCTATACGTTTATCCATCTCTATAATAATTTGTCACCATTCTTTTAGATCTTCAGATTCTAGAATTTCTGTTCAAGTATTAATCAGTTTAGGGCTCCATTTGATCTTAGAGATGAAGTTCACATTCTTGTGCTAAGACCCTATATTTTCTAGAAGTTCCAGTTCTACAGACTAACCTGTACTGAAGCACCAAAGCAGAGTGTGCAGGTTGATCTAAAATATTGAGGGTTTTTATCAGTTTCATGGCATCTATATTTGCCCATAGTAGATCTATAATAGATTATCCTAAGGGTCCTGTATATGTGAATGCCCCATCAAAATCACCCTTTACTCTGACATTCATAAGGCCACAAATTACTTGTCGTGAACAAAGAATTCTTTGTTTGTGAAATTCTGTGCAGTTTCTCATGGAAAAATATGTAGTAACTCACAACACAAGAATCACAATCCTCACCAAGCTGGTGATCTAAGATTTTCATGGTGCACAGAAAACATATTTCTGGGTAATTTGTCATCAAACAATTCCCAGAATGTAACCAAATAGGTCACATTTATGTAGGTTCAGGTGTTTGTTTTTTGAGAAAGCATCAAACAATGACTGCAGCATTTCAACCAATTTCGTCCAACAGTGCAGTCCAACAGTTTTTAAGGTGAAAAATTTGGGGTTAACATTAAACAGCCTTCTCAACCCTTGTGCTGTCATGCAAGTATAATGAAAACTAAAAACTAGCTATCCTGGATAGCCTACTGAGGATGCTGACAAGCAAAATGTTTAAAATATTTTAGCTCAGGAACAAATTAATAGCATTTCATGAAATCTTTGAAAGGTATCTTCTTGGGAAAAGTCACTTGAACCCTGGCAATTTTGGAACACAATTTTAAACCATTTTTTGATCTAGCTGTGAGGAAAAATGTCCAAAAGGTTTTTTTGTTTTATTTCATTTCAATCCCTGGAACACAGAATGCAGATTAGCGGTCATAACAAAACTAGCCAAATCCTAAGACCATGGCACCTTGACCATGCATGCATAATTTCATGCAATTCTGTGGAACTTAGCAAAAGTTATTTAAAGTGCAAAGAGGTTTTAAGGTGCAAAACTTTGGAATCGACATTAAGCAGTCCATTCAACCCTAACTATACTTACAGTACTGCAAAAATATAATATATAGGTGATATGCAAAAGGCTGACTCAAAATGACTTGAGGCAGTATAGCACAGTAGTTTAAGGCTCAGAGCTGCAAATCTGGAGACCTGGGTTTTAATCTCACAGTCCCCACTTGCATACTGTGTGATCCTGAGCTAGTCACTTACCTTCCCTGTGCTCCCAGGTTGCACCTGTAAACAAGCTTTCAGCTCAGTGTGTCTCACCTTGTTAAACAACTGGAAAAAATATGTATGCAAATTAACTTCAAGTGTGAGGGGACAGGACCACAACCCATGAGTGGCAGAATCATGAGTGAATTACGAAAGTCCTGCCTACCCACAAGTAATGATAAATTGCTTATTTGGAGTCACAGCATTGTGTATATGTGTGTGTGTGTGTGTATATATATATATATATATATATATATATAATAGATAAACCACTCTGAGGTGTGTGGTCACACTCTGCATCAACCACCCAAGGCGTGCATATATCAGCGTGACTGCACACCTCAGAGCAGTTTATCTATCTTATAAAATGTCAAAATTGTTTTTAAGGGGGTAAAAGTGCAGATGTGTGGTCACGGTCTGATATATGCATGGTCATGTGATGTAAATCAACAAATCAGCAGACATAATTTTTCCTACCCATTTTATAAATATATATATATATATATATATATGTATGAATGTATATAACAGTAGTTTACAAGTTACTGTAAAGCTTTTACATATTCAGGTTGTCTGAATTTGTTCTTCTTTTTCTTAACAGATGACTTTAGTGCTGCAGAAGGCATTGTGATGTCACCAGCATTGTGAAAGCTGTTCTTTGATTAGTTCAGTGTTCCACTCTGCTGATGCTAACCTTAAAAATAGCCAGTTACAACAGTAACAAGCCACTTTCTATATGTTGCTTTTACTGATGCCACTATCTCAGAAATGTCTTACTGTGCCATTCCCCCCACTCTTGTTATGTATGTCTATATCTCTTTGTCCAACACTTGTGATGAAATTCCATAGCACTTATCAATGATATTTTTGTGTCCATTGAATCTACACTGAGAATGTCAAAATATTCTCACTGTAGATCACATGAGGAAAATATCTTCAATGTAGCTCGTGACAGGCCCCCTCCCATCAGCACAAACTCCACAGTTCCTAAATTAGAACTTTTAGTTATATTTCTCTCCTGCTTCTCCACCAGCACTTTCACTTTCCTAGCCTTCTTAGAAAAGCATTTAAAATAACTATAAACCATTTTTTCAACACATTTTCCCCAGTTTTAAAACACCCACCCATTATCTACTACAAACCATTTCACAAAAATCACTTCCAATACTGCTTAGCTCCATCTAGCTCTCATCCACTGACCTCTGACTTGCCACCAGCACTCTCCATGCTTCCTGGCTGCCAAGCAGTCACTAATGGTCTGAACAGTAGTAGGCCACTCCAGTTCACTCTCATAATGACCTCTCACTCAGAACCACACATCCAAAACTCAAAACATGAAGTGGTGATGCACGCAATAGCGCCAATGCCTCAGACCTTACAAATGACCACTTGGTCATCCTGAATCACTGTTCACTATTCAAAGGGATTCCAAAACAGCAAATAAATGTACAACAAAAACTAAAAAAGAACTTCACAAATGTTGAATAAATTGAATATGCTATGCCTCATACAGAAATACTGGTGATATTTCTCCCTTGGATACTCCATGCTTTTCCACTCATGTCATAGGATCAAAGTACATGAGGGAGAGAGATCACAGATATTTCTGTATATATATATATATATATATATATATATATAAAATAGTGGTGGGGTAGTGCCGCTATAGTTAGGGTTGAGTAAACACATTAATGTTAAATCCTGATTTTTGCACTTTAATAACTTCACAGCCTTTCAATGGATTTGCGTGTGTGGTCTCATGGAGCAGATCTCTTGAGATGCTAATTTTTTCTTTCCAGTTGGATGTGCAGATTCTGAAATACAGATAGTGAAAAAGCACAGAAAATTGCCATGTTTTGCTTCTTCTTTTTTTTTTTTGCCATCACGAAGTGCCCAGACTGTTTGAAATTTTGGTCTGAAATCTTCACATTAGAAAGGGCTTAGCCCACAGAAGTGCCTTTCTATGGTTCAGTGAAAACATATTAATCTGTTCCAAAGTTACTATATTTGAAAAATGTGGGCTCTGAGCATGGTCAGTCAGCACTTCAAAATAGTTGAATAAGTTTCATATGGAACCCTTTTTTGTGAGTTTTTTTCATGTGGTTTTTCATATGCTGCCATATTGTTTTCCATTTTTCCTTAAAAATTCTATTTTTAAAAAACACAACAATTACATTATGGAAAGCAACCAACACATGTAGCTTGCTTATCTGGATCCCCTTAGCTGGGTTCTGCATGCAGCTGTATGAGAAATCCCCTTGGCATCTTGTTTTTTTTTTTTAAGATTACAAATCATTTTCATGACTCATGATATGAAAAAAGATAATTTTTTTCAAATCACGAGTCACAGAAAAAATCCTTTTTCATGAGGGAAAAATCCTTTCTTGGCTGCCAGCATGTTTTCCCTGGTATTTAGTGGCACCCCCCACACTTGGATTGCCATCTTTGTATTTTTTTTTTATATTTTATATTTCTCACTGGTGTCTAGCAGCACCCCCCACCCTTCAATTTCCCTCCTTATAATTTTTAAAAAATATTGAATTTTATATTTCTTTTATATTTCTCCCTGGTGTCTATGGATCCCCCACTGTCAGATCACTGTCCCCATATTTTTTCATGGATTCTCTTATATCTAGTGGCACCCCCACCCCTCCGATTGGAGGCCCCCTTTTGTTATTGTATCCCTCTTGTCTATTGGCATCATTCTGATCACCATTTTGCCTGTAAAACAGAAAATGGTCATTCAATGTTTTTTAATATGTAAAAAAGAAAATGGACCCTAGAAGATCCATCCCCCCTCTCCCACCTCCCACTCAGCACCTACCACCCCACATCCCCCAGACTCCCCACGCACCCTTACTCAGCTGAACAGGTCTCAGGGTCAAGATGCATTCCCCCATGGAAGAGATATATTGCTGCTGGAACTGGTGACTGCAATATGAGAAAATAAGGTAAATGCAGTTAAATTTATTTCAATGGGGGTTTTCAACTTTGATTCATGACTAGGCCAATTTTGCATATTTTCATGCCACATTTTCAACATAGCCTTTTGGAGATCCCACCTCATGAACAGTGCCAGTGGAATTCTGCAATCTGGCCCAAAAGGTGATTTTGAAGTCACTTTGTGAAATCACCTTTCTGGCAGTGTTTTAAACATCTCACTGCTCTTCTTCTTGAGGTGGGTTATAAGATGACTGTTGAAAATTTGGGGTCAGATATATACAAATGGCAAAGTTTTGCACATGTGTTCAAATTTTGTTATGCTCGCTTGTAACTCTGGTAATTTTAAATATTTTGACCACAGATTTTCAACATATACATATTTTTATATCAATTCATGAATGTGATTGATGACTTTTTTCAAATCCTGGGCAAACTGTCTTTTTACACTCGTGGCATGGAATGACGTTGCAGTAGTGCAGAATCACATTTTGTCAGAAATCTGGACATTTTAAATACAGGATTCATGAGGTGGGATAATAAGAAGGTTATGATGATAATTTGGTTGTAGTTTTGCAAGAATTGGGAGAGCAGGTCCCAGATTGCCCAGTGCTTGCACAGCACCATACAGATATGCATCTATGGAGGGATAAGAGCACAGGGCCCAGAGAACCCTGCACACCCACAGGCAAGTAAGGATATGATTACACTATCTCAAAAAGTATGGATGGATGGGAGTTCAGGGCCTTGTGGTGTTGGACTGGATCAGGACCTTGCAGTGGACAAAGGCCCTTCAGAAAGGCGGAAGATGCACTGTGAGAGGACCTACTTGCAGATTTAAGTGGACATTTAATACGTTTATTTTAGGACTGGTTATTCTCTTGCATTTTTGCACTCTTAGAATGAAGTGAAGTGAGAGAAATTTGTGTTACTTAGCCTTACTTTTTCTGTGCTACATGTGCTTTGCGCTATTGTAGTAATGTAGCATAACTACAGTGATTTTTTAGCAATCTACAAATGTGTTTTTATACAGTTTTATAGAGTTCTACCTTTTTTATGTTTTATTAGGATTTTATGATATTATATTTTTAAAATTTTGAGTTTCGCGCCATAAGCAGATTGGGTTATATGACCAAGCAATATTTATATGTCACACGCCACAACTCCACATTGAACAGACCTTGCTGGTAGTTCGTGTTGCTATCTGTGACCCACTACTCATTTTCTTGCTGTTGTTCATTGTTGTTCATCTGAGTTAGCGTTTCATTTTGGAAAAATGATACTGCTTTTGTTCTTATTTTTTACTGCTGTGAGAGAGACGTCTTCTGAATAAAGCACTCTTTATGTGCTTCTGAGCTGATTTTTTTGAGTGCATGAAAGTCAACAAATGCAATAAAAGAGCAGTTTATGTGTGTCTTTCTCTAAGGAGTTGTAACAACTGTTATTTCCCTCAGCATATATATAGCTACTTGAGTAGCAAGAAATAAGGAAAAGTAAGCTCTCATCAATTTTTTTCTTAGACATAGACACTGATTAGGGATATTGTTTTTTATTTTAGTTTTATTTTAGTTTAATAGAAATTAGACACCTATTAGTGATAGCTGTGAGAGTGTTTTGTGTTTTGCCGTTTGGTTCTATTTGGTGTTATTGTATTTTTTCTTTTATGGTTTAATGATCGTATTATGGATACGAGCCCCTGGTAACTTAATTTGTTTTGGATGGGACTGGGACCAGAGGCACCACCTGACTAGAAGAAAATTCCATGGAAATCCTTCAGTGATAGATTGGGAGATAAAGGCTAAAGAGACTTGGAGACTGAAACCTGTATTTCCCTTCAAAAGGAAAAAGTTAATTTATTTCTTTTAAAAAGAGAAACTGTAATGCATACTTGCACATTCAAGAGAAAGGCTATTTGTCGTATATGGACATTAACACCTGGACCTGTTTGTTGGCTATAGTTAATGAAGATTAATGGATATTATTTGAAACTATTTGTTGGTTGTAATTGCAGTTACCTCATTTTTTTTTTGTTTTTTTGTGTGTGTAATTTCCTGGTACTTGAGGGGGTTCATTATCCCTATCATTCCAGAGAAAGCTTACACAGGAATTAGTTAAATTAATTGATATATTAATTAATTTACTGTTAAGTAGATGAATATGGTTTTGCTAGTAACCATTGCACCATAATTAACGGTAATGCAGTCCCAGATACTATGGGTAATATAGACCAATCTGAACCAATTCATGGCACCAATTCTGATTCTGTGTCAGCTGTATCAGCTGTGGGTGTTAAAGATGTTAGTGGTGCTACTCACCTTCTTGATAGTGCCTTAATTGGTTCCAGTTTTGGTCGCTAGACCAAAGGCTAAGAGGGGAAAGGCCAAATTTTCTAGTAATCAAGCAGCTAAGAATTCTGTTAAGAGATCTGTTTTTGCAGTTCCAGCTTTAAAAGTCAAATCAACGAGTGCTCCACCAAAACTGAAACTTAAGCAACAGACCCTTAACAAAGTATTTATTAAGGATAAGGTTAAATTCAACCAAGATGGTGATGATTTTCCCTTGAATGTTACTTCTGCACCCACACAGTCTTTAACATTTTGCACATGTAGTCCCCATAAATCTTTTTTTAATGTTCCCAATAATGCAGAGGTTAGCACTGATGTTCTCTCTCCAGTTGTGAACAATTTTACTAATGTTTATGACATGGGTAGTGGTGTCTGTAATGAACAACAAATTAAGGGTCAAGTCCCAGTAAATGGGAAAATTGCTGGTAATGGAAGTTATTCAAGTTTTGAAACTCAGAATATGCAGCGTATCCAGAATTCAGGGTTTGTGCTGACTGATCAACAGAATGGATTCTGTGTTAATAGTGGGGTGGCTCAATATAGAGCTAAGGAAGACATTAGGGTTGCTAATTCTCCCCAATATATATCCCAAGACTGTAAATCAGTCTTAAATGAGGTCCTAAGTAAATTTGAAGTTACTATACAGGGGCTCAAACAATTGGATGTAATACAAAAAAAACAAATCCTCTCATTATCCAACCTACCCATTCTTGTGTAGATTGGACACAAAATTTAAGAACAGTAAGTTTCCTGGATGATACTGTAAATAAACATATGCAAGGCTTGAAGAGTTCTAATCAATCAATACCAAATGAAAATGCTAGTGGTTCTAAACTGGTCTAAACTACTTTGATCTTGAGTGAAGACATAATTAAAGTTCTTAAAAATCAATATGCTGCTAATCTTATGCTTTGTGAAGAGTTGATTATTAATAGAACTGAAAGCAAGTCACTTAAGGAACTCATAGCAATAAATGGAGCAAGAATGGATGATGTTATTAGGATTTTAAAATAAATACATCCATTAAAAGAGTCCTCCTCCATAGTTCTACAAGGTGGGAATATCAATGCTGATGCATCCATGGTAAATAACTCGCTACCCACTAGACCGGATTTTTCATCAATTGACTTTCCTAAAGAAATACATGTAGATAGGAAAGAATTATTGGATAATAAGGTTCTGGGTAAGGAAGCTGTCTCTTCTAAAGCTTTAGAGATGGCTGGAAAAGCTAATGGGAAACAAAAAAGGGTAAACATAAAAATTGCACAGGCAATAAAAGGAAAGTGGCTAATGGAAAATTGAAAGGAGTAGGGTTCTGCTGTGTACAGGAGGAAAATAAGAAAAAAATATGGGATGAGGAATGCCAATAATTTACAAGCTCAAAAGGAAAAAAAACCCTGGAAGAGATAGGAAACTGTCCTTTGTTCAATGAAAGTGCTTTGTCCTTTAACTTACTGCAAAGGAATAAGAATCTGAGTAACATTAACCATAATCTTTGTTTGTCAACCACCCCTTTGGTCACATCTTGGATCAGAATGTATGGACTTAAAATGGTAAAGGAAAATGCTTTGCCAGAACTGATCCATAAACCTTTTAGTGAAGAACTGGAATTGGACATTTTCTATAGTAAGAAGAAATGTGGATGCCAATGAGAATTTTTCTACAGATAGTGTAGATGTGATTTTGGTCTCTGAATGCCTGACATAGTATGTTTGGAGTAATCTCTTAGGCATCCAAAAAATTATTCTTACTGCTGTGTTATTGGACAAAGACCTTAAGGTGATTGATATTATCAATCAATGTAAGGAAGGTTTACCTGGAGATAAAAATGTGAGGAGTGTGGCAATTGATGCTGATCATGAGTTTGCATCAGTTACCTTGAGTCTTTTTGGCATAAGAAATTATACAAAGAAACAGATGATAAACTGGTAAAAGTTGTATGCAACTTATTTGCAAATACTTTAATCATTAGACTGGGTCACAAAGGTGTACTAGGAGTTCTTAGGCATCTGACTGCAGAATGGGGGTCAAATTGATATACTCTTTAAAAACTATGTGATAGGCATTAGAGTTTGGAAGGCTGCAGGAATGTTAGATGCACTTGGTCTTCACTTGGTTGATCTCACTGTTGAAGATGGAATCCCACCTTTTTTATCTTGTTCCAGTTATGTTCATGAAGAAAATACATCTCATTTAGACATTAGAAATGTTTATACAATTACTATTTTAAATAGATTTATGGCTATTGCAGAATATGAAGAATGACTGCTAGACCCCACATTGGAGCCTGTCCCCTTTGTATTGGGGACACAAGTAGATGAATCCAGGGGTTTGCCTAGTCCAGGGCTTCAATCGGGTAATTTATCATCCATGTGTATGGAAGGGAAAGCATGCTTCCTAATTTCATGGAATATAGCCGGTTATAGTTCAAAGCATCTAGATAGGGATTGGCTAGATTATATCTGTTCATTTTATATTATCTGTCTCCAAAAATCTTGGCATAAGCAAGTGGATGATCTAGACATTAACTGTTATACATTGTTTCACATTCCAGGTCTTAAGACTGGAAAGAAGGGTTTTTTTTATCAGGTGGTATCCTAACATATACGAAAATAGGGACTTTTAAGGGTGTTAAACACTTGATATTAGATCAGAATGTTGTTGGAATTATTTTCTCTGTTAACAAAACACTGTTTCTCTTTTTTAATTGCTACATTCCTCCTGCAAAAGATAGAAAGTACCTGAATGAGATCTGAGATAGATTAATTGAATTGGTACAAACATACCAAATGGAATACCCTAATGCTTTTTCATTATCAACTGGTGATTTAAGTGCCAGAATTGGCAATTTTGATGGACTAAGTAATAACTCAATATTGGTTTACATGTTTCTGGATGCCCCTAGAAAGAAGAGAATCTCATCAAATTCAAAATTTAGTTATAATGGTCATAAACTTATAAAAATCATGAATGATAATTTGATATATCCCCTTAATAGTAGAACACAAGGAGATCAGTTGAATTCACCTTCCTATCTAACAAAAACTGTTTTTTCAGTAATTGACCTGGCTCTTTGGCATGGCCCACCAAATTACTGGGAGGATATAGTAGTGGTAAATAGAGTAGAAAGTGATCAATTTTTGATCACTTTACATAAAACAATGTTATGCAAATTATGATATTTGTCCAACACCTGCACCAATTATTATTCGATATTCCAAAAAAAATTGAATGGTCCTGGGATCTGCAATCTGGTGTGATATCTTTAATTACTTCTTTTTTTTAATTCTTGGGATAATGTGGTCTTGGATCCACTTTTGATCTATGAAAAGCTTAAATTTCTTTTTAGTACTTTGGAGTCTAAACTATATAAGACTATAACTAAGTCAAAATTGCAAACATCTGTAGGTTGATTTGACTCTGGCTGCACGTTTAACAAAAATCAGTTGCATACAGTATCTAGGAAAGCTTAAGTTAATCCAAGTTAGTCTAGTGCTATTAAACTGAAAACTGAAAAACAACAATAGAGATTTAGTAAAGAAAAAAATAAAATATTTTTTAAACAACAATGGGGAAGGATGTACGCAGCAGTTATGGACAATGATATTAAAACTTTCTGGTCTTTAGTTGCTAAAGGTTGTAAGGAGTGGTCTAATGAGTTAGAGCAACATATTGAACCATGTAGATGGCTTGAATTTTGTGTTAATATGCTTGCTGGATCTAAATATGCCATCTGCTTAGGATTTGATAGACATGAATGTTATCAGAGACCAGTTTGTTTCATTTTTGAAAATAGAGGTAACTGAGATAGTTCAGAATATCAAATCTAACAAGGCATCAGGTCCAGATAGGATACCAGGGGGAAGTTTTCTTGTGTTTTCCTGAAGTCTGGACAAATTTTCTGATTACTTTTTTCAATCAGTATGTTTATACTAATGTTGTTCCTGATTCATGGGTGGGGACTATTATTCTTCCAATTTATAAGAAGGGACCAAAGGATGATCCTGCGCTGTATCATCCCATAACTTTGTTGGATGTCTTGGGTAAAATTTTTGCTAATTTATTATTGGTTGGACTCAAGGATGAAATAGAACTATTAGGAGGACTTGCTCCCACTCAAGCGGGATTTTGGGAAGGTTATTCAACTCTCAAGAACTGCTTTATACTTTCCCATTGGATGTTAATATAAGAAAAAAAATGTATGTAGCTTTTGTAGATTATAGTTTAGCATTTGATACAATCAATAGACCAATACTATGGGAAATAATGTTATCACAAGGTATTTCTCCTGTCTTGGTTAATAGCATTAGAATCTTATATTCCCCATACCTGGGCTCAGATTCATATTGGGAATGTACTATCAGGCAGAATACAAATAAATAAAGGTATCAAGCAAGGATGCATTTTAGCACCCATGCTCTTCTCAATTTACTTGGATAATTTACTGATCCAATTACAATCTTTAAATTCTGATTCTCCTAAAATCAGTACACACGTATGCTCAGCACTTGCTTGTGCTGGTGATCTTGTTCTGTGTTCTCTTTCAGTCACAGGTCTTCAGAAAAAGTTAAACCTTGTGTTAACTGTATCAGAGTCTTTGTCACTGAAAATTAACCTCAGCAAAATGAAAGTAATGGTATTTGGTGCAAGAACCAATAAGCATAGGTGGAAAATAACAGAGGAGTATTTAGAAACAGTTTAATCATAGATATATTGGGGTATATTATATTCTAATAATGGATCCTGGTGTAGCCATTGGGATAATATACTCTCTAAAACTAATAAAACAATATGGGCTCTGGCAAAATGTAACCATGCCTATTGTGGTTGTTCACTTAAACCCCTTTTGTCTACCATACAGGCAAAGTTTAATGCACAAACACTGTATGGGGTAGAAATATGGGGGTTAAAACCTGTGGATCACTTAGAAACTACATCCATTAAACTTCTGAGGAAAGTCACTGGTTGTCAAAGTTCTACACCAGCTTATTTTCTAAGAACAGAATTGGGAATTACAAATTTGCAGGCATTGGCTGATCCCAGATTAATCAACTTCTGGATTAGGATTTTGGGATTAATGAATGATAGATGGGCTAAGATATATTTAATGGAGAAAGAAGTTTGGGTGAAACATATGCATAAACAGTCTAGTTGGCTTTCTCACTTGTGTAGTTCGCTTGACAAATATATTATGTCTTTTTTGTTGAAATATAGACATCAATGTGTGAATATTAGTCAGAAATACATAGCTTATGTAAAAAATAAAATGGAACAGTTTCATAGAGAATTGGAGTTGGCACATATTGCTAATTCCTAATATTCTAAATGGTATTCCCATAGTGTTGATAATCATGAATATAGATTTTATCTTGATGTCCTGGAGAACCCAGATATTCACAAAACATTTAAAAGATTTAGTCTTGAATTGTTTTAATCTAATGTTAGAAATGCTCTATATAAGAACTCTAGAAATCTCGAGGATAAGTTTTGTGTATATGAGCAGAGAGAAAGGGAGGATTTGGCCCAAGTTTTCTTGAGGTGTTGCTGGTACTCTGGGATCGGACATAAGTGGTTATCTCCAATAATTAATGGAATAGCAACATCCAGTGATACAGAACTTATTGAGGTTTTACTTTCCTCTGAGGATCATTCTATTATACATTCTGTAGGGAAATTTGTATTCCTAACAAGAAATATTAGGAGACGAAAACTAAGTGCCCCTAAAACATGATGTTGATGCTGTGGTGGTATCTTTTCCCCTGTCAGTGGTTTCTCCTGAATTCATCCACCTAACCTCTTATTGCTATTTTGCTCACTACCTGTATTCTGTGGCTGTTTGTACCACTCATTAATGTGTATTACATGCAATGTTAGATTGTACTTATTTGTCCTGTGTCATCCTATTTATATGTATGTCAGTGTTACTGTAATTTTCTATTTTGTGAAAATAATTTTTTAAAATTGAAAAAATAACATTGAATATATATATGTAATAGATATACCACTCTGAGGTGTGTGATTGTGCTCTGATATACGCATGCCTTTGTGTGCGTCAACCGCCCAAGGCGTGCGTATATCAGAGCATGACCGCACACCTCAGAGTGGTTTATCTATCTTTTAAAATGTCAAAATTGTTTTGGATGGGGGGTAAAAGTGCAGGTGTGTGGTCGCGCTCTGATATATGCACGGTCATGTGATGCTGGTCAGCTAATGATATTGCTGCAATTTCCTACCCATTTTATAAATATATATATATATATATATATAGTACAAACAGGACCTATGGAATACACAATTTATTTTCATGAGTGCTGTTTGACCTTGGGTATCCTCATAAGTGGTGTAATTTCAAACAGCACAAGTGAAAATAAATTGTGTATTCCACAGGTCCCCGTTATGTATTTCATTTATGCAATATGGGGGGATCTTGTGGGTGTGTATTTTTGTTAAAAGATTTTTCTGATATTTTTTAAAAATTGAAAGACCTGTGGGTTTTCTTACTGAAAGAATGCTCCTCCACTTCTGAGGAGCGTTGTTGCGAGGGATGCCTCATGGTGACACTGGCAGTAATGTGACATGATTATTGCTGATTGGTGGAGAAGTGACTTGCTCAAACAATTTTGAAAAAAACATGTCAATTTGGTTTAGCAAGAAAGCAAAAGAGTGAGTCTTTCTAGATTTTTTCTGGCAGGGTGTGGAAATGAAAAAAATATAAAAGAATTGGGTTTTAGTGTAATGAACTAGCAAGGAGAATATCGGGCAATAGGCAGGCTGGTGAATCAGACTGGTTTGAAGCAAGAGCAGGAGCACTGCAGTAACTGTTAAGAGCCTTTCGAAAAGTGATTTAACATAGCAATTTGTGATAAAAAACAGAAAAAAACAGTTTTGCAAGTATGTTAAAGGCTACATGCAGTAATGCAGACTACATGCAGTACTACTAAAGGAGCTGAGGGTGGTGCAAGCAAGCGGAGCAGGAGCAGTCTGGCCCTTGAGTGCAGTACTTAGTGTAAGGAGAGGGAAAAAAATGACAAGTTTTTAAATATGTGTCACATTTCTGTTTTTCTTCTGAAGAGTAATGTTGATAATGGAGGAACTGTGCTGGGTACAAAAGTAATTGTGTTACATACACTATTTGATGGCTGTGGCATACGTTCATGGGAACTTTAACCATAGAAAATTCCATCATTTATTTCCCTGTGTACCTCTGGATAATCTATTAATTAAAAGTATATACCTTCACTAATCAAACAATTATAGCTTTATACCTGCACTAATTAAATCTATATACCTATACTAAGCAAACAATTAATGGGACAATAATGCTAACACAATTAGCACATCATTAGAAAGTTAGCTAAACAAATTAAGCTGCAAAATAGCCTGGACAAAAGACATAAACACCTTCCTAAACACAGAAATCCCCCCAAACTCCTACCTGAACTCACTACACACCATTCCCACCTTGCTACAGGAGAACTTCAGATTCCAAAATATGATCGCATGCGCGATCTCAATAACAATAACCATTCTCATGCATTATATTCAGCAAACAATGGGTAAGGGTGGAACTCTCAGAAGTATACCCATCTCAGGGGCTACATAGGACAGTAAAGCCACTAGCCCTTTGGGGTTGTGGGTTGTGGCCTTATAGTGCTAATCAATCCCCTCGTTGGGTATACATTTTCATATACTACCCTTACCAAATGTATATATATATATATATATATATATACACACACATATATAAAATCATTGCAAAAACTTTGCTAATGCATCAGTTGGGCTGTTACTAAAGTGATAAAAGTTGGGAAATGTGGTGTTATGGTTTCTATCCCCAACACCCCACCTCCATTCTGCAGCCACTGACAGGCATTGGGATGGTGCCTTGGGGTCATCAGCCCTAACTCTCACCTCACTCCATAAGCAAATAAGCTGAGATGGGCACAGTATGGGAGAACTTGGTGAGCGATAGGACTGACAACCACAAGACACATTCATGATGCCTGTCAGTGTCTGCAGGGTGGCTATGCGGTGTTAGGGTTTGAAACCCTAACACCACATTTCCATACTTTTGTTGCTTTAGTAAGAACCCTAACTGATGCATTAGCAATGTTTTTATGCAATGAAATCCCTTACTTTTTCAGATAGTATAGCCATATCCACATTTGTCTGTGGGAGCACAGTGCCCAGAGGACTCTGCCCTCCCATCCCTCCATAGATGCATATTCAGTATGTACTGTATGTAGCTGTGGAAGCACAGGGTCCTCTGGTCTCTGCGATTCCATTTATAGGACACCAGTGACAAAATTGTCAGCATAGCCATCTTATTACCCCACCTTATGTACTCCAGTAAAGAAAATGTTCAAATCCATGCCAATATGCAATTCTGCACAACTGCATTGCCATTATGTGTCATAGGTGCAAAAACACATTTTGGGCAGGATTTGAAAAATGACATATGTGACTTACATCAGATCATGCAATAAGATGGCCATGTTAAAAATCTGCAGTCAAAATATTTTACATTTCCAAAGATACGAGTGGGCATATTGAAATTGCGAAGAATGGTCATAACTTTTGCATTTTTTTATATTTTGACCCAACATTTGAACATTGTCTTCTTATGGGCCCACATCATAAACTCCATAGGTGAAAATGATAAAATCTGTGCCAAAATGCCACTCCATACCACAGGTGCAAAAACACATTTTGGGCAGGATGTGAAAAATGACAGCTGCACAGTTCATGAGGTGGTGTGAAACAATGGCTCTGTTAAAAATCTGGAGTCAAAATATAAAAAATTGCCAAAGTTATGCACCTGCATAGAAACATTTTAACCAACACTCTTAACTTGGACATTTTTAGGAATTGTTTCACCAAATTTTCAACATGGCCTTTCTGCAACCCTAACTCATGGACACTGGTGGTGAAATGTTGTTAGTCAGTCCCAAAAGGAGATTTAGCACAGTGATAATGAAATCACTATCCAGGCCTGATAAATAAAATGAAAGTGTCAGTGTTCATGAGGTGGGGTCCCAAAAAGCCCATGTTAAAAAATTGGTGAAAAAATACGTATAAATGGCAAAGTTATGAACATAAGTTCAAAATGCCACTGAAATACATTATATGGCACTTACCTTGATTCCTCAGTTTGTGGTTCAGCTTTGAAGAGTGCAGATGTGTCTTGGTCCACAAAAAATGACAGTGTATAACCTCTGGAGATAAGTATAGGTTAAGGGTTGTGTGGCGGATGCTCAGTGGGAGGGTCAGAATTGGGGCGGGGGACGATGAGGGATCATTTTCTTTTTTTCAGGTTAATAAAAAAAGACGTCAGGCAAGGTTTTCTTCTCTACAGATGAAAACAAAGTAAGTATTTTGAGATGCTGGGAGTGGGCTCCCTAGTGTGGCACACTGCTGGGGGGTTTATAGTAACAACATGAGTTTTTGGCCCCCTGATGTTGGCAAATTACACAAGGGATGGGGGAGAGACATCTGACACTGGGGTTTGATTAAATAAATGAATAAATAAAAACAAATGAAAATCAAAGTGTGGGGGGGGTGCTACTAGACACCAGGGAAATATATAAAGGGAGGATGCCACTAGACAGATAGGTGACAGTGATCAGTGGATGGGGTACCACTAGACACCAGGGAAACAGCAGCTCACAGATGAATCTGCAGCCAGCAGGATGAGTTTCAGCTGTGGTTGCAGAAGTCAAGAAAATCACACTGTTCTCATACACAGAACGCATCAGAAATGGTCTTCTCACTAACCGCAGCACACAGGATTTCGTGTCCACAGAAAAGGTGTTTCTGGCCACAATTCTGAAAAACAAACATCAGAATGTAACTAAAAGGGTGCCGTTTAGCTAGGTTCCGACATTTTTGGTTTTTTTTAAATCCACTAAATTTTATGTGTTTTCTTCATTTCTTTTTAATGGGGGATGCAGAAGTGCTCAGCAAAAATACATTAGGCTCCCTGTGACACTATGTGACCCTGTCTGCAAAAATACAACAGCTCATGTGAAAACAAAAGTATTTTCATGTGGAACATCTAACTTTTCCTATAGGAAATCATGGGAAACTTTGAAATTTAGTAACTTTGGAACAGATTAATATCTTTTTCACCAAAAGTTCAAAAAAACAAATCTGTGAAGCAAAGGCTTTCTACCCTGAAAATTTCAGACCACAACCAAAAACAGTTTCTGAGATACAGATGGACAAAGGAATAGCATAAAACATGCATATTTAGGGATATTTGACACTTTGCATCTCAGCCACTGCACAACAGATTAACACAAAATTAGTGGCATCAGGAGACCAATCCCTGGATATTATGCATGCCAAATTTCATGCAACTATATTGAACAGTTTCAAATTAATTTAAGTTCAAAAAATTGGCTTTAACATAGAAGTGTGCACTCAACCCTAACAATAATGGCACTACTGTGCCAGTATAATATATATATATATATATAAAAAAATATATATATATATATATATATATATATATGTGTGTGTGTGTGTATGTGTATATATTATAGGGGCGTGGTCACACCCCTATAGTTAGGGTTGAATAGGCACTTTTATGTTAAACCCCAATCTTTGCACATTAATAACTTTTTCAACTGTTCAACAGATTTGCACAAAATCTGGAATGTGTAGTATGTTATGATAGATCTCTTGATTTGTCAAGTTGTGATTTGGTTGGACTTACAGTTTCTGTGCAGCGAAGAGCTGAAAAACATGATTTTCGCCACTTTTTACATGTTTTTTGCCTATCGTGATGCAACCATACTGTTTGGTGTTTTGGTCTGAAATTTGGAATTTAGAAAGAGTGTGGATCAAAAAAACAATCCAGTGTTAGTTTGGTGAAAAAATATTGATCTGTTCAAAAGTTATTTAATTTTTAATTTTGTGGTTCTAAGCATGCTCAGTTTACTCCAAGATTTATATGTATGATTTGCAAATGAGGATTGGGCTCGCAGTAAAGGATTTTGTCAGCTCATGAAAGGGGATTTAAAAAAAATCCTAGCCTGTGAGGAAAAATTCCTTGTCCATGAGCTTCCATCTTGTTTTAATTTTTTCTCCCAAACTTATTGTTGTAGCTTCCTCTATGGGTGACTTCTTGTTGCAATAAGGCATGGGTTTTGTTCAGGGTGACACCTCTAAAAATCTGTACTTTGTTTTGCGCAAAAAATGTCTGGTTCAATTTTTGAAATTCTTCTTTCGCTAGCTGACAAGATCCCAGTCTACGAGATGATCCCCTTTCGCGAGACATCAAAATCCTTGCCCATCACTTTGTGAGCAAATGGCCCTTCTCGTGGATGAGGATTGGCTCAAGGTCAGCAACTTTGCAGCCTTATGAGAGAGAATTGGCTTGCAGACTAGGATTTTATCAGCTCACAAAAGGGGATTGGGATTTTGAATCCTCTTTCATGAGCTGACAAAATCCCAGTCCATGAGCTGACAAAATCCTAGTCTGTGAGCAATACCCTTTTGTGAGGTAGCAAAATGCTTGACCGACACTTTGTGATAAGATGGTCCTTCTCACAGATGAGGATTGAGTCACGTCAAGGGGATTTTGCTGCCCTCACGAAGAGGATTGGTCATGGACTGTAGATTTTGCCAGCTCATGAAAGGGATTAAGGCTTTTGAATCTGGACAAAATCCTAGTCCACGAGCTGACAAAATCCCAGTCTGTGAGCAATCCCCTTACGTGAGGTAGCAAAATCCTTGACAGTCGCTTCGTGACCAGATGGCCAAAAACTATCTGTCAAGGTTTTCTCAAAGACATGGAGTCTGACAGCTCATGAAAGGGGATTGATTTCACAGTTCACGCATACTAGGATTTTAAAAACTTTGCAACTGTAGTGTAAGAAAATGGTTTGGTCTTTTGACTTGAAATTTGCAGGATATTAAGGGGATGCCCCAGAGATATCAATTATGCTATTTAGGTGTTGAAAAGGTAATTGGTTCCATAGATATGGTATCACAAAGTTTTTATTCTTCCTCTTCAGCTAACATTGCAGCACCCAAAGCGACTTTCAGCACCTGTATCTCGAAAATGAGGCGAGATATGGATTTTTATGCTACCTGCAGAACTAATCTGCAGAAACAAGTTTGGAAGTCATAGATTACACCGACAGTGGCATCTTTTACCTACTTGCTATGGGTATGGAGATATTAGCAAAAACATGTTACAAGGGTTCTCACTGTGCCTTTTCAGTTCTTTTCAGTGCCCATAGCTCATAAATGATGTGAGATATGGATTTGGTCAATTTATATCACATAGACATCTCAATGTCATGATTACAATGACACTTGAAGTTTTGCCTAGCTGCTATGGTTCCCGAGATACAGTATTGGCAAATTAGTGTTACAAGGATTCCTTGCCCTATTGTGCTGCTGTATGGCTCTGTAGCCATGTGTAAGTGGATAGTGCAGGGCCAAGAGGGCCCATGCTCCCATAGAGGCATATTATTATGCAGAAATGGGCAGCTTGATGGGAGCACAGGACCAATGAACACATGCTATTTACTAGTTATATTACACTTTTTCAAACAGTAAGGCAATTCATTGCCTGACTCTCACCCCATTCTCCTTTACTATAAAATGTCAACATGGAATAGGGTGAGAGTTTGGCTGTATGACCCCATGGCACACCCTGGTGTCTGTCGGTCTGTGGAGGACAGGGGATGGGTTGGTGTGGGGGTTAAGGACACAACCCTAACATCTCATTTCCCCACTTTTTGTCACTTTAACCTAACTGATGCATTAAACAAAGATTTTTGCAATAAAAAAAAAATATATATATACAAAGAATCTCTGTGCGCAAGCACTGAGTACATATTCTAAAGGGCATTTGGTTGGGAAGCCAAGTTTTGAAGAATGCAATCACACATGACCCCACAATGCAAAGCATCATGGGGCTGTATATGCGATTCAACACAGAATACTATGCTGGTTCAACTTTAAGCAGAAATGCATGGTGCCGAAAAGCCTCTCACTCTGTTTGCAAAGGGTGCCAACAGAAGACATAGACATGTGTTTCATCCTACCAGGACTCATCAGTATGACTCAGCAGTATGTCACCCCTTTCCATGTGTAATCATATTCACAAGCCACAATAAAGAAGAATGGGTTGACATTTAGGCCTCAAAACCCCAATGACACACCCCATCATCTGTCAATCTCAGGAGGAGGTGGTACATGAGAGGGGGAAGGGGCAACCCTAAAGGTCTAATTTCCTTATGTTTTGGGTTTTGCATAAAATGTCCTTATTTTTTATAGAAAGAATAGAATAGAAAGTCACTCAAGTTGGTGGGAGCACGGGGCCTGAAGGGCCTCACACTCCCACCAACTTCCAAATTTCTGCCTAACATAACAGTACAAGTGTTGACTATCATATGTATTGGTGGCCCCACACTCCCCCCACCTTGAGACAAAACAGAGTTTCATACATCAGACTGGCATAATTCCACACCTGTTTACATGTCAAACACCTAACCACTGAAAATTACCTCCATGGCAATAAGGCTAGGTACCCTATAAATGTGAAGCCACTACCACAATGCAAAACGCTATATGCAAAATGTAAAGTGCGTCACATAATATCTCCACAGGAAATTCATTTTCCAACACCTAAATACCATAATTCACATGTAAAGGACATCCCCTCAACACCCTCCAAATTTCAATTTAAAAGACCAAACAGTGTCCGCGATATAACATTTCAAAGTCTGGGATTTTCATTCGTCAGAGTGGAAGAATTTTGCACCTGTTTATATTATACACACCTAACAACTGAAAGTACATACATGGCAGTAAGTCTAGCTACTCTATAAATTTCAAGCCACTACCACAATTCCAAATGCTGTCCACAAAATGTAAACTGTGCCACATAATATCTCTGCCACAAATGTATTTTATGACACCGAAACACCAGAATTCACATCTACAGGACATCCCGTCAACACCCTCCAAATTTCAAGTTAAAAGACCAAACCGTTTCCAAGATATTTAATTTTAAAAGTTGTTAAAATTAGCCTATCTGGTTCCTCCAAATATGGCCATCTAGTCCCTCCCACGCGAACACAAATTGTAATCAAAGAATCTCAAGATCAAAGAATCTGCAGGCTGGCAATCAAAGAATAAAAACATGTTAAACTCAATTTGTACACATAAATACATGCAACCACAGCAATGAGTTGATAGAATGAAGCCCCCTGAGCAAAACCCATCCTAGTTTGTCTTTATAAGTCACCCCTGGGCTGAGAAATTATATTTTTTAATCTGGCCATCTAGTCGCACCCTAGCGATCAAAGATCACAGTCAAAGAATTTCGTGATCAAAGAATTTGCAAGCTCACGATCAAAGATCGTTAGCGAGCTGCAATCAAAGAATTAAAAACTTTAAAACTCTATTTTTTTACATTGTTACAAGAAACCACAGGCATGGCTCAATAGAGGGAAGACCCCTGAGTAAAACCCATCATAGGTTTACTTCAGAAATCACCCCAAGCTGAGATGATTGTTTTTTTCTGACCACAAAGTGAAACCAAGATGCTGGCCATCACGATCAAAGAATTCCTCATGATCAAAAATTCTTTGATTGTGAGCCTGCAAATTCTTTGATCATAAGGAGAGACCAGATGGCCAAAACCCCATTCTTCTTTTGCAAAATAACCATATAAATTTTCCCATAGACATATAATGGGAACTTAAAACTTTAATAACTTTTGAACAGATTAATATTTTTTCACCCTCAATTTGTAGGCCAATTTTCTAGAACCCTGAGGACCCCCTTCACAATTGGAATGTCGCAGATATATTAAGTTCTGTTGGCTTTTACTGTCTATTATATTTTGTAAAGCACGTTTGGTATCCCTGATCTTTTTTTGAAGGTCACTGTCTCCATCTCTCTATAATAATTAATAATTTAATGATTCTTCTGTAAGTTGTCGATACTTTGCCTCTCCTTCTCTTTTTTTTTAACTCTATAAGTTATAATTTCCCCCCGATAGTGACTTTCAACGTATTCCAGAGGATGGCTTCAGTGGGCGCAGAGGAGGCACTATCTATAAGAAATTGGGGAATTCTAACTTTAATCATGTCTTGAAATTCTTTATATTGTAGTATCATGGCGATCATTCTCCAGAAGGACATTTTCAAGGATCCTCCTACATCTGTTTTTTTTTTTTTTTATTTTCCTCTTTTTCCTGGCTGGGCCACCGATCTTTATCTGCCCTGGTCACGGACCACGGAGACCTCCACCACCATCTATTGCTGCCAGGGACCCACAGTCACCCCCGACTTGCCCCCCAGAGGGCAGGGCCTTGGCCACCTTTGTGGCCACGGAACTATGACTAGTTGGGGTCCCGCAGTGATGGCGGTGAATCGAGGACCTTCGGGGAGGGCTTCATTCTCTTGTTGGCCCAGCCCGCCATTCTTTTTCCTGGTTTCTTCCCCCAGAAGAGGCGGGGAGGTGCAATGATGCCAGCATCTGCCCAGCCTCCTCCCCCCCTTGTTGAACGTCGGCAGCGCGAGGTCTCCCGGCCTTCACCAGGGGTTCTCTGTGCTCCGAGTGTTGTCCCCACCTTCCCCCCACAGAAGGAGAGCTGCCCATTGATGCTCCATCCTTTTCCCCTGGTTAGCTCTCGGCCAACCCGGTCCGCCTCTAACCCGGTCGCCAGCGTCATAAGCGAAATCCCACCACTGCGCTCGACAGACCGCCCTACATCTATTTTAACATTAGAGGCGGTGGTCCAAAATCATTTTCTGGCCAATAGAGATATCCTCTACCTTGGAATAGTGTTCACATGTAGTGAAGAAATAATCCAATCGAGAGTACTAGTGAAATCTTTGGGAGTAGTATGTATATCCTGAGGAAGATTGATATGTATGTATCCAGATATCTATTATCCCTAGATGGTCTAAAATGTGCCTAAATTGTTTAGTTGTTTTATTAGTTCTGTGTTTATGTGGATGGGAACAGTCTATCTGTGGGGCTAAAGTCATAATAACATTTTCCCCTAAAATAAGTTGTCCCTGGAGAAGGGTCAAAAGATGGGAGATGAACTTCCTAATTTCTTTTAATTTAGTTTGAGGGAGGAAATATGCATTACCAATAGTAACTGGTTGACCATAAAGTAAACCCTGCAGTATTATATGTCGACCTTGGCTGTCTGTAAAGGAATTAATTATTTCTAGGAGTGTTTGGAGAGGGACCAAAATTGCCACTCCTCTTTTTCAACCACTAGGGTAGGATGATGCATATACTGTGTATCTTTTACCCCACTTCAATTTTTGGTGTTCTAGGTCAGTGAGATGTGTTCCCTGAACGAGGTAAAGGCATGCTTTTTGTCTTTTAATGTGTTGCCTGACACAATATCTTTTTATGCAGCCATGAAGACCATTTATATTTTGTGAACATATTTGTATAGGATTTGTTGCCATTATTTATATTATAACTGTGTTTATTCTTTCTGTTTAATTCCTGATCCACTGAATAATTGGGGACCCTGAACTCTCTACACCCCAAAATAAGATGGATGTAGAATAGAGGGACATTACGCCCATAGTTCAATAACTATAAATCCAATAAAGCAATTTTAAACTGTATTGTGTGTGTGCTATTTTTTCCATTTCTCTAACAACTCTAAAGTTTAAATTTATGTAACTTATTAATTCCCTCCTGTCCAATTCTTTATATTGTAGTTTTAAGTTGCATATTCTTATCTTATCCCCCTTAACTTGTGAAATAACACTAATAAAATTAGTTATCTATAAAAAGAAAAAGGGTAAATGCACAGACCTTGTGTGATATAGACAATCACTGACATACACCCTAGGGTCCCAATTATAACATGTACAAATTGACTCCCATGGGGAGGTGCTTGTTCTGAGCACTCTTGGATATTTCCCATTCTGTGTCTCCGAGGAGATAGGAGAGGAAAGCTGGGGTGTCAAATTACTCATCTGGAAAATAATCCATCCGAGCAAAGAGAGAACCCCCAAAATCAGGAGCAGTGTGTTATGCTCACCCTTAAAATGGTCTGACATGGAATAATACTACCAATCCTTATGTGGAAGTCTACATCCTTCCTTGTAAATTTATTGAAAAGCTTACACAATTGTAATTTATTCACTTAATTGTTAACCTCAGTTTAGAGTAGATACTTTAGCTATTGTTACCAATAATAAGTATTTCAAGCAGATTTTACTTCTAGACATGAAACTATTCAAGTACCTCTGACCCTCCTCCTCATCAGTGATTAGGTCAAGATCACCAAAGCCCACCAAAGACCTGCCTATCACTTAAGAAAGGTGCATTTCTCATCAGACCAGGACTCTACCATAGAAAGGACCATTCAAATAGACTATGTTTAAAATATAATCTTAATTAAAGAAAACTGATTGCCACTCTTATCTAGAATTTCTAGCTGGCAGCCTGATCCATAGTTATAGGTTAGAATAACCACTGGAGGGCCTCACTCTATAGTTCAAATTGCCTGTGGCAACCTGTCCCTTCTTTGAAACAAATAACCTATTTTATAATGTCCTCTAATGTATACAATGTAAGTCTGAGATTCTACTTTGATATGATGCATTCTTTAGGTTAGTCTCTCTCCTTACAATGTTTACCAAATTTCTAAGTTTGTTCCAATTGTCATTTCAGTGATGAAAAATAATTCCTTCCCTCTACAGGAGTCAGAGTTCGAGTCTGGGTATGAAATTAGTCCTTCTCCTTATTTTTTTTTTCCTGGCAGGTTCACTGTCATCATCTGCCCTGGTCACAGTCCCCAGGGCCTCCACCACCAGCTATTTCTGTCTTGTGCCCAGTTACCCCAGGCTTACCCCCCCGAAGGGTGGGGCCATGGCAACAGTCCCCTATCCGTGCCGCGGGACTAGTGACTGGTTGGGGAGCTGCAGCGGTGGCAGCTAATCAAAGCCCTGAGGAGGGCTTCACATAGACAGTGAATCCTGCCCCACCTGCTCTTTTTTCTGTGTTCAAAATGACAGTGTCACTGTTCATGAGGGGGAGGACCCATAAAGCCTATGTTGAAAATGTGGTGAAACAATTCCCAAAATGACTGTGTTACAGGCATGTGTTGCACACTTTCTACGTACACTTGTAACTGTCAATTTTTCATATTTCCACTTCAGATTTTCAGCATTGCCATTTTTTCACACCACCTTATGAACAGAATAGCTGTCATTTTGTACATGCTGTCCGGAATGTGATTTCATACCTGTGGCGCAGGATGGCACGGTTGCTGTCCAGAATCAACTTTTGGGATGGATTAACAAATTCACAGTTGCACTGTTCATGAGGGGAGGTCCCATAATGCCAATGTTGAAAATTTTGTGAAATATTTCAAAAAATGAGCATGTTATGAGTGTGCATTGCACAGTTTGTATGCACACTCATAACTTTGCCAGTGTTTCCCATTTTCACACTGTTGTACTATCTGAATGGAGGCATGGTAGAGCAATATCTGAAGGACCCTTCCTCTCACCATAACATATGGATATTGTTGTACTATTTTGATGGAGGAATGGGAGTGCAGGGTCCAAAGGACCCTGTGCTCCCACCATGATATATGGACAGTGTTGTACTATCTCAATGAAGAGATTGGACCCTGTGCTCCTTGGGCACTGTGCTCCCACCATGACATATGGATACTGTTGTACTATCTCGATGGGGGGATGGGAGCGCAGGGTCCAAAGAACCCTGTGCTCTTACTGTGACATATGTACACTGTTGTGGGATGACAGCGCAGGGTCCCAAGGATGCTGCACTCCCACCATGACTTTATGGACAGTGTTGTACTATCTCAATGGAGGGATGGGAGTGCAGGGTCTGAAGGACCCTGTGCTCCCACAGTAAAGTGAGGGTACAATTACAGTATACTATCTGAAAAAGAAGGAAATTCTTTGCAAAAAAACTTTGTTAATGCATCTATTTGGGTGGATACCACAATGACAAAAGCAGGGAAATGAGGCATTAGAGTTTTCAACCCTAAGGCCCCACCCCCAGGGTTCCCACCCCTACCACCCTACCCTATTCACCCACCATCCACACACCAACAGGAGTCATGGTGTACCATGAGGTCATAAGGCCTAACTCTTACCCCCTTGTGCTATACTGTAGTGTGTAAGCATGTTTATGCATGGATTGGGGTGAGAGTTAGTCCCTATGAACCCATGGCACACCCTAATGCTTGCTGGTGCATGGAAGGTGGGAGGATGCGGTGGGACCCTGGAGGAGGGGCATTAGGGTTGCAAATCCTAATGCTTCATTTCCCTGCTTTTGTCACTGTGGTACCCACCCTAGCTGATGCATTAATGCATTAACAAAGTTTTTTGCAAAGGATAAAAATATATATATATACACACACACAGTATATATGTGTGTATATATATATATATATATATATATATATTTATATATATATATATTAGAGACAAAAACTCCGTTTAATGCATTAGTTAGGGTTGTTTCACAGCGACAAAAGTGAGGAAATTCGCTGTTAGGGTTGAAAACCCTAACTCCGAATTCACCCCCAGCACCACACACACAGACACACACACATGCAAGTATGGGGGAGGACCAAGTCAACACAACCAATGACAGACATCCAGCAGCAGGTGACAGAAATAACAAACAATTGTCTAAATGTACTACGATACATCCCCACCCACCTGACCAGGTACTGCATGCTCAGTGGAGATCAACAGCAAAACTGAGGCCATGTACACCAAACGTACACATCCCCTGCACAGCATACCACACTTAGTAGTTGCATGGCCTTACCTACCGATGCCCCACACCAGACCACACCACATGTGGTGGGCCAACTGAGCAATAGAGTTCAGCAATACCAAGGAGTTGTACAGGTATAATATCTTTGATTATAACAAGGGTTTGAGAAATGCAGCTTTCTAATTGACTGTAAACATTGTAACAGCCTTATGTTTAGTTTTATTAACATACATGTAGAGCCTAACCATATGATGAACATGGTTTAATGTTGTTTAAAAAACAGTTTTATTATGATAGCAATAAGCCACTCCCAGGTATTATGTTAATGGTCAGTTTATCACTGTCTAGCGACATGTGGCACTTGGCTATACCTCATTCAACATTAAACCCCTACAGGGTGATTAACAGACCATTTAACATAACTGTTGGTCATGCCTTATTGCTTAATTGTCTTTATGAGTAGATACTCTCCCTCTGCTAGGCACTGCAGCAGCTTTGCAACACAGTGTCCCACCCAGTTACACCATACACTGTCTAGTTACTGGAGAATGGCTGTGAATATGAACTCATGAAGATGAACAATATAACTTGATCATTACAGTCATCGAAACCTTAGTGTGATTATAACTGACAGAGTCAGTGATAGAGAATAACCCCTGCTGTCCTAGTACACTTACCCCATTGTGAGTTAAATCAATACTAAAAGACATTCTGTTTATATCTATACCATACCTACTTGATTCCTGTTGTACCACAATTAACATAGTTATCACTTTGATAGCATCAGTGACAGAAGTGTGGTAAACCCAAACACTAGGCATACAGCCTGAGTATGAAACAACTGGTAAAAAAAATTACACTGTGTCCATAAGTGGCATAGATCACTCATTGCAACAATAGTAAATGTATTACTATTTGAATAAGTTAGTCATCACAGATGCAATGAGATTGTCTTTATCAGGTACACCATACTCAGTAAGTGCCTACAGGAAAATCTATCCTACATACATCTCCAATACAGGTACGTCATTGTTGGCTCAGTAGTGCTATGATATTTAGAAGTTGCTTGGCCTGATCCATGCAATTACACTGTTTCCTACAAAGAATACTTACTGCATCTTTAGTGTTGAAACACACTGAAGGTCTATGTATGTACATCAGCAGTACACCTTCATCAGTAAGAATGCATCTGATACTGGCAGTATGAATTTCACAGCGTTGAACAGGCAATGCTTTTCCATACTTTACATCAGCCTCTCTATCTTGAGTAAACCGTTGCAGTAAATGTACTACTATGTAAATCACATACTAAATCTAACACTACTTTTATCTTGAGCATGCTAGTGTCTTGTAGTTAATTTATGTACTTCTCCTAATTAATGTATAATCACTAATGTTAAACCCTTTCTACAACTGTCATCATGCACCTTCAGCATTTATATTGAATAACGGCACAGTACCAGTTGTGGTGTGGTGTGGGGCATCGTTAGGTAAGGCCATGCAACTACTAAGTGTGGTACGTTGTGTGCAGCTGCAATCAGGGATGTGTACATTTGGTGTACATGGCCTCAGTTTTGCTGTTGATCTCCACTGAGCATGCAGTACCTGGTCAGGTGGGTGGGGATGTCTCGTGGTACATTTAGACAATTGTTTATTATTTCTGTCACCTGCTGCTGGATGTCTGTCATTGGTTGTGTTGACTTGGTCCTCCCCATACTTGCATGTGTGTGTGTGTGTCTGTGTGGTGCTGGGGGTGAATTTGGAGTTAGGGTTTTCAACCCTAACAGCGAATTCCTCTCTTTGTCGCTGTGGAACAACCCCAACTAATGCATTAAACAGAGTTTTTGTCTCTAATTTCCCTTCTTTTGAGAATGATAATGAGAAATAGTTGATGATATGACGGGTGGAGCGCTGGGCCCAAAGGGCCCCAAGACTCCCACCACATGATGTCTTGTGGCATAGTAACAGGGACAGCAATGCAAACAGAAGCGCTAACAGTGGCGCACAAGGTAACGCAAGTGCGAATGAGAACAGAAAGGGTAACGAACACGGCGGCGTAGACGGGAACGGTGTGCCACGTGATGTCTTGTCACATAGTAACATGGTGCCTACAAATGGAAATGTCAATGGGCATGGTGACGCAAAGTGAAACAGAAAGAGAAACAGTACTGTAGACACAAATGGCAAAAAATAACAGAAACGCAAGCGCAAATGAAAACGCAAGGATAACGCACATAGGCCCCACGCTCCCGGTACCTAATGCAGCAGCGGAAGCACGGGGCCCAAAGGGCCCCTCACTCCCACCACATGATGTCTTGTGGCATAGTAACAGGAACAGCAACGCAAACAGAAGCGCTAACAGTGGTGCACAAGGTAACGCAATCGTGAATGTGAACAGAAAGGGTAACGAACATGGCGGAGTAGATGGGAACGGTGTGCCACGTGATGTCTTGTCACATAGTAACATGGTGCCTGCAAATGGAAATGTCAATGGGCATGGTGACTCAAAGTGAAACAGAAAGAGAAACAGTACAGTAGACACAAATGGCAAAAAATAACAGAAACACAAGCGCAAATGAAAACACAAAGGATGACGCACATGGTTGCGTAGACGTCAACGGTAAGTGAAACGGGCATGGAACCGCAAGCGGAAAGGGCAATGGTAACAGTAATGTAAGCACACAGGCTGGTTTTCCCCAAAAACTGAATAGAGAAAGACAGTGAGTACAAAGAATGTATGCATAATAATGGGTATCGGAGCAGAAAATGAGGACTTGGAATACTAAATAGGTTATATCTCAGGAACCGTACGACGTAGAAAAAAAATTTAACAGTTGCATGATTTATGACTGTCCTGGCTAGTTTTGTACTTAGCTCCCATTAGGAGGCTAAGAATTTTTCTGATGAAAAGTCCGTATCTCTCACCATTTCCGAGATACGGGCCCTGAAAGGCACGGCGAATGCCGTAATGTTATCCTATGGGAAAAAAAGAGATGTTCGGAGCACCATAACTTTGCCTTCCTGTAATATTTTTTCACCAAACCACTGAAAGGCACATCTGTGGGCTATTGACTGTCTTCCCTCCAAATTTCAGGAAAAAAGACCAAACCGTTATTTTGCAGCAGGGTGCCAAAGGATTCCTGTAATGCATCGGGCGTCGTAATGTTATCCTATGGGAAAAACCATCAACTTTGTAGTGTCATAACTTTGCTGCCATGTAATATTTTTTCAATACAACACTGAAAGGCACATCTGTGAGATGTCTGCTGCGTTCCTTCCAAATTTCAGCCCAAAACTCCCAACCGTTCTTTTGCAGTGCAGTGCCAAAGAATTGCTGTCATTTTCCCACAGACTAGAAAATTACTGTCGCAATTTACGAAAGCTTTCGCAAACATTTGCGACACTTTCATGAGCACATAAGTACTTTGCAAAAGTACTTTTTTCAGAAATCTGAAAAACATATTTCTGGGGTGTTTACCCCAAAATAAAGACATGGCTAGCATCCTCAGGGTCCAACTAGGTGAATACAAAAAGAATTAGGTTGCTAGAGGGTCCCAAATTTAAATGCCAAGCATTTTTCTAATCACCAACTGAAAACAAAATGGCCGATTTGCGAAAGTAACAGGCCCATTTGCGAAAGTAAAAATGCATTTGCGAAAGGGTTGAACTTTTTTGTTAACTTTTCCCATTGACTTATAATGGGAAATTGTTTTTTGAATAACTTTTGAACCGTTTAATATTTTTTCACCAAATCTTCAAAAGGCACATCGGGGACCCTGGCCGCACATTCCCTGAAGATTTCGGGCTGGTCGCGCAAACCGTGCGACCTGTACGTGCGACCGTAGAATTCCAGAAAAAGCGTAAACGCGCACGCAAATCACACTTAATAATACCAAGGCCTATGGTTCATGATCGTGTATTCCAAATTTCAGCCAAATCTGTCAAACAGTTGCAAAGTTATTAAGGTGCAAATTTTGGGGGTTTAACATAGAAATGGCTCCTCAACCCTAACTATGGTAGCACTACTGTGCTACCATAATATACATATATATATAAATATATATCTATATACACACACACACACACACACACAAAACATACATTTTGGTATAAATAGATGGATAAAAAGTATTGTCTCAGTCAGGCATTGGAGATACCACTGATATCTCCTTGTTCCTATACATCACAGTGATATCTCCACTATCCCATACATCATTCTGATATTTTAAATGTTCCTATACATCATGCTTATGAAAGTGAACATTTTTCTGCTTCAGTCCAGCATGCTAGAAATGAATGCTCCTCTCTCGTGACTATCACTCCACACCTGTAGCCCCCACTACCACCACCACACGAGTCTGACCTGCCATAATTGCTTAAGAAATAGTTATTAAATAATAAAAAAAACTTATCTGGTTGATCCTGCAATTTTCTCATTGTGTTCGGCAAGTAGCAGTTTCACTTTTGGTGCTGTACATTTGTAGCGTGGTTGACCACTATCCATACTGTGAAATGAGGAAGTCACCGGGATTTAAAATAGAGCAATCTGCCTATCAAAAGTTTGAAAATTTTGGCTTTTTTTCTTAGTTTCCTGATAGTTGTTTAAAATAATCTGGTGACAGTAGAAAGAGGACAGAGAGAGAGAAAGAGAGAGAGAGAGAGAGAGAGAGAGAGAGAGAGAGAGAGAATCTGCTGCTTCAGAAACATGAACGCAAAAGTCGGTGAGTGCTTGCTATAGCAACGCTCGCTCCAGCTTGCGTTCACTTTTCAGAAGCTGCAGATTATCTCTCTTGCTGTCTCTCTGTCCTCCTTCTACTGTCACCAGCTTATTTTAAACAAACATCAGGAAACTAAAAAAACAGCCACAATTTTCAAATTTTGACAGGCCGTGTGCCTTATTTTAAATCTTGTTTACTTCCTCATTTCAGAGTATACATAGCATTTGGCCATGATACAAATGCACAGCACCAAAATTGAAACTGCTTTCTGCCTAACACCAGGAGAAAAATGACAGGATCAACCAGAAAAGTTTGTTTTAAACAAGTATTTCTTTAACAGTTATGGCAGGATGAACCAGATTAAGATTTTTTAAGCAAGTATTTCTTAGCAACTATGGCAGCATCAACCACATGTCAGAACTGCTGGGGGGGGGACTGCAGTCATGGAGCTGCCTGTTGTACTGAGGGAGGAGTTATATATTTTTTTAAATGAATATTTCTTTACCAACTATTAAAGGATCAACCAAATGTCAGAGCAGCATGGGGGAGAGGGCTGCAGGTCATGCATCTGCCTGGTAAATCAAATATATAGACACTGTGTTAAGTTGCCTGGTAAATCAAATATACAGGGAAAACAAAAGTAAAAAACAATCCCACACTCATATAAAGGAAATTAGTTCTGAAACATGTCAGGACCAGGCGCATGGCACCTACAATAAAATGAATCACTTTCAGATACACATTTGGTGAGCAGTCCTTTAATTTTGTTTTTCTGAGTGCGGAATTTTTTTTAACTTTTGCTTGCTTGCTTTTAACCCTGCACCTTTGCTCCATGTACAGCCTCTTTTTTATTGTTTCTCCTCAAATATACAGGGATTGTGTTAAGTTGTGGATGTGGGGGTTGTGTTGGTGAGCCAAAACATATGTTGTATAAACAGAACATGACATAGCCTGACTGACGATATCATATTTATCTTTACCAGAGGCCAATGGCATCAAGATATCATTGGCCTCTCGTGAAGATACATATATATGATATCTTCAGTCAGGCCATGTCATATCCCAAATATATATATATATATGTATTGTACAATTTCACCTATCTACACTGGGCACGGGGTCATAATGTCATAGGACATTATGCCACATGGCAAAATCGCGCTGCCAATACAGTGCTATATTGCCATGTGGCATAAGTCATTTTTCTGTTGGGGGTTGTGCCCCCCCCCCATTATGGGACTTGCACCTCCTGGACCTTCCACTAAAGATTCTCAACTCAAGGGGGGTCCAACTCTGGGAGCACACAAAGTGTGGACAAAAATAAAATGTCTGGGATGAGGAATCAAACCTGGTCCCAGACGCAGTGCCTGGGTTCCTGCTGCTGTGGCTCAGTCCAGTGAGCCACGGCAGCTGCTCAGTGAAACCCACTCCCAGCAGAGGTCTTATCCTCTGCCTGGGATTGTGTGAGTGGTGCAATACTGCGTACAGCAGTGTACTCAGTATTGCACCATTTGCTGTCATGGACAGCACTGTTTTGGGTTAGCTATAATGTCATATGCTAGTAAGCGTATGACATCATGACCAGGTAGGTCTACACTGATCTACTGGTGCAGCAGTAGCACTACTGCATGTAGTGCCAGTGACCCTGGTTCAGGATGGAGCCTGGAACATCAGAGGGTTATCTGGGAGAGGACAATTGAGCATCTGGTGGACTGCTCTCCTTGTCCAGTGTGGGTGGGTGGAGACGGTTGGTAACAGTCTGACTCCTGGTAGTGGCTCAAAGTCAGTACACCTAATACCTCAGCATAAGCAGAGATTGGTGGTCCCAGTGAACATCAGCATACACATGCATTGGATTGTACATGATGGGCCTATGATATCATTGCACATCCAAGCCACTAGGGGAAACACCAAAGGAAACATCCTTCCTACAGTACAGCGCAGAATGGTGCCCTGGGACCATGGCCTCCACTTAAGCCCAAATGATGCCAGTGTAAGACTCAGCCTGGTTCTACAGTTTGGGCTCAGTTACTCCATTTTTGGGAAGTCCCACTGTGAGGATCATTCATGGACCTCCCAGTCTGGGCAGCTGGGGGATGCCGGGGGGGAGGGTCTAAATCTAGTGGGCAGATATGGGGTACAGCCCCATCTGGAAAGAAGCATAAAAATATAGTTGGAAAAAATGGATTCATTAAGTCCCTGGAGTATCTTGCAAGATATCAGTGCAGAATCTTTAGTAAGAGTGCTTGATCCCGTTGGGTGGTAATAGCTATAATGAGATCATAATGGCAGCAGACTTGAAAGGCGATTAGCTTTCTATGCTTGTTAGCTCCCAAAATATGTATTTTCCCACATACAGGACTTACAAATTATTTATTTTACATACTACATGAGGTTGGGCAATTTTGTGTAATTATTTCTTTGTTTTGTGGTTTTTTGTTGGTATGTTTCAATGTGTTTCCATATTGTGATTTTTCTTTTCCATTACTGTATGTAGTTGTATGCTTGTATTGTGTTTTTCCATAGTGTAGTGCATTTTACTCATAGTCTAGTGACTTTTGTGGGGCGGTGGAAGTTTTGCCCTATAGTGACAATCATTTTTTTCTATTTAAACTTTTTTAACTTTTCAGATTTCCTGTTCACATTCAGATAAAATAAATATTTAAACAGTTTGTAAACGTATGTCCATTTGCAAAGTGCTACAATCACATGCCAAAAATCATAACTTTTTTTATGTCACTTATATTAGTCTCCTATTCTCCTTGTTTTCATGCTTCGGAAGATAGACTATGGGCAGTAAACATTGCTTAAATCAGGTTCATTATTGAAGCAGATATTGCTCCGATGCAGCATAGCATCTTAATGCAGAGATGCATGGAAATTATGAAAATAGACCTTGTTAATGAATTCTACAAGCCCATGAAATCCATAAGTTTGTAGACCACATAGAGATGCTTCAGAAGATAGTGGTAGTAGCCTCAGAGTACACCAATAACACCATATTGCCTACATTGAGTATCTGTAATCTTAAAGGTGCACTGTACTGCACTGAACCAGCAAAGCTAATATTTTTCTGTAAAAGCTGTCATTCCCTTTGCTGTTGAATACTAAACTTCACTGTGGCTGGGTTTTCAATGCTGCATCTGGGACTGTCAACATCTCCAACATTTATGATGATATGTTAGAGCATCAACAGTAAAATGTTATCTAAGTTACTGTACAGTGGAGATGTATAGTATAGAAATATTTTAGGTTAATGAAAAGGTACTGAAGTACATTACTTTCTCTGTGATGTGAAGGAGTGTTTAGTGAGGGTTATAAAATGGCTGCCTAATACTGTAGTTTGCCAAAATTCTGTGTTAGCTTATTAATATGTGAAGTGACTAAATACCAGGATGACCTTGCATTGTGCTGTATTAATGCATGGTCAGCAGGCTGGTTTAAGCCAATGAAGTTTATGATATTTTTGTGCAACAGTTCAGGAGCCTTATAATGATGCATGTATCAATATATGAAACATGCATCACTAATTTAGCATAAAGAAGGTACAGTGACATATGCCAGGTAGGTTTGCTATAAATATTTACTATGTAGTTGAATTGTTGGCAAAGTTCCAAACTTTGTACTATGCTTAGCACAAAATGGGAACTTTGACAGCAATTCAGTGTGTTAAGTACCATTTAAAAGGGACATTGTCATTTTTTTTACAGATTTTGACCAGTATGAAAAACTACACCAGCAGGCATCTGTAACAGCCTCCTTCCTATTTGCAGTAACTGTGTGAGTTAGAATGAACTTTTAATCACATTTTGGTAACATTTTAGAAAATAACTCATCTCAGCTAAATCCCTGGCCATCTGCTTCTCCTGCATGTGCACATTCAACAGGGCACCAAACCACATCTAAACTCCTGTATGTACGACTTTGATTTTTAAATATACCTCAGGAAATGCAATTTTTCAAAAGTTGATAGTCCCCCGAGTGCCAGAATGTGAGTGCACAATTAAAATGAATGCTCTAACATGTATAATCTGATCTTTGATATCAAAAGCCATGAATCAGGGCATGTACAGTAGTGCCACACCTAATGTGCATGCCCAGAGTCATGGCTTTTGTTAGCAAACATCAGATTATAAATGTTAGAGCACTCATTTTAATAGCACACTCACTTTCTTGCACTCAGGGGACTATCAGCTTTTGGAAACTTGCATCTGCTGATATATGTTTTAAAAAATCAGACTCTTACAAGCACTAATTTAGACGTGCTTGGGAGCCCTGTTGAATGTGCATGGGTGGAAGGAGCAGATGTCCAGGGATTTAGTCGGAATGAGTTAATTTCAAAAATCTTATCAAAACTCACCTAAAAGCTTATTTTAACTCATACAGACACTGTGTAAAGGAAGCTGACTGTTAGAGATGCCTACAGGTATAGTTTTTCATGAAGGTCAAAAATCTATAAAAAAAAATAAAACAAGCTGACAGTGTCCCTTTAGAAAAGGTTTACTGTGAAGACAGCAGAGTTCTTCCCCCCACTTTCTACTTAGCATCTGAAAACTCACCATCATCCCTACCCAGCCCTGACCATCATCATAATGTTAAAATGCATCCCTCTGCCCCCCACCCACTCAGCAAATATCAATCACCTTCCTCCCCACCCCATGAAAAGAATACTAACACCACCCTCCCTCCCTGGCCAACCCACTTGCATTCACCCTCCTTCTCCCCCACAGCCCTGCAAAGAAGGCAAACCATCCCTCCCTCAATCACTCAATGATTGGTCACCACCCTTTACACCCCCCAAGGGTCACCACAGATTCCATGAAGGATGCATATGGCTGCAGGGGGGAAGGAGGACAGCCACCAGCAGAGACCCTCCTCCCACCACTTCAGCCGTTTGCCATCTAAATGAATGAGTGCATGCACCTACAGCAAGTATAAAATAAAATCCAGCCCTCAGTTCTTAATATACTGAATCAACAACAGCACTGTGTCCGTAAAAGAGAATATAATTAAAAATGAAAAAAGCTAACACTAGTAGTAGAGAATTATTGTAATTAAATTAAGGGAAAATGGTGTAGCATTAGTCACTCTGAGTGAATCTATTTAATGTAAATTAGGAAAAAGTAATATGCCATTTGTGTATGAAATGTCACTTAATTAGTTTGGTAATACTTTCAGTTATAATGAAGATATCTTTCAGCATTCAGACTAATTTGCTGAGAATATATTGATATGTAGCAAGAGTCATTCAAAGCTTTAATAACGTTAATCAGTATTAAACTTTAATGATGTACCATGCTAACAGAAAATTGTTGATAAGTGAAGAAGAAAAGCTTTGTTTTACTCTGTAGCAAAATCTTATGGTAAGTAATATTATTGCTGGTAGTGTCAGCGTGGTTCAGTTGGTAGCACATCTGCCTCTGGACCAGAAGGTTGTGGATTCTGGTCCCACACCGGGATTGGGCTCATACCTAACCGCTAGCACCTGAGTGCAGTATTAGGAGGGTGCTGTACTGTTGGTGTTTGCCGTCCTTCAGATGAGATGTTAAACCGAGGTCCCTTCTACCCATCCTGGTACTGTCCTAGTGGGTGTCCAGGTGGAAGTAAAAGAACCCAGGGCACTCTTCACAAAGAGTAGGGGACATTCCCAGTGTCCTAGCAAAGATTCCCCTTCCTATAAAATCAGATCATGCAACTGTTCAAGGCTGTGTGAGGGTGTTGATGTGTGATATGACTGCCATTACACATTGTCACTTCACTATCAGTCTAGCATTGCTTGTAAAGTGCGTTGGGATACAACGTGTATGAAAAGCACTATATAAATGTTGATTCTTCTTCTACTAGTACTAATAATAAAAATAATACTGTGTAGCATAAACATACTACAACCTCTTTGCTGTCTTACTTCAGCACTACTGTATAAACAGTTTCAAACAACTGTCTCAATATCCCTATCAATCAAAGGCCACCAAACAGAGTCCCTACTGTGCTGCTTGGTTCAAACCATACCCAAGTGGCATTTATGGGCAAGTGTCAGTGCACAGGAGCAAAGAGCAGATGGCATCTCTCCCTAGTGTCCTTTTACCAAGCAGCCATCTCACCAGAAAGGCAGATAATCCCAGCTTTCAAGTAAAGCAGCTGATTCTAAACTCTTTCTACAGTTATCTATTAAACATGCAGATAGCAGTGTGGTGTGGAGGTTTATAACCAGTCCTTCTTCCCCATCTGCTTGATCAGTCTTCATCGAGCCAACTAAAACCGGCTACCTGGTTCAACCAGCCTAGTGGGAACCTGATACAAAATACAAAGTCATGTACTGTAAGCAGTTCAACCATCTTTAGAGTTATTGGGTTTTCTGTCTCATGCCTGCACTGTCCATGATGGTGGTTAATGGCTATCCATAAAGGCAGCTATCTTTTTTTTATTACTCTTATTTATACTCCTTCAGTCACTAACCTGCTGTAATCCTACCACTGCTCCACTCCCCCAAGTGACCTGGAGACACACCAGCTGGCATATGCTGCCGTACCTTGGAGAGGAACTCACCCTTGGTCTCCACGCCAGGCTGGGATCCAACACCGGAATATGATGTGTTCTGTAGCACTGACGGGCCCAGGAGTAGTGGCCATCAAGCTGCCATGGTAGTGCTGCCTTTTTTCCTCCATTTTTACACCCCATTCGGAGTGCAGATGTGCAATGACTTGGAGGCATAACGTGCTGACATCCACTTCACTCTGCCCCTATGCTGCACTGACTCTAGCAGTGCCCCCAATCATCACCGGGGGCCACTGCAGAGTGGTGGAAACCCAGAGCCCTCCCCAGGATAGGAGAGCAGTCCTCCAGACTCTCGATCCTATCCCCCCTGCCAACCACAGACAACCTGGGCTCATGTCCGAACCCAGGTCACCAGTGTGATGCGAGGTGTGGCATCCAGCGCCTCAATCCTCAGTGCCACCAGGCTGGCACAAAGGTAGCTATCTAACTTCTCTACAGCTCATAAACAAGTCAGTGCCTCATGTTTCCCACCTGAGTATTACTGTTCTGTCAGAGGTAAACTTCAAGATGCTTAGGCAATTGCTGGTTTCATCACCCGATGAACATGAGAAAGAACTACCCTGATAACTGTAGCTGACACATCACAAATAGCAGATGCTCACAAGGAGAAGTGAGCTAGTACTTGGGCATTCATTAGGTCCTGCCTTATGGCTCTCACTGCCTGGGCAGACTGGTGTCCAGTGCCAAGGTCTGTCCATTTGTAACAAGGAAAGGCACAGTGTCCTCAAAAATTCAGGGAACAAATTTTAGACAGTAGCCTGCCATTCCCTACAATGACAGTGCACTTTTACATCTATGGGAGCTGCAAATCAATGGAGGCAGCCACATTAGATGCTCCTTGGTGGATGTTTGCTGTGAAAATGCTGTGGGTTTGTGGCCAACAAAATTGATCTGCATGCTGAAAACAGAAGACATTTATCAGCTAGGTATAATGTTGCCTTCTTGCAACCTTCTCAAAACCTTTTGAAGGGTGTGAACAGGAAAAGCTGTTGACTTGAGACTGACCACAATATCATCCAGGTTTGTGTATACCGTCACATCTAGTATTTGAGCTAAAATGGTGAACATAATTTTCTGAAAACAACCAGGGTAGAACAGAATCCAAATAGCATCTGAGTGAATGGGGATACCTTTTTATGTGTGATGAAAGCTTTGTGTTTCACCAGCCCTCGAGTGCAGTGGTAGCAGTACCGCTTGTAATGCCAGCAACTCAGGTTTGTAAACTAGCCCAAGGCATCAGAGAGACTGCTTGGAAGAGGAGGATCGAACATCCATAGGGCCACTCTCCTCCTCTGGGGGAAGGTGGGCAAGGGCTAGGGACTGACTGGCCTTTGGTAGAGGCCAGGTGGTGTCACAAGCCCGAGCTACAGAGATGGGGTGGGGAGACATGGTAGACATCGGCATATGTGCCTTGATGTCATTGCATATAACATTTCCCACAGAATACAAGGGAGAAATTGGTCAGGCGCAATGACTGCCGGTCCCGGGGACCCCACCTGGTTGCTTGTGATGCTCCTTCATCTAGGCCTCATCACAAGTAATGTACGGCATGGCCTGCTGCCTTATGAAGGGGAAGCAGAGGAAGCAGCAAGTGGTATGAAGGACAGAATTTGAGGTAAGTCCACGGCACTGGGGAGAGCGAAGCTGAGGTGGACTCACTGAAGGGGGGGAGACACCCTCCAAAGCCGGCGTGAAAAAAAAAAGCCATATGTTTCCTGGTTGTCTTTCTGAAAGATACCTACAGATAGCCCTGATAAAGGACAGTTTAAAAAAAAAAAACAGTTGGCCCATGAAACTGCATGTCCAGCTTCACTGTGGTGTACAGGGTGTATCTGTCTGAATTTTTTCCCTAGTTCACCTACTACAACATAGATAATGATGGCAGAAAAAGACCAACGGATCATCCAGTCTGCCCATGGTTCCCTATCTAACCCTGGGACCTATTGTCCATACAGGGTACTTGACATACCAATCCCCCCCCCAATTCCCCTCCTTGCTTCTGTCACCCTGAGCAACCACTATACCCTTTACTTTGTCTCGACCATGCTTGAAACCATTAATGATTTTGGAGCCCACCACCTGTGCTGGTAGGCTGTTCCATGATTATACCACCCTTTCTGTAAAATCATACTTTCATCTATCCCTCTTGAGCCTCTCGGCTGTCAGCTTCCACTCATGACCTCAAACTGTTACTCATGCTAAATAATTCCTCACAGTTTACCTTGTTTATTTCTTTCTGGAACTTGAAGGTCTCTGTCATATCTCCTCTCTCCCATCTGGTCTCCAGCAAGCACATGTTCAGTGCCTTGAGGCAACCCTCATAAGGCCTGCCCTGTTGTCCCTGAATCATCTTTGTCAATCTTTGCTGCATCATCTACTGTCTGTCCTTCTCTTTCATGAGGTAAGGATTTCAGAACTGGGTGTAGTACTCCATGTGTGTAGCCTTACCAAAGATTAAATAGGGCACTGGGTTAGATGAGCACTGTCAATAACAGTGTCATCCACTACAGCGCTGTATTGACAGTGATCTCCACTACAGCGGCAGGACAGAATGCCACTGCACAACAGAGTGTCAACACATTGATTAAATGTATTTTTATATGGGGCAATGCCTCCCCACACCTCTCAAACTAAAGGATTCCTACTCTGGGGGGGTGGATGATGGGGAACCACAAAATTTGTGGGGCCATAGAATACGTTTCCATGGTCCTTTGCAAAAAAAAATAAACAAGTCCCACAAGAAGAAATAAAGGAAGACCACGATTAAAACCCTGGTCTCCACCACCATTCTGCCAAGCTGCTCCATGCCTCAGCCCTTCCTGCCATGGGAGCAGTTTGACCAGCCTCCTCAATTCCTCTTCCCTTCTGCTGTGTACGTGCACCATGGACAGCAACCTAGGGAGCGCTACTGCATAGCACTGTTAAACCCATATCGCTGTCCGTGGTAGTGCTGTACAGACCATGCTGTGTTGTCTGGTGCTTTTATTTTAGCTCTATTCTAGCTGGTTACCCTAAACAGAGGTAGTATTACTTCTTTTCTTCTACTGTCAATAGGCCCAATGCACAAAAGTGTGGAAACTGTGTGCAAATGCGCAGCTAGGCACCCTGACTGCCTGAAAACAAACACGTGGCATTCACCAAGGTGCATGCAGCAGGAGCCAAGGCTGAAGTGTAGCCAATGGATGCACATAGTGCCATGAAGAGGGACAACAGGGTGGACCACACATGTGCATCCCCTCTCCATGATGCTACCATATATGGGCATGTGCTCTGCCCATTCAGACACAAGGATGTGAATACTGCAATGAAGGATAATGCAACAGTGGGAAGTGGAGGAGGTACTTCACTGGTGCCTCATGTACCCCTGCAAGAGACCATACCAACAGGCTGGGGATGGGCTGAGAGATGTAGAGGGTGCACACCACATAGAACCACCAGGTTCTGGTCTAGTAATTTCACAGGTGACCAGGTGGCAGCTATGGTAGTGGACATCTGCTACAACTGTGAGGTGCTGTATGGTGCAAAGTCCTTGAAGACCCCAGCAGAGATTAAGGTAAGGATATGGCTAGACATCTAGGCCAATGTCAATGTGGCTGGTCTGGATGCATGGACACCTGCAACAAGCAAGCACAATTGGCTTGACCTGCAGTTGGCCATGAAGTGAAAGCTGGCTGCCATGGAATGGGCACAATGCAGTGCAGGTGGATGCCACCCATTCAAGTGCCATCACTGTGACCCATCAAGAGGATGGTAGCTGACAACCTCTCTGAGGCCAGCTTACATGGGGAGATAGAGGGCTTGACTCCTTGCCAGGTATGGTATAAAGTGCAGAGGACACAGGGCAGGAGGTATTATGACTGAACAGCATAACCATCAGTCCTGTCTTGCACCTTGCAGAGCAGAAGACCCTAGCCAGAACTAATGCACCACTGGTGACCTCCATGGAGGAGGAAATACAGGGGACACAGACATGGATTTCTGCAGGTATGGGTCCACACGATGGCCAGCTGAATGCATGCCAGTGCTTGCCAATGAACCATGAAATAATCAGTCAGTGTACTGTTATCCACAGATGCAGTGCAGGGAACACAGGACATGGCAGTGGAGATGGGCACCCCAGAGGACAATGACTCAGAGACCATGCTGGAGACACCAGAGGCCATGCAGGACCTGGCCCAGACACCTGACAGGAGTCAGAAAACACCCCCCACCATGAACCAAACCCACAGCCACCACACAGCCAGTCAACCAGTGCTGTGGGACTGGGCACCAAGGAGCAAATGACACAGCCCTACATACCAGGACATGCAGGATGACCTATGGTCCCACACACACATGACCTGGTGCATAGGTGGCCACTGTGACACCCCATAAGGGCATGCAGACAGTGGGGATGAGAAGCCTGCAGCACGCCTGATCTGCTGGGCATGCAGGATGACACCACAGTCTGTCACGTTGACCTACTATCCCAAACTGTGCCAGGACTGCCTGCAAGCCCAGTGGGAAAACAACAACACTCTGAGGGACCTGACCATAGAGGTGTGTGGGCTGTGGTGTGCCCTCAAACACATAAGGGCATCCTGGAGCAGATAGAAAACCATTCAGTATCCAAGTCCAGCACAACCAGCCAGCCTGTCCCCCCAGCATCCAGAATGTGGTGTCCCAGATGCCACCAGGTGGACACACAGGACCTGGGGCACAACCCAACAACACCTGCATGCACCACATTGCCATGGCACAGAGTAACAAGCCATACCAGCAACCACCCACCAGCCCCACAGGTACAGAGAGACCTATGCAGGTGCTGACATGGAGGTATCCACCAGTCCACCAGGTACACAGGAGGCAGGGGCAGGATCCACATCCCAGGGATCAGAAGCCACTTGGACACCAAGGGAACTAGGGGACTCATTGAATCAACAAATGGCCCACGGCCATCCGGAGATCATAGACCACATGGGGAGGGCAAGGCGAAGGTAGGCCATGCCACCTAGCACAGGCTTCTCTGCACATCTAGGGGGTACAACAGCTAGGAGGCTGTAAGTCAAGCCACACACACTGCAAAGTGGCACCTACAAACCTGCAACTGCCCCCAACACAGACCCACCACACAGTCCTATACACACACACACACATACAAACACACACACACACACACCCATCCTGGCCCCACTCCTAGGATTTCACTGTACACCCATGAACCCCGCCTCCCCAGGAGGTGGCCACAGCTATGACCCCTGCTCCCTGGGGTATGGGGCCAACCATTGCTGCAGTCACACTGGGCCACAGCCACAGGTCCCGCTTTAAGTGATCCTTGACCCAGCATTCCTGCAGGGTCAGGCATGTCAGTGGGTGTCCTTGCCAGGTATGCCATTCTGTAGCACGACATGGTGGCTGCAAGTGACAGACCTTATCGTAGTGTGTCTGCTCCGGAGGCGGGGAAGCCAGGGGTGTACCACCACAAACTGCAGTGGATGTCCTCCACCACCTACAATGATGACTCCTGGGGGAAATATCTGGGTGGTCACACAGCCAGAGAGGTGAGTGGATGTGTTCATTCCCTACTGTGTGCCGCTGTTATGTCCATGTCCCACAGGTCCTGGACATAAGGGGTATCTGTGCTGTCTACACCTGTTGCTTGTTGCATGTGCACCTGTGAAATATACGCTCTGCTGTCCACCATGGGTGCCCCTGTGCACTGTACTCTCTGTGTGTTGTCCCCTACTGGTTGTGTTCATGTATGTTTCGGGTGCTGTATGCTGTGCTTCTAACCTTTTGCTGTTCGCATGTGTCTCAGCAAGACTTCCATGGGCACCCAGATGTTCTTGTCCTGCAGAAGAGGGCACAGCAAGATGGGGCTGGCTAACTCACTGTGGTGCCATGATGGCACTGGATACCCCTAAACCTGCTGTTTCATCTGTTCTGAGGGTGGACTGTTCTGAAATTTATTACAAGAATGAGGTGGGGGATATGTGGGCTGTGGCTGAGCTCTCAAAGGTATGTAATGCTGTCAACTGTGGTGCATGTGTGTGTTTGCAGTTCTCAGCTTTGTGCCACTGTGTTCCCATCACTTATGGCTGTCCTCTCTCTTTTTCCTCCAAGGAGTATCATGATCTACTGCAGCACATATTGCTGCACCTCAGGAGCTACAGCGTCACCATCACACCAGAATACAGTGGAAACTTGGAGGATGCAGAATGGTAGTGGGGATAGGTTTCCATTAATGCTTATGTTGGCCTGTGTGGCCCCTGCATTGCTTTTACTTTCTCATTAAAGACATTTGTTCTGAAATACACTGATGTCCTGATCATTCCTAGTGGTGGTGTGTTTCTGAAGATAGGGTGGGGGGATGGGGGGAATGCAGTGTGGACTTTGTAGAGAGGGGGCTGTGGCCTTGGCTGCTGTCTGTGTATATGGTCGGTGGCATGGCTGTTCCCATTTGCTGTCCACAGAGCCACAGGGATGTACAGTACACAGCAGTGGCACAGTTGTTTGCAGGTGTCCATGGCCACAGGTTCCCATGGTGTGGTTGGTGGTGGGCCAGAGTGCTCTCTGCCAGTGTGTTCACATGTCTGTCACCATCATAGCTCTCCAGTATCCTTACTTAAGAGGGGCATCCATCACGTTACCCTTCAAACCTGCTCTGTCCCTCATTAGTCTCTCATAGGACAGGTACTACACACTCAGGAACTATGTAGTGCCATCAGGCTTCTCAGCTGGCATTCCTATGATTCTAAGAAGATAGGTCACAGCTATACTTTATGCAGATACAGACTGGTTTACACAATACTCTATGCTTGTACTGCCATGTTTGGGATCTGTCCCTTACCTTGTGGGTAAGTGTTCCTCATTGTCCCTCCACTTTTGTGTCTGTGTCCCTCATGTCCATGACAGATGGTTGAGCAGTGTGGTTCCTATCCCTGTCATGCACTGCTCTGTGGGTGCTGGTACCCACCACAGTGTGCTGCTGCTAATGGCAGCCCTCCACCTGCCATTGCTGTACATGCCTTGCGGTATGTGCCTGGCAGACGTATCTGCTTTGGTGCATGTGTGTGTCTGGGCATGGTGCACAGGCTGTTCTATGACCCGCACTCCTATACACACGTTCCACAGCAGATGAGCAGCTGCACACAGGTAACCAACATGCATGACTTCGTGTGTGATTCATGCATGCTACTCAGCTGTGCTGTATGCACATTCTGCACATATGTACATACGCATGTGTGTTTTGTGCACACTGTGTATCATTCATCCATAGGGCCTAACAACCCTCCCAGTACATCCTAACATCCAATTTGCCTTACTATAGGCCTTGTTGCACTGTCTTGGTTGCTTGAGGGAGTCACTAATGATAACTTCTTGGTCCAATTCCTCATCCCTAGTACTACGTCTTACCCCACCCATCCAGTACTCTATCTTGGGGTTCTTGCATCCAGGTACATCACCTTACACTTTTTGTCATTGAATTTTTACAGCTAAATCTTAGACCAGCTTTCTAGCCTTTGCAGGTCACTCTGCATTTCTCTGATTCCCTCTTTACTATCCACTCTCTCACAGAGCTTAGTGTAATCTGCAAAGAGACACAGCCTGTCCCAGATTCCTTCTCCAATGTCCCTGATGAACATATTGAACAGGCCCAGGCCCAAGACAGGTCCCTGTGGTGCCCCACTCATGACCTCCCTCTATTCTGATTTAACACAGTCAGCAACAACCTGATGCTGCCTCCCATTAAGTTGTTTGTCTACCTACCTATCTTAATATGTCCCTAGCTGCACCCAGATCCTCCCTCATCTACGGCAATTGTCTATGAGACAATGAGTTGAAAGTCTTGCTGCAGCCAAAGTTGAGTAAATCTAAGGCATGGCCACTATCCAATGCCCTCATTAGCAGTCAAAGAAAACTGTCAAGTTAGTCTGAAAAGACCACCCTAACCATGAACCCATGTAGTCCACTAGGTCCTCTTTGACCAGTGACTCCATCAGCTTCCCTACTACAGAGCTAAGTTTGACAGGTCTGTAGTTCCCCTTGTGTTCCTTGCCCCTTTCCTTTATGGAGAGGAACTACATCCACCACTCTCCAGTCCTTCAGAATTACCCCAGTCTGTAATGAGCTACTGAATAGTCCTACCAGGGATTTGGCCAGTTCTACTGCCAGTCCCCTAAGGACCCTCGGATGCATCTCATCTGGTCCCCGGGCCTTACCTGTCATTAGGGCTGCTAGCTCTTCCTGGACTCTCTCGCATGTAAATACTGGCTGCCTCATCTCCAGGACCCACTTTGTGGCCGCTCTGATGCTAGTCTCTGGCAGAGACCCTCTGACTTCCCTTGTGAAGACAGAGCAAAAGTAATCATTGAGGAAAGCAGCATTTTGCACATCCTTGTCTATCACCCTATCCTCCTAGATAGCCTAACAATTCCCCTTCTTTCTTCAATTCTTCCTTTTTTTCCTAATATACTGGAAGAATTGTTTTTCTCTGCTCTTGAACCCTTTCCAATACGTATCTCAATGTCTGTTTTTACTTCCCTAACTGTCCTCTTTTCCTTCTTATTTCTTGGTACATGTTCTCTCCATTTTCCTCCCTGTTTTTCTTTGTACCTGGTGATGTGCTGGCCTTTTGTTTCTTTGCACAACACTATTTCCCCTGACCCTTAATGAGAACTATAATGATCTCTTGTTACTTTTGGTTACCATTTTCATGCTTAACTTAGATGGCCCCTTAACTGCCCACCATCTCTCTTCCACACCTCCTATGCTGTCTACCCTGAATAACATGTCTCTGACCAACTTCTTCAACCTGTTGAAGTCTGCCTTTCTAAAATCAAGAACCTTAGATCTTGATTAGGGTTTTCTGGTCCCAAGGGCCAGTTCAATCCAAATGGAGTTGTGGTCGCTGTTCCCTAATGGCTCCCCTACTCCTACAGCTCCTACCACCTCTGAGTTGGTGACCACCACATCAAGAATGAAAGCCTGCCTGTTGAGAACCTTAACTAGTTGTACCAATGGAAAGTCCTGAAATATATCCAAAAAGGATTGATTTGTGGTGCTTCTGGCTGCTAGAACATCCCAATTATTATCTGGCAGGTTCAGATCACCCACTGCCACTACTTCCCTCTTTGACACTCCCTTTTCTAGTTCTTCCCCAAGCTTTATTTCCCTCTCTTCCCTTGCTGTGGGGTTAATAGATCACCCCAACCATAGTTTCTTTCCTGAGGCTGCTGTGAACTGCAACACAGGGACTGTCTTCCCAATACTACCCCTGATGCACCTATATTCCACAACCTCAGTGCCATCTCTGACATAAAGGGCTACACCTCTTCCTCTGCCTTTTTTTCTATCCCCCCCTGAACATTATGTACCCAGGGACTGTCAGGTCCAAGCTGTTATTTTCTGAGGCCCAAGTTTCTGTGATGGTCACAAGGTCCATCCCAGTGCTTGACATGATTTCCTGGAGCTTGCTGATTTTATTATCAAAGCACCTGGCATTAAGGAAGAACCCTTCCATCTAACTCCTGAACCCTGTTTTACTACTTATCTGTCTTTCTCCATTGTTCTTCCCTATTCTTCTTTGTTTTTGTTTTTTTTGTGGTGACTGCTCACTTTATGTTCCCCTCCCTATTGTCTCTTCCCCTAGCCCAGTTTGGACCTCAACCCTATTTGTACGGAGTACTAGCTAGGTTTCCATTCCTCTCTCTCCTATCATCATGGTTCTCCTAGTCTCAGTCTTCCCTGAAGTCAGTTTTTCTGCCTGACGCAGATGTCACATTTCAGCCACAGAGCACTGGCCCCTTGTCTTGTCAGGTGGAGTCTGTCACCCTTGAAGAGCCTCCTTTCTCAGAAGCCCCCCCAGTACCACACAAAATGGTTCTCCTGGGCTGGTCTGGTGGCGCTAAGAGTTGAGGCGCTGGGTGGCCTGTGTTTGGGAAAAAAGCCTTGGCCACCATGGCTCAGCAGGGAAGAGAGAGGATTGAGTGTCTAGAGAACTGCTGTCCTCTCTCAGGGAGAGAGGGATTGTCATTCCACTCATCAAGCTCCCTCTGGTGGTGACCAGAGGAGATGCAAGCCAGGAGGCACTTTGCCAATGTATGCCATCAGTGGGGAAGGGGTGGAGAAAAAGTGGTGCAAAATGGAGCTTGCAGCTTCAATGATGGCTCTCCTGCACCTGTCATGGCTCCCTGAGCATCTGGATTTCTCTCCAGGGGTGGGGAAAGCCAGTGCTCCTTTACTGTGGCCTTGTCATGGGGGGGACAAGTGGTTGATTTTAGGGGAAGTTGGAGAGGGAATGGAGGGCTGGAGACCGAGTCCCTCGGAGGAAGGAATGGAGCCACCTGCTACAGTAGGCTCCTAGGTGCAAAAACAAATAATAGAAAAAAAATGGTTCCCCTTCTCCTGACACCATCCCTTAAACAACCCACTAAGCACTTCTATCTCATCCTGCTTTATTCTTCTCTTTTTCCTCTCCCAGACCCACACAGGAGGATCTCAGAAAATGCCAGGGATGCTGAGTGTACCTTCAATCTGTCCCCCCCAGTTTACAAAAGTTCTGCTTCACCATCTCCTCTAACTGGTTTGGCAGATCATTGGTATGCAGGTGTACAAGCACTACCAGTTCCCCCTTTTCCTCTCCGCCATCCTCCTTATTCTGTCTAAATCCTGGATGACTGGTGCACCAGGAAGGCATCTGATCATCCCCTTACCATCCACCCCCCATCACACTCTCAACTCCGCTAATCATTGAGTCCCTGACCACTAAGATTCTGTTCATAGACTTGTTACTGTTCACCACCCCAGGTGCCATCACATTGCCCTGCCCCTTTACTCCAACTGACTGAGAGTCCCCCTAGTGAAGTCAGGTACCTGAGCATCCTCTAAGGGTGCAAAGCATTTCACCAGCTGGATGGTGTTGGGCTGTACAAAAACCTCCCTGTGGATTCACAGCCTCCTTTCCCCACTCCCTCCCCTACTCTCCACATCACCCTGGACAAGTGGAAGCTACCAGGGGAATGGGAATGGGTGGGTAGGGTCCAGCTTCTTTTGCTGCTACCAGCTGAGCATGGAGCTATTCCAAAGTCCTGCAATTGGAGCAGTGCCCTGACTCCATAGCATAACCCTAGAGAGGAGCACCTCACAGCCACCACAACAGTCTCTCCTCTGTACACATCCCTGTACAGAACCTATGAATAAAGCTATTCCTGTCTGATTAGAATATTTGATCTTTACCTATAAGCAGTAGAAACCAACAACATTGAATTAAGTTGGGATACAATAGCTGAATAATAAAAAAGCCATGCCCATAACTAGAAATAGGAATGAGGGCATGCCAAGAGTGGGTGCCGCTAGGATACCTAATTAGCTAGCCAAACAGGCAACCACAATAGCTAAAAGTCTAACAGTCACAAGGCAATACAATAATACAACAGATCAATGCTATAATTAAAATGTTTGTGCTAGAACTAAAACAAATGGTAATACCAAGATAGGGTATGGCTAGGTTACAAATAAAATAATTTGTTAGAGGCTAGCAGGTGCACCCATAGTTAAATAGTCCCACAGTCCCATAAGCAGCTAGTACAACATCTAAGAATGTAGGTATACCCAGATATGGTGCAGTTTGATTACCCAACTTGCCAATTAGTTATGAGTCTAACAGGCAAAACAATTAGGTGAAACAGGCATACATTCTTAATGTCAGGAAGCAACTCACAGTTTTTGTCTTGCAGATGAAGGAGCTGTCCCTGCAGAAGTCCCGTTGGAGGTTTGCAGATGTACAAGCATGGGGGAGGAGGCAGTGAACCCAACTATTGGCTGCCTCACAGCTTACTCTGGGCAGACTCTACTCTGATGATGCTCTTTGCACTGTAGCCCTTCACACTGCTGAGCACAGCACAGAAGATTGCTTGTTAATTAGGCTCTTTAGTGGACAGAATGGGGATACAAAGGACTAGGAATGGTGGCTCCGATTGGCTGGCCAGTGAGAAGAAGGCACAGCCAGGAAGCTGATTGGTCTACACAGTGAGCTGCAGAAAAGGCAGCTAAGCTGTGAGTTCAGCGAGATTCAAGAAATTCATTTGTGGCTGGATGATCTCTGGAGCTTGCAGCTTCTTGCAGATCCTGGTGGAGTGCTATTGGAGGAGGGTTCCTAGGGAAAAAGCAGCCAGCCCTAGTGACCCCATAGGTGCCCTTGGTGGAGATGTGGCAGGAGATCAAGGCAGCATCCATATTTAAAGTCCCATCTCCATTAGCCCCTGATTAGCTGCTCAGCGAGGAAAACGTGTGGCCAGGGAGCCAATTAGTGGGCACTGTGAGCCACAGGAGCTCTTTTGCAGCTGGGCAGTCTCTGGAAATTGTAGCTCCTTGTAGAACTTGGTGGTGCTGTGCAGGGGGAGGGCTCCTCAGGAAGCAGCAGCTAGCCCTCAATACCACATTGGTGTCCTCAATGGCAATATGGGAGAAGAACAAGGCAGACTTCATATTTAAAGACCCATCTCCATTGATATGCAAAGGGCTAGAAGCAGCAAGCCCTGATTGGCTGCTTAGCAACAAGGAGATGTGGATATGGAGCTGATTGGTGGGTACTGTGAGAAGCAGGAAAGGCATCTAATCTGCAAGTTCAGTGAAATTCAAGAAGCTGTTTTGCGGCCAGATGCTCTGGTGTTTGCAGCTACTGTAGATCTTTGCACTGTGGTGCAGTGGGAGGTCTTCTCAAGAAACAGCAGCTAGCCCTTGCGACTCCATTCATGTCCACAGAGGCAATATGGCATTTGTCACATATGCTAATGCCTCCTCCTGCTTTTTTCCACTACAATATTGCTGATCTGTGAAGAGGCCTCTGTCATCTCACCACTGCCCTTTGCCAGTAAATGGTCCAATTCTGCTGAAAATGTATCCTTCATCCAAAATGCTAGCCAACACAATGACTGTTTCATAGGTAATGTAGCTGAGTTGTAACAAAGTATTTTTATCAGGTGAAGACCAGGGAATAATGCTAGGAACTCCTGTTGCCAGGATGCATTGGTACAGTCCATGGAATGCTGTGATTCCACAGCCACATAATTTGCATCATGCCACAGAATGCATATCTACAGTATATATTATAGAGGTGCGATAGCACCTCTATAGTTAGGGTTGAGCAACAGTTTCTATGTTAAACCTGAAATTTTTCACTTTAATAACTCTGAAACTGATCAATGGATTTGAATGAAATGTGGTATGCACAGTTATGTGGGGTTGATTTCTTGATGTGGAAAGTTTTGTTCCAGTTGGATGTGTAGATTAAGAGATCCAGATAGCAATAAAAAGTAAAAAAAAACAAACATTTTTTTCAGATTTTCCTCATCGCCTTGCAGCCAGATGAAGTGGGATTTCTGCATGTTTTTTATAGGGTATAGTGGAATTTGGTAGCAGAAAAGACAGTGAAAATTTTGTGCAATAACATTAATCTGTTGCAAAGTTATTAAGTGTTTTAGTTCCCATTATAGCCTATGGGACTTTGCTGAACATTCCATTTCTTAGATAGAGTTCTCTTTTTTGCAAAGAAGGATTTCATCTCATGAAGAAGGATTTAGTTTTGTGAGAGCAATCCTTCTTTGCAAGATTTGGAATCCTTTTTGTGAAAAAAAAAATCCTTGCTCAGGAGCCACCACCTTGTTTTCCATTTTTTTTTATTTATTCAAAAAGCCACAAAAATGAACCTATCAATTTACACCAAGGCACTTATCCTGCTCATCGCGACTCCTTAATATGGATTCCTTAGTGGCTGCATGCAATGCAGCCTCCCAGGGTGTTTTATTAACACTTTAGATTCCTTTTTTTCCACTCACTAACTTCCTTTTTCGCCAGCTGGAAGTTAGCGAGTGGCAAAAAAGGAATAATTTTTTGCAACCCTATGGTTGCTTTCCACATAGTTTTCAAGTAATGTTTGCTGATATCGGGGTGCCCAATCCTGGTGTTGGCTGTAGAACCCCCTTCCTGCCACTGTGGGACACTGGGGAGCTTTCTGTGACTTGATTTCCAACTTTGGCACAGAGTATGTTTGTCTGTATGATTTGCTGAGTTTTTGAGCTCAGGATGACTGCAGTTTTGATTCTGTTATATAAAACTCTTTTTTTCTACTTTGCTATGGCACACTCAATTTGACATTGAGATTGCATGATTGTGTGTCCGGCTGAGTGATTAAAATCCACTAGGTTTTGTGCAACAGTTTTATAAGCTTATTAGAGCTGTCTAGAGATTATCATGGCAGTATAATCACTGCTCCACCATTATATAAATTATATCATTTTAACAGTCCTTGTAAAAACAATCCCTCTCCTCTCACTCTTTTAGTAACTTGGTATTTCGGTATCTGACTCCTCTTTGGTTAATAATGGTGGTCAGAAGAGGTCAACTGAGTGAACAAATGGGCTTGGTAAAGGCCACTGAAATTAGTCCTGAGAAAGAAAGAAAGAAAAAGGCATAAAAATACCAAAAATATCATTATTTGCAATCTAAAAGTACCACCAAGCCAGTGAAAAACTTCCTAAAGCCACAAATACAGTTAACCTGTCATTACCAAAAATTACTAAGCATCTTACAAATAAGAGTAAAAATAATTTTACAGGGGCCCTGCAAGAAAACTGTAAACATTTAACATCTATATCACAAGCAAACTTTCAAGGGTGTAATTCACCTCACAAAAATGAGAAAGTAAAGCAGCTGTCTGATTCTTTAACTAAATCTCCCATCTTGGAGAATAGGTCCCCAGACTCAGTTTGTAAAAACAAGTTTATATGAGCTATCTAAAAACTCAGACAATAGCTATTTACAACTCCCAGACTCACCTCACTTACAGGACAAAGAATTTAGTAACACTGACAAATCGCTGCAATCTGCAATGGCAGAGATCATTTTTGATCTTTGAAATACTATCAATAGGTTGAACAACCTGGATAAAACAAGGTTGATGCAAAGGGTGATGGAAAATATTGTCTGTAAGCAAACAGAATCATATTACAGTAATAAATCAGGAATATACTCTTGTAAAAATCCCATGCTGGCTCTCCTCTCTGAGGATAAAATTTACCATATCCTCTACTTTCCATTATATCTCCATGAGGATATAATAAACAAAATGAGCAATCCATATACAGCAGACCTAATGCTGATGGAACAATTAGTTATCTTTAGAAAAGAACTAGATACAATAAGGGAGGACTTAGCCATAAACAGAGCTAGAATGGATGATATTTTAAGAAATCTACAAAAGCCCATAAATGAGTCTAACTTGATTCCTGCATCAGAGGGCTCAGGGGATTGAATAAAGGGGACAACAAGACCTGATTTTAGTTCTTTGATTTTCCTGAACTGACCCTTAGAAAGGGACATGAGGGAAGAAAAAAAAGAGAAATAGGAAATCTTCTGAAAAACATAAACATCAGCTACCAGAGAAGAATACTCCCTCTGACCTCTCTGATAACATGTCAGGAATCACACTTATGAATACAATAGCAGAAGTAGCTGCTAACTCATGCTAGTGAAAATGATCCTCATAAATTAAACCCTGGCATTTCAACTTCTAGAGTAGAAAGTGGCACAATACCAGAATAAACAGTCTCATTACAGACCCCAGGGCTCTTGCTGATATATAAATCTTTTTCTCCGGAGATTGGTGACCACCCTAGTCAACAATCCCAGGTTAGAACATCTCTCCCTAAGAGTGAAGCTATTTTGGTCTCAGAAGTTAATACCTCCCTTCAGGAGGCATGTATCCTTAGGTTATATGGAGTTTACAAAAAAGAGCTTGAAAATGAAGTGAATTTGATAGAGTTCATTAGCCTCTTCTGCAAATCCAAGATGCAAATTCAGATCGAGAAAGAGGATGTAGTACAGGCTCTATGGTCAAGAGATGAAGTGGGCCTGGATTGTATCCAAGTGTATTGCAGAAATCACAGAATAGCTTATTATATATGGAATATATGTGGAATAATGTTTATCTTCAAGAAAACTGTAACAACATTTTTGCTTATGCTAATGAAAAGGAATCTCCCTACCTTGATAGCACTGCACCATGTAATAATGAACCTTTTACTATCAGTATATTTGGTCTGAAGAAGCTCAGAGGAGGAATGTATAGAACATTAACTAGATCACCATCCTCCCTCATTACAAACTTCCTTTAAATTCCAGAGGGATAATTAGAACAAAATGAAGACAGGACCACAATGGTGTCCAAGTTGATGTTTTCCCAAATCCAAGGTAATCATAGACAAAATAATAGAGAAATGTAATGTTCTGGACATCCTGACAATCTATTCTACTAGAAGCTCAGTCTTAGAACCACACAAGAACGAGTTATCACATAGAAACACAGACAGATGCGACTCTTTTTGTTTACTTCCTTTAGCTAACAGATTCAAAGCTTTGGCAGGGTGCCAATGATTGTTATCAATAGTATGCATTTGGGCTCAACTGCAGCTCATATCCTGTCTTGGAATATTGCAGACTTCAAAGCAAAAGTTGTAGACATGGAATGGTGAGAATTTATCTCATTTTCTGAGATTATATGTTTTCAGAAACATGGCATTCTTTGGACAAAGACATTCAAATTAATACATTTGAACTGTTTCATCTCCTGACTAAAAATGATTTTAAGTGGGGTGCAGCATTCAGAGGTCTGGCAACTTTTATTAAGATAGAGGAAAAGTTCTCTGCCTACCTGGTTAACACAAGAGATTTGTTTTTAACACTACATATTAAAACAGGTAATTTTAACTTCCTTTTGATATATATATATATATATATATATATATATATATATATATACACACACACACACACACCACCTTACCCAGATTCATAGTAAAGGATCCTTGGAGTATAGTAGATGAGATATTGGAAGAATTATACCAGAAATTTCTACACACACACCCATCTTAACCATGGGTGATTTTAGTGCTAGAATAGGTGGTTTCAATGGCCTCTCAGATAATTCAGAAGTAGGCCCTTATATACACTTTGGCCACCACCAATCAGAAACTCCAGGGGTACCATAACAAATCAAGCAGGGGTAAACATTATTGATTTGTATGCATGAATGTAACATCTATCTTCTAAATGGTAGATTACATAGCGACAAAGAAGGGCATGTTACATATCTTTCTGCATCAGGAGCCTCTACTATAGACTATGCTATCTGGGATGGTCCTGTTGATGTTTGGTCCTCCCTTCAAATTATTGAGAAGACAGAAAGTGATCACTTTCCCTTAGCTGTTTGTTTTGTGCTAGACAATTTACTCCCCACACCAATCTTGGTGGTGACTCACATACATTATTTTGCCTCAAAAGTAGAACTTATTAGCAGCTGCTGGATCAGATGGACAAATGAATCTTCATCTGAGACTTTTCAGTTATCTTCTGCTCTCCCAAATCAGATGTTACAGGTCCAACTGAATTGTTTCACTGCATATTAACTCAATAAATGGTTGGAATCCTTGTTTCTTAAATTTTATAACATGCTATATCCACAATGCACTCTTAAGCCCAGAAGTAAGCCTTCTTGGTTTGATGTCTCTTGTAAACAAGAAAAAGCAAAATTTTTAAAGGTTATTAAGGCTACTAAGAATCATCTCTCTAGGGACAATTGTAGACACCTACACAAACATAGGAAAACATATAAAAACTTTCTTCAGGTAAAACAAAAAGGTAAATAAAAATAAATTGGAGATTATGCTGGAGGTCATCAATTAAAATGATTCAAAGGCATTCTGGCTGTTGGTGGCCACGGGTACCACAAATTGACCCCGTGCCATAGACAACAATATAACAGCAGAATCTTGGGTTGGATACTTTACATCATTATTTTATGATCCCTGAGGATATTTTAACTCCCTCATTCTCATCTATCTGCCAATAAATCCCTTTTCCTTAGAAGAAGTGCATAGTGTGACTCTGTCCTTAAAATTCAGAAATGTTCCAGGTCCACATTTGATCCCTACAGAGGTTTACCTACAGGTGCCTCTTATCTGGGCAAACATTTTCCTTCCATTTTTTATTAAATGCATATAGGAGGGCTTGTTTCCAAAATCCTGGAATGGTGCAGAAATAGTTCAAGTTTTCAGAAAGGGGAACAAAGCTAATCCTAAAATGTATTGTCCCATTAGCTTACTGGACATCTAAAGAAAACTATTTTCAAAGATGTTTCTTGTCTGATAGTGTGAACAATTGAAGATCAAGGAAGGACTTTCTCCTCTACAATTTAGATTTAGATAAAACTGGTCCATTCTGGATAATAACTTTTTTTCAAGGCATTTAAGGGAGAAATATTATATAATTCAGGATCAATAATTGTTGCTTTCATTGATTTTTCTTCTGCCTTTGACTCAATTTCATGCAATATTCTATGGCAAAGCCTACCGGGCAAGAGGATCGATTACTCTCTAACCTCAGTTATAGCATCACTATATAACAGAATGCAGGCCCAAGTTAGGATAGGCTCTAATGGCCAAGTATTAAACAAATTCTTGACTAATAAAGGGATGCACCAGGGCTGTCTGCTAGCCCTAACGCTAGTAAACATTTACATGAACAACATACTTAACACTATTGCACTGGAATCTTCAGACTCTCCTAAAATAGAATGCCTAACAATTCCTACCTTAGCTTTTGAAGACGATCTTCTGCTTCTGGCCCTCACACCAGCAGGGCTACAGAAGAAATTACAGTGCCTAGAGAGAGAGTAGCATGTAGACTATTCTTAACCATCAACTAAGACAAATCCCAAATTATGGTATTCAATGAAAGACATTCATCCAGTATTTGAAGATGGAAAATTGGAAACTCACACATAAATAATGTGGATAAATATGTTTACTTTGGGATCACTATCTGATGTAATGCTTTATGGCATCCTCATATAGCCATTACTAAGACCAAGATATAAAAGGCTGCTACTGGCCTAAGAAATTTTAATTACACCTATGGTGGCAACATCATTTACCCCTTTATTCTAGCCACCTCCTCCAAGTTAACTTCACAAGCCCCTTTTGCTGCAGAGATCTGTGCATCTTTTATGATTTCTGAACTTGAAAAAATCTCCATACAGTTATTTAAATCTTCCTTAGGCCTAACTAAAACCATACCTACTTCCCATATCAGGGCAGAACTGGGCCTTGATAGTTACAAAATGCTGGCAGACTCCCTTTTGATTGAATATTGGATAAAGTGTACCAGAGCCTCTCCAGATAACTTGATACATATCTGTTTAGAAGAAAAGGAAAAATGGGGTAACTTGGGATATAAAAAGTCCTTGTGGCTGACATACATGCAGTCCTTAATAAGATATAATAATGTTGATTTCCTACATAAATATTTCCAAAAAGGTATATCCATTAGTCTTATAAAGCCCCTGACACCATTGGAAGAACTTGAAAAAAATGTTAGATTTAGACATAATTGTGTTTATTTTTCATATATTTTCTATGCTTTCCCTATTTCTTTACTACACAGGATTACTGTTCCTTAGACTGTGTGTGCTTGTTCTGCTTGCCTACACCTGACATCATAAACCCCTATTTATGACATCATAATTCTCTCCACAGCAAGGGATTATGATGTCATAAACAAAATTGGAATGTCAAATGTGGGCAGGCAGCCAGAAGAGATACAGTACATGCAAATGTCCTTAGTAATAAAGAAGGAAGGGTGAGAATTACAGAAAAAAATATTAAATATAATCTGAATTGTGTCTAAATATTATTTTTGTTTCAAAGGGGTTACAATGGTATCAGGGGCTCTTTAAATACAAAAATGTATCTTTAGAACAAAATCCAGATTATCAACCAGGAAACAGATCTAGCCATAATAGAACAAATTAAGTGTTCTCTGTAGTACTCAGTGAATGACATAGGGTTTGGATAGAGATTCTATTTAGATTGTATCCAAGACCCTAAGAGAAGGAGTGCATTTATGTGCTACAAGTTTGAGACCATCCCAAGCAATATACTGTGTGCTGGATTTGCTGGTATTCCAAACGCTGCACAAACTCCCTGCTGTTGTGCCTTAGGACACGTAGAAAATTTACTTCATTTAATATTTGAATGCCCTTGGTATGCAAAAATCCACCAAACATGGATACATTGTATCTGAAGAGAACAGAGTTACATCCCTGAGGATCCTTCAATCTTTTAATGCACATTTCAGGGTGAAATTATTAATAAAATGGTGGAGTCTTTTTTATCATCAAGCAGATTTGGACATCCAAACCTTTTAGATATTAAGTGCATCTGGATTCTTAATGGGATTTTATTGTGTCTTACTGAATGTTTAATGTTATGTCTAAAATTTTAAATTTCCATCTAAAGTATGCATGATTTAAGTTTTTTTTTTAAATGGCAAGTGCCAACCAAATAAAGCTTACTGACTGACTATTCCAAAGGCAGAAGAAGTTTGTATACAATCTTTAAGGTTCCTCTTAAAAACAGAACTCCTGGTGGAAGGATGACATCCCAAACTGTCATCTTTGTTTAGTAACATTGGTCCATAGTGAGAAAAGAAGCATTCTGTAATTTGGTTTTAGTAATCTTTTAGGAATATTGCTTGATTGAAGATTTACAAATAGATTTTGAGCTACCTACTAAATGTAAATAGAAATGCTGGTCATTCGCAGTGGCCATACTGTATCTTCAGTTTTTTAACACCATGAAGATTGACATTGTTGCAATAGATTTGTAAACTGAGTCATGCTAATGTTTAGTGCACCCAAAAGAAAAGCTCCCAGGCCATATCTGAGTTCAGGAGAGGCACTTTTGTTCCAGTATCCATGATCAGAACAATTACCTTGTTAAGGGGAAAGTTATAAAGCTGAAAAAGTTGAAACTGGCTGACCATGAACTGGAAAGAATTTTTCAGAGTGGTCCTCTTTGGTGGAAATAGTGTAGCAATGTCCAGTGCCCCCTTAGCTAGAGCATGGGTAGAACCACAGAGCACACTCTCCTAGGCAACAAGTCAAGCATACTTTTCCATGTACTGCACAAGTGGAATAGTCAGCTGTGTGTCAGGATCAGTCACAATTTGTACATCAAGACTGATGGATGGTTACTGCCATTCTGCCTTTATCCTCAACACCCTGACCCTCCAGTTATACACTGAAGGTTCTTGAGCTGGAGACAACCACTTCACAGTCTATCACATGAAGTACGTGTGTGTGTGGGGGGGGTGGATTGCTTGCCAAATGAAAATCTTGAGATATCAGTGCCTCTATCTGATAGTTCAAGTTTATTGTTCGGCTTTTGGCCTTTACAAGAACATTTCAAAACATTTAAAATACAAGGTTCATAAACAGCACCAACTTATACAGTTGTATTAAAAGTTTTAAAATACATGTAATATCTCATTACAAGACATTGTAGAATCAGCAATAGGTTATATTTGCAGAACAGATTATCTCTAAGAACCACTCTCAAATACACATACTCTCAAGTCCAGTACCAATTATCAAATATCTGGACTATGCAGAAAAGTCAGCAAAATTACAATCAGGGTCTAGGTAAATGTAATTTTAGATTATTATTATGTAAGCAATAAGGCACAAAGGGGTGTGTCTGAAACATATTTTACAGCATGGCCAGGGGCATAGTAAGGCACAAGGCCAAAGGTCGAGTGACTTCAGTCACTGGACATGCTGTAAAATATGTTTTACATACTGTACATCTCTGAGTGCCTTATTGTGTTCATAACATTGGTTCCTATTTTTTTTTTTTTTACTTTTTACTATTGGGAAAGCATGTTTATATGTAGAGGCAATATACTGACATGTGTGCATTTATGATAAAATAGTCCTTCCGCCCACTGCAAGTGATGTCATTGATGATGTATTGTATTATTGCCTACTTTCTTCTTCCTGTTTTTTTTCTTCTCTTTGTCTCCACATTCAAGATATGGAATGTTTATCATGGAATGTTTATCATGGAATACATGGATTCAAAATTCTGCCGTTTCACTGGCAATATATTTCTCGCATAACACTCTGTACACACAGACAACAAATGCCTTTGTTACAGGCAGAGACTCAGTTATCTCACTGTCAGGGCAAGAAGAAGAAGATAGTTCCCTGATGAGCAGGTAAATATAGAAGGGGAATTTTTCACTGTCAGCAAAGAAACAGTTGTAGTGAAAACTATAAACAATACTTATTAATTCTAATTTGTTTATGTATGTAAGAAGAGTGTGATAGTCAGAGAAACAACATTGAATTAATTTGTTTTATTTCTTATTTGAGGTAATTTTATGTTTAGGGCCCAGTTAAAGGTTTTTTACAGTGTAAAGGTAGCAGCCATGTTTATGGTGGAAGTTCAGTGCTGGCTCTAGGGGGCTAACTGAAATGTCCGTGTTATAAATGTCCATTTATCTGGGTTCCAGACTCTTCACTGCTGAGCAGTTCTTTTTTTTTTAACTATGTATAAATCATATTTTACACATAAATAAGAGCAAATCTTATTACTGGATTTTATCCTGCCATTTTATACATAGGTATATATAATAATGATGTAAAGATAAGAAAAACACAACAGTCTGCCATAGTGTGTGGCTAATCTGCTAGACATAAAATTCACAGAAAATGGGAACTCTCAGTCGTATAGAACAACATCTGAAGATTTAAGCATTTATGCATGAATGTCATAAATGATCTAAATATACCAATGTAATATTTAGAAAAAGAAAGAAGTAGGAAATAAGGGGGCAGAGAAGGCAATAATCTTTTGCAATCCTGAAGCAGAGGTAAACTGGCCTTGGATGGGTTCAGGTCTGGTTAACTACACCCCCATCCAAGTATCATGCCCATAATCTCAAAATTCCAAACTCAACAAAACTATTGAATATTGGGAAAAAAACACCAATTTGTGGCAAAAATGAAGTATTTTTCTTATGTCCCCTATAGAATATAACTGCATAAATTATTATTTACAGTTTCTATCTGATTAGCAATGTAGAGTGCCCATTTCAAGAGCAGGGAGACTGGCTCCTTCAGTAAGCACTCTCCCAATTTAGCACGTGTGTGTTTTTTTTCTGAGTTAAGACTTTGCCCTTTCATCCTGAAGAGGTGAATTTCAAAGTAAATATCAGTTCCTTAAACACTGTCACATAGGGCTGTGCAGAATTAGAAAATTCCAAATTAGCAGAATTTTGAAGTTTTGATTTGTGTTATTTTATCATAAGTCTGTTCTGTATTACATTAGGCTTTTTTGTGTTAGGTGTCCTAAGGACATGCCGAATATTATAACATTTGGATCTGTAGTTTGTAATTTACAGGGGCTCAGAATCTGGCATTTAATTTTATGGAAAATTTTAGGAAAATATGTACAGCATCTGCTCATAACCTGGCCACTTTTTTGGCTAGATATATATAAATTAGCTTGTATAACCTTCTTAGAATGTTTCCAAAACTATCAAATATGGACAGATTAGGTTTAGTAATTTTAAAGTTAGAAGGGTTCACAATTTTACTTTTGAACTGCTGCAAAACCCTTATAACAATGTGGATGTTTGTAACTTCCCTGCTATTGCAGGTATAGACCTTAATTTGGCATGCACATCCACTACCAGTGGATCCTGGTATCTAACAATGGCAACTAAATTTGGCTTTGTGGTTTTAAATTTACAGTACAAATACTACAGATTAGCAATTTGCAAATTTTTCTCACTTACTTATATAAATAACATAGAAAATGTCAACAGTTTGACGTTTATAGTAGAAATATTGCAGAATAGTAATTGTCAAAACTGTTCTCAACAGTTCATAGAATCAACATAGAGAATGCCACCACAATTCTTACAGCCAACATTTTCTCAAATATTCATGGTAGCATAATAGGTAATGCCCCCAGAAGTCCACTTGTGGAATGTAACATTCACAAAGCATTTACCAGTGCATCTGATAAACTGAGCTGAGTTTTTGCAGTGCTATAGTTTCATTCTGGGGGACTATTTTGTTGCCTCTCCTTTTTTCTTTCTTACCTTAGTGGAAATTAGTGCCCCCTCCCAGCATATCCTCCTTGTTCTTCACAGAGACATGCTCCCTTAAAGACAGAGTCACCAGAATTCATCCTTCTTTGTTTCCCAGTCATTTTCTTTGACCACTATATCTGTCTGAATGCCTCTAAGTCCTAGACATACAAGTTCATCAGAATCACAGGATAGTCACTGTTGCTCAGTTAGTGTTTTATATGATCTACTTTAAAGCTGGAATGTTTTCCCTATGCTTTCTTGTTTAAGCTGGACTCTACTATTCTTGTGTTACCCAGATCAACTGTCCTTTTCTTAATGAACCATGCATATCACTCCAGACATTGGTGCCCCCATGCACTAGCTGCATCTCCAAACCTTGTCACTTAGTTTAAATCCCCCAGCCTGCACTGTCCCTTGACATGACCAATAGCCCCTCCATCTTGGCACAACTGGGACACATTTTGAGCATGAAAGCACTGCTTGTCCAAGACTGCCCATGACATTTCCAGAAAAAAAGATCCTCTCTCTTTCACATAATTTTAGTAAAAGGTAGTGTGTCTAATTTGTGGTGCTGTGTTCCTCACAGGTCCCAGGGCCATGGAGAAGATGCCTGTTAGCATATTTACCTTACAGACATCTTTATGTTAATAAATGACTCCCTTATGTGTTCCAAACTCGTATTCTCTACCACAATGTGCATAGTAGTGAGCACCTCCCTCCAGCTGCAGTGCTTGTTATAGATTACATTCATTTGCAATTTCTGTGATATTTGACATAGACAGAACTAGATTGTTTTCTTATCTCTGATTGTTTTGCCTATATAATTACTTCACTAATCTGTGGCAGCATGTACAGAATGTATAAGTTCTGGGAATTTTAAAGTACACTCATTTTAAGATAACTGCCATCACATATTGGAAAAGGACCATGTAGGTTCAAAAGCTTAAGGATTTTCTATAAAGAGGGTTGCCCAGCTGAAGAATCAGACCACATTGTCCCAATGCCCAGACAGGATTATTGGAAGGTCAGGGGAAGGGGGGAGTGGGAGAGAGGAGGGGAGGAAATGAGGTCACAGAAGGGGGAAGTCTATTAGTGAGGTCACAAAGAAGGCAGAGAAGGGGAGGTGTGGCAAAGGTGTGGTGGCAACTAAGGGTTGGTAGAGCCGAACAAGGGAAGGGGCCAGAATGGGGCCTGATAAGGGGCTGCACAAGGGCAGCAATTCACTATTTGCTCCAAAGAAATTTGTTTTGGAAGCACATCAGCTTTTTGGCAAGGAATTGATTGGGCCAGTTGGCTATTTTATGAGAAAAGTGATTCTGAGTTAAAAGGGACTTTTGTTTGCAGCGCAGCAAGGTAAAATTAGGCAACAGGTGAATGGGACATGGACACGGACACGCCTGAGGTGATCAGGAGCCATGACTAAAAATCCAAACCACTGTTGAGCCAGATAAGGTACAGGGGTGGTAAAGAAAGCTGACAGCTGTGTGGGAAGAGGTATTTGGCTGGAGCTGAAACATTAGCAGGTACCGGGGAGCAGCAGGCTGCCGGCTAGAGTTTTGTGTTGTTTTGATCCAGAAGTGCAGTGTCCACAGAAAACAGAGTTTCAGGAGGGAGGGCATGAGAGAAGGGGTCCTAGGAGCAGTGAGCACCAGGATGAGGATCCTCTCAGAAGGCATATTGGAAATAGTTGCTGTGCAGCCTGGGGGGGCAATGAGCACCAGAATCCTCTTGGAGAGCGACAGTGTGAACTAAGAAGTATTTTAGTGCTGGATATTGGTTGAGTGAGAGGCTGAGATGACCGCGGAGGGCTCAGGGGGATGCAGCAGGAAACGAGGGTGTCAGGCATGGTAGGCAGCTTCCCTTTTGCTCCGGCTGGGGATTCGGGGGCAAGGGAGGCCCATCAGGCATGTGAGGAGGAAGAGAAAGCTTACAAAGGATTGGAAGCTATAGACAAAGCCAAGAAAGTATTGGGGTTTTTTTTGGAAATACAAGGGGACTCTGTGAGCAGGCCCGAACTCACTATGTGGGATGGCATCTGACGTCATTGCCACGCGATGAAGTACCGGGGGGAGGGGGTGAGCACAGAGAAGGCATTTGACTGGGGGAAGCAGTAAGGCCCAAGGGCTGCAGACAAGGAGGGTCAGCTTCTTGTTGCTGGGTTGGGAAGGTGGGGATGATTGGCAGCCAACCAGCTCATTTCTGGGGGACAGAAGAAAGGAGGCAAGTGGCAGAGAAAGACAACAAGCAGCGGGGTGCAAGGAACAGGCCCAGAATCACCATGGGCAATGGCGTCTGATGTCATCACAATGTGAGGCAGTTCTGGGGGCAGCGAACAAAATCAGAATGAAGAACCTGCGTGGTTATTTTGGAGGAATACCCAAAGCACAGACAGGAAATAGCAGTTTTTAACAGATGGGACACCTTGGTCTATATGGAAGGTACAAAAGGACAGTGCGCACGATGGCTGCATGGGTGGCTGACAAAGGGTGCCGAGCCTGGAAAGGAACGGGGGCGGTAACAAAGGCATGGTGTCGACCTGAGGCAAGCAAGGAGGTGTGAGGACAACAGGGACAATTGGGAGACCTGCCAGCCCAGGGGCAGGTGGTTGCCATGGGTGGGGGGTACACATTGGAACTGGGACAATGGAGATGGAGCTGGACTCCAGGAGGGCATAAAAAAAAAACAGTGATAGAAGGTATAGATGTGATGTTTATATGTTTTCTTTTTGGTAGACATTTTGAGAGGATGGCACCAAGAAGAACGAAAGCAAGTAAGGAAGAGTGTTATCGAGCAGTAATGGATTTGGTGGATAAGGCTATCTGGCTCTTGGATGTAGCAGACCTGGATGGGACAACCAAGGCACAAAGAGGAAGAAGAAGCAGAGGAAGGGAAAGGGTAAGGATGAGAGGGTGCCAAAGTGGCTGTGGGCATCAGAGCCTCGACCCATGGTCATGGTACCAACACCACTGGCTCCTGAAGGTCCACTCCCAGTTAACCCAATACCTGAGCGTACCCTGGCCCCAGTGCATGAACCTGCACCAGCACCAGAGCCCCGCAGTCCCATGGTTCTGCTGCCATGCCAGAGCCACTGCCATTTCCCCAGATTCCTATACCAACACCCACCCCACCAGGAGTGCTCCTGCCAGGGCCCAGCATCCCTCAGCCAAGCACAACAGGTAATTCAGTGGTGACACTCGAGAGTATTGTGAAGGAATACGTGGAGTAGAGGCTCAAAAGTATGGAGAGAGTGGACTTGGGCAATTGGAGAAAGCCTTAGGTGAAATAAAAGGGGTCAGAAAGGATGGGGGAGTGGGGGGCCATGAGGGGCTCGTGACAGGTAATGAGGTGGGGGCACCGGGGGTCATGTTAGCAGACCACGTGCCAGTGGCCATGAAAGAGAAGATATGGAAGGGAGAATATGTGGACATTTTGGTTTTAGCAAATGTGGACAACATGGATAAGAAAGAAGAGAAGGACAGTTTTGAAAAGAAGGATATGGCGGTGGCTGTGATGTTGTTAGGGAAGGGGAAGAGGACAAATCATTGAAGGGAAAAATCTGGGACAACTGGTCCACAGGTTTTACCTATTTCATGGCCATGGCCATTGCCATTGAAAAGCGGCCAGAGCTAGCGACCCCACTGCTGATGTATACTCTTACTATAAAGAATGCATGCAAGAAAGGGGGACATAGCTGGTTGAGATATGATGAGAAATTTAGGAAGCAGATGGCACATTTTGGGGATGTAAAATGGGATGCACAACAGATAGATCTATAGTTAGAAATTTATACAGGGCCCATGGATAAGGAGACGGAGGGAGACAAGAGAGGTGGAGCCGTGGTGAAGGCGTGTTGGGGCTACAATCAGGTTTTCTGTTTATGGCCAAATTGCAGGTTCTGACATGTCTGTTCCAGGTGTGGGGGGCACCACCCAGTGATTAAGTGCTGGTACAACTGGGAAAAAGGCCCCGGGGGCCAGGACCAGGGGTACCAGCAGCCCTTTTGGGCCAGTCAAGGGGGATTCAGGGTCAGCAGCGGGGGAGGGGAAACAGAGGCCATGGAAATGGGAGGGAGGGGACACCCCAAATAAACCAGGAATCTGGTCAGCTGAGAGTCCATGGGCCATTTATGGGCTGGCACGGATGCCCATCAGAATGGCAGAAATCAAAAAGTGGTTGGAGGGCTACCCAGATCAGGGGATGGCCAGTGAATTGTGGACAGGCTTTCAGGAGGGGTTTAGTCTAAAGTTTCAGGGGGTTAGGAAGAGGACGAGGGCAAAAAACCTTGAGTCCACACAGGAAAAAAGTCTACTTTTGGCAAGCAAAATACAAAAGTAGGTGGCAGCAGGATGGGTGGAAGGCCCATTTGAATCCCCTCCTCTGCTGAACCTGTGAGTCTCATCTTTGGGATTGGTCTCCAAAAAGCAGCCTGGGGTATACCAAGTGATACACCACCTCTCATACCCGGAGGGGGATTCAGTTTATGACGCCTTAGGGGAAGGAGAGGGCAAAGTGACCTACGCCACCCTGGAAGAGGCAGTGCAGCTCATTAGCAGCACGCAGACTGCATGGATGGCGAATATGGACATAGAATCCACATTCAGACTTCTGCCAGTACTGGAGGCAGATTGGGACCTGCTAGGTTTTCAGGTGGATGGGTTGTATTATTTTGACAAGGCCATGCCAATGGGGTGCTCAATAGCATGCGCCACATTTTAGAGATTTAGTACATGGCTGCAGTGGGTGTTTCAGAAGTGATTTGGATACAGGATGGTAGTACGTTACCTTGAAGACTTTCTATTCATTGGGGAATGTAGGAAGGAGACAGAGGGGATGTTAAGGGATTTCAAGGTATTATGTCAAGAGTTGGGGGTTCCATTAGTGGCCAATAAAATGGAGGGGCCACTACAGACGATAGAGTTCTTGGGGCTAGAGCTGGACACAGTGCGGGAGTTGTATCAGTTACCAGAGCAGAAGGTTAAGAGGCTGCAATGGTTGCTAAGTTAGGTTGGGTGAAGAAGGCAGGTGCATCTCCAGCAGGCACAGCAGTTATTAGGGCATTTAAACTTTACATGTAGAGCCATTTTTCAGGGGCACACATTTACACTGCATTTAGCCTGGGCAATGTGAGGGGTAAAGCAGCCCCATCACTGGGTGGACATCAATAAAGGGAACAGGGAGGACTTGGTGGTGTGGGAACATTTCCTTCAAGCTTATAATGGGCAAACATTTTGGTAAGATGACTGGATGTACAACACAGGCCTTCAGCTGTACACACACGTGGCTGGGGGGTAGGCATGGGTGGTTACTTCCAAGGTAAGTGGTTTGCAGAACCATGGCTTGAGGAATGGGTGAAGGAAAAAGTGACGCGGGGCATCACATTTCTTGAACTATTCCCCATTTGGGTGGCAATGTTGGTATGGGGTGGGGAGCTTGGAAACAGGCAGGTCATGTTTTGGAGTGATAATCAGTTGGTAGTAGAGGTGCTAAACAGGAAACAGACCAAGTCAGAGAGAGTAATGAGGGTTTTCAGGAGAATGATGTGTTTGGGACTTACCCTGAATATGTCATTCAGGGCTAAGCACACTCATGGTGTGGAAGACATGATAGCTGACTGCCTCTCCTGCTTGCAGATGGACACATTTTGGACTGTCGCACCCGGAGCAGAGGTCGGGGGACAACCATCCCGAGATACACATGGATGATTGGATTGGGGGAGCCTAAGTATTGTTCCAGAACTCCTGGGCCCCAAGGACCCTTAGAGCTTATGAGACCTCTTGGAGGGCATTTCAAAAATTTTGGGAACAATACAGTGAACAGGTAAGTGGGACTATAACACAGGAGCAGGTGGCCAGGTTCATAGTGGGGGGTTGGCAACAGGGCATGGCACAAGCCACCATGGGGGTTCACCTGGTGGCCATAGGGAAAATATATACCTTAAAAGTGTGGGTGGACCCAATGAAGAGCAACCTGATTCGCAGAATGATGCAGGGTTAGGCCTGAGGGGCAGGCAAGAAGCAGGACACCAGGAAACCAATAGGGGAAAGCCTATTGGCAAGACTGGGGGGTGTACTACACCACATAACCAACTCAAAGAGCAAGGCAGTTTTGTTTCAGGCCCTGTATCTGACTATTTATGGTGCGGCTTTGAGGCTAAGTGAGGTAGTTGGACATGGCGGGAAGACAGAAAGAGACAGGCTACAGTGGAAGGACATAGAATGGGGCACAGAGGCAGTGGCAGTAAGGGTGAGGCAGTCAAAGACAGATCAACAAGGACAGGGTACCAGAGTATGGTTGTGGAGGCATAGCAATGCAGCCATTTGCCCGGTGGTGACCTTGCACGTGTATGTGATGGGGCGGCCTACCAGGGGAGGCTCCACCCTATTCATACATGGGAATGGGACGTCAGTCACTGGATATAAAGTGACAGCAGTGCCTCACAAGGGCCTCAGTTTTTTGGGTGAGCAACTGGAAGATTACTCTTCACATTTATTAAGGATTGGTGCAGCCTCAGTGATGGCTGTGCAGGGGGATGCAGCAGGGGCAATCATGGAAAAGGGAAGGTGGTGGTCTGAATGTTATAAGAAATACATACATAAGATTCCGCACTAACGTTGTTCTTTTGTTTCCCATAGCAGGTATGATGGGTATGGGGGAGAAGGGGGCAGGGGGAGGGATCCATGCATCACTAATATATTATGTTCTTGTACACAGGCAAACCCAAGAGGCTAGAGACATTGATTTGTGGTCATTCATTTATCTACTGGGTGGAAAAATTGGCAGCCAGGAGACAAGGAGGCTAACAGCTGTACCTGAATAGTGATACCATCCAGTTATGGTGAAAAGGGCAGAGGGGGATGAAGTGGGCACAGCTATTGCCGGAACTTAAGGAAGTCAGGACAGTCTACTGGAGACCAGACCTCATCATCATACACCTGGGTGGCAATGACCTGGGAATATGGCCATGGCTAGACATATTCTACCACATAAAAGAGGATGTGCAGCCAATTAAACAATGGTGGCCGGAGGTGACACTGGCCTGGTCAGACATCACACCAAGGAGGGTGTGGTGCAGGGAGGAGTGCCATAAGGGCATGGACAGGGCCAGGAGGTGGATGAACACGTGGGTGGGCATGTCATTTGAGGCCAAGTGGGGACTAGAAATTTACCATACAATTCAGGACCAGGTTAATGAATACTTCTGAGGAGATGGGGTACATCTCTTGGACCTGGGGTTGGCCCTATTTAACCAAGAAGTGGCAAATGCTATCAAGGTTTGGATGAGACAAACGGTCTAGATGAAGAGAGAAGAGAGATAAGACAAAGCAAAGGGGGCAAAAAAGGGGAGAAGTCCACTGTCCATAGCAAGCTGGAGGTGGATTAATGGAACAAAAGGGAGTAGGGCAGGATAGAAAAGAGGATTTTAAAAGGTGTTACGTGATAAAGGACACAGGATGATAAGATAGAAACAGGGGCACGGTGTGTACACTCATACCCCTTGACAATAAAAGAAAAAGAGACTGGGCCCCCCATGACATACTTCTGGGGGGGGCAGAAGGAAAGAATGAAGGAATGAGATGGAGGAATCGAACAAGAATATGTTGTATTTGATTATGGATGTATATGTATTATGAATATGGTTTGATCTAGGTATAAAAGGACAAAGAGAGTGATCAGTTATTGTAAATATGGACATTTGAATATCAGTAAATTAATTGCCAAACTGAGCAACCACACACAATCTTGTCGGTGTCTTTATTGGAGGGGATCTGGGGACAAAGAGGGTTGCCCAGCTGAAGGGGCAGACCACATTGTCCCAAGGCCCAGCCAAGATTACTGGAAGCTCAGGGGAAAGGGGGAGTCGGAGGGAAGAGGGGAGGAAATGAGATCACAGAAGGGGGAAGTCTATTAGTGAGGTCACAAAGAAGGTGGAGAAGGGGAGGTGTGGCAAAGGTGTGGTGGCAGCTAAGGATTGGTAGAGCTGAACAAGGGGAGGGGCCAGAATCAGGCCTGATAAGGGGCTGCACAAGGGCAGGAGCTCACAATTTGCTCAAAGAAATTCCCACCCACCCTCCCTATAAGAAGTAGCAGAAGAAGGAGCACTGGTAGGTGGAGATTGTGCACCACTGTGGCAGGTGGAGCACAGTGGAGGGGTGGTACAGGTGGATTGCTGAAGGTGGACGGCAGAAAAGGGGGAAATAAAAAGGGAGTAGAGCAGGAAAGAAAAGAGGATTTTTAAAGGGGATACATGAAAAAGGGCACAGGCTTATAAGATAGAAGCAGGGGTAAGGTGTGTATGCTTGTACCCCTTGACAACAAAAGAGGAAGAGACCGGGCCCCCCATGATGTATGTCTGGGGAGCAGAAGGAAAGAATGAAGGAATGAGATGGTGGAATTGAACAAGAATATGATGTATATGATTATGGATGTATATGTATTATGAATATGGTTTGCTCTGTGTATAAAAGGACAAAGAGAGTGATCAGTTATTGTAAATATTGAAATTTGGAAATCAGTAAACTAATTGCCGAACTGAGAAACCACACACAATCTTGTCGGTGTCTTTATTGGAGGGGATCTGGGGACAAATCTCTGTTGGTCCAATAAAAGGTATCAATTCACCTAGTTTGTGCATCTTGTCATACAAGGACCAATACTGCAACATACATTTTTTATGCACATTTGCCCTGTACAGAAGGCAGGAAAATCACCTGAGCAACATTAGTATTGTGATTGTGAAATGCCATGCAGCTCTACTGTTATATTTACAATGGTGTCCGCCATGAAACCAAACTGATTACTACTCAAACAAGCTTTTTCCTTCCTATTCCATAGCAAGTCAGGTGTCTTGCTGGCCAAAATTTATGAATATGACTGCCACAGTATTATCACAAAATGTCACAATTTTCCCAAAGACTCATGGATTTGGACTTTAAGGCATGATGTTATTTTGCACCTTTTGGCAGCTTAAAACATGGATATGAATTAAGCAAGGGATTTTAAAGTTGTTGCACAGCCTCCTTTTTAGGATCTACAAACTTGTTACACTTAGTGACATTGCATCCATTAGTTTTGAAGTTACAGAGACTTATAATTTTAATTTAGATACTTGTACAGTTTAATTTTTAAACATCTGATACTTTGGATACTTATTACTCATATCTATTTCAAAGATAGATACCTGAAACATACATAGCATCCAGAACTGTGCAGTATAGTGGTTTAAACATTTCAGATCTGACATAGTATAAATAAGTTGTTTTTAATTAGATTGCAATAACTAAAAATTTAATTTTGGAACAATGTCTGGCTGCCTATAATACACCCCTTTAAAGCTTGAGACCTACACTTTGGTGTACATGGCCATGGGGTATAGTGTTTTAAAGTGAACAATATGAAGAGTTGTGGTAAAATCATTTTACAGTTAGATGGAAATAACAGAGAGCTAAATATTACTGAATTGTTTGATCCTCTTAACTCAGTCTGTTTAAAAGCTAGGGTTCTGAAATATGGAGCAGTTATAGAAGTGGTAATTCAGTTTCACATGCCATTTGGAAAAGTGGTTTTGAAATTAAATGCAAATAACAGTAATTTAAAGTTTTGTGTAATATTTTTGATGGAAAGTTTGTAAACATGTATGGAAATACAGGTGCTGGTGGTTTCCCTTCCACAGTGGCTCACTATAAGGAAGGAAAACTTTCAAGAAAGGCATTTTGAGCTAGATCCAAAATGTTTAGACAATGTTGTGATGCCACCAATGAATGATGCTGAGGAAGCCAGTTTGGATATCTTTAGTTTTCTTTCCAGGCCAAGGCAAAACATGAGGATGGACTTACATATTTAATCTTATTTCTATATTTTCTTTTCATTTGGTGGGAACATTTTTTTCTGTTTTTTTTTTTTTTTTGGTCATATCACCCATTTTCAAGAGTGCCAAAGAAAGGGATACACAGGGTTAAGACATACTTTAAAAATATAACACAGTACTTGATGTGACTGTCAAATACAATTCCAACTACAATAAGTTAAAAATAACTTTTACATGACTCTCAACTAGGTCAAAAGTGGCGGTGAGACTGGCAGTGTGGGTTGTCCCATATTCCAGTTATCAATGTCATACTCAGAAACAAATGTGAAGAAATGCTGAATTTGTATTGGAGAAGTCACAGGGCCATGACATAATTCCTACTTCCAGTGAAAAAGGGCAGCTAGCTAAAGAAAACCCACTGCCATATCTACAGACAAATACAGCTACCACAAAAAGGTTAAAACACATATTCCTACCAATGCATTTTCTGTCACACAGCTGCAGCAATGAGTTATAATTTTCAACAGCAAGGAGCCAACAAAGAAGTAAAACAGTTTGCTCATTCTCTCACCCTATATGGAGGGGTACTACTATACCTTTCAGTCCCTCCATAGGATAAACCTGACACATTTTTTTTCCATCAGTATTTTGCAGTATTTGCAAATAGGTGTAACCTGGAACAGCTTAAAGCAGGCTTTTTGTTAGCATAGTGAAAAGATTGACCAATACAAACAAACTCTGGTCAGAGCCACTGTGGCTGCTAATGTATTAACTTGATAAGGGTGTTACATGGACTTAAACATAAAGATGTATTGACACATCAGTTTTGTGTGTAAATTTCATTTTTGGTAAAGTTAGGTCCTTTATCTAGCTGATCCTGTGTTTCCCATGTGTTTAAAATGTGAGCAGCAAGTGCATCTTGTACTATATGGGGAAGGAGAGGGAGCTCTGCACCAAGGCCTTCAAGTAATTGTAGAAGGAATGGAGCAGAGAGGAACAATATGGCTACATATGGGACTATGGGCCAACCTAGAAGTATTACAGCCTATACTGAGATGATTACCTGCTTCCAGGCAGGAGGGAACCATAGTCCTCAGTGGATGCTTTAAATGTTACTTTGATGGATATTTAAAATAGCTGAGGGGAGTGATGGAAGAAATAGGGGATGCAGAAAGTGGGCCAGCACAGGCTGAGGTAGACAGTCGGGAGGTCCTGAGGGGAGAGAGTATCACCAGGATGCAAGTTATTCAAGGAAGGGGGCTTAGCAAAGGAGGAAGGGGGATAAGGAGCAGTCAAAAGAGAACAGTGAGGAAAGGGGAACAATTGGGAAAAGGAGAAAATGACAAAAAGAGAGCTGAGGCTGTCAAAATTGTGCAAGGTCTGCATCAGAAGCCCTATAAGGAGAAACTGAAAGAGTTCAGTAGGTGCACCCTGGAGGAGAGGAAGGAGAGTGAAGATATGATGGAGACCTTTAAATACCTCACGGGGTTTAATAAGGTACAGAAGGGAGATATGTTTAAGATAAAAATGGTTCTGTAGAAAAAGGAGTCCCGATATGAAGCTGGAAGGAAGTAGTTTCAGGAAAGATGTGAGGAAGTATTTCTTCACAGAATGGGTGGTAGATTCCTGGGACTGTCTTCCATGTGAGGCAGTGGTGGTGAAACCAGTGGTGGGTTTCAAAAATGCCTGGGATAGGCATGAAAGAATCCTAGGAGGAAGGAAGGAAGGGGTGGAAGAGACATTGCTGTAGATCACGTAGGGTCTGCCACAAAAAAGTGATCATAATTAAAATTGTGCAGACTAAATGAGTCCAGCGGTCATTATCAGCCATCAGTTTCTATGTTTCTATGTATAACAGGTTATGTGATTCAAATGGATAATGTGTTAAATTATTAATATGTTCAATGCTGATACTATAAATTATGTGGCACACATACTTTTTGATGTATTATACTAAACAGACATGGTAATACAATGGGCAATAATATATGCTTTAAGCAAGGGTGAAAAAATAAAGGGGAATACGTCTAAAGCAATATACTACTCATAGAGTGGTGACACCATAATAGGTACATATTGTATGAAGCTACTGTATTATAATGGTACCCAGCTGTATTCCAATGTTGAGTTAGCTACAATGTGGGATTTTATTTATTTTTATTGAATTTGTCTACACAGTAATGACACTTCACCAAGGATGCTCCTTACAATTTGCAACCTTGCTTTACTTTTTTATTTATTTAGTTTTTTTTTTTTTTACCACTTTATTCATTTTGTGGACATCATTTGTAATGTGGCAAATAGTAAAGAAATGTATAGTCAACAGACGTACGAGAATGATTTGACCTGTGGAACTCACTTCTAACAGCTGTAGTAGGTGCTAGTAACATGGCAGCCTTCAAGCGTCTGCTTGCTCAAAATATGGGAGAAAAAAAATGGGAATATGTCCACTGAATAGTGGCAAGTCTGTTCATGGCTCCTGTAGTTGGATTGGACTTGTAACCAAATCCTATGAACCTACGAACCTGCATTTTCAAGTGACAAGAAGATGTCAGGCCAGGAGTGGATTCAGGTCTTAATGTTGACAGTATTCCTATAAATTTATGAGGGGGAGGGGTTGGAGTGATGTGTCCCCCAAGGTGGAGGTCCCCTTTCAGAAATTATTATCCAAGAGTGTAAGGGTTAACATAAATGAACCCCCAGCACACACACACACACACACACACACACATACAGCTGCTCAAGGAATGCAGTTAAATAGGCATGTTGTGGCATGGATCTGTGTTTATCAACAGTACAGTTATAAACACCCTGAAAGTAATCTGAGAATGCACTGCACTAATCAGTTAATCTGACAACTATGTTAAATGAATAGTTTAAGTGTACAGAAAGGAATGCAGCAGTTTTACAACTCTTCAGAATGTGTCCATTTACAGCCTGAGTGTAGCTGTTTCCACTTCATGCTGGCTAAACCAGAATTTATCCCAGAGCAAGACAAGAACAGAACTAGCAGAGGAACTGGTCTACTGAACAAAGACAGTGGGATGCTTCAGTCAACAGGTGGAGTGACAGTGCTGTAACTCCAGAATTGATGTTTGGTCAGCTCCAATAAGATGAGCTGCTTTTCTGATAGTAAGAAGTCTGCAGGCTCCACCCTGCAGTCGTAAGAAGGCAAAAAAACCTATTTTGTTCAATCCAAGGGATAGCAATTTGGGAGGCAGTGACCTGTGTGTAGATGTAATGCAATTATATTGCTGATATATGAACCTATATCAGTGCACTGCAGCAGGTTTAAGAAATATTTACAGCAAATAAGCTGATTGGTGCTTTTGGTGTTTTCCCTTTGAAACCAACTGAGTAGAACTGGTAAGATGTCTCCTTTTCCAATAATGCAACTTTTTTTCCACAGAGGCTGTAATTTGATTCTCTATTAGTCTAGACTTTCTTATCTGAGTTTCCAAAAAACGTTGTTACCTAAATAAAGCTTGCCTGTCACCTCTTAAGTGCTGTTTTCATCTTCAGCATTTTGAGGTAAACAATGGAGGCTTGATTCACATTCTACTAACAAAGAAAACAAATTCATTTATAAAGTAAGGTTTTAATCTCAAAACAGTAATTGACCTTATATAATCATTTCAACACTTTTTTCCCCAGGCTCACTTGGGCAGGACCTTATTTGGCCTGCACCAGCACTACCTCCTATCTTAGCCACACAATGATTGTTGAGACTCAGAGGAATTGCAGATCATAAATACATCAATGAACTTTTTCCCCTCAACTTTTTATTTGCCTGTTTTTATACTTTGTGCTATAACCCTTTTTTACTTTTTATCTCCATACATTTTGAAAAAAGTTGTAAGTTTACATCAAATGCAGTTAGCTACCATTGATCATGTCACTGGACTTGTAGCTTGCTTCTTGTAGGGCCATGGGGACCATGCATGAAGCAGCAGACCCATTGTAGAAGGGTCATGGACCTGTTTCTTGATTTGTGCAAGGCCATACAGAACCTGCACAAAACAGCCACCCACTGGTCATGGTGCCAGACCTATAATGTGTTTCACACAGGGCCTCATACTAACATGCAGTTGCCCTCATGTCATCCCTGAAGAGGTTATAGGGTGCCGTATAAGACCATGTGACTACACCAATTTCTCCAGGAAATGTTGGAGCAAACTGTCAGAATTATGCACCACTGAAGTTAATAACTCACAATGCTTTCAAATAATATTTGATGCACAAAACATAAAATCCTCCACAGTTCTCTATCACTACATATCGCTCCAAAAAATACTGATCTTCCTCTAATGTACCCAAGCATTTTGGGAACTGTAAATGTTTAATAAGTACTCAGTAACAGCATACAATAAATTAGTCTTCGGAGTCTGAGTTGTTAACTCTCAAACATGTTGCAAAGTCCATTTCTATCTTTTCAGCCAACTTGCAAGCATCAGTCAGATCATTGAAAAGGCATGTCCTACTGGCAAAAGACAAGCAAGAATTAAAAAAGAAGATGTAGACACCAAATTACCTCAGAATCACAAAAACTGAATCAAAACATTTTCTGCTATCCCTGGTGGCAAAACCAGACTGATATGCCAGACATTTGTGTAACAACTGTACTTCTGATTAAAGGAGGTGGTGTGGGGATGTAACATGTGGCTGCTTATTGCATTGAAATTTATGTTTTAAAACTTGTGAGCCCTACTTTCCTTACAGAAAGTAGGTAGAGGGTAGCATTGTCCCTAGCAACTGAGGGCTGCCTACTACGCACTAAAACAGTGCTTTTATTTACTTTGTGTGGCAAATTTATACTTTGCAAGCCTTCTCATATCACAGGGGCTTTATTGTGAGTCAAAATCATCAGTTTATCACAACTTTTGTTGAGAGGTAAACGCGACCCCAGGCAACAACTTCCATGTCATTTGGGACATAAAAGCTCACCTACAATGAGCAGGGTAAGTATGTGGGCGCGTGTTTCCACACAAGCGGCGGGGGCCAGGTGCAACGGCGTGTAGGCTGTGTCTGCTGGGACTGCTGGGAGAAAATAAACTTAATATCAGAGGTAACATAAGGTAGCTAAAATGAAGCAATGTATTGGTTGTAATACGTATGCAGAGGGGGAAGTTGAACTATGCTTCATGTGTTGCAAATGTTGCAAAACAAAGATCCTAGAAATTGAAATTGCTCACCTGAAGGAGAGAATAAAGGTGCAATCTGATATATCTTCACTAGAACATTATAATGATGGCATGGTGGATAGTATGTCAGAAACAATTCCCCATGATCAGCAGGATTGAGATATTCAGGTCACCGTAAGCGAGAATCAAGAGGGGGAGTCTAATAAATGGTATCTTGTAAATAAAACAGCATGTAATAAAAGAGGTAGACGAAATATTGGTAGCACATCTAATACACTAACACTAAATAGGTTTAGTGCACTCTCAATAGATGACCATGAGGGGGTGCAGCAAACTGAAACAGCAACACCGGAGCCTGATAGCCGGCTCCCCCACGAGCTACTAGACACCCCTATTGCATACCAGGATACAGTCCCCAATGCACAAGAAACACAGGATTTACTATTTATAGGTGACTCAATGTTAAAATACACTGATGCAGTTCTATGTAAGAACAGGAACTTACATACAACAGTAAGTGCCTTACCTGGGGCTGGCATAGGGGATTAAAAAACTGATCCTGGGACGTATGGAAAATACTGCTAACTCTGTGACATTTTTACACCTCGGAGTAAATGATGTAGGGAAAAGAAATATATTGGCTATTCAATGAGATTTTGAGGATGTTGGGCAAAAGATTAAAACATTTTGGGGCAGGCTAATTATATCAGGGCTCCTACCAGTACCTAGGGCCAATGAATCATTAGGTAAAGAAAGTTTAAGGTTGAATGGTTGGCTGAAACATTGGTGTCAGAGAGAGGACCAGCTATTTGTGGACAACTGGCAGGATTTTCAGGGACATCATTTGTTTGCAAGGGATGGAATGCACCTTAATAGGCTTTTTTCTTATAAATTAAAAAGGCTGATGACTGAAAATTTGGTACATTTAAACTGATTGAGTCGGGGGAAGTGGTTAATTCATTAGGTGAAAGAGTTGGAGAGACAAGAGTTAAGGTACAAAAAACTAAAACTCATATTACATCCAAAATAAATTTTCTTTTAGTTAGTGCTAGGAGTTTAAATAATAAAATCGAGAAACTCCAGCTGGTTTTACAGGATTTGGATATCCATGTCTGTGCAGTTACTGAAACGTGGTGGAAAACTGAAGACGGTTGGGGGAAAATTATACCTGGGTACACCCTCTATAACAAAAACAGGATAAACACTGGGGGGGTGTTGCTATGTATGGGAAGGAAGAGATACCATCAGAGCAGAAGGATACATCTAGATGGGATAGTAATGAAATTCTTTGGGTATCAATCTCTCCAGAATATAATATTAAAATTTATTTAGGTCTGGTATATAGAAATCCCTCTATAACAGCTGGAGATGACTCAAATTTGTTGGATTTTATCAAGCATTTATCGGAGTTTAAGAAAGTTGTCCTAATGGGGGATTTTAATCTGCCAATATAGATTGGGAAAATCTTGTAACAAAAACAAATAAAGAAAATGATTATCTAAATACCCTTAGTCTGGTTAGTTTGGAACAATATGTAAGGGAAAACACTCAAGATAACCATATCCTTGATTTGATTTTAAGTAATATGGGAGAAAAGATAAATAACTGCATTGTACTGCCACCTTTGGGCTCTAGTGACCATTTAATGGTAAGATTTGATTATATAGGGGCATTGGGTCAAAATTTGGGAAGCACCATAATATATAGATACGATAAGGCCAATATAATGGGTATGCATAGAGATCTGACAAATTGGAACTGGGAAGTAGAGTTTAAAGGAGCATCGATATCCAAGATGTGGGATATTCTTAAAACTAAAATCATTAGCTTGACTCAAAAATTTGTACCAACCAGGATTAAATATAATACAACTAAAAAGCACCTCCCCCCTTGGATGACATCAGCAATCAAAAAAAATAAATAAAGGAAAAAAATAAAACCTTTAGACGTGCTAAATTAAGAGGCGATGTTGATAGCTGGGCTGACTATAAAAGGTGTTTAAAGTCCACCAAAAAAAGTACAGAAGTAGCAAAAAGTAAGTATGAAATTATGTTAGCTACTAAGGTTAAGGACAATTATAAATCCTTTTATCAATATATTAACAATAAAAGGGTGAATCAAAAAAGATAGGTCCTTTATTGTATGCTGAGGAGAAATTAGTTGCTGATAATTTAGGTATGGTGGAACTAAATAATATATACTTTGCTTCAGTTTTCAAACTGGGTAAATCATTATCTGGGATTAATTGTGGTATACCCAGTGATGACCTGGGGGTAATTTTGGACAGGTAGGAAGTTATGATAAGACTCAAAAAACTAGATCAGAATAAGGCACAGGGCCCAGATGGGATACATCCTAGAGTACTCAAGGATTTGGCTGAACAACTTGCTGGTCCTGTTACAGTATTATTTCAGAAATCAATAATAGACGGAGAGGTCCCTGAAGCTTGGAAACAAGCAAATGTGATACCTATACACAAGAAAGGCCCCAAACAAGAGGTTAAAAATTATAGACCCGTTACCCTTACCTCAGTTCTGGGAAAGGTACTGGAAGGATTTATTAAGGATTTTATTACGGAGCACCAATATAAGACCGGTAATGTTGACTATGCACAGCATGGCTTTGTTAAGGGGAGGTCTTGTCAAACAAATCTATTGGAATTTTATGGGAAAGTAAACAGGGCATTGGATGGGGGTAGTTCCATGGATGTTATCTTCTTGGATTTTGCCAAGGCATTTGACAAGGTACCCCACGTCAAACTACTTGAAACTCTGGTCAATATCAGAAGTAACCATAATATCATTTGTTGGATAAGATTCTGGTTGACAGGTAGGAGTCAGAGAGTTTGTATAAGAGGAGAATTTTCCAACTGGCAGAGAGTGACTAGTGGAGTGCCACAGGGTTCGGTATTGGGCCCCTGCCTGTTTAATGCCTATATAGGGACAATGAAGGCCTCTCCTGATATTTGGTTTTCAAAATTTGCAAACAATACCAGACTAGGTAGGGTGGTTAATTTTAATAAGGATGCAGATTTATTACCATCAGTCCTAGGTGAGTCGGAAATTTGGGCACACAATCATGGTTCATTTTTACTGTGGATAAGTGCAGTGTGATGCATTTAGGGAAATACAATATTCTACACAATTATAATATAGGAGGTAAATTACTCAAAGAGACCTCAGAGGAATGTGATTTGGGAATGAAAATTAGTAATAATCTGAATTTTACACCCCATAATAATCAGATAATAAAAAAAGCTGGTAGCATACAATATTGTATTAATAAACATATTAAAAGCAGAGATTGGAGGCAGTATAGCGTAGTGGTCTAAGGCTCTGAGCTGCAAATCTGGTGACGTCCAGCAGACCAGACCTGGGTTTGAATCCCACAGCTTCCACTTGCATACTGTATGACCCTGAGCAAGTCACTTAACCTCCTTGTGCTCCCAGGTCACTCCTGTAAAAAAGCTTTCAGCTTAGTGTGCTATACCTGGTTAAACAACTAAACAAAAAAAAGAGTAGAGATAGGGGTGTTCTTTTGCCATTATATACATCTTTGGTGCATCCACATTTGGAATATTGCTCCCAGTTGTGGTCCCCATTTAAAAAGGGTGATATAGCTTTGATTGAGAGGGTCCAGAGAAGAGCTACCCATACAATTAAGGAAGTACAGGGGATGGACTATAACCAGAGGCTTAGTACACTGGGGTTATACTCTCTGGAGTTTAGAAGATTAAGGGGGGATATGTGTTTAATTTACAGGGCTCTGAATGATCCAGTATTATGGGAACAGCTTGATTTGGAAATCATGCATCATAATCATAATACTAGAGCACACCCACTTCAGATAAAAACAGACAGATTCCGTTCAAATAAAAGGAAGCACTGGTTGACAGTAAGAGCACCTAGGGTCTGGAATAAACTACCAGTGGAAATAATTGTTAGTAGTGATATTGAAGTCTTTAAGAAAGATTTGGATAATTACTTAATAAATAATAGTCTAATGGGATATTCTTAAAAAATGGCGAGCATATGGACCTTGTCTTTTAAAGCTCTGTATAACTATGAAACCTATGAAAATGTAAATCCGGAAAGATGTACATTAGTTCTCCAGATGAATGTGTCAGTTTGTCAGTCCCGCTTACTGCATGCAATACCCTGTTCTTTAATATAGCCCATCAGTAAAAATTAGCAAAGTGAAAGGAAAGACTTCATTGGTTAGCTTCGTCCTTGTTACAATTCTGTAGGACTTCCAAATGCTAGTGAGTGTCTAACTGTAATATTTTCTGCAGAGAAGGGAGAAGAAAAGAATGTGGGTTGGGCCCCTTATTCCACTCTGGCAGGTCTATGAGTCATATGTTCAGAGCACTAGTATTATTTTCTAAATGCTCTAGATGGATACAGAGGATTTTATTTTCCTTTGTGACCCCTGCTGTGACAATCATGGTTTTCTGTGCTGCCTATAGTCTTCTTTGTCTGTCCAGCAACCAAGAGTATAGGCCTTGAAATGAAAGTTTCAACCTTTGTTCAAAGTCCCAGGCAGCCTGCTGTACTGCCATAATAGTTGGCTACATCTTCTCCTCAGGGCTTTTTTCCCCACTCCTGCTTGAAACACTGCTGCTTAATGATAAAGCATAGTATTTCAATTTTGTGGTCTCTGTTATCTGCCATTTATGCCCCATTGCAGTAAAGTACTCCATTAAAAATTGTAATTGCCAAAAGCAGATGCCCTGATCAAGCAATCAGTAGAACTTTTACACGGTTAAGGTTAAAGCCTTTCAGATCTGTTCAGCATGTTATTGCTCTGATCAGCTGCAAGCGTCACCCTCAGTACAGAACCTTCATAAACTTTCACTGGTGGAAACAATTTTGCTAGATTGCAGCAAATGAGAAAATGCTGAACACTCACAGTCCAATCAATATGCACAGTCCACACTCAAACATGGGCCATGTGTTCTACTAGTGTGTATGGCACTATCAAACTATGTTAAAAGCAACATTCTGTGACATTAAAAACTAATCTCAATAGATTGCAACATATGAAGAAAAACTGAATGCTTAGCTCAAACACTACACAGAGTTTACATGCAACAAGTTTCCCCAGTAAGTACCCTATTTTCCAACAAATGTATACACACCTTCACTGTTAAAACAATAAATTAGCTTGCTAAGTTACAGCAATGAAATGTTAACAGTTCAAATTGAATACAGTCACTCTACACAGGATATGCATTGCACCACTGAGTTTAGTACATTAAAATTATTATATAAATGAACCTTCACTTATTTAAAAAATATGCCCTGATAGATGATTGCAAAGAAGCACACTAATCACTTACTTTGAATGACACATGCAACCAACACTGTGTAGGCACTGAGTTGCACCACAGTTAGCACTGTACTTTTATAATTTTTTTTTTAAATGAACCTTTTGTCACAAAATAAGCTTGGTACTATTGATTACGGCAAATTAGAAAGTTGAACTCTTACAGTAGAGAATGCATTTCAGTAATCCTGCATAAAGCTAGAAAAGAGCTTCATTTTAAGACGTGGATGCACTGACAGTAGAAAAAGCATTGAGTTTTAAAAAAAATGAGTTGTCAGTGAATATAACATTCCATTTTGCAAGGCATTTTGTCATAGGCATTTCATTTGCAAGGATTCATAATGAGTCTGAACATTGTAAGAAGCCAGTTTTAAACAATTGTCTCTTCAGTCTAATCAGTTGTTCCCCTTACTATTGAAGCAAACACAAAACTAATATTCAGCAGTGAAGCCACCCACAGTGCAATGCAGAAACTTGCAGTAAATGCCATCACAATATATTACACTAAAAAGGGCTTAATTGACTCTGAATTACACCGTTCCCTGCAGCATCCTGCAGCATTTTTTTTTTGCAATTTATTTTATTTTATAACATTCATAAAGGAAAACAGTAAATTGCAACCATAAGGAAAAACATGTACAGTAACAGTGGATTGTAAAACTTTACAATACAATAAACAGGGAAGTTATAGGAATCTTGCCTGTTAGACCTTACTAGTACTACAACAAAATATTAACAAAAGAAAGTGACAACATAAAAAACAAACATAAAACCCTCCCTCTCACCCTTAACTACCCCCCCACCCCACTGCCCATGTGTGCATGGAGGAAAAATACCAATAGAAGCCATATAGACCAAAAGTTAATGAAAAACCATTACAAGAACCCAGAGGTAACAAGTGTAGATATCATGAGGATTTACCACAGGATGAGACCCTGTATATTAAAATTCTGTATTTGATAGGGGGATATAAGTGTTAAGATGGTTTAGTCATACAAGAATATAGTGGAGCCCAACAGGGCTGGGACTTTTGCCATGTGTGATTGAAGAGGGCAACTGCACACTCCGCATTATAGGCACAAAGAAACTCTTTTAGCCATTCTAAATATGTGGGTGTCCTGTCTCCCCTCCAGTGTTGCACAATTATAAGCTTTGTAACTAGTGTGATCATAGCCATATATGTTTTCTCATGAACCATTGGAATGAACAAGTAGTCTCCCAGGAGGAAAATTTCTTTTGTAAAATAGAATGAGTTCCCAAAAAAGGGCCCTAGGGCTTTAGATACTACTGACCAAAGGGAACTGGCCCTATAGCAAAACCAAAGCGTGTGTATTACGGTGCTTTCTTCATTCTATAAAATTCACACTTGGGGGAGGCTAATTTACCCATCTTACACAATTTATTTATTTAGTTTTTCTTGACCAGGAAAGGAGGACTAGACAATTCTGCCTATTTTCACCTTCATTCCGGGGGAGGGGGATACAGATGGATGTTACATGACACTGAACCAGATTAAGTTCTTGGTGATATTTTTAGTGACAATTTAGAGGGAGAATAGTAAAGGTCATGCAGGATATTAAACTGAAGTAATCTTAATCGGTCCTGCTTCACTAAATGGTACTGCATAGCAGGTATATTTTGCTTCCCATTTAATTTCGCTATATTCGCTATTTGCTGTTATATAGTGAAATTAAACCTAGCGAGAAATAAACATGACATACAGTATGTGCTTGTGCACTAAAGTAGACCTCTCTCACAAAGAAGTTAACAGCTACTCACAGTTACTTAATCACCTACTCTGACATTCATTCATGCTGCAGCTATTTGCAGCTATTTGCAGCCCTCTCACACACCGCATTAATGCTAGCTGAAAACAGTTTAAAGTAGATGTCAGTTTTTATTTAACGTGCGTAATTAAAATAACACCAAGGTACTGGTGTTTTAGCAGTTGAAATGTCCAGTTCAGTGTGTCTCGATCAGTCTTGTTAAGCCCTCTTCTCCTTATTTCCTAAACAAAAACCAAAAACAAATATATAAGCAGGTCATGTGGCACTGAGTAGGGTCCTTTAAAGAATCCAAAGTACGGTACTCAAAGACCATGCTTCTTAAAATATGTACTGTGCTTTCGTTTGTTCTTCACACTAAAATGAAAAAACAGTATGACTGAGCAACTCTGATCATCTACAGTACAGTATGTACCCAGCACTGCACAGATGTTTAAATGATGTACTTGTAAAATTCAAACAGCTCGTGTGTGCCTCCTGTATCCCGGCTTGCCGAAATCCATGCACTATGTCATCTCTCCTGGTAGCCAACATGTTGAAACTCACTTCCATCCATCTGGCATGATGCTCTTTTAGAGTTAGCTGCTTCAAATCGATCTTGAAGTCTTGGATACCAGTAGAAATCTTTTCAGGCACTAACCCAGCGTACCACTGCGTGAAACTGTCTTTTAAAAGATCTTTAAAGATCTTGTTAACTGACACATCCAGGAGCTGCAGGGAGTCCATACAGGATGCAGGGACATACACTGGGATGATGGAACACTTTTCCAATTTCTCAAGTATGTTAGTTGTACTATGAGCTCAGTATAAGTCCAGTATCAATAGACATTTTTGCTCCTCTGGTAGTCCCAGTCTAATTTTCGTGGTCTCAAAATGTGGCAGCAAAACATGATCAATAAACTCAATCATTTTGTGCTCATTTGCCCAATGGTTTTCGGACTGGGTGATTTGCCATGCAGGTGGGAATTTGTAGGATGGGGTACACACTGAGGACCTCCCCTTGTAGATTACCTGTGGTGGTAGCATGTCACCCGATAGTGTACAAGTCAAGATAGCAGATACCTGGTGTTTGTCACCAAGGCCCGTCAAGGATACCTGGTGGGACCCGGTTGCCTTCATGGTCCACTGTGACACTGGGACCATGTTAACACCCGTTTCATCTAAGTTGACTACCAACTCAGGCTGGATTAACTCCTCGGTGCATGCTTTAGCTATACAGTTAAAAAAAACAGCCTTTAAGTTGGGAAAGTTGATAGGGACATTTCGAGCAACCTTGGTCCCTTTCGTTTTACTGAACCCCATACGATTTGAAAAAAAACACGCCCATTTTGTGGTCAGCTGCAGATGACCACCATTCTCACACAACAACTGAGGGGAGTTCATTTTTACAATACCAATGGTGATGGCATGTATCACCCTGGCATTAACTACCGCCCCTTCTGTGAACATTCAAAGGAATTATTTGTTTTAGTTGCTCTTCAAAATTGTCTGACAGGTGTGTTGGCCTGCCTCAGGGCTTTCGGGGAAGTAAGGACTATAGGTTGGTGGGGTCAGCTGCTTTATTAAATACAGCCAGGTAGTCTGGTTGAAACTTGCAGACTGTACTTTCATTAATAGCAGTACCTGATTGTGAAATGTGGAAGTGGACAGCTGCCATCACACCATTCTCAACTGCATACTTGCCGAGTTTAAACCACAGGTCAGGGGTGTAATGCGCATAGCTTGTGGGTCTGCTTTTCTTTGATGGAGGAGGGGACGAGGCTTCCAGTTCCCTAACAACAGAGGTTGTGACATGCGACTCCACTCCAGGACTCTCAGCCAGCAATTCACTGTCCAATGCACTCAGCTCTAATGGGTATTTCCTTTTGGTTTGTGATCTAGACTTAATCTTTTGTAACAAAGACATCTCACTGCCGTAGACAGATGAATGGATAACAGATACTGGGATCAGAGATGAGGACAAGGAAAAAGTGAGCAACTAATGCCAGACTTTATAGTGCAGTGCAGATTGTTGAGATGACAGGAATTTAACTGTGTTGCTGAACCTAGTAGCCACGCAATTTCAATCAGACGCGAATATGTATAGCAGGTCAAGCTCCGTGAAATCTGTGAGATGTGAATTCAACCTGCTATACAGTATGTGTCTTCCCAAATCTTATACCAATGAGCTGTAATATGCTCAATTTTTAGAGTCTGATTCCAATAAAAAGCTTCAGGAAGATAAATGTTCCAGGCCTGTTTCCCTAATTCTTGATACAACCAAAAGATCGCTTTGTCCTTGAACGACAATGAGGCCAACTGATAAAATTGAGAACCTGCTACATTTGGCCAAAGAGGTGATCCTAAATACAATTAATAAAGTGACAAAGCTGCATGAATCTAAAATAAAATGAATTTGGGCAAGAAAATCTATACTGAAATTCAGTAAAATCAATACATTTGCCATCTTTAGTTAGGTCTGCAATAGTATACATTTTTAAACTCCTCCACTGTGATTATAATATTGGAGAATCAGAAATATGAAAGTTAGAATTTGGAAAAAGTGAGAGACCGAGATCTTTTAATGGAGAACAGTTCAGAAGCCTGTATAACTGTCCGTGGGCTCGTATAAACCAACCGATTGAGGATGATTTTAGTTCAGAAAGGTACAGTGTACTGAAAGGGGAGACAAATAACCAAGATAGTAGGGATAGGTGGTGTTTCCTTGTCAGACTTTGCTCCCTAAGGAGCCACACAGGAGGAGAAGGAATCTGCTGAGTTAAAACATACCATCAAATGTATTTGGCCCCTTGCATAGCCAAATAGTATTAATAGAAGTCTGGTAACTGAAGATCATCCATCCTGCCCAGTTGACATAGTTTTTAGAAAGCTCTCCTAAGAGGTTTATACAACCACAAAAAAGCTGAACAAATGGCATGTAACATAATAAACCAGCCTTTAGGAAGGTAAATGTTCAATACACCAAGGGGGTACATTAAATAAGGCATGATGTTAATTTTAAGTATATTGGCCCTTCCCCATAGCGATAAGGGTAGATGATTACATCGTTTAAAGTCTACATCTATTTGTTTTATAAGTGGATCCAAACTGAGGGGTTTTAACTGGTGCAAATCATGGGATATCTTAATACCCAAATAGATAAGGGCCTTGGGTTCCCATAGCAATTCCAAATGTTCTATATCCACTTCATGAGGATAGGAGGACAGTGGATAAATTACTGTTTTACTCAGATTCAATGTATATCCTGAAAATATACTGACCTAAGAAAGGAGATGCGTCACAGCAGTAAGGGAGGTTTGCAAACTGAATACATGAAGAAGTACATCATTGTCAAATGTTAATAGCTTTAGTACTTGGTTGGCAATCTTAATACCTTGTTTATCTGCAGCAAGATTGATTCAATGGGTTAGAGGCTCAATGTACAGATTAAATAAATATGGGAACAGGGGAAAACCTTGATGGGTCCCCCTACTGAGCAGAAAAACCTCCAACAATTTGTTGTTAAATAGAATATGGGCCATAGGTTTGCAATACAAAACTTGTATCCTACAGGAAAATTCTTCAGGGAACCCATATTTTATAAGGACTTCAAAGAGGTAAGACCAACCGACTGGGTCAAAAGCTTTCTCTGCATCCAGGGAGACCAACACCGAACCATCACTGGACTCCCTGGGTGCAGAGATGAGGTGAAACAGTTTCCTAAAGTGATCACTCAAGCTGCACGCAGCCATGAAGCCAGTCTGTTTCAGCCCCAAAAGAGATGTCCAGACTTGCGCAAGGTGAGAGGCCAAGATTTTAGGATGCAGATTCATGTCTATGTTTAATAGTAATATTGGTCAGTAGTTTTCAACTTCAGTTGGGTTCTTCACTGGTTTGGGCAAGAGGATGACCCTGGTTTTGAACAAGGAGAAGTCCTGGGGGATGCGTCCAAAAAGTTAAATAACTAGGTTTATAAGTGAGACAGTTCATCCCTGAAGGCTTTGTAATAGAGTGGAAAAAAGCAATCGGAGGCAGGGGCTTTATCTGGTAGAAGAAAAGATATAGCCTCCTTGACTTCCATCTCAGAGATTGGGCAAAGTAAAAGGCTTTGTTGGTCTTGGGATAACTAAGGGAGGTGGGCCAAGTCCAAGAATTCTGCCTGGACTGTTAAAGTGGATTGATCTAGTGGAGGGGCTGCATACAATTGGTGGTAATAGTCTTGAAAAATACCTGTCATCTCCTGAGTGTTAAAACTGAACTAGAAGTGGGATTCAACAATGAGGAGATCTAGTGAGAGGCAACGTGTTGCTTTACGTGAAGGACTAGGAGTTTTCCAGCTTTTTGTTTTCTTGGCCAATATACATAGCCTTGAGTGGTGCAGATGCTTTATCTACTTTTTCTAAAAAGTAAAATGAATATTCTGCCCTAAGCTGGGCAAGCTCAGATTGGATGGAATCCAGGGAACTTGGAGATAAATTCCTTTCTAACTGATGAATTTTGGAAAACCAAGTTTCAATTTGAGTCAACTGCTTCTTTTTACAAACTGAGGCCATCCTGATTAGTTTGCACCTCCAGGTCCCCTTGAGTGTTCTCCAGAGTACGTCTAGAGATTGAATAGAGCCTCAATTTTCCTGAATGGAGTGACCAAAAAGGATCTAAATTTGGCTACGATACCTGCATTTTTCAGGAGTAAGTTGTTTAAGGACCAAGTGAGGGTACTATTCCTCAGATGAGGGTGTTTTATTTTAAGGAGGACCGGGGAATGTTCTGATAAGACCCTAGGTTGTATTTGACAACTGAGTAGCGAGGGGAGTAGAATCTGACTACTTTAAAAATACTCAGGTCTGGAAAATACATTATGTGGGATTGAAAAGAAGGTAAAGTCTAATTCCTGGGGCTGCAGGTGTCACCATGGATCTAAAAGACCCAGGGAGTCCATAAATTCTCTTAGCATCCATTGGGCTGGTGAAAGGCCAGCATGGTGTCTATAGGTTCTTTCTTATTCATTTGTAATAATCAGGTTCAAGTCCCCTCCAACAATGAGCAAGAGAGGACTGTATGGGCCCAGTACAGAAGATTAATGTGGGAAAAAGGTGGGATGGTCCAAGTTAGGGCCATAAATAGCTCTGAGGTCTATCGCCTGGTGTCCTAACATCTCCTGGATGAAAAGATATCTGTCCTCATGGTCTTTTATTTCAGTACGTGAAATGAATGGGACAGATTTAGCTACAGTAGCAGAATAGCTGCTTCCTTCTTGTGAAGGCTGTTACCTGCCCCAAAAGTCTGAGCTACCCATGACTTGCACAAGTTTTGAGCTTGACTGGCAAAGTAGATGAGTCTTCTAAAGGAAGACAATATGAGGATGGAAAGTATGCAAGTGCCTAAGTGCTTACCCAGACTTGCTATTCAGGGTCTCCCATATGAAAATTTGGTCTGTCTGAAGTGCAACTGCTCCAATGAGGAAGATGTTTTTAAAGGCAAGGAGGATTTATTTAGCAGGTTGCGCTTGAGAGGATACAATGAAAAAATCTTACAGGATGCCCTCTCCAAAGTAAATTTATTAGAAAGGGGTGATTTGTTGAAATATAAAATGAAGAAGGGAATGTAGGATCAGGTCACCTTTGTGACCACATATGGGCCAGCATTAATGGATTTAAGGACTGTAATAAAAAAAAAACACTGGCCCATGTTGGGACTAGACAAGGACCTTAGGACTAGACAAAGACCTTAGAACCATTGCACAGACTGATCCCTTGGTCACTTTAAGAAGGGGAAAACAAATTAGGAATTTACTTACATCAAGTGAGTTTAAAGGAGATGTTAAAAAATACATGACTGGGACAGAAACTGTTGGAGTTCTATCCCTGCAAAAGGTGCAAAACATGCAAGAATGAGAGAAGGAGTTTACCAACCCTGGTGTTTTAGGGCTTAAAAATATAAAAATTGAACATTTTATAACCTGTAATATGAAGTTTGTGGTCTATGCCCTGTGGTGTTCCTGTGGTAGAGCATATATTGGACAAACTACCCGTAAACTTAAAGAAATAATACAGGAGCACCACAGGGCTATAAACCACTTGGACATGTCACATCCTATCAGTAAACATTTGAGTGAGATTACAGACAAGGGTGCGCATCTAATTAGATACATGGGGCTAGATATTCAAACTGCACCATTCTGTGGTGCAAGCCCTTGCGCTGCACAAAATAGTTGCGCTGGGGTGTGACCTGGGTGATATTCAACGGAGTTGCACTATTGAGCCCCCCAGCCACAGCCACTGTGCATGGAGCAGTGGAACTTGCGCCACCGCAAGTGGTCGGAGTGGAGCATTCAAGATGCGGTGGCTCAAGTTCCATTGCGCCATGAGCAAATTTCCGATATTCAAAAGGTGACATGCAAATGGGGCCATAATTCATGCAAGGTGCAGGGGGGTCCATTTAAATCCATTTATGGCCCCATTTGCATGCCATTAGCATGCAGGTGCACCTATCCCAGAGGACTTGCGCCTGGCACTCTGCCAGGCAGCAGCCGTCGGAGACCGATGCCCCCTGTAGCCCGATCACGGGCATAACTGTTGTAATCCCCCCACCCCCCCGACTGGCCCGATTGGGCATAACTGTTGAAATCCTCCACCCTCTGACTGGCCCGATCGTGGCATGTAGTACCACCCTCCCCGACTGGCCCAATCTCAGGCATAAGTGAAGTACCCCTCCCCCGACTGGCCTGATCGTGGGCATGTAGTAAAACCCCACCCACCAACTTGCCCGATTGTGGGCAAACCCATAACTTCCCCACCCCCACTAGCCCGACTCGGGCAGAACAGAGTTCAACCCCCAAGAACATATCCCTGGTGGTCCAGTGGAACATGAAGCCGATCACGGGCATTAGAGTCCACCACCCCAAGGTCCATGTACCCTGGTGATCTAGTGGCCCCCACCCACAGAGCCCCACCACCCTGCTCCCCCTCAGTCGGCGGAGCAGCATCCCACCCACCTGCCGCCCCCACCGCTTCGCTGACTGACAGAGGGCTGCACGCCCATTGGTTCAGAGCAAGAGCCAATGGGTGTGCAGCCCATACCGCATAAGGCAGTCCAGATATGTGAATGAAAGGGGTTGAACTCTGTTCAGCCCACGATCGGGTTAGTGGGGGTGGGGGATTACTATGGGTTTGCCGCAATGGGCCAGTCGGGGGTGGGTGGGGGTTTACTACATGCCAGCGTTGGGCCGGTTGGTGTGGGGGGTTTTACTACATGTCATGATTGGGCCAGTCAGGGAGGGGTTACTTCACTTATGCCCCATGATCGCCAGTCGGGGTTACTACATGCCCGGATCAGGCCAGTCGGGGGAGGGGTTACTTCACTTATGCCCGCGATCGGGCCAGTTGGGGGAGGGTTACTATTAGGCCCTCGATTGGGCTGGGGGGGAAGTCGAGGGCCAGCCACAGGTGGCAGCTGCTGTGTTGCGCCCTGCAATGCGGCAGCTCACCTGTGGGTGGCCTCGACTATTCCTTTTTTTGCTCAAAGTTGTGCAGGCGCAGGTTGGGGGTTGCGTCTGCACAACTCTGCACAGCCCCCTGAATATCGGGCTGTGCAGTTTATGCATGGTTCTTCCTCCTCCGGTTGAACATGCCTTCATTAGCATTGCGCTGTTGCTCAGCTTGACTTGGAGGGAGCAACTGCCTCCTGCTGAATATGGCAGAATGGCGCAATTTCGGACTTGAGCAGGCGCAACCCTATTGCGCATGGCGCAACCATTTTGAATATCCAGCCCATGGGATTTTATCATATCCCAGTACCTAGGAAGGGGGACAGAAATTTGTTATTAGATCAACGGGAGTCATTATGGATATTTCAGTTTAGAACTCTTAACCCCAATGGATTTAATGATTGCATGGACTGGAAACCTTTCATTCACTAATGTGATAGAACTGTGTGCAATTCTGACAATTTCAGGGATTTATTGACCTTGTTTTGTAGAATGCTGCCTGTATGTGCTTTATATTTGCAGTTGAAATACGAACATAATAAGAAAAGTAGTAAAACCTTTTTCCCTTTTACTATAGTGGTATAGTAATAAGCATGCGTGTTTTTAGAGAAACAAATAAATGATTTTAATTATTAGTTGATAGTCCATGGGGCAGCTCTTCAGGCCAGCAGTGTGGTGGGAACTGGGAGGGTTATTACCAGCATTTAGAGTTCTAAGGCATTCAGCCCCTATTCCATCTCACAAATAGTGCTGTGCAAAATTGTGGAATTTCACTCTGTGAAATATTTCACAAAATTCATGCACTTTGCAAGATATTTCACTAGTGTGAAATGCAAAATTTCACCGGCGAAATGCAGAATTTTGCCGGTGAAATTCCACTGCTCACAGGTGAAATTCCGCATTTTACAGGAGAAATTTTGCATCAGCAAAATATTTTGCAGAATGCAGGGAATTTCATGAAGTATTTCACATGGTGAACTTAATGATTTCACTGGAATTTCACTGCCTCTCTACTCACTAAAGAGAGATGACCTGGATGGCTTACCCATATGATTTAATTGTTAATCACTTTACTGAAAGGTATTCACTGGGAATTTGATTGTGTTTATGTAATGCACCTGACTGCAAGTATATATAAACACTGAGGGTTTAAGGTGTTGTCATGCCTCCTAAGGAAGGGATTGTTGCCTCGAAGTGCAGAGGATGAGAGTGTGTGGGAGCTTTGGTATTATTACACTGTGTTTGTGTTGTGCTTAATGTGTGTGTGTAAATTTACATGAATTTTTAATTTTTTTTTATTTTATTCTTTGGTAACCAGGTTAGGCCCACTAGACACAGGTGCCTTTTTCCAGGGGTGACCTGGGAGCACTGGGGAGATTAAGTGACTTGTTCAAGTTCACACAGTATGCAAGTGGAGGCTGTGGGAATCAAATCCAAGTCTGTCTGCTGGATGTATCAAGCTCATTCACAGCTCATTACTCTGACCTCTAGGCTATACTTCCAACCCCAATTTGTCAATAAGTTTATTTAATTGAACTACTTAGTAATAAAAAAAACTCTCTCACTGAATATATATGGTTTGGAGTGCTGTTTTTTTTATTGAAAGTTTCTAAGTATTGCATACTTCTTGCAGTCATCCCTTTTATATTCCAAGTTATTACATTGAGGGAATTAGCCATAATAAATAAAAATACAAAAGATAATATAACCAGGTAAGTCAGCATTCTATGAGCTCCTATCAGGCTCACAAGGACAGTCCCTTCCCCCTACTCTTATATTCCAAAATAGATTCAGTAGCCACAACATATACAATTAGTACAAGGGAAAAATAAAACAATCTAATTAGAAAATAGCCAAACTCTAGCAGGGCCTTAAGCCTCATCCTATCTAGTAGGTTCATGAAGAGACTAGGGGGCTTTCCATCCTGACCAAGGAAAGACAAGAAAGCTGAAGAGAAATTCCTCCCCTTATTACCCCCCCATGTAAAGGACAGATGGGGTAATATAGGCTGATTTGTCTAGTCAGCCAGGAAAATCCATGGACTTTAACATTTATAGGAAATAAAATAGGAAACTATATTTGTTAAGCAGGGTAGTTTCTACTAATGACTAGAAAGCAATTTCTTAATATAAACCCGGCTAACCTCAAGTAACTGAAACTTTAATAAAAGAAGAAGGAAATAGCAGTGACCTGGGTAGATTGCTAAACATTTAATAGGCTAATTATTGCTATTTAATTAAGTAAGCGCACACATAGATTAACTACATAACCTGGGTGTTGCAACAGATATAGCCTTAACAGCACTGTAGAATATGATAGCCACTGAACATATTAAAGCCGTTAACAGGCAACTACGTCCATACAGTTCGGCTCAAATATTCAACAAATGCAATTGCTGGTTCCTCTGCTGTGGTAGTTTGGCACAGGAATCATGCAGTGGAAAGTTGAATGAGAAGTTAAATAAGTGAAAAATTCCTGGTGTCATGTGACGGCTCTCTTGGTAAGTGCCAAGGAGAAAAAAATAGGTCCTCATTGAATTCAGACAGGAGAGGGAACTTTACCTCCAATAATATGCTGTACTCAGAATCGCATTTGAAGAAGGTTTGAGAACTTGAGCTGCAGTGCTGTACTAAATTATCTCCAAACTTAAAGGATCTGGTGCAAACATTATCAAAAGCAACTGCTCAAGAAGTAACAGCTACAAAATAAAAACAAGGCTTATACTGACTTCTGAAAATATCTCTTTGTATACTGGCAGAAGTCAAAACTACTTAAGTGCCCACATGATAGTGCTGCTAATAGTTGTCTAACCACAGTGTCTCTGCTCATAAAATGCTCAACAAGTAGTTTCTCACCAAGCCACAAAAACCATAAACTGTTCATCTGTGTCAGTAGTCGGCAGCTGCAGAAATGGTTATAGTTACAAGGATTACCAGGTGACAGCCTGACTGGATGAAATGGAGTTAGAAATCTAGACCACCCCTTCTTCCAAAAAGGTTGGGGAATAGCAAAGTGAGCTTCAACCTCGCCTGCTCAGCCGACTCATATCTTTTGGTTCCAAATTTGGACTGGACATCCAATCTTGCAGGCTATAGCAGGCCCACAGTTTTGATAGTATGGGGCAATAAGCAAATCTGGTTTATCTCACATTCTGTGTTAAGTCTTGAACATTGCTAAACTTAACCCCGGCCCATGGTATAGATTCAAGCTTCCTGACTACATTAAGTATGTGGTCCTGATCAAGATAATTTAGTAACTTAAACATTAAGGGCCTAAAGGGTTCTCCTGGAGCTGGCTTAGCCTGTAGGGATCAGTGGGCCATTTCTATGACATAACTTGTGCCATTTGGAGAAGGCCCACCTATTTTAGTGCAGAAATGCTGGAGAAAATCAATAGGATTTGGACCTTCTTCTCCCTCTGGGAAATTGATAAGCACTAACTTGTTCCTCCTATTTCTCCCTTCGAGGTCATTGACCTTTTCTTTGAGTTTATTAATATTTCTCTTTGTGACGATGATCTCTGGCTCCATGCATGATTACTGATCTTCAATTGATGAGATTCAGACCTCCACATCTGAAACTTTACATGACAAATTTCGAGAGAGCTGGTTTGAAGTCCTTTATGTCTGCTATTATTTCAAACACGGCTTCCTTAATTGCCAAAAGTTCCTCATAGAATTTTTTGGGAGAAAGAGCTGTTGTAGCTCCTGGAGGAGTGGCTGGTGAATTGCTGAGGCTCGGCCTTATATGTTCCAGGCATAGTGTCGGACTCTTGCATAGGAGATGATGCCAGCGGACTTGAAGTAGCCAAGTCCATGATTTCTTCAGCCTTGATCTTCCAGGAGGTGAGAAGATATTCAAGATGCAGGATTTGGTGGAAACACATCCAGGGAGACATTAAAAGATTAGTTTTAATTTTCTGGGCAGGATAGAGCACACTCTTCCTACTCCTTCCCCAGTGCTTGCATCACGTGACTCCCCTACTGCAGCATTTTGAGATGTACTTCAGTATTACTGCATTATATCTCAGCTGATGCCACTGTACATAACTGTAAGAAGCCTCCTCAACAGTCAGGTGCAGATGATAATTTATGCTCAAGGATCTGAAACCTACTGCACATGCTGTACTAAGAGTACAAACACAATTTGAGAAAAGGAATTTGAAATATACCTGTAAGCCCCTATCACTAGGAATAATCTGCCTAACAATACCAACAATATTTGTTACCTGACACCTTTTAAAAAGTCCTGTTCCAACACCTCCAAATTCCTTGTATCTGATCATTTTGCCTACCCCCACCCTGTAGTCATCTGGAAATGAGCTGTTACCAGCACAGTATGTCTTTCCTGATAACATTTCTGAAGTAAATAAATGAGGAACGTTCCTCATCACATGTAGTTTTGCAGAGCTGTAAAAGAATCTCTGTACCTCTCTGGACTAAGCACATATCCCTGAACATCTCCACAGTCTGTCAGGCCTAGTTTTGTTCAAGTATTACCACTATCTTCATGGTGTACCTGTTCCATGCTGCTTTTTTTTTTTCAAATTCTGATTTTTGCTCCTTAGCCTGAACTCTCTCAGGTTACCTCGGGTTGCTGGGTGTGCTCTACCACCCACCATGGTCCTCCTCCTATATATATGGTTACTGCCTTCTCGGTTGCCTCCTCCAGGCAAGCCCACTGACTCTGAACCCCTCACGACAGGGCTGCCATCCACTCCAGCACTCTATCTAGAATCCAGATTGCCTGGATTCAGCTCCCAAGAGACCGAAGGGCAGAGAGAGAACCCAGTGTTGGTTGTGTGGCACCCCTGCACTGCGAGGAGCCGTCGCCTATCAGGGAAGGGGTATTTCTTTTAGCTTATGCCCCAGACATGGACCTGCAAAGTCACCCAGCCCATGACGTGGATGCTTCCACCCATGTCAGGAAGGCAGCCATCCAACGTCTTCCCTACATGTGAGCCCTGCATGTTGCAGTGCCTCCGGTCTTCACTGGGGGCTGCTGCAATTCCTGGCTGACCCTGGAACCCTCCCTGATGGAGGAGAGCAGTCCTACAGATGCTTAATCCTCTCCCTCTCCTGCCAACCCCTGGTGGACCTGGCTCATTCCTGAACCCATTTCGCTGGCATGACAAGAGGTGTGGCGTCCAACACCTCAACCCTCAGCACCACCAGACTGGCCTACCATGCTGCTTTCTTATTATTACAATTAATGTTACTGGTGTGATTATATTTACTGATCCCTGCCTTGTAATATATTATCTATATCTCACATTTGTAGACTTTGTTAAACTTATTAATAATTTTTGCATTTTAATATTGGATGGTAAACTTTGTTTTAAACACTGATATTTTATTATTTTTGTAAGTCTCCCAGATCATGCCTGAAAATAGACTTTTACATGCCTAGTGTACTTACCTGGTTAAAAAAGAAATACAAAAATAATACCTACATATGCTCTAGTTTAACAACATCGAATTATTACTTATATGTTGGTCTCCAAAATGGTTTTCTAACTACATTGGTTCAGTTGACACTGAAAAGGTCTATCTCTCCAGGCCAAGGATGCTGTTTGTGGCACAAATGACAAGCCCACTGAAAAATGTGCTCTTGAAACACTTCACAAAAAGCCAAATGTACCTCTTACTGTGTTGCACAAGTAACACAGAACACCCATATACCTCGGGTAATAACTTCAAAAATAAGAATTCTGGTTACCCAAGTTTAAAGCACATGATATCCGGTTTAACTGGTTTCTAACATGTTCTTAACCCAGATGGTGCAGAATCATACCTGAATTAACAATAGGAAAGGCACTACATACAGTATTTACTAGACTGGATCCTTATCTCACACCTAGAAAAGCTAACTGGGGTCCAAGTTCTGCCTGATACTATTTGTGACCATTAGCCCATCTGGTGCACTTGGTCAGCCCCATGTAAAACTCTACCCCCAAACTAATTTCCCACAGGATACTACATAGAGAATGGATTGACAACTTTAAGGTGCATCTCAAGTTAACTGACGAGTTACTTGGATGCCATCCCTGAAATTGATTCAGCACTTAACTTCCTGATCACACATTTTGATGAAGCTTGTGACAAATTAGCCCCTATTCAAAAGTGAATGATAAAAGGTACAGTACATCTGTCAGCTGGGTGACACCACCCCTTTTGTCCCTACTATGGGCAAGGGATTATTTATGGAGAAAAGCCAAAGACTCTGGCTATCAGGTTGACATGCAAAAGTATCGAGAGGTGCACAACAATTGAAGTGCACAGGTGCAGTCAGACAAGCAAAGGTAGCTTACCGTAAGGAACAGCAAAAAGGCAACTGTGTCAATGGCCGCAAGTTCTGTGGCAAACTAAAGAACTTACTGGGTGGCAATGATAGATCCTTCCCCTCATAACTCATAACTGATGATAGAGTCTCCAGCACCCTGGTAGATATTGCTAACACCCTCAATAGAGCCCTTACAGACCTGAATTCAGTTCTACCTGCAGACTCAATACCTGCTGGTACCTGCAGCAAGGACCCCGTACATGAAAAGCCAGACCAGCAAAACTTCTACTTCAAATGCTTCACCCTTGAGATATTCTAAAATACATTAAAAAGGTGCTAGGTAAAACAAAAATGGGGAGAATTATACAATCAATATGAAGCTGCTAGCTGTGTCCTTGGAGGCACTAGCAACCCCCTCACAAAGATCTCTAACTTCTCCCTTCAATACTTTCTATTCCCCCAAATCTTGAAAGTTGCAATCATAACTTCTGTACACAAAGTGGACAATCACACCAGAGCTACCAACTGCAGATCCATCTCTATACTTTTACCATGTCCATCGTTTTAGATTGACTATCTTAACAAATACATCATACTCTGCAGCCAGCAGCATAGTTTCCAAATGTGTCACAGTACCAGCATGGTTCTTCTTGAACTTAAAAACTACATATATGGCACCCTGGACAATGGTCAACTGTTCAGGGCCACATATGTGGACCTCACTAAAGCATTTGACCTTGTGAACCACACTCTACTGCTAAAAAAACTTAACAACATGTCACTCTCCCTTGAATCAGTATCCTGGTTCCATAGCTAAAGGTTGTGTCACACCCAAATAGTCAGGGTTGACAGTGTCCAATCAGATGCTAATAAAGTCTCAGTTGGGGTACCACAAGGATCCATTCTCAGTCCCCTTCTCTTTAGTTTCCTTGTAAATGAACTACCTAAGGCTTGCACCCACTCTGGAATGTTGTTGTATGCAGATGCTGCCATCATCCTTGATAGCAGCCCATACAGGAGATACTCTCTAGAACTCTGCAAACCAGTTTCAAATCCCTTGAGCTCTGGATACAACAAAACAAGCTTGTACTCAACTACAAGAAATCAAAAACCATGACATTCACAAGCCAGCTCCTCAAAAATAAAAACCCACCCTCGATTGTTCACATTGCCCTTGGAGACACTCTAAAGTACGTACACTCCTTCAGGTGCCTGGGAGTCACATTAGATGACACCCTGACCTTCTCTGAGCACATAGAAAACATCACTAACCTTGCCAATAGGAAACTCAGAGCACTATATAGACATAGATTTAATCTCACCACAGAAGCCAATGGCTGGCTGTCTCTGGCACTATCCTTTCCCTCATTGATTATGGTCTACCCATCTATGAGTCAGCCTGCACTACAACACTTGAAAGGGTTAAGGTCTCCCTAAATAAAGCTTGATGGTTTGTCATGGGGTAGAAAGACTCACTCACACTTGCACCATATATGAACAAACAACAGGGTCCCCCTTCAGGTCCAACTAAAATTCCAAACTGGCCTTATGGCCAAGAAACCACTGCTTGGACTACTGCAAATAAGGGCATGTAACTGTGTACAAAGGAGCCAGAGGAGAGAAAAAATATCATTGCCTTTTTAATTCCTGGTCCCCACAAGGGCAGTACAACTGTGACTGAAGGAGGCTGAGTACAGAAAAAAGGGCAGTCTTTTTGATAGCTACTATACACAAAGGATGTGAAACCCTGTCTAAAGGAACCTGAAGAGAAGAAAACATTTCTATGTCTTTTTAAATAAGTACTATACACAGGGACTCTGCAGCTGTGTGGTGGAAGGAGCCTAAGGAGAAAAAATAAGGCACTGTATTTTAATAACTACTATGCACAGTGCAATGATTTTTTTTTTTTACCTACAGGCAGCTTGTTATTTTTTTTTTAAATTCACCCCCCCCCAACATGCACACCCTGGAGTTGAGAATCCTTAGGTAGGAGGGTGCTGGGGGTACAGCCCCCAGCATAACATAGAAACCAGGCACCATTTTTTTAGTCGCTGTGAGTGTACATCGCAGTAATTCATTTTCAGTGATGTACACTCACCCAAATGGTGATTTCTATTCCATCATCGCCATTATGACATAAAACCCCAAAGGACCTTAAGGAGTGATGTAACATTGCTATGCTATGTATACCATTACCAGTAATAGCCGTGTACAAAGGCTACACAAATGTGACCAGAGAAGTTACAGAGAAATTATGTCACAGTCTTTTCAAAAAAAAAACTGCAGTGCAAAAGCAATGCACAAATATGACTGAAGAAGACAAATAAGTAATGTAACATTAATATGCTATACTGTATGTACTATCACTCAAAATGCAAGAAGAAAAAAGGAACAGAGTGCTGCATCAGTGTGTCAAATGAAACCAAAAGGGTAATATTAAATGCATCCATAGAAGTGGAAAATTAAGCTAGAACTGACATTTCTACCATGGGTCATCTTCAGCAATTACAGTAAAGCCCACCAGAATAAAGCACAGTGTCACCATTCCCTGCATGACAATTGAATTGAAACTGCCTTATTACATGCAGTAAATTTGCTGCAGAATTAGGTTGTACCTTATCAGGCTTCATTAACAGAACATTTAGCAATGCTAGTAAAGAGGTAACGAGAAAGCAGGAATATTTATGTGTGGAAGGAAATGGGAAGATTAACTTAGAGATAAAGTGATAAGCAAGTTACCAAAAGAAGTTAGAAAATAAAATGGTGTCACTGGCAGAAGGAGAGATACATGGGAAGTGTAGGAGGGAACAAGCTGAGGAATCATCAATTGAGGTCTAATAAACTGGGTATGGTAAGAAGGCTGAAAGGTGACAAGAACTATCACAGTATACTACCACCGCTGCACACAAGCGCTATGCAGTTGTAGCTGAAAGAGGCTGATGAGAGAAAAAAATGCTACTGTTTTCTTAATAAGTACAGCACAGAAAAAAGTGCAAATGTTGCTGAAGGAGCATGAGCAGCAATATACTATAACTTCCCTATAAATACCATCAGTACAAGCTACACACAAGGAGGGATTTTCAAAAGAATTAGGCAAAGATGAAAAGTGTTGCTTGGCTTGCATCCATTTTATTGCATCCAGGTAGCCCTGCTACTATTGTCAGAAGTAGTGCTGTGCAGAATGTGGAATTCCACTGGAGAAATTAGTGCAGATTGATTATTCTGCTGGTGGAATTTCATTCGTTCTTTCATGGAATTCGGCCTGCTGTGATCAAAGGAATAATATTCCATGGAACAGCATTTTTTTTCTGTGGAAAATTATTCCACAACCGCTTTCTGCAATGGAATTCCACCATTGCATTTCCAGCAGAATTCTGCAGAATTTCAGTGGAATTTCAAACATTCAGCGAAATTTCATTCTGCCGGAATTTGAAAATTCCACACAGCACTAGTCTGAAACTCCAGACACTTATGACAAAATATTGCAATTTCTGGCAAAAAAAGGATACAGTTACATCCAAATTGGATGCAAGTACAGTTGCATCTGATTTTGGACACAGCTGCATTCATTTTTTGGATGCAAACTTTGCACACCGCTAGTCAATCAAATAGATGGTCTAACAGATTTGGATACATTTCAGCTTTGAAAATAGCAGCAGACACACTTTGGGCAGGTATTTTTAAAAATCCTACCCATCCACTGTATAAATGTTGCCAAATTAGATCAAGGAGAGAAAAGCTGACATTATTTTTTTAGTAAATGAAGCGCAAACTGCTCTAATGAGATGTGGGGTGAGCCTGTGAATAGAAGCAACGGATATGGGGTGACACTCAATCCCACAACAGCAATTAAACTGAAAAAAGTAAAACCTAAAAAAAGGCAGACATTAAGATAGCTCAGCTGGTGTGCTACTATGACTTGACACAGTTACTTGCTATGCACACTGTATTTGAACTTTAACCAAATAAAACAAATAAATTTCCCTAATCACACTATGGTCATTCAACTACTTTTATGAGTGTTTCACTCTACTTTGCAAGGGTTTCAATATTTTCATTTTTTGTTTTATTAAGACTAGACACTGAGTCAGCAGTCTGAAGCATTCCAACCTCTAACAATGAGTAATACACTACAATTGAGCACTCATTTCAGAACCATGTACTGTGGGTGCACTTAGCATTGTTACCAACCCACATGGTCCTACTTCACTGAACATTAATATTACCTTCCATACAATTTTCTTTAAATTAAAATCTGAAATGTCCAAGAAAGCCCAGGCCCCCCAAAAAATGAAAGAAAGAAAGAAACATACAAAAAACAATGGTGCCTTTTTAAATGTTTTTTTCTTCTTCTTGTGAATTTTCATTTCATGTGTTTATAAACTTGGCAAAATGTCTTATGCTGTGGGTGTTTTTACTGTATTATACAAACTTAGGTGAAGGCATGTGTTGTGCGTCATTCCGGTCAGGCATGCCATTACAAGAAAAAAAGTAGAGTGTTGGCATGTGATATTCTTGAGTAATTAAGTTACAGAATTGTTTACCCCATCTTGCAAAGTATAGCAGATTACATGAGCTGTAGCCTGTACAACATATTTTCAGCTTCAAAAATGATTTACTGAAGCCATCCTGAGTAGTGATGTTATCTGGTAGTACACTAGGGGCATGGTGGAAATAGATTGGATACAAAGTGCCAAGCTAATCAATCTGATGCAAATGTACTGTGCTCCACTGACACCAGTCAGTATCCAGTCCTATTTCATCCATCAAAAAGTTGCTGTATTTTAATTATTAAAATCAGTAAATTAAGTCTCCAAGGGCATCTACTGTACAGTCAGCACTAGTGCTTGGTAATTTAAACTATGCCTGAGAAAAAAATGAAAAACACCATTTCTGAATTGAATTTTTTTTTTGCAAAAATGCACAAATATTCTGCAAATTCAGCAATGGCACATTTGCACAGCTTCTGCATTTTGCAAAACCAGTTTGTAAAATGAATGCATAATTGGGAATGCATGGTGTCCTGGCTGTGATGCAGTGCTGGTAACATGAGATCAGGACTGGACTCAGGGCCCATGGATCAAGTGACCAGGCTGTAAGACAGTGTTGCTAACAGTTGTGATGTATGGAGCAGATCAACAGCACACTCACCAATCTCTTGGCAGAACGCAATTATTTTATTTGCTGCAAAAGTGCAGAGAAATGCCTGGACAGGGGATGATGCTGCATCCAGCACTGCAGTGACCCCTGTAGTGGACACATTACCTTGGTACCCATTTGGGGAAGCTATGATACCCAAGGGCACTGAAAGGCAGATGGCACCATCAAGTCACTGGAGTTTGGAGGGACCAAGAAATAAGGGGAGAAAACCATGGGGTCATCAGGAAGGCAGTCAGGGTACTCTCAGGCCTTGAAGTACTGGAAACCCCACAGAGATGATGGTGATGGTAGAGCAACCAGGGCTAGCATGCAATGACTTGAGGACTGAGAGGTTGACAATGAGAGAGAAAAAGCTGATCACAAGAAAATCAGTCATTTGGATTTTGTTTTGCATAAAACAGACAATTGTATTTTTCCCAAATTGTGCATTTATTAAGCAAGTTTGCTTTTAAAAAAAGAGGGTTTGGGGAAGTTTAGTACAAAATATGCAAAAGTTCTACTTGTCGTCCAAATTATTCATTTTCTGCTAGCACCTCTGGAAGCAAAATTAACTAAACACTTCTAGTACCACAGTGTGTACGGTACAGAACAGAGCTAATCTGGTTTAGAATCAACCATCCATAAATATATTTTATTGATACAATAAAAATAGCTTCAAAAAGTTTACCGCATAAATTCCACCATTGCTATAAATACTTTTTTCTTTACACCAGTCACCTTATTTTCTGTTGTGTTTCCTTCATGCAATCATAAAACCTTAGTCTTTGCACTTGATGTAATATAAACATGCCTACACAGAAAGTCCAGGCACACTGAACATTATTCAAAATGCAATGGACCTCCACAGAATATATCAATTAATATAAACTGGGGGAAAGGGTGTAATAAACCTAAAGTTGAGTATTTACACATCTAAAAAGAGAGGAAGAAATAACTTTGAATCTCCTGCATAAAGCAGATGTTTGCTGAAGCATCAAAATAAATCTTTTAAATTGATTTTTAAATGATGTTCGTTTGCTATCCAATCAATATAAAATAAAGGATACCCATTTAAAATCAATTTTAATTTTGAGTAGAAATGAGAATCTATGCTGACACAGGTAATTCTGCCCTTCTACAGTACAAATAACCAATGATTCAGAGCCTGACTTTAAGAAGCATAACTTTTTTCTTACCTAGGTTCTCCTGGGTTGATCATCATGTAAATTTCCAAAGAACTGTCTTCAGGGATTGCTCCATGTGGCACCAGCAAGCTCACCCCTGCAAATAGTTTAACAAATTACTGAACATCATGAGCTGCGATACAAACATCAGTAAACATCAAAGTATTGATTATAATAAGTCAAAAAAGTGTAACAAAAATGTAATTTACCACTGATAGAAGTGATGCAATATGAAGTCATTTAAATTGCACTCAATTTTTAAATCACAAATATTGTAGGTTTCTCATTAAGGTGATGTGTAAACCATAGGTATGGATTTTAATAGAGAAATGTCTTAGGGTTGTGATTTATTAAAGAACAGGTTTCAAGTTTTTAGTCTACTGACTTGGCCTTAAGCTTTTACAAATTAAAATAAGAAAATAACATTAAACTAATAAATATTACCTTATAAATACATATGTAAGAAAAATATGAATTTAATATTGCAGTCTTCAAAAGTGTACATAAACATCATATTTAAAAAACACACATTCAAATGCAAAAGAATGTGGAGGGGATTATCAAAAGGCAGTTTCCAATGCTGGGCACAGCCTCTGTGACACAAAAGGAGGAAGACAAACTGATCTGAGACAGTCTTATCACCGGGGATATAGTTAATACTCAGGCTGGGATATTCAGACTGTACCAGGCAGTGACGCAAGCCTGGGCGCAGCACAACTGTGATGCACTGAGGCCAGGTCCAGGTGATATTCAACGGTGCTGCACCATGGCACAGCACCACTGAATATGCAAGGTGCAAATGGGGCCATTTGCATGTCATTGTGGCCCCATTTGTATGCCTTGTGCAGGGCAGGCTGGCAACTTGTGCCTGGCACCCTGCATAGCATGACGTGTGCTGTGGGGATCCCAGTGCATCCCCCACCCCATAGCTACAATCATGTGGTATATGTTAATAAAGAAATCCCTAGTAGTCTATTGGCACCCCAGTCACCGATTCCCTGATAAGTATGAAACATGACCATCCCTGGTGGTCTAGTGGTTCCCCCTCCCACCTGAGTCCCTGATTCCCTGATAAATGACAATATGATGTCCCTGGTGATCTGGTGGACCCACCCAACCCATTGCCGTGCTCACTGTAAATTCCCATATTGAAATACCCTGATGAGTTCAGTAGTGCCACCCCACCCCACCCACCCACACAGAACCCTTGCCCGCCCTCCCTCCCATCATCGGATGGCTGCATCCTAGCCGCACACTGCCCAGCTACCCACCGAATGACAGGTACAGTATGGGGTGTAAGCCCACTGGTCACCAGTGTGGACCAATGGGCTTGCAGAGCATACTGTACTAGACAGTCCCAAATCTGTGAATGACTCCATTCACACATTTGGAACTGTTGAGTACAGTATGCCCTGCAAGCCCATTGGTCCACACTGATGACCAATGGGCTTACAGCCCATACTGTACCTGTTTTGGCGGCTGGCCAGGCAGTGTGTGGGTGGGATGTAGCCGCCCACAGATGGCTGGGGGGAAGCGGAGTGGGCAAGGGGTTCTGTGTGGGTAGGTGGGGTGGGGGTGCCACTGGATCACTGGTGCATTTCAATATGAGAATTTACCATGATCACGGCAACAGGGGGGTTCCACTAGACCACCAGGGACATCATATTGTTTTTGATTGGGGACTCGGATGAGAGTGGGGACCACCAGACCACCAGGAATGGTCATGTTTCATGCTTGTCAGGGTATCAGGTACTGGGAAGGAAACTAGACTACCAGGGATATCTTTATGAACATATACCATGTGCTTTCAGCTATGGGAGGGGGGTCCACTAGACCACCAGGGTTGTGAGTGCTTCAGAATTGTGCTCTGGGCAGGCAGGTGGCCATCCATGGCTGGGCTGCTGAGCTTCATCCTGCAATGCAGCAGCCCACCTGTGGGTAGCCTGGATTTGTTCCTACTCTGCAAGGGCTCAACTTTGAGCCCCCCTATGCAGTGCAGTGCAGGGGTGAGCCGGCATATGTGCCACACAACCCGAGCTGAATATTGGGATGTGCTACATATGCATGGGCATGCCCCCTGCATCTGTGCTGCATACATTATCATTGTGCCCCAGCGCATCGGATTTGCACTACACCAGGCAGCTTTCTCAATATCCCACCGGGGCGCAATGCGGGGTTGCGCCGGCATAACTCTGTTGCACCAGAGGCAACCCCTTTGAATATCCAGGTCTCAGTGTATAATTATAGCTAGATTAGATAGACAGACAGCTAGACAGATAGAAAGATAGATAGACAGGCAGAGTAACTTAATTCAAATATCAGACACCCATTTTCATTGCCATGCCATGTTTTGGTTGCTTGGATTTTATGACAAAACCAATCAAGAACATGTAAGTTCTGAAATAAAAGACTCAAACCATTACACAGTATTTATAAAGATTATGTTCAACATTGCTAGCTGTTTTACTTGCTCCTGTTTTTTGTCTACATAATGTTGCAGATTATGCAATGCTTACTTTGTTGTGTCTTTTGGAAAGAATCTCATTGCCTCAACTGACCATATACAATAATTGTTGTGTTTATGACATCCCAGTCTGTTGCTTCTTTTAGAACTATTATATCACAAACAATGATATTGTGACGTCAGTTAGGGACAGCCATATCCTTTTTGTTCTGTCTTTTTTTTTTTGTATAAGCTACCATGATGTTTTATAAAGCCTAGAAAAAAACCTAAAAATTGTAAAAGAAAAAATTATATGCTCTACTAAATTGTAAAGTATTGCATTCTTTTGTTTTTTGTTTGTTTTTTCAATGTGCTCACTGAAGTGTAGTGCTCTTTTTATAGACTACTGACCTTGGAATTGGTCACCTACAGTCTATAATAACCACACAAGAGGTGAACAGTGCTTACATATGGTATATAAATATGGTACTAAAGAGCTGGAAGAGCACCTATGTCAACAATCAACAACAAAAGTTAAGAAATGCTGGTGAGTCCTAGCAAAGACAATAGATGAATTGTTTAACTGACATATTTTCCTGAACTTTCATATTTGGTATTTTATTCTGCTTATACAATCTTTGTATCCAGCAGATAAAAAACAGACCATTGACCCAACATATTTTCTCAGAAATTATTGTAGTGCTGAAAAGAAGTATTCACCAATGTCTGCAGTTAAAACAATGACACCATCATAATGTTCAACTACAAAATGTTGCTCAGTTGAATTCCCATGATGGAGCTGAATTTTTCCATAGAATTTATTATATCTGATTATTTATCATATTTCACCAGGTAAGCAACAGAGGCCAAAGTTGACTTGTTTCCAGTAGAGTCCTGTGAGAGGGTAATCTATAGAAGCATGGCAGTGCAACATCAGAACAGAAAAACACATTGCTGTGTGCATAACATAAATAAATATAGAGAAAAATAGGATTACCATTAAAGCAGAATACCTAGAGACAAGCTGGCAGTGAAACTGTGGAACTATAAAATCATACAAGATGCAGTATGTCAGCATCAGAGGATAAACTCCCAGTCAAGCTGTGGATGAGGTAACGATGATATAATGCAATGTCAGTACAGCGCCAACCATGTAGGGGTAGGGGGAAATCCCAAGTAACTAAAACCCCAGTGAAATACCATGAAACATTAAAATGTACCTATAGCTGTAATTTTACTGTATCTTCCACCATTTCACCACTGGGAAACTTGATAGTAATAAAAGGCTGGATTTGGAAAGCCCCTGAAATTCCCACAGCTGCAGAAAAAAACTTGTGCAAAGGGGTTGACATTTGCAGAGCAGCAGTTTTTCTTGCAACCACAGTATTTTCAAGAGTGTAGCTGGTTTATGACCAACTCCATGATTTAAAGCAGCTTATGGCTGTTTTTTCAATGCAGCTGTGGGGAAAATGTCATGCCTGGTGGGACCAGGCATAACATCTCCCACAGGTGTATTTGCTGAAAATACAAATCTATGTAGGTGCAGAGGTTTCATCCTGCAGCAGTGGCTGTGAAGTGGGACTTAGTCCCTGAAGGTTTTGAAAATCTAGCCCATAGTATTTTAAGGTTGGAAAGAGACTCTAGGCCCAGCCACCTCCCTCCACACACACATGGATACTTCCCAAGCAGGGATGAAATAAGCACAATACGCTGTGAAAACAGCAGGTACTGTATCTTGGGTAACAAACTGGGCAGGGAGTCCATATTATTCTGTATATGATTCTCTTGACAAGCAGAAACATTTTGAGGCTTACCTGAAAGGCCCGCACTGTATGGAGACACATTTGTACCAGCTGTCTTACTTCCTTTTTTCTCAGCATAAACCAACACAATATTACTATCTGAGTCCTGTTCTGTCTATGGCAGGACCAATAGAGTTACCCAGCTGGAATAAAAATCTTTGGCTGGAAAGTTCTTTCAAAGACACTAAATTTGACCACTTATATTTTGTGCATTGGATTCCTTGTGCACATGCAGCCTCACATATAAAATAATACAAACAACAGATGGAAAATGAAGTTTGATTATAGTGTTTTGTTTCTTATGGTCTTTCATAAGAAGTAAAGGGAAGTCAGAGTTGTACAAATATGGAATGTTGATTATTTAATGGGGGCATAACTGAGCTCCCTTGCTAAATTATGCTATCCTAAGCTCAGAATAACAAAAATAAAATAGTTTGGGCTTATCTTTTTTCTTCAGATCATTTGAAAGCAGACAAGGTGGTGGATGCAGGAATCATTAATTGTTTCTTCAAATACTGCTGAGACCAAGTAAAAGACTTAATAGTTGTGGGGGGAGGGCAGTAGAGCAGAGGGCAAAGGGGGGGCAGGTGAGGTCAATACCCCCAACTAGACATTGGATCCCAGGGTAGGCTAGGGTAAACAGGTCATGATTGATGAACCAATGGTCTTTTTCTGCAACCATTTTCTATGTTCTCTGTTCTCAGCCAGTCCCTTGAAAGACAACAGAATGTTTCCATTAGTCCTGCAAATAGACTTGCTGCCTCCCCACACTCCTCTGCTATCCTTTCTTGAAACTAACTCCCCATACCATAAGCCTGCAATCATACCTTGAATACTTTGTAATCAAACACAAATTATCCAAGCTGTTGTAACCATGGTTTATTTAGTATGATATTCTGATTCTCCAGCTCCTAACTCACAGTAATTTGGTTTGACATCTGCCCTGTCAGAGGAGGAGTGAAGTTTCAGGGAGTGAAGTTTCTGCTGGCTGCCAACTCAGTGCTGTGAGTAGGAGACAGAGTTTCCATTTTCTACCTGTCATTCTACCAGTTAGCTTTGATTTAAAAAAAGCACCTGCTACCCTGACAGCCTTTTATTTAATGTGACAGCAGAACAGGCTGTCAAGGGGTTTCAGCTCAGTGCTCCTGCTTAGGAATGAATTCTAGAGTGCCCAGTGCTTTTCTAAAGCCCACTTCATCAAACTTTAGCAGACATCCTTGGCCGGACAACTTTGGGGATTGTAGAAGTAAGACTACAAAGAAAGAAATCAGTGTTTGTCAGCAGTCTCACAGATAGCAGAAGACATTTTCAACCATATGGGCAGCAAGACTATATACACCCATGATTTATTAATTGTGGAAGTGTCCTAGATGGCACAGGGAGAGCACTGTAAAGAAATGTAGTATGTATCATCAGTTCAGCTTATATTTCATGTTTTAGGTCCTATTTTTCTCCCCCACCATTTGCTCATGCTGCTTGTCTATGGCTGGAGAAATAATGTCCACACTGTGAACTTACAATCTGCTGTCAAGGAAACAATTATTGTACCACTGGGAAAGCATATTAATTGCAACTGCAGAATTGCTGCAAGAACATAGGGAGTCTATAAAACAAGGATTCCATTTTCATGTAAATGCATAGTAATAAGAAAGAAAGGAAATATAGAAAATATATGAAAAGTGAGATGAGTACAAAGTCAATATTATATTTTCAAAATAGACCCTTCAGAGTAAGTGGCTTTTTTTACCTATCAAGAAAATGAACTTTGCTAATCTATATTTAGACACAATTCAACTTATGGTACAGATATACTGTATACTTGCCTCCACTTCAATCTTCATTACTAGAGAAAGTTATATTAAAAGATTATCTCTAGCTCTTGCAACTTTCAGTGCTGCTGTACTACTGTTGTTCATTCCTTTCTTAAAGTAATTATCATGGGTATTAGAAGTCTGCAGCTCCTACATAGCTACAATTACCATGGATCTGGACTCAATTGGATAAGCTTAGAAGACTTAGCTGTAGTATGTAGAATCCAAAGTTTCTTAAAAACTATGAGACCTCTTGTTTAAAGCATTTGTATACACTAAATGAGACTTTGCATCTCCATTGGTGGGCATACTCCCTAATCACTAATCTAATTTTGAATGGTTTATGGGATATAATTAATAATATTTCACAGTGGCATTGCAAAGAAATTATCAAGTGAGAAGTAAATCACATTGCTTTTTACCTGCATATACTGTATTTGAACAGCCAACCATCCTGTAAGCATGTTTTGAACTGGTGCCAGTAAGTCTTGCAAAGGGCTCCTCTTAAGACTGTAGCACACCCGGCTACACCCCAGAGAGTGGAACCAGCAGAAGTAATGAGTGAGGATGGGACAAACAGGTAATTAGTCAGGGAATTACTTAGGTATTCAGCCTGATTATTGAAACCAGTGAGGCATAGCTCTCAGAAGTTGTGACTAGGTAATGTTTATCTATGTACTAGGGTTAAGGGGTGTGCTGTAACATCAGTTAACTGGGCAGTGGAAGTAGGGGTCCCAATGTATAGCAGTGATTAAGATGGGACTGGAGGGTTGGAACTGTGGGATAGGAGCCCATTAGAGGTAGTTGAGAATTTGTCACAGTCATGTGGGAAACATAAACAGATTTTGTTTAACTTTTTTTTAATTTTCTATATTCTTTCTTCTGCATAAATTTACATAGAAATATTCAGAAATCACCAGAAAGAAAAACAAAATGGAAATAGTATTACAGTCCCCAATGAGGGGTGATTCAAGAAAAAAATTGAATATATTTAAAATTAAAGTTAATCTTTTGTGGGGTTTCTATGACTGCAGTAATATCCATGCATATAACTCTTTTGTTTTGATCTTTACTTAAACAAGCAATAATCTGTCTTAGTTGGAAATCAAACAAAATCCCTTATGTGAACATGCTAAAACTCTGTAATCCTGAATTCTTCACATTTGTTTTTCTTTGGCCTCATGGTAAGCCTTTGCACCCCATCTGGAATGACTCCCTAGCCCCATTTTTGACATCTTATGGACATACCTCTTCCCCTGTGTTCCTCCACAGTTTGTTCACCCTGTGGTGTGTGTGGAAAGGCCTAAACTGCCATTTAAAGGATCCAGTTTGTGAAGAAGCTGCCTTGTAGCCATTGTGAGACCTCCAAGGGATTGGCCCATCATACTGCTCCAGGCCTGCCACTTTTCTTCCTCAATTTGGCCCCTACCCCAAGATGCTGGCCTGAGGAGTGGTGCAACCAAGGACATGAACGTGATGTGCATCATATACCAGCATCTCTCTGCCTGCCAAGCCACCCAGGGGTTTACTGCCACCAGTGCTCACCCAGATGGCAGTCTACTGTAGCACCAAAGTAGGCTTCCCTATCTCCCTGGAGATGGAAGGCATCTTCTGGGATGCTCAGTCCTCCTCCCCTCTTTGACTAGCCCCCAGCAACTTGGGCTCGCTTCTTAACCCAGGTTACTGGCATCACAAGTGATAGAACTACTGCTCTACCAATGGGCCAGCTTTGACTTTTTTACTTTCAAGAAATGCATCCTGTTTTACTAGGTATTAATTAACTACACTTTAATACCATCAAATTACAGTATTTAGAATCATAGGTGCCTAAAATAAAATCTAGCATATCAGCTTAATCTAACAGCTTATCTGAAAATCCAGTATTTTTACATCAATGGCTTTCTGAATCATATTGACTGTTATTAAAAAGTTAATGTAGTAGATCATTATCAACCATAAGAATAAGTTCAGTTTTGAGATCTGGACACGGATTTCCAAAAGTGGAAAAATTGTAAACGTTCAACAAGAAAAGTTGTGCAATGGAGGTAACCTTGCACAACTGCATTTGTTTTCTTCATAAGTTTAATTTTCAAAAAGGTTGCCTTTTTGTGACCTTGTTCACATTTTATGGCAGCATGCAAAGATGTATTTGCATGGCCATGCAAAAAATGATCTGTCTAGCATTACCAGGTGTATCAGTTTTGTGTGTGACTCTGTTAAAAAGAAATATGCTGTCCATGTGCAACAAATGCAGAAATGATTTTCCCCACACCAGTGAGCTGGTCATAGGAACATAGTCCCTGAGCCATGCCAGACCCTTTGAAATCAAGATCACAGATGTTTCTTCAAGATCATTGTCTTTCTTTCTGAGTTGCTGAAGTATCCATTAAAAAATGTAAACATATTTAAAGCAGTATTATTTGTTAACTGGCAAATAATTTCATCATAGCATTTCTGTCATCATTAGATTCACCATTAACATATTTTTAACTCTCTCAAATAATTTAAAAAACAATATAGTATTAGTTTTCTAATTTAGGATGCTTCAACAAAAATTGCTGCCAATAATAAAAATCTCTTCTGTTGATATTATACTTTGACTGTATGTACAACAGAAGATTCAGACAGGATGTACTACATTAGGATGACACTAACATGTTTCTGATGGTAAAACAGCGTGGCTCCAAACAAAGATGTATGATGTTCTAATACTGAGCATGGTAGGAGAGCAGGAACATATAAAAATTTCAAAACCTTACACTGTACTTCATTTCAGGAATGATATACAATCAAGCAATGGCACTTTCCTCTATACCACTATCAAGCATACACAGGGCCTCTTTGTGATAAAATATTCTCACTAAACATTCTAATGCCATTAACATATCAGATGATTTCATCATGGAAGGCTGAGAGTTCATACGATCCTACAACTAGTTTACTTTAGGATTTTTATGTATAAATATGTGGGACATCAATGGAGATAATATTTTCCTTCTATGCTAATCCTTTCATGTGTGGGTGGAAAACTCATGTACCTGAGAGGGAAATCCATTTTGGGAACATCATGGCATGACCTTGTTATATAGATGACATCCTGTATATCGGGAAGGGCAGAGGCATACAACTAGGTTGAAGAATCAAAGGATGGGAAAATTGCCTAAAATTTTCAAGTCATGGATCAGGTCACAGATCGGATGCTGCCAGGGCAAATACTGAAGGGGAGATAAGACTTTCATTTGAGAAATGGAGTAAGTGCTACTGTATATATACTTTGGTGGAGGGGTGACTACTTTCATAATATACTGTTAGAAATATTTTCACACACGATCTGCCCACAGTCATTTTGAAAAGGTAAAGCCATCTCAACTGTTAAAACTTCTAGTAGATGGCCTGGGTCTCAATTTTTCATCACAAAAAAATATAATTGCTGCAATTAATGACACAGATTGCATCTGTGTCAATGTTTTTCCACAAATCGAGACTTTTTGTAATTATGTTCATTTATTTATTGTTGACCAGGAAAGGAGGGTTAGGCAATTCTATCTATTTTCAGTCTCTTTCTGGGTGGATGGGGATACAGATAGAAAACTAAGAAATTGAATCAGCTGTTGGTGGTATTTTTAGTGAAAAGTGACAAACAAATGCATCTTGTGAAAATAACATCACACTGCTCTGATACAATTATCTTTATTTAAAATGCATTTTGCAACTTGAGCAATATAGAAAACAAATAAATTGTTCTGTACAGATGCAATCTGATGTAGGAGGGCAAGGAAATGGGAATGGTAGGGAGATTAAATGTACATCTTAAATTAGCAGAACAATATTATACAATAACACAAAACATAGCTGAAGCACACATCAAGTAAATACATAGTAATAGAAAATAGGAAACCATAGATCAAAGTGCAAGAGAATCCATGGGACTTCTAAGGTATGGAAGAGAACCAGAAGAAGAGAGAGAAAGATCACAAGGCAGAAACAAAAAACAGATGGGGGGATACGAACACAGAGGAGATACCAGAATTGAATGTGATAAATATGTCTTCATATGCCCTTAATGAAGATGAGATATCCGTATTGAATAAAGTTTTGAGTTTTGTACCAACTACACAAACTGATCAATGTTTCTCATTAGTAGATAGCCATACATTTTTGAAGAAAATGAATTTAAGAGCTTGTTATGATGGTAAGGAAGAGGATGCAAATAGTATAGAAGGAGAAATGGAAGAAATCTTTCAGGAGGAAACTCCAAGGTTGACTGAGATCTACATTTTGTCCTCCAGTATTGCCTCAGATAGAGACATTTATCAAAATTGTGAGATGGACTTACATAACCTTATGAGTCAGAGAGGTAAGGCAAATTGTTTTTTTAACATTACTTTAAAAGAAAACAAGAGCTTTAGAGAGTTTGAAAAACAACAAATATATCACTATCAAGGAAAAGGATTGGGGGAAGCATAGTGGTACAGGATACTAACAAATACATCTCAGAGATAGAATGACAGTTGTCTCACCCTGAGTTTTACAAGAAGATTAGTAGAGAGCCCACCCATAGAATGAAATCCCATATACACAATGTATTTCAAAATGGTCTAGAGGAGAGACTGGCATCCACTATAGAACTGAGGTTTTTAAGAGTACAGCATCCTAGGAAACCCACTATACAGTATATACCTTAACTAAGACTCATAAAAATGCTACTGATCCACCAGGTCAGCCTATTATTTCTGGGATAGGATCTGTGACTGAGCCTATTTACAGATACAGTGATAATTTTTTAAGAAGTTCAATTAGTAGTTTGAGATATTACATCAAGGACACTGCACAGGTGGTACATTTGACAGGGAAAATGCAAATACAAAATAATTGACTGTTAGCAACATTAGATGTATATTCTTTATACATTAATGTACCTCATGAGTGTGCTACTGAGGTTAGAGAACATTTTCTTTACAAGAAAGAAATGATGTAAGTGACAATCAAAGGGCATTGCTATGTGAATGTACTGAAATTGTGCTTAAAAACAATGGGCCTGATTCTATAAGGATGGTGCAAGTCACTGCCAAAGGTGACTTGTGCCAAACTCCAATATGCCAAGGACCCTGCACCCAGTTCTGGAAGGGGCAGGGCCCCCACAGCTAAGTCCTGTGATTTGCAACAATCCCATGGGTATGCCAAACAAAGGGCATACCTGAAGGGACTGTCACAAGCCACATCCCCAGACCTGAAGGGTGCAAGTGGTGGCCCCCATGCCCCAATCCCACTTGAGGGAACATTAAGCCCCACAGGGCTATTGCTTTCCCCCATGGCCAAACCCCTGAATATGCTAGTTGTTACCCCACAAGGCTATTCATGATTCACCATGCCTCGATCCCCAATTGGCTGCCTCATGCAACCCACATCTCTAGTGTATTAGATACCCCTTATCCCTGGTAGTTTAGTGTCCCCCCACCCTCCCACTCAGCAGTGGCAGACTACCCCGCTCCCCACCTACCCAGATGGTGACTGGCACAGCCCACCTCTCACCACTGTGGCCAGCTGCCAACTGAACTCCACCAGAGTGTGTACTACTGTACAAAAAATGCACTCATGAATATTCATGAGTGCGAATTATGTACAGTAGTATGTGCTCCGGTGGGGTTCAGTCAGCTGCTGGCTGCAATGGTGAGAGGAGTGCTGAGCCAGTCATTGGCTGGGTAGGGGGGAGTAGGGTAGTCTGCCATTGCTGAGTGGGGGCCACTAGACTTCCAGGGATAAGGGGTATCCAATACACAGTAGATGCAGTTTGCTGGAGATGGCTAATCAAGGATTGGGGCATCAGTGCATGAATAGCCCTGTGGGGCTTTAACTAGCATTTTAAGGGGTTGGGGCATGGGGGACAGCAATAGCACTGCAGGGCTGTAACTAGCATATTCAGGGGTGAGCGCATGGGAGGGACAGCAATAGCCCTGCAGGGCTTTAACTCAGATGTTTGCTGGTTGGGACATTTGAGGGGACAAAGCATTACATGTGACAGTATGGGGAGTGGGGCATTGGTGTGGTGGAGGGTGACATGGCATTGGGTGTTGGGCCGGTGGCATGTACATGCAACCCCTCTGGAGGATGTAAATACACTTACACCAGCTAGAAGCTGGTGTAACTGTACTTCGGCGGATGTCCTCTGAGGGTTGTTTGAGAATGGCAACCTTGGGGTCTTTGTTGGTGCCCTTCCAGAATAGGGCACAACTGCTGTGGTAAACCCCCTAGCACCATGTCACAGGAGGTTTAGGGCATAACTGATGGCATTTGTCCACTTTGGTGCAAGCAATCTGTGACATGTCACAAGCTACTTTGCAGAATACTGCATGTTGCAACTGCTAGCATAACTTGTTACTTGTGCCATTTATTGTGGCTCAAGTCATGTTACACCAGGTACAGACTTTTGAAAATTGGGCCCTATGTGTTTTGTTTCCTGGAACGTCACTACATCCAGAAGAAGTGAACCGCCATGAAGGCTACTTTTGCCCCAAGTGTAGCAGACCTATTTAGGTAAATGGGAAAATGCTGTTGTGTTTAGCCAGAATTGAAACTCAAACTGTGATAAAGTGGATGGGTAGAAATGCATTATTGACAATTAGAGATGTTCCAAAGTTTTAATTCACCAGAAAAGTTCTCACAATGTCACCAAATTTGCCTCCATGGATTATTTCACAACGTTTTTCTATTTAATAGGAAATTTACTATTTGTAACTTCATCTTGCAACTTTGCCAGAAACAACTTCTTTGGAGTACACAAAGGTGAAGTTGGGTCAAAATGACTTCCATAAACTACTCTGTTTTTTTTCGTTTTTTTTTTAACTTGTCCGTTGGTCCTGGCCAGGAGGAACCTACCTCCTCTGGTCTTGCCAGCTGGGCCCCGATGTACTGGGAACCCAGCATCATGATGCATACTACCAGGGAGATTTTTTACCTATGTTTTTTTCTCCCATATTTGTCCCTATCCCAGAAGGAGTTGCTGTGAAGGACTTGACATCCAGATATACAGAGTGCTGATGCATGCCATCATCAAGTGCCCACAGTGCCCTCCCCACCCTGACTCATGAGGAGCCGTGTGCCCTGCTGCCTGTACTTCCACCAGCAGCAGCACTACAGGTACGACCATTGCCCAGTAACCCCCCCAGAGGAGGAGGAGAGCATCCATTGGGAAGCTCATTCCTTCCAACTCCCAATCGACCCCCAATGACTTGGGGCCCATTCCCGAACTCAGGTCACTGGTGTAGCGCAAGGTGTGTAGTCCAGTGCCTCAACCCTCAGCACCACCAGGCTGACAACTATTCTGTTTTTTAAGTGCAAAATAAAACTGTCCCTGATGTCTAGTGGTCCCTCTCCCATACTGATCACCAGCCCAATATAATACACAGATGTTCCCTAGTGTCTAGTGGTCCCCCCACCAATCACCAGTATGATATAATATATAGATTTTCCCTAGTGTCTAGTGGTCCCACCCACTGATCATTGGCCTGATATAATATATAGACTTTTGCTACTGTCTAGTGACTCCCCCCCAATTGCCCTGTCCAATATAAGCAAGAGACATTCCCTGGTGTCTAGTGGTTCCCCCTGCCAACCACCAGCCTGATATAATATATAGACTTTCCCTGGTGTATAGTGATCCCCCATTCCAATCCCAAGCCCAATATAATATATAGCCTTTCCATGGTATCAACTGGTCCCCATCCCCCACCGATTGCCAGCCCATTATAATAGATAGACTTTTCCTGGTGTCTAGTAGTACCCCTCTGCCGATCACCGGCCCAATGTAACATATTGACTTTACCAGGTGTCTACTATTTCCCCCATTGATTGCTGGCCTGCTATCAAATATAGACTTTCCCTGGTGTCTAATGCCACCCCCCCAACAATTGCCAGCTTGATATAAACAATAGACTTTCCTTAGTATCTCATGACCCCCCCAACCACTGACCTCTGGCCTGATAACATAAATAGATTTTGCCTGATATCTAGTAGTCCTCCTCCTCACTGATCACCTGCCTGATATAAACAATAGACATTCCTTGTTGTCTAGTGGCCCCTCCTACTGATTGCTGGCCTGATATCATATATAGTCTTTCCCTGGTGTCTAGAGGTACCCACTGCCGATCACCAGCACAATATAAATGATAGACTTTCCCTGGTGTCTAGTTGTATCCCCCGATCACTGACGTGATATAAATAGACTTTCCCCTGGTGTTTAGTGCCCCCATGGCTGATCACCAGCCCAATATCATACACAGACTTTCCCTTGTGTCTAGTGCCCCCCCCCACTGATTGCCAGCCCAATATCATATATAGACTTTCCCTGGTGACTAGTGGTACTCCCTGCTAATTGCTGGCCAATACAAAGAATAGACTTCCCCTGGTGTCTAGTGGTCACCTCTGCCAATTTGTGGTCCAGTATCACATTTAGAGTTTCCATGGTGATCTAATGGCCCACCTCCCTTTCCCTGATCTGCCCATATAATACAATATATATCCTTCCATGGTATCTAGTGGACCTCCCTGTCAGGTAGTGCACCACCACCCCATTCTCTCCATCCCATCTCCAAGCAGGCAACTGGAACAGCCCTCTGCTCTCAACCATGGCTGGCTGCCAACTGAGCTGTCTCGGAGCATGTACTGTACAATATGCACTTATTGACAGCTCGGTTGACAGTCAGCCAGGCTGGAGAGTGAAGGGCTGTGCTGGTTGCCAGCTCAGAAATGGGATGGGGCAGTGGGTTGGTGGGGCACTACCTGCTGAGGTTGGGGGTTCATTGGAAACCAGGGAATGATATATATTGTATTATGTGGGCACATCAGGGATAGGCCAGGGGACCACTAGACCACCAGGAAAGGTCTCTATATGATACTGGGTCAGCAATCAGCAGGAGGGCCACTAGACACCAGGGAAAGTCTACCCTTTATATCAGGCTGGTGACTGATGGAGGGCCATTAGACACCAGGGAAAGTCTGTTGTTTATATTGGGCTGGTAAATGGTTGGGGGAGCACAAGACACCAGTCTACTCTGTATATCAGGTGGCGATCTGTGGGGGTGAGTACTAGACACCAGGAAAAATCTATTCTTTATATTGGGCAGGTGATTGGTGAGGGAGACTACTAGACACTAGGGAAAGTCTATTATTTCTATTGGGCTTGTGATTGAAGGGGGGCCACTAGACACCAAGGAATGTCAATTCTTTCTATCAGGCTGGTGATCAGTGAGGGAGATCACTAGACACCAGGCAAAGTCTATATATTATATCAGGTCAGTGATCGGTGTGGGGGGGACTATTAAACACCAGGAAATGTCTATTGTTTATATCAGGCCAGTGATCTGTGGTAGGAGACCACTTGACACCAGGGAAATTTTTTATATGATATTAGTCTGGCAATCACTGGTGTGGACCAGAGGACACCAGAGAAAGTCTATATATTGTATCAGACCAGCAAGCAGTGGGAGAGGGACCACTAGACACCAGGCAAAGTCTATCAGGCCGGTGATCAGCAAGGGGGGGGCACTAGACACCAGGGGAAATGTTATATATGATATTGGGATGACAATCACTGGATGGGACCACTAGACACCAGGGAAAGTTTATATATTATATACGGACAGAGATCAGTGCAAGGGGGAAACTAGACACCAGGCAAAGTTTATATATTATATCAGGCCAGTTACTGGTGGGGAAGGGACCACCAGACACCAGGAAAAGTCTATACATGATATTGGGCTGGCAATCAGTGGATGGAACCACTAGACACCAGGGAAAGTCTATTGTTTATATCGGGCCGGCAACTGATGGGGGGAAACACTAGACACCAGGAAAAGATTTTTGATTAATATCGGGCCAGTGATCTGTGGGGGGGAGGGGGTAGGCAACTAAACAAAAGGGAATGAACACAGCAAACATTGCCTCTGTGCCAATGCCAAACTTCACTGGCAGAGTTGCCAACTTCACATTTTTTGGAGTTGTTAGTTTCCCATGAATCTGGACTTCACAGGGTGCATTCATTTCATAAAATGAGGCATATTTGCAAATTAATCCGTGAAGCAAAGTTTCCCAACTTCGCATATCATTAGTGTTATTTAGGTTTTGATTTGTACTCTTCAGTTACTGTATCATCACTAGATTGAACTGTTCATCAATTCTTGATTAGCTATAAACTGCTTAATATGCTCTAGCAATCATGTCCCCACAAATCCTATCTTTTTTGGGTAATGTCCATGTGCATTCTGAGCTTGCCCTGATGAAGTAACAGGCTTCTCAGAAAACATTGGTATTATTAGAAGGGACCTGTTACCATTGTATATGACAACAGTCACCCATCATAGGCCTGTATCTGTTGCATAATTATTGCTTACAAGAGATAAAATTACTAAGACTGATATGCTGGTGAGTAGAGGTGTGCAAAAACAAACTTTCCTTTGCAGAATTGAAACAAAATTCAGACTTTTGGTTCTATGAAAGTTTGGAAATCCATTTCAAAACTTTTTCTGAAATTCCAGCTGCCCTGCATCACTGCCTGATGTTGGATGTATAATACAAAATTTACAAGTTTATTACCTGGTGGCTAGCAGTTCCTCCCACCATCAAATCACCGGTTGCACTAAGGTATCTACGGTGTCTAGTGCCCCCCCCCCCCACCAGTTGTCCAATCACGGCTCATATGTTATAAATTATTTCCCTGGTGGCTAGCAGTACCTCCCCCACCCGATCATTGGCTGCACTATGGTGTCTACTAGTGCCCCCTCCCTGCCAGTTGCCGATTGTGGTCGATGTAATATAAATCAATTTCCTGGTGGTTAGTGGTCCCTCCCCCCACCCAGTGTCCCGCAACATATTTAAAAAAGAAAATCCCTGGAATCTCCATTGGCTAGCGGTCCCTCCCCACACCCAATCACTCAACCAACCAGTCCTTGACATCATGTCCTGGTGTCCAGTGAAACCTCCATTCCAGATTCCCGCTATATAGTAAAAAACATTTTTCTCCCAGGTGGTCTAGTGAACTCCTTCCTTATTCCCAATCCTCGGTCCGTGAATTAAGATTTTATTCCCTGGTGGTCTAGTGCACCCCCTGCCCCCACCCCTGCAGGCAATGTGCCACCAATTTGCTCCCCCCATCCTAAACCTGAGCAGGTGACCATCACAGCCCTCCTCTCTCCTCCATGGCAAGCAGCCTGCTGAGCTGTCAATGAATGAGTGCATGCTTATACAAGCATGCATTCATTTATTGACAGCTCAGTGGGCTACAGGCTATGGAGGAGAGAGGAGGGCTTTGCCAGTCACCAGCTCGGGTTTGGGATGAGGGAAGCAGGATGGTCAGACATTGCCTGCAGGGGTGAGGGGAACGGGGGATGCACTAGACCACCAGGGAATACACTTTTAATTTGCAGACTGGGGATTGGGAATGGAGGGGTCACTAGACAAGCAGAGAGAATATTTTTTACTATACAGTAGGGGATTGGCATGGGGGGTTACACTGGACACCACGGCATGATGTCTTGGACTGGTCAGGTGGGTGATCGGGTGGGGGGAGGGACCACTAGCCACCAGGGATTCCTGTGATTTATTTTTTTTAATATGGGGTGGGTGATTCAGTGGGGGTAGAGTCCACTAGCCACCAGTGATTTATTACTTTTATTTCAGGCTGGGCTTTGGGGAGGGGTGGCACTGGACGCCAGGTCATTTTTTTTTTCTTCTGCCTATAGGTGAGCAGAACAGGGTGAAATTTCACCTAAAACCTTTTGAAGTTTTCTGATCCACCACAAGAGGAAGTTTGAAAACTTCCACAAAGGCTACAAAATTCCACGGACGTTCCTCTAAGGTGGAAAAAACTACTTTGTACACCTCTATCAGTGAGCGGATCATTGTTTTATTCTATTTATTTATTTTACTTTGTTAACCAAATAAGTCCCACTAGACATAGGTGCCTATTTTCAGGGGCGACCTTGGGACACTGGAGAAGTTAAATGGCTTGCTTAAAGTTACACAGTATGCAAGTGAAGTTTGTGGGAATCAAACCCAGGTCTGTCTACTGGATGCACCAAGCTCATTCACAGCTCATTGCTCTAGCCTCTGGGTTATACTGCCAGCCTCATTGCTGGTGATATTCCCTGCCTATGAAATAGATCCCTTACAGTGTCTTTTTTCTATCCTTAAAAGTGGAAGGCCAATTTAGATCTCTGAATCCTGTTGGTAGACTTCACCCATCCCTAATTCCTGTGCAAAATTCCAAACACACATTATAATTTTGTGTCTCTTTTATCATAGCTCTATAATTTAATTAATATAATTCAAGTGTGTGTGGAGGGTGGCATGTCTAATGCCAGAATTAATATGTTCTGGAGGAAATGGCAGGAGAAATGCTAGTGCCATGCTATTTAAACACTGACATGTTGGTAGGAGACTATACAGGTGCAAAACAGCAGGACGTTAATATTTTGTAGATTGATGTATAATACTGACTCACACTGGGCAATGCCAGAAAGGTCATAGAAGATTAAAAAATATAACATGCCAGCTTCCATGAAATGTTGCCTGAATAATGGCCCCAAATGGGACCACCTAACTTCTTCAGAAGCATGCACATTGTGTAAACTATGGAAGAACACAAGAAAGCAGGATGTTGAGTTTTTTATTGTTTGAGATTTACAGTGGAGTCAGCCAGGATGCAACACAGGACTTTGCCACAAGTGACATGCCTCAAAATGCTACATAACAAAAGGACTTGATTGCTATTAAATCACACTGTTCTCTGAAGCATACTGCAGCACTTTGCAGTAATACTGTAATGTACTTCATTTTACAAGACAATTTGAAGATAATAGCACAGTGCAACAGGACAGTGGGAAGGGTGAACAGGATGCTGGGATGTACAGGAGGAAGGATTAGCAGCTGGAGAGGTGAAGTTATTCTACCAATGTACAGGATCCTTGTTTTTCCACACTTGGAGAACTGTGTGCAGTTCTAAACCCTCACTTGAAAAAAGATCGGGACAGATTAGGAGCAGTGCAGTGGAGGGAAACAAGAATTATCCAGGACAATCAGGATAAGACTTGCATGTAGAGGTTATCGCATCTCAACATGTAGAAACTGGAAGCAAGAAGAAAGTGGATACATGATCGAGATGCACTGTTACCTCCACATGATTAACAGAGGAAACAGTGGATCAATTTTCTTTTTGATGAGTGGTAAAACCAGAGCCAGAGAGCTCAATGAAATTGATTGCGAAGATTTAAGAGGGAAATCATAACATTTTTCTTCACTGAAATGGTCGTAGAAGGGTGCAAAGACTGCCAAGAGAGTTAGTTTGTACACAGTTATTGAGGGCATTCAAGTTTGTGTGGGATAGGAATATGGGGCTGGTGAAGACTGTGAAAAGGGAGGAGGGAGGAATGAGTGAGTGATAAGCAGCTAGGGCCCTCACAAAATAAGCCTTAGATTGGTGGAGTTGGACAGACTCGATAGACCTCAAGGACTTTTTCTGCCAGCAACATCTACGTTACATAGATGGAAGGAGATAAGCAAAATGCATGATGGATTCATGTTTTATAAAGCATTTTATATATTGCAGGTGCTCTAACTAGTCTTTCAGCTGAGCTTTGTGCATTACATTGTTTATATCTGCCTGCAAAGTTTTGAATTAGACAATTTTGATTAAATTATAGTTAGTCCTATTGTTTCACTGGAGCCTTGAAGATCTGAAATTCCTTAATATACTTCATTCTTCATCCTTTCAGAATAGCGTTATGAGAGTCATGCTGACTACCTACCTCCCTGATTTACCATCCAAGTCTGTCTCTAGCATGACTCCAAGTCATTCAGCAGTTACCCCTCTCCCCCACGTGTTTGGAATTTGATGAAGTTTGGATCACCTATAGCAAGTCGTACCTTTTTCCTGAGTGCTTCATACTTCTGGTTTCAGTTAGTTTCATGTGCTTCTCCACAGTATAGACAACCTCAATGCTACTCACAAAAGTGAAATTATCCCATTTTGCACAGGTTTTCACTAGATGTTCTATAAAGTCAAGCCTGCTTACTTTTTAATTTTTCTCTGTGCTTCTTTGAAATGTTTATGGTGGTAGTCAGCACTGCATAACATCCTGGGCCAGATTTTCAGGGTGGCGGGACTGCCACAAGTCCCAGGTGCACCAGTGATATGGCACAGAAGGCTTGCAGCAGTCTGACAGGATTTTATATCCTGTACTGCAACTGATGCAAGCCAGACTATCTTTTTGTGGTCTAACTTGCATTAATTCTGGGGACCATTTTCAAGGAGCTTGCACCCAAGATGTGGCACAAGATGCGGTAAAGCAGGGAAACTGTCACAAGGCACCCACATTTAAAAATTTGGGTGCAGCTGCAGCAGAAATGATTGGCATACTGGAAAATTCAAAGTGTCGTAGCACAGGGCTTGACGCAAACCCTGTGTCACAGTTTGAAAATTCGTCCCTCTGTGCTCATCATCGACATTGTTGCACCTGTGTAGACTCCTATAGCATATCTAACTGCTGACACATCATATCACTAGTGTTGCTTCCTAGTGTTATCTAACATATAATGTAACTGTGCATGCACTGTATTATGCTCTTGTGTTATGGGCTGCCATATTAATACTGTAAGACTACTTCATCTGAGCTCTGCCATCTATAGTAACTGTTTATGTTTTACTTTGAATAAAAGCTTCTCTGGACTTGTCAGTGTCAATTCCAGGTTTAAAATCTTTCTTCTGTACAACTGTACAGCATATCACTGAGTGCTAATGCAAGCAGCAAAACCATACGTTTTCTATTTGACTAGAGAAAAAAACAACATCTTCAACCTGCATGTCACTGCATTTCTATTGTACTATCTGAAGTACTGTTTTTCTAGCTGTGCTGATATACCGTAACTGCTGTTCCAGTTTCCCATGAGGCTTTATCTCCACCTCCTTTATAATTGAGATGTTGACAGCTGTTTTATTTTTGTCTCACCCCTTACACATTTACTTACAACTTGAACAATGTGTATGTGATATGCTATCAAGGTTGATCTATTTTCATAGTAATAATTCCAGTTATATGTTGCTGTCCTTGGTTTTACCTTGCTCAATTTGTACATTTTATATATTCAATGTGGGCATTTCAATTACTGTATATTGACTTTACAGTGTTATTTTCATTGTGCTTCCATCTCTCTTTTACATTATAATTGTGTTTAGAATTTTCTGTTACTTTATATTAACCTATATTATTCTTAAATGGAATGAGTATTGGTCATCTGAAATATCACAGATTCTATTTATACAGCTGTTTCCCTTCAGTGGACAATTTTCTTCCCTCTCTTTGGATGTCTTTCAATAGGAAATGGTTTTGGCTTTGCAGGACACTGAGCCAAAATGCCAAAGAGCAGGACAGTCTAGGCATTGCAGTCTTAGGTGATGCCATTTTTCAGGGAACTTATTGACTAGTTCCTATCAAGAAGATTAAAATGTTCTCAAGCAATAAACATCTGATCCCAATGGCAAGTTGATTTGTAACATCCTACACTCTTTAACATAACAGCAATCAGTGGAAATTTTATCTCCAAATCCTCAGCAGATCTGTTTTGTGGAATGGAAATGTAAGACAGTCTTATACTTGTTATTACAGTTAAGGTTTCCTTGAAACACACCCCAGCAATGTACAGAAGAGATGGTTTTGTGTGTAGAGTTGTGCGAAATTGAAAAATTTTGTCCAGCAAAATATTTCACGTAATTTGCATAATATGCAAACTATTTACCTGGGTGAAATGCAAAATTTCACCCCTGTAGTGAGCAATATTTTGCCCACAAACCAGTGAAATTTCACACCCATGGGCAACATTTCACACCCATGAGTGAAATTTTGCCACCAATGGGCATAATTTATTCTTTTCAAAGTTCTCCCTGCAGGCCCCCCCCACGCTGATTACCAGCCATAACTGAATAAAGCTCCCCCATTACCATGCCATGGACCCCTCATGTCCTTTTTTAATATAAAACAAATTAAACCCACATTCCCTAGTGTCTAGTGGCCCCCCTCATGGCTGCTCATGGCCCAAATTATTCTCCCTGGTGTCTAGAGGTCCCTTCCAGCCGATCACCAACGTAACTGAATAAAGCTCCACCCCCCAGTTACCCTGGTCCAATCATTTCCTTTTCTTAAAAAAAAATAAAAAAAATAAAACCACACTCCCTGGTGTCTAGTGGACCCCCACCTCCCACCCTGTCATCATGAGCTAGTGCCCCACCGCTCCCCAGTACCCTGATCAGGTCACTGGCACAACACTCCCACTGACCTCCATGGCTGGCAGCCTGACTGAGCATTTGAATGAATGAGCAGCGCAAGCACACACTCATTCATTCAAGTGCTCAGATGAACACCGACTGCTGGCGGAAGGAGGGCTGTGCCGGTGGCCCAATTGGGGTACTGGGGGGAAGCAGGGTGGGTGCTAGCTCATGATGACAGGGTGGAGGAATAGAGGCTCCACTAGACATCAGGGGGAATAATTTGGTCTGGTGAGTGACTAAGGAGGCAGGGGGTACCACTAGACATCAGAGAGAGTTTTACATAGGGAATGGCAGGGTGCAAAATTGTGCCAACATTTTGCCATTTCATTGCAATTTCACAAAACATTCTGCACAGCAAAATTCCCAATTTTGCAGCAATTTCACTAGCAAAATTTAATTTTGCAACGTCTCTATTTGTGTGTGTGTGTGCGAATGTGTGTGTGGTGGGGGGTATGTCTTTACTTGGTTTACACATTTTCACTGTTCTAAGGGCATACCACTGACCCCTCAAAAGAAGATTCATAAAAAAAGCTAGTCACTACTCAGTGGGACAGAATCAGTTCTCTGAATATCCCACTGAAAAGTAGCAATAGGTTTACAAGTGTCTCTATCTGGCAATATCTCAGGAGCCAACAGCATCTTTTTTAACAAATTCACCCACACTAGCCCACCCCAGTCACTAAAATGCAATTACAGAATGGCAAAAAATTCCTGCATCCTGATTGGTCAGTAGTCACCTTCAACAGTGATGCTATCCCAGCACAACAAGGGACGGGGTAAGGAGGAGGTGGGGAATTACAAATCAGTTAGCTTCACTTCTGTTGTGGGAAAGCTAATGGAGTCCTTAATAAAAAAAGACCTTGTGCAATACTTAGAGGAGAACAGGCTCCAGGACAAAAAGCAGAATGGATTTATGGCAGGAAAGTTGTGCCAGACAAATATTATTATTACCTATTTTGATTGGATAACAAGTTAACTGGATAGGGGGCACATACATGACCTTCTCTGCTTTAATTTCAGCAAGACATTTGACTAAGTGCCACATAGGCAACTGCTGAAAAAGTTGGAGGACAAAGGGACCACAAAGGACATTGTCAGGTGGGTGGGTGGGTGTGTAACTGGCTCAAGGACAGGAGGCAAAGGGTAGTAATCAGTGAGGTGAGGTCAAGCGAAGTTAAGGTCACAAGTAGAGTGCCCCAGGGTTCAGTGTTGGGCCCAGTTATATTCAACATATTCACCGGCGACATCACTGATGGTATCCAGGAGAGCTTGCCTTGTTCACAGATGACACCAAGCTAGGAGAGGGAGTGGACAGGCAGGAAGGGGTTAGTGACCCACTAAAGGATCTCCAAAAGTTGAAAGATGGTCTAATTTGTGGCAGCTGAAATTCAGCCCAAAGAAGTGCAAAGTCTTGCAACTGGGAAATGGGAGCTCTAGAATGGAATATTGACTAAATGGGGTCAGACTGAGCACCTCCCAAGAAGAGGGGGACATGGGGGTCATCATTGCTGAGCTAACACCATGAAACAGGCAAGCCAGTGCAATAAAGCATACAGCAAGGCAAGTAGAATGTTGGGATGCATAGGCAGAGAGATCAATAGTAGAAGTAGAGAAGTGATTGCCTCCCTCTAGATAGTGCTAGTTACAAAAAAAGTTGACCTTTACTGCTATATTTATCATCAATCACAGAAAAAAATACCACAGATTTACTGCTACAGTGGTAAAAAAATGCATTGAATAACATTAAGGATTTTCTGCAGTAGCAATAAATCTAAAGTATTTTTTTTTCGTGATTGATGATAAATGCCATGGTAACAGTCAACATTTTGGTAAATACCACTGTAGAGCTCTGGTAAGATCGAACCTGGAGTACTGTGTTCAATTTTGAAGGCCACACCTGAAGAAGAACAGTGACAGGCTGGACACAATGCAGAGGACAGCAGCAAAAATGATACATGGACTACAGGGACTCACCTATGAAGATTGATTGACATCATTAAATATGTACTCGTTGGAGACAAGGAGGGACAGAGGAGACATGATAGAGACATTTAAGTTCCTGAAAGGCATAAACAAGGTGTCAGACACAGAAAAGTTATTCCACAGGATGACTAGCTCAATGTCTAGGGGGCATGAGTAGAAACTGGGGAAGGGGGGTCAGGAGGGATCTAAGAAAACACTACTTCACTGAAAGAGTGGTGGGGCTGTGGATCAGCCTGCTGGCAGAGTTGGTGGGAGCAGGGACTGTGATGAGTTTCAAGCATGCGTGGGACAGATAAACTATGCCTCAACTATGGAGCCTTACAATAAGTACAAAGGAAATAACTTGGGTGGGGGGGGTAGCTCTCAGGATCAACAATAGGTTCTGAGTATCTCATGGGCAAACTCAATGGACCCTTGGTCTCCTTCTTCCATCATTTTCATTGTTTCAATGTTTCTATGTATGATAGTATGTACTGATGGTTTGCTCCCCCTTTTGCTTGTTCATTATATGAAGGTTTTGATTGATTACTAAAAGTCAAATACAAATTTTAAAATGAGTGTTTTTATCCTGTATGAAACCAAGCCACTGTCTAATAGCAATAATGCACTCCAGGGTATGTGTCATGGGGATAATATCCCTTCCTAGGTGTTGGATGCGCTTTGCTTCAGCCTCACGACCAACCACCTGAGGCGTGGCATTATACCAGCTGTTATGTATTATTGTTTGATTATTTAATAGCTGGCCCCCTTCCTCACCTCCAACACATGAGTTGAGAAGAGACAATGGTACTCAAACATGGGGTTACATGGTTATAGTGTATGGTGGAATGTCATTCTCCACTGAAATCCATCGTTTTCGAAACCTTGTATTCACACACTAGTGACGTTCGCAGTGCAACAAAATGATGTTTTCTACTGTACTGAGAACGTCACACTGTGTCCTCGAGCAGCATTTGACAGTTAGGGCTCACTCCATAGACAGGACACATGGCGAAAGCAGCAATGTCGGTGGCAGTACTAATGTTTAGCGTTAAAACGTTCACAATGTAAAGTTCTTAAGCAGTTAAAATGTCAAGGGTGAAAAACGCTCAAAATATAAAGTTCTTTTTTCCTTCTAGTAACTGATTTTTTTCCCCAAAAAACGACGTTCCACCATACACTATAAAGAAATGTGCATGGGGAACAGTTGACAACAGGGCATCTTTCACCGAGTTGGCACTATGACGACGGATTACATCTCGAGCTGCGCTCTCGAGGTAATCAATCTGTTGTCATAGTGCCAGCTCGGTAAAAGAATAGCCCTGTTGTTAACTATTCCCCATGCACTATCCTATATGTCCCCACCCTTTCACAAACTAAGTTAAAAAATTGATTGCCAGGGGCCATCTTCCCCCCTGCCTAGCCCACCTCCAAGCTCCAAATACCTGAATTCAATAGTTGTCCTCCAAACCCTAATCCAAAATTTGGGATGACCAATGGTAGTCAAAAAATCACTTGGCAGCCATGTCTCCCAAACAAATAGTGCCCCATTTCCATCTATATACTCTTTGTATATGCACACCCAGGAGAGAACAAAGAATTTGAACAAACTACATGACTGATGCATCTCAGTACACTAAAGGCACTAAAACTTCACACAAAATTTCCAGTTGTGGAGTTTTTTTCAACATTATGAAATGATTTAATGTGCACAAACTGTGGAAACATTCAGTTTCATAAATAATCATCTACATTTTATAGACTTGGTAAAAGCACTACAGAATACAGAACAAATCCACATTTAAACACCTTAACATGTTAGCAAAAGACAACATTGTTTGGAATATTTTAATAAGATTCCACAGAATATATGAAGGGTAGCATATAAAACAAATTCCAGACAACTGTAATCAATGTATCTATCTATCTATCTATCTATCTATCTATCTATCTATCTATCTATCTATCTATCTATCTATCTATCTATCTATCCATCCCTCTCTCTCTCACTCTTGCTCTCTCTCTATCAATCTATTTATCTATCTATCTATCTATCTATCTATCTATCTATCTATCTATCTATCTGTCTGTCTGCCTGTCTGTTTGTCTATCTATTTATCTATCTAATATAGTATGTTCAAGTACTGAGAAAACCATCGTGATACCTCAGGCCACAGAAGGAAACTCTTGGGCAGGCAGATGGCAGTCAGACACTATTAGTCTGGTACATTTTGGTTGAACACACACACACACACACACACACACACACACACACACAGTACAGGCCACAAGGTCCGAATGGCAGGGAACCTCATTATCTTAATGATTGATGCGCAAAACGCAGACAGAGAAATTGGCAGGCAATGGCATAAGTGGAGTGTATGTATGGCACAGTATGATAGTGGCACACAGAACGGTGTCCATGGCTATACACAAATCATTGCTAAGGAAAACAGCAGGTATATACAATTGGAGAGGCATGCAGATTTATTTATGGGGATTTCTTGCTCCCACCCTTCCTTACCTGATTCTGTGATAAAATAATGTTATCCCCACAAAGATATTTTTTCCCAGACATAAGTTCTTAATTATTTTCTCTCCATTCTCTTATTCATCCCTCTAATACCTGCAGTTCTGTTAGTCCAAGAAAGTAAAAGTCACGTGGAAACTCAGTATTCATTTATTTCAGAATTCGGATGATGCCTTTGATCATAGCTCAATTGCAAAGGTTCCACATTGGCATAATATTACAGACAGAAAAAAGAAAATAATACAAGATTAATTTTACAGAGTAAATAAATATACAAGATTAGATTTACAAAATACATACAATATAACATCAAGGTAAACTAAAATCAGTTCATTGCATTGTCATGGAGTACACAGAGTGTTGCACAGTGATAGGAGGTGGGATGGATAAACGTGAATAGACAGGTGGCTTGGAAGGAAAGGTATAGCGGGAGGTATTGGAAAAGATGGAGGGAGGGAGGGAGGGTGGAAATGTTGAATCAGTCTAGCAGTGATTGGGGAACTGTGAGTGGGTAGGGTGAGGTGGTGGGACTGAGAGGTTAAGTATTAGGGCATGCAGCTGTGGAGGGGAGGTGGGGAGTGAGGATCTATTGGGGGAGAGGAGATGGGAAGTGGAGTGGTTTGGAAGTGGTGGAGTGGAGAGGTGTAAATGAGAGGAGAGGAGAGGAGAGGAGGAGTGGGGTAGGGGGAGCAGAGAGAATGTAGGAGGTGTTCTACCAATTGTAAGGACAAGGAGGGGAGGGGTGAGATATTTCTTTAGTTTTTGTTTGTACTGCCCAATTTTTGGAAGCTTCACCAATGATTGGGGATGTTCATTTAGCCGAAGAGGTGCACATTTGCAGTAGGATCTCATGGCTTGACGAGTCCTACAGAATGTAACATGGAGGGCATTTCTACCCACATTTTTTGTCCAGTGTGAATTGGCAGTTTGTCAGAAGAAAGACTGCAGTGTTAGAGGAATGAGTCCCATGAGGGCTTTGTTTCCTATTAGGCAGGATTGGTATTTGATTCTTTGCTATAGGGGTAGCCAGTTAGTGTTGGAGTACAGACTGAAGGCATGGGTATATCTATCTGCATTCAGGACAAGGCAGCAGGCCTTGTTGAACAGTACCTTGATTCTATTTAGAACCATATCTGCTCCATAGACCATTGGGCCATAATCTATGACCAGAAGGATGGATGCAGAAACTGCAAGGCTCAGTGCATCAGGAAACATGTATGCTTTTCTGTTGGACACTTTTACAACTTGGTCAATATGATGGGAGAAGGTTAGTGTATGATCTAGGTGGATCACAAGGTATTTGAAGGTAACAGCCTGATTCAGGACTGTGCCTCTACAGCTCCGTATTTCGAGAGGGGGCAGCTTCTTCATGCTCTGGGGACAAGTGATAAGCATGGATTTTTTTTTTTTATAATTTAGGATGAGTCCATTGTGGAGGAACCACAATTCAAGGGTGGCGAAGACTTGCAGATCATAGGTGAGACTAGAGAGCTTCTTGTTACTAGAGTAGATGACTGCATCATCCATGAATAGTAGGCTCTGGGATCCTGTACAGGCAGTGGGTAGATCATTAATAAATAGACTGAACAGTAATGGACCCAGTATGGATCCCTGTGGGACCCCAACTGACATGGGCCTTAAATCAGATAGTGTGTCATTGATTTTTACTCGCTGGGAGCACCCTGTGAGGTAACTGGCAAACCAACTGAAGTTTCTTGTGAGTAGCCTAGTTGAGACAGTTTCATCAGTAGTAGCTGGTGACTGACTAGGTCAAACGCTTTGGTTAGGTCAATAAAAATTGAACCTACCAAGTGGCAAACATCTAGTTCCTGTGTAATGCACAGGAGTATTCTAGGAGAGCAGTTATGGTACTATGATTTCTTCTAAAACCATGCTGTTGAGGGCATTGCAGGTTGTATTATTCTAGGAAGTAATCCAATTGATCTGAGACAATATGCTTCAGTGTCTTAGAGTGGGGGGAAAAGTATTGAGATGGATTGGTATTTAGAAAGGAGGGTTTGTAAACTGGGGTGACAGTTGCCATTTTCCATTGAGCAGGGAACTGAGCATACCTTAAGGAGTGGTTGAAGAGAGTGGTGAGGGGTCAGGCCAGGATATCAAGGGCAGAGGCAAGTAATCGCATGTCAGTGGAGTCACTTCCCATTCTAGTTTTGCCCAGAACCTTTTTAAGGTATTTGAGTGATTCAGTAACTGTTACGCACTTAAAGCAGAACTTTGGAGTTTGAGATGAGGTGAAGAATATTTTGGCCTGGGCACTGTGCCAGTTTGGAAGCTGTGCTGGTGAGTTCAGTGAGGAGAGTAAGTGGCTTTATTCAGTGTAGGATATGTTGAATGCATTTGCTATTTGGGTAGGATCAGTGAGCATTGAGTCATTACTAATTAGGTGTGGTCTTGTCCTTCTTGCAAAGAAGAGTCTTGATGGAGTTCCAGAATTTTTTCCCATCACCCCATAGATTGGCCTGCTCATCTCTGTAGAAATTAGCTTTAATGCATCTGATTTTCTTTTTTGTAACTTTATTTAGCATTTTAAATTTATCAGAAAAAATACCTCAACAAAAAATTGACATCACAGAGTGTCTTGATGATAAAGACAATAATACAGACATAAAAGTACAAACACAGTAGGGAAACAATACAGTTACTCAAGTGTGGCTGCACAGACTGTTTAGAAACATTAATATCTTGTTAAGAAAGGAATTCATATCTCAGTTGATTAACACAGTTGAGAGACCCAGTGTATATTGCTTAAAATCCAAAGCTAATCTATATTGTAGCCTAGTTCATGTCATGGCATCTAGGGAACAAAGTCTGGTCTTTCTGGGGAAATGTATAGGACCCAGCACCTCCAAATGTCAAATTTTTCTTTTTTTTTATTTACTAACGCTGTCAATGCTTCCATCTGGTAAATATTAATCATTAGGTCTTGCCAGTGTTTTAAAGATATTTGGTTAGGTGTAAGCCATTGTCTTGTTATGGCTTTTTGAGCTGCAAGAATGCAAAATTTCAGTAACTTTCTAGTATTGCCATCTTGACAGCCTGGAGCTAATACTGAAAAGAAAAACAATTCTTGGGGAAAAGGACAGTGACTCGGTGAAAATACTTCTCAATGCCTCCTGTATATTATCCAGGAAAAGCCTCAGGTCAGGACAAGTCCACATGACATGAGCCAAAGCTGCAGATTCTTCCCCACATCCCCTCCAACATGCTGATGAGATCCCTGGTTGAAATTTCACCTGAATCCTGGGAATCCTAAAAAATCTAAGACCCAATTTCCATGAAAATTCCTTCCAAGCAGGGCTTCCACTCCCGATTGTTGATAAGCAAGGTGCTTATCCCAGACATCCCTAGTTATCTGAATATTCAAATCTAGTTCCCAGGTATGCCTATTCTTTTCCAATAGCTCTCCCTGCGGGGAGATAAGAGCCTTTTAAATGTATGATATGATATAATATGTTGTAGACTGGCTGTGCCATCTATTTTGGCGTGTAGCATGGGAATTAAAGTTGTGGGAGGGGAGGAAACACAAGAATCGGGGGAAAGGGAGTTGATAAAATTCCTCACCTGGAAATATCTGAATCTGTCTTGAGACAGCAACCCATATTGCTCCTTAAATAAGGCAAAGGGAAGCATCTCCCCCTCCTTGAGGAAATGAGCCACCAGGTGTAGTCCCCTTCTCTCCCACCGTTGAAATCTGAAGTCCATTTGTGTGGGGATGAAGGCTGCTGTATAGGGGATGGAATAGAGGAGTGGTCTCCAATGGCTCAAACTTCTTCTGGCCAGGGTCTCCCTCAAAACCTGAAGAATGACTTCAGTGTCAGGGTTGGAACTTCCCGCGTCTTCATGAGGGTGAGATGAAGTGAGGAGGGTCCTACTTGCTTGGAAGAGATCCCCCTCCTCAACTTGAGATCCCTCCAACATGCGGTGTAAGTATTTTGATACCAGTAAACTACTGTCCTTAGTTGGGAAGCCCTATGATATTGTCGAAAGTCAATGAGGGCATTCCCTACACGGGACTTAGGGAGTTGTAGAACTGAATATTTGATTCTTGGTTTATGGTGTTGCCACAGAAAGGCTGAAATCTTTCTGTTTAGATCCCAAAAGAATTGCTGATGGATCCACAATGGGAGGGTCTGTGTCAGGTATAAAAATCTCGGGAGAAGCACCATCTGGACTGCCTCTACTCTTTGTATAAGAGGAATGGGCAACAAAGCCCAGTCTTCAAGGTCTCTGCCCAAGATCTCCAGTAGAGGGGTGAAGTTACATGCAAACATTTCTTTATGCTTAGGAGTAATTTGACCCCTAAGTATTTTAAACTGTGGAGGTCCCATTTGAATGGAAATGCCATCTTAGTCTCTGGGAAGGGGGACTAATTTAATTTAAGAGCTTCTATTTTGCTAATATTTAATTTATACCCTGCTAGGTTACTGAATTATTCTAGGGTTTGCCACAAAGGGCCCAATGGACTTTCGGGATTCACCAGGTAAATAAGCAAATTGTCAGCATATAGGGCTAATTTATGGATCTCTCCTTCCAAAACTACCCCCTCTATGTTTCTGTTTTGCCATATGGCCTGGGCAAAGGGCTCCAGATACATAGCAAATAATAGTGGGGACAGGGGACATCCCTGTCTCATGCCGCTATGCAGAAGGAGAGGAACCGATACCCCTCCACTGACCTTATTGCAGGAGGAGGGGATGTATAGATCCCTCTGATAAGTGAGATAAAGCTCTGGGAGAAACCCATCTTTCCCAAAACCTCCCCCAGAAAAGGCCATGCCACCCGGTCGAAGACCTTCTCTGCACCTAAGCTCAGCATCAGGAAAGGGGCCCCCCACCGAGCGGCATAATGGAGCACATGAAGGGAGTGTTTAATATTATCCTGGGTCTGTCATCCCTGTATAAATCCCATTTGATCCTGGGCTATTAAGGAAGGTAATATTTGCTTCAGTCTACCAGCCAAAATCAATGTAAAAATTTGATGTCTATGTTCAATATCGAGACTGGTCGGTAGGCAGAACAATTAGTGGAGTCCCTCCCTGGTTTAAGAATGCTAGTAATGGTAGCATAGTTCCATGACAATGGTATTGGGTTCCCTTCCTGCACTTCTCTGCATGTATTGAGCAGTGGGCCCTGTAAATGTTTCTTGAAAAACTTAAAATCTTCTGACATGTATCCATCAGGACTTGGGCTTTTTCCAGATTTCAAGGTGGTTATGGCCTGATGAAGTTCCTGGGATGTGATAGGTCTGTACAGGTCCTTCTGAATGGAGTCAGAGAGGATAGGCAGCTGAAGGGCTGACAAATATTCCTGAATGGACATGGGGTCTGGATCTTGTTCAGGGGTATAGAGTTTTCTATAGAAGTTCAGAAAGGTGTACCTAATTTCTCCTGGGGAATGAACTATTTGACCAGTTTCTGGGACTCTAATATGGTTAATTGTAGTGCAGGCAAGTTTGTGCCTGAGCCTGTGGGCTAATAAATGGGTGGCCCAAGGGCCACCTTCGTAATATTTTTGTTTTAGGTATTGTAGAGCCTGCTGTACATTGGTGTCTAAGAGATATTGAACTTGTTGCTTCGCACCCAACATTAGGGGGGCAACACCTTTGTCCCCTCCTGCATGTTGCTCCTGTAGGGATTTAAGTTGCTGTTGTAAAGCAACCAGTCTCTAGTTCTGCTGCTTCCTATAGTTAGAGGCAAACTTTATTGTGTCCCCTCTAAGGACCACTTTAATGGTATCCTAGAGGACAGATTTATTTGTCTCTGTGGAGTAATTTTCTTGTATGTTCTGGGGTAGCCTGTTGTTTCCCATTTCCCGAAATTCTGGGAGGTTAAGCAAGAAATCATTAAACTGCCACTGTTTTGGTGAGTTGTTTATGGTACACTCTCGTCTAATGGCTACTTGGGAGTGATCCTAGAGTATGGAAGGAATATGTTTACATTCTTTTACCATATGTAAGTGTTCTTTAGAAATGTAGAAGGAGTCTATCCTGGTGCAAACCCCATGAGGAGTTGAGTAGTGAGTATATTCTTTTCCCTCAGGATGTGTGGCTCTCCACGCATCTACCCAGAGAACTTCCCTGAAATATCCACTGGTGGATGTTTGAGCTGCCGACCTCCTAAGTGCTCAGGGATTAGTGGTGTAATTTTGGCTATAGATCTGATTGTGATCTTCAACTACAATCAGGGTCCCTTTTTGCATCTCAGTGATTTTGTGGCAGAGGCCTCAAATGCTAGGGCCAGTAAAGCCTGGGGGAAGGTTTAGTGAAACTACTGCGATTGGCTTACCCTCTAACTGTCCTACCACTATGGCTAACCAGCCTTCTGGGTCTACATAGGAGGTCTCCTGGGAAAAGCGAGTAGACCTGGGGATTGGTATGGCTGTATCTCTATGACCCCCCCCCATTAAAGGACGAGGCTATCACATCTGAGAACCCAAATTTTCTTAGTTTCTGGTGCTCTGAGTCACTCAAGTGGGTCTCCTGCAGCATCAGGAATGTTGGCTTTTGTCTCTTGATGTGTGCCAGGACCTTATATCTTTTTATAGGGTTATTCAACCCATTTACAGTATGTGTAATACATGTGATACTACTTGTGCCAGCCATTATTTAGTAAGGGAATAGGCAGACTTCTTTTTATGCCATCATTTAAAGGAAACAAGTCCCAGAGCTGCCCTGCTCCTAACAAACCCATGTACCTCAATATCTTACATTGAACTTGACAGTCAGAGGTAATGTTACCCGGAACATATTCAACTATCTTTCCCTGTAAGGTAATTTCCTGCTGTAGCTTCTCTAAAACAAACCAACATTGAACCAATATAAGAACTAGTAACACCCAGTTAACTAAACAACAACTATTTACAATGAGGCTTCCGGGGGGGTATGTAGTCGAACCCCCATTTAGCACAAGGGGAGGGAGAGTGCAATATATCCAACCCCCATGTGGGAGGGAGAGTGATCGCACAGTGTGCCAGGTCCTCCTGAGCCCCAAAGTTGGGCTCCAAGGGATCGTTGTTGGGGGTCCCTGGATGTTGTCACCCACCTCAATGGAGAGTCGATTCTACTTCAGGAACTGTTGCCACATGGGATAAAATAAAAAAAAAAGGTTAAAGGTAATCCAGATTTATCAGGTAGTTGAAGGATTCCCCTAGCCCACTGAGGGAAAAAAAACAAGACAAAACTGGATAGAAATACCTTATGATGCACACAAGGTTCCTTTGGGGGGGGTGAGGAACACTTAATATCCAACAGGGGCATTTTGTCGGTATCCAAGTAAGTAAGTCTGCTTATTACAATCTATCTTGGCTGTGCAGAAACAATAAAATAATGATTATTAGCAGATTTTGTGTAATAATGTGTGCCAGAGCTACCTTCAATATCGGTAGTCTATGTCAATATGCAATATGGCAGATCAGCAGGGAAACTGCTAGCCCAGTATAGGTCAGGCTGCTGTTCAGAGTTCGGCATTGATACCCTGGTTTTATTTCAAGAAGTTGGGATCATCTGCTTCAACCAAGTTTTGTGAGGGGGGCTTGGAGGAGAATTAAAAGTAAAGAGTCTCTATAGGCCGGGATATGGGCCGTTTCTGAAGTTAGAATAAAGTATGCAGGGCATTGTAGTAAGGGTAAATGATCTCACTCACAGATTCCAACTCATACCGGTTCTTCCTCTAGTGGTTGTAGATCATCTTCGGTAGGCAGATGAGCACTGAACTGTTCTAAGAGTGTTTTAATGTCACCCATAGTTTTTGGGGCAGAGGCCAGAGCTGCTAGGTGCTGAGCCATGGTTCTGGAAGTGCGCCACTGCAAATGAGCAGGGCGGACCAGTGGTTCCAAAGGACGGTCTGATTCAGAACACCACCCTCTATTTCTGAGTTTTTTCTGTATCTCTAGGGAGGAATTATAGGTAACTCTGCCTTCTTCCCACAACACTTTCAGTTTGGCAGGATAAGGAGCCTGGAACCTGATTCCATGCTCATGAAGTACCCTTAAAGTTGATGAGTACAGGGCATGTTGTTTGGCAATGTGAACAGGGTAATCGTTATCAAAAACACCCTTATAGATCTATATTTTACAATTTTCTCTGTCCATGCCATTCTCAAAATCCTCTCTTTGTCCTGAAAGCTAGAGAATTTTAAAACAAGAGACCAGGGGCGTACTCATGGGTTGGTAGGATTGGGTGACAGTGCACAGTGCGCTCGCTCTGTCTTAAAATTAGTCTGTAGGGAGATGCAGAAGCACCCAAAGGAGAGCCGTCAAGAAATCTTCCATTCTTCCAGATTTGACTCCTCAGGAAGACCATATATGCACATATTATCGCTCCTGGATCTGGCTTCTAGGTCTACTAACTTTTCTTTAAAAGCCTTTTGTTGGGCTAACATCAGGTCTACTGCTGTGCGAAGGCTTTGCGATCCATTCTCAATGTCAGATATTCGTTGCTTTACTGTCTCCATTCTTTGCTCCACATCTGTAAGTCATTTTTGGAGAGCTGAAAATTCCTGTTTAGTTTCCGAGCACAAAGCTTTAATTTCACCTAAGAGGATTTCAAACTGAGACCTAGAAAGAATCTCAATTTCTTGGTCGGTATCTGTCTCAGTATTTTCAGGGCCTACAGATGAGGAGCGCCTACTCAGCAGGTTAGCATTGCTGAATCTTTTGCCATCCCTCTGCTGGTGTTCAAGTTTATTTCTGGATTTGGTAGGTTTTTGACTGGCTTTATCTTTGGTAGCCATTTCCAATAGCTTTAATTAGATTATCGGCTGTAAGATGGAGGTAATTATCTTGAGTGGCAAGAGCTCTATAGAGATGCAGCCAATCAGGAGGATGACATCACCAGAAGTCCCACCCATCTGATTTTCAAGCATATAAATGTTTTGTGCAGTTTTGTAATTCTGGATGTCCTGCTGTGTCCCAGTCACCATGGCCTTGCTCCTTAGGATGTCCCTCTCCTGCATTTGTTGCCTTAAAGAGGGATTAGCCACCTGGCAGAGCACCCTCTTATTATCCATTTTTTGATTGGGGCATATATGTCAGTAGCTGAGTTGAATTCCTGAATGAAGAAGTCAAGTGCCAGGTCAATATCCTGAACTGAGTGCAAGTAACTCCAGTCAGCAGAGGCCAGATGTAATCTGAATTGTTCTACAGAGGATTCAGGGAGGACCCTACTTCAGTTGAGACTAGCTTATGTGGCTGTCTGGTATGTTTGGCTGACCATTCAAAGAGGATATGTGAGTGGTTACTAATAGTGTCTGGGAGCACACTGATCCTGAAGATCTGTCTGGGAGGGTAGTGAGGATCCAGTCTATGAATGTGTGCTTGTGACCACGCAATACTTGGTTCTAGTGTTCTCATTTACCATTTGTGTGAGATACAGACTACTAACTGAGTCCTTATGAGGACTAGAGGAAGCATTCCTCCAGTTAATATTAAAGTTTCCCATGACCAGGGTTTCATGGGAAGGGTTGATGTCTTGATAGTACCTCATGAAGGATTACAAGTCTTGCTGGCTGCATCTGGGGGGAATGTAGACCATCATAATTAAGAAGGATTGGTGCAAAGGGTGATCTTAGTTACAAGGCACTCACAGTCATTAGTGGTGCCAGGTACATCTACTCTCTTAACTTGTAGATCAGCCCTGAGGTATTGAAGGCATCCACCTCCCCCTCTTAGATATAGTTACTAGCAGGCAGTCATGGTGTATGATCATAATGACACATATTGTACAGGTTATTTGGTTACATGAGTATGCCAGTTAAAAGATACAGAACTTCAGAGGCAGTGTATGTATGTTGTGAGTCATAGTTATTATTTTATTTACTAGATTGCTCCCACACACCCTAAGTCGATTCTGAAGATGAAAATGGATGACCCCCCAACACAAAGATAACTTGATCTTTATTATTAGCTGTGTACCATCTAGTTTATCTCTCAAATGCATGCAGTAATGTCAGTAGCAGCATGTGCAGGCCACATAAGAAATCATCTAATTGTTGACAAAATGGAAATAGGATAGCATGCATAGTGAAAAATGGCAGCATGCATAGTACATGGCAAGTCACACAAGTCAGCTTATGTTCATGATTCTGTAGATTAAACACACAGTTAAGGAATGCCATGGTGGAGTAAGGACAGACATAAAATGGATAGAAAAAAATGCTGACTGCTGATTGGTGGAAAATCAGTCTCCCTCTTAATGCTATCCCATAACAACCTCATAGGTGAAACTAGTGGCAAAAATACCCTACTTATGACCATAAACACATAACACAGTAAGACATTTCAGGGTATGTGTCACTGGGATCCTGTCACTTCTTGGGTGACAGAATGCACCTGGTCTGTGGCCTTGTGCCTCAGAATGCACCCATGCCATAATGGTATCCCAGCACAATACATGCCATAGTGTGCCATAGAGTATTGCTTAAATAATTCTCACAGTCTTCAGTTGCATAGTTTATGACTCTGAGCAAGTAACATAATTTCCGTGCTCCTGATTAGCCCATATAAATGTGCCAAGAAGTTGGTTTTAACCAGTTCCCAAAAAAGAATAAAAACTAAATAAATAAATAATAATAATAATAAATGTAGTGCCGCTTCACAAAAGTGGTCCCAAGGATGACCCAGGGAATTACAGACCAGTCAGTCTGACCTCCATTATGGGCAAGCTCATGGAGACCATGCTAAAGAAGAGGTTGGTGGAATATCTAGAGGAGCATGGTCTCCAGGATGTGAGGCAGCATGGGTTCATGGTGGGGAGATTGTGTCAAACAAATCTGATTGACTTCTTTGACTGTGTCACTAAGACAATAGACAGAGGCCAAGCAGTAGACATCCTCTATCTTGATTTCAGCAAGGCCTTTGACTCTGTGACCCAGGAAGTTGGTGGATCTCGGGGTTGGGAAACGATGGCCAGATGATTTGAAGGACAGAACCCAGAGGGGGGTTGTGGGGGGAGAGTTATCTGGCACCAGATAGGTAACCAGTGGGGTCCTGCAGGGATTGGGGCTGGGGCCGTGTTGTTCAATGTCTTCATCAATGACATTGGAGATGGCATTAAGGGCAATAGTTACCTATTTGTGGATGACACCAAACTCTGTTGGAGAGTGGACACAGATGAAGGGATACAGGACCTACAGGAAGATTTGGAAAAGCTAGGGAGGTGGTCCAGGATATGGCAGCTTGGCTTCAATGCCAAGAAGAAATACAAACTTATGCATATTGGAGCCATGACTCCTAGAACAGAGTACTACCTGGATGGAGCCCAAGTACCAGCATCAGAGGAGTAGAAGAACCTGGGAATGATGATCATTAGTGACCTGAAGAACTCCACACATTGCAAGAAAGCAGCAGTAAAGGCAAACAAGATGCTGGGATGCATATCTAGGGGGATCAGTAGTAGGAGGAGAGAGGAGGTTATACTGCTGTTGTACAGATCACTGGTAAGGCTACATCTAGAGTATGGACTTCAATACTGGTGCCAACGCCTCAAAAAGGATATTAACCTGCTGCAGAAAGTCCAGAGGAGGGCTACAAAGATGATAGTTGGTCAGCAGGGTAATGCATATGAGGAGAGGTTCAGGGCACTGAACATGTTCTCCCTTTAAGACAGGAAAGAGAGGTGCACATGACTGGGACCTTCAAGTATTTGAAAGGGCTAAATAAGGTTGATAAGGAGAGTCTTTTAAGCTGAGTGGCAACAATAACATGAGAGGACACAGTCTTAAGCTGGAGGGTGTGAGGTTTAGAAAAGAGATCAGGAAGAACTTCTTCACAGAGAGGGTGGTGGACACTTGGAATGCATTGCCAGAAGAGGTAATCTCATTGAAGACAGTGAGCAGCTTTAACAGAGGCTGGGACAGGCATGGGGAGGGTAAGGGTCATGGGTAGGGAGGATGGGAGGAGTGGGGAAGGAGGGGCAGGGACATTAGCTCAAGCTAAGGACCCTGCAACACGAGCAGACTTCATAGACCAAATGGCTTCTCCTGCTGGTTTCTTCGTATGTTCATATGTAATAAATAAATACATAAATAAATGAAAACAGTCAGATTATTCACATGGGACTGGAAACCCTGCCTGTTGTCATGATTCCCAAAACAAGGAGCTGGTTGTTAGGGGAAGAAGACCTACACTACTACTAGTGTTAGTATTATAGTACTGTGTGAGATTGTTTCGAGGGGCTTATTTCTTGCTGACAACGCCTGCAAGACCAGAACTTGTGGGGATGCTGTTGATCAACTTATGACGCTCTGTGGGTTGAATGTGATCAAGATGGCAGCTGTACTTGGAGACCGGTGAGCTGGTAACCCAGGGGGCACAGATATAAACTGGCAGAAATCACTTTTAGAAGTGATATGAAGAAATATTTCTTTATTGAAAGAGTGGGGAAAAGCAGAAACAGCCTCGAAGGTAAGGTGGTGAAGGCCAAAGCAGGGACAGGCTTCACAAGAGCATGGGACTAGAGATGTGCAAAGTTGTGAAACTTCATTTTTCAAGATACTTTGCAAAGTTTTCCAACTTTGTGAAGTGAGAAGAGGCACTTTGCATAGTCCTTCGCATAGTGAAATGCCTACTTTGCTGAGCGAATACTATGCCTTGTGGCACTAAGCCAGCGAACTTACTATTGACATGTCACATTTTGTAATTTTTGCTGGCAAAGTAGCACGTTGCCTGGCAAGAGGTACTGTAAGTGAAGTCAGACTTGTTGGAAGAAAAACTGTTCTGTTAAACAAGCATATAGCCCACCTCATACTGTTCCATCTTTACAAATATCCCCAACCCTTTCCTGTAAGTTACTCCCACCCTGCCACCCTCTGCATAGAAAAAGAAACCCCTCCTCTGTCCTGGCAAAAATTGCTGCAAACTCCCAGCTGATAACATTAGTCAGATTACCTTTCACCTGCCAACATTGCAAAAATAACTCTGCCATCTTCTCTACCAGACCATACTCCAGTCATGAACGAAATTCCCCAACCCAAACCCTCTCTGGCAGCCACCTCCCTCTTCCCCCCAAGCACCCCAAAAAATCTTGGTTTGGTAGCACCTGTAAAAGCTGAAAATTGTCCTCTGGTGCAGAGTGTCTGCTCTGCTCTGGCCTCCCTGGGTGACTTGCTTACCCCAGTCTCATGCGTCCACTCGCTCAGGTCCTCATCCATCCCCATGCTATCAGTTCCGCCTTGCACTGCAAAAATGGGGGAACAGGCCTTCTCATATTTTGCTCCTAAATTCTGGAACTCACTCCCTCCCCCTGGTTAAACACTCCCCCTCCCACCTCGCCTTCAAGCGTTCTCTGTTCTCCCACCTCTATGCACTAGATAATTGCAACTGCAATTAACTGGGAGTCCCCTCCCTATTGCTCCTATAATTGTAGAACTCTAGGAATTATCTATCTTGTTGTATCTACTGTAGCTATTGTGATTGTATAATTTGTACTGTTTATTATTTATATCATATATGTCCTCCCAGATTGTAAGTGACTGTACCTATTTTTATTGTTACTATATTGTCCTGATATCATTATTGTATTCTCTTTATAGTACTCTCCCAGTGTGTGCCTGAAAATAGGCAGGACTGTTGCCTAGTGCACTTACCCAGTTACCAAAAGCTAATAAATAAATACATAAATACATTTCTGTAATGGCAAGATTGAAAAGTGACATGTTTTCCCATAGTAAAATCTGAGCCTTAGACAGTTAGATTTAACTATAGGCAAAGATGTTACCATTCAGTCATGCCATTATGGATACTTACACTGAACAGAGTGAATTCTCTGCATCAGGGGATGGTTTTCATCTTTTACAGATATTACTAAACTGAGATTTTTGGGGGTGCACAGGGAGAAGAGGGAAGTGGGAGCCAGAGAGTGGCTGGGTGGGGATTCTCATTAATGATTGGGTCTGGTCGGGCAAAGGGAGATGGGAGGAGTCATTTTTGGTGTGTGGTTGGTGGGAAGGGAATCTGACTAACATTATCAGCTGGGAGCAGTAGCAAACTGAGCTGGGAAGGAGGTTTATATGCAGAATGTGGCAGGGTGCCAGTAATATAGAGGAAAGGGATGGGGGATGTTTGTGATGATGACACAGTGGTTGGTGGCATAAACGCATTCTGAATATATATATATATATATATTTTTTTTTATAAAAATTACCTAGCAAAGTTGATGTGGCCATCTGGAAGTTTGCAAAGCTCCCCGAAGTGTGCAGTTCCTGACATCCTACCAACTTTCCCAGGGAAGTACAACTTTGCAACATATCTACTTGGGATTTAGATAAAAGGATGAGAGAACCGCATGTCACAGGAGCTCTAGCAAGTGGTTTGTTGACAGGTAGCCAATGGGCAAACTAGAAGGACCTTGTTATTTTGCCTTCACCTTTCAAGGTTTCTAGGCTTATGTTTCTATCAATTTGATATACAAGATAACACAACTGGTGAACAGGAAGTTCTTCTTCACTGTTTGCAGTAACCCACAATGCAATATCCCCCCCTCATTTGTCCTTCTCATTATAGTGTTAATTTACTTTGGCATGTTTTAGTCATCATAGCTGTGAGCCTAGACAGGATCAGAACCCCACTGAAAATGAGATGCTGCTTTTCAGTTGAGTTTTCTTGGTCATGCAAACTGAAAATAAAAATAAAATGCAGTCTGAGTACTTCTTTATTTTACGTGTTTTTTGTTTTATGAAAAACATAAAACTAGGTGATTTCCCTAATTGTAACTGTAAAAGGAATACCTTACATCATTAAAAGGTTTTCTTAGCAGCACTATATATGTTAATACCACTGCTGAGACCACTCTTTTTTTATTGCAACCCTATTTTTCCTCCTCTGGTCAGCCGCCCCATTCTGACCAACCCCCCCAGCCCCCTCCCACGGAATACCCAGCGCTTACTTTGTACCCGGCCCGGGAGCAGAACCTGCAGGAAGTCGGTCATCATCCTGCTGCCGCTGGTGTTTTTCACCTCCAGTTATCTCCCAGGAGCCACAGGAATAGGACTGCATGTGTGTGGAAGTGCGCATGAGCCCTACGGTGCCAGTGATAGCTCCTTTCCCCCACTCCATGGCCTAAAGCCTGGCCCCCTCTAAGCCCGTGCCACTCCTAGCCTCCACTAGTGATCACCATTGGCCGAGGGGTGCTGCATCCCCTCCCCAGAGAGGAGAGCCTGCCTGTCAACAGCTCAATCCAGCTCTGCCCTCACCCCCTGTTGCTGACCTCCGATGACCTGAACTCATTCCCAATCCCTGGTCGCAGGTGTTCTGTGAGGTAAGATGTCCAGCAACTCAGCCCTCAGCGCCACCGGGCCTGCCAACTGAGACCACTCTTAACAGTTTTAAGAGTTTTATCATGTGCATTCTTGGGGTATAAGAACTGCAAACCAAAATGTCTCATGTACAGTGGAAAGGAGTACTTGGATCGGTTGGGAGTGCTCCCTCAGTCTATAATATACAGTATTTAAAATGTAGCAGGTGTGACTAAGTTACAGATTCTTCAATAACGTTCTGAAGTTTTCATGTCATTTGATAGATAGATGTGCATTTATTTTAGTTAAAGAGAACATGCAGTTTAACTGGGCATTCTATTTAGATTACAATGCACACTGCAACTATGTTACTCATGTAACTCATGTCTCTCATTGACGGCATTTATTGTTGTGAAGTTACAGTCTGCAAATGATAGTAACAATGATTAATAGTCCTTTTAGTGTCTGGAACACAACAGTGTTCAGTATTAGTAGGCACTATGCCAATTGCCTTATTAACTCACACTGAGGCCCTTTCCTCTTGAACAAGGATGAAAATACAACAATTCAAACTGCTGTGACTGTAGAATAACTGGCTAGCCTACTACTGTATTGATCCTGCTGATTTCAAAGTATAGGGAATTATTTTTCCTAGCTGCATTCTTTAGCCTGAATCCCAATAAAAATGGTACTGCTAAGATTCCAAAACCTAGGATCTGTGAACTAAGATGCTGATTCAAAACAGCAACCTAGTCTAAACACTCAATGTGCCAACATTCTATCCAACCAACCAATCTTAAAACAATCTTCAGAAAGGATTTGGGACTATTGTTTCTCTATTGTATGTGGGCAGAAACACACACAACAGGGTGTGGATTGCCATAAGATCAAGACACTGCCCTGGTGAGTGCTATGGCATGACATTGCAGGTCAAGTATCCCTTAGCACAAAGTATAATTTTATCTCCAAAAAAATGCAATACTCTGGAGTAGGTTACTCCATTTTTGAAGCTGTCTGATTTTAATAACTTTTGCTTAAAAATAGACAACACTGTTTATTTCTGATTACACAGAAGTAAGGCAAGTGGCCTGGTTTGTCCAATCAGAGATCAATATTGATGGCAGCCATCTTAACCCATTCTTATCAATATATAAATAACCTTGTTGCATATTATATAGTGACCTACCTGTATTTGGTATTAATAAACGCCCTCCCAAATGTCCAAAAATACCAGAAGTCCTATGTTCAGATCTGGTGGCTAGAGATGTGAGATTCTGTATATACGGACTTTTGTTTCTGGCATTAATTGTATTATAATCTCTGTTATTCCCATGGGGGAATGTTCCAGAATAGGTCTTTCCATGGCATTCTGCTCTGTCAGTAACTCCCAGGGAAACGATGAACGAACTTTGCACTTTGACCTTGATGTCTGACAAGGGATTGAAGAGTGCAGATTCTGTCATGAGCTCTTTGTCCATGGGATCCTGGAAACAGATTGAGCCCGCTGTAAGTTCTGCTTACTGTTAAGTCAGGCTGCATTGATGGGTTTAGAAGTAATGAGTTTCCTGAAAATACAAATCAATTGTGGGTCAGCCAATATTACTTGACAATGCAATTTTCTGACTTTGACTAATAAGATGATTATATGTAGATAACATTAAAGTATACTACACTATGCTACACAAAAGATTTTTCATGCAGCTGATGTTTGTCACAAAAAGAACTGACTGAGAAAAGCAATAAAAACTAGCTTTACTTTTTACTTTTTGTTATTCATCTTGATACAAGTTTATAAGTAGTATTATATTCAATGATTTTTTATATATATTCAGCACTTATTCAAAAAAAAATAGTTTTCAGCCTATATAAACTACACATAAAGTAATGTTTATCAGTAGTCTGCATGTTGTTGACATTTAGTGATAACTGTGATTAATAGTTTCTAAAGAACAACAAACAATAGATTTGCTTAACATTAAATTGAATCTTGCCTCAAAACCTGTATGTATAGGTAAGAACAAACAAATGTGAGAAATGATGTCAGTTTTCAAAGCTTTTCTAAAATACTTGGCTGCAATTTTATGACGACTTTCAGCTACTGTACATAAACTCTGTAGTATTAGAATGAGTAGAATATTATGGTGGCATGTACTGTACGCACACTCCCTCTTAAGATTTCAGAGCATGACTACTTCACCTTGTGATTAGAAATGTAGCAAAGTTTTACTTCACTGGTGATTTGTTGGTGAACTGCCAGACTTCCTGCAACACATAGCTTTGTGCAGTTTGACACTTCACCTATTTGCCATTCCACTAGTACAATTTCCTATTAAAAACATACATGTAAAATACCCTCTCCCAGCCTCATAGAACTCTATACCACACTCTACCCTCCTGACCAGCCACCAAAGAATACTAATAGGCCCCTTCCCAAAGCCCACTTAACATCCCATGCAACTCTCCTTCCCCCTGCAGACGACAGAATAAAAATTGATTTGACTATACAGCAGAGCCAGCCAGAATACAGTGAAGTACCTTGCTGTATTACTGCAGTGTGCTGCAGGGAACAGTGTAATTCAATAGCTATTCAGCCTTTTTATTATGCAATATTTTGTGACATGTCTTTTACTGCAAGCTACTGTGTTGCATCCTGCCTGAAAGTAAACCCCTTTCCCCCAGCCCAGGTTGTGCCCCATCCCACCCACCTCACCAAAGCCAGTTCATAAAAGATAAGTACCCTCTTCACACAGCCCATATAGCACCTCAACCCTGCTCCCTCACTGCGCACACTTTAATAATAAAGAAAACATATACAGCAATCATCTCCAACCTATCACATACCACCTTGGCTGGCTATAGTCTGAATGAATGAGTGTGCTGAAATAGCAGTATGTTTTCACATTCTCTCATACATTCAGATGTTTTGGAACCATGGTAAGAGTGTGGACAGTTGGGGCTAGTTCTGTTTCTTTCTTTTTTTTTTATTTAACTGGTTTGTGGGCCATGAGAAATGGGGGGTGGGTGGGTAATTATCTTTATAGGATGGATGGTGAGAAGGGTGAGAAAGGGTGGTATGTGGGCTGGGACAATGGAGGTTAACATAATGAAAACATTTTTTGTTATTTTCTATTGTGGCTGAGGAGAAGGGTGATATGGTGATAAGTGAAAATGGGAAAGAGATTATCAGTATTTTTTAGTGGCTAGGCAGTAGGAAAGAGATTGAAATTGGGTGCAATTTGGCCAGGAAGGGGGCTTTCCTTTATTTTTTTAACTCTATAATTTTGCAATTTGTTAACAAAGTACCCAATCCTAAAGTAGCCAAATTGTAAGACAAAAAATACAACAGTGGTGCCACCTCACTAATGAAATGCCATAGAATATAGAAACATAGAAAGGTGATGGCAGAAGAAAACCAAATCAAGTCTACCCTTGAGATCCTGATATTCTAGGTGATCCTGGGCCCTAGCTGGCAGATTCCCTTGTGGATTTGATTCTAACGTACTCTTTATCCTAATCCCTTTTGAATGCTGATACGATCCTAGCTCCTACTGCCTCCACAGGTAGTTTGTTCCATGGCTCCACAGTCCTTTCCAAGAAAAAATATTTCCTAAGATCCCTCCTGAAACTCCTACTCCTCAGTTTCCATCCATGCCCCCTCATGTTTGAGTTTGGAGCCTTGGTGAATAGTTCTGCATCGGGTACTGAATTTAAACCCCTCATGTACTTAAAGGTTTCTGTCATTCCCCCCTTTCTATCCTAGATTCAAGTGAGTACATGTTTAATGCCTCAAGTCCCCCTCATACAACAGTCCCTAAAGCCCCTGTATCATTTTGGTTGCACCTCTCTGAATAGTCTCTATCCTGTCTCTCTACTTCTTAAGGTATGGTCTCCAAAACTGTATGAAGTATTCCAAATGGGGTCTCAACATAACTGGCGCCACATCATAGAGTTTCTTTTTTCCATGAAGGGTGAATTTTGAATTGTGAAGAACTACTGTATGTAAAATCTCTGCAAGTGCAGAAACTTTTCAAATTTCTCCACAAATGAAGTGCTGCCACTCTGCCCACCTCTGCTTGAAATTATTGTAGCTTTTTTATAAGAGGCATACTATGATTCCTATAGAAGATTGCTAATCATAGTTCTATAGGGCCTGGATTCCTGGAATTAAAATTTGGTTCATTCTCATATTTGGCTGAGTCTTAAGAGGATTTGTTTTCATTATTACAGTTTTACTATTGAAGTTCCACAAAACATCATTTTTGAACTCTCAATAGTTGTTTTAACTGCCTGATAAGCATCCTAAAGGACCCTCAAAGGGATTATTATAATTTTAATTAGTTAATTGAATGAAAATGATAACATCTGGAAGGAATTGGCCCTGTGGGTAGACAGCTAATATGCAATTATAAATGTAGCTCTTCTATTGGGTAGCTCTGTCCTAAGCAGGTTAATTTGATGTTCAGTAGACCCAAACACTGATATTGTGTTTAAAACTAGCAATGCATTTGTTTGTGTCTTGAGTTGCAGATGTCATCTATCTATGGAATTGTTTATTGGGTTTCTGTTAAACTGAATGTATTCCTTTAGATGAATGTTCTCCATGCAGTTCTATGCTGCTCAAACACCTCAGATTCCCTAATTGGCAGTTTAAATTTGTTGTAATTTTTTAAGGTTTTTGCTTTCTTGATACTGCATTGAATAAATGGAAAATTCAGCTAGTCAGGTTTTACTAGGCAGCACAGATGTCACCATTCATTCATTTGTACTGCACCATTACTGTAATGGACACTGAACAGAGCAGATGCTCTACATCAGGGGATCATTTTCTTTATTACAGTTTTTTTTCTTGGGGGGAGGAGGGTGGTGGGGACCAGATGGGGGTTGCGTGGGGGGCTTATGGCTTATTCAGTGGGACTTGCGTGGGAGGAGGCAGAGGAGTGTGTTTGGTGTATGGATGGGGGAAAAGGTATGGTATTAACTTTCAGAGTAATTGTCTTTGAGTCATCTGACTCCTAACTTAACTGTATTATTCCTTTGCTGCAATTAGCCAGGGCAAGGTGGAGAATAGAGGAGGATGCCAGCAGGGGATGGGTATATGATGATTAATCTAAAGTTTTTGGGAGCTGGCAGGGGGTGGCATTAAAGTAAAGTGGAAGGGAGACATTTTTTATTAAGTTTGAGAGCTTTAAAATACTCACATTGCAAAGATATTGCATTTGCCATGAATTTCGTGAAATTTGCAAAGTGCCAATCTCTGTGAAATTCTCACCAACTTTGCCTGCAAATTAAAACTTTGCTGCAGTTTCCTCCAATAGAACCAGAAAGGGCAGGAGCTGGTTTTCTTTGCTTTAGAGAATGACTGTTTAAATTAATGAATGTCATAGTAAGGTAGACTGCAAAAGCCTACCATTTGTTGGCCACAAAAAAATAGACAGGGGCTGTACTTTAGGTGTGCAAGTTATAAAGGAATACATGTAATATTACTTTGCTCATAAGATGGTAGGACTCAGTGGTAAATAGTCCCAAGAGGTAATAACATCTACTTCTGTTCAAATGTTTAAGTGCAAACTGGAAGAGTTGTTAGTTAAGCAATAATGCATGACAGGGTGTGTGTTGGGCTGGGATAATGGCATGCCTCAGGTAGTTGGACATGAAGCCACAGGCTGAATGCATCCAACACCTAAGACATGACATTATTCCAACACAACACACCCCCTGTCCTGCATTATTGGTATTACACAGTGGCTCTGCTGCATCCATTACATTTTAACATTTAGATGTAATGAGTCTCTTTCTCTTAAGTCAATTAAGTCTTATTTTGGTAGTGGTTACAGCAGTATAACAGGTAGTATGCTGATTTACATCCAGCAACAAGGAATTCTGTGTAGATTATAAAGTTAATTTAAATTTTCCATACTCAACAGTGCAATCTCATATTTTTCTAGTTGTGATTATAGTATAGCACTTAATATGTAAATATATGTGGCAAGGCATTGTGGGTGCAATATAAAGTTATCTTCCATTTATCCTTATTTGGAGGTGCAGTGTCCTTTTTGGTAGTGGTTACTACAATATAAGATCTCAGATATTTATTTTCAAAATGAAGCTTTGTGTACACACTGATCACACACTGATAGCCGAGAAGATTTTTTTTACTGAGAGATGTAATCTCCTATTTCTGTAGTGATACAAAAATATATTAGCCTCTATACTGATTTACATAGTAAGGAACTGTATGAACAGTAAATTGCTAATTTTTCTATCTCCCTGATCTGCACATAGAGTGACTTTTGTTTTTACTGGTGATATTTGGTCATTGTGTGCTGGGACTAGATCCATGATGTTGTACTGGGATAACATCATGGGTCCAGCCCCAGATTGATCAATCAGAGCCCAGCATTCTTTCTTGCCATTGTATAATGAGGACTAATGTGTAAGGCTGCAATTTCCAAAGCAGGAATGGGATGGATTTACTTGAAGTCTGGAATTTTATTCTATGCTTCTTAGCACCAGCACTCACTTGTGGCTCTATTTTGGCATGCTCAACCAGGGTAAAATTTGGGGGAAATGTAAGATGCTTAGTTCTGCAGATTATTCTTCAGGCCTGTAATTGCTCAGTGATTAGCTGCTATCAATTGTGCAGAGCTGCTAATCAACATAATGTATCATTACTCTATGGCCAGCCTGATTGTCTGTTAGGGATACTTACACACAGGCCAGACTGTGTTGGTGCTAGGAGGTTGTCTAGTAAATTCAAATAAAAGGTATGTCCAGGAGTAATAAAAATGAGTTATTGATAAGCTCCTGGGAAAATCGCCACTCTCTAGGGTGAGGGGGCATGTCTGCTTAAACTAAAAAGCAAACTGTTCTGCCAAGACTCAGCTAGGTGAATCTTGGAGCAATCAGCCACTCAAATGTGGGCACGATCATGAGGGAAGATTGCACCACCGTAGAGGAGAGCCAGCTTGGATGTTGCAGGCAAGCATGGCTGCTCTTGATTGATTAGGAGGTTCCTGCCTTCTGAGAAGTTGTGTAACTGAAGGATTGTGACAAATGAGAGTCCTGTGAAGTAAATAGTAGCAGATAGCCATAGTTTTCTGCCATAAATGCTTAAACTGAAAACAGGCTAACAATAAACATAATGAATACTTTGTTAACTCACATTTGACCCCCAGACACTGTAAAAAGTGGGGGAAGGGTGGGGAAGGAGGGGAAGTGGGGAAGGGGGATAATTGGGAAAAGACCACCTTTACTGAACTGATGTGAGGCAAAATGAGAACAAGAGTTCAAAGCATATTTCCATACTGTAGCTGGTTTCAGTTCAGGTATTGTCTGCTTTGGGTTTATTTGGATCTGATTCTGTGTTAGTTTTGAAAGAGTGCCTCTCAACTACAGTATGTCAGCTAAGGAGGTTGCTAGTTGATCAGGATGTGTTTTTTTACTGGAGCCACACTTTGTGGTCCCATGGATGTAACTGCAGGTGCAGGGATAGTCTGCTTCTTCAGTGGGGAAGCTGGGATGGGTCCCAATCTGTTATGCCCTGGCTCTTCCATCAAGTCTGAGCTGTCCTCTGATTCCCTTGAGCCTCTGCTTCCATCTCTATTGTGAGTTTCTGCTCCAGAGTGCTTTCAGTCTTTTCAGATCTCTATTCTGCCACTTCTGTTGCAATGATACATAGATACATAGACAGTGTCGGCAGATAAGGGCCTATGGCCCACCTAGTCTGCCCATTTGAGCTTGTAAGTTCAGTTTGTTTTCCTAGAAGTCTGTTTCCCCTTACCCCTGCCCTCTAGAATTCCTTTATGTCTATCCCATGCATTCTTAAATCCCGTGATTGTTTCAGCCCCCACCACTTCCTCTGGCAGGGTGTTCCAGTTGTCCACCACCTGTTCTGTGAAGAAATTCTTTCTCATGTTTCCTCTGAATCTCCTCCCTCCAACTTCATCCCATGCCCTCTAGTCCTGAAACATCTTTTTGCTTAAAAATAGTGTTTTCCTGCACCCTGTTCCTCCCTGTAAGATACTTGTATGTCTCTATCATATCCCTCTCTCCCTCCTCTCCTCCAGGAGTACATGTTCAGTTCCTTCAACCTGTCTTCATAGGACTTGTGATGCAACCCATGCACCATCTTTGTTGCCCTCCTCTGAACCTTCTCTACCCTGTCTATGTCCTTACGTAAGTATGGTCTCCAGAACTGTACACTGTACTCCAGGTGGGGCCTCACCTAGTGTCTTGTATAGCGGAATTATGACCTCCCTTTTCCTGCTGGTGATGCCCTGCCTATACATCCCAGCATCCTATTTGCTTTACCTGATGCCTTGTCACACTGTTTCCCTACCTTGAGGTCATCAGAGATGACAACCCAAGATCCTTTCCTGCTTGGTGCATGCTATATCCTCACCCCCCAACTGATATATTGTGCCAGGTTTTGTGCCCCATATGCATTATCTTGCACTTCTTTGCATTGAATTTCAACTGCCAAACCCTTGACCATTCTTCAAGTTTCTGCAGGTCCTTCTCATTCTGTCTACACCCTCTGTGTGTCTACTCTGTTACAGAGCTTTGTGTCATCAGCGAACAGTGAAATTCTGCCTTCTAGATCCTGTGCAATGTCACTGATGAAGATGTTGAATAGGACGGTCCCAGCACTGATCCCTGTGGTACCCCACTGGTTACTCTTCCCTCTGTGGAGTGACAGCCATTTACCACCACCCTCTGTGTCCTACCACCCAGCCAGTTACCTACCCACCACACTACTGTCCTGCCCACACCCATATTCCCCAGTTTGTGTAATAGTCTTCTATGTGGCACAGTGTCAAAGGCCTTGCTGAAGTCCAGATAGGCCATGTCCACTGCCCTCCCCTGATCCACCTCCCTAGTGGAATGTTTGGACTTGGAGGCATACCACTCCATATCCTGGTTGTGTGCCCCATAGGGATCTGCTGGATCTAGGGTTTGTGGATTCCTCACAATGTGGTGGTTCTTGGCTGGAGTGCATTACAATTGACAGTCAGGGCTAATAAGTCTTTAACTTTATCCAGCCAGTTTTTCCTTGTTCTGGGGAGGAGCTACTGGCTGGATTCCTCTCGGTCCATCATGTGCCATCCCAACCCCAGGAACTTACCTTTTGATCTGAATTGCACTCTGGGTTTCTCCCTGGGGCAGGACCTTTGGTGATGTGCCCATACTCCCCAATTGGAAACCGAAGGTGATCCAGGGACAGAGTGCCTCGGTCCTCTATGTGTGTGTGCTTGGCCCAGCCAGTTTTTCCTGATATAGTTCACAGTTTCCTCTGGGGACCTAAATTCTTTTGTGATGCCATTCCTAGTGATTCTCAGGGTGGTCAGGTGCTGAAGCTGGTTAGAACTCCTAGAGCTTGGAAGTGCTGTCTCACCTCCATAAAGGCTTTACAGCAAAGGGCCAGCTCAGAAGAAAAGTCACTGAAAATGTAAATTTTATATCCATTCTAGCTAAGATGTACCCTGGTTGGTTAGTGATAAGACTGCCTCCTAATCAGGGGACCTGAGGAACATGGCAAGAATTGGTCATGGTCACCCACCCTGTTTGGGGGAGGTGGGATCTGTGCCATCTGTTTCAGTTGATTACCTCCTGTTGTGCCTTAGGTAGAGATGTTGTGAAATTATATTTCACTGGTGAAATTGCTGTGAACTCAGCAATTTTGCCATGCAAAACATTTTACAAAATTCCATCATTCAATGGAATGTTTCGCTGGGTGTGAAGTTGCAAAAATTCACCCACAGAATGCAGAATTTCTCCAGAAAATGCACAATTTCACCCAAAATGGCAAAATTTTGCCAGCTCACAGCCAAAACTTTGCCATTCCGTGGATGAAATTTCACATTTCGTGGGTGAAATTTTGCATTCCACAGGCGAACGTTCACATTTCACACCCACAAAATATTTCGTGAAATGCACAAATTTCGTAAAATGTTTCAAGTAATGACATTTCATAATTGCAGACATCTCTAGCCCTAGGAGCTTTGGCAGTTCTATTTGAAGGAAACCAGAGACAGCCATTTCCTCAACTCCTTCAGGGAATCTGATAAAATGGAGATTATTACTTTTATTCCTATCTTGAGGATCTTCTGCATGGTTCCAAAGCAGTCCCACCATTGGTTCCAGTTTCTGAATTCTGCTTTTATACCTGTTATAGTTGTCATCTATGTATGAAAGAAATGTCTCAGTGGCATCAGCCTTGAAAGCTAGCATCAGAACTTTCTCTTCTAAGGTAGACACTGCAGTCTAAAAAGTGTTAATTTCTCTCAAGACCATTTGCAGTAAGCCTTTTATCTCTGCAGTGTCCAACAGAGATGCCTGTGCAGGAGCTGGCATCATCTCCGTGCTGTGAGGGAATGAATTCTGATGACACTGTTTTTGGTGATAGATTAGTATAGCTATTTCCAGTCTCAACCAAAGCTAGGATTTCATTAGAGGTGAATTTTTCACACCCACTGAGGTACTTTTTGTGTCACCTGTGCTGACAATAGCATGAATTTTAAAAATAATTCTGCCGTGAGTTGGGAGAGCTGTTCAGTTACGCTACAGTCTCCTCCACACCCCACACATGCACCTAATAATTTGGCATTTATGTCATTATACATTATTGTGTTGTACTTGAGGTATAGTTTTCAATTCTGTATCTTGTCCTTAATTTTGTTCAGTGCTTAATGTAAATTGTCAGTTCTAGATTTGTTATTCTAGTCCAGTATCTCCTTGGTTGTGCCTGAAAACAGGCATTGTTTGTCAAGTACACTTACAAGGTAAACACAAACTAATCAAATACATAATTAATTTGGAGGACATTTTTTTTAAGTTCCCAATTTTAGAAACAGCAATGTTCATGGTGGTTATTTTTAGAACCAGTTTTGTGCAAGCCTTGTGAATATGACAAAAGAGTTTTTAATCAAGGTCCCTTAATTTGAAGGTTATGCAACTATCATTGAATTATTGACATACATGCATACTATAGGGGTATTTGGATGCAGACATATTAAAAGTGCATGCTATGCACCTTGTCCAATTAACAGATATTAAACTAATGTATTCAAGCATTAATAATACATTACCTCTATAATATTTGATAACCATGCACAGAGTCTTTACATCATTTTCTCTCATATACATTAAATTAGCAAATTATGCGTTAATATGCATTAATGCATATAACTGAAAGTGTCTCTAATATATTCTAAAACATGTAAGTACAGAACTGGGAAGCATACTATAAATCAAAATAATGGGATATTGACACCCCATCCACTTTGGACCCTAATCATCACCCTGAACATTGGTACATCAGTGGCGTGAGGCAGTGTAAAGCCATAGATCCATCTGATCTAGCTCTTTGTTATCTTACTACATTGTATTAACATAGTTGAATAAATCATGTTGACAATTTAATAACATCTTCTTGGTTTCACAAGTTTCCATGTTCAGTACAGTTCACTTTGAACTCCACTGTCAATAAAATGTTTTTGCATTTTATTTTGTTAGTATGTTACTGCCAACTCATATTGTGTTGCTTTGCAAGATCTAGCCAATAGAGTTGTGAGAATGACAAATAATAATTCTAAATTACCATGAATAATGGGGTATTTGGTACTGCAGCTAAATACAGAGAAGTTTTCCTAATTCATGATATCTGAATCTGGGAAATAAAAACTAAAAAGTTAAAAGCAGAAAAATGAATACCTTGCCCTCCAGTTGAAGATGAAGGGGGTGTTGAGTTATCCTGGAATTTGCATTCTTCAGGTCCAACAAATCATGGATCTGGAGTGAGGATGTGGGTCTACAATTATAATAAATGACCCATTGTGGCAGGGGGATTAAACTACCATGGGGAATCAATTGATTGATAGACAGAGTCAGTTTCTAGTTCAGTGCCAGAGACCAGCAACATTTTTTAACCATCTCGGGGACATGGACATTAGAATAGACCAGGACACCAAGAGGGGTGGAAGTGTTTTTGTTGTTGTTGTTTTTTTTTTTTCAAATTTTCTGGGCCGAATAGTGAATAGTCAAATTTTTTGGGTGCTGCATAGGAATACTAAACAAGGACTAGTACTTACACACTCCAACAGTAGCAGCCAGTTGAAGCGCAACTTTAAAAGTGGCCTGCAAAATTATCACTGCAGCCCACTCCCATTCCACATACCTTTGCCAGTGGCGGTGAGAGTCTGGGGCTACTTTCAGTAATATTTTCAAATTAATCCTCACGTTTCAAAATAGTACCAAAACTTGTTGGTGAATACAGAAGTTTCAGCCAGGTCCCAACTGAGCAGGTGCAAGTGTAACTGGATAGTCTTCCCAGTTTTGTGATGTTGCAAACACCATAGCCCTCTGTGGAGCAGCAGGAGAGGGGGGCTTAAAATGGTATTATATTACTTTTTCGGGGGTCTTGATGCTTTAATTAATATCTACAGCAATAGTCCATTCTGGCTTTTTTGAAATCTAACAGAATAACATCACAGGAATTACCCTTGTCCATATTTTCACTAATGAAGTTACAAAAGCTAAACCAGATTTGTTGTACAAGATTGATCTTTAATAAACCCATGCTGGGATTGATCTAAGCCTGACACAACTGAGCTCAGTTCCTCTTTAGTATTACGCTCCAATATTTTACAAAAAATAGGGGTTAAACTAATAGGCTGATAATTATCCAGTGAGCTCTGAGCACCCTTTTTAAACAGGGGAATCACATTCACATGTTTCTATTCATTAGGCACAACTCCTGTATTCAAACTTTTGTCAAAGAGGATTTTGAGAGGTACACACAGATGGACTTTCTTTATGGAGATTAGGTTTCCGGAAATGCCATCAGGGCCTGTGGAAGAACCTTTCTTTATTTCATTTAATTTGTTTTTAATAGTGTCCTGAGAGATGTCTATATTATAGGTAGAATGGCTATCTGAAACTGTGTGGCTAGCCACATCAGTATCAGTATCAAAGGCTTTACAAAAGTGAGAGTTAAGAAATTCAGCCATTTCCTTTGGGTGCTGCATAACTGAATCATTAATAACAATAGGACCTACACTGCATTCCTTTTTTTTTCATAGAGTTAATATAACTGAACAGCATTTTACAGTCACCTTTCTTTGCATGTAAAGCCAGAGATCTTTTCATGTTTAATTTTGCTTTTTTAATTTCCTTTTTGCATTTTCTTTGATTTTTTTAAAATGCCATTAGTTTTCTTTCACACTTATTTGCATTGTGCATCTTATAATGTTTGTTTTTCTTTTTAATTAGTTTCTGTAATCTAATATTGAGCCATTTTGGGTGAGAATGAGATTTATTTTTATGCATTCTAGGTATAAATTTGATTGCAGCATCCATAATAATAGAAGTAAAGGACTTACATACATCCTCAATATTATACTGATTCAGACAAGTGGGCCAGTTGATATCTGCCAAATATTTGCTAAGGGCTAGAAGGTCTGTTTTGTGAAAAGTGAATAATTCTGTTACATTTTCTGAGCGTAAGTATGAATTATGAAGTATAAAGCTGACAATACAATGGTCACTGTTGCCCAGTGGTGCCAATGCAGTACACTCTTTGACATTAACTGGTTCACTACATAATACAATGTCCAGAGTGTTAGAACCTCAGGTTGGAATGCTACACGTTGAATTAAATTCAGCTCTTAGCATGTATGCAAGAAATCTGTTGACATTCTAGACCTGGCAGAATTGTTTACCCAGTCTATGTGTCTTAGGCTTAGATTGCCCATAAATAAATTGTTCCCTACATCAGCAGTTGATATCATTTCTGAAATCATTTCATCTAGTAGTGCCAGTTTTTAATCAGGAGGCCAACAGCAAAGGCCCAGGACAAGATTTTTATTATTTTGAAATGTCATATTCAACCATACAGTCTCTGTTGAACTAGAGTCTTTTTAAATTTTGTTAGAGGATTAATATTGAAAATATTACTGAAAGCAGCCCCAGACTTCTGACGCCACTGGCAAAAGTATATGGGATGGAAGCGGGCTGCAGTAATCATTTTGCAGATCACCTTTAAAGAAAATTTTTTTCAACTTAAAAGAAATGCTTTTGCACCGCTTTCACAAGTTTATACTCTGAGGAAACTATTTTTGCAAAGCAATGGACTGAATTCTGTACCACTTTCACAACTCAGTGAGTACAATATTGCAAACACAGCTAATTAAAGCTGCGTGTTCTGTGAAATTCCACCAGCAAAAGCTGCAGAATGGCAATTATGCATCTGAAATAATTTTGAGAATTTATTTTTAATCCCACAGAATTCCAAAAAGCATTTCTATGTACCCCACAGTTTTATAAGTATAAATATTTCATGACTCAATAATGGCACATCATCAAAAATCTTTGAAGCATGAACATTGAAAACAGTTGTTATGAGTGCAGAAAATGAGGGTTTAAGTCTTTCTAGGCATGGCAACAGGAATGCATAAAGCTAGACAAACACTTCACATTTGCACTGAAAAGCAAGAGTAGGAAGTTACATAAAAAATATAATTTGTATTGCACCTCTTATATATAAAGTTGTGTTATACTTTTAAAACCCATGTTTTTGTACTACTATGTTGATATTACAGAGACAGGTAGAGGTGGGTGAAACAAAAACTTCTACTGGTGGAATTTCAGTGAAAGTTAGTGTTTCGCTTCAGCAAAAGTTCAGAAATCAACTTCTGAACTTTTGCGGAAATTCCATCTGCCCTGCACCCTCCAGTCCATCCAGTCTTCCCTGATGCCTAGCGGCCCCTCCCCCATTGGTCACTGATCATCATACAATGTAAAAAGAATAATTCCCTGGTGGCTAGTGGTCCCTCACCCAACCGATCACCCACCATATATGTAATAAAAAATATCCCTGGTGGCTAGCAGTCCCCCACCCCACCCGATCACCTGCTGTATGTAATAAAAAGCACTGATGGCTAGTGGTCTCTGCCCCTACCTGATCACCTGTTGCATGTAATAAAAAATATATGGTGGCTAGCAGTCCCTCCCCACACCTGATAACCCACTGCATGTAATAAAAAAAATGCCTGCAGGTTAGCACTTCCTCCTTCAAGCTGATCACCCACCTGATGTGGCATCATGCCTCGGTGTGCCATAGTGTAACCCACCCCCATCCTGATCCCCCACAGTCAAAAAAATAGCCATTTCCCTGGTGCTCTAGTAACCCCCGCTCCCTATCCTGATCCCTAGTCTGTGAAATCAGATATCCTGTCTGGTGGTCTATTGCACCCCCACCCCATCAGGTAGTGTCCCACCACACTGCTCCCCCATCCCAAACCTGAGTGGGTGACTGGCACAGACCTCCTCTCTCTGCCACTGCCAGCTGCTCACTGAGCTGTCAATAAATGAGCGCATGCATCTACAAGCAAGTGCCCATTCATTGCATTCCAGCTCCTGCTCATTGAGTGTTGTCATTGTGTGACAGCTCTGTGGGGTACCAGACAAGAGCAGAGGGCTATTCTGGTGGCTGGCAGGGGGTCAGTATGGGGGAAAGCAGGGTGGTGGGACACTGCCTGTCAGGGTAGGCAGGTGGGCGGTGTTACGGGTGCACTAGACCACTAGGGAGGATATCTGATTTTACAGACTGGAGATTGGGGATTGGGGGGGTCACTAGACCACCAAGAAAATGGTTATGTTTTTGACTATATGAGGGATCGAGATGGGGGGTTACACTACTGAACACCAGGGCATGATGCCACATTGGGCAGGTGATTGGGTGGGGGGAGGGACCACTAACTACCTGGGATTTTTTAATACATACAGTGGGTGATTGAATGGGGGGTAGGGACTGCTAACCATCAGGGATTTTTTTTATTACATGCAGTGGGTGATTGGTTGTGGGGGGAGGGACCGCTAGCAACTAAGAATTTTTACTTTTATTTTGGGCAGGGTTTGGGAGTGCACTGGACACCAAGTAAAGTTATTTTTTTTTTCAATTTCTTCTGCCTATATTTGAGGGGAATAGGTCAAAATTTCACCCAAAACATTCAGAAGTTTTCCGATCCACCACAGGTGGAAGTTCAGAAACTTCTGTGAGTGTTGAAAAATTTCATGGACTTGCCACTAAGGCAGAAATAACAACTTTTGCCCACCTACTGTAGTTACAGGTATAAGGACCTCTATTGGAGAATTATGCCTGCTAGGCTAAACCTTGGTGCTGAATTACTCACAGAGCCTTTTACTACCTAGTATTGTATAGGAATGTTGGTTCTTATTTTTTTTAAATGTCCTGTGTTATTAGTTATTACAGGGACTTTTTGCAATCAATACTGTAGCCTAACAACTTAAAAAATGTATACAAACCTTGACGAACAGTCTTGAAATTAAATGACTGGAAGCCTCCTGTAAGGGCGGATGAGTCAATGACATCCACCCCGTACTCACTCTGGCTCTTTCTGTACAGAGTAACTCCGATCACTAGTATAGCTACTGCTATTACTGCAGCTCCAAGGCCAGAGTATAGTGCGACGTCACTGGCATTCTCGATACCTGAAAAAACACAGTGCCAATCATTGATAACAGAAGAATATGAAAGGGGAATTTTTTTTTAATTATAATTTGTAATCTGTGAACTTCAAAATGTAAAGCTGGTTTTGGATTACATACATTCCACCTGTATTTTTTGAAGAGGGGTTACTTTTTGGTCCATGAAACAGACCAGCCAGCACAACATTTTACACATGGTGATGTTTTCCTCCACATACAAAAAAATGCAGAGAGCCCAACCAAAACACTCAACCAGTGGCCAACAACTGTACATGCTAGTTAAGCACTTGTTTAGTGTAGGTTGAAATAATTTTGACATGCAAACTACTTAATTTTCAACTTGCTGAATTACTAAATTGTTCTGAATCATATCCAACTGATATTTTAACTTCCACTCAACTGCAAAATATCCCTATAAAAAAGTTTATATTCATAAGTGTATAATTCTAATCTATATGATTTCAAAAAGCTGGCTAAGTAATGCTATACATTACTGTAGCTGCACTATGTTGGGTACATAATTTACCCAAACACTTGTAGTTTTCAATTATGCAGTACCTAACCTTAAAGCAGCAGTATTTCCTAGTCAGCAAAAACATTTCATTATGTAGTTTTTAGCATTTATTTGTACCGTATTCCTTTTTCTTCTGCCTCATCCTGGCATGGCTACCATTTCATCGAATCCCTCTGCCCCATCACATGGCTTCTTCCAGATCTCACCTTATCCTGTTCCCCCACAGTAGGGTGGCAGGAAGTGCCCCCTACATGCTGGATCAATTATCCAGGAGGACAATGCTCGAATCATTTATGCAGGGCCTGTGAGGTGTTGGTGATCATCCAGCCAACCAGGATGTCTGTTTCCCTGGTTTTCTACCCCCACTGGCATGGAGGGAGGGGTATGCAATGACAGTAGTGACAGACCACGTACATTTCATGCACAGCCTGGCAGAAGTCTGTCACACCTCTGCCTCCACAGTGCAGTCCCTGCATCCTGTCCCCGAGCCTCCACTAGGGGCCAAGCAAACACCAGGCACTGTGCCACCCCCCCCTCCCCAGAGGCGGAGAGCACTCCCTTTATAGCTGTGCTATAGGACCAGGTTTATATTTCTGACATAATTAGATTTGTCAGTTTATTTTCAGTTCTTGTTGATGTTTTTAAATTAGCTTTTATTGCTATTTTATAATCAATAACTCAGGTTATTAAAGATGGCATCCACTAGTAATATTTAAAAATCCCTTCCCCTGGAGGATACTTTTTAAATTTACATATTGGATTCATACTGTTGATGTACATATTAAGAGGGTGCAAGCACATATTTCTAATGATAAACAGTACAGCACCACACTGGAATGTTTAATGCATTCATAGTGGACGTTGCCAGAGAACAGGGAGCTTGATTTTCAAAAGTGGATGCAGGGCTTGCATCAAGCCTTGCATCACACTTGCTTTTAGGTGCAGCTGCGCCAAACCCCTGTAATGCAACTGCACCCAATTTAGTACATCAGGCGGAGTTGCAACACTTTCCTCATTTACAGGCATTGCCCTAAAGATTTGGCACAAGCTCCATAAAAAGGGTCCACCAAACGGCATAAGTTAAACTAGGGAAAAGCTGGTTCTATTTGTGGCATTTGGCACTCAGGATTGAAAGTCCCAATCACCATCTGGCAGAATGCTGCAAGCCCCTTGCGTCCAATGATTAGCGCTCCAAGGGCTTGCAGTATTCTCGGGGCTTTGAAATTGAGCTCAGGGACTTTAGAAAAGTTTTCAACACAAAACATTAGTTCAGGATGGATTATATGATGAAAAGAAAAATGTATCTATTGATGTTTTTTGCTAGAAATACATTAAAATGAAGTTAACGATAAAGTTTGTTCCACTAACAAACACTGCTGCTTTAAATACTTAAATATATTTTTCAAAAGTTTAATTAACATGTTTCAAGTTTAACATATTTAGACATTTACAAATATACTGTGGTATCTAGAAGAGCGCTGCTATGCATACAAAGCAGCCTTAATCCTAGTGCTGTTGTACAATAGCAGTGACATCAAAATGTTGTTGTACCCTCTTGAGTGTGTCACTAGTATGGTACCACAAGTTGAATGTGCTCACACTGCATTCTGCTTTACAGACTCTCTGATCACTGAGTTTTTCTGTTTTGTCTGTTACAGTCTATGACAGAAGAAACAAGCGATCAAAACTAGTGATGGCGTTTCATGAAGGAAGCTGGAGTGGATGCAAAGGTTTTTCACTTTAAGAGAAGCAGCATATAGTTTATACATATTTACATGTTAAGACATAGAAACCAATGGACACAGATGACCTGGATTCACACCGAGCTCAGGATGTCTGGTATCACACAGCAAAGCAGGGCTCAGGCATCTGTCTTGGATGCCTCCTACTTCAGAGAGGAAGATCACGTCACTGTGTTGCATACTGCCCTGTGGTTGCTCAAGGGGAGGTGTGTGATGGGGGAAGGAAAGGAATGGTTCATTTAAAGTGGTCCTACATTGGCAAGCATCCCCGTTCCTGGTGAGTAATACAGAGGCACTGCAGGTCTAGGACAGGGCTGGCTGGGGAGTTCCAAAGGAAGCGGGCATACTAACCCTTCAAACTACTCTGAGAGACTGTTGTCTAGGTAGCTCCTCAGGATCATGCCTTAAGGGTGGGTTGAAGAGAGAGAGAGAGAGAGACATACAGGGAAAATACTACAGCAGAGGCAATATTGGAGCCTTTAACTTCTCCTGCTCCTCTCTGGCTCCTCCTCTCAGATTTCAATCACCAAGAGTATATGTTCCCCATGGCTTGGTAACCAGGGGGGTGCCACTCATGAGAGATAAGCTGTGGGTCACAGTTTGAGATTTCAAGGAGGGCAATTAGCAGAGGATGGCAACAGACTGAAACCAGGAAATGGTTCACACACCAGGTGTCACAAATCAGTACAAATAAGGTTCTGCACTGTGAAAAGTGCAAAACAACAAATCATACTTATATGATGGAGCAAACTCCCCCACCATTTTTGCATAAGCCATTTCTGGCAAAATGTTTGCAAGTTAGCTCCCCCATTTTCTTGCTTCTGGTTCCAGACAGTAAAAAGCCTGGCTTTATTTATGCACAGTATTTATTTGTTTTTGTTAGTTGGGAATGGAGGGCTAGGTAGGATTTTTTACTTTTAGCTTTGTTCTGCAGGTTTATACATAAAGGGCAGGATATTCAGAAGGGTTGAGCATGGTGCAACACAGTTGCACCATGTGCAGCCCACTGATGCACCCGGTGCAATATTCAAACTAGGATTGAGCCTGGCACAAATCCTGATGTGCCGGAGTGCATCAGTAATGTATGTGGTGCAGGTGGGGGGGCTGCCCATGCATACCAAGCATTATCCGATATCTGTAGCCCCGATGTGCTTAGCCCATGCATGTGCAACCCAGTGCTGCACACAGGTGAGCCAAAAAAAGGAACAACAGCTGGCCACCCAGAGGTGAGCTGCAGTATTACAGGGGCACAACAGGGCAGCTGCCACCTGTGGTGGCCACCCAAGCCTGGCTGCACCTTCGTGATGCACCCCATGCCAGACTGGGCGGTGCTGTCGGAGGTGGTGAGGTGGCAAGCGGGTGGGGAGCTGCCACCTGCTGCTGACCAGGGGGATTGGGGCAGTGGGGCCCAGTGGGTGGGTGGGGAGGGGGTACCGCAAGACCACCTGAGTTGAATTGGTGTGGCATTATAGTCTACTGACACCCACGATCAGGCTGCAAGTGGTCCACTGGACCACCAGGGATGTAGGATATTTCTATTACTACATATGCCCACGATCGGGCTGCGAGTGGTCCACTGGACCACCAGGGATACTGGACATTTCTATTACTACATATGCCTGTGATCAGGCTGCAGGCAGTCCACTGGACCACCAGGGATATAGGACTATTCTAATAGTTTACATATGCCCATGATCAGGCAGTGGGGAACTTTGCCGCAATGTGCAGGGGGCGTTAGTCCCCGATGGCTGCAGCATGGCAGGGCGCTAGGTGCAAGTCGCCAGGATCGGCACACCTGCATGCAACAAATATAATGACATGCAAATGGCCCCATTTGCACCTTGCATATATTATGGCCCCATTTGCATGTGCACTTTTGAATATCGTGGGTGTTGCACCTAGGGAAATGGAACTTGTGCTAGTGCATCCTCCCGCTCCACTCTGGCCACTTGTGCTGGCACAGTGCCACTGCGCCATGCTCACTGTGGGTGGCCTGGGTGCGATATTCACCGATGCTGTGCCATGGTGCAGCTCCATTGAATATCACCCTGTCAATGCCCCTGCACAGCCAAGTTGCACTACGCCCAGGCTTGCACCACAGCCTGGCGCAGTTGAATATCCGGCCCAAAGTATATATATTGCATTATGCAAATACATGATGGTGTATCAGGTAATGGGGACAGTACTTCACTTGCTTTTAAAAATACATGATCTTAAAGAAAAGATGTAATAGTTATAGCAAAACAAGGTAACATAGTAGCTATGATAAACAACAGCAGAAACAATATTTTCAGTTTTTTAGTGCAAAAGGTGTAAAACCAGGTAAGATGACATGGAGGAAAACCAGGTGTGGGTGAAGGGTGTGATTACACATTAAATGGAATGTACAGTAGGATGTACAGAGAATAATTAACATGTTTTTGTGGGTATACTAACTGGGTAATTCAGGAGATTATACAGGGTTGTGTTTGACAGGATTAAGGGGAAAAGTGATTAGTTCAGGTTATAGTGGATTGACCTTCTTCTACATCTCACATAAAGACTTTGATGTTTTTACCCCAGTAAGTGAACTAGTGGATATTAACACCTTTGCTACTGCTTATTTACAGTAGATGGTTGTTTAGAATGATTGTCAAAATACAGCACCTGTATAAACATAGAAACATAGACTTTGACGGCAGATAAGGACCGCTTGGCCCACCTAGTCTGCCCATTTCCCTACCTAGAGGATAAGCTGCAGATCCTGTTTAGCCAACAGCCTATTTCTTCCCACCCCCCACAAAAATTGCCTTATGTCTGTCCCATGCATTCTTGAATTCTTCCACAGTTTTAGACCCCACAACCTCCTCAGAAAGGCTGTTCCATGTGTCCACCACCCTCTCTGTGAAAAAATACTTCCTCACATTTCCCCTGAGCCGTCCCCCCTCTATCTTCAAATTGTGTCCCCTTATTCTTGCACATCTCTTTTTCTGAAAGATGCTAACCTCTTGGACTTTGTTGATTCCACTGAGGTACGTAAATGTTTCTATCATGTCCCCCCTCTCCCTCCTTTCCTCAAGGGTATACATATTAAGCTCCTTTAGCCTCTCCTTGTATGGCTTCTCTTGCAGACCCTGCACCATTTTAGTTGCCCTCCTCTGAACTGCCTCCATCCTGTCTATGTCCTTGCAGAGATGGGGTCTCCAGAACTGGACGCAGTACTCCAGATGGGGTCTCACCAACTGTCTGCTTTATAGCTGTAAAGCTTTATATAGGGGGGTTCGCATTTGTATCAGACAGAACATGAAGCAAGGAAAGCATAAATTCAGCAAACCAAGTCAAATAATCAGAAACAGCCTAAAGGTGTCCAGGTGAAAGGCAAAAGCAGATTTTCCTCATCCATGGATTTTGACTGCTTTTGGCTATGGACTGTCATCTTTTCTTTGATACTGGAGAACACTGTCATAGTTTTATTAATCAAAAGGAAGAAGTGAACCAGTGCAAAGCTTAATGCAATGTTCACTAGGAGTGCCAGTTAATAAAGAATGTCAGGTTTACAGGGCAGATTAGAAGACATTGGGTGGAAAAAACATCTCCCAGTATTGAACATGTCAACGTTTGCCTCTTAAATGCTTAGATGTGAGACTACAGGTAACAAGACAACATTTTACTATCATAAGAAAAATATTTTCAGCATGCATTTACCATTATAATACCTGCCATACAGCTGTCATCCACATATATCTAATGTCTATTTTACACACAACAAATTTAGTAACTTTCTCTTAATATGTGTAACTGCAGCTAGATGTGTTTGTGTCTTCAGAGCCAGCATGCTATGAAAATTATAACAAGCATTTGTGAAAGCCAAATGTTTGTATGTATGGTGTGTGTGGCAGGTATGCATAGTGAGATGAGTTATTTCTGGTGGAGCCTGACTTCCTAGTAAGTGTAGGTCTGTGGTTGCACTGCAATATAAAACTGTCAGGCTAACCTACATGTCCAGGTGCAGTGCATGGGCACATCAGGCCTCAACACACATGCCAAGTCCTAGTGAGGGAAGGATCCCCAGCCTGCCACAAGCTATTGTTTGTGTGCCGGAACACTGCTCTTTCCCTCCCCAGGCAAGGACCAGTGCCACACTGCTGCAACGCTTTTCTCCCAGCCTTTGCCCACTCAGCCAGCTCACTGAGTTCACACTCAGACTCTGGTCATGGGCACAGGAAGGTAACATGGTCCCCTCTAGGCTAATGGCCATCCCAGGAACAACATTATTTTTTTGTAACAGTTTTGATCCCAGAATTTCAACATACTATAGTCTTTTTGCATGACTCCCCATTCTGAACATGACAGGTGTTATTTTTGAAACACTAGATCAAATGTCATTTCATGCCACAAGTGTGAAATCACATTTTGGCCAGGATTTCAAAAATGACAGCTGTCAGATGCATGAAATGTTGTGAAAAAATGGCTATGTTGAAAATGTGGGGTCAACATATTGCAAAACATTATTGTCAATGTACCTTCATAAGTTTTCTGTTTTTAATATTGCTACTCACATTTTTAACATATTTTGACCCAAATCTTCTTATCAGCCCTCCTCATAAACCCAGTAGGTAAAAATATTCAGATCCCCAAGTAAACATTATTTCCTGTCACACAACGGTCATGTTCATGAGGTGGTGTAAAAAATGGCTATGTTGAATATTTGGGGTCAAAATATTAAAAACTGACAAACTTACGAGTGAGCACTGAAAATGTTATATTTACATTTGTAACTTTCTAAAAATATTTTAACCCCAAATTTTCATCATATCCTTTGAATGACCTTATCTCATGAACCTCGTAGGTGAAACTGCAAAATCACCTTTTAGGCCAAAGTTGAGGAATCTCACCTTTTTGGTCATGATGTAGGGTTCCAAAAAGGCCATGTTGAAAATTTTGGAGAAAAATATTTAAAAAATGAGTAGGTTTTGAGTACAAATTCAAAATACATTGAAATACATTGGCTGCATACCTGATTTCCTCAGTTCCAAGTATACTCTGAAGAGTAAAAACATTTCTCCAGTCCAGAGAAGTTTATGGTGTTGTACCCTGGATAGGTAAGTAAGGGGTGGAGTGTTGGGGATGGTGGGTGCTGAGTGGGAGGGTCAGATGTGGGACAGTAACAGTGGCAGCATTAGACATTGATGGATCATTTTCTATTTTGCAGGGATTTAAAAAAGAGATGAGGCATGGTTCTCCTTATCTGAGGTACTAACACTGGGGATTGGGCACCCTAGTGTCTGCGTTATGTATAGTGTCATGTCTGTTGTCATATAGTGGAAATGGCAGGGTGGGGGGTATTAGCCAGCAGCAGCAGGGACTGATCACCTCATTGTTGGAACACTGGTTTAAAAAACACTTAAATAAACAGCATGAGGGATGAAAATTATGATGGCAGTGATGCGCTCATAATGGAGTGTGGTGGAGAGATAGAGAGATAGCACTGCCCCTCACACTGCTCAACTCGTTGGTGAGTGGTAGGTAATGGCGGTGGTGGCAACAGACATTGATAGATTGTTTTTTTTTAAAGGGATTTAAAAAAAGACTACTAGGGACGGTGTTCTTTATTTTAGGTACCGACACTGGGGATTGGGCACCCAAGTGTCAGTATCATTTTTTAGCAACAGTGGTGGACCTCCCAGGGTATCACAGTGGGAATGAGCAGGGTGGGGGTACTAGACAGCCCTGGTGATTGGGCACCCTGGTATCAGTACATGGGATTTCAAAAAATAGAAAAAATCAAAGTATGAGTAATGAAAATGGTGATGGCAATGATGCACTCTTAATGAATGCAGTGGGAGAGATAAAGAGAGAGCATGTCCCCTCGGAGTGCTCAGCTAGTTGTTGGGTGGTGCTATGTAGATGAAACAAGCTAGCTGCTGTCTGACAGGAGTGGCTGGCTTCTTTCAACTATGCACAGTTTCTGCCCAGCAAGCAGTGAGTAGTGTCATGATCAGAGTGCCTGGTTATTGGTCTGTCACTGGCAAGCCCATTGCAGCTTGAACTGCAATGGGCTTGCCAGTGGCATATCTCTGAAATGCTGTTGTTCATAACAAAATGTTTTCTATGCATGGATGCACACACAAACATAAAAATGTAAAGTATTACGTAGGAAGCATTAAAAAAAGCAAATGAAACAGGAGTGCTAATATTTAGTTTTGAATGTCAGTTTGCCTTTTCGGAGCAAAATATATTTCATTGCATTGATGCTTTAAAAGACAGTGGTAATTAAATGATGGCTTGTGTTTTGAACTTACTAATTCATGTATATTGATATGAAGACCATGGGAATTTATTTACATGCTCTGGTCAAAGCCACAACTGCTGCTAATGCATTAATATGATAAGAGATTTATTTATGTACTGTATGTATGTATGTATGTATGTATGTATGTATTTCAAAGGTTTTACCAGGAAAGATATACTGAGATGTTAGCAGCTCATTTTCAGATGAGTCCTCAGGGAAGGGGAAGGAAAATATAACAGATATGAAAATAGAAAATATAAAATACATAGAAATGGAAAAAGTATAACAAAATAAACAGGACAATTATACCTAAGAATAAATTGACAAAAATAAGTTACCAATCAATAAATTGTGGAACTGACCAAAGAACAATTAAAATAGTTATCAACTTAACAAAATAAAAGTTAAGGAAATGCCTGATACTGTGGAGAGATATAGAAGTAATGTGTGACCTAATTGTACTTGTATTATTGTGTGGTAAAAGTCCCACATTTTGAGATGAGTGAAGTCGGCAAACTTCGTTCTTCAAATTAATTCATGAATTTCACACAATTTGTGAAGTGCAATTCACAAAATGTTCTCAATTCACATACTGGCAAAAATTCTCCATGGTGCAGGATGTATGTGCCATGGGTGCATATCCCACCCATGGAAGTCCACACCTGGCGACCACTGCATGGTGGTCATATTCTCAGCCACATGCCACCACATGGCCCCCTTCCATGTACCTGCCCCATGGCATATAGGTGCACAGGGGCACATCTGTGGATGTGGGTGGGCATCCAATGCGATACCCAGACCAGGGCCGCCACTAGATCACCTGCACCCTGGGGCACAATGAATGTCATGTGGCTGCGGTGCAGTCACAACATCGGGGCAGGCAGGTACCTGGTCGGCTGCTCCCGGACCACCTTATGCAACCCGTGGGCTGAGGCAGAATGTTGGAGAGCCTATCTGTTCCCCGACATCCCACTGCTTCTGTCGGTGGCTTCCCGTGGGGGGCACTTATGACTACATCTGCCCTCAGGATGTGTAGGCTGCACCCCCTCACCCATCACTCCACACTGTCCTGAATAGCGTGGAGCATGGGCACACACCCCGGAAAACCCCCTTCACAAGTCTCGGTGTGCGGCAGGGATCGGGTGCATGCCAACTCCACGCCCCCTTGGAGAATCGGGCACAGGGGTTGTGACAGCCATGGAGTGTCTACACACCCCAGATATGTGGCACATAGACACTTCATGCATTGGAGAATAGTTATCATTGTGAAGTCTGAATTTTTTACCACAAAGTGTGGAATTTTGCCGTGAAATGTGGAATTTCACCATGAAGTTCAGAATTTCACCCATGAAATTCAACTCTTCATGGTAAAATTCCACACTTCATGGAAAAAACTTCACACTTCAGGCAAAGCTGAAGTTTCCAAGACCTAGAGAAGGTTTACAAATCTCCACGAAGGGGCGAATTTCTTCACTTCGTACGAACTTCGCCAGTGAAGTTTTACCTTGCTACATCTGTAGCCACATTTACACCACAATAGCAGGTTATTAAATAGCTGGTATCACATCGCACTTTGTGATGTGAACCAGCTGCTCATGCAATCAATTTTTACTTCTGGATTGCAAAAAAATGTGATCCATTCCATGACCCTCCACCTCACATCTCAGCCCCGCCACTTTCCCCACCCTTGTCCCCGCAGACACTAACCCACAAGCAGTTAACTTTCTGTAATGATCTACAGGATTTTGCTAAAAGTATACTTATAGTCTCAGTGACATGGCCTCAAATGCCAGCATTTGCTCCCAGTAATGCTTTGCAGTATTGCGAGCGATTGCCTGAATTTGGGCCACAATAGTGAGACTATAAGAAAACTTTTGGTGGCACCCTGCAGATCACTGGAGAACAGTTAATTACTTGTGGGTAAGTGTCTGTAGCAATATGGGTGGGGAAGGTGAAGGGACTGGGATGGGTGGTGGAGGGTTTTGGCATACAGGGGATCAGTGCTTTGGCAGAGAACATGAGTGGTGAGGGTGGTGGCACTAAAATGGGTGGGGGAAGGGTTTTGCAGTACATGGGATGAGAGCCATAATGAGCTGGCATACTTCTTAACTTTTTGTCACTGAAATGAGGGACACAGGCCCTCAAAGTTGGGACACATCCTTAAATATGAAAACAACTGCTCAGAACACTGTGAAAAACCTTGCAAGTATTTGAATAATGTTTATTTTTATTCAGTATCTCAGAATATTATGACATTTTGCATTAAAGCCTGAACTTGTGTGGCCAGTACATTTCCTGTGAGGGAGGGGTAAGGGACAAAGTAATTTTGAGGGGTAAAATGGGGACATCCCTCTTAATCAGGGACAGTTAAGAGGTACAGTATGTCAGCTGGTGCCTCATTTGGTGGGGTACCTGAATGCAGTATGTATGTCACTGAAAGATAAGTAACAGTGAGTGAGTGAGTGTGTGTGTGTTGGGGTTACTGATACAGATGAAGCAAAGACAATTAATTTTAATAAAGGATTTTATTCAGGTTAAAATATATTTTTTAAATTATATGTCTACACATTTTAGTATTTTTAATTTTGCTAATCAAATTGAGGCAAGTGCTACAGATTTGCACAATTGATTAGCACTTTCATGTGCAAAACTGCTAATCAGTTTTTGCAGCTTATCTATTACCCTGCAATAGTAGAGAAAAACAAAACCATAAACATCAAGGTAGTGCAATGAACAGTGTTTTTGGTTCTGGACATACACAACTTCTTGAAAATACACACAACACACAACACACAACACACACACACACACACAGTTAAAACAGTTGTGCACACACAAAGGGTGTAAGTAAGATTAGCAGGACTGAGCAGCTTTGCTGCAATATTTCATTTTCAGTGGGGTCCTTTTCTACACCTATTTAGAGTGTATTTAGTAGTTAGCATAGCTAAAATGCAAAATCTAATTTTTTACTGGGGTCCTGCTTTTAAACATTTTTACAATGTAGTTACCCAGGATAGATCCTGATTGTACCTGTTGTAACAATGAATTTTCCCAATAGTGACTAGCAATATATTGTTTTCAGAGGGATCTTGCCTATGGTGAATCCAGGTAGTTGTTTACACAATTTGTCATTTCAATAGAAAATGGGGATTTATGATAGCATAGAAATATGGAGCTGGTGAGGTGCTGAGAGAGCATCCAACTATTGTTTACAATTTATTTACACAGGACAGCTGAAATGAGTTGCAACATCTTATTTTCAGTGGAATCTTGCATCTACCTGCAGTGTGAAGTACAATAGCCCCTGCTATAGAACTCTGGAGCACAGTCAGCAACAGTGTTGTTTTAGCAGTGGCACATTGACCACAAATACTGTACAATCACAATTCAAAACTAAATCAATTATTTCAAAAGTCAAACTTCTGTTTATGATTTTCATTACATTAACAGAGTACTTAAGCAGGTTGTTTGGTCAGTTGGTTATTTAAAACCAGAGAAACTTGTAGTTTCCACATACAATGGTATCAATTAGCACAGTTGCCACAGAGGGTCATTCACAGTGTTTTTTTTTTTTGGCATCCATGACGTGAAGTAAAACATATTTCTGATACAAGGGAGCCAAGCCTTTCTATAAAAGACTGTAGAACAGACATTATCGGTAAAAAGATCAGTGTTTACTTGTACTGTATGTTCTATAGTCTACTGTAGTCTGCTAAAGAAAAGCTTGACTTCCTTTTATCAGAAATCCTGCTCATACATGTTTTACTTCACATCAGTCTACCTTTTTAATATGAGGTACCAAAGTCAGACAAAAGTGGACAGTGTCCCTTTAAAGCCTGTGACTCCTAAGGTGTGGGTGTGGGGATGGTACATCATAAGCATTGCCTCAGTGAAGATAGAGATAGAGAGAGAGAGAGAGATTTCCATCAGTGCTGACATGTCATGTATGTGTGCTTGTGTGTGTGTGTGTGTGTGTGTGTGTGTGCAAAAGGTTGAAAGACGGCATCTCATGTAAAGACTCATAAATGTAATCTGCCTGCAACTGCATGCCACTCATAGATCATCTATTTGCGTGACCTATTGACATGAAAAGACACTGTTTTTATATCAGAAGGCATAACCTAGGAGAAAATGGCATGCTACTACAGCTCAAATTACATCAGGGAGGTGCCTTTTACCTACTGTACATGTCACCACAGGAGAATACTCTGTAACACAACCCTGATGTAGGTGCTCTCACTAGAGCTTGCTATCTGAATTGAGCCATCTGGTACTGAAGTAAGAGTGTGTGTGTGTTTGTGTGTGTGTCTAGGAGAATCAGTAGAATCAGTAGCAATAGCAGTATCAATCTCTTTTCTGAGGGAAAGAAAGAAAGAAAGAAAGAAGAAAGAAAGAAAGAAAGAAAGAAAGAAAGAAAGAAAGAAAGATAGCTGCATGGGGCTGTGGCAAGAATAAGGTTTTAAAGACAGACCTGTAATGCTGAATCAAGCTGAAGCACTAAGACCTGAACGCTGAACATGACAGAAGGAGAGTGGAATGTGGAACAGAGTGCCTCTGAGCAGTTCTGATACTAGAGGAGGGAGGGAGAGAGAACAGAATGCAGTGGAAAGAAAACCATCTTTCCACAGTTTATGGAAGTCAACTGTTCAGTGTATTACTTAGCAAGACACTACTGGGCTCTACATAAGGTTGTTATAAAACTAGCAAACCTGTAACAGAGATAGTTTTAGTTGCCAGATTTCCACTGTTTATGGGAGTCCTGTGTTCCAGAAGTGAGCATAGAGCAAGAAAATTGGACCACAGTGGAGGGGTTGGGGAAAGAGAGAAAAGGAACAGCACTGTGGTGAATGGAGAGGACCACATGTGCTTCAACTCCATTGTGCAAGGACACAGTCTTGGTATCCTGCCACATGCTTCCACAGCCCCTTCTTCTATTATGTAATAGCAATACATCTCCATGACCCTGGCCATGCAGCCGTAAAAATGACAAGGTCAAAAATGGTCAGACACAATGTTTTGAAGAAGGCAATAACGTCATGAAAAAGGGTCTGTGGAAAGTATTTATTTGCTGTCACCAACTTGCTTTACTTTCACACTTTCTGGTCCCTGATAACCACCTTGCCAATATGAAGAGTAAATATTTTAAAACTGAAGCAAATATATCTGTACACTACTGATACTCTCAATTAGAGTTGTGTGAAATTTGAATATTTCACCCAGCAAAATATTTTGCATAATTCGTGCATTTTGCGAAATATTTCACTGGGCAAAAGGCAAAATTTCACCCTCAGCTACGAGCAAAATTTTGCCCCCAAGACAGTGAAATTTTACTCACAGGTGAAATTTCACCACCCGCAGGCAAAATTTTGCTTTATATATATGTGGTTGTGGTGGTCTGGCTGCCCCTGATGGTGACTGTTGTCCCCTCCCCCGGCCACTCTCCAGCCCAAAAATAAAATCTTCTCTGGTGTCTAGTGGTCCTCCTCCAGCCGATCACTGGCACAAATAAGTGGTAACTCACCCTCCAACACATTTCTCTTCCTCCCCCCATTCCCCCAGATCCCCCGATCCTCACTTAATAAAAAACACTCCCTGATGTCTAGTGGACCCCCCACTCTGTTATCAGCACCCACTCCACTCTCCCCATACCCCAAATGGGCCACTGACACAGTCCTCAACTCACCTCCACAGCCGGCAGCCTGACTTAGCATCAATGAATGAGCATGTGCTTGTACAAGCTCACACTCATTCATTTTGGCACTCAGTTGGGCCACCGGCCATGAAGGTGGGTGGAGGGTTGTGCTGCTGGCCCGATTGGGGTATGGGGGAGTGGTGGCATTGATAACAGGGTGGGGGTCCATTAGGACACCAGGGAGTGTTTTTTAATCAAGGATCGGGGATCCACTGGATGGGGGCAGGGGAGAAATGTGTTGGGGCTACTACTGTAAGCACTTGGGCCTGTGGATCGGCGGGGGCTCCAGGACACCAGGGAGAATATTTTCAACATGTGGGCCAGTGAATGGCTGGATGGGAGGGGGGCAGCTCACTAGATACCAGGGAGCATGGAGGGACAAATTTGGCAGGATTTACAGTGGGCAAAATTGCAAAAGTTCACAAAAAACTTCGTGCAATGAAATTGCTGATTTTGCCGCAATTTTGTTGGTGAAATTTTATTTTGCTGCATCCCTTCTCTGAACTCTGACCAAACCCAAGGTGTATCTACACAATCCAGGGTATGTGACTTATCCTTCATAAGACTTGAAGTGGACACACACACTACCAATTAATTGATCTTATAGTGTAGCAGACTTTTTATTTTATGTTATTTTACGATTTGTTGCCCTGGAAAATGCAAATGAGATGTAATGCAACATTTCAAGTCACATAGTTTTAAAATACACTTATCTTCTTTTACCACTTCTAGAGCCTCCCCTCTTCCTGAGTTCTCCATGTCTTAGCTGAAGAGGAATATCCTTCACTGGCAGCTTCTATTTGCCATTTATGATACCCCTGTCCCCCCACCCCCATTGTAGGGCTCTCCTTTAGTGAGCAGCCTGAGAGAATGAAACACTTTTAACTTACTGTGGTTTAGGAACTATGTCTCTTAGCTAACTGCACATGATGTCAACAAGTAGGAGTGCTGCAAAATGTTACTTACCCCCCACAAAAAAAAAGTTGTTGGCAAAGTACCACATTTTGTGCTATGCATAGGTAGTGTGAACATGCACTTCACCAGCAATTCATGGGGAAAAGTGTGAAAAAAGTCTAAAATTTAATACAAAACAATTTTCCCATCCCCAATCATCTGCCCTACCCCTGAGACAGGAGGACATTGATTCATGTAGGACTACTCCCCTTCCCCACATTTGCTTGGCAGTGCCATGAATGGCACCCTTAATCCTCACCCACAACATAGAAAGATTGACATAAATAAAATATAACCTCCTCCCCAGTCCACCCACTCAGCAACCACCCTCCTCCCCTATCCCTGCAATAAAGTCAAACCCCCTCCCTTCCACCCATTCAGAACCCATTACCTTCCATCCCCTGTCTGGTACCCCCGTTTGGCCCCAATCTGACACAATGAAAGAAACTCATTGGCAGCTCAGGGTGATGACACAGACCCTCTTCTCACAACTCTGCCCAGCTGCCCCCAGAACAGGTAACTTCATGAAGTTTTCTGACTTTACAAACACTTAGTGAAGTTTGTGCCCTGGGAATGTGCCAATGTTCTCACTCTTCAACCTCTTAAAGAAAGAGATTTGGAACATCTTAGAGATATCCGTAATGGAAATCTTGCTATGTCAGTGGGTTAACATTTCAGTGAAAAAACATGCACAAAATGTCTTGTTTGCCAAGCCTGTAGGGTTTGAGCATGTGCCCCTAGAGGAAGAGGAGGTGATCGTATACTAACATTATTACAAAAAGAATCATGCTGGATCTTTAATTTAAAAACACTGGTCATTATCACAAATGTTCCTACACCGCAAGTCCCATGTACGCTGAACATATGAAGCATGGGGCTTGTGGCATTCCCCGGCCGGCGATTAGGACTCTTGATTCCATGTGCCGATTGCTGCAAGTTAAACCAGCTTTTTCTTGTCTAGCTTGCGGCAATCATAGGAATCCTTTTTACAGGGCTTGCAACAAATATTTGGTGCAAGTTGCTGTAAATCAGGAGAACTGTCACAAATGCACCCCGGTCTTCATTAATTGGGCCTATTCTGCAGCGAAGGTGTCAGTTCAGCTGAGTCGACCTCTGGGCTTGATGCAGGAATTGGGACAAGCCCTGTGTCACCCTTTGTGAGTCAGGGCCACCGACTCCAGTTCACATTCTTTTTCATAAATCTCCACAAAAATGTGAATTGTATGGCAACAATTATTGTGATTGTATTTAAACTGTCATTAATAGCTCTTTAAAATTAGCAGCCCACAGCAGACATTGAAAAGAATTGAGAAAAATGCTGAAAGCACTACACTCTAAGCCTTTGAAGGGTGGCCTTTTCAAAAATATGTGATTTGATACCTATATTAACTTATTGCACAGCTCTTTGTACATCTAGGATCTTTCTGATAAATTGGAGTTTGCATGTGCTGTATTTTACCATGTTAGAAAAGGATTAATGGAATCTGTATTTGTAGTCTCCTTTCCACCCCATGTGATAAAAAAGTGACCCTCCTACTATTCCTGGCTCATTGTAAATCAAGCCCAATAGCCAAATACTCCTCCCTTTTTCAACAAGATATTTTTTAAAGTTGCAATGTGAAGTTGATCATCAACTGTCTTTAAGACCACACATGGAACATACAACTCTTCTGCTACCCACAAAACATGGCCTACTTCACTGGCTTACATCCTATCTCACAAATAAGGCCTGTCACTCCATAGCCAGTACCCTTCTTCTCCTCTTGCTATTATATGGAACTCCTGTTCTAGCCTCATTAAAAGAAACTGAGTTAAGCAATGCTAGACAAATGTACCATAAGATAGGCATTCGCAGCTGGAGCAGACAGCAGGAAGCACCACTGTACTGTGCTGTTTCCCCTTGAAGTGGCCTTCACTGGATGACAGGCTAAATTACTGCATCCTAAGCCTTACTTTCAAAATCCTTATGTGATCTCTACCTAACCTCTCTGGCCTAGTCAAAGTAAGAACCCCTGCAAGAATTCATCGCTTCTAAGAGCAGCCCCTTATGAAAGTTTCTAAACTAGGTCCTTGACTGGTGAATGGTCTTTCTCAAATAAGGCCTTCTGGCTGTTGAATGGCCTCCCATTCCCCCTGCAACAGTGTACCTCTATACGATCATTTAAAAGTCACTGTAGAGCCAACATTCCCCCATAACACGCTGCATTTGTAATTACCATTCTACACTTACCTCCCATGTCCAGCAAATTTACTGTATCTTGATTTGTGAAATTTTATACTATAGTTATTTCTACACAATATATTGTCATGAAAATCTTTTCTTTGTAATTAACAAAACTGTATTTGTTCTACTTAAATGCAGTGTATCCCTGTGCCACTGTATATATTGTAATTCAGTGTTGACTACTGTGTAACTAACTCTGGGTCACCCCTGAAAAAGGGACATTTGTTTCAGTGGACTGACCCAGTAAACAAAATCCAAATAAATAAATAAAATTGTATTTATTGTGGGAAGCTTGTATTTTGGCTTGTGATCACATTTAGTATGGCCTTGGGTGTTGATATCACTGTCTACTTCACATTTTAAAATGCTGGTATATCATGCTAGCCTATGTGATCACTAAAAAGCAGAAGCAAGGAGTTATCAATCAATCAAAATCTTTTTTTATCCAGGTGGTCATCATTGAGCAAGGCTCACTTGCAAGATGGAACTGGGGATAACAGGGTCAGGCACACAAGGAAATACATTACATATAAAAAAATATATTTACACACATACACAGTTATATATATACTGTATACAATTTACATTCAAAAACAAAGAAAATAATGAAAACATGCAGTAGAATACCTGGATGGCATAATGCAAGAGAACCATATACAGTTGCAAAGTGATAAGTTATGGTCCAATCGCATGATAGTAAGTTGCGGGGGAATCATTTATGGGTGGCAGCCCCCAAGTGCAGTTATAGTTCTGGTGCTTAAACTTGGGAACAAATTTAGAAACTTCTGGATGGTACAGTGGCGAGCAGGGATAGGAAGAACCAGGTGGGGGTGGCAGGGGGTCAGGACCCCAAAAAGTGCATATTGTTAGGATCCCAAGGTTGCTTTTCAGGAGTCAGGGTAGGGAAGTAAAAAAAGTGGTAGAAGAGCTAGGATGAGGACTAGGCTGCCAAGGAGGACTAAGATGGGTAATAGGTACTTTGAGTGGTAGGAGTATGACAAAGGGCCATGAATATGTATAGGAGGACAGAGGAAGGAAAGGGTGAGATTACGGAGTATTGAGGGTTAGAAGTTGGTAGGATAAAGGAACTTATGATGGGATCAAGAAGAGCATTTGCAGGGTTCCTTGATAAGATGACAGTAAAGTGTCGTGAAGGTAGATTCACTGACCGGAGTACTCAGCTTCAATGTTTTCTGAAGTTTGTTCCAGAGAGAGGGCAGCACGGTACTTAGAGTCGCTCTACCAAAGTGAGACTTGACTCTGGGGACTCTCAGTGAGATAGATGTAGGGCTTCTCAAGGCATACTTGCCTATTTGGTTTAAAGGGAGGCAGTCAAGGATGTATTGTGGAAGTTTGTTTGAAATTGCTCTCACTGTCCATAGGGCAGCATTTCTGTTCCATCTATATTGGAGGGAGAAGCAGCACACAGCTGTATATAGGGAGCAGCAGTGTGTAGAAAAGGGGAGACCTTTGATGAATCTCAGAGCTCTATGGTACAACATGTCCAGTTTTATGAGATAGGAGGCAGGACATTGACTGTACAGGAAATCCGCATAGTCTATCAGAGAGAGGAACGTTGTTTGGACCAGACGTACTTTAGCATCACTTGTTAGAAAGCAGCTGATCCTAAAGAAAAGACCTAATCTTTGTCATAGTTTTTTTTAGAAGCTCCTCTACATGGTCTATGTAGGATAGTCTATGGTCCAGCCATACTCCCAGATATTTGAATTTACTAACTCATTCCAATTTTTCTCCAAGAATTGTAGAAATTTGTGGTATTAAGCCTGCTTTAGCCAGGTTCACTGTATGTACCAGCGGAGAGAAAAGCATGGCTTTGTTTTTCTTAGCATTAAGTAAAAGTTTTTTGTTTAGGAGCTGATTTGGTTACTAACCAACAAAATCAATAGACATTAACCAATAAGCTTTCAAGTATGGATATTTAAAAAGCTGCAGTGAGCTGTTTTATTAAGCCACACCCATCTGATGAAGATGCAGTGTGTCTTACAGCACCATGGTCAGCTTTTGTGTGCACATATCAATTCACAATAAATGTTTGAGCATTAATTTATTGCTGTACTGGTTTCTGCTGTGTATTGGTTGCGTTTTGTCATTTTTCCTGGCTGCAACAAAGATTTTTTTGTCCAGTGAGCATGCTGAGGCTGTGTGTAGTAAAGTGCCAAAGTTCATCTGGTTAAACTGTGTGAAGTGGCAATTTTAGTTTTTGGTGAGATGAAGTGACACTTCACCCAAGTACTGTAGAACTATATGAAGTGTATCACATGTGCAGAAAATTACTTATTTTTTTAAGCAATCTCACCTCAAACCCACTCAGTTTTGCAGTACCCATCCCTACATCCAAGAGAATTATAAATAATGCCCTGCACCACAACCCCCGTGTTGTGTAAAACACATTATTTTTCTCTCTTCCAGGTGAATTTCACTAGTGCCTTGTAATCAATCAATCAATCAATCAATCAGATGTCCCATTGTAAAGTAATAACCCTTCCCCCCACTTGCACATTTTCTTTTATTTAGTTTTTGTTAACTGGGAAAGGAGGACTAGGCAAGTATGCCTATTTTCAACCTCCTTCCAAGGAAGGGGGATACAGATGGAAACCAGCTTACATTAAACCAGATTAAGCTGTTGATGGTACCAACCAACTCCCCTTGTGCATCCCCCCAACTGACCCAGCTCCGATCAGTTAGCAAATCAAATTCTCCCCCTCAACCACTTTTTTTTTCATATTGAAGTTTGCCCTCAGCTGCCACCTACTCCTGTCTTTGGACCCTTGACCTGGCAGCTTCCAGTCTCAGCTGCCACTCCTCCCACTGTCGCACTGGTGGGGAACAATATGGAGTGGGGATGAGAGCACTGGGACTGTCACATATGGCATTGGAAAGACAGGGTTTTTCTGTGTTTTCTCCCAAACCTGGAACTGTGGTGGGACTATGGGTGCATGCATGTTGAGGCACACAGGCACTCCTAGAATCACAGCCCCACCCACCCACCTAACACTGCATCAGCTTCCCAGGCCTTTGCTCTGACATGCAGCCTCCACCAGCTGTCAGCCAAGAGTGAGGAAACTCACCCCCCCAGTCCAGGAGATGAGAGCTGCCTAGCAGTCATTTGATCATCTCTCAGCCCTGTCACCCACTGACAACCCCCAGTGTCCAGAGTTAATTTCAGAACTCCATTTGCTGGTGTGGCATGAGGTAAGGTGCTTGAACAATGCCTTAGCCCTCAATGCCACTAGACTGGCTCCTTAACCACTCTTTGCCCCCCACCCTCTTATCCCCCAACACACCAAAAAATCTTTTATCTATCTGTAAAAAAGAAAACCCTCCTGCATTGCATGGAGACATCCTCACCATTCAGTAAGTACTGAAGGAATAAATGATTTAATGAATGTGTGAATAACATATTTACCTATTGTAAAACCAGGTTGACTGAGTCATCAGTCAATCTAGTTTTACTTTATGCAAAGATGTTATTCATTCATTCATTCATTAATCCAACAGTTAACAAATGGAGAGAACATCAATCTGTAATGTGGGAAATGTGGGATGCTTTCCTTTTTTACAGGTACAGTAGTACCCACCAGAATGTAGTGCAATGCCGCAGAATTCTGTAGCAATGTTACTGCAGGAAACAAAGCAATTTCAAAGACAGTTGACCCCTTTTGTGATGCAGTACCCTGAGACACTGTGTTGCATCCTGACAGACTTCACTGTAGATAAAAGATATTTTGGGTGCTTGGCATGGGGGATGGTGGTGTGGGCCATTACATGGTTGAGTGGGAAATTCACTAACTCATGGGGATTGTTTCAGATGGAAGAAAAGCAGTGGGAGTTGGGTTCTGATATGTAGGTGTGGGAAATGTTATTACTTTACAATGGAAAGCTAACTCATTGATTACTAGGCACCACAAGTTCACTGAAAGTGGGGGAGGAGGGTGCATTTTGCACAACAAAGGGTTGTTCTGGTTGGGGGACATAATTTGCAATGCTCTTGGTGGTGAGAGGGGTGTGGATACTACCAAATTGAGTGGGTGGGGGTATAGCTTCCTAAAAACAAAGATTTTTCAAACTTTGCCACAAGAAGTTGATTGCAAAACTGGGGAATGTTGGTAACCATCATGAACTGCAAAGTTTCCAATTTCACAAGCAAAGTTTAAATTAGCTGCATCACTATCTCAATTACAGATGTAGCAAAATTATATTTCATCAGTGAAATTCCAGCAAAATCGCGAATTTCACTATGTGAAACATTTTGTGAAATTAGAGGATTTCGCTGATGAATTTTGTTGGTGTGAAATGCAAAATTGTGCCAGTGAAATCATGAATTTCACCAGCGGAATGTGGAATTTTGCCTGCGAGCAGTAGAATTTCACCCAAGAGTGGTGAAATTCCACCACCCGAGGGCAAAATTTCACATTTTGAGGGTGAAATTCATGATTTTGCTGGTGGAATTTTCACATTTCGCACATGCAAAATATTTTGAGTAACAAAATTTGCAGATATTGCACATCTCAAATCTAAATAAATGGGTGCACTTGCTTTTAGTAAAATCAGATGATTTTGCTGTTTGCTTAGCGAGTGGGCTACAAAGTGGGTTATATTTTATTCCTGTTAATTTTCTATGGGGTGGCAGGAGAGAGGGAAAGGTGATGTATGTAGCACTACATAGTGGGTAGGGAAAAGGGGGTAATAATACATGAATCAATGTCCTCCTTGGTCTAGGCAAGGGGTGGAAGGTGAGTTTTCAGGGATCTATTGGGGGTAGGAGTGAACATTGTTTTTTCTCAGATCAGCCAGAGCCCAATTTAGTAACATTTTACAAAAAAAGTGTCAGTTCACAGAGTTTCCAAGTGTCACTTCACATAGTTTTCATCTGGCAAAGTTGGCGCTTGACTATGTGCAGTGGTACACGAAGAGTCATGTGAAGTAGCACTACTTTACATAATATTATGCATAGTGAAGGTCAAAGACTTCGCATGCACCTATCGTCATGTATTGGTGGTCCCAAGTCTACACTCATGACCCTGAATCTAGTTCCCAACTAAAAATAGTGGAGATGCTTTGAATGGGGTAGGTGATACTATTCTCCAACTTTCTCCCTGGGTCCACAAGGTGGCAGTTTAGCACTGAAAGAAGATGTGAGCTCAACACAGAGGCATGACCTCTCCTGGCCCCAACAGGGATCCCAGACTCAGGATGCATGCTTTTGTCTCTCATGTGGTAAGCAGATATACTCTACTACACTAGCTCATCAGGCAACTTACAACATCTCATATGCAGTGGGAGAAATGAAGACATGGATAGTCAAGAGACTTGCTCAAGCAATGAGCTTGTGGTACTACTTGAATTTAAACAAAGGATCTCCTGTTTCACAGTTCATTGTTCTAACACTTAGGCCCAACTGCCTTCCCATGCCTCCAACTACATGAATGGCATTCATAAGAACCTCCATCCTAAACTTGGTGCACACCATGCACTACATGGGAACAAAGCACGCATTTCTTTTTCTACCAATAAAGAGATCAACCCTAAAATGAACCTCCCAATCTTCGACTACAGTGATGCTGTGTATAGTGCTGCCCCAAATCAACCCTGGACAGACAGTACCCCCTCTTTCACTCCTTCTGTTGTTTTCCCCTTGATGCCCCCCTATACTCAACAAGCTCCCACTATGAGATGTGGGAGGTATGTACTCTTCCCTAGCACTCCCATAATCGACAATGCCCCTTCTACTCTTCTCTAGTACTACCTTCTCTTCTAGCCTGATGAGACTCCCACTGAGTCTCTTTTACCTCTAAATTCTAGTTTGACATGCCCACATTACTTCAGCTCCCTCCTCACTCACCCCACTTCCACCACTTATTCCCTTTGAAGCTGTGACACTTGTTTATTCTCTCTCTTCCTTGCACTAAGTCATGTGAAGGTCAAGCTGCATTTACTGTAAGATTCTCATAGCTTTATTCTATCTTCTCCTTTTCTGCTCATTAAGCATCCCCTCCTTCTTCCCTAAAAATCCTCATTAATGGCTTCATAGCTCACTCATGAAACAGCATGTAACCCTACCCAATCAAACTGGACTTTCTAAGTGACACTCCCATTCATGATGCACCTTATTATTTTGCCTTCATCACTATTCATCCAGTGTTTATTACTCTGCATGTTTCTCCTACTCCCCTGTACATTTATTGTGTTTAATATGCACCTGTTTTTTATTATTGCTGCCATTTGGAGCACTCTGTGCCATGTATTATCAGTTTATGTTAGTTATGTGTGCTTCACCTTTGTATTGATGAATTGTTATTTTTGTATTATTACTCCCTGCTCTCCTTTCCCCTAGGACACATCTGGAAAAGAGCTGGTATTAATTCAGCAAAGCTTTTGAAATCAATCAATCAATAAATAAATAAATAAATAATCATACAAACAAATAAATGCCACAATTCAGGAACAATCTTATTATGCACATATGACAACAGTAGGAGAACATAGAATCCATTCCACACACTGACCTCCTCCATCCTGACAGCAGAACCACAATGTAACAGGAATATGCATTTAGAAAACATGCTACTTAAACAAAAAATCACCCAGGCCACTGTGTAAGGCAGAAACAACATATGCACTTATAAGAAGTTACCATGATCAGAAGGAAAAGGGTTTTTGTTCATAAAAGTGGAGAAGTCTTTATAAAGGTTGTGGAGATATAGTGCTCATGGCTGTATGTAAAGGACACTTCGAACAAGTGGTGCTCTATAAATTAAAGGACTAACACTTGGTGAAGACTGTGGGCTTGAATCTCAAAGATCGGATCAAGCCATACCAATGGCAGCTTGCACCAATTGCTGGTGCACCAGGGACCCTGTGCCCAATTTACTATCAAAGTAGGGTCCTTGTGCCAAAGTCCAACAGCTTGCAGCAAATGTAACCATGCAGCAAAAAGACAGCACACCTGAGAGGTTTGCCACAAGCTGCAGGGTAGTTGAGCGGCATCTGCACTCAGGGACAAAACCCTACTGGGACGCTGCTGAGGTTATGAGACAGAGCAGTGCACAGGGAGCACTGCTGGGACACAGATGGGTGACAGGAGGGGTGGCACCAGCACCTCAATGGGGCATCAGAGGGTCCACTGCCATGCCAGTGTGTTGGGGGCCTCTGTGGGTACCGCAGTACAAAGGACACCATATATATTTCTGTATGTCATTTATGTTTACCAGGCTGGTGCACTAGACAAATAAAATACCAATGCAAAAAAAAAAATGATGTCATGGGGCATGGGAGACCATGAGAGGCCAAAGGCACATGTTCCTTCTGACCCAGGGAGGGCTCTGTGGGTAGTGCTTAGCTTGTTAGACCAGTCCTGGCTGGTCTAACTGTCCCAGACCATGTGCCCTCTGGGAAGTTATCCAGGATACCAGTATTGGGGATGTGGAAGCTTGAGTCTGCCACAAGCCCCCTAGCACCCTGGCACACCTATCAGTTTCGCACAGACCTGATGCATGGCCAGTCTGGTGTACAGAGTCCTGGTTTGGTGTGTGGGGGGTCTTCCTGAATTGGGATCTCTGCAGGTTTTGATGCAAGTTGCCCCTTGTGCCACCTCTGTATGATGCAGGCACCTTGCACCAACTTTGGAGTTTTGAGAATCAAATCCAGCAAGTTATGTTTCAGGGATTAAATGTCCCCAAAACATAATTCACATCAGTTAATCAAAGGCTACAAATAGATTATGGAACCTTATGTCCATGAAAATATAAAGAAAACAGACAACGGCATTTAGTATTGGTGAAGGGAATCTTTTTCTTACTAGAAGCCACATTTAAATGTATTGAAGTTTTTTTAGCAACTATGATTACATTCCTCTTGGCACTCATGTACAGTTTAAATGGCACTGGAGCATCCAACTGAATGCTCTACATGATGCATTGGGATACATTATGTATCAAATTATTTAATTTGCAATTAGCACTTTTCATTAATTTGCTATATACAGGACATTTCCTCCCCTTCATTCATTAGTGCAGCACAGGCAATTAGAAATTATTCCCAGGTATTATGACAAATTTAAAAAGTTTGTTTACATTACCCTGAAGGCACCTCTGTGACCATTTAGAAAGCAATAAAGGCCATGGGAAGAGTGGGCTATGAATCAGTGCATTATATTCATTAGACCGTTTTAAGCATCCTGTACAAGGATATTAACTAGAAAAGACTGTTCCTCAATTATCTTCATAATTGACTTTGATTTTGCATCAGTGCTGATTCATGTAGTGTAAGGCTAAACACCTATTCTATTGGACAGCAGCAAGTTGTAGTTATTTAGTCTGCTGTCTCTTCACTTTAGAAACAACAAGGCTTAAATTCAGCCTAGACCTGGTGCACTAACATTGAATGTTTGTAAGACTCAAAATATCACAGTTTAACAAGAGGGGTCTTTTACCAGTCAAGAGTGATTAAGTGTTTATGATATGTAGGAAAATAACTTGAACTAGCAGTGATTCAGCAGTCAATACTGTAGGCATGGGAGGGAGAGGTGATTCCATTAATGTACAGATAAGGTAACATTACAAGACAGGAAGATGTCTTACAATGCATCATTATCTACTATGTTTCTATTCTTCCGCTGGCTTAGATGCTGAACAAAATGTGCACATCACCACATTTGATTTCAGTTTTAATGCCAGTTCTTAATGTCACTTACTTTGAGGCTTTATTTCATGAAGCAGCTTTCTGTCTGTAAAACAATAGTGAAAAATAAATTTTAAGGGAAAAATCTAAATATCTTGTCACTTTGCTGTTATTACAATAAGTCTTCTGAAACAAATGGGTTTAAGTCAAGGCATCATAATCCAAAGGGGTGTGATATAATGGTTAAAGGCTTCAAACTGTAGACTGCATAGACTGGGTTCAGGTTTTGCTTACACCAATATCAGGGCTGTAGTACTAACTACAACACTTCATCTTTGTGGTACATGTTTTAACCCAGCAGCATTCATAGCAAGGAAAGCAATTAGATTTTGTATAGTGTTTTTTATTTATACTGTCACTCAAGGTACTTTACAAGCCATAAGCAGTCTCAGTGGCCTGTAGGCAAGTAAGATAAGTAAGGCTGAAGGAGGTTAAAAAAGCATAGAGAGGTTAAGTAAACAGAAAGAGAGTGGATTGAGTATAGGAAGCTTGAGTGTCTCATTCAATATTTCATGAGTATTTTGAGATGGAGGGATAAACACATGGGCCTCCCAGTTCATAGCACTGCTCACTAACAAATGCAGTATGTTAATGAATATATTTTACACCAGAGTGACACCCTGTTCAATGGATAGTGGATATCCATTCCTGTTTGGGTCTATGCCATAAGAAAAGGAGTTAACTGCATGCCTTACTCAACATGAGAAAAGGTCAGTGGGAAGGCTGAAGACACATTTGCAGAGTAAGTGGAACCAAACAAAGCAGACAGAAAATATTATTAATTCTGAAAAACAGTCAGTTTTTACTTTTTATTTCTGAAATATTTCACTTTTTCCATCTGTTTGTTAGAAAGCTCTGTATCTGATAGTAATAGGTGTGATGTGAAGGCAGTACATTACCAGAAGGTAGCTTACATACCTAGTCCTGTTCCTCTTCATACATCACTAACATTGTGACCTGACTCACACTGACATTACAAGCGACTGATATGGCAGCAGATACAACTCTCTTCTGAGCACTTGTGATGTCACAGTCATTGAAGTCACAATAATGAGGTATGCCAAAGAAGAGATCCAGAAATGTCTGCCTCCAGGCAAAGTGTTGCTCCACACATTACACTTGATACTGGCAGGTAGAAAATCTTTTACTAAGCACATTTGAAAAAAAAGGTACCTCAGATTTAAAAAAAAATAGTTTGCTACTTTTAAAATGTAATACTTGTTTCAAGCAATATAAGGTCTTTAATGTCATTATAAATCACTGTAGCAGTGCTTAGTATTGGTACTTGAGCCACAAGTTAAATGGAATTGGGGGTGTCATTCATTTTTCAGTCCATTGACCTTTTCATTCAACAGAAAGGTGATGCACTGGAAATACTAAGGACTTCAAATCTTTGTACCAGTCACATATACTGACATCCCTCAGTAGCATAACATAGAAACATTCATAGAATCCAGCGAGACATGGCAGACAAGGACCACCTGGCCTACCCAGTCTGCCCACCATAAATATGTATTTGGGCAAAGGATGGAATGCATACCACTAGTTATTGGTGCAAAGGGGGAACCTGGGGAACTTAGTTCCAGTAGTGATATTAAAAGTCTGACTCAGTTTCAGGAGCAAAACTGGGAAATACTGTTCCTGTGTAAAATGTGCAGTAAAACCCAAAAGACATACAACTGACTAAATTAAGTATAAAAAATACAATATTTAATGAGGAAATCTATCTCCAGACCCTGGTCAGTTCTGCAGTTGCCCCAGAGAATTGTTCACATTTCCAATACTGATTACAACGGTAGCCAGTTACTTAATACAGAATACGGTATACAAAATAAATATATCATGGTACATCACAGGAAATATCCATTCCTTTCAATTGAGCCTCCAGTGATATTTTCCAATTTATCCAGATACTGTATGTAGTGTATCTTGTCATTTGTCAAAATCTCATTTGTTCTTGGGAGCTGCATTCACAGTGTGAATAAACAGAAAAAGAAAAGCAGTGACTAAAAAAATATATTGTACTGCTAACTTTGTAATGAAGGTGTACTGTAAGTGTTTTTAACAGGAAATATGTCATATGTTATTTTATGTTAATGTGCATATAACCCACTGAATTAATTAAGCAAGAACTAGTGGTATGGTTATGTTACCATGAGGAAACCAGACTACCTAGGAACTTGCTGAGCTGCAAGGACATTGGACAGTCATTCATCCTCCTAAAATGTGGGTTCTTTCATGAATGGCCAGTTGTCTATGGTACTGGAACAACTGGCCCCCTAACGGAGCCCCAGTGAGTAAAGCACCGGGGCACCTGGTGTAGTGTCTTGCAGAGACCTGCACACCGAAGCCTTGAGTAAATTGTGTTGCATTGCACTACATCTTGTTGTTGGTGTAATAAAACATTATTGAGCATATTAGATGCTTCAGGGCTATTTCTACAGTAGTGATACCAGCAACCTAAGAGTATGGCCAGTCCTGCTTTGTTGTCTGGGGTACTATCCTGCTGCTATTCAAACATTGATTTTAGCTAAATGAGCCACTTGACCCTATATGGTTTGTTATCTACTACAGTTCTTTATGAAATAAATTGGAAATGCTGACAGGTAGAGTTGCATCATAGTCAGATATTCACTGAAATTTCTGTGACCTGTATAGAGAAATTATCTGACTATTTGCAGTACCACTTTATGGCTACCAGAGAGAATCTGTTTAGAAACATGGTGTGAGGAAATATCTGGCCATGTCCTTTGCTGCAACTGAATTAATTTAGAACTGTTACTAAAATAAAACAAATGCAGTGAGGTACATGTATTATCCATGATGGGATGATCAGCATCAAATCAAAAGTTCAGAAATAGTTTCAATGTGGCTTCTTTGGTAGGATATACATCCCCGACATCGACATGTTGACAGTGGAGTCCCCCTACATTGACAATAGTGCCACATCACTGTAGCAAACCCACTGGCACCCAGGCACTGTCTGTAGGGGGTCCTGTACCCCTCCCCCACTCAGCTGTGACTCAGAGTTGATAATCCTATGTGGGGGAGTGTGGAGGGCACAGCACCCCATGTGGGGGGTTCAGGGGGGGGTGAGGTTCCTGAAGAAAACACTTGTGACTTTTGAAAACCGGCAGCCAACTGCAAAATGCAGTGGATCTGCCGGTTTCGCTGCCGGGTTGTTCAAAAAATATTTTGTCGAAGATCCATTGTCAGTCCCTTTAGTAGCACTCTTGCTTCTACACTTCAAAATTTTGAGTTTATAGTCAACACCATTGACTTGGGCTCACATCTGAAGCTGCAACTACAGTGTGGCACTAGCAGGGTAAAGAACTGTTTAATGTACCATCCTCTGAATAAGAAGTCAAACTAAGTTACCATCTGCTAATTTCTCATCATGGCCTAGGTAAAAGTTAAAGGTCACTATACAAAAGGAAAAACAAAAAACAATGCTATAATATCAATGCCTTGGCCAACATCCTCACTCAAGCAAAGAGGTTTCTAAAGCAATTATTGTGTGTTAATTTGGTAAGAGCTTTATAGCTGCTGCCATGTATGGAACAGGCACTACATACAAGTCATTAACTGACATGCAAAGTTATTTGATGTATGTGTATTGGAGAACTATATTAAGATTCATTTCAATTGTAATCCATTATTTAAGCACCTCTATCACAATAATTAATGTATAGGATTATCTCATGAATTTATTTTGACAAAGCCAAAACATGTATATTTACATCTTCCAATGTCATTGTCTTTCACATATTTGTATGTATCTAATTATAGTTACAATGGTGGAGTTATTGACCATACTACAGGATGTGTTCAAATTTTCAGTCTGTTTAGACTGGAAGGGTATTTCTGAGCACTCAGATATTCCATTTTACTGATAAACATAATTTAAGAAACATCATGTCCATAGAAATATAATCTATCAATTACAAAATCAACCACTGCCAGACATTTTTTAATGCAACTGTAGTTTAGTGACTTCTTACTGCATTATGAAAGATGGAATGGGATGAATGTTAGTCAGTAAATTTCAATATTTTACCAAACAATAGATCTAGACAGTGGAACCCCTTCCCTTATCAGCTCTGAAGAACAGCCACTATGGCTAATTACTTCTTTCTCCCAGCAATTTAATGGGAGCTTTTTTTTTTAGTTGATATGGTAGATGAATCCCATCTCCTCACTATTCAGCAGATTTTTATTTTTTTATTCTGAAATGCCTGATTTGAACTTCAGTGTTTGTTTTTACTGTCCTCAGTTTAGAGTTTGTTTATCAAATGTGCTTATTTTCCACTTGCTGTTATTCCCTTTCTCATGCAGCTTGGCTGAGTACCTTTATATTTTGAAATATTCAGACTCTCTTATTATATGCTATTCTCTGCATTACTAAGTTTGTGCTAAATGTTTTACTGTGTAATTTATTTACCCAGGACAGCATAACCAAGTAGTATCTGTTTTTCAGTGGCTTGCTTTTACATATTCATGCAATTGAGAGTGCTGAAGCTTGAATACGTTATATTGCTATAGGCCACACAGTGATTGTAGCTGGTTTTCAATTTGTATTTCAACATATAGAAATTAATTATATTTTATTAATATGTACCTGTATCTGAAGGAAAGGACATGTGTCTTTTTCTACAAATGTTGCTCCCAAAACTGCAGGACCACTGCAGGGACACCCCATGTGAGACTGGGAGGGCCCACAGATCTCTTGGTCCTTGGCTGGCATGAGGTGTCCCTGTTTGGCCCATCCTGGTATATTTTTTATGGTTCAGTGCCAAAGAACAAATTCTCAAGTTGGCCAGAGAAAGGAGTACATTAACATGGAATGGGCACAGGCTGTGCATATTTCAGGACTACTATAAAGACCTGAATGACCAAAGGAAGGCTTACATTCTACTAAAGAAAGAACTGGCCAGAATGAATATTTCCTACTCCTCAATGTACTCCACAATCCTACATCTTCAAGTGGAGGGGATGTGGCAGTTGTTTACTGCTTCTCAAGAGGATGAACAGTTCATGCAAGATGTGCTAAGAAAGTCAGGGAACAATATGTGTTCACAGCCAAAGTCACTTGCATCACAACCTGCCATCTGGAGAGCTCAACAACCAAGGGACAAGCCAGTCCCTTAGGGGGATATGAACTGTCAAATATTGGGTGGCAAAGATGTATGGCAAGTAGTGAAACCAAAATCTCATAGACCCCTAGGCTGGGAATAATAGCCTAAGATCCAAAACTGCCCTGCACCCACATAGATCAAGAAGCTGGGGGTCCCAGTACTCCACACTGGAATCCATCCCTCCCTTGTCTGAAATAAGGCCACCAAGTAAAGTTCCATGGGAGCCAAATGATGTACCAGCAGAGGACTCAACATTGCCAGGGACAGAGTGGGATGACTTGCTGAAATGAACCTAGCCTTCAGTACCCTGCCTGAGTAGGAAATATCTACACATCCCAGCTGGGTGAAAATATTGGAGGGAACAAAACATTGCTACAAACAGCCAAGGCATCTTTCTATTATTCCCCTCTAAGGAAGGGGGAATGGAGCACTGAGACTATAAAGACTATCTGCCTTTGTGTTTGTCTCATTGGGGAAGGTATTACTATACAGCTTGTTCATTTTTAACCTTTTCTTATCTGCCTCTCTGATGCTGAACACTGAGAGGGTACCACGTTAGTGGTGGGACTTGAACATGATTCTTCTAACAAGAACAACTACACACTTTAAAATATGTGGGCTTATAATTATGCTGAACTATTCCGGTTGGTTGCTCATGACCCTAGCCTCAACTCACATCAGCTCAAATTCCATTACTCTCTTCTGACCTAAAGTATGTGGGGAATGCTGTGGTCTGGGAATGGATTTTGAGAAGTGGGGCAGTATGTCTGATATTGTGAGGCCTATTAATACAGCACCCATCCCAAATAGAAAATCACCCTTCCCCTCCACAAACAATTTTGCTTCATGGAGACCAGCAGACCGACAAGTATTTCATGTAAAGGGGCTTAGCCTGATATGGGTAAAGGATATTTTTTTTTGTCTTTTACACAGTTGGCACAGATGGGTCTATGGTTAACCTTACTTATTTCCTCCAATCTGTAGGGTGCAGGATGGAAAATGGTGAATTGCATCTCATATGAGAAACTTATGGATAAACTACATGTTAGCATGTGCTTTGGTGTGGTTTGAGATAAGAGGGTATGTGGAGTTGGTGAGATGGGGACCACACTTTGGTTGAGACAGCCCCCCAAGATCAACCTGCAAGACTTCTACTATACATGGCTCAGTTTCAAGAGTGTTTGATTGAGAGAGTGTGTTCTACTAAGTCAATGTCTTGGTGTTGGTATACCTGACATAAATCTACTGCTAAGACTTACTTACGGCTGTTTTCCTTCCTTCAGATCCTTCTCACAGCTCATGTCTATTCTTTGCTTTTCTACACAATTTATGCACCTGTGTCTCTCCCTCTCTTCTTGTACCTGGGGACATGGCTCTGGAATTCCAATGGATGGGGCCACCATTGTCAAAGTATGAGGCCCTCAAGGGCAGACATTCTGCACTTTATTCCTAATTTGCTGGATAAATAGTGACACATCAGAATCAGGATGTATGTCCTGGAATCTATAGGGGGTAAATCACCCCATAAAGAGGAAAAAGATATTGTACCACCTCAAACATCTTAGGTATCTCCAATCAGAACCCAATAAATTGTGTAAGGAATGGGTAGGGACAGAGGTGTCTAGCTGTTTCTCAACAAAAAAGGGGAGGTGACATTCTTAATTGAACAGCGATGTCCATTCCACATCATATCTACATACAGTACATGGATAATGAGGGCAGATGGGTTGTGGTTAAGGGGATAGTTCATGGCAGGTTGCTGATAGCAGCAAATATATATGCCCAAAACTTAGATGAGGCTGTTTTTTTTCCACATGGTGGTACAAAGACTCTCTTAGGAGACTTCTTTGGGGGGGCATTATTCTCATGGGGATTCCAACATGGTAGGCAATCCATTTTTGGATAGAGCTGCTCAGGGAGGGCTATACAGGTGATACAACAGATGTGCATGGAACTAGCCTTGTAGGACATTTGGAGACTCTAGCACCTAACAACAAGGGACAACAAGGGGCTGCACTTACAGATCACCATGCTTTACAATTCAGAGCAGTCTGGATTGCTTTCTGATCAGCTCAACTCTAATGAAGGAGGTGATGGGGTTTGAGATACAACCTATTGTGGTACCTGATTATGTACCAGTGTTTACCTCCCTGGTATCTGCACACACAATGGCAAAATCTCTGAGATGGAATTTCAATGCCTGCCTGCTTCAACCACAAGAATGCATCCAATGTCTATCAGCTGAGATCATACGAACATACGAATGTGCCAGCAGAAAGAGACCACCCAGTCTATCTACAGTAAGTCTGCTCGAGTGTGCAGCCAACACCCCTAGTTTGTATCTACCCAACCCCCCTCCTCCCCTCTGTCATTCCACTGCCACCCCCACCTCCCCAACCCTCACTCTCCCCTGTTACCTATCCCATGCCCTTTTGAAGCTGTTTACAGATTTACATGATACCACCCATTCTGGTAGGGTGATCTGTTTTGCTACCACCCGCTCTGTGAAATAGTGTCTCTTCATTTCCTTCCTAAATCTTCCCCCCTTTATTCTTAGCCTGTGCCACCTGGTGACCCTCCCCCTCCTTAATTTAAATACCCCATCTGCCCCATCCTTATTGATTCCCCTCAGATACTTGAATGTCTCTGTCATGTGCCCCCCATCCCTTCTATCCTCCAGGGTGCACATATTCAGGTCTCCCAGCCTGCTATCATAGTCTGACCCCTCCATTCCACATATCATCTTATTTGCCCTCCTCTGCACCCCCCTCCAGTAGCCTGATATCATGCTTTAGGTATGGCCTCCAAAACTGCACACAATACTTTAAGTGTGGCCTTACCAGCAGCCTGTAGAGGGGCAATATCACCTCTCTTCACTGGACGAAAAAACCCTCGCTATGCACCTCAGCATTTTGTTCACTTTTGCAGCTGCTCTCCTGCACTGGGCAGTGTTGTTCATGGTCCCTGTTATCAATACCCCTAGGTCCTTCTCCTCCTCAGTGATCCCAAGCTTAACCCCCCACAGCCAGTATTCTTTCTTTGGGTTCTTCACCCCAAAGTGCATAACCTTACACTTCTTTGCATTGAACCCCAGCTGCTACCTCTCTGATCACTCCTCTAGCTTGTGTAGGTCCCCCTGCAGCTGCTTCCATCCCTCCTCTCCATCCACCACTGCTCTGATTTTGGTGTCATCAGCGAACAAACTCACCTTGCTCACCACCCCATGTGCAATGTCTGATATGAAGAGCCCAAACAATACTGGCCCCAACACAGAGCCCTGTGGCACCCGACTCATCACCGGCCATGGAACTGGGAGCTCCCCTATCACCACCACCCATTGCAGCCTGCCACTCAGACAGCTTGTAATCCAGTTCATCATTTTTGCCCCTACCCCTACACCAGTTAGCTTCCCTCTATGCCACCCATGAGGCACTGAATCAAAGGCCTTGCTGAAGTCCAAGTAAAGAACATCCACCGCATGACCCTTATCCAGCTCACCTGTCACCCAGTCATAATATTGTATGAGGGTGGTTGGACAAGACTTCCCTGAAACAAACCCATGCTGCCTCACATCCTGGTGGCCATTGTCCTCCAGGTATGACACCAGTCTTTCCTTTAGTATTGTTTCCATGAGTTTGAGCATGAAGCTATTCTTTGTCCTCAACAGGCATCCAAAGACTACAGAACAGGTGTTATGGAATGCATCTAAGGATTTTGCATTGGGCCACATTATCAATTACTCCACCAGGGCAAACAGGGAAAGGAAAGCTGAGTTCTCTTCCCTACAACAGCAGCCGAAGAATGCTGAAAAAGACCTTATCGCATACACTGTGGACAACGTTCATAGAGAAAGACAGGTGATTCAACTGAAATACAAGATGAACACTATCCTCTACCAGCAAGCAGAGAGGTCACTGTTCTTTACCAGACAACGCTACTTTGAGAGCAGTGGAAAGGCATCTAAATTACTTGCTTATAGATTAAAAGAGAAAGCAGCAGAATCCCATATCTCCCATATCAGGGGTCCAGAGTGGCAGCTGCATGCTAGTCCCAGTTAGATAAATGCCCTTTTAGATCATAGAAGAGTGCAGCAGAATCCCATATCTTCCATATCAGGGGTCCAGATGGGCAGCTGCATACTAGTCCTGGTCAGATTAATGCCCTTTATAAACAATTCTATGAACCACTTTACACTTCACATCCTTGACCACCAGTCACAATGATCACTAATTTCCTATCTGACCTGGGGCTCACACAGATTCCATAACAGACACAGCATGACCTCGATGCCCCAATATCAGTGGAGGAGGTAGCAGTTGCCATTCAGAGGATGTCAAAAGGCAAGTCCCCTAGCCCAGATGGGATGAATGCTGATTTCTACCAGGCATTCACATGGGAACTGCCCCCCCCCCCCCCACCCCACTTAGAGTAGCTCAACAGCTGAGTGAGGGTAAGGCTTTTCTGCAGTCTATACAACAGGTGCAATTGTGGTCTTACTCAAACCACACAATGATGTGACCAGCTGCTCGATCTACCATCCCATCTCTTTAATAAATGTGGATACCATGGTGATTGCTAAAATACTTACTACTCAGTTGAATAAAGCATTGTCCTATGATATTCACTCACTGCAGAATGATTTCCTGAAGGGGCATCGGGGCTGATAATCTTAGGGCCCTTGCTAATGTCCTCTTAATGGCACAGAAGTTGGATGATTCCACTGCACTCATTGCCATCGATGTGTAGAAGGCCTTTGACCTGGTGAGGTGGGATTACCTTTTTTGAACTGTTGACGCAATTTGGAATAGGCCCATACTTTGTAGAATGGGTTAAGAATCTTTATACCTCCCTTTCTACAAAGGTCCTGATGAGTAGTATAGTGTCACCCACTCTAACTCCATCAAGGCACTAGAGGTGCCCGCTTTCCCCATTGTTCTTCACCCATGGTGGTGGAACCACTGGCACAGGACATCAGCAAACATCACTCCATATATGGAATAGGGCTGGGAAACATGTCCTGTAAAGCTCTGCTCTATGTGGAAAACATACAGTCTCTCTCTCTCTCTCAGGCAGAACAATCATTGGAAGCAGCTCTTCCCTTGCTCTCACATTTTAGGGAGTTCTCAGGGCTCCAGATTAATTGGTCAGAAACTGAGGTGCTCCAACTGAAATAGATGTGGCTGATCAGCTATCACAAACTGACACTCTCACCACAGAACTGTCATGAAACATGGATCAATGGCAGCAGTTACACCTTTCCCTCCCCTGAAGATAGCAGCATTGAAAATGATGGCTCTCCTGAAGAGAAACTACTGCACTAATAATTTGCACATACTGATTTCAGCTAAATGGTGGCAGAACACAAACAACCTGCTCTCAAAAAGATTTTTCTGGGGTCACCTTCACCCTCAGTTCACATCACAAATATTGAGGGCCCCTGCTATCTGTGGTGGTTGGAATTTACCGTGGCCCAATGCTTGTTACATAGCCAATGGGGTTAAAAAGGAGGGAGGATGGGCCCTTTTGGTATCAGTTAGAGTGAGAAATCTCCTGGACTATACCTCCACAGGTCCAGCTCCAGGTCACCAAGGGGACCCTAAATGACCTTCCACCCACCTTTCCTTATACAAGGGGTGCCATGAGAGTTATGCAGGAAACGTTAGGATGGGCAGTGCCTTCATTTGGTTTGCATGAAAACTTACAGAATAACCCTAAACTCATGAAAGGGGGTAAAAGTCCCCATTGGTCTCATTGGGAGAGGAAAGGGATTACACAGTTGGCCATTTCCTTGTTCCACAGACCAACATCCTGAATTCCTTTGGGTGCCTCCAGAATGAGTTCAAGCTATCACCTTCAGACCACTGGCGATATATCTCCAGATTCGGCAAGAATTTAAGGCCTGCATAAGGGCCAATTATACCAATCAATTTACAGATATGGCCAAACCTATTGACAGATGGACCAGTTCAGCACCTATTAAAGGTGGTCAGATCTACAAAGTGTTATGCAACAGCTAGACCGAGCCAACTGGAATTCTCATAGAGTCAAGTAGGAGACAGATATGGGTCAACAAATATCAAAAGACAGCTGGGTGAAATGGAGGTTGTCACATAAAGGTACATGTGACACCCTGCTACTAGTTGATACAAAAATAGCTCCTTGGTCCAGAGTTGTTGCTTCATTACTCAGATTCTTTCCTAAAATAAGTGTGTGTAACTCATACTGTGGTGCTGGACTGTGGTGTCAAATTGGTGGCTTAAAATACTGTTCCTAAATTAGAAAAAAATTACTGTAATTGTATTTTAATTGGAATGGTGCACTGTGAATATAGAAAATATAAATTATTGTGAATATGACCCATTATGAACTGGAGATTGTAAATGGAGGAAGCTGATTGGCCGAGAGGTTTTTGAAGCTGTGATGATATCACGCTACATCGTCACGGCTTCAGAAAACCTCCGGTCACCAGCCTCTTCACTCTCCCGAAATCACATCCGCACCTGTTCCTTCACTTCCCACACAAACACCCCGTGTCCCTGCCACTACAAAAGAATGTAGATTTTGTAGCAGCCTCAGTTAGTCGAAATGTTGTGCCACACTACAAACCTGCTATTTCTTATAAAATGAAGCACTCACCGCTTCTACGTGCGACTTTACCATCTTGCTTTCTCCCCAGAGGCGCGCACTTGCTTGACCACCCGCCCATTTTCCACACACAGTAGCGCTTGGAAAAACATTGTTTTTTTTTGTTTTTTACTTCAAAACTTCCGTGTGCACCCTATCAGTTGCCAAACTAAATACTGACAACTAACAACTTACTGATCTGTTGAAAAGACTGGAAGTCTCCCTGCTACTCAGTCGGCTCCATTTCAGTCTGTCTTCCGTTCCCTTCTGGTGGCTTGCATTACAAAATCCTGTCTACAGTATTTAAGAACAAAAATAAAAGCACACACAGTTTCCCTGGCTCCTGACCATAGTACACAAGGCTGGTACAGTCTTCCTTCACAGCTGCACCTCCTCCACAAATGTCAGTTACAGCTACAGCAGTGCCATCTGCTGCCCAGACTCTTCCAGGAACAATTTTCTTGAAAGGTAGTCCTCCAATACCCCAAAACCCCTCATTTTCACAAGGTTATGAATATTTTGCTTTTATTTTTTTATGGAAACATTTTTTGAACCAGTTCATAATAGCAATAAGTCACTCCAGGGTGTGGTATATCATGGGATATCATCACTTTTTGGACAGTTGGATGCACTCGGCATGTGGCCTCCTGCCCAACCACCTGAGGCGTGACTATATCCCATGATGTACCACACCCTGTCATGCCTTATTGCTTAATTATACAGTAAATAGATCAGAAAAAAACATGCCAGAAATGGTGTTATAATTTGAAATAACTGTAATGTTGTATTCCTAGGGTAACCACTGGAGAAGAAAATGTGGTATCAGAAAGTGATACAAGAATACACTTAATTATTTGCTAAGAGGCATTTAAGATACTTACTCAGAAGTAGGAGGTGTTCAATATACATGTTTTATTTTTTCCCAGTAAAGTACATACAATGCCAACCAACAAACTGGGTCTCTAACTTTGGTTTAGAAGGAGACAGGTAGCTATGCAATCCCCTGTAATAAACTTGATACCTGGCTTATGCTCCTTAATAATTTGTGGTATGAGAAATAGGCAGGATTCTCTAATTCAAAAATGACGGGAGTATTTTGAAATATGAGGAATAAAATCTCGAGTTGAAGGAGGTTTTTATATTTGAATATAAAAATATTTACTGCATTGTATTAGGATGGTTTATTTGCATTCAGTAGTTGTATCTTGTGTTTTGTGCAAAGCATCCAGAAATGGTTGAGGGCACAACATTGTTGTATGGAGATTAGCTGCTCAGGGAATCTTTGGCACTCAGTGAAACTACATGGCTCCTCTTTCAATGACTGGTATGAAGAAAACAATAAAGCAGTCCAGTCACCACTGAACAAGCCACATACTCGGCATCAGTGGAACTTAGTTGTAGTACATTCTGGAAAATGTAAATCTCAAGCAATTTTATTCTGTATAACCAAAGGTACTTATGTAAACACTGTGGATTTCTGCCTTATAATTATTCTATGGCTGGGGTTTATTGTGTGGCCAATATTATGCTCTGCTGGTTACATCATACTAAGTTCCATATCAACAGATTGATGTCACAAGTTGGAAATTCTGACTCCGTTCCAGGCATGTTTTCAGCTATGAATGAACTATAAAGAACAAATATACCATTTTCCTTTTAATGCTCTCAATAATTAAGAAAATAATAGCTCCACATTCAGATTTTTATTTTTTTTGTTTACTGTTGATACCACCTATGGTTGTTTTGAGGGTGACTGGGGCGACTCTGTATAATGATATGTCTTGAAAGTATTGCACATAATTTGAAGCATGCCCCTTTTAAACATAGTGGGAGATGGGATGCATTGCACATATTATTAACCTCATGGATTGAAACACAAAGCAACATTTTCTTGCAGTTAATCTTTTGCATGAGACAGGGAATATCTTTTAAAGGGACACTGTCATCCCCCTAGGCCCAAGTGTCTCTAGTTTTAAAAACACGTGTTAATAATTGATCACATTATGTAGAAATTGCTGATGTAGCTGGTAGTTAGATTTTGACACCAGTTTTATTTCTAATAGAGAAAAAAGGCTGCCCACAATACTGGCATTATCACACAAAATCCTTTTTGTTTACAGTCCTAGATCAACTTCTACTGTATCTTTTCTGCAGCTGGGAACACTCCCAACACAGTCTAGCCATTAATGATGCAGAAGGAGGATACAAGACTACTGCATCATGAGTGGGTACACTGTGTGGTGGTGTTCCTAATGTTCAGGAAGTATACAATAAGAGCAGATCAAGAATTTCAAACAAAACATCGTTGGGTATAATTACACCATAAGCATGCATTTTAGTTCAACTCAGAAAATAGGCAGATAAAACAACTAGCAACATCAGTGAATTTCAGAGATAGTAAGCAATCATAAAATGTGGGTTTTCATCTAGATATAATATAATGCAAAAAGGGCTGACTATGTCCCTTTAAAAGTTTTTGCAGTAATATGTGTTTTGATGGGTGATACATTGCTCTTGAATGTGTCACACTTAGGGCCAGCAAAGAAGCAAGAGATTAAGCAGTTGAATAACTAATTAAGGGTTTTGGGGAAGAGAGCATGGAGTCGGGTTCCTTGCACATGGGAAGGCGTTCTATGACAGGAGAAGCTAAGATGCAGACAGGCTTCACTAGAGCAAAGAAAGATTGAGGGTGCTGGCCCACTGGTTAAACCGAGTGGTGAGGGAGTCTTTAAACTGTAATAAGGCTGGGTATGGGTTGGTGTAGAACATCCAAACCCTAACTAATTACAAGGGAGGGTATAAAATGATCACCAGTTAGAGGTCTGAAGTAAGGAGGTACAAAAACGCTGACCTTCTCTGCACAACAATGAATGTGTGACATGCAACAAATAAAAGGAGTGAGTAGAAGGCAGAACATTTGGAAGCAAACTATCATAGACTCATAGAAGTGTGTCAGCAGAAAAGGACTCATCAGCCCATCTAGTCTGCTCTCATCCCCACCCCACATGTAACCCTGGCTCCTTCCACACTACACCTCACCCATGTGCCTTCCCCACCCTATAATGGTTTCAGTTCCTTTTTTCCCATTAGGGTACCAATCCTTCCCTTTCTTGTTTAAACCCATATAATTACCCATGTTATCATGTACCCTCCCACTGTTTTTTCCTCCACCACCCTTCCGGAATCATATTCCATGGGTCCACCACCCTATCAGTAAAGAAGTGACCTCTCCTACTTCCTCTGAATTTTCCACACTCCAGCTTAAAACTGTGCCCTCTAGTCTTGGCTGTTCTTTCATCTTGAAGATACTCATTTCCCTCACCTTGTTTATTCCTTTCAGGTATTTAATAGTCTCAATCATATCCCCCCTCTCACTCCTGGTTTCCAGGGGATGCAGCTCAAGCTCCTCAGTCCTCTCTTCATGGGACCTCTGATGCATGCCATGCACCTTTTTGGTCCCCCTCCTTTGGACTCTCTACACCCTCTCTTTATCCCTTTGAAAGCTAGGTCTCCAGAACTGTACCCCATACTCATGGTGGGGACATGCCATGGACTTGTATAGGGACATTATCAGCTCCCTTCTCCTACAAGTAATACCCCTCCCTATGCATGCCAGCATACTGCTTGCCTTCCCAACTGCTTTATTACACTGTTTTGCCTCTTTAAGGTCATCCAAGATGATAATCCCTAGGTCCCTCTCCTGATCCATTACCAAAACATACCCCCCCATGTGTCTGTGGCCTTTGGGTTCTTTCATGCTATGTACATTCTCCTGCACTTCTTGGAATTAAATCTCAGCTGCCTACTCTCTGACCACCCCTCTAGCTTTGTATCATCCGCAAACAGGCACGCTTTCCCATTCAGTCCCTCTGCAATATCCCCAATGTAAATGTTAAAGAGTACTGGCCCCAGTACAGACCCCTGTTGTACCCCACTTGTCACTCTTTCCTCCTTGGAATGAAACCCATTCAGAACCACCCTTTGACCCATTTCACCAAGCCAATTTTCCACCCAATTTGTTATTTTCCCCCCTACTCCTAAACTGCTAACATGCTCACCAATCTCCTGTGAGGGATGGTGTCAAAGGCCTTGCTGAAATCCAGATAGGTCACGTCCACTGCCACCCCCACAATTGGACACACTCATCACCAAGTTGAAGAATTCGATGAGGTTTGTTTGGCATGACCTTCCCTTCAAAAACCCATGCTGCCTTTCATCCTGTAGCCAATTTTCTGCAAGGATTCTTACTATCCTTTCTTTTAGGAGTGCTTCCATAATCTTACCCACAACCGAGGTAAGACTGACCAAATGATAGTTACTCAGATTCTCTTTGCTTTCACTTTTGTGCAGTGGCACCATGCTGGCCTTTCTCCAGTCCACTGGAACTCTCTCTGTGTTCAATGAAAGGTTAAACATCATTGTTGGTGGTGCTGCCAGCTCTTCCCTATGATCCTGGAGCACCCTGGGATGCAGGGCTTCCAGACCCATTGCCTTGTCCACCCTTATCTTACTCAGTTCCTCAAATACCCTGCTGTCCTTGAACTGGCTAGTGTCCACCTCCCTACCATCTGTGCCAGTAGTCTGCAACTTTGATCACTTTTCCTCCCTTTCTACCACGGACGTTGAGCAGAAACTCTTGTTTAGCAAGTATGCTTTATCTAAATTGTTCTCTATTAGAGCTCCCACTTCCCCTTTAAGTCTCATTGTACCCTGCTTGCTTTTCCTTCTCTCACTGATGTATCTGAAGAACTTTATGTCTCCCCAGTGGGCATCTCTTGCTATCGGGCCCTCAGTACCTGCCTGGGCCCTCCTGATTGTCTTCCCTGCCACCCTCAGCTTATCCCTATATACATCTTCCTGTCCTCCTTTCCTTGTGTTCTTTTATATGCCCTGAAGGCCCCCTTTTTCTCCCTTATTGCCTCAGCCACCTCTCTTGAATACCAAAGCATCCTCCTTCCCCGTTTCCTCTTACCTACCTTCCTAAAGCACTGATCTATGGTGCTCTAAAGTCCTCTCTTTATAGCCTCCCACAGTTCTTCCACATCACCCAGCTTTTCCTTGTCATCCTTATTGACACTGAAAATCTCCCCAATTTTATTGAAATCTGACCTCCTGAAGTCCAGCACCCTAGTGTTGGTACTACTCACTTTTGTCCCCGTACTGAGACTAAACCTAACTGCACTGTGGTCACTTGCCCCTAGACTTTCCCCCACTAAGAAATCGATTACATAGTCTCTGATTGTCATTATTAAGTCCAGTGTTGCTCCCCCCCATAAGTTGCATCCCTTACCAGTTACTGTAGGAGAGCATCCTGCAAGGAATCACACATCTCTATACTCCTTGCTGATGCAGCTGTTGGAATCTCTCAGTTCACATCAAGGTGATTAAAACCTCCTACCAACAGAAGTTCCCCCTTGCTCACCATCCTTTGTACCTCCTGCATTAACTCATTATCCACTTCCTCACCTTGATTTGGAGGCCTGTATACCACTCCCAGATCTCACCAGTCAGCTTGAGTAGTGTGATCCTGAGGACCTCCACTGATCCCAGACTTTCCTGCCCCACAATCACCCTTATCCTATCCTTTATGTATAATACCCCCCCACCCTTCCTGTGTTTTCTAAAAAGGCTATAACTCAGGATACCCACTTCCCAGTCATGGTATTCCTTCCACCAAGTTTCCATTATGCCAACCAGGTCCAGTCCCTCATCCCCCATTGTGGCCTCTAAATCTGAAATTTTATTCGCCATACTCCTGGCATTTGCTAGCATACTCCTCCACCGATTTCCCTCATACACTAACTTTTTTCTCCCTATGTGCCCTGCCCCCTTCTGCGGGGAAGTGCTAACTAGGCAAGGCCCTCCAACTTCTTTCTCTATTCCTTCCCTAGTCACATACTCCCCCTCTCCTAATTTAAATCCTTTCCCAGGACCCCATCCATATAACTTTGCAATCTTTCCCTCAATACCCTATCTCCACCCTCATTTATACGTAGTCTATCTTTAGAATATAGATTCTCCCCTATCCAAGTGTCCCCCCACTATCCTATGCAGGTGAAGTCCTCCACATTACACCAATCTCTGAGCCAATGATGGAATTCTTTTATTCTTAGTTGCCTAGCGGTGCTACCACAGTGAACAGGCACGACCACTGAAAAAGCCAGAAAGCTAACCTTTTCTCTGTATCTCCTGACTAGCTCCCTAAACTTGCATTGCATCTCCTCTACATCTTTTCCTGCCAGATCATTTGACCCTAGGTGCAGGACTAGGTGCTGCTTTCCCACTAGTGACCTAATATCATCCCTTATTTTAGGCATCACTCTTCCTGCTTCCATCCCTGGATCACAGAAGACTGTCCTCCTTCTATAGGCTACCCCCTTTGTTAGCCAGTGGACTCCCTCTATAATGGAGTCACCAAAGACCATGAACTTGTCTGTACTCTTCATCTTTGCAAGCACCCTGCTGTCACTGACTTGTTCCCCCTTGTCTTCCTTCTACTTTTTTCTTGGTCATCTGACCTCTTCCTATCTGTGACTCCTGACCTCGTACTGCCGGCTTGATCATTAATTCTCTCATACTGAGTCTTCATCACCCCATTTCTCCAACACACCCTTGTTGCACTCGTTCTTTTCCTTCCCCACCCATTTCCCCTTCTGATAGATTCTCATTCCTTCTCCTTTCCTCCCTCCACCTCTCGTTGCATACCTTACTTTGCCTCCCCACTACTTCTCCTGTTATACTCTCCCTCCCTTTCTTTTCCTCACCCTGTCTCACAAATCCCCCCTTACTCCCCTTTTCTCTTACTGTACACTCAATCCCCCACTCCCCCCCACACTGTTTCTCCTTGGTCCCTTAGCAGAGCTCGTATTATCCACCCTTAGCTCTTTTTTTTTGTAAAATTTATTTATTGTGAATGAGGAAAGCTCACAGTACAGCCAAGTTATTTCATGTAGAGAAGATAAAATCAGGTATTGTTGTTATTAAGCATAGATACATATCAAAAGCAGCATGTAATGACCTACAGTCAGTATCGGGTCGTAATTATTCTGTACAAGTTCACTTTGAGCACCAAGTGAGAAGGCAGCTGGTTTTTAGCTATAACTTGTACTTATACATGCATACATTTCTAAAGGGTATCTAGGGATGCAATCAAGTAAGTTAATCCTGGATTATACCCGCTTCTATGGCTCTCAACCAGGGTTCCCTTGTTTCCCAAAAGAGCAATGTTTTGCCCAAAGCGCCCAGCAGCGCCCTCTCCAGCTGCATACATTTTTTTACATTTTGTATCCATCTTGCCACAGTTGGGGGTGAGCGGGACATCCATAATTGTGCGATTATTCTCCTAACATTTATTAAGCTATTGTCCATAGGGGGTTTGACCTCCTCTGGTTTGGGTGGACATGATCAGCCCCCAGTAATAACTCTAAGGGAAATGTAGAAGGAGTATAACCCATGACCTGGGACATTATTTATTTATTTAGCTTTTGTTGACCGGGTAAGTGCACTAGACAAATCCTGCCTATTTTCAGGCACGACCCGGGGGGGGGGATACAGATGAATGCCAACTGACCTTGAACCAGATTAAGCTGCTGGTGGTATTTTTAGTGAATTATGTTATGAATAAGATACCAGAATGGTGCCACTCTAGGGTAGGTGAGTGCCAAGTGGAGGAAGTCAGCCCCATCAGCCGCATATTTGGGACAGGTGGATGCCTATTATCATGCAGACCATACAATCAACTGGGCATCACATATGTCCTGTAGAGGAAGTAAAGCTGGATCTGCCACAGCTTATTGCTGTGCGAGCAGAAAATGGGAACAGGCCAAACCCCAGGTTTTCCAATCAATAGTAATGGAAAGGTCTGCACTCTACTTGTGCCTACTGGAATTAGGTAAATTGGGGAGTACCCCCATGAGTACTCGATAGCAGGTGGACAGTGGCTTACTAGCTGGCTATGGGTGAAATAGTTCTTCTTCAAAGGGGGAGGGGACTGCCCACTTATTAGTTCCCAGATATCAATACCACAACGGTGTCGATCTGTTAGATAAAGGAAGAATTCTACTGCTTGTATATCCCATGTGGCACATAGCTGCGCACAACTCCTCAGTAAACCCCCTTCATACAACTGGCTGATTGCAAATAATCCCTTTTTTCTCCAAGCACATTATCTCTGTACCATTCTGGCCCTGCATCCTCCAGCGGATTTCATAAAACCAAGAATACTAAAATTAGGAGAGTTACCCCTAACAAACCCCACTTTTTTATGGGCACTTAACCAAATAGATTTAGTAGTAGCTGTAAAGGGATTGCAAAGATGGCATGATCCGGAGTCTTTCAGGCTGCCAACTAGGGTGTCATTATGGAGGTTCCCCTCCAACAAATCCTCCTCTAACCCAATCCATGGGCAATTCAAAATGTCATCTCCAGTAGGTATAAGAGACAGTTGTGCCACCCAGTAATACATTTTGAAATTGGGCAGGCCCACTCCCCCCACCCCAGTTTGCCTATATAATGTGGCATAGGGGATATTGGCTCATCCACCCCACCAAATAAATTTATGGATTATCGCATCCACCTGTTTAAAGTTTAGCTAGGGAATCTTAATGGGGAGGGTTTGGTAGACGTATAGCAACCTGGGCAAAATGGACATTTTAACCACCCCCACCCTTCCCAGCAATGAAATCAGTAGTGCAGTCCACCTATCACAGTCCTCTGCTATCATTTGCAGGATTGGCCTAGGATTTATTCTGTACAGCTCCCCAAGAGATGCAGAAATTAATACCCCCAGGTATTTTATTTTCTGAACTAGCTGAAGACCCCCTAGTTGGGCAATGAGCTGCGCCCAATCCCTGAAGCCAATTGGTAATAGTTCACTGTTAGACCAATTAACCTTATACCCTGAGATGGCGCCAAAGGCATTCATTAACCTGTAACCTAAAGGCAGGTCTTCAGCAGGGTTCTGCAAATACAATAGCTGATCGTCTGCATACATTGCAATTTTATGCTCCCTATCCCCTCCAATAAACCCTCTAATCCTTTTGTATGCCCTAAGAGCAGCTCCCAATGGCTACAGGGATATGACATACAGCAAGGGGGACAAAGGGTATCCTTGGCTAGTTCCTCAACTAAGCTGAAAGGAACCTGTCAACTCACCACCCACTATAACTTGAGCTAAGGGGCCTTGATATAGTGCCCGCACCCATGCACAAAATGAGGGTCCCACTCCCACCCTGTCTAAGGTATAAAACAGGTACCCCCACTCCACACTGTCAAAAGCCTTCTCAGCATCTAAGGCAACCACTGCGGCACCATGAGATCTCTTAGCTCTAGTCCAGCGATATATAATATTCAATGTCCACCTGATGTTATGCTTACCCAGATGTCCCTTAACAAATCCAATTTGGTCTGGATGTATGATTCCGGGTAACACTGCTTCTAACCTAGTTGCGAGAGCCTTAGCCAATACTTTATAGTCCACTGTTAACAAGGAAATTGGTCTATAGGAGGAACATAGACTTGGATCCTTACCCAGTTTGGGTAGTACAGTAATGGCTGCAGACCGTGTAGAGGGGTGCAACCTTCCTTGCCGTAATCCCTCAGTCAAAGGCATCATATTAGGGTTCCAGCAGGAGGCCATCAAAGGCCTTGTAAAAGTCTATTGGCAGGCCATCAGGACCAGGTGCCTTCCTATTCTTTAACATTTTTAAAGCTGCCTTGATTTCTTGTTTAGATATGAGTGCATCCAGCTCCCCGGCCTCTGCTGTGCTAATCCTGTTGAGAGGGACCCCATTAAAAAAGCTATCATAATCCTGTTGCAAAGGACTACATTCAGAAGAATATAGAGATTTATAAAAGGCCCCAAAGGTATCCCCTATTTCACTTGTCCCCTGTACACTCTGTCCTTGATCATTCTGTATTTAGTTTATTGATTTAGCAGAATCCTTTCTTTTTATTTGCCAGGCTAAGTATTTCCCTGCCTATCCCCATCAAAATGTTGCCCTGCATTTGTAAGGAGGATGGCTCTCTCCAGCTGTGAGATTACGCATATGTGCCCTCTCACAGGCTTCGATTTCAGATCAAAGAAATTCCATGTCCCTAGTGGCTGTACACTTTTTTGCAAAGCAAATGCAATAGTCTGCCCTCTCACATATGCTTTAAAAGCTTCCCACTGTGCACAGTGTGAGGTATCTCCTCTGCAGCTGAAGTGCAAAAACTCCTGCAAATTTGCCTCTATGTATGAAAGGTAACCCTGATTTCTCAATATTCTAGGGTCCAGTCTCCATGCTTTAGAGCCTATTAAGGAACCAGTGCCACGGAGAGTAATAAAATGCAATGCATGGTCTGAGATCATGATCGGCTGATACCCTGCTTTCCCCAGCCTAGCCACCAGAATGCCTGACAACAACATCCTATCTATATGAGCATAAGAATTATGAGCTTGTGAATAAAAACTATATTCATGTCCTGAGGGGTACATATGCCACCACACATCAACAAGTCAAAATCAGCCTGTAGTACCTCCAAAGCTTTTGCATTATGAGATTTGGAAACAAGGTCCTTATTCAAACAATCTAAAACTGTGTCAGTGACACAGTTATAATCACCTCCCAATGGCCATGGGCCCTCCCAAAAGGACACATCCAGTGTAAGCATTTGAAAAAATCCAGGGTTCTCTACATTAGGGGCATACACAGAACCTATTAGCATTGTACCTCCATCCAGGATTTCAACCTTAGCTGGTGCATATTGGCCAAATTTTTCTGTCAGTGTATCTAAGGCCAGTATAGGGGAACCAGCCAGGATCCAAATACAGTCCCCTCTAGCCTTAGCAGAAAATGTTGACGATACCCAAGTACCATCCATGAATGCAGCAGTTTACTGTGATTCAGCATGTGAAAAATGAGTTTCCTGCAAAAGAACAATCATACACTTAGCTCTACGTACTTCAGACAGGACCCTTTTATGCTTTATAATGGATTTAAGGCCATTGATATCCCAGGACAAGCATTTGACATCATCCCCCATCATAAAACAACCTCCTGGTATACATTTTAACTCTGGCATGTACCATATAAGCATCCATATTCTTTTCTCCCAGATACCCAGCTCCCTCCCCCCTCCCACCACACTCATATCTAATGATCCCCATAACAAATCCCAACAGGGTCATAGGAGACTCCATGATTCGGGGAGTTGATACCCATCTCCAGCCAGGGGTGATGGTCAGATGTCTCCCAGGTACATCAGCATGGAGAGACACTGACCACATTGCTAAAATTGTTCACAAAGCAGGAGAAAACATTGATGTCCTAGTACACATAGGGACTAATGATCTCATCAGCCGGTCAGTTGTGGAGACCAAGGAACACCTGACTAGGCTGGGTGACAAACTATCATCTATTTCATTCGCATCTCCTTCTCTGAGATTCTGCCAGTCTGGGAGAGGGAGCAGATGGACGGAAGGTCAGAGAAGGGAGATAGGGGAGCTAAACATGTGGCTCAAGGGCTGGTGCCGGGAAAAGGACACAGATTTGTCAGGAACTGGCAACAGTTCTGGGAGCGAAAGTTCTTTAAATTTGATGGACTGCATCTGACTAAGGAGGGAGTCAGTGCATTGGGGCAGAAGTTTGACGTCTTTGCAGAATATTTAAACTAGCAAATGGGGAGAGGGGTGCAGCACCCCATACGTCGAATGGGAAGAACACCCCTCCCCTCTCAGCTAGTGGTCAAACAGGAATTCAGCATGTTTGCCATTCATTTGCATCACCAGGTAAGAAAAAAGGTTTGTCTCCCCATACAACGCACAGGGGTAATGCCAAACTTCACCCAACAACTAACACACCAAAATCTGGCCAATGGAAAATCATGTACATAAATGCTCACAGCCTGGGAAATAAGATCCCAGACCTGCAGGCAGGCAATAATGTCAGAGGCTAAACTGGACATAGTAGCAATTAGTGAGACGTGGTTTACCAGTAACCACACTTGGGAGACTTCAGTACCTGGCTATGTATTGTTCAGAAGAGACCGAGGTGCAAAAAGGGGGGGAGGAGTGGCCCTGTATGTTAATGAAAATATCAAAGCTACAGAAATTCAGAATACACATAAGGAGCCAGAAGAACTGTGGGTCACCCTGGAAACAGGAAATGGGACAGCCTTAAGAACTGGGGTTGTCTACAGGCCCCCAGACCAGAGGGAGGACATAGACACATTACTGCTAGAAGATATACAAAACATGACAGCTAAAGGGGAGGTTCTGATAATGGAAGACTTCAACATGCTGGATACAGATTGGTCAATACCAGCAGGAACATCTGCCAGAACTAGACTCATAGTGGATTCCCTGCAGGGGAGGGCCTCAAACAACTGGTACAGCAACCCACAAGAGACAGGGCTATCCTAGATCTAGATCTCCAGGTAGAAGGTCACCTGGGGGCCAGTGACCATCACATGGTATGGTTCAATTTGGCTACTACATCTAAATCATCCCATTCCAAGGCAAAAATATGGGACTTCAGAGGAGCTGACTTTGATAAGATGGCCAACAGAGTTAAGCTAGCCCTGGCAAAAAGAAACACAGGTGAGGGGTACAGGCAAAGTGGGCAAGCATTAGGATGCAATACTTGAAGCAACATCCCATTGTGTTAGACAGAAAGGAAGTGCAAAGAAGAAGGAAACCACTTTGGTTCTCAAATACAGTAGCAGAAAGGTCAGAGCCAAAAGGCTGGCCTTCAGGAAATATAAGGAACACAGCGGGATGAAGGTAGGAGGCATACCAAAACTGCCTAAGGGAAGCAGGTAAGGCAGTAAGGCAGGCAAAGTCCCAAACTGAGGAAACACTAGCACGTAACAGAAAGAAGGTGACAAGACTTTCTATAGATACATTAGTGAAAGGAGAAAGTCCAGAGGGGTATTGCTAAGCTTAATGGAGAAAGGGAGCATGTGAGGAGGAGGACCCTGTAAAGGCATCTATCCTAAATAGATACTATTGCTCAGTATTTACTGAAGAGAAGGTAGGGCATGGCCCACAGCTCAACATCATGGACACAGGGGAGGGAGGTGAGCACTACTCCCTTCACAAAAGAAAGGGTCCTCACAAGCTTAAGCTCAGGGTGGATAAGGCAATGGGACCTGATGGCATACATCCCAGGGTACTTAAGGAGCTAAAGGAGGAACTAGCAGAGCCATTAGCAGAATTGTTTAGTGAGTCTCTGAGCACAGGAGAGGTCCCAGAAGACTGGAGAAGGGCTCATGTGATCCCGCCCACAAGAGTGGTAGCAGGGAGGAGGCGGGAACTACAGATCGTCAGTCTTACCTCAGTAGTGGCAAGATTATGGAGGCACTCCTTAAGGAAAGGATAGTGCAACACCTGGAATCCATAGGGCACAGGATCCAAGACAGCATGGGTTTACAAAGGAAGGTCCTGTCAAACTAATCTCATAGATTTCTTTGACTGGGTAACCAGAGTGGTGGACCAAGGGGAGCAGTTGATGTCGCCTACCTTGACTTCAGCAAAGCTTTGACACTGTTCCACATAGAAGATTGATAAATAAGCTGGTGAGGCTCGGGGTGGGTCAGAAGTTGGTCAACTGGGTGGCAAACTGGTTGTGGGTGAAAACAGAGAGTGGTGGTAAATGGTATACAGTCAGAAGAGATGCAAGTCACAAGTGGAGTACCTCAGGGATCGGTCCTGGGGCCAGTCCTCTTCAACATCTTCATTAGTGACCTTGCAGATGGACTAGAGGTAAGGCTTGTCTGTTTGCAGATGACACCAGATCTGCAACCAGTAGATGATCCAGATGGGGTGGGCAGAATGAGAAGAGATCTGGATAAACTAGCAGAATGGTCAGAAGAGTGGCAACTGGGATTTAATGCAAAGAAGTGCAAAATCATGCACATAGGGAAGAAACCCTGAAGCCACCTATAGGCTGGGAGGGAGTTGCTAGCAGTCACAAAGGAAGAAAAGAGACTTGGGCATCATCATCACTGATGACCTAAAATCATCAAGCAGACCTCTAAAGCAGTAGGTAAGGCTAGGGGAGTGTTAGGGTGTATTAGTAGGGGTATCACAAGTCGTAAGAGGGAGGTAATAATCCTCTGTACAAGACACTGGTTAGGCCCCATCTGAATACTGCGGCAGTATTGGAAGCCACACCTTCACAAGGACATTAACCAAATTGAGGCAGTCCAGAGAAGGCAACCAAAATGGTGCAGGGACTGCATCAGAAGACTTATGAGGACAGATTAACAGAGCTCAATATGTATACCCTTGAGCAAAGGAGGAGAGAGGTGATATGATCGAGGCATTCAAACACCTTAAGGGCATAAACAAGGTGAAAAGTCTAACATGTTTAAATATAAGAAAAATAGCAGGACAAGAAGACACAGCATGAGATTAGGGGAGGCTTATTAAGGGGAATGTGAGAAATTCTTTTTCACAGAAAGGGTGGTGGATGCATGGAATGGCTTACCACAAGAAGTGGTGGCTATGAATACAGTGCAGGGCTTCAAAGAGGCATGGGATAGGCATAAGGGAGCAATACAAATGACTATGAATAGATAGGCCACTGACAGAGCAAAGGCCGATGGCACATTTATAAGGTAGAAAAAGAAATGGGCAGACTGGATGGGCCTTGCGGTCCTTATCTGCCGTCAACTTCTATGTTTCTATGTAACAGTATGACCAGGCCCAAAAAACAAGCTTCAAAGTCTTACATAAGAACTCTTGTTCAGCATCCACCACAGCCAGCAGATTAAGGCGGAACCAAACTGGTGCCCTCGCTTCTCTCACAAGGATAAGGTGCATATTGTACCTGACTTCAGAGGCCCAGTACAACCATCCCCCCCATTACCAAAACTTTCCTCCCCCTCTACTAATCACTATTCCTTGGCTCAGTTCAAAGGGAACTGAACAGTCCCCTCTCCCCGCACGAGTGTGAACCCACCAGTAATCCCACTACAAACAATAGGCAATAAAGAATCCTTCTGCCCTTAATGCTAGCCATAAAGTTGTGGGAGGGGGTGACGGCTCACAGGCTGTATGAAAGAAAAAATGCTGGTCAGCTACACAACACATAACCAGAGCATTCACGGAGCATGAGAAAATAATAAAGTAATACTGAAGCAGGTATAGGTCTCAAAACAGTGAGATTACTCCTTAATCAAAGTAATTAATAATTTTCTTGGCATTAGAGATAGACCACTGGGGCCAAAACTAACTGGAGGCTCAAATTGCCCCTACACATGACCCCTAAACACAGCTTAACAAAGCTAAAATTCAATAAAAAGTTATACATTTTCACAGTTCCCTTTATGGTAACATAAGTTGGGACTGGGTGAGAACCCATAAATAACACATTCACCATTGTATTTGCCACAAGTGTTGAGGGTCCACCCAGAGCCCTCTCCCTTTGAAATGTGGAAGCAAACTGCTCCTTCTCACCCCCACCCTAGGGGGGGAGTCCATGTAGAACACACTGGAATAGCTTCCAATGGCCCAGAAAAGTCTCAAATATTAAAAAAACTTCCCGCTGCTACCCGGGTCCCTAGACTCGGTCGGGGGTATATAGTACTACATGCTTTCTCAATTATTAAAGTTCCACCGATTAGGCCTCACCTCATGGCATCGAGCAGCATAGTGCCCTTGAGGAGGAAATAAGAGACTCAGGTCGATGTGTATAACACTCACCAACAGAGACAAAGCAAAATAAATCTGTCTACTGATTTAACAATGATTGCACAAGTGAAAACATTACATACCTCATTCTGCATTACGTTGCGGTGTGTCCCTCCTGTCCTCCTCCTCCTTCTAATCTAGCCACCTCTCCGCTGCTTTGTGGCATGTGAAAAACTGAGGATTCTGCCCAGGCCTATCTACTCAGAGTCATGCTGGATATGCTAATGAAAATTTCCATCCTAGTCAGTACAATTTACTTTTAATCGGGTTGAATGTCTGTCGCCTCATCTACAACTCCCGACTGTAATCTTGGTGAATATGCACAGTAGAGTTCCTCATTTTTATAGGGCCCTTCTCTCTTGCTTTTTGTAAAACAAACTCTCTGTCTCGAAACCTTAGATATTTTATAAGGCAGTGACGGGCACGATCTCCTGGGTTTGGTGGAGGGCCTACTTGGTGGACTCGCTCTATTTCAGAGCCTTCAGTTTCCTCTTCAAGGCCCAAATTCTTGACAATCCACCTATGTATTTCCACATTAGGATTCCTCCCTTCTGTCCCCCTGGAAAGGCCAATAATATGAATGTTGGATCTATGGGTGCGAGTCTCCTGATCGTTGAGTCATTCCTTCATGTCTGTAATCGTGGAAAGTAAGTTGTTTCTCTCTACTGAACCCCCCGCGTATGTGTCCTCCAAGTCGGTAACTCTATGCTCCAGTTCACATATTTGGGAAGTATGGCTGGTAGTCATCTCACTTAAGCTAGTGAGCACCGATTGTGAGTGAATTGAGTGTTCAAGTTGTGAAATCCTGCTTTCATGTCACTCCTCATTTGTGCCAATGTTTCAGGGACCCCAGCCAAAGTCTTGGTTAACTCCAGCTCCATGCCCATATTTTGTGTGCTTTCTCTGCAATCAGCTGGTGATGAAGGCCCAGAATGGCATAGATTTCTTTCACTTCTTTTAGCCGGCTTGTTGGCTCCAAATTGCAGTTTGGCCTGTTTGTTGTTAGAGTTCCCAGATGCCATTAGGCTTTAAAAATCTATATATCACCTGTAAGATCGTTCAAAAGCAATTGTACAGCTGAACTTCTTAAGTTAGGTGCTGTCACCCCAGGGAGCTGTGTTAACAAGGGTCCTCCATGCTTGCCAGCTAGCCACACCCCCCTCACATTTACCTCTTGATCCTCCCTTTTCTGCATCTTAGCCAAGGGTGTGTACCTGTTTGACACCCATACCAGATTGTCCTTTCATTTGTACATGTCCTTATCCTGTCCTCCCTCCCTCTTTTTCTCCGCATCACTATCCAGCTACCTTCTTTCTTACAACCTGCCCTGTTACCCATTCCCCAACCCATGCCCCTTTTCAGCTGCCCGCACTATCCTTACCCCAGCCCTTAGTGTTACTTGTGCCGCTGCTTCCTTCCCTCCCTCTTCCCACCATCTGACTACTCTCTATTCCACCTCCCTTCTCAGCCAATTTACTTCTACCTCAAGCCACCCCAGTCTTTGACATATTGGGCACCCTCCTATTCTCCACAGTGTGTCCATAAAAACTGCCACCACACATCCATTGATACCCACTATTCTCCCCCTTCTTTCTGGACCCCTATACTCTTCCTTACCCCTGGGTCCCCATCCCCTCCCTTACCACTTCCCATTTCCAGGATAATCCATTCTTGTCCTTTCTAACCCTTTCTAACAATGATATAGTATGTCTCACAGAGGGTAGGCAGGTAACACTTTTATTCTTATACAGGAAATACATGTTAGGATTTGTGAACAATAATCTAAAAATCACAGTATAAAAGCGTAAACAGTTGAACATGTACAAAGCAACACCCATAACTATACAATATATACAATACCTTGCATTGTGATTCTAGGACTCATCAATCAATTATATACATTGATTGACAAGTAAAGGAAAACAAATTCTTAACTGCTGATGTGAAAGCCCGGTGATCAGAATATGTATGAAGTGTGACTGATAGTTTACTCCATAGTACAGCGGCCTTGGAGTTTAATGTTCTATCCCTGTATTTATTCTTTTTTTTCCCAGGATAAATTTTACTTAAGTGCCCTGATCTTGATAGTTCCCTTTTACAGGTATTATCCGTTGGAAAAAGGAGTTGGGAAATACCATGTTCTGGGTATAGTGTCTTAAATTTCTGAATTAATAATAGCCAGTCAATTGTGTGACCAGTTTCAAGAGGCTGCCATCCCAGTTTACTCAGCAGTAAGCAATGATGTGTTCTAAAGTTGCATTGCAGCACATATCTTGCGATTTTGTATTACAGTTTATCTAACCTATCCAGTAACTGTTTGCTGCATGGTACACTAATTCCCCATAGGTCAAAGTAGGCAAAATGAGTTGCTCAGTCATCCTTTTCCTATTGTAACCCTACCTTGGGGGCTTACCTTTATTGTTTATTTTCCTCCCGTTTCTCCTGCTTTCACTAAACAAGTCCAATTTGGGCAAAAGAGCCAAACCGCGAGTCACCGGCATGTTTCTGGTGCTACTGATGACTGCGCAGGTGCAAGTGGAGCCTTTGAAATGCAGACCACTCGGTTTGCCATCGCATTGGCAGTTCTTCCCTGATCCCAGCACCCAAGTAGTCTAAGAAGGGGCTGGTGGCCTTAGCAATGTGGCACAAGCGCCACTGGGGCATTTTTTTGAATATGCTAGAGTGAGGGCTTACCATATGCTCATTAACATGCATGAGCCCAATATGAATATTCATACATAGCTGCCAGCCACCTAGGGGAAGGGTGTATTGGTGGCAACGACAACAAAAGGACAGAGGGCACTTAAATAAGAGTGGGCTTATTTAAAAGAAGAGTGTTTGGGCTATAAGTGTGGGGGGAATCACAACATAAAAGTAAATATCCTGGCTGCACAAGACATTTAAACTACTTGGGACTTCATAAATTGGACAGTATCTTTACAGCAGCCACCATTTTGGGAGTGCATTAGCCAATCATGAACTGGGATTTCAACCAGAGGATCTTGGGAGTGTGATATCGGATATGGACTTGTGGAAGACTTTCTGGGACAACGTTTGGGCACCTAAACTGTAGCCAAATAAATAACTTCAATTGTTTTAGGCAGCCTAAATGACCAATCAGAATCCAAGGTTTTCTTCCTTTATTTAAGAAGGGACAGGTTGAATTGGGAGGAGTTCTGCAGGGAGACCAGAGTACAAGGGACTGCAGAAAGCAGCCTGCAGCTCAAGGCAGGACTATACTGGAACTCCAGCTCAAACTATCGAGCAGGCTCTGAGGAGATTGGGCCTGCAAAGCTAGTTGCTATCTTGTGTGTTTCTGGTGATTGAAGCGAGAAGATTAATTGCCAGGAACCGCCTGCCAGCAATTTGGAGCTTTTGCTCAGTGACTCGACTGAAATTGCATGCCACTTTGGAACTGAACTAAGAGGTAGAGACTTAAATGCTGTTTCCTTTAAGTGTGCTGAATGTTTATTGTGGATCAATGTCTGCTGCTCAGGGACTCCTGATTGCCAGAAAGGAGACCACATGTACTTGTGTTTGAGCCATCAGCCAGCAGGAAAGGTCACCAGAAATTGAACTGAACTTTGCCAGAAGTGTTGTACCAGCCTTGGGCCCTTGTCCAACCTGGCCAAGGCCATCTGATCTTGTGCCAGCTCTAATGTCATCGGTGAGAGACCAGCTTTGGGGATCTAGCCCCTGTGCAGAAAGCATCACAGGTTGCAGCCACCTTCAGGGAAAAGTCATGAAGTGGAGGTGAGTCATGTCAGCCCCGCTTCCCCATGTGCATCAGCTTCCAGCCTCAGGTCTTCATTTCACCAGGACATTGTCTCCAGCCAACTGGTAGCATGAGTACAATCAGGGTAGCTCCCTGCAACAAGTTACATAATTATCTGTGGTATCATCTGATTCTGTTTCCAAATTCTTGGGTTTCATGAGACTGGGCCAACTGGCCAGGATTACAAATAATTCTCTTTTAGTTGTGTGTGCTAACTTCCTTTTCTTTCCATCAAGGACCCCAACATCAGCTGCAATGCTGACCACCCCCAGACAACGCCTCTGGCTAGCCAGCTTTCCATCCTTGGTACCCAGTGTTATAGAACTGTTCTTTTGGGACTTAAATGTGCATGCCAAAACTCTGAATCAAATCAGAATATAAATCATTCAACTAGATTCATGCCCCTTCCTTGTTCTGAGACCCTGAATAAATCTGTCTTTTTCATGTTTTAACCTGGCTTATGTGCATATTATTAGTTGGGTTACAGAATGGAACATGTGCAGTTGTTTTGCTAACCTTGTTTTACAGGGAGTTTCCTGAGATATTGCAGAAGGTCCAACCCTGATGGTAAGTGTAACGGGTGTGTGCATATAGTTAATGTCTATTGCAAACTGTCTCTTGAATGCTATTAAGAATCACTGTCTGCATCTGGGCAATGTGTCACTAGCTGGGAGTGTGGGTGGTTATATCTTCCCAGAGGGCTATACCAGGCTAAGTACAGTAGATACCCCCACTGTTGTTAGTCTGGGTGGAGGCACCATAATGTCAGACCCAAGCCCCTCAACTTGTTGTTAGGAACTCAGGCAGGGGTAGTAGCCCTAGAAATATCACCAGCTAGGGGTTACATCTTGGAGGCACCACTGGGATTAGCACATCTAGTGGCCAAAATGGAAAATTGCAACTAGAAATGCTTGGGGTACCCCTGCAGAAATGGCTGTGCCTCAGTTAGTTAGTTGGTGTAAGGGGCATGGAATTGACCCCCAGAATGCTTCTTTAGTACTAGTTATACCCCTGGACTCTAGTAAAGACACTATAGAGGGGGTAATTTCAAAAACTGAATGTCTGGGGAAAGCTGTAGTGGTATGCTAACAAGCTGACTTGACTGATCAAGATCTAATGGCTTTAGTGGAGTGTAGCATCCAATGGACAGTACTAAAGTATTCAAAACTATTTCCGTTGATGGGTCCCTGGCCACCTGGAGGGTTGTACCCAAAGATAGTGAGGATCCCACAGAACCTGAACCCCCACCTTTGTCGAAGAATTTTGAGGAGAAGCTTACCAAATTGCTACTGGATGAGGGCCATACCCTCGAGGACTTAATAAAGTTATTCAAGCCTCTGGGGGGTGTTCCTTCCCCAGTACCCATTCCTGCCCCAGCCCCAGTGTCTGTACCCAAATTAGTGCTGACCCCTAGGCCCATCGTCTCGAGGAGTTATGACCATTACTGCAAGTTAAAAGTGTTTTCTGGCATCTTGTCCATGCCAAATGGGGAAGATGATTGGGAGATATGGATAGACTATGTTGCCCCTATAGTGCCCAAATGGCAATGTTCTGAGGTGGCAAAGAGGAAAAGGTTGATTGAAAGTCTTTGAGGTCCTGCTCTGACTGTCATCCATGCAAAACTGGCTAAAAACCCAAGGACAACTGCATAGGACTATTTGGCTGCTTTGAAAAATGTATTTGGGAGCCCAGACTTAGATGAGGATCTTTGGTGGATGGTTAAAACAACTCAACAATGTCAAGGGGAGCCCTTGTCAGTGTACGTACATTTGCTTGAAAAGACCTTACAGGAATTCCCTAGGAAAGGTAGTGTGACTCCAGGCGAACAAGAATGAATTAGGTTGGACCAAATACTTAATTCTGCTTCATTTTCTGAATTATTGGTGCTTAAGTTACAGCTGGCAGACCACTTGGATTTGCCTCCTTCCTATGATGAATTGATGAGAGAAATCTGGGGGATTGAACAAAGGAGGCCCCCGTAGGGGGCTCCTCATGTATCTGCCACTGCCACCCATGTTACAGAGGATGATCATATGGGTGAAGTTCAAGGGTGGAATGTAGCACCAGATGAGCACCCTGAGACTACTAAGGATACCCCACCATGGGCAGAGCTACTGACTGAAGTCAGAAAACTGAAAGCTGTCAGAGAACTGAAACCTGATGCCTCTACCAAGGCCACTGCCATGGATAATAACTATGACCCCTATCAGAACGAGTCTGCTATGGCAGTGGGGGTGCACACTCAGGTGCCCCCTGCAGATGGCTGCTCAAAGATTGAACTGAGTGAATTGACTGCTATTCTAAGAAAATTGATGGGGTGTAGTGTGTAGCTTTTGACATGGTGAAGAGAGGGGAGGTCAAACCAAGACTCTCTGTTATCAGTGCTCCAGCCCCAGTGCTAAATATGTACTCCTCCTCACCTTATAGCTGTGAATGAAGACCAGCCTCTAGTGAAATGTTACAGTCAAGGCCGACACAAGGAAGTATGTTTGGCCACAACTGTGGCAAGGATGGGCATATAAAAAAGATTGCTGGTCTCAAGAAGACCTAAAAAAAGTGGTCAGGAAACTACTAGGGAGCTCTGAAGAGAAAAGCAACCTCAGAGGTGCAAGAGATAGCCACAGCAGATGGCCAGACAATCCCAAATCCAATTTCTTTGTGGCTAGGTCATCTGTCCAAGTTCCTGCTAATGATCCTCCAGACTGGTCCTAAATAGTAGGTCCATCCATGGAGACCACTGTACACATTGACTGTATTCTGGCTTGAATTGTATTGGACAATGGATCTCAGGTCACTATGATATTCAAAGATTGGTATGACCAGAACTTGTCTGACCACCCTCTATAATCATTAGAAGGATTGCATGTATGGGGTCTGAGTGATAAATCTTACCCTTACCCTGGTTACTTATGAATATGGCTATCTTTCCCTTCTACTGTTGCTGGTGTGGATGAACTCAAGGAGACCCTGGCCTTGGTCTGCCCTTCCACTGGATTAGTTGATGGAATTCCCATATTGATCAGCACTAATGCACACATTTGAATGCCTAGCAGAGATGTGTCAAGAGAAACAAGCTCAGAAAACTGGATGAGCCTTACCTATTCATGCCCAATTGCAAAAGGCATATGAGATGCAGCTGCAGAGCAAAGTGAATGACCCAGATGATTCAGTGAGGTATGTCTGAAAAAATGACCCATCACCTTTCATCTTGCCACTTAATTCACAGTGTCACGTCAGGGGAGAGGTGCATATCAAAAAGGATGTCACAAACCAGATTCTCATACCAGATGCCCAAGAAGAGGGGAGGCTACATAATGGACTTTAAATTAAACCCAGTGTGCTACCTGTTAGAGCCCATGCCTATGCAAGGACAGTAACAGTGCAACTCTGCAATGTGACTGACCAAGACTTTGAGGTCCCCCGGGGCTTTACCTTGGCCCAGGTATACTGTGCAGATACTGCAGTGCTGCCAACCAAGTGCCACAGAGAGGAAGATGATGAAGTATCCCCAGATATGTTCAACTATGGAGAGCCTCCTATCCCTGGTGAGTGGAAAGACAGAATCAGCTGCAAGCTAGCACAGTGGAGTGGAGTAGAGTATTTTCATTAAAGGAATGGGATGTCAAATGCATCATCAGTGCTGAGCACCATATCAGACTCCCTGACAAGAGGCCATTTCATGAAAGATCATACCGATTAGCACCAGCTGACACTGACAATGTTCGACGTCACTGCCAAGAGATGATAGCAGTTGGAATTATACAGGAACCATGTAGTCCACATGCCTCCCCCATTGTAGTAGTCCAAAAGAAGAACAGCTCAGTGAGGATGTGTCTAGACTAAAGGACTCTTAACTGAAGAACCATACCAGACCAATATACAATGCCTCGTATCCAGGATGCCCTTGATTGCCTTAATGGGAGCCAGTGGTTCTCCATCCTCGATCTCAGAAGTGGGTATTACCAAATCCTGAAGGCACCGGGACATGGGAAAACTGCATGCATCTGCCCCTTGGGTTTTATGAATTCTTACAAATGCCCCAGGGCATTTCTGGAGCACCAGCTACCTTCCAGAGATTAATGAAATGAGCTGTAGGGGTCATGAACCTGCTTAGAAACATAGAAGCATAGAATCTGATGGCAGATAAGGACCGCTTGGCCCACCTAGTCTGCCTATTTCCCTACCTAATGGATAAGCTAGAGATACTAGTTAACCAACAGCCTACTTCCTCCTACCACCCCTCTAGAATTGCCTTATGTCTGTCCTATGCATTCTTGAATTCCCCCACTGTTTTTGACCCAAAGACCTCCTCAGGAAGGCTGTTCCATGCATCCACAACCATCTCCATGAAAAAATACTTTCTCACATTACCTCTGAGCCATCCCCCCATTATCTTCAAATTGTGCTGCCTTGTTCTTGCACATTTCGTTTTCTGTAAGATACTATCCTCTTGGACTTTGTTGACTCCCTTGAGGTACTTGCAAGTTTCTATCATGCCCCCTCTCCCTCCTTTCTGTGAGGGTATACATATTAAGCTTCTTTAGTCCCTCTTTGTATGGCTCCTGGTGCAGACCCTGCACCATTTTAGCTGCCTTCTTCTGGACAGCCCCCATCCTGTCTATGTCCTGGCAGAGGTGGGGTCTCCAGAACTGCACGCAGTGCTCCAGATGGGGTCTCTCCAACTGTCTGTAAAGAGGGACAACAACTTCCTGTTTTCTATTGGTGATGCCTCTCCCTATGCATCCCAGTATCCCCCAGCCTTCCTTACTGCCTTGTCACATTACTTGCCCACCTTTAGGTCATCTGATATGACTATCCCCAGATCCCTCTACATTTTTGTTGTTGTTAGTATCTCACCCCATTGTGTACTCTTTCCTGTTTTTTTCCCCCCAGGTGCATTATTTTGCACTTCTTCACCTTGAATCTTAGCTATTTTCTTATTATGTTGTTTATACCCAAGTATCTCAGTTATGCTCCCTGTACTCTCTACTTACACTGTGTTGGCCTACTGCCTTAATTGTATCAACTGATTGCCAATGTTGTATTACCACCTTGTAGCTTACCCACTAATAACCTGTTTATCAATTGTACTGTACAAACCTGACGTGTCCTCTCTTGTATATACCTTGCTGTAACTACCAATTGTTGAATCTCTGCACTGTTGTATCCTGTAACCTCCAGGGTCATGCCTCAAAATAGTCATCTCTATGGCTAGTGCACCTATCCGGTAAACAAAAACTAAATAAATAAATGAATAAAATCTAAGCTGCCATACATTTGACTATTCCTCCAGCCTTGCCAAGTTCCTTCTCATCCTTTCCACCATACCTTGTGTATCAACCGTGTTGCAAATCTTTGTGTCATCTGCAAAGAGACATACTTTTCCTTCCAGTCCCTCTGCAGTTTTTTTTATTTTTTATTTTATTTTATTGAAATCTAGGATTACAAATACCTTTGAGCAGGAACTGCTCATTTACAAAGGTTCCGTCGAAGGAATGGGGTATACATACATACAAAGGTCAACATAATAATACATAGTTACACAATAACAAGAAGTAAGAGACTGAGGCTTAGGAAATTCCAGTAATTCAAAATGTGCCAAATGTTAGGTAGCATGACATAACCAGCCAAGGGCAATCTTGGAAATAAGCACTGCAGGTTAGAGGGAAGGGGGTATGCAGGCAGGAAGGCCATTGTCGGAGGGTACAGGGTGAGGTAAGAGCTCTAAAGGAGAGAGAGAGAGAGAGAGAGAGAGAGAGAGAGGAGGGATAAAGTCAGGAAATTCCCGGGGAAGGGAGAGGGCAAGGAGTGGCAGGTAGAAAGGAAGCAAAGGCGAGGAGATAGCTTTCAAGACTGAAGTGGAGGGCAGTGAGACGTGGGCCCCAATTAGGCGAGGCAGTCACAACGACTAGTTGAAATTAGATGAAGTTGGAGTTGTCTCTAAAATGGCAAAGAGCAGCAGCAGTAAGAGTTTCTTTGTTCAGAGTATTGTACCACTGTGGTGCTCTGTGAGCAAAGGTCCTCTGGCCCATGGTAGTCCGGCATCTGGGGACAAGGAAGGTTAGTTGTTGTGAACTTCTAGTTCTCTGGTTGCTGTGGTGGTCAATAAGTAGCTTTTCAATGCCCGGGGGCATGACTCCGAGGAGGACTTTTTTGACTAAGAGGCAGGTTTGATACTGTATCCTGCTGATGAGAGGTAGCCATCCTGCCCGAGTGTACAGGTCACAAGTGTGTGTAAGTCGATCAGCCTCAGTTAGCAGCCTGCATGCTTTGTTGAGTGCAACTGTAATTCTGTGGAGGGCAGAGGTGGAGGCAGAGCCATAAATTGCTAGCCCGTAATCGATGATGGAGGTGACAGAGCTGTTGATAGCCAACCGGAGAGTGTCAGGAGTCATGCAGTGTTTGTGCCTGTAGAGCAGGCCTATCTACGGATGTTGGTGGCTTTGCGACAGAATCTATGTGCCGATGGTAGGACAGTAGGCTGTCCAATATGACACTAGAGTATTTAAAATCAGGAACGTGTTCAAGTAAGGTCCCTGTTTGGTTTAGGATGGGGAGGTCACGGGATTTGTACTTGCTCCTGTCGTTGTAGAAAGTCATAACCTTTGTTTTGCTGTAGTTCATGACCAGTTTGTGTGACTTGAACCATTCTTCGATGCGCATGAATTCAAGCTGTAATTGTTTCTCGAGGAGCTCTGCATTTTGGTGGTTGGTGAACATGACTGCGTCATTGGCGTAGAGCAGTAATTTCTGGTGACAGACACTGGGAAGGTCATTGAGGAAGAGGCTGAAGAGTAGCGGCCCCAGGATGGACCCCTGTGGGACCCCTGAAAGGACTGGCTTTTCTTCCGAGGTAACACCAGCAATCCTAACCCACTGGACCCTCTCCCCAAGGTAGCTTGAAAACCAGAGCAGTGCTTCATTGGAGAGCCCAATGTTTGATAATTGCTTGAGTAGGAGTGGGTGGTTCACAGTATCAAAGGCTTTCGTAAGGTCAATGAATACTGCCCCTACACAGTTTCCTTGATCAAGTGTGGTATGGATGAAGCCTGTGAATTCTAATAGTGCAGTGGTGGTACTGTGCCCTTTTCGGAAACCATGTTGCTCAGGACACTGGATGTCGTATTTTTCCAGGTACTTGACTAATTGGTCTGAGGCGATGCGCTCCAGGGCCTTAGACAATGGAGGGAGGATGGAGATAGGTCTGTAGTTGGAGTGCAGTGATTTGTCTCCACTTTTGTGTACGGTGTGATGGTCGCCTGTTTCCAGTGAGATGGGAACTGGGACATCCTTAGTGATAGATTGAGGACCTTTGTCAGGGTTCAAGGACTTCTTCAAGGACAAGTGCTAAACTTCAGGTCAAGGAAGTCACCGCTGTAGCCTGCATTGTGAATGGCCTTCTGAATATAGGTTCTGGCTTCATGTACTGGGATCTCCTTGAAGTAGAATTGTGGGACAGGGTGTAGAAGCGGAGTAGTTGCAGAAGTGTTACTACCAGGGGGGGGCATCAAAGAAATTAGAAGGGAGAACACTATCCAAGTTGGAGAACGCATTGTTAAAGGTGTTGGTGATGGTGTACAGGTCAGTTGTTGGTGTTCCATTTATGTTTAGTATGGTGGGTGGTGACTTAGGGTCCTTGCCTGTAAGGTCTTTCAAGTTACTCCAAAATTTTTTTCCATCACCCCAGGACTTGGAGAGAGTTTCCTTGAAGTATTTGCTTTTGGCTCTCTAACTGCCTCGTGCACTCATTTCTGGCAGCTTTATATTTATGAATATCCCAGGTTTGGATGTTGCATGGGCACAGTGCCAGAGATGATCCCTATGTTTGAGTAAAATGATTAGATCGGGGGTTATCCAAGGGTTAGCTCTGCCCCTGACCTTCAGCTTTTTGAGAGGTGCAAAGATATTGCAGGCCGCAGTGAAGTGGCTGATGAAAAGGTCTAAGGCTCGGTTTACATCAATGGCAGAGTCGATTGGTGTCCAGTCCAGGTGGCTTAGGTGTGTCTTTAGTAGCTCAAGGTACCCCTGCTTTAACACTCTGGTGTGGATTATTTTAGGAGGGGGCTTAATGAATTTGTTTGTCCAGGTACATGTGACGGTGGTGGTCACTGATCCCATCAGGGAGCACTGAGACTTTTGAGATTCATTCAGGGTGATTAGTTAGGATCCAGTCCAAGTGTTCATGACCCTGTCCTGTAGTTGCATCTGGTGGGGGTGGTAACAAGCTGGGTGAGGTTCTGTGATGTGACAGCATCCTTGTAGTTACTGGCCTCCAGTGATAGCCAATTTATGTTGAAGTCACCTAGTACTACTGAGTTCAGAGTTATGGTGTAATCCCTGTAGGCTTTCCAATATGCTCATAAATCCATTGTGCTGATCTTTGGGGTAGGTACACAGAGGCAATGGTGAGCTCCTTGTTGTGTGCCCCGAGTAGAACTTTAATAGTGAGAACCTGCGAGGGTGGTTTAGGGTTTGAGAATGGGAAGACTTGACCCAGATAGGAATTCCTCAGGTAGATGGCACAGCCCCCACCTCGTTTGGAAACCCTGTCCTGCCTGAATATAGAGTATCCAGGGATGGTGACTGCAGCGTCTGGTATCTTGGGGTTAAGCCATGTTTCAACAACAGAGAGTACATCAGGGCTGTGTTGCTGGACCCAGGTTTGCAAGATGTCAAGTTTGTTAAGGAGGCTGCAGACATTGATTGAGGCTAATGTGAGGGACCCCTCCTGCCTTTTTGTGGCATGGGGTGCTAGGCTGGTAGGCCCCGGATTAAGATGAACATTTCCAGATATCAGAAGTAGCATAAGTAGTATCCTAAGAAGGTAAGCTTTAATCATTTTGCAGATTAGTTTTGTTGTAGGGCATCTAGTCTTCTTGGCCTTGCTGGTCTGCATTTGTCCCGTGATACTGCAGAGCACAATATATAAAGCCATGTTCTCAGAGGTGTCACTTATAAAGACATTAAAGAAGACCGGTACCAGTACTGAACCCTGCGGTACCCTGCTAGTAACCCCCCTTTCTTCAGAGTTTCTTCTGTTTACTATTACCCTCTGTGTCCTATTGTCCAGCTAATTTTTTACCCAGGCTACCACCTTGGGACCCACTACAAGGCTGGCTAACTTGTTTATTAATCTTTTGTATTGGACTGTGTCAAATGCCTTACTAAGTCAAGTCAAGTCAAGTCATGTTTATTTATAAAGCGCCTTTTGAAATCAAGGCACTGTACAAAAATAAACAGAACAGCAAAATCCAAGCATTAAACAACCATAACTATAAAGAATAAGCCAGGGTAAAAAGATATGTCTTTAAAGCAATTTTAAAACTGTCAATGGTCGGGCATTCTCTTAACCAGCGAGTGAGAAATTCCACAGGGTTGGAGCGAAAAGGCAAAGGCACGAGATCCCGATAACTTCAAACGAACCCTGGAATCTCTAGCAATCCCTCACTGGCGGGCGGAGAGGACGGAGGGCAATAGGAGCCATAAGATCTTTCAGGTAACGGGTCCCTGGTTGTGTAGAGCTTTAAAGGTTAGTAAACCAACCTTAAGGTGATCCGCCACCGAACAGGCAGCCAGTGCAGTTCGCTGGCCTGAGCATAATGTGACTGGTTCTAAGAGTCCCAGTCAAAAGCCTGGCTGCAGCATTCTGCACCAACTGAAGCGGCGGATATCGACCCTGGTAGCCTAGGTAGAGGAATTGCAGTAGTCCAGGCGGGTAGTAACAAAGGCGTGGACCAAAGTTGGAAGGTCCTCCCGGGAATCAGATGTTTCACCAGGCGATATTCCTCAGATGGTAAAAGGAGTTGACAACAGCTGACACCTGGGATTTCAGGGTCAGACCATCATCAAAAATACGCACAGATTTCGCACCTGTCGAGAGGTAGAGAGCGATGCAGCCACCAAGTAATAAACCCGATGGCTGTCCAACACCCAACCCCTCCCAGGATGACCTGGATCCACAACCAATACCTCAGTCTTATCCGATTAAGTCTCAACCAGCTCGAACTCATCCAAATTCTGATCTCATCCAGGCAGTTATTAAGTACAGAGGTGCATCACTCTGATCGGGAGAAAGGACAGGTACAGCTGAGTATCATCTGCATAGCAGTGAAAACTCAAACTGTATCTCCTGATGATTTCTCCAATGGCAGCATATACACTGCAAACAACATGGGAGCTAAAATGGAGCCTGTGTACCCACACAGCAGGGAGAAGGTCAGAGGAATAAATTCCGGTGACAACTCTCTGAGACCTGCCAGTGAGGTATGAACAAAACCACTTGTGGACTGTACCAGACAGCCCACAAAAGACCCGCAGTCGCTCCAGTAACACCCCAAGGTCTACAGTGTCAAATGCAGCAGAAAGATCAAGAAGGACCAGAATGGTACAAGCCTTTCGATCTCTGGCCATTAGGAGGTCGCTCAATACCCGAACAAGGGCAGTCTCAGTACTATGCCTTTTCCTGAAGCCAGACTGGAGACTATCATAGACATTATGAGAAGTAAGATGATCATCCAATTGCAATGCAACTGCCTTTTCAATAACCTTATCAACAAATGGCAGGTTAGAGATAGGCCGGTAGTTAGCTAGACAGTCTGGGTCAAGGAGGATTTTTTAGGAGTGGTCGGACTACTGCCTCTTTAAGGGGTCAGGAAAAACCCCTCTCCAAGGATTTCCAGATAATGTCAGCAAGGATTGGGTAGATAACTTCTACACAACCTACTAACAGTGATGTGGGACCCGGATCCAAACTACAACTAGTTGGTAGCATTGTTTGGATGATCTTCACAATGTCCACGAATTCAGGTGGTGAAAATCTAACCAGACAGGCCGAGGATAAGATACCACCAGTCGTCCCACAATCCCCATAGGAGAGGTTGGACCGATGCGGACCTGATGCTGGCAACCTTATCTGCAAAAAGCGGCGAACTCCTCGCATCTAAGCTGAGAAAAGGCTTCTCTAGGCTGAAGACAGACTGGATTGCACAGTCTGTCCACAGTCGGAAAAAGCTGAGCGGTCGATTCTTTGCAGCAGAAATCTCTCTGGACAGAATTCTACCTTCTTACAGTGATTTCTGATTGGTAGCCATCATAATGGGCCAGCAATCTAAGCCTGTCAACATCAAGGCCCGATTTCCATAGAGCTATCTCCAGCCTTGAGCCTACTGCCTTAATTCCTTCAAGGAGCCATCAAACCATGGACTCCTTGGACGGATGAATGAGGCTGAACATGAACAGAAGCAATTTTGTCAGAGCATCTCCACAGCCTTATTCTAAGCAAATACAAGACCATCTGTACTCATGCATTCACCGACAGACTCGATAGATCCAGCACCACCATTAGGTCATGGGGCCAATACCCTTAAAGAGGCGGTATTGGACCATCTCGGCGTCAAGGCAGACCTAATAGAGGGCCCTGAAACTGAACCTTATGGTGTAATGGTCCAAACCAACTGACTGGTTCCACCCCAAGTCAGTGATCTCCATACCAAGAGAAAGACCAGATCTAATGAATGACCCCCTATATGGGTAGAGGAGGTAACAACCTGTGTCAGGCCCAGTGTATTCATCAACTGGAGGAGATTTTGACCAAAATGAGATAGTTCATCGTCAACCCAGGTGTTGAAGTTGCCCAGGAGTATTAATCTGGGAAACCTCAACACCAGGTCGACAATGAAGTCTGCAATCTCCTGTAGGAATTCACCTCTGTCACCTGGTGGACAGTAGACAAGGAGAATCCCACAACCTACACCCTCGCCCAAGATATATTTAAAAGATCTGGTGTTCCCCAATGGCACATCCACAAGGCCCAGTTCAGATTTAAACATAATGGCCACACCTCCGCCCCTACGATCCAGCATTGGACGGTGTATCACTGAGAACCCAGCTGGAGTTGCCAAGGCCAATATAGGGCCAGGATTTTCATCCAGCCAGGTCTCAGTGATGCAAGCCAGATCAGATGACCCAACAAGATCAGCTATAATAGCTGTCTTGTTTTTTATAGATCTGGCATTGCACAACACCGCCAAGGCAGGATGAGCTGTCGGGGAAGACCTCGGCACCTGTCCGATATCTTCGGGACTCTTGGGTATGGGGACAAGATAAAAGCAACCTCTATCCTGACCTCATTTCACCCCAGGACGTCTTCTGGACCCTAAAACCCCAATCCACCCTCCCCTTTCCTGTCCCCCACAAGGCCCAGCTTTCCACCTTCGTCCTCGCCTCTTCAGAATGCCCAGTGCTCGACACCTAAAATAGGTGTCGGATGACAATGGTGGGCACTCAAAGGGACGTAATTCCCTGAGCCTAGTGGGGAATAGTCTAACCGTCATTAATTAAATAAAAACAACAAAGAATAAACCTAAAATATCAAACCTATAAATAACACACTCTATAAATAACACACTCTCCTCACTCTCTCTCACTGAGGGAGGGCAAATAAAAACAAAATAAACTAACATAAACCAAAATAAACCCCAACTCAGAAATAACCAAAGTAATAAAAATAAAATAAGAATCCAATGATCTTAAAACACAATAAAATATCCTACTGATTATTAAACAAATTTGTGTTTTAAACAATGCAGCACCTCTCACGTACAACACTGCAAGAGATGTTATATAGTCTCCCAATACCACCTCTCACATGGCAGGGAGTCAATTAAATAAATCAGATTTGTAATAAAATAAATTAAAATAAATAAATATACATCACTCTCACCACCTTTAGTCCAAGAGTTAGTAAAAACCAGAGAAAATGGTTCTCCGGCAATAAAGTCTAGGCGGGCCATGTCCACAGCCCTCATCTACTACTTTGGTCACCCAGTCAAAGAAATCTATTAGATTCATTTGACATGACCTTCCCACTATAAATACATGCTGCCTTGGGTCCTATGCCCTGCTGGCATCTAAGTACTCAACAATTCTTTCCTTCAGAAGTCATTCCATCATTTTACCTATCACTGAGGTTAAACTAACAGGTCTGTAGTTTCCTGCCTTTGCCCTGCTCCCACTTTTGTGAAGTGGATTCACATCTGCCCTCCTCCAGTCCTCAGGTACCATCCCATCCTCTAATAATTTGTTAAAGATGATAGTTAGCGGTGTCACTATTTCTCCCCTTGGTTCTTTTAGAATTCTGGGGTGAATCCCATCAGGCCCCATTGTTTTGTCCACCTTCAGTTTTAAGAGTTCTTTCAGAACCCTTTCTTCTATGAAGGGACTAATATCAACCCTGTATCCAGAGTATTTCTATTGTTTGGTTTAGGTACCTCCCCCTCCTCCTCTTCTTTTGTGAATAATGAACAGAAGAATTCATTCAGTATCCTTTTTTTCACTGTCAACCTCTGCCCACATTCCCTCCTCTTTATTAAGCCTCAGTATCCCTCTCTTGGTCTTTCTTTGCTCCCTAATGTACCTATAAAAGGTTTTATACCCCTTCTTAATGGATTCGGCTATCTTTTCCTCAGTTTGGGCCTTGGCTATTCTGACTGCCCTCCCTGCCTCCTTCTGCTTTAACTGATATAGTTATTTGTCCTACTCCTTCTGTGTTTTCTTATATTTCCTGAATGCTATCCTTTTTTCCTTCATCTTCCCTGCCACCTCTTTTGAGAACCATAGTGGCTGATTCCTTCATTTTGTTTTCTTGATTTGCTTTACACAAAGGCTTGTTGCCTCTGTGATGGCAGTTTTGATTTTTCTCCATTGTTCTCCCACCCTTCCTTCGTGCCTGTTTGCTATTGCTTTTCTGAGGCACTCTCCCATTTTGCCAAAGTCAGCCCTCTTAAAGTCCAACACCCTTGCTTTTGTATGGCTTGACTTTATAGCTGTCTTTATTGTGAACCACACTGTTTGGTGGTCGCTTGTTCCCAGATGGCTACCCACTTCTAAATCTGAGATCCTCTCTCCATCCCTGTTTGAAAGTTTCAGGTCTAAGATGGCTCCCTCCCAAGTGGGTTCCAAAACTAGCTGTCTGAGGAATGCCCCCTGTAGGGTTTGAATGCTTAGTTTACCTGGATGATGTCACTGTGTTTGGCAAAACACTTAAAAAGCACAAGGCTTGCTTGTTCAAGGTCCTGGACTGGTTAGAAGATTATAGTTTAAAATTGTCCATTGACAAATGTCAGTGTTTCCAGAAGTCTGTAAAGTATGTGGGCCACATTGTATCTTCTGAAGGTATACAAACCAATCCAAGCAAAGTGGAAGCTCTGCCTACCTGGCCACGACCTAGCAATCTTAAAGAACTGCAAAGGTTCTTCAGTTCTGAGGATACTATCTGCATTTCATAAAAGATTACACCAAAGTCATTCACCCTCTGCTAAATCTGACTCAAGGGTACCCACCTACCAACCAGAAATATAAAAAGGGTACAGTAAAAGAAGCGGACAAGGTTTATTTAAAGACAAACAAATCTTTTGGAACCAGATGGACCCCGATTGTGACTCTGCATTTTATGACATCATTAGTCAACTCACACATGCTCCCATACTCACTTATGCAGATCCAACTAAATCATACGTATTGCACACAGATGCCAGCTTGACAGAACTTGGGGCCATGCTGTATCAGGAGTATGAGGAAGGACTACACCCCATGGCTTTTGCAAGTAGGAGCCTGACATCCTCCCCAAAAAATTACGCTGTACACAAACTTAAATTTCTCACATTAAAGTGGACAATAGTGGATCAATTACATGAATACTTGTATGGTGCTAAAATACTAGTCAAAACAGATAGCAATCCATTAACATATGTTCAAACAACAGCCAAATTGGACACCACCAGCACAGATGACTTTCACCCTATCAACATATAATTATGTGGTGAAGTACTGACCAGACTTGAATCACATCAATGCCGATGATCTCTCATGTAGACCTGCTTCTAGCCAACAGTGGGTGCATATTCCTGAACAATCTGAAGAAGCACTATGCCACAAGTTTGACCGGAAAAAAACCTGGTCCTCCGAAGCTGTAAACTGTCTGGCAGATTGCTTGGGACCACCAGAGACTTGTATACCAGTTGTCTGCTGTTACATTGCATTCTTAGATTTAAGTTCTTTACCACATTTATTTCCAGCTGACATCCAAAAAGAACAGTACTATGATCCTATGATCACACCAGTGGTCGACGCTTTAAGAAACTGGGAAGATGTCTCCAAAATGCATTCCACTGTCCCCAAAACTGTTTTACTTCTTTGAGAAGGACTTTAACTCACACTTTGACAGCAGCTGTTATACAGAGAGCTTACTGACAGCCAAGATGAAGTTGTGAGGAGACAGCTAGTATTGCCATCTAAATTCAAAAATGTTATATTAAAAGTCTTGCACAATCAAATGGGACATCTGGATAGTGAAAGGACTCTGGATCTCACCTGTTCATGCTTCTACTTGGCCTAAGATGGGCCTAGATATTGAGCAATATGTTAAAACCTGCAGTAGGTGTCTTCAGCACAAAGCTCAACCACAAAGAGCATCCTCTCTGGTCAATATTACTACAAGTGCCCCAATGAAACTCATCTGCATCGATTTTCTTAATTTGGAGCCAAAGTCAAAAGGCATTGTTAAAGTGTTAGTAGTTACAGATCACTTCATGAGGTATGCACAGGCCTATCCAACCAAAGACCAAAAGGCCTCAACTGTAGCCAAAGTTCTCTTTGAAAAGTTTTTCATGCATTATGATGCCCCACAGCGTATCTATTCAGATCAAGGCTGGAATTTTCTAAAGCAAACTTATTAAAGAACTGTTGTTCCTATGGGGTGTAAGAAAATCCAGAACTACCCCTATCATCAACAAAGAGATCCACAACCAGGGATATCTAATTGCACCTTACTTGATATGTTTGGCACCCTGCATCCAAAAGACAAGCCCCAGTGGAGCCAACAGGTAAGTGCACTTGTACATGGCTATAATTGCACAAAAAATGATGCTACTGGTTTTTCACCATACCACCTCACGTTTGACAGAAAAGCTTGCCTTCCAGTAGATGTTTGTTTTGGGGTGTCACCCAATGGAACTCAAACAGGCAATTATTTACAGTATGTACAAAAACTCAAAGCCCAGCTCAATCATGTCTATCAGCTTGTGCCCACAATGGCTGCTAAGAGAAACTTAGCCAACAAACAGAGACACAACGAATGTGTCAAAGCCCAAGAGTTGCAGCCTGGAGACCATGTATTAATGAGAAATTTGGGTGTGCAAGGAAACACAAAATAGCTGTTTGGTGGAGTCACACCCCCTACATTGTCATCAGCAAGCTGGATGATCTGCCAGTCTACAAAGTGCACCACGAAAATGATCCAAAATCTGCGAAAACAATACACTGAAATTACCTGTTACCCATTGGGCAAATCATCATAAACTCAGTACCTCCAGACAATGCTCCACGGGGCCTGTAACCTGGGCTGAAGCTAAAAAGAAACATTTAAACTCTCCTTCTGCTGTTCCATAGCCCAAGCCTGCAACCAGTAACATTCTCATTGATAATGACAACCAATCTGATGATAGTGAATGTGTGGTCACTTATTTTCCTTCTTATGAACTGAGCCAGTTATTGCAAGGAAATCCTCTGTGCAACCTGGGAGATGAGGCTGGACCCTCTGGACTGTCAAATCATCTAGCCCTCTCAACTACTCCTGTATACACTGCTAGTGAAGTGCAAAGTATAATGTCTGACATAGATGACTCTGTATGTCTCGATAGGCACACCCTGACCATGACAGCCAGAATGGTGACATGCCAGATGAAGCTGAAATATCTGAAACTGATAACTCTGACTCCATGAAGAACAATAATGTAAATTCAAATATTGATTCAGAAAATATCAATGTGCTTTATGATTTAAATGCTATGGAGTTTCCTCTTAGTGATGAACCAACATCTACAGAGCTAGCCAGTACTTACGTAAATGTAAGTAATATTGCCTGCTCTGAACCACCAGAGGGTATCAGGTTGCCCCTTTTATCAGAAGTTGCTGTATTAGTGGACAATAACAAGGGGTTGAGCAATCCAAATGCCAAAGTTGAAAGGACTGCGCCTGTACCCCTTCCACCTTGAAAATCTGAAAGAGATGTTATACCGATAGTACACCTCACGTATGACACACCAGAAGTGCCTGTAGATCTGCCCATGAATGTAGTTCACAAAGGGGTATGTATAACAGCAAATTCTCTGCCCAAGCTAGTGTTCACTGCATCTTCCCAAGTGATAGTCAAGCCTTCCACCCACTATTTTAGGGGTCACCCTTACAGAGTTAGAGGGATTAGTTAAAAGGTGCTTGATATCTGTGTTGATGGAACAAATACTTAAGGGGTAATGCAAAAAGTGTGATGATTGAATGTAAAATGTCATGACAAAGTGCTAACTGCACAGTATGTTTGAAAGGTACTATTTAGAGTGATAGCATAATAAACTTTATCTAGTATTTTGATATAGAACATGTTTAATAGTGTGTCTATTAAAGTGTTATTGTAGATTCTAGTTTATTATATTCTTGGAGAGGACACCAAGTTTTTAAGGCAGGGAAGAGATGTAACCCCCCTCAGGGGCTTACCTTTATTGTCCATTTCCTCCTATTCCTCCTGCTGCTGCTGACATCCCCCCAAAGTCCTTCTGGTGCTCTTTGTGTCCCCAAATCCTCATGCACAGCCTGTTTTGCTAAACAAGCCCAGTTTGGGCCCAGAAGCTAAAACACGAGTCACCGGCATGTTTCTAGTGCCACCGGTGACTGTGCAGGCATAAACGATGCCTTTGAAGTGTAGGCTGCTCAGTTTGTGGTCGCACTGGAGAATTTTTTCCTAGTTCCAACACCCTGGTTGTCTAAGGAGGGGCTGGTGCCCATAGCAATGCAGTGCAAGAGCCACTTGAGAATTTTTTAAATAAGTTATTGCAAGGGCTTTACCTATGGGCTCATTAATATGCATGAGCCCAATATGAATATTCATACATAACTGCCTGCCGCCTAGGGAGACAGTGTATCAGTGGCAGTGACAGCAAAAGTACAGGGGGCACTTAAATTAGAGTGGGCTTATTTAAAAGAAGAGTGTTTGAGCTATAAGTGTGTGGGGGAGTCATAACATAAAAGTAAATATCCTGGCTGCACCAGACTTTTAAACTGGTTGGGACTGCATAAATGGAACAGTGTCTTTATAGCACCCACCATTTTGGGAGTGCATCAGCCAATCACAAACTGGGATTTCAACCAGAGGCTCTTGGTAGTGTGATGTGGGCTTGTAGGAGACTTTCTGGGGCAAAGTTTGGCACCTAAACTGTAGCCAATTAAAGGATATAAATTGTTGTAGGCAGCCTAAGCAACCAATCAGAATCCAATGTTTTCTGTCTTTATTTTAGAGGTGACAGTTTGAATTGGGAGGAGTTCTGCAGGGAGACCAGAGTAACAGGGATTTTAGAAAGCAGCCTGTTGCTCAAGGCAGACCCATTTTGGAACTCTAGCTTGAACAACCAAGCAGGTTCTATGGAGATTGGGCCTACAGGAGGCCTAGCTGCTATCGTGTGTGTTTCTGGTGTTCCAAATGTAAAGATTAATTGCTAGGAGACATCTGCCAGCAGTTTGGAGGTTTTGCTCAGTGACTCGACTGAAATTGTGTGCCAGTTTGGAACTGAAGTGAGAGGTAGAGACTTAAATGCTGTTTCCTTTAAGTAAGCTGAATCTTTATTGTGGAATAACATCTGCTGTTCAGGGACTCCTGATTGCCAGAAAGGAGCCCACGTGTACTTGGGTTTTAACTGTTGGCCAGTGGGAAAGGTCACCAGAAATTGAACTGAACTTTGCCAGAAGTGTTGTTCCAGCCTTGGGCCTCTGTCCAACCTGGCCCAGGCTGTCTGATCTTGTGCCAGCTGTAGTGTCATCGGTGAGAGACCAGCTTCGGGATCCAGCCCCTGTGCAGAAAGCATCATAGGCTGTGGCCACCTTCAGAGAAAGGTTATGAATTGGAGGTGGGTTGTGCTGGTCCTGCTTCCCCATGTACATCAGCTTCCAGCCTCTGGTCTTCATTTCATCAGGACATCGTCTACAGCCATCTGGTACTGTGAGTACAATCAGGGTAACTCCCTACAACAAGTCATGTAATTATCTGTGGTACCATCTGATTCCTCTTGTAAATTCTTGGGTTTCACCAGACTGTGCCAGCAGACCAAGATTACAAATAATCATCTTGTTATTGTGCATGCTAACTGGCTTTTGTTGCCATGAAAGGCCCCAACATCAGCTGCAACGCTGGCCACCCCCGGGTAACACCTCTGGCTAGCCAGCTTTCCATCCTGGATACCCAGTGTTGTAGAACTGTTCTTTTGGGACATAAAAGTGCATGTTAAAACCATGAATCAAATCAGAATACAAATCATTCAACTAGATTCACACCTCTTCCTTGTTCACTTTACCTGAATAAATCTGATTGTCTTTTTCAAGCTTTAATCTGGCTTATGTGCGTATTATTAGTTGGGTTGCAGAATGGTATGTGTGCAGCTGTTTTGCTAACCTTGTTTTACAGGTGGCTTCCAGGGATAATGATGAAGGTCCAACCCTGGTGGTAAGTGTAAAAGGTGTGTGCATGTTATTAATGTTTATTGCAAACTGTCTCTTAAAAGCTGTTAAGGATCACTGTCTGCATCTGAGCAACTGGTGATTAGAATCATAGAAATCATAGAAATTTTACAAGTTCAAAAGACTGAGGTCCATTAGAGAACTTGCCACCATAATTTTAATGGTGGTAATAAAATGTTTGTTTTTCATATATTTATCCAATCTTTGTTTGAATGTCTCTATATCTTCACTTTCAATTACATATCTGGGGAGTTTATTCCATGTTGTAATAATTATTTGTGTATGCCAACGATTTCTTTTGGATGTTTTATTTACTTCACCCTTATATTTATACATGTGTGATTAGGTGGGAGTGTGGGTGCTTATATCTTCCCAGAGGGATATACCAGGCTAGGTAGATACTCCCCCTATTATTACTCTGGGTGGAGGCACCATAATATTAGACCCAGGCCCCTCAACCTGTTGTTAGGAAATCAGGCAGGGGTAGTAGCCCTAGAAATTGTGTCACCTATGGGTTACACTATCTTTAAATTTTAGACACTTAGTTGTTCACCTTAAAGCTCCCAGCTTCTTATTTACTTTACCTATGGTTGTGGTAATATGTTCATTAAAAGTTAAGTGGGAGTCAAAACGTACTCCCAAATAACAGTAACTATCCACCAGTTCCAAAGTTACTTTATTATTTGTAAAGATCTGTATTTGAAAAGTAGTACTATTTTTAGGTGCAGGGTGCATCATTTTTTTTTTTTTACATTCATAATTAGCCATGACCAGGTGAACCACTCGTCTACCTTTTTAAAATCAGTCTTCAACCTGGACTGAAGATCTGAAACATTTGTCCCTGTGGCAACTACAGCTGTATCATCAGCATACAGCCTTATGGCTGTATGCTGTACTGCCTATGGCAATTCATTAATAAATATAAAAAATAACAGGGGTCTGAGTAGGGACCTCTCCCCCCAGTTACTTTTCAGGGCCTGGACAGACTCCACATCACCTCAGACCTCTGGGCACACCCAGTTAGGTAAGATGTTATCCAATATAATGGCCATCGAAGAATCCCAGGCCTTTTTGTTTGTCATACAGGAGGGGGTGGTCCACCAGGCCAAAGGCTTTTGATAAATCTACAAAAACAACAGCTGTTTCCTGACCTGAATTCAATGATGTGCAAATCAGGTAATTGAATTCCAGCAGGGCTGTGGTAGTTGAAAAACCCTTTTGAAATCTCGATTGATAGGGAGTCAACAAATTATTACTTATCCATATACTCACTTATCTGGCCATTTACCAATTTCTCTAGACAGTTTATTTATTTAGTTTTGTTCACCAGGTAGGTACACTAGACAGCATAGCCACCTATTTTCAGGTATGACCCAGGAGATTACAACAAATGGTACGTAGACAATAGTAGATACTAGAAAACATCATGGGAACAAGTAGAAGTCAGACATTGTACACTTTTATAACATTTTCAGCAATGACAGTACATTTGCAGGAATCTATATGTAGTAACAAAACAGAATATAAGTGCAAATAACTAACAGTCATAAGTCATACAACTAGTGAGTAAGTGCTAGAAGAGAGGAAATAACAAGATTTCCAGGCAGGTTTGAGAGTAGTAGAGGTTGGAGCCAGTAAGCAACTAGGAGGAACCAGTACAGGAGTGGGTGGATAGAGGACAGAGCAGGGTTCAGAGCTTAGAAGAGCCATATGAAACTCCTGTTTGAAGCTGTGCGGAGAAGGAGAGATTCTTAGACTTAGTGGAAGGGAGTTCCATAGTTTAGGGGCCCAGCTAAAGAAAGCATACTCCCCCATTTTGGTTTTACATCTCGGTTGGACAAGAAGGGATTTGTCAGCTGATCTCAGTGGGTAGGCAGAGGTCTCAGGTTTGAGCAGGAGAGCCAGTTTGTCAGGTATCTGAGAGGAGATTGTATTCTTTATAAATCAGTAGGAAGTAAACTGTCAGAAGGCTGAGGTGGTAAACCATCCCAGACTGGAGTATAGTGTGCATTGGTGAGTAAGATTGGACAAAGACAAAGCAAAACGGCAAATGCTGTTGTGGCAGACATCCCCAATTTTGGAGGAGCCCTCCAGTAGTTGCCAGAAGGGCTATTAACCCATACGCCAATTTGGGTCTCTTGATCCCCTGAACAATGGCCATTCTCGCCGTGGATGTTAGCTATGTCTCTCCTTATATGCCAGTCCAAGCTGAATATTGACAGATTTAATGACTGAGGCTAGGTGCAGGTCAAAATCTAAGGCAGGATCAAGGGTTACTCCAAGGTATTTAAAAGAGGTAACTGTGTTAAGGGGAGAGCCAACAAGTGCTCTTGTACTTAATGGTTGGGTGCAGGACCGAATTTTTGAACCTGTACTGAACAGCATAGTCACTGTTTTATTTTTGTTTAAGACAAGCTTGTTTTGCAATAGCCAGCTCTGAAAGGTATTGATGTTACTATTGAGATTCAGATTGATATCTGAGAAGTTTGAGGAGGATGAGTAAAGAACAAGATTGTCTGCATATAGCAGACCTCAGCAAGCACCAGTGAGTGGTGGGATGTCATTTATGAAGACTATAAACAGGAGAGGACCAAGAATTGAACCCTGGGGCACTCCAATCCAAGTAGGAGCAAGAGAGGACTTAGCATCTCTGATCTGGACAAATTGTTGCCTCTCTGAAAGATCATTTTGGAACCAGGTGGTGACAGAGAGTGAGAAGCCTAGGGATGACAACTTTGATAGGAGCAGCGGGTGGTCAACTAAATCAAATGATTTTGTAAGATCAACAAAAGTATCCCCAGTGAGATAGCCTTTGTCTATAGTAAGTAAAAGTTTATTTTTAAGTGCTTTTCAAAATCAAAGCGCTTTACAATAATTAAATACATATAAAACATACATACAGCATAACGAACAACAATAAAAATAATTTCAATGCAGTGCAATAACTACTCCCCATAAGCCTTTTGAAATAAATAGGTTTTCAGTTCTGATTTAAAGCTTTCAACGGTCAGGCAGCTTCGTATCCGACGAGGTAGAGAATTCCACAGGGTAGGGGCAGCATAAAGCAACTCGTGCCCAGATGTTTTCAGCGAACCCTGGGAACCTCTAGCAATCCCTCGTCGGTGGATCGGAGTGAGGGGAAGGGATGGTAGGGAACAAGCAGATCTTGCAGATATCACGGTCCCTGTTTGTGTATGGCTTTATAGGTCAGTAAACCGACCTTAAAGGTGATCCGCCACTGAACCGGCAGCCAGTGCAGTTCGTGCAGCACAGGCGTAATATGATTCTGACATCATTTGTAAACAGTATGAGAGCAGTATATGTACTGTACCCATGTCGGAAACGATGTTGGTCGGGGTGAGAAGTTTGAAGGAGTACAGGTAATCCGAGACCTGGGTAGCGAGAATTTTTCTCCAGTATTTTAGAGATGGTGGAGAGGATGGCAATAAGGTGGTTGTTATCCAGGTTCGTGGTGTCCTCCTTTTTGTAGACCAGTACAACTCAAGCAATCTTCCAGAGAAAGGGACATGTCCTGTAAGAAGAGACAGGTTGAAAAGTCTAGTCACTGGAGAGACTATAAATGGTGCAATGGTTCTTAGGAGTTTTGGTAAGAGTCCATCTGCCCCGGCCGATCCAGCAGGAGAGATGGACCTAAGTAAGCATAAGATTTCACTCTCAGAGACTGGGTGAAGGGTGAAAGATGGGTTGGAAGGTTTAAGGTTATCCTGCAGAGTGACAGGTAAAGGCCTAGGAGGTGCAGTATAGGAGGAGAGGTCAGTGAATCTGGAGTTAACAGCCTCGGCGATAGTGAGCAGGTTATTGCAATTACAACCATCCACAACCATATCAGAGATGGTATTGCATTTGTTTTTCCCTATGATGGTGTTACCATGACTCCAAAAACCATAAGAGTCACTGACAGAGGTACTAAGGAGCTGACAGTAGTAATTGCCCTTAGCAGATCTGATGGAAACCGTACACAGGTTTTGTAGTCTTCTATACTCTGCCCAGTCTGATGGGGACTGGGTTAGCATAGCTTTGTTCCAGGCTTTATCCCTCTTTTTGAGAGAGGACAGGAGTGAAGAATTTACTTTGAAAGGATAGATAGCAAGGTTATTGGTCTATAGTTATTTACCTCTGTGGTATCCCTTCCTTAATGTATAGGTATAATTTTACTCTCCTTCCAAGATAATGGAAAGTGACCTGACTACAGGATCTAGTTGAAGATATATGCTATTGTTGGGCGTATGACTTTTGATGCTAGTTTCAGAAAATTTCCCTCCAACTCATCTGGCCCTATTGATTTGTGTGAATTTATTCTGCCCAATTCCCTACTCACTTCTGATATTTTGAGGCTCCTAAATCTAAAGGGTGCATCCAATTTGATACTGCTACTGTATCCTTAGAATCAGCCCTACCATTTAGGTCAACTACTCCTTTATATCCTAGAAGGTCTGTCAAAAAATCATTTAATGTATCAGTGACTGTGCTGGGTGCTTCAATTAAAGTATTTCCAACCTGTAACATCATGTTTTTCTGGGAAGCCCCCCTCCCCACCAGAAATAGTTAAATGATTTATTGTATGTCAAAATTTACTTGGATATGTGTTACAATCCATTTTATTTCTTCAGAAAGAAAGAGGAGTGCAAGCATGGTATAGGGGTTACTTGTTAAGTCAAGAATGGGGTTGAAGCAAGCAAGACAGAAGAAGTGAGATGGACAGAGAGCTCTACAGAAGCATTGTGGCTGAAACAATTATTCTTAGGAGGATTGTAAAGCAAGTGTGGGAGATTGCCAGGCAGTAAAACAGAGCTGGACATGGAGCTAGAAAATTAAGTTAAAAGTGCAACACCTATGCGGCCCGTGGATGTCATGGTGAATTTAACTGTACCTGACAAGAATTGGGAGGTGGAAAGAGCCAAGAGGGAAAGCAGGAAGGGATTTCTTTTCTGCCATGAAGGACTGCTTCTTATTTAACATGTCAGGCATGAGACAAGAGGGTTAATTATCTGCTAGTGGGCAACAGAGATGACATTGGCAAAGCAGTACACATTAGTGAGATGAGCCAGTTGCTTAACAGTGTCCATAATAAGATTGAATTTGATAAGGGTAAGCTACTTCACTAAAGTTAGACCAGGACACTTAACTTCAGGAGAGCTGAGCTTGTTAACTTGTGAGAGATGGTTGTGGAGAATTTAATATGTAGTATAGGGTATAGTGAGGGTTCTTTCTACATGGATTTCCATGGCCAGCTGAAAAGTTGCTGTACAATGTGCAGGTTGGGTCCATGAACTCACACAGTGCAGGGCAGGTGCAGCAGCAAAAACAGTGACCTGCCCCATGCTGAAAATGCAAGATCAAAAAGAGTGTGCTGCAATTAGAAGCAACAAACACACCATAAAATACCATTTAGAGTAGCAGCGTATTTGCTGTGTTTGGACACTTATTATTGATCTGAATAAAGTTACATTTATTTTCCATATTTTATGTGGTGTACTGTTTGTCAGTTCTGAGTACAGCACATCTCTTTTGGATCTTGAAATGTTGTTGTACCACAGCTCAAAGGTCATGGAACACAGTTATACCTTTCTGTGGTAGAACAATATTCTAGCTGATTGTCAATACTTGTATCAGCTGGTGTTTTACACAGTGCTGCCATGTGCACAGCAATCAGTTCATGTTCTGAACTGAAACCACCAGCAAGTTCACTGCTTGCATGGAGCACTGTAAAAACACTTTTGTTTTCAAAATTAAAAAAAAAAACTTACACACTATAAAGAATACTGATTGGACAACTACATGTCCAACCAGCCTGTGCTGCCACCTGGGGCTTCTGATTACCTTGAACCTCTCAAGCATTGCTCTCAAGGTCTGATATAATCAGAACCCCTCTGTGGCAGCACAAGCTGGTTGTGCATAGTTGCCCAAGCAGTACGCTCTATAAACACCACTAAGACAGAATGCTAGTGCCAAGTGAGAGGGCCTAAATCAGAATATTACAGAGGTAATGACTAGCTGTGTACCATTGTGGAATAAGAACAAAAGGACTAAATAGAGGCCTCCACGGTTGTCTGTTGAACTCCAGGGGATATTTAAGGGGTAAAAAGGGTGTATGATAAAGTGAAGGATTCCGATCAAAAGGAAAGGAGAATAGAGTATAGGTCATTACAGAATGAATGCAGGTCCAAGTCTGCCAGACCAAGGGTGATCTGGAAGGCAGAACCATACAATGGGATCAAGGGGAATAATGTATCTTTTTTTCTTTAATTCAGGGGGAATAAGAGAACAAGAGGAGAATCAGGGAAAATGGTTGGCCAGTGATCACTGCAGAGGTGAAGGAAAAGTTGATCAAGGCAGGGTGTGTAGCAATCACTAATTAATTACTTTCTGTAATTATTTGACCAGGATGTGGTAGTATACTGTAGCAACCTGAGGGTAGACGTTATGGGAGAGGTGTAAGTTAAAGAGGAGATGATGCTGATCACACCAGAATTTGTTACTGAATATCTCAAGGAAGATAATCTGGGAAAATCTCAGAGACCCAATAATATCTACCCAAGGGTAATAGTGGACTTAAAAGGTGTTCTCGCTGGACCTCTCACTGATACCTTTCAAGATTCCTTACAGACAGGGAAGGTGCCAGAGGGCAGGAAAACAGTTGGTTATCTCCCTATTAAAGAAAGGGAAAGGTCAGATACAGGTTATTATAGAACTGTCAGCCTTAGTTTAGTGCTTGACAAAAAGTTAGAGTTAATCATAAAAGATGTGGCAGTTCAGTACATGAATGAAAATTATCTGTTCTTTAACACACTGCTTTGCAAATAATAGATCCGACAAAACCAACCTAATTGACATCTTCAAGGCGTTAGCCGAGGGTGTGGATATAGCTCTGATGCTGGCTGTAGTCTATCTGGACTTCATGAAGGCCTTTGGCACTGTACTGCATTGATAACTCATAGGAGAGGTAGCATAATATGAAGCCTATGTGTATAGTAGGTGGATAATAAATTGGCTTACAGGAAGGAAGTAGAGAGGGGTGGTGGATGGTCACCATTCAGAATGGTGTTCTTCAGGTGTTGGTATTGTGTTAATTACTCTTAAAAGTGATAGAAAACAGTTCATTTTTACACCTCTAGATGCCCTCCTGTTATCCTCTTAGTGTTTATCCAGTATTCTGATATGATTTTGGCCTTTTTTGTTAAACTAATAATCTATTTTGTTGTGTTTGTAACTACCCTGAATCCTTCTCTCTTCAGAAATTTGATGCTCTCTCTTTTCATACTGTCTGGACATTCTGTGACATCAAAAACGCCATTCCAGGCCATTCAGATTAACAGCATGGAATGGTGTTATTGATGTAATAGAAAGTCTTAGAAAGGTAGAAATAAATAGCAGTAGTTTGCAAAAATAAATATATATATATATATATATATATATATACTGAGGGCACCACAAAACTAGATTATCTATTTATAAACAATTGGTCAATGCACATCAGAATACATAACTGGCACGGAAAAGACTATAGAAGGGCAGTTAATTATGTAAAAATTATTTGCTATCTCCATTAAGCAAGTTTATGAATGACCTGCAGAAGGGGTCGGCAGCAGTCTGCTGAAGTTTGCTGATGTCACTGAACTGGTAGCAACATTTAACACTATGGGGAAAGAAGATGCAGTATGGGAAGGGGTGTATACTTAAGGGGCATGGGCTGAGAAATGGGGCTTAGATTTCATGTGGGGAAGTGCAAAGTCCTTCATCTAAGGCTAAGGAATCTGGATCTCACATACACCTTGTGTGGTGCACCAGCCACAGCACAACTAAAGAAAAGGATCTATGGATAATTGTGGACCATAAAAGAAAACACATTGAGAGTTGGATCTTAGTATTACTATATCTGAATATACCAGCAAGGGGCTCTGGAGTAATTCTTTTAAAGCTAGTAAAGCTATCCAAGCTTGTCCACTTTAAATTATTGCCTTATCATCACCTTAGCCCTGCAAAATTGGAACAAATGAATTTTCATGAGAATGGTACATGTTGGAGATGCAGCCAGCCTCATGCTTCTACTGTTCATATGCTTTGGCATTGCCCCAAGATTTTCAAAGCCTAGGAAATGATACATCTACTGTATATGTCAAAATGTCACCAAGACGGGTATCCTTTTTCTTCCTGAAATTTGGCTACTTTGTGATTACTCCAGGGCCTCTTAACTTGGTTCTTATCAACAGATATAGTTACAATTAGCAACACTTAATCTACAGTAACAAGCATTTGTCAATGCCGAATGTTTGCTTGCTGGCATTGGCATTTGTAGTGTAGGAGTTACAGAGCTGCATAATAGGAATGGTAGTGAAGTATTGAACTGAAGCCAACCCCACCAGCACCCTGCAGAGACTGACAGGCATTGGGGTGTGCTTTTGGGTCATCAGGCATAACGGCCACACCATTTCACCACACCCTACCCTGCAGACACCAACAAGTGTCACGGTGTGCTTTGGGGTCTTTGGCCCTTATGCGCACCCCACTCCATCAGGAAATACGGTGAGATATAGGAGAATGGGGTGAACTTTTGGACTGAAGAGTCCAAGACACACCTCGATGCCTCTCAGTGGCTGCAGCGTGTGGTTGGGGGTGGAATGGTATGAGCATTGCAGACGACAATCCCAAGTCACAGCCCTGATGCCTGTCATTCTCTACAGGGTGGGGCGTTATGGTCAGAAACCCTAACACCTCAGGCATTCGTTGGTATTTTCACTCCAAATTTTCAACATTTTTGTTTTGTGTCCCCCACCTCATGAACAGTGACAATATCAGTTAGTTAGCCGAAAGCTGCTTTTGCACAGCGACTACGGCATTTGTCACCACAGGTGCAAAAACACATTCCGAACAGGATGTAAAAAATGACAGCTGTATTGTTCATGGGGAGGTGTAAAAAAATAGCAATGTTGAAAATCTGCAGTGAAAATATAAAAAAAACTGGTGAAGTCACGAGCGTGCATAGAAACTATGCAATGCACACCCATAATGTCATTAGTTGGGAATTTTTTACAGCAGATTGTCAACACAGGCATTTTGGAACCTCCGATCATGAACAGTTTCACTGTGATTTTCTTTATCTGTCCCAAACAATGACTTCTCACAACGACCATGCATTTCTGTGCTGAAAGTGTGAAAACACATTTTGGCCATGTTGTGAAAAATGACAGCTGTACTGTTCATAAGGAAGTGAGGAAAAATGCCACTGGTGAAAATCTGGACTGAAAATATTACAAATTCATGAACTTACAACGGTGCATGGAAACTGTGCAATGCTCACTTGTAACACAATCATTTTATGGACTTTTGTCACCAAATTTTCAACATTGCCATTTTAAGACCTCTGCTCATGACCGGTGTCAGTGTGATTTTTTTAATGTGTCCTATACATTGATTTTGCACACCGACTGCGCCATTATGCGCTACATGCACGGAAACACATTTTCATTGAGATGTGAAAAATGACAGCTTTACTGCTCATACAGAGGTGTGGTAAAATGGCAATGTTGAAAATCTGGAGTGCAAATATTAAAAATTCACGAACTTATCAGCGTGTGTAGGAATTGTGCAACGCACACTCGTAAAACAGTCATTTTTAGGAATTTTTTCACCAAATTTGCAACATAGGCTTTTTGAGAGCCCACCTTATGAACACTGGCACTGTCATTTAGTTAATCTGTCCTGAAAGGTGATTTCACACAGTGACCGTGAAATTACCCTTTGGCCCCAATTAATGCCATGACAGTGACAGAATTCATGAGGAGGGGTCCTAAAAACCCCATGTTGAAAATTTGGTGCCAAAATTCCAAAAAATGCCTGAGATATGCAATAAAGTTGAAAAAACCCTACTTATTACATTATACAGCTTACCGGCATTTCTTCAGTTCACGGTCAGCTTTGAAGAGTGCAGACATGTTCCCGGTCCACCGAAGAATGTAGCGCCAGACTCCGGAGGTAAAAATGTGGTGGGGGGGTGTGGGGAGGCAGGGTGCACAGTGGGTGGGTGCGGGTCGGGGCAGGGAGACTGCGAGGGACCGTTTTTTTATTTACAGTTTTCTTTTTATTATTATTATTAAGACGACGTGGGATGTTTGCCATGCTGGGGTGGGCTCCCAGCGTGGCAGCTGGAAAGGCTGTTTGGGGGGGCTGTAGCCAATGGGGGATTGGGCACCCCCGTCAGCCACAACAAGCTTTGCCAGGCTGGAGTGGGCTCCCAGCGTGGCACCTTGAAAGCTTTTTGGGGTGGGGTAAGCATGGAGCCAACGGGGGATTGGGCACCCCCATTGGCTATAACAATCTTTGCCACACTGGGGTGGGCTCCCAGCGTGGCACCTGCACAGCTTTTTTTTGGGGGGTGTGTGAAGCCGACGGGGGATTGGGCACCCCGTTGGCTATACAGTGTGTGCGTGGGGGGGTGCATGATCACGCAATATGTGTGCATGCATGTGTGTTGGGAGGGGGAGCGCTGCTCACTGAAGCGGTGCTCTCTCTTTCAACTGTACTGCACTGCATTTTGAAGCACCGCACTGTTTCTTGCACATGTGTGCAAGCAAACATAAAAATTATTATTTTAAAATAATGGAAGTCTGATTCTGATACATTAGTATATGAATGCTGGTCCTATATGGCCTCTTGTGCTGCTAATGAATGCATCCATTGCAGTTTACTAGAAAAATTACAGTTATTTTATAAGATCTGGAATCCCTTTCTTAAATGTACCAAAATTACTAGATAACATTATAGAATATATTGCTGGTGTTTTGTTTTTTGATATTACTCCTATTGCTTTAATTGTTTATACTGTTATGTATTGACTATATTAATTAACTTATTTATTTGATTTTTTTATTAGGTTCTGTGCTTTGGTTTGAAATATCACTTTTAAATACTGTTTGTATATAGTTATATGTGTTTTCTGGGGATTCGTACTAAATCCTGATGTACAAAATCCTGACATTCAAAATCCTGTCACCTAAATCCTGACACACTGAGTGCCCCACATGTCAATTGCCCAAATTACTGAAATCATGACAGTTTTAATTTCTGCTGCCACTGCACAATACACTGAGCATGGAGGAACATTTCAGTTGACTTACCTGAAGTATTTAACATATAAATAGCTTCATAGAAAGGGGGGCACACCAGCTGGTGCCATGTTATGTATGCTTGCATGTGTACCCTAATAACCTCCATCCTAAATGAAAAGGGGGTGAAAAATGAGAATAGACTCGGTGAGGGCAGATGAATCTGACCTCATGTACAGCCCACACCAGTGACCTGGCACTCTTCCCAATCTGGAACTTGATTGTGGTGGGAGTTTGGCAGCCCTAACACCCCAGCCTCGGGGGAGGGGATAAGCTGAGGGGGACAAAGGGGACATAGGAGTTGAGGTAATCCCAACAGAAGTTGGGTGTTGGGGCTAGGAAGGTAAGGACAAAGAGAGCTTGGCCAAAAACCAATAGAAAGCAAATGCAATGCTGTGTTAGGTTTGGGTTTAAACAGGTTAAGGGAAGTGATCTTCCCCTTTGCAGAACCCATCCACACCAGGTGTATTGTGTCTAGTTGTAGTCATCACAGTACAGAAAGGACAGTGCATTGACTGAGAAGGTTCCGCACAGGGCCAACAAGATGATTAATGTTTAAGCCTTTGGAGGCTGGAGCTATTAGGCATTAGACCTACTCCAATTACTGTATTTAGCCTGAAAAAGAGAAGACTGACCAGGGCTATGATCACAGTGTTCCAAATACTTAACGAGGATAGGCAGGGTGGAGTGTACAGAGATATTTGAGCTTTGAGACAGTGTTGGAATTACACTTTATGGGCTTTGGGAACTAGGAGGGCTCATAATGGCCCTATCTTTAAATTGAGCCTCCTTCCCATTATAAGTCAATGGCAGTGATGCATGAGCTACTGGGGCTCTCTTCTGAGCTAGGGGGATGAGCCCTGGCAAGCACCCCTGTAATTCCAATACTGTATTTGGTGCAAGCAGAACTAGAGGACATGTTATCAGCCTGGGGATTTGGGGAATTGTGGGAATTTTGGAAAGCATTAGTTTACGCAGATTATGTTTAACATGTTGAACAGCCCTGCACTTGCATTTTTTTAAAAGACTGCATTTTTAAAAATGTGCAGTTTGGGTAAAATGGTGCTATTTGCTAAAATTGTACATTTTTAAGAACTCACATTTTTAAAAGTGTACATTTTGGCCAGCCCGGTGGCACAGAGGGTTGAGGCGCTGGATGCCTTACTTAGTGCTACGCCGGTGACCTCAGTTCCGGAATGGCCTCAGGTCATCAGGTGCCAGTGTGGGGGGGAGGGAAGAGCAGGACTGAGCATGCCGGCAGGCAGCTCTCCTCTCCTGAGGCTGGTATGGGTGGGTTGGTACCCCCCCATTGTTCTTCTCCCACTGGGTGGAGGTCCAAAGGGTAGCATAGGTGGAAACGGGGTGGCAAGGTATCAGGAGGTGAAAGGGGCTGAGATGGAACCACAGGGTGAGAAGCATGTCTCCACACACTTGCCTGGCCATGTGTCAGGGCTTCAGGGGTGGGGGATTAGGGGAGAAAATCTGAAAAGAAAATACCTATGTGTCCCTGCTGTCACAAGTTGGTGGTAGGAAGTGATGGGGACCAAAAACCTAAATAAATAAAAAATAGTGCACATTTGTTGTTTTGGGGGGGGGGGGTGCTATTTGAATAAAAAAGTATTGTCAGAATTACACCGGATTTTGGAACTTTTTTGCATAAATTACACAAATGCAAAATCACAATTATGCACAGTTTTTCAAATATAATAAAACAGTTACCCAGCACTACTTATGTTATGAGTGTCATTATAATCAGTTTGAATGAGAGGAGTGCAATGCATATCTTAGCAGTTCTGCCTGCCCAAACTTTGTGAAATTACACTCTTATACAATTACAGACGTCTCCCATACTGTACTGGATATAAACATATAATTACTCATTTTTTTCCCTATTGGAAACACAGTTATAAATCGCTGTTATAACCTGCAGGTCATAATGGAGAACACGGGCTGTGTTTCCCTAGCTCTGTGCAGGTGTCTGCTATGGCTCTTCTCTTCCTTAGTGCCGGCTGCCAACAGATGGAGACTTCACCACGACTCAGATTCGGTGGTGAGTTCTTAAAAAAAAACACTGGGCTAATGTCCTGTAAACTGTCCTGCTCTTAAAAACATTTAAACAAAAAAGGTTAATCTTGCTGCTGGTGCTTCAGACCTTGGACCAAGCTGAAGCTCGACAGGTCCATGGTCGCACAAGAACATCTTTTATTTTATATAATTGCTGCGGTGAAAAAATGATACCCAGCAATTGTATAAAATAAAACATGGAGTTGTGTGTAAAACTCGAATTTTACACACATCCTCAGTGCTGGATGCTTAGATAAACTCCTCGAGCTTCAGTCTCAGGGTTTATGTAGCATACAGCACCTCAGGTGTGTGTAAAATTCTCATTAAGCACACAACCCCATGTATTATTCTATATATATTGAGTTACTTGAGTTTACAAGGAGGATTTCTTTAAAGTTTTATGTTCCATTTTTCTTTGCTTTTAAAGCAAAAAATCTGATATGAAACTCCTTTCCTTGCTTCTCAGGTGGAATGTTTCATTTTAATGATAATGTACAGTGGGGCCCCATATTCTAAAGGTTAGCATGGCACAAACTGGGTTTTCACAATGCTAACTCAGAATAGTCCCAGCTGTTGGGGGTGTGCCCATATTCAAAGGCCACCTATATGCGGTGCACTCCCGATAGCGCCATTGCACTAAATATCATGCTGCTCACATGCAAATGAGGGATCCCTCATGCAGATGCTGCACTGCACAGTACTGAAAGTTTTCAGTAGCACTAAACATCCGCTAGTTCAGCGCACTTTAATGTTTCTGAAACACAGCCCTTAACGGTGTGCAGAGGGGGTGGATGCCTGGCACCCCATCCATGCATCATCAAGGGCTGGGTTGCCTGGTGGTCTAGCCATACCTCCCAAGCCCCAAGCCCCACATAGAATAAATAACAGTAATCCTAGGTGATCTAGTAGTCCCTTCCAAGCCCCAAGCCCCACATAGATAAAAGAACAGTAATCCCTGGTGATTTAGTGGTCCCCCTTCCTAACCCCAAACCCAACCTGCCCATATCATGCATATAGTTGTACCTGGTGACCTAGTAGACCCCCACCCCAGCAGGTACTTTCCCACCACCCCACTCTCCCTGTCTCAACTCCGAGAGTCAGCAACCAGCAAAGCTTTCCACTTACCACTATGGCTGGCCACTGACTGAGCTCACATAAAACCTGTACTGTACAATCAGCTATTGCAGAACAAGTTACATGAGGTCTTAATTCTGTGGCTAGTTGTGGTGGTGTGCAGAGGGCTGTGCTGGTCACTGGCTCTCAGGGTTGGGATGGGGGTAGCGGAGTTGTGGGACAGTACCTGCTGGAGTGGCAGTGTACTGGACCACCAGGGATGGTAATATGCATTATACAGGTAGGTTGGGGTTAGGGAGGGGGGGGCCAACAGACCACCAGGGATTACTATTCTTTTATCTATGTGGGGATAGGGGTTTGGGAGGAACCACTAGACCACCAAGGATTACTTTTATTTTTGTTATGAGGGGTCCAGGCTTGAGAGGCGGGAGCTGGCCTGGCATACTTGGCCAATGTGTGGCATGCAGATGAGCCCATAATAGGCATGGAAATGAACCATTAGCACTGTGCCTGCCCAATGGGCTCATCTGATGTTTGGGCTGAATATCTCCCATAGGGGTTGTGGTGCTAACCACTGTGTGCTGTGCTTTGCCCCTATGGGCAGTCTTCAGCCCAGTGCTCTGGTAGCACAGCACACAGCATAGTGACTGGTTGATGTGCACCACGCTACCATGGCCCTGTATTCAGATGGATAGCATGATCAGTTTGGATCACGTTATCTGTTTGAATATTGCACCACAGCCGGCCAGCCCTATTTGTTGCACAGCACCCCTATGTGTGCACGCTTCTGGCAGGCTCTGAACATAGTTTCCAAGGAGACATCTACATGCTGGTTATGAGACCATGTGGTTTAGAGTGCTGATTGGCTTCAATCCTGTATGTGATATATATTTGAAGCAATAAAGATAGGAAGACCCTACCATTTTCATTGACAAATTATTCTAAAAGTAGATTGTACGGTCAAAATGTCAGTTCTGGCTTTAGATTTATTTTCTTTGTGCATTTTAAGATGACAACCCCAAGATGATGCTGCCCCATTCTGCTGTTCTAGCACCAGATACAGTAGAGCCAGCCAGGATGCATCGCAGTACCTGAGCTGCAATCTGTTGCAGGAAACAATGCAATTAAATGGCAATTAAGCCCCATTGTCATGCAATATTTTGTAATATGTACTGCAAGGTATTATATTGAATCCTGACTTGTTCTGCTGTACGTTCTCGCTCAAGAAAAAAATGATACATTTTGGATACCAAATATGAAAAAAACATTTGTTTTGCTGTAGTATCTGTTCTAACAGGATATTTTTAAATTTTTTGTTTGGGGAAGGGTGCATACCAATCCTGTTAATAACTTAACAGGCAAGCATTAAATCTTAGACTGACATCCTGTGTATCCCTGCCTTATGCCTTAAGGAACACAACTATCACAATGTTATAGTGAGAATCACATTATGACTCAGTAATGGAGGAAATTAAAATACTTATAACTCACCATAATAAACTGCACTCAGAGATTTTGTAGAGGTCAAACAATAAGGAAGGAGATGTTTTTTTTTTAACAAAGTTCCAATTTATGACCTATAATTACTTACGCTTGTTATGGAAGTATAATACAGCCTTTTCAATCCATCTTTTTAAAATTTGCATTAAACATTTGTCTCAATTATAACTTAATAGCATTGTGCATATATTAGTAAGTTCATAATTTTGCATGGAAAGTTTCTAAGCATTGGAATTTATTTTAGAATGCAAATCAATTATTGCTAATTACAGGCCTACTGCAAATGCAATTTCAAATTATGCATTTTTAATGTTGCAGCGCTCCGATACAAAAACATACTGATGATAGTTACTTACTTTGAATGCAGAGTCCATCTGTGCAGTTTTCAGTTTCTTGTATGGGCCCTTCACAGAATCTCCCTCCATTTCTTGGTGGTGGGGCTGTGCACTCACGTATCCGCTGGTGTTTGCACTCTGGACTGCAAACTGACCACTCGCTCCATAGATCCCAGCTACCATCAACTGCAATAAATATAGGGAATGCATGCTAATAGTGAAAATGAGAAGCACAGTATTTTAATATATGATCATTTCAGGTTGGACAAGACATTGAATCTGAATGGGGTCATACTGTAAGTGTAATGAATTTTATAAGCCTTAGTCAAGCTGAATCTGGGAGTCATAGAAACACCATAAGGTTGGACAATGTGGACTACTGTATGTTGTTGAGAATGTGGCAAGACTGAATCTCAACAAACAGAACTATCTCCACTCCATAAATGTGGTGGCCAATCCAGTCTTGAACTGACAACATTAAAATTGGTTCATAAACATAGGCAAGTCTAGAGATTTTGCACAATTCATGAAATAAGCTGTGGGTGCGAATTGCTAAGTTCAACCCGCAAAGTATGGAATTTTGCCCTTGAAGTGCAGAATTTCACCTGCGAAGTGCAGAATTTCACCACTTGCTGGTGCAATTCTGCACTTCATGGGTGAAATTCCACACTTTGAGGGTGAAATTTTAGACTTCAAGGGTGAAATTCCACACTTCACCGTGACAATTTGCACGTGAAATGGTGAATTTAGATGGAAAACATTTGTGGATTTCTCCGTGGAGGCAAATTTCCAGACTTTGCTGGAACTTTGTTGGTGAATTAAAACTTTACTGCATTTCTAGGCAAGTCTACATTGGGATTCCCTGCCTATGGACATCATGTGCATCAAAAAGATCCTTTTATGCACTTTCTTGTTTAAAATTTATTTCCCAAGATTTTCCAGTTTAGATGCAACATATTATTTATATTAGGGCTAATCTTCTACCCAATTATTGAGCCAGAAGTCTCAACAACTGGGAGGACAAATGATTGATTCAAGGCTACACAGTGATGCAGTGACTGAGGTGGAATTTAAACTTGTGACTCCCATGTTTTGCAGTTCAGCACTCTAAGCACTAGACTCCACTACCTTCTATTAATACACTTGTAATCCATCTAAGAAATAAAGAAGATAATTGTACATGTGTCTCACATTCTGAAAGACCTCAAATATATTTTAAATGAAATCGTGGGCTTATATGTAGGTGTCAGAAATCCTGAGATATAAATATCTAATTACTCATAAATTAAAAGTGAACTATAGTTGAAATTTGTAAAAACATATGCTGTGCAGAATGTTTTGATTTGTGCTTGTAGTCCTAGGGTATTCTTCCATTTGCATGTTGTTACAGTAGGATTTTTTTTCTAAATTTGCCTGCTGTTTTTCTTGGGAGGGCTGGGAATCTTCATGTTTAGATATCTTATTGATCTTTTTCCAACAATGTCTCCTATCCAAAGTGACAGTGACGTGTCCAGGACCACTGATTCAGACAGTGATAGCTGCTGTAGCAGCAATCTGCTGTTAAGTGCTGGATATTCTGGCATCAACTAAATATATATATATATATATATATATATATATATTATAAATAACTCTTCCTAATCCAAACTTTTTGTATTCTAGGTAGTTGTCTAGGTATAGCCAGCAGGAATAAATGTTTTGTATTTAAAGCTTTTCATTTACTCAAACTACACACAACCATAAACAAGCGCACCAAACTCCCCAGGTCACCAATGCTATCATTAGTAAAGTCTTTAGCTGTTTCTTCAGAGGATAGTCCACTCAAATATCCCTCAGGTGTTCGCCATCTGTAAATATAGACTTTATTTGTGCTTTCTGGATAAGGATAATTACTTAAAATCACAACTCCATTGCCGTATGCTTGAAACAAAACCAGCTCTTGCTGATATAATGGTGACAGATGCATCACTGCCAGATGGGACAAGATGCATTTTAGGGAAAAGAGAAATAAAACAATGCAAACATTCAGATCCCCAGGGGCCATAAAACTAGCAGGTAAATTTAGTAAAGGACTTCATACAGCAAACAAAGGGAAAGACACACTAGGAGTACACCTACTACTCAAAACACTCTGCACTACACATTAATTGTAAATTTTGACTGTAGTTCCACTTTCAATGAAGGCATGAGCCATTCTCTGAAATCCTGAGACAAATTGATATCACTGACTTGGGGAAGCATAGCATTATTCACAATTCATATTTGCTTACCCCCCATCTCTTAATGTATGTGCCTCTTTCTGTTTGTTTTCTGAATTGCTGGTCTAGTTTGTCTGTCTTGTACCTTGATTACTTATGTCTTTTAAATTCTCTGCATTGTGGTTCTACTGTACTGTATCTTTTGCCATCTTTATTGCCAAGATCATACCTAAAAAATGGACCCTGGGACCTGTGCACCTACCCATTGAACATATTAACGAATTAATTAATTAAGCAAGCAAGCAAATCAATCAATGAAAAAAAAAATCAGCTTTATGTTTAGCACTCCTATTGAGTCATTATAGATGTTTATAAGTATTTTCATCATTGGCTGCAATCAGTCAGTGGATCCAGATGCTGGCACTGCTTCTTGCAAATATTGCTAGTATGATGAAAGGTGTGCACATTGTGGAACTGCTCCATTTTCATCAGTATAGCAGTACTGGTAAGGAGGGATATCAGCAGCAGGAGACACTGGCTGATTGCATTCAATGATGCTATTGTTTTGAGTGCCTTTAAAAGTGTAAATGGGCTAATGAGGGAGCTCATTTTAATGACCAGTATACCAATAATAGAAAAAAAAGATTTACTAAAAGAGAGCAGGGGGTAAGCAACAAAATGACTTGGCAATGCTACAAAGTTTCTTTTATTTTTAAGACCTACTTACCAGGTTGATGTTCCCATTAAGAAACCTGTATGATAAGCAGTTTGTCCTGCTTACAGACACATCCCCACCAGACATATACTACTATAGAGTCCTGCCTGGAAACTTCAGCTCCTCAATGTGCCCAGTGTTCACCAAAGTATCAACTTATGAATGTGGTATTATCAGCATCTGGGGTCATCAATTAACTGCAACTGATGTCAAAAGTCACACAATGGATGAAATTCCTAGTTACATCAGGTTGGATTCCGAAAAGTCATAAGTTGGACTCACCTACTAATTATATTGTGTGGAATTGTCAAAAAGGAATAAAAAAATGGGCACAACCCTTAGTTATGTCGGCTGGGCTATTAAAAAGCCATTACCTGAATGAAGCTCAGAGTTATTTTGGTTGGGAGTTTGAAAAGTCATAAAATGGATACAACTCCTAGTTACCTATACCAGTTTGATTTATATATACCATTAGAAAACGTGATTATTCATCATACAGGTCTTTTCTTTGACCCCAGCATTAATACACATATCTGTTCAAGGGAAGATGATATAAACAGGGCAAATTTTAGGTCTCTTACATACCAGGAAGTTTATTTAGTGATTGTGAGTTTGAAAAGGAAGAAAGCACCTGGCCCTGATTGTTTACCCACATAAGTTTTTATTTCTGCCCCTGCTCTTTGGACAAGGCTATTAGTTCTTTTTTTCCATTTATGTATATTAAGGACTTGTGTCCCTGATACATGGAAAAGTGCAATAATTGTCTCTGTTTTCAAAAAGGGAGACAAATGTGTCCCAAAGATGTATTGGTCTATATCATTATTGGACATTAGTGGGGACATTTTTGCAAGGTTATCCTAAATAGGTTATTAGCACAACTGAATACCCTGGGTAACTTAACTGAACTGCAAGCTGGCTTTTGAGCAGGTTATAGTACAACAGATAATTGTTTTATATTAGAGCACCTTACTGAAAAATACATAAGGTTAAAGAAGCAGAGGCTTTATTTGACCTTTGTTGACTTTAGTGCTGCTTTTGATAATATCTCTCTAGTCAATCTGTGGCAAATAAAGTTTCAGAAAGGAATTCAACCAGAACTTATTAGCATCATAAAGGACCTGGGCACATAGTGAGACCTAGGCACAAATAAGGGTAGGAAAAACAAGAAAATTATCTGCAAAAATTCCAGCAAACAAAGAGGTCAGACAGGGCTGTGTCCTTACGCCAACCTTATTCTGCATTTATTTCAATGGTTTGCTTACACAACTCTCTGAATTCGGATCAAACTTGCCTTTAATTGGTACCAGTCTGAGCCCAACCCTAGCCTATGCTGATGATTTGGCATTCTTTGCACCGTCAAAACCAGGACTGCAGAAGAAATTAAATGCTTTAAATCAATATGCACAGAAATACAAATCTTAATATATACCATGCTAAAAGCTTTGTCCTGGTTTTTGGTGCTAGTAAATATACTGAATCTTACATATGAACATATGAAGAAGCCAGCAGAAGACCATTTGGTCTGTCTAGTCTACTCGTATTGCAAGGTACACAGCTTGAGCTACTGTCCCTGTCCTCCCACCCCACACATCCCATCCTCCCTACCCATGATCCTTACCTCCCCCCTATGCTGATCCCAGCCTCTCTTAAAGCTGCCTGCTGTCTTCAATCAGATCACCTCTTCTGGCAGCGCATTCCAAGTCAATCCTTGACAGATAGGGAATAGCTATATAAAAACTGTTAAATCTTATGTCTATCTGGGTCTAACATTAACATCCAATGGCAGCTGGGAGCAGCATATAAAAAAACAATTGATAATAACCAAGCAAACAGTGGGAGCTTTAGTGAAATTTAATAATAAATATGGGGGCAACACAGTTGTACCCCTCTTGAAAGCAGCTCAATCTAAAGATACCCCACAGGCTTTATACATGTGTAAAATGTGGGATGGCAAAAAAAAATAAAAATGTTAGAAGCTCCCTTAAATAAACTATAATGTAGCTTTTGGAGTAAGAAGTTCCATCCCAGCTGCTCTGTTAAGAGCAGAATTGGGAACACACAAATTGGAGGCTCTGGCAAATGCTAGAAAAATAAGATATTGGATAAGGGTTACTAGAATGGAAAACCACAGACAAGCTCTTGCATGTCTAAATGAGAAAATCAAATGGCTTTGCTTGGGGTGCAAACAATCAAGCTGGTATACACATCCCAACAACCTACTGCAAACTTATGGTCTCCAGTACCTGAAATGTTATGTTGACAAACAAATACAGGTTAGCTTAAAGTATAAGACATATGGTACTAGGAAAATTATGAATTTTCACAGTTAAAAAGATTTAGAAATAATAGAGAACCTTAAGATTTCCCCATGGCTAGTTCAAAATAACAACTGCCATATCTTTAGATATTACCTGCAGGCACTCACTGATAGCACTTTGAGAAAGCGTTACACAAAATATAGGCTAGAACTAATCAAAATCAACGTACTAAAGGTTAGATATAATAAGATTACAGAACCTTTGGCAAAATGATGTAATTGTACACACAAAGAAATAGAAGACCTATATCATGTTGCATTTATTTGTAGTTGATATGCCAAGCTCAGGTCTAATTGGTTACCCACTATGGTCAAAAATAGGGCCGACAAATAAAAGCACTTTATTAAATATAATGTCTTCTTCAGAAGATCTGTGCATCAAAACTATTGTAACAGGATATCTCAGTGCTATTTCAGTTATTTGTATGAAATATGATTCATTGTCACTGAATGCATTTTTAGGCATGAAGAATATTTTACAGATGTATTTTCTTCTATACTGTAACTTACTATGCGTAATGTATTTTTTATATTGTACGATTTGTACTGTATTTTTAAGATCATATGTCTATGTACTTTGTAAAGGTCTATGATCGAACAATGACAGATCAGGTTAATCTTAGCCTGTATACTGTATCCAGCCACATTTATACTATATCTAGACTTTAGAAATTAAACATAAGTAAGAATTTTGAAAACTGGGCATAGCAATGTCCTACCATTGAAAATTGGACATAGGTTCAATTTGGCTTATGTCCAAAGTTATGCAATAATCAATCTAGACATTGGCTTTTTAACCCTCCATAGTGGTTACAGACATATTGTTGTTTATGGATACACAAATATGAATTGAGAATGAATGCTTCTTTCCCCACATAGTCTATATTAGGTTATGTAGAAACATCTCTTTATAACAGCTTTTTACATTTCACAACTACAGTATATGTTGCTGTCCTAATATTTCTGGCTCATTAAAATCATTACCAATGTCTTTCACAGCAACATTCTTAGCTGAAGGACTGCATGCTTTTCTTCAAACTACATATAGTAATCCATCATGTGCTGTCACGAAACAGTAAATCTGTCATGTGCTGTCAAGGCATCAACTACATTTTCACTTCACAGAGAAAATTAATATGATGGATAAAACATGAATAAGTTGTTTGAAACAGTGGTGTGTTCTCCAAAGTAAAACATACTTAATTTATACTACAGGGAGCCTGTAATCACCTTTATTTTTTATTTGTATTTTATTCTTTTTGGTAACTGGGTAAGGCCCATTAGGCACAACTGCTTGTTTTCAGGGGCAACCTGGGAGCACTGGGTTGGTTAGGTGACTTATTCAGAGTCATACAGTATGCAAAAGGAGGTTTTGGGAATCAAACCCATGCCTGCTGGATGTACCAAGCTAATTCACCGCTTGTTATTCTAATCTCTAGGGTATACTGCCAGCTCATTTATATACCAAGGTTCCAATAATTCATGCATTCACAAAGTGTTACAAGTATTAGATACAGAAATATAAATTTGTCTGGACCAATACATTGCAACAGTAGCAGAAGAATGAGAGAACATTAGAAAACTAAATATGAGATACAAATGCAGTTTATGACCCTGGAAAAGTCACAAGCAGTTTTTAAAGCCTACCCCATGGATATAACACTGGGTTCACTAAAATGAAACAGCAGTCAGAAATAATGACAGATACATTTTATTTGAATAAACTCTTTAAATAATTGTAATCATTTACTATCTTACTTGCAAAATGGATAGTCTCTGAACCTAGTGCTTAGACATCCTTACGGGTCATTAATCAAAATGGAAACTTCAATGCAACAAATACTTTAAGCAATATTTAGCTACCCAACACTAACAGAATAAACCACACATTTTGCACGCTACTCCAAGGTGTCTATTTCATTTGTGCTGATTGCTTTTAGTTGCACAGAACATCATGTAGTCCATAGATATTGTTCAACAATAATACTGAAGATACTGACATACAGGGTGCCTCACAAGAAAAAGCATATTGCTGTGTATGGATCTACTACAGAATACTGACAGTCACTTGCCTGATGTACAATAGCCCAACACCATTTGCTTGACAATCCCTTGTCCAACAAAATAATTATTTTTTTTTAATTTTAGTCTTTGGTAACTGGGTAAGGCCCACTAGGCACAATTGCCTGTTTTCAGGGGCAACCTTGGAGTACTGGGCAGTTAAGTGACTCTCTCAGAGTCACAAAGTATGCAAGTGGAGGTTGTGAGAATCAAATCCAAGTTTGCTGGATGTACTAAGCTTGTTCACAGCTCTTTACTCTAATCTCTAGGCTATATTACCAGCCCAAAATTTGCCCAATGCAGTGGCATATTTATGTTTTGAGGGGCGGCTTCATCCCCACACCCCCATAGTTAAATATAATCACCTCCGCCGTGGGCAAATTTCTTCTGTCAGGCAAGTGATTGTTGTGCAAATGGTGTTAGGCTAAAGTAAGTCGGGTGAGTGACTGTATGTATTTCATAGGACTCCTGTTGTTTATTTACTCTTACATTATATTTGCTGAAAGTCTGTTTGTGTTACCCTCCCTACACTGTATTGAGGTGGAATGAAACAATGGGATAGATTTTCTAAGGGATTCAATTGATGCAAACCCCCAGAGATATGGTGCATGGGGCTTGTAGCACTCTAATGGGATTTTACATCCCACATGGCAATTGCCAGAAGTTAGAACACCTTTTTGTGGTTTAGCTTGCATTAATTTCAGGGACGTTTTTTAAAGTGCTTGTGCAAAATATGTGGCACAAGCTGCCATAAATCAGATAAGCTGTCACAGCTGCATCTGACCTACTAAAATTAGTCACAGTCATGGCAAACCCATTTGGCACACCATCAGAAACTATGTATGGTGGGGCAGGGCTTACATCAAGCCCTGCTCCACCCTCTACAAATGTGTCCCAATATGTGATTTACAAGAATTTGAGAAGCACTACATATTTCCTGGGGCATTCTGCATTTATTGTATGTAGCAGTGCAGTCTGAAAGAAAATTAGTACTTTCTTCACTTGCCCCCTGCATACTTGGAATCAGCTGCAACTTTAAATAGAAAATTAAAATTTTTATTTAATGCAGCATTTCATTTCAATGTTTTGTCAAACTCATATCATCCAGCACACTATTAAACATGATATCTGTGTACATGGTCAACAAGTTTCTCCTAATGAGCCTAAAACCATCATGCAAATGAAATGTAGGAAGCTCTCACTATATCCTGACAGTCATATGGAAATTACATTCTATTTTCAGTAGCTAACTAACCATCTTGATTGTTATAAGAAGTTCATTTGAATAGTCATGCTAAAAAAAAAATGAAAATGAGGGCATTGTTGGTGGGTTGTAGAGATTTTTATGTCTTGGTAGCTAGTTCAAAGTCAGTCTATGACAATAGTGACTGAACAGTGCAAATACATGATGGCCACTAATTAAATGCCCTTTATGACAAGATTTATGGGGGTCTCAGGACTGTTCCAAGTACATACATATGCAAACCACAAAACTATATTTATAGTTGAACTAACTGAGGTGATCTGTCTGCTTCATCAGATATACCTTTCCTACAATTAAGGGGGGCATCATTTTTTTCTATTATTTATTTGTTTGTTAACTGAGTTTATCCACTGAACACATGTGCCCTATTTCAGGGATGACCTGGATACAACAGCACATGCACATATAAATCATGAATAATAGACAATTATGTATGGGAACATAATAACTGAAGCTATGAAACTATTGCATAAACAAAGAGAGATCACATGCTGCTTCATGTGATGCTTAAAACATGAGTTCTTAATTAAACAATAGATACAGAAAAATGAATTCCAGTTTTACAGCTTGGAAAGAGAAAACAGTCTGAGTATGTATAGTCCAACAAAGATGCACCTTATCTGAAATTTGGTTTGAGATTTAGATCTGATCATTCCATTACCTGTTTGGTGATGAAACATGACCTTTATGGCAGAAGACATAGACAATTCACTGACAGTATGGAATATTTTATTTTTTATGTTTTTATTTTAGTGTTTGGTAACCAGATAAGGCCTACTAGGCACAAGTGCCTGTTTTCAGGGGCGACCTGGCAGCACTGGGCAGTTAAGTGACTTGCTCAGAATCACATGGTATGCAAGTGGAGGTTGTGAGAATCAAACTTAGGTCTGGTCTGCTGGCTGTACCAAGCTCATTCACACCTCTTTCCTCTAACCTCTAGGCTTTACTGCCAGCCCACCAACCTCATTCACACCTCGTTCCTCTAACCTCTAGACTATACTGCCAGCCCAATATGTTGTGACAATGACAGCCAATTAAAGTTGATAGGAAATCATTTCTACATAGTTAGTTATCTGCCATCACATTTTCCTTTCCATGCCAGCTATGTACAATATGCTGATATACTGTGAATAATTTTTGATAAATAAAAAATCTAGTTTAGGGTGCCCCAAGACCTACATAGGGTTCTAATCTCTTCACTAGCTACTGCTTTCTTTTAATGCTTTAAAGACATTCTGACATCAGTTACATAACTCCATACTATTACTCTGAATGCAAGGCATGAATGGGGCAGCACTCACCAGGTTTAGATGAACTTGGTGAACCTCTTAGTTTAGCTAAACCAAATAAAACAGTCTACCAAGGATGAAAAGGCACACACTCCCAAAACCCAGACCTGCAGACCAAGAATACATTAACAAATTCTTTGCACTGCCAAAATCTAAAGAGCACAACAAGAACACAAAACAGGAGACAGGAATGTGACCTTATTCTTTGACCAAAATGGATCATTAAAATCTGCACCTTTGACAATGCTCTGAGGGTAGTTGATACAAGACCAGTATGCCATAACCAAATGATGATTAAAAGTATGAATGATCAGTAGTGATTAACAGTCCTTGTTTAATCACCAGCCATATAATTGTTATATTGATATAGCACACCTAAATGGTTCAAAACAGTTTTCACTACCAAATCAGGTTGACTCCATATCAGTCCACTGTCAAGGGAAATGGGTTTTTAAAGTACTGTACAAATTCTAAAGGGATTTTGTCAATGGTAACCAAAGTGTTAACTCAAACACAGTGCCTTTGTGATAAGACTGAGTAAAGGCCATCACTTTAGCTTTCAGAATTAACTACCAGATGATGATCATTTATCCATTTTTCAAGAGTGTAAAATGTTGCTGCAACTTATCAGTTACAGCTTGAAGATTATCACCCCAAGTGAACAGAACAGCATTGTCAGCATAAAGTAATAAAGGAATAAAAGTAATATGGATGTATCATTTGAGATACTTGATAGCTCATTTATGAATAGGCTGAACAGCAGTGGGACTAAGATGAAACATTTTTGGGACCCCTGTACTGAGGTCATCCATGTTTAGCTTTTGGCCCCTACCCTAAAAAAATTAAAAATAGAATAAAATAAAAAATACAGCAGAAGACCTATTCAATTTTTAGCTATTTTGATCAAAGCAAATTGTGGTTAATTAAATCAAATACTTTTGAAAAGTCAATAAAAATTGAGGCAACAGAAAACACAGCTATAAAGAATTATGTAACAAATCCTAAAACATAAAAGAGCTGTATTAGTTCTGTGGTCTCGATAAAAACCATGTTGATACTGTATTATCAAAGAAGATTGTATTTACTGAAATAAATAGTTGATCAAAAATAACTAATTCCAGTAGTTTCCCACAGTAATTTATTACCAGATTTGGTTACAGGAACTATACCAGATTCTTTCAAATGTTTGGAATTTGACCAGTAAGAAAGAAAGGTTCATGATTTTAGATAATGGTAGGGCTATCTTCTATTTAACCATTTCAATAAACTTATTACCAACTCAGTTCAATTCTGTCCTTGTGCTAAATTTAAGATTTTTCATATGCTTTAAAATTATATTCAGAGATATGATTTTAAAATACTGCAAAAGGAAGGATGACCAAGGTAAAGTGAATCTGAGGAACACAATTGTTATCAAGGAAGGGACATGTGTTAGGGGATATAAGCCAAATTGCCAGAATAGTCATTTAAACATGCACACACTGTATCATATATTTATCATCAGTGAAACTGTCTTTTAAAGTTGCTGGACATTATTTATTATTCCTGTTAGTTAAGCTTTTTTATAATCTGCCTAAATTTAGGTTAGCGTGGAGGAAGTGCATTTTGACTATGTCTTAAAAATAGACTTTTTGTTTGCCTAATTAAAGATTTGCATTTATTTTTTAACCATGTAAACTTTATTAAAAACTATTAAGAAAGCCAGATAGGCAAAACAGGAATAAAATTAACAACAATGTCAAAGTACAATAATCAGTTTCTACAGTACCATAAGGATATTTTATATATTACTCATTGTATATTATAAGGGGAGAGAGACATGTGGGGAATGGTGCAATGCACTGGCTGTGGGGCAGCAGTTTTCCCGGAGACATTCTGGAACCTGTGTTGCTGCCCTATTTGCAGGCAATGGTCAGCTCTGAGGGAGGAGGTTGCCCACTTCCAGGCTGAACTGGCAAGGACTAAGGAGGCTCCCCCCACCTAAAGAGCACCAGTTCCACAACCACTGCCTCAGAGGTTGCCAAGTGTGAAGAGCATTTGGACCACAGTGGGTTCTGAGAGGGTGAGGGTGGTGGAACAGAGGTGTAGCCCTCTAGTTGTACCTCTACACAAATCATGTCAGACTGGCAAATCAAGGTTCCTCTATGATGACACCCTCAGTGGAGACCAAGAAGAATGCTGGGGACATCCACAAGGGAGACCCTCAAAAGGGTGGCAAGGGACACCACAGGAGAAGGAAATGGCTTCTGATAGGGGACTCAACTGTTAGGGGTGTAGACCTGTGAAAGGGAGAGGAGAGGGAAGTAAGGTGCCTGCCTGGTGCCATGGCTTGGGAGGGACAGGAAGCAAATCCTCAGGATTGCAGAAGCAGCATCATAGGAGAGGGAACTATATATCATTGTCCACCTTGGGACAAATGACCTAGCTAGGCATGAGATCAGTGCAGTGCAGGATGAATTTGCATAGTTGGGAAGGGGCTTTAGACACAAAGCAAGCATGGTAACCTTCTCAGAGGTGCTGCCAATCTATGGCAGGAGTGAGGCTAGGGTACTGTACACCATGCAGTTTAATGAATGGTTGCAAAACTGGTGCAGAGCACAGGGGTTTGGCTTCATTGGGGACTGGGGTCCACCTGAAGAGATGAAGATCTATACTGGCATGTTGGTCTGCATCTGTCCAGGAAGGGAAACAAGCTCCTAGGTGACAGATTTAAATGCTTCCTTGGCAAGCTTTTAAACTAGCCAAGGGGGGAGGTGCTGATAGGAAGCAGGAAAGTTCAAGCCTCCCCCCCAACAAAACATGGCAGGTAGTAGGGTAAACACTGAGGTACAGAGCTTGACAGAGGGCAGGACAGGGGTAAATGGAAAAATAGACAAGGGCAATAAGAGCAGGGATGGGGTAAAAAAGGATAAAGCCAAGATTAAATGGAGGGCAACGAGTACTAATGCCCATAGTCTGGGAAACAAGCTTCCTGAGCTAGTAGCCCTGATGGAAGAGGAACACTTGGATATTGTGGCAGTCACAGAAGCATGGTACATGGAGAACCATAATTGGGATGTCAACATACCAGGGTATACAATCTACAGAAGGGACAGGGAGGGTAAAATAGGAGGTGAAGTAGCTCTCTACATAAGGGAAGGGATCAAAGCTACAGAACTAAAAAGTAAAGGGGGAGGACAAGAGGCACTCTGGGTCACCTTGGAGATAGGGAATGGCATCACAATCTGCACAGGGGTTGTATACAAACCCCCATCTCAAGGGGAGGAAATGGACAAGAAAATGATAGTGGACATTCTCAAAATGGCTGAAAAAGGGGAGATACTGTTGATGGGGGACCTGAATATGCCAGATGTTAACTGGATGACATGGACTGCAGCCACATCTAAGAGCAGGGTCATTCTTGATGCCATACAGGGGGCATGCTTTAGACAGCTAGTGGAGGAACCCACTCTGGAGAGAGCAGTATTAGACCTGGTACTCTCAAATGGAGAGAGGATCACAAATTTAGAAGTCAGTAGACATCTGGGAACAAGCAACCATTGCACAGTGTGCTTCACAATAAACACAGCCATGGAGACAAGCCATACAAAGACAAGGATACTGGACTTTAGAAGGGCTGACTTTGGCATAATGGGTGAATACCTGAGGAATGCAGTAGCAAATGGCCAGAAAGACGGGGTGGAAGAACAATGGAGAAAAATCAAAACTGTCATCATGGAGGCAACAAGCCTTTGTGTGAAACAAATAAAGAAAACAAATCGAAATAAAAAAACACTATTGTTCTCAAAAGACGTGTCAGGGAAGGTTAAGGAGAAAAAGGCTGCATTCAAAAAGTATAAGGAATCACAGAAGGACCATGACAGGGGACTGTATCAATTAAAGCAGAAAGAAGCGGGGAAGGCAGTCAGAAAAGCAAAGGCCCAAACCGAGGAAAAGATAGCCAACTCAGTTAAGAAGGGGGATAAAACCTTTTATAGGTACATTAGGGAGCATAGAAGGTTAAGGGAGGGATAGTGAAGATTAATAAAGGAGAGGGGAGGTGGGCAGAGGGAGACAGTGAAAAGGCAGAGATACTGAATGAATACTTTTGCTCAGTATTCACAAAAGAAGAAGAGGAGGAGGAGGAGTTACCAAAATCAAACAATAGAAGCATTCTGGGTAGAGGGGTTGATGCCAGTCCATTTACAGAAGAAAGAGTCCTAAAAGAACTCCTAAAACTCAAGATGGACAAAGCAATGGAGCCTGACGGGATTCACTCTAGAGTCCTAAAAGAACTAAGGGAGGACCTAGTGACACCACTGACCACCCTTTTTAACAAATCATGGGAGGATGGGGTGGTACCGGAGGACTGGAGGAGGGCAGATGTGATTCCCCTTCACAAAAGTGGGAGCAAGGCAGAAGCAGGAAACTACAGACCTGTTAGTTTGACCTCAGTGGTGGGGAAAATGATGGAGTCACTTCTGAAAGAAAGAATTATTGAGTGCCTAGAGGCCAGCGGGGCACAGGACCCAAAGCAGCATGGATTCACAGCAGGAAGGTTATGTCAGATGAATCTAATCGATTTCTTTGACTGGATGACCAAAGTAATAGACCAGGGAGGGGCTGTGGATATGGTCTACCTAGACTTTAGCAAGGCATTTGACACAGCCCTGGACAAAAGATTAATAATCAAGTTAGCCAGACTGGGAGTGGATCCCAGGGTGGTAGCCTGGGTAGCAAACTGGCTGCACAATAGGACACAGAAGGTAATAGTGAATGGAACACATTCCGAAAAAAGGGGGGTTACTAGAGGAGTACGTCAGGGCTCAGATTGGTCCAGTCCTCTTTAACGTCCTTGAGGTGACATTGCAGAGGGCCTGGAAGGAAAAGTATGCCTCTTTGCAGATGACGCAAAGATCTGAAACAGAGATGATACACAAGGGGGGTAGAAAGGATGAGAAGGGACTTGGCAAGATTGAAGGAATGGTCAGACATATGGCAACTTAGATTCAATGCAAAGAAGTGCAAAGTAATGCACCTGAGAAATAAAAATCCAGGAGAAGAGAACACAATAGCAGAGGAGGTACTAACAACAGTAATGGAAAGGGACCTGGGGGTAGTCATATCAGATGACCTAAAGGTGGGTAAGCAATGTGAGAAGTTGATAAGGAGAGCCAGGAGGATACTGGGATTCATAGGGAGGGGCATCACAAGTAGAAAAAGGGAAGTGGTTATCCCTCTGTACTGACAGTTGGTGAGACCCCATCTGGAGTACTGCGTGCAGTTTTGGAGACCTCATCTATGCAAGGACATAAACAGAATGAAAGCAGTCCAGAGGAGGGCAACTAAAATGGTGCAGGATCTACATCAGAAACCATATGAAGAGAGACTGAGACAGCTTAATATGTATACACTTGATGAAAGGAGGAATGGGGGGTACATGATAGAAACTTTTAAGTACCTCAAGGGAATCAACAAAGTCCAGGAGGGTAGCATCTTTCAGAAAAAGAGGTGTGTAAGAAAAAGGGGACACAATTTAAAGATAGAGTGGGGACGGCTCAGGGGTAATGGGAGGAATTTTTTTTCACAGAGAGAGTGGTGGACACTGGGAACCACCTTCCTGGAGAGGTTGTGGGGTCTAAAACAGTGGGGGAATTCAAACATGCATGGGACAGACATAAGGCAATTAAAGTGGGGGGTTGCAGGAAGTAGGCTGTTGGTTAACTAGAATATGTAGCTTATCCAATAGGTAGGGAAATGGGCAGACTGGGTGGGCCAAGTGGTCCTTATCTGCCATCAAAGTCTATGTTTCTATGAGTAACAAGGAAACAAAAACTAAGAGGTGCAATATGCAAAGAAACTACTAATACAAAAATAACAACAAAAGAATCAGTGTGGGATACCCTCTTAGCCCCAAAACAAACTTAACCCCCCCCAAAAAAGGGCATGTAACTAGGCATGCCGGGTCATAAAAATAAAGACAGTTAATTAATGTACAAAGAAGGAGGACCCCCCCCAAGCATAAAGAGCTGAGACAGTAACAACAACATATGAAGAGTTTGCAAATGGGAATGAAAAGCCTTGTCATTATGTTGTATACTAGCAAGCAGATGTTCTATATGCAGGGCATCAAGCACAGCCACCAACCACTCCTTATAGGAAGGAGAGTGAGCATCCATCCTATGTCTCACTATGATCTTTTTGGTCACTGCAAATATCAAGGCCATATGATATTTCTGCTGGCCCATAAACGTTTCTAACCCTAAGTCAGTGAGACACAACAAGGGTGTAAATGCCTCCTGAAGGCCCTCAAGAGGGTCTAAGCATTGCTGTATCTTATGCCATAAGTGCTGAGCAATTTCACACTCCTCAAAAATATGCTTGAGAGTTCCCCAACCCCTTTTACATTTCTGACAGTTCAGTATCTGAAAAACAAGATTTAGCCAATTAAGTTGGGATATGATACATATTAAAAAAAAAATTATATTGGCAAAGCACAAGACTGTCAAACTTCAGATATGTATGTAAATTACACCAAACAGTTGTCAAGTTAAACTGATCCTCCAGCTCAGTGAAGACTGAAGCCCAACAGGAAAGCTACAAATCTAACTTGGTCATAGCATAATCTCACAACCGTTTATGAAGCTGAGAGATGGCATGACCCTGAGTGGAGAGAGGCCTGGTATAAATCATCCCACATGTCTGTAGTCTGCTTTGACCAGGTTGAAGGCCCTAACACACTAGAGACAGCATGATATAATTGCAGGTAAGGAAAAAAAGCCTGATCTGTTAAGTCAAATTTGGCTTTAAAAGCATTAAAGGAGAGAAAAGCATATCGCTGAATAACAGAGGAAAGGGTGCCCAACACTACCCCAGGCAAAAACATACACCCTATTAGCTTGTGTCCAATTTGAAAATTGGGGTTAAATCTAAGCAGCTGAGACCAGTCTCCTGAAGGGAGGGTACCTAGAAATTGTGCAGCTGTTGGCAAACATGTAAAGATATACCAAAAGAAAAATGCTGCAAAGAGGTTAGGAGCTGATATGGAGTATAGCCACAAAGGGAGCTGTGATCAAGCTGGTGGACTCTGGCAAGGGCAAGCTCTATATCTTGAAAAGTCAGCAGTCTCTCAAGCTGATCTTCTAGATCATGAGCCCACACCCACCATAAGAAATGAGTTGCATGGCCAGTTAAATAGTATATGCAAAAATCCAGGCTACTAAGTCCACCCAACTCTTTACACTGTGTTAGCTTAGCATAAGATTTCCGGGGCATTCCTGTCCATAAGAAATGGCTAAGTATAGTGTGAATAGATATAAACCATTTTTTGTGCAGAAAGACCCAGTCATGGTGAGTTGGTATAATAAACATGAGAGCTTATTTGTTTTAAGAACATTAATATATGCCCATAAAGTTAAGGGGGGATGCAGCCAACAATCTCAAGCAAAAGATCATGAATAAACTTAAACATGTCTGACCTCTACACCTTCTCTCAGATACCAACAGAGATCAAATTATTCCTATGACTCCGGTTCTGTGATCCTCAAAGTTCTCATCCAACTTCTCCACCTTTGACGCAACTCCTGGAGTTCCTTGTCCTCCCTAGACTGAGTATTTCTGAGGGAGCAGATCCACATTTCTGCATATCCCATGCAAAGGGTGAGGTGCTCCAATGATGGTTTCTGCAGCTTAAGATCCTTGGCAACCCTAGAGAGGGTCAGCTTAATTGATCCCAACTCAACAAAACATTTATCTAGATAATCATGTAGACCCTCAAATGTTGGTTCAAGAATGCCTGGGCATTCTGGTTAAGGCCTGCGCTTTACTGGTGGCAGCCAAGGTGGGAGCTGAGCCCTGTCTGTGATCTTCATCTCAGTCAAAGAACTGTAGCTCAACATTGTGACCCAAAATGAAAAATACCAAAGAAAACAAACACCAATGCCAAAGCTACAGCAAATACAACTGGGGAAAAAAAATGGTCAAAAATATCCAGAAAAGACCGTGTTTAATACTGTGCTCACCAGAGTGGATCCAAACACATCCGTTCAGGGCACAAGCATCACGTGACTCTGGCAATAATTTCTAAGTTTTCAATATCTGATTATGTGTGTGTGGGTCACACAATCTTTTCTGAGTCTCACAAATGTTATTTCATAGTTTCATGGCTCTTAAATTTTGTTTTGAAATCCAGATAGGTGTATCACCCCTAAGCTCCTCAGCCAGAATTTTCTATTCAGCACCAAAATGTAACAGGCATGCCAGAATTTTTTACATCAAGATATAACCAATCAATTTAAATATATATTTATATTGAACACCAGTGGATTAACCCTATTAACACTTCTTGTTACACAAATCACAGAAGGAATGCTTATCTTTCTATTACCCCAACCACAAGAGACAGAAAGGCAGTCATTAAGGGTGAATGGCAAGGTGCCCAAGAAACAAATTCTGTCAGGTTTACTCATTATAATTCAATCTGTCAGAGTTTGGGTGTTTGTACTGTAGTTAGATCTAGCAGTTGTTTGAATAATCTTCCATAGAATTAGTTCAGATACTTTATCAGACACTCTGTGAGTGAGAGTATCATTCCAGTTGCAATTACAGTCATCTAGTAAAATAAAATCATCACAAGCTTTAAAGTTATTACAATATTATACAATTGCTTTAATTCCATCTTCAAAATTACTTGGTACAATATATATAAAACCTACTGTAAATGGAGTATTTTTAACATTCCCTTGAAGAATAATGATATTTAAAAATTTACTAGTAGGGCTACAATCAAATACATTTAGATCTGGAAGGACTATAATACCATTTTTAACATAGAATGCACAACCTCACCGGCCTAGTGGTGTGGAGGGCTGACATGCTGGATCACTTACCTCCTCCCATACCGGTGACCTGTGTTCGGAATGAGCCTGAGTCATGGGGTGTCGTCTGGTGGGAGGACGAGGAGCTGGATCAAGCGGCCACAAGGCAGGTCTCATCTCCCAGGGAGGGATGTGGGCTTCCTCAGCTCTTGGATGCCACCAGGCAAAGGCTAGGTGGCAATGCCATTCCAATAAAGGTGCCAGGCATTAGACTGGGTGGGAGGAAGGGGCTGTTACCGGAGCCATGGAGCGCATGCATACCTTCTTGTGCATGTGCAACCGTGTTCTGGGGTCCCAGGACAACAGGGAAGAAAATGGAAAATGGGGCACTGGGGCAGGCTCAAAGAAGACCTGAGAACAGGGTAGATTGAAATCCTCTGAAAGAGGACCACTGCTTGCCTGCCCCTAGAGCCCTGACTGTAAAAATCTATATGGAAAAAAAAAGAATGCACGACCCTCACTTCTTTTATTCTTCCTGTCATGACAAAGCAAGTTTTACCAACAAAGTTCTTTTTCAGAGTGTGACATATTTGTGGAAAGCCAAGTCTCAGTTAGTGCTACAATGTCATAGTTATGGAATTTTATTCAGGTTTCAAACATCAAACCTTCAGAAGTTGGAATAAGGCTTTGAATATTAACATGCTCTATCTGCAGGCAGCGTTATGGGAGTCCTGTTAAACACGTAGCCTTGGTGCATGGGAATTGCATTTTTTGAACATGATTATTCTTTTATATTTAAAGGGGCTATACTGAAAAACACAGCAATGGCAAAAAGTAGTGCACATGGAATTCATCCAACAGGTCCTTTTTTAAACACATATGAACATCGTAATTTACCATTCAGTACATAACACTACTTATTCCATTAACTAGTCTAGTCCATTCTCATGTATTAATAAACAAGGGATTAACTTTACTTCTAGAATACTCATAAAACTATATAGAGTAACATTTATTGTTTTAACCGGACTATTCTTTAATCAGGTATTGATTGAAATGTGATAGGAAACATCTGTATGCCTTTAGATGCCTTCATATTTTATTTTAGTGTCTGTCTTGTATTTTAGTACATTGTAACCTTTTTTGTTAAATTAATAATCCAGCTGTTATTACAGTACCTTTGTAACTACACTAAATTTCTCTCTCATCAGCTGGAAATGAAGACAATACAGGTAGGTCTTTAAGGTAAGTCTGGACAGATTTCTGCTAACAATGGAAATCGCTAGCTACCCTGTGTAGTCAGGGCTAAAAGTGCGAAGAGAAAACTTCTGGGACAAAGTGTATTGCAGCAGTCCCTTTTCTGCTTTATTTAATAGACTTTGTCTGTTATTCATAGTACATTTTTCATTTAAAACACAAAACCTAGGCACAAAGATACTGTAGGACATGACGTGCCATAGGAAGGGTCATATGGGGAGGAACATTTAGTTTTAAAAACAGACAAAAGTAAACTTCAGCCCATATAGTATCTCTACATACTGACCTCTTGAAGTCATGGTAAAAGGGACAAACATGGAGCAAGGACTTGGCATGAGGATGAGACACCCCTTTCCCCCTCAAATCATTAAAAATGTTTTTCTTGTTTGTGTGACGTTGATAGCCCCAGCACAGGTTAAGTCCTGTTAGTAGTGGAGTGGGTTGGGATTCCACAGAAACTGGTACATGTTTCCACAGAATACTTATTTAATCTCTGCTTGTGAAGCAAAGTTGGGGCAGACATGACATATTTGGTCCCTGTTAACCTTACATTTCTATGTTACTATGTGTTGTATGTTACATGATGTAATGGCTGTTCTTTTAATGGTGTTTGCACATTTTATGACATCACTTACACCATTCTGGGCTATTCAGAAGAAGAGTATGGCATGGAGATACCGATTTCATAGATTGACTCAGAAATACGAAAAGTGAGATGAATAACTACTGAGGTGAGAAACAAAATGTAGATTTTGGAGCACTGAAAATCTTGATAATAAATTTATCAACGAATGTTAAAACCATATCAAAATACATAACTGGCATAAAAAGGAAATTGGTAAAGCATTTAACAGACTGAAAACTATTCCCTATCACCTCCAGGAATGGTTTCTGAACATGATGCTGGGCTACACTAGGAGGGACTTCTCAAGTAGGATACAGGTGATTCTCAGTTTCTGCCCCTGTATAGATCACTGATTTGATCACACCAAGAGAACTGTATGCAGTTTTTGAGCCCACACCTGAAAAGGATAGGGATCATCTGGAATCAGTTCATAGCAGGGTGACCAAAATAATTCAGGGCCAGCAGTAGAGATGTGCAAAACTGTGGAATTACGTTATGCGAAAAATGTTGAGAAATTTGCACATTTCGCGAAATATTTCACGGGTGGGAAATGCAAAATTTTGCCCATGGAATGTGAAATGTTACCCACAAAACATGACATTTCACCCACAAAATGGTGAAATTCACAGCTCAAGGGTGAACTTTTGCCATTTTCAGGCAAAATTTTGCATTTCGCTGGCAACATTTTGTAACTTCGCACCCACAAAAAAATTCACAGAACGGCAGAATTTTGCAAAATATTTTGCATGGTGAAATTGGCAATTTTTCAGGAATTTCACCCCAAAAATGTAATTTTGCAACATCTCTAGCCAGCAGGGAAGGTCCTGTGAGGAGAGGCTGGAGGACCTTGTCATGTACTTACTGGAGATTAAAAGGGGGGGGGGTCATAATGAGAACCTTCAACTACCCAAAGTATATCTATAGGGTGGACAGCCAAGGACTGCTTAGCCTTAGTGAGGGAACAACCTGAAGGTGGAGGAGATAAATTTAAGAGGGACACAAGGAGCTATTACTTTATGGAGAAGGTGGTGGACAAACTCCATAAAGTAATGGCTTCCTTCAGTGGGGACTTGTTAATGCTTAGATGGTTAATGCTGTTAAGAATGGGTGGGATAGCTTTATGGGACTTGGCAGGGCATAAGTAAATGAGGGAGGCTGGGGAAGACAGATGATAACCCCTGAGGAGGAGGGTAATGACTAGGCAGCTTACAGTCTGGACACATTATACTGGCAATTTGGACAAGGTAAGGACTAGACAGAAAATATGAAACTATTGTTTTACTTGACAGTAAAAGTCTGTTTCAAGGTTAACTGGGATCCACAGTAACATTTAAACCTTCTCAGTCAGAGAGTAATAAACTTAGATAACTGGCTTCCAGAGGAATCTATGCAAGTTGGGCATGTTGAGCAACTACAATTTGTTCATTTTCTTATGGAAAATGACATTTTAATAACAAAGAATATAGGGCATATCATACTGAAATAACATCATTTCTCAGGTGTGTTGTGAGGCACGCGGCCACAGGCTGAGTGAGAAGAAGTGACTTTATCCCCGCTACCCATGCCCTGAAGTGCCTTAATTGCAATTAAAAAATTAATCCTTTTATATGTTTTAGGTTACAAAAGGCTATTTTATGGGCAGTACATTCACTTGTAAGGTTATGCTGGGATAACATTATGGCTAAAACTGGATCTCCACTAAACAGCTTACAGCAAATTTTTTTCTATTTTATAAATAAACAATAATTTACAACATGGTGTGGTACTATGTATCATGTGATATCATCATGTCAGGTCGATTGTGATTTATGAGGCTGAAGGCTAAGTGACTCAAGTACCTGAAAGGTGATGATATGGCATAACCTGGAGTGCACTTTTGCTATTATACAAAAAAGAGGTCATGAAACAGTCATAATTTTCAATTCAGTGGAAGCTATTTAAGACAAAATATTCCCAATTTTAATATTAAGTTAACATTTTATGAATCTTAATTCATCAATCACTAGTTATATTTACATTAGGAATGCCTTTTATGCTGTGACTCTGCCATCTAAGGTAAGCTACTCTCAAGAGAATGGCAGTGTAGTTATTTACTGTTTATGTTATGAAATCTTTGACTACAACTTTCTTGAACTGTAATTATGTCTGTGTTTTTAAACTGAGGCCATCTTATTCAGAATTGCACCTGGCAATGATGCATGTGGTGTCACAGTGCAACTGAGTTGCACTGGTGCAACTCAGGGATATATTCAAAAGAGATGAGCCATGGTGCATCTCCTCTGAATATATCAGGTAATGCACACTGCGCAGATACAATGCGCTGGTGTAACCCCCCCAGACAGGGATGAATACCAGGAATGGGAACTGCGCCAGTGCAATAGAGTTATGCTGTGCTCAAAATCTTGATAGTCAGTTAGCAGTATGCAAATGGCTCTTAATGTATGCAAGGTGCAAATGGGGCAATTTGCATGTCACTATGGCCCCATTGCATGAGTTGTGCAGGGCTGGCCAATGAAATGCACATGGTGCCCTGCACAGCAGGTACTGCAGTACAACCCCCACCCCATCCCGTGCCACCACTCACCAGTAGCACAGAATGTTATACACCCTGGTAGCCTAGTGGTACCCCCCCGACCTGCCCCGTAGCTCCCATCACTGCTATTAATAGATAAATACTGCCCTGGTAGTCTAGTGGTACTCCCCCACCCACCCTGTAGCTCCGATCACTGCTATTAATAGATAAATACTGCCCTGGTAGTCTAGTAGTACCCCCCTCTCACCCTGTAGCCCTAATCACTCAAAATAGAGTTATGCATAATTCCCTGGTAATCTAGTGGATCCCCCACCCCTCCGATCACCCAAAGTATGTATAAGTCAGTCCCTGGTAGTCCAGAGGTAACATCCACCCCGTCCATAACCCCAATCACCTGTAAACCCGATGGCAATAAATCCCTTGTGGGTCCAGTGGACACCCCCACCTTTCCACCCACACAGGACCCCTGCCCACCCAGCTCCTCACACTCCGGGCAGGCAGCAAATCCACCCACATACCCCGCGGCTGCCCTCCAAATGACAGCTATAGTATGGTTGCATCCCATTGGTCCACATCAGGGACCAATGCGTGCAGTGCATACTGTGATAGTCATTCACAAATATGTGAATGAAGTTTTGCCAGCATATGCACCGCACATCCATAGATACATAGATACATAGACAGTGTCGGCAGATAAGAGCCTATGGCCCACCTAGTCTGCCCATTTGAGTTTGTAACTTCAGTTTATGTTTTCCTAGAACTCTGTTGCCCCTTACACCTGACCTCCAGAATTCCTTTATGTCTATCCCATGCATTCTTAAATCCCGTAATTGTTTCAGCCCCCACCACTTCCTCAGGCAGGGTGTTCCACTTGTCCACCACCCGTTCTGTGAAGAAATTCTTCCTCACATTTCATCTGAACCGTCCTCCGTCCAACTTCGTCCCATGCCCTCTAGTCCTGGAACATCTTTTTTGCTTAAAAATAGTGTATTCTTGCACCCTGTTCCTCCCTGTAAAATACTTGTATGTCTCTATCATGTCCCCTCTCTACCTCCTCTCCTCCAGGGAGTACATATTCAATTCCTTCAACCTGTCCTCATAGGACTTCTGATGCAATCCATGTACCATCTTTGTTGCCCTCCTCTGAACCTTCTCTACCCTGTCTATTTCCTTACATAGGTAAGGTCTCCAGAACTGTACACTGTACTCCAGGTGGGGCCTCACTAGTGTCTTGTATAGTAGAATCATGACTTCCCTTTTCCTGCTGGTGATGCCCCTGCCTATGCATCCCAGCATCCTATTTGCTTTACCTGCTGCCTTGTCACACTGTTTCCCTACCTTGAGGTCATCAGAGATGATAACCCCAAGATCCTTTTCCTGCTTGATGCATGATATATCCTCACCCCCCAACTGATATGCCAGGGTTTTTGTGCCCCATATGCATTGTCTTGCACTTCTTTGCATTGAATTTCAACTTCCACACCCTTGACCATTCTTCAAGTTTCTGCAGGTCCCTTCTCATTCTGTCTACACCCTCTGGTGTGTCTTCTCTGTTAGAGAGCTTTGTGTCATCAGCGAACAGTGAAATTCTGCCTTCTAGGTCCTGCGCAATGTCACTCATGAAGATGTTGAATAGGACCGGCCCCAGCACTGATCCCTGTGGTACCCCACTGGTCACTCTTCCCTCTGTGGAGTGACAGCCACTTACCACCACCCTCTGTGTCCTGCCGCCCAGTCAGTTACCTATCCACCACACTACTGTCCTGCCGACACCCATATTCCCTAGTTTGTGTAATAGTCTTCTGTGTGGCACAGTGTCAAAGGCATTGCTGAAGTCCAGATAGGCCATGTCCACTGCCCTCCCCTGATCCATCTCCCTAGTCACCCAGTCAAAAAATTCAATGAGGTTGGTCTGACATGACCTCCCCCTGGTGAAACCATGCTGCCTTGGATTCTGCAGTCCATTGACAACCAGATGTTCCACCAATCTCTCCTTCAGTAGTGTTTCCATGATCTTCTCCACTACCGAGGTGAGGCTGACTGGTCTGTAGTTCCCCGCTTCCTCTTTGTTCCCACTTTTGTATAAGGGGACTACATCTGCTGTCCTCCAGTCTTTGGGTACCTCCCCTGTTTCCAGTGATCGGCTATACAGGATAGCCAGAGGTTCAGCCACCACCTCTCTGAGTTCTTTAAGGACCCTGGGGTGCACCCCATCTGGGCCCATTGCTTTATCAACTCTTATTACTTCCAGTTCCTTCAGGACCTTTTCTTGTATAAAGGGACTTGTGTCCATTTCTGCACCATTCTCACCCCTTGTACTCCCTTCAGACCCATTACCCTCCTCTTCCTCAGTAAAGACTGAGCAGAAATAGCTGTTCAGTATGTCAGCTTTACTGTTGTCATCCTCCACGCGGCCCCTATCCTCCCCCTTCAGTCTCAATATCCATCCCTTTGCTTTCTTTTTTCACTTATGTACAGTACCTGTAAAAGGTTTTGTCCCCTCTACCCACTGATTTTGCAATGTGATCTTCTGTCTGAGCTTTGGCTTCCCTTATTGACCTCCCTGCCTCCTTTTGCTTTCCTGGTACTTCTCCCTATCCCCTTCTGCCTGTGTCTTTTTGTCCCAGTCTGAATATCGGGATGTGCCGCATATGCATGGGCACGCCCTCCTGGGGATGTGCAGCATACATTATCCTTGCACCCCGGCACATTGGGAAGTGCCTGTCTTTTCTCCTTGCTGTCCCCTTTCAATGCTCACCACTGTGTCCTTTACAATTTGCTAGGATGGCTTCTGCTGCAAGATCGGCTTGACCTTGCCCTTTGCTGCATGATGAATTCCACCTTCCGTACTGTCAGGAATCTCCCCTTGCAGCCCTCCTCAAGGTCCAAATTTTACATCATGGCCTACGCTCAAACAGCATTCCTCCTCTGAATGTTCCCAGAGTATCCACAAATATGGGTGGTAGAGCCTTGTCAATGGCAGCCCCTATGCTGTGGAATAAACTTCCTGCCAAGCTAAGCTCATTCACACCCACTGCCAGTTCAAATCTTGCCTCAAAGATTGGCTCCTGGAGACTTCCTGCTGCCACTGCTTTCTTGAGTAGTTCTTCCTTTCCCACCTGCACTTACCACAAGAGTTTCTTGCCTATGCAGCTCCCTTTGTAAATCCCCCAATTCCCCTTCCTCTCACACCCCTACCCCTCTCCTTCCCTCTACTAGCCCCACTTTATCCTTTTCATGCTACTCCTCAGGAACATTGATTAACTTCTATGCAACTTGCTGTTTATCAGTTTCATGTATATATAAATATTTCTCTTTATGTATATGCACATCGGATTTATGCACTATATCACCTCATATCGTGTGGATTTATATATTTTGCTACCTTATATCTTGTGTACTATTGTAACCTTTTATTATTTGTCAGACTGTCTACTGTTCTATTCATTGTTGTTTGTGTTTTACTCTGTGCCACTGTATGTGGCCTGGGTCATGCCTGAAAATGGTCCCTGGGATCAGTGCACCTACCCGGTTACCAAAGTCATAAATAAATAAATAAATAAAATTGCAGTGTGCAATTTCCCTGTATGAATATTGCCTCGGGGCATATTTCTGGGGTTGCGCTGGTGCAACTCAAGTGTGCCTGCTGCAACCCCTTTAAATAGCTAGGCCAGAGTGTGTAAATTCCTTAAGACAGTTACATAATACTGGATAGATCATTTTGTTCACTGGGTATGGTAAGGTTATTAGGAGTATGTCTTATAGCCAAATTAGAATGCCTGTGTAAAACAAAAGCTGGGCCACTTGGCCTCAGGGTCCCAGAGGTTTCCATCGCTAGTAGGTTACCTCTCCATTGTGCCAGATTCTGTACAATGTGCTGGTAGCTCCTCCCATTTTTGTAGCTCAAGGAAGCGCTCGCACCTCTACTTGTGAAACACTCCTAATCTGAGAAGTGTGTCTCATGCACAGCTGTCTTGGATATGGGTATGTTCTGATGAGTCTTTTTATTTTAATTTGAATATATTATTGATCAAACTTGATCAATAATGTATTAGTATTGCCACTGGGACCACTCTTACAATTGTATGAGTGGTCTCACATCCTTAAGGTATTGAAACCACTCACCTTCTGTTCTGGGTTCCCATACTCAAGGGATGTGCATGATACTACTCATACAACTGTAAGAATGGTCTCAGTAGTGATAGTGGCATGCAGAAACTGTTACAGTGGTAACAGGTTATAATAGTGCTATCATAACAACGCTGGAGAAGACAGTGCTAGTCTGAACATCACTACCATGGACAGCAATGGGGGATTTGCTGCGCTGTGCAGTAAGTGCTCCCCTGGTCACTGTCTGTGGTGCTAGCAGAGCACAGGGGCAGAGAGATCTCAGAGGCTGGCTGAGCTGCTCCAGTGGCATGTCAGGCTGAGGCATGGAGCAGCTTGGCTGGGCGGCAGTGGAGATCAGGGTTCTAATCTTGGTCTCCTTCCATTTTGCTATTCAGGACTTTGATTTGTTTTTATAAGTGGCTATAGAAACAGTGTTTCATGGTCCCAAAAATTCAGTTTTGCCCCATGAGCCACTCCCTCCCCCAGAGTTAGGATTCTTTAGTTTGGGGTATGGGGGGAGGCAGAGCCTCCTGAGTCAGGGGCTTGGGGTGCAGAGCACCCTGAAGAAAAACAATGGTGGTGTTTTTACCACAAAGTTCTTGACTGCACTGTTCAAGTTGTCTATGTTCCAACCCAGTGCTGCTACAGATATTTCTTACAGTGATGAATGCTGAAACTACCTGGATGATGGGAGAGGAATATGATTGACCAACAGTCTTTTCTTCAGCTAATGTGTCCTATGTTCCAGATGTACTTGTTGTTATACAGTGTACCAGGTTAGAACAGCACTGCAAGAATAGCACTGCACAATGCAGCGCTAGTCTATACAGTGCTATCATGGACAGCGAGCAGAGATTATGAGCATAAGGTAACAAGCACTTCCCTGGTTGTTGTCCATGGCACTGACAGAGGACATGGGCAGCAGAATTCTGGAGACTAGTTGAGCTGCTCCTGTGGAGGGCTGAAGCATGAAGCAGCTCAGCCACGTGGGAGTAAAGATCAGGGTTCTAATCCCGGTCTCCCAGGATTTTTTCAGACTTGGGACTTTACTGTTGTTACGAGGGGCTGTGGTAACAATATTCCATGGCCCCACAATTTCTGTTTTTCCCCATGATCCACTCCTGCTGGAGTTAGGGTCTTTTAGTATGGTGGTGCGGGGGCAGAGGCCCCTGCAAAAAAGAAAATGATGGCATTTGTTACCGCTTGGTTCCTGACCGCGCTATACAGACCGGCACTGTTCTGACCCAGTGACATTACAGAGTAGATCACAATGTCTGGATCAGATAATTTGGACACAATACACAGCTTATCAACTACAATTATCTACAATTTATGCATCACTGCAAAGGTTTTGATTTTTCTACAATAAATTAGATATGTCTTAGCTACTTAACTATATCTACTGGAGTGTTCCTTTTGTGTGTTTTCTATTACACAGCAGTTGCTCTTTCTGGCCGTGCTGGATGCTCAACTGAGCATGGTCCTGCTGCTATGTTTATTAATCCACATGCATTATGAAAATCAAGTTTGAATTAATGCGTATGTTTGTTGGCAATCTTACATAATGGACCAACTCTGGATTAGCATGGAGTCTAGACAACCCTTTCACCTAGTTAGACGCTGTTTCTCCAAGAAAGGGATTAGCCACATTTAGAGGGCAGCATGGTGCATTGTACCCACATATGCTACCCCTACAGTAACATTCGAAATAAGGAAGACTTTGGTCTCCAGGGTTGTTGATCTGTCACCTTTCAAATAAATGTAGATTTACTTACAAAGATAAGTATAACTATAAATATATATTGCAATAAAAAAACTACCCTAGCATCTGGAGGCACATGAAGAAACTTCTAATTTATACCTTCTAGACCAGTAGGACAGGTAAAATTGACAAGAATGGGCTCAAACCAGTGACAATGAAACTGCCAGTATTAAAACTGTACAGTGTGATTGCAGTGAGATTCATATAAAGACGCAGAGTTATACTATACCTGGACAGAGAGAAGTACATGTAATCTTCTGCACAGACATCCCCTCACAGAAGGCTCCTCCATTGAGTGGTGCTGGGTTGGTGCATGTCCGAGTTCGCTTCTGCCACCCTCGACCACAGCGTACATTACAGGTAGACCATTCTGTCCAGGAAGACCAACCACCATTAACTGCAGGAGATATAACAGTGACATGATGTAAGACTACACCGGAATAAAACTGCATCTCTGAGCTTAGGTGGGTTCCCCTGCATGCCTAAAACTACATTTAAAACATGTAACCCTCCATCTTGCTCCCCAGCTGACCTTTTATAGGTGATTAAAACTTTATAGGCCAAGGTAGCCAGGTGCCCTCCAACATGTGATCTATGTAGAAGGATTACAAAATTTCATCTGCTCAGTCAGCTGCCCCAGATGCGATAATGACAGCTTTTCCTAGACTGTCTACTCACAGCTGAGCATGCAGGGGGGAGGGGGTGGTGAGCACAGTTGGCCAAGCATCAATAAATGACAAAGGCAATCTCATGGAGATTGGCAAAAGAGCTTGTTGATGGGGGCATGGTTCAATTTAGGGAGGGGAATGTGTTTTTAATGGAAACAAGTACTGCAGCCTTTACAACTGATATTTTCATAACCCTGTTCTTCTTTTGTATACATCTCTCTTTTCTTTGATTTTTGTCTCCATCAGAAAACCTCATGCAGCCTCAAGCAAGAAACTATGGGTGGGGTGGTCTACAGACCGTACAACAACAAACCAGGCTCAGCAGTGAAATTGTCGTTCATAAAGCAGTCTTGCTCTGACTGAAGTAAAAAAAGTATTTATTAAAGTAAAGCACTTACACACAGACAGCAGGGGTTTGTTCACCCAATGTTTCATGCCCCAAACTGGCCTCATGGTAAAAGACTTTTAAAACAAAGATGTAATGTGACAGTGCACATTTTTAAAAACACTGACATAGTAACAATAAATATCACCAAAAGGTACAATATGAGTTCATGGTATTGCACTGGTAAAATAACTAATTGTCAACAACAATTTTCATAGACCATAATACCCAACACCCAAAAATGCAATAGCCAAACCAGTGTGTTTACTTACCCAAAATGACATTATTTAGCAATTTGACAATTTGCATCACATAAAACTCCTCTTCCTGTAGACAACACCAACGTGATAAGAAACATTTAGGATACATTTTTTTTTGGGGGGGGGACAGAAAATATAAACCATTTTATGCATTTCAAAGGGTATTTCATGTAAGTTTCACAATACCCTTAATGCTTCCATTTTAGGTGCACATTTAAATAAATTAAACCTTTAATTTCTGTTTCTGTAAAAAAGGTACCAATTTAACGCTCCCATTTAAACTTGGAGTTTTCTACACTTTCACATTAAAAATCCACCTGGCTTCCCTCCTCAGAAGCAGATTTTCCAAATTACCTCCTCTTTGGCCCGATTGAACCTTTCCAATGTCAAGAAAAAGGAACATATGAGTTTAATTTTCTTGGCATTGAAAAGGATTGATTGGGCCCAAAAAGAGGGAATACGGAAGTGGAACAAATATTTTACAATATGGTGTATATTTTTGGTGATATTTACTGTTGCTACATCAGTGATTTTAAAAATGTGCAGTGTCACTTTAAATCTTTGGTCTAAATGTGTTTTACCATGAGGTGCGCATGATTAAGTGCCGGTTTGGGGCAAGAAATGTTGAGAGAACAAACTCCTGCTGTTTATGTGTAAGTGCTTCATTTTAATAAACATTTTTTTAACTTCAGTCAGAGTAAGACTGCTTTTTGAATGACTGTTTCACTGCTGAGCCTGGTATGTTGTTTTACTGTGCAGTATGTTTACTGTGTGCTGTGGGATAGCTAGGAGTGGCCCCTGTCTGTTTGTGGAGGTCTATAGACCAAAATACTTATAGGTTTTTGGCACTCACACAAAGCCCTGAGGGGGACACAAAACGAAGGTCTTCACCAAAATAAGGCAAAACACATATTTAGTTTATTAAAAAGGCTCCAGTGGAAAACAGAAAGAAATGCCTAATATGTTTCAGACCAGTTGGTCCTTTATCAAAGACCACCAGGGCAGGGGAAGAGATACACAAGGAGCTCTGGGAAGAAACAGAAAGGGGAGTGGCACCAGGGGAAGTAGTGGTAGTGGGTGATCTGAACCTGCTGGACATTGATTGGGATGTTCCAGCAGCCAGGAGCAAAAGAAGTCTAACCTTGTTGCATACATTCCAGGACTGTCTCATGGTACACCTAGTTAAGGAACCCATGAAGCTGGCTGCCATTCATGATGTGATGCTCACCAACACAGAGGGGGTAAGAGCTGTGAGAGTATGAGGGCCACTAAGGAACAACAATCATAACACCATTTGGTTCAAACTAGCCCTTGGAAACAGCAAACCACACTCAAAGGCTGAGGCCCTTGATTTTAGAAAGGTGGACTTCAACAGGTTGAGGGAGACGGTCCAGGGCAATTTAATCAGGGTAAACAACATAGGAGTTATGAAAGAGAGATGGGGACAATAAAGGGGGCCATTCTGAAGGCATCTAAGTTGTAAATGAGAATGGTAACCTAAAGTAACAAGCACAAGAGACCATTATGGTTCTCAGTAAGGGCCAGGGAAGCAGTGAGGGCCAAAAAAAAGGCTTTCACCAGGTACTAAGAAAATAAGAGGGTGTAAGAATGGGGAGACTACATACTGAGAAATAAGGAGTCAAAGAGAGTGGTTTCGGAGGCAAAAGCAGACACTGAGATGCATATTGAAGAGGGGGTCAAGAGCAGAGAATAACATTCTTCTGTTATATTAGGAAAAAAACATAGAAAGGAGGGGAAATCCTTAGGCTATCTGAGGGGGTAGGGTGATTGAGCAGGATGTTCAAAAGCCTAACATCCTTAAAGTGCTAGGGGAAATAAAGTAGCAAACAGGAAAATGTTACACATTTTAAGAAGTAGTCCCTTGTACCTTTTTATTTCTGAAGTATTTTCCTTTTTTCTTTTGCTCATCAGAAAGTTTTCTATGGAGCACTGTTATGTTTCATGTGTGGAATAACACTCTGCCTGGCAGCTGACTTATCTAGTTGTATTCCTTTCACTACATCTTCAGTACTGTGACCTCACTAACAGTTACATCACAGGTGTCAGGCCTGGCAGCTGCTGAGTGGCTTGTCCTGAGCAGTTGTGATATCACAGTAAGTGAGGTCACAATGCTGATTATATAATTGGAGGAAGAGAGTTAGATCTGTCACCTGCCAGGCAGAGCACTGTTCCAAATGTCACACATAATAACATCAGATTAACAAACCTTCTAATTAAACAAAAGGAAAAGAAAAATTACCTCACATATATATATATATACATATATATATATATATAGTAATAGTTGACTGCTTTTAAAATTACTGTAAGTTTTAGCCAGTACACTAGCTGTTCAATTATTACTTTTGTTCTGTTTTCTCAAGGAAGACAACAGACCCTTGCCAGAGAGTACATAACACACACACACACACATATATATATGTATATATATACTGACCAGCATAACATTCTGTGGTGATTTGCATATGCAGCCCATGATGCTTTGCATTGTGTGGGCATGTGTGATTTTGTATTTTCTTGAAACTTGGCTTCCCAGCCAAATGCCCTTTGGGGTAACCCTTGCCTCAGTGTTTGAGCACAGAGGTTCTTTGTCTTTTATATATATATATATATATATATATATATGTGTGTGTGTATGTGTATCTATATATATATAAACTATATATATATATATATATATATATATATTTAGGCAGCCCCTTCCCGATTCCATTACGTTCTCCATAGAGCACCTGCAGCCCTGTTCCCGACCTTTCAGCACAATTATGTTATTTTCCGGGCCGGGGCTGTAGTGCTTGGCAATCACCAAGCTCATACATGGCAGTTATGAGCTGGGCTTTATGAGGGAAATATCTTTAAAACCACAGCGCAGAATAAATCAATTTATAGCTGAAAAAGTTCTTAGGGCAGGCAGCTACAAGGTGTGACTTGCCTACTCTGATCATGTCAGCAGTTCTTTATCAGCTTCAAACATAGCTGGCACAGAGTGAAGGGTATAGTGGTTACTCAAGGCAACAGTAACAGGGAAGGGAATAGGTGGGTGAAAGGGAGAGCTAGAACACTGTATGAACAATAGGTCCAATGATTAGATAAGGAAACATGGGCAGACTGGATGGATCATCATTATTCTTCTGCCATCTTCTATGATTCTGTCATTATTAGAGATTGCTCTGCATGTAGTTCCCTGAGTACATTATTATAAATGTTGCAACCAGTGATGGCATTGGATAAAATCAGTCTGTGACCTCTGCCACTGATATCACTACTGGCATAGGTTGCAACAACAATAACAAAATCTGGCCAGAACCGATAGGGCTGCAGCTAAGGAATTTGGGGTAAAAATAAAGAATATTTGTTTTTTAATACTTTTATACAAAATTTTCAACATAGCCTTGTTATGACCCTGCCTCTTGAAGAAGGGTAGAGAAAATGTTCAACTCCTGGCCTAAAGGTGATTTTGCACAGGGACTGCAAAATCAATTTTCAGGATGCAAAAACACATTTTGGGAAAGAACTGAAAAATGACAGCTATTACCTGCATGAGGTGAAACATAGAAACAGAAGTTAATGGCAGATAAGAACTGCAAAGCCCATCTAGTCTGCCCATTTTTTCTACTTTATGAATGTGCCATAGGCCTTTACTCTGTCAATGACCTATTTATTCATATGAATCTGTGTTGCTCCCTTATTTTTATTTATTTCATGCATCAGAATATAACCTTTGAGTCAAAGACTCTTTTGCAAAGACTCCTCATCACAGATACAAAGGAGGATAACATTTTCACAAATATATAGTTGGCGGATACTAGACAATTTTACAAAATACAGTAGGTGGCTGGCAATACACAAGTTATGCAAAGTTATAAAACAGGCCTGGGGGGCCCTAGTTATACAAGCAAGACAAAATTTGACAGAATATCACAGGATGAATGCAACCCGGGGTCAAAGCTGGTGTAGCAGGTAATGAATGCTAGACAGACTAGGGAGTCAAGGATAGGTTACCTTAGCATGTGCTCTACTGGCCAACGCAGTATTCAGAGCAGCAAGGGTAAGTAGCATTATGCCTACCCCATGCCAGTTTGAAGCCCTGCACTGCATTCATATCCATCACTTCCAGAGGTAGCCATTCCATGCATCCACCACCCTTTCTGTGAATAAGAACTTCCTCACATTACCCCTTAATTGGTCTCCCCTCTAATCTTGTGCTATGTCCTCTTGTCCTGCTATTTTTCTTATATTGAAACATGTTAGACTCTTTCACCTTGTTAATGTCCTTAAGATGTTTGAATGTCTCTATCATATCACCTCTTTCCCTCTTTTTCTCTAGGGTACACACATCAAGCTCTGTTAATCTGTCCTCATATGTTTTCTGATGCAGTCCCTGCACCATTTTGGTTGCCCTTCTCTGGACTGCCTCCATTTTGTTAATGTTCTTGTGCAGGTGTGGCCTCTAGTACTGCATGCAGTACTCCAGATGGGGCCTAACCAGTGTCTTGTAAAGATGGATTATTACCTCCCACTTTCGACTTGTGATACCCCTCCTAATACACCCCAACATCTCTCTAGCCTTACCTACTGCTTTAGTGGTCTGTTTGGATGATTTCAGGTATTCTGTGATGATAATGATGTTTAAGTCTCTTTTTTCCCTTGTGATTGCCAGCAACTCCCTTCCCAAATATAGGTAGCTCCGGGGTTTCTCTTCCCTATGTGCATCACCATGCACTTCTTTGCGTTAAACCCCAGTTGCCACTCTTCAGACCATTTTGCCAGTTTTTCCAGATCTCTTCTCATTCTGCCCACCCCATCTGGATCATCTACTCTGTTGTAGATCTTGGTGTCATCTGCAAACAAGCAAACCTCACCCTCCAGTCCATCTGCAATGTCACTGATGAAGATATTGAAGAGGACTGGACCAGAACTGATCCCTGAAGTACCAAACTTGTGACTTGCATCTCTTCTGACTGTATAACATTTATCACCACTTTCTGTTTTCTGCCTGCCAACCAGTTTGCCACCCATTTGACTAACCTCTGGCCCACCCTGAGCCTACCCAGCTTATTAATCAATCTTCTATGTGGAACAGTACTGAAAGCTTTGCTGAAGTCAAGGTAGGTGACATCAACTGCACCCCCTTAGTCCACCACTCTGGTTACCCAGTCAAATAAATCTATGAGATTAGTTTGACAGGACCTTCCTGTTGTAAACCCATGCATTCTTGGATCCTGTGCTCCTATGGATTCCAGGTGTTGCATTATCCTTTCCTTAAGGAGTGCCTCTTTAACCTAGCCTACTACTGAGGTAAGACTGACTGTTCTGTAGTTTTCTGCCTCCTCCCTGCTGCCACTCTTGTGGAGCGGGACCACATGAGCCCTTCTCCAGTCTTCTGGAACTGCTGCTATGCTCAGAGACTCACTAAACAGTTCTGCTAATGGCTCTGCTAGTTCTACCCTTAGCTCATTTAGTTCCCTGGGATGTATGCCATCAGGTCCTATTGCCTTGTCCATGCTGATCTTAGTGAGCTTTTGTAGGACCCTTTCTTTTGTGAAGGGGCTTGTGCATACCTCCTTCCCTCCCTCCCCCCTGTGTCCATGGTACTGATCTGTGGGCCCTGCCCTACCATCTCCTCAGTAGATATGAGCAGAAGTATGTATTTAGAATAGCTGCTTTTTCTTTGTCCTCATCCTCACACTCCCCCTTATCTCCTTTGGTCAGAGCAATACCCTCTCTGGACTTTATCCTTTCACTAATGTATCACTTGAAAGTCTTGTCCCCTTATTTTACTGTTCATGCTAGTGTTTCCTCGGTTTGGGTCTTTACCTGCCTTACTGCCTTCCCTGCTTCCTTAGGGAAGTTTGATATGCCTCCTTATCTTCGTCCCACTGCATTCCCTTATATTTCCTGAAGGCCAACCTTTTGATTCTGATCTTTTCTGCTACTGTTTTTGAGAACCAAAGTGGTTTCCTCCTTCTTTTTCTCTTGCTTTTCTCCCTAACACAATGAGATGTTGCTTCAAGTATTGCATCCTTAATGCTTGCCCACTTTGCCTGTACCCCTCACATGTATTTCTTCTTCCAAGGGCCATCTTAACTCTGTTGGCCATCTTATCAAAGTCAGCTCTTCTGAAGTCCCATATTTATAGCTTGGATTGGGATGATTTAGTTCTACTGGCCAAACTGAGCCATACCATGTGATTGTCACTGGCCACCAGGTGACCTTCTACCTTGAGATCTGTGATCCTTTCCCCGTTAGTCAATACTAGATTCATGATAGCTCTATCTCTTGTCAGTTGTTGTACCAATTGTTTGAGGCCCTCCTCCTGCAGAGAATCCACTATGTGTCTAGTTCTGTTGGATGTTCCTACTGGTATTGACCAATCTGTATCTGGCATGTTGAAGTCTCCCATTATCAGAACATCCCCTTTAGCTGTCATGTTTAAAGAAATGGCTGTGTCGTAAACTTGGGGTAAAAATATTGAAAATTACCAACCTTACAAGCTTGCATTTGTGAAATTCAAGGTAAGCTCACAACTTTATTGTATTTTAATATTTTTACAACACATTTTCAACATAGCCTTCTTATGACACCACCTCATGAAAAAGGGAAGAAAAATGTTTCAACTCCTGCCCAAAAGGTGATTTAGTGCAGGAGCTCTGAAATCACCTTTCAGGATATAAAAAAAAAACATTCTGGTGAGGATTTGAAAAATGAGAGCTATCACATTCATGAGGTGCTGTAAAGATATGGCTATGTTGTAAATTTGGGTTAAAATATTGAAAATTACTAAGTTTCTGACCCTGTGTTCGCAAAATTCAATGTAGGCTTATAACTTTATTGTTTGCTTTTTAATATTTTAACCCAATTTTCAACATAGCCTTCTTATGACCCCACCTCATGAACAAGGGCAGACAAAATGTTGAACTCCTGCCCAAACAGTTATTTCAAACAGGGATTGTGAAATCACTTTTCGGGACAGATTTGGCTATTTTCAGTGCAATTGTTCATGAGGCAGGGTCCCAAGAAAGGCATGTTGAAAATTTGTTCCAGAAATATGCAAAAATGCACAAGTTATGCCACTAAGTTCAAAACTCCATTGAAATACATTGAACCTCATAGCTGTTTCTTCAATTCGTGGTCTGGCTTTGAAGAGTGAAGACATATCTATGGTCCAAAGATTATTATGGCATTGACCCCCAATGAGTAAATAAGGGTTTGGGGTGGTGCAGTGTAGTGGGTGCTGAGTGGGAGGGTCGGGGGTCTGGAACAGCTGCAAAAGACGTTGACAGATGGCTTTCTTTTTACAGGTGACAAAAAAAGACAGAGAATTCCTGATCATGACAGTGCGGATTGGGCACCCCCAGCATGATTGTTGTGTTTCTGGGGAGGGTGGGTGCTGAGAGGGAGGGTCAGGTGGGGGAGAAGAAAGAAATAATTATGGGGAGAAAAGGTCACTTGGAACAAGGTCATGACACTGGAGGATTGGGCACCCCAGTGTCATTTTTATGTTCCAGGGGGAATGAGTTGGTGGGTGCTGAGAAGGAGAGTTGGGTGGGGGGAAAATGTATAATTTAAAAAAGGAAATTGGTGGTCATGGAGGAACACAGCACAGTCTGCCATGACCAAGATTGCCACCCCACTGTACTGTGCATGCACTAGTAGTCGTGCATGCTCAATACAGTTTGGTGGCTATCTTGCACATGGCAGAGTGTGCCATATTCCACCAAGATGATTGACAGACTGAAAAACAGTGCAGTGTGACTGCCAATGCAGACAGCTAGTGGAGTGCTTCAAGGGTGTGGAGGTGACTGTGTTGCAACTCCAACATGTTGTTCGGTACAAAGGAATGCACTGTCTGTTTTTTTGATAGCAAGAGGTCTGCAGAGCTATGCCCACTGCAGCCCTAAAAATGAAGAAGCTCATAAACATATTCAGCTTGTATGGAAGTAGTGGCACATGCACATAGCAGTATCAGCAAAGGAATCCCTTGTAGAGAAAAGAAAAGTTGTCAAACTTTGCTTCGCTAATTACTTTGTGAAGATTTCAAATATCATAAAGTATGAGGTACTGATTTTTCAGATGGTAAAGTGGATTTTGTTTCTTTAAAGTCATTTGAACTCACCAGCAAAGCTGCCACTTTGCAATAACATTGCTGGGAAAAGTGCCAGTTTGCTAGGAAAAACATTATCAAGTGATGAAGTGCAAAACTGATGCTGGTTATGGCAACTTTGCAAAGCCCTGCACATGCAACGTTTTCCCACTTTGCACTACCTTCAATGGTGAAGTTTTAGCTTTGCAACATCTAGTTCCTTATTGATTCAAATCAGTGATATCCCTGGTTGGAACACCAATAATTGTGAAATAGAGTGGTTATATAAAACAAGTTTTAACATGCATTTGTCAATGCCAAATGTTTGCTTGCTGGTATTAGCACTGGAAATGCAGGCGTTAGACAGATGCAGAGTAGGAATGGCAGTGAAGTACTGAACTTCATGCCAATACCACCTCCACCCTTCAGAGATGGACAGGCATTGGGGTATGTGTTTGTGTTGTCGCCCTTAATGTTCATGCCATTTCACCTCACCCTATCCTGCAGACACAGACAAGTGTTGAGGTGTGCCTTGGGGTGTTCGGCTTTACAGTCACCCCACTCCATAAGGACATATGCTAAAATGGGTGCAATATAGATTGGGGTGAACTGTGAGGCTGAAGAGTTGAAGGCACAGCTTGATGCCTGTCAGTGGCTGGGGGGGGTTGTAATCGCATGAGCATTACAGTCAGCAATCCAAAGGTACACCCCTGACGTCTGTCAGTCTGTAAAGGGTGGGATGCTATGGTTAGAAACCATAACACCCCAGGTATTTGTTGGTATTTGCAGTACAAATGTTCAACATGGCCATTTTGTGGTCCCCACCTCATGAAAGCATTTGGGCCTCTTCTCGTGAACAGTGGCACTGTGATTTTGTCAATGTGTCCCAAAATCTAAGTTTCCACAGTGACTGTGCCATTGTGAGCCAGATGCACAAAAACATAAATCGGGCAGGATGTGAAGAATGACAGCTGTACCATTCATAGGGAGGTGTGAAGAGATGGCAATGTTGAAAATCTATAGTGAAAATATTAAAAATTTTCAAACTTCCAAGCGTAAGTGGAAACTGCGTAATTCATGCACGTAATACAGTCATTTAGTGGAATTATTTCATCAAATTTTCAAAATAGGCATTTTGTGACCTCTGCTCATGAACACTGTCACTATGATTTTCTTAATCTGTCCCAAACATTGATTTCCCATAGCAACCTGTGGTATTCTGCACCAGATGTGTAAACATATATTTTGGGCAGGATGTGAAAAATGACAGCTTTACTGTTCATAAAAAGGACTGGAAAAATGGCAATGTTGAAAATTTGAAGTGAAAATACTACAAATTTGCGAAGTTACAAGGTGTGTGGAAACTGCACAACGCACGCTTGTAACAGAGTCATTTTATGGATATTTGTCACCAAATTTTCAACATAGGCATTTTAGGACCTCTGCTCATAAACAGTCACTGTGTTTTTACATATGAACATACAAATCTGCCATTAGAACACACCAATCGGCCTATGTAATTCTGCCCTAGTGTACAGCTAGCACCCTAGATTGCAGCTGCCCCAGTCTCATCCCCTCTGTTCCTCCCCCGCTTGTCCCAGCCCCTGCCCCTGACTCTTTCTCTTACTTTATCAAACTCCTCCTTCAAGCTATTGATTGTCCTATATTTTACCACCCCATCTGGCAGTGCATTCCAACTAGACACCACCCTCTCAGAGGTCCTCGATGCCATTATAAACATCTAAACATTATTTTCCAATTAAAATAATATTAAAACACACTGAAGTCTAAATATAAAACTGCCTTTAATTAATATTGGAAAACAATGTTAAATGGAACCAAAAAATTGGAAAACAATGTTAAATGGGACCATTCTGAGCAATCCACTCATAGTTTGGAAGCCACTGAAAGGCCTTGCAAATGAGGTATTTGTCTTATCAGAGACACAATATCAATGGCTAAGTCTACCATTTTTTGAAACTATATTGCCACCATTTTTATAACCTTATGATTAGAGCTGGGCAGAATCTATGAATTCCAAATTCTTGCAAATATTGTGAAATTTCACACATTTTACATAACTTTTCTAAAATTCTGACTTTGGTGAAATCTGAATCTTCCAAATGTGCTTGGTGAATTTTGGCCCCTATTACACAAACTTTTCTGTCTGAATTGCAGACTCATACACATGAACTACCAAATGACAGTTCTGAGGAATTTCATTCCACAGTGTAATACATCTGTCCGCAATGCATGTAATCATTCCACAGATCAGTGATGAGTTCTGCAGAATTTCTTTCCATAGCGTGATGCATTAATCCACAATTCATACATTTATTATGCAGTTCAGTGACTCACTGAACTGTGGAATGAATGTATGAATTGTAGATTAATGTATTAAACTATGAAGAGAAATTCCGCAGAATTGATCACTGGCAGTGATGAGTCATGTGGAACTTCTTTCTACAGTTTAATACACTAATCCACAATTCATAACATTCATTCCACTGTTCTAAGTCAGAATTTTCATGAATGTTGCTAAAGAGTTTTCTGAAATTTCACAAAACTGAAATTCCGACTTTTGCAGTTGTTTCCCCAGTGGAATTTTATTTTTGCACAGCACTACTTGTGATGTCATGAGATGAAGTTGCTTAACCATATTGAAGTTTGGCACAGCTTCACTCAGTGTGACATCCCAGGATTCCATAAAGGATGGCAATTTAGTATCACTATAAGACAGACCTGATCATTAAACTCTCTGGACTGCTGCAGGCTACTGGTACAGTCAGCCCAGTATCTCACTTAAAAGAGCTCTGTATGAGGTTTATATCTATAAGGGCCATTGTTCATAAATGTTTCCCTTCAATTAAGAGCTAATGGTCCAAGTGGGGGTAGATTTATTTTCTGAAATACGTCTGTAGGAAATAGAAACCTAAATAACCAATCTTGTCTAATTAGCAATTAGGACCAATGAAGGGGCCTTTTTACTTTTAAATTTATCCAGGATAACCCTACTAAAATACAACTTGCCCAATGTCACAAAGTGAGTACTGTATGTGGCTCTGGCAAGGCACTGGAACTGTAATCTTGTTTCCCAAGCTGGTGATTTATGGTTCCACATCAAAATAGTGTCTCCCGAATGGCAAGTAGTAAAAATGGCACAGAATAATAGTGAGTGCCATTATCGGCAAACTTTCTAAATGTGGAGAGGCAAACCCACCACCCTTACTTAACCTACTAACTCCAGGGGTGGACCTCTGGGAAGGGGAAACAGAAAGTTTGTCAATACGGCACTTGCTATTATTCTGTGCCATTTTGACTCCTCACCATTCTGGAGTTGCTGCCTTCACAGGCTACCAATTTAACCACAAGACCATGTCAGTAGTGGTAGCAGTAAAACCTTTATTTTTATACAAAATATATCTATTAGGCTGAACCCTGTTTGCAAGGCAGTCCTGTGTAGTAAAGTTTCAGTATGTATGACAAATATTTTTCCCAGCACGTATGCAGATATAAAAACCCTTGAAACTACATAGGCATATCAAATGTTATTGACATAGTTACACATTGGCACCTTATTTAAAGGTCATGTTGTATTGCAGAAGTACACACTTTCAGTGAAAGAAAACATTGCCTTACTTATTATTTATTTATTATTGGACTAAGGGTCAGTTTGAAGAGTTAGTGCCATGGGCTAAGCTGAGGGCACTAGTGCCCTATTGGCCTGTTTTCTAGCAACAAACAACCAATACAGAGGTCCTTATTGCTGTTAATAAACTCCCAAATATTTTTTTAATTAAAAAAAATACTTGAAAAGAATGATTTTTATTTTAAAACTGTTGTAGAGCTGTATATGCAGAACATGTCTCATGTGGTTTATACTAGCAGCCCATTAACAGTAGGATAAGGACCACCAGTTAACACATCAGAATTAGAGATTCCATGCTCAGCATTCCTTGAAGTTTATTTTATATACCCAATACATTTTATATCTGTTGAGCCATGCCAATAAATAAAATAAGTGATAAAAATAGCTTTCCTTATCTCCAGGGACATATTGTTCTTTCCCCTGTCATGCCTATAGGGGCAACAATCATTGGTGCCACAGGATCTAGCATACAATAGTCTAATTTGGTAAATAAAATTGCTATTTTTTCTCTGGGGGATGCTGACCTGTGTCGATCCTTTACTGCTGCCCCCACTAATGCATGAAATCTCTGAAATCAGCTATAGCCAGATGGAAAGCTACAGTGACACTGGAGGAAGATGATGAGATGAGTATATGGACAATATTTATGTCACAGTGGAGCCAGCTCTGACCAGAACAATGTCACCACACCAAAACTGAAGTGAACTGCTGTAGGGCTATCTTTTAATATTGAGGGTGGGACAAATATGTGGGAGCACACACTTATGTAGCCACAATGATTGGGGGAATTGTATTTTTATTACAGAAAAACTAATACAGTCCCTGCCCTTATATGGCTGTGATATGTTCCAAAGTCATCAAAAGAAAAAAGGAGTATTTTTAAGAAAGTGTAAGGAGGCTGGATGCATTTGGAGGAAGTATTTAATGTAATGGGGTGCAGTGTGAATGTCATGGAATTTTGAACAATTAATCTGAATCTCATATGCCTTTGATATTTGGGTCTTTCTGCATTTTGATTCACACAAGCCCCTTTTTTGCCAGGTATCTACATTACAATAACAAAATCACAGCTGTCACTAACTGACTTTTACTAGCAGTCTCACATGAGAGGTTAACAAGGACTAAATGGGTATAGAGTTTGAATAGCCCTCTCAACCCAACCACATAATGGGGTTCTACCATAAGATGTTACAAGAAGTTTGGAAGAGCAGTATAGGTATTTTCTGTGCCATACCTGTCTTGTGAACAAATTAAGGACTTTGGTCTTCAGAGCTATCAAACTGGCACCATATTCAGTACAAGAATTTAATGACAAAATCAGGCTGCCAGAATGACAAATATAGTTGACATCAGCAGGATGCAGTTGCACTGCATTCAAACTGAAAATACAGTGCTGCATCATTGTGGTGTTCACCTTGCTGGAGTAATTTTGAATAAATAAATAAATAAATAAAACTTGAAATTCAAATCATTGCATTCTTTATTCCAAAGGTACATGAACATTTTTTTTTCATCTGATTATTTGCTACAGTTAATTATGTTTCTCTGAGGTAGCCATTTTGTAGTCAGAGTTAAAAATGGAATGTTTGGACTGCTAAAAGTGTTAATTGAAGAATGACGCGTAAGATGTATTCTGGAGATAAGGTCATAATTCACTGCTTGTAATATCCCTTTCATTTCCATCAGACACTATAGTGTCACAAGGAAGGAATTATCAGTTTTAGAGTTGAAAACACATTAAAAGGAAAGCCTGTTGGTGCAAAAGTAGGGCTACTGCACAGGATGTTGGTGACCTGAGATCAGGGATGAGCTCCAGTTGTTGGGGCTGGTGTGGGGGGGGGGTGAGCATTCCAGAGTCCACCACTCATGACTGTGGGATTAGAGTACACAGCTGAGCCTCTGATGACACCAGGGAGTCTGAGAGGTCTGGCAAGAGACCATCACTACCACAACAGAATGGGACCAGAAGTGAGCTGTGACCCATCTGGAGCTGTACCACAATGCCCACCATCCTGTTTGCCCAGATCCCAGTGCCACATTGCTCTGTTGGACATATTGGGCTGTTTCTGCTGCTCCTTGGGGAGTTTCCATGATTGGACCAGTTTTCTGGGGATTGTGAAGGAGAAATGGGAATGGCACCACATGACTGGGACATAAAAAGTAACATACAGTAAGGAGATTTGGGATAGGATACATTGATAATATACACTGTAATGCATTAATCCAGTCTCAGTGCTGTTGAGAGACAAAGAGAGAGAGAGAGCGAGAGAGAGAGAGAGGAGAGAGAAAGAGAGGGAGAGAGAGAGAGAGACCATGATTTATGAAAATCTGTAACTGTGAATCAGGCTAAATGGCTCCTTCCAGATAGCATGTTCCACACCCTGGTTATTGATGTATTTCTTTGACTCTGACCAAGCATGGCTCATGTCCCCATTACCCCTCTGGTTATAGTAGGACCATTCTTTTATTCATTATTTATTTATTTCAAAGGCTTCACCAGGAAAGACCTACTGGGCAGCCAACATCTCATTTCCAGATGTGTCCTGGGGTAAGGGGAATGTGGTAAGTCCTACACATCAAATACAATAAATCAAGAACATAATAAAAAATCGAAGGTAAATCAGTTTAACAGATACGTGTAGTAAATAAAAACTGAGATAGATGAAATAATTGAGGGAACTACTGTAATATTTCAAGACCAGAACAGCAAACAGGTAAAGGTAAACAGTCTGGGGCAAAACTAGTGGGAGAGGGAAGGAAAATTGTCATAAACAGTTGCAGGAAGGAGAAAAAATGTCATGAAGAAGATACTTTAAAGATCACATGCAAAGGTTTTTACATATTGTTAGCTTGAATTCAAGTCAATATGTAATTGTTAGAGTTTCCTGAAATTGTCATGCTGTTTGGTTGTGTGGTTTTCTTTAAGTCAACATTTGTTAATATGCTCTACAGTGGCTGAAAACAGTGGAGCTATTTCTGTCTATCTCAGTCAGGCCTGGAGAGCGATTATATCATCCTGGATTACTGTAGCTTACTGTTTCAGATTCCCAAACACAGCAGGCTGTAGAGTTAATGGTTTGCTCACCAGTTTTCTTACAAACTCAATCTGTGATTTGTGTTTAGATTATCTTAAAATCTACCATTCTCTTCTTAGAAAAGTTAATAATTTGAGTTTCAGTGCTGAATTGAAGTAGTGGAAATCTTTCTCTGTGAGAGGTCAGCTTGTCTGTATCACAGTTCTCAGTTCTTTCTCATCAAAACCCAGATTTTGTCTAACTATACAACACAGGGTTGTTTAATGAATGTAAAATTAATCTAAATTTTGTTCATTCATAGAAATAGTTTTTTTATGTAGCCTTCACAAATGCATTCATGTAAGAACATTTTTTATGTCAGATTGAGAAACAGGTACTTATCACACTCTACTATTTCAAGCACATGTACTGTCTGAACTCACACATTTCAGTTCTTTGGTGGTTTCTGTGTGAAAATACATCATATATTTATATAAATAGAACCACTATATGGCCTGCTGATGCACCATGTCTCTTCCCCACAGTTGATTGAGCTGCACTGTGCTGCCACCTGTCCTCTGCTGCCACCTGTCCCCTACCTTCTGCTCCACATTTAAGGCTGCTGCATCCTGCTGCCCACTGTCTTCTCCCAATATAATATACACTGTAATGTGTAAACCACCAAAGTCTGACTTAGAGAGACAGGAATAACTCCACTGTTTTAAGCCACTGTAGAGCAAGTTAACACATGGTGATTCAAAGAAAACCACAAAACCAAACAGCATGACATTTTCAGGAAACACTAATCATGACACAGGGACTTGCATTCAAGTTTTATTAACAATATGTAAAAGCATTTGCACATGATATTTAAGGAGAAAGCAGAAGAGGCAGAGTGAACTGACATGGGCAGGGAGGATCAGAGTTTAGGAAAGAGGTATGGGAAAGCAAATTGACCAACAGTAGATTTTCTAGAAGAAATAGAGAGGGAATGTGAAGTAGTATTGCAGAGAAGTTTTAGGATGCTGATTGAGAGGCTAGGATAGATGTAAGATAGGAAGTAGGGGAACCAAACCATAATTTAGGTATGAAGGAGGCACAATAGGAAAGCCACCTGGCATCAAGAGAGGGGAGTGAAAGAAAAGAGCAGAGTGAGCAATTGTGGGTACAAGGAGAACAATATAAAGCAAAATGACAATAAGAGTGGAAGAGATGATCTAGTCTGGCAAGGGAGGATTTAGGAGTTCTACTATAGACTATGTCACCAATAGGGAGAATCAACTTAAAAAGCAATCCCTCAGCAGACACGAAACCGGATACTAACCTCGTTCCTGTACAGTGCACCAAGCTTGGGGTGGAGCTTTTGGTGTATGGTATCAATATGAACAGAAAAATTAAGATGATGATGCAGCAAGACCCAGAGGCACTTCAAAGAGGATATATCTTCAATAATAGCATCATCAAGGGTTTGAAATAAAGGGTTAGGGATGTATCTGGAAAGCCTCTAAGGGGTGCCAAAACTCATGGAAACTGATTTTTTGACATTGAGGGAAAGTTGATTAGAATGGAACCAGTGCTTAATATTATAAAACTCCAGCTGAAGCTAAGAGGTAAGATCATGGGAAGAGGAGCCAGATGCAGAAAGAATTATATCATCAACGTACATGTGAATGGATGCACAGGAACAGACAGAGGGAAGGTCAAGCAAGAAAATGGAAAAGAGAATAGTACCCAAGACTGACCCTTGAGGTAAACCTCAGTAGATATGGAGCTGTGATGAAATGGAGTTTCTTATCCAGACAGTTAGTGTCCTTCCCTCAATGTAAGAGTGAAACCAGGTGACTGACTTTTGTGTGTTACTTTTTGTGATATCTGGAACTCAGGTTGTTGATCTAAGACTTCATTTCATGCCAGAGGAAGCCCGAGAATCATTTTTAAGCCATCAAAAAATCTAATTTGAAATTAGAAAGAGCTCCCAAAACTTTTATGACACAGATCCTCAGATCCTCTTAATCAAGGCCTGATTATATCTTACTATTAAGTGATTTTGTACTTTTCTCAGATGAAGTACTTTGTGTCTTCTGTAGCAGCAATCGTGAACATTTGGCATCTTCCACAGTAATTAACTCAAGTCATTAGTTTTCCATCAGTTACTTCAAATGACTTTGGTTGTGTTAGTACATTATTGTTTTTTTCAGTGTCTGTTTCTGTCTCATAGATTAACAATTTGTGCACTGGAAGAAGTAGGCATCACACAAAACATGACAGGTTAACCTTCATTGCTGAGGTACAGTATACCGGTTTATGACTCAGAATCAAAGTGCATTCAATGCTAAAGGGGAAGGGAAATACTGCAACAATCTTAATTTATATCTGCTTATTGCCTGATCTCTTTCTGTGTACTGTCTAATATATATCTTGTTATTTTTTTTTTGTTTGTTTTTGTTGCTTTGGGCCTTAAAAGTGGGCATATGAGAGATCACCTATTGTGCCATCACAGGTGCTCCAACCAGTTGCATCATAAGTTGCAATTATTCACTTGTGACGCTGCGGATACTGCTGCTTGCATGGGTGTATTTATACATTAAGAAAGCAGTTGCTCAACATTCATAAGATTATGTTCAAGTCATATCCGCATTAGCCTTTGTAGACTTGCACCTTCTATATCTCTAATGTATAACATTTTTCTGCATAGTAATTATCCATCGCTAGTTTAAATTCACCAATGGTTTTACCTGAGACTAGAGTATCAGGCAATAAGTTCCAGCTAGCAACATGAGAAATGGAAAACTACCAAGTGTAGTGCAGTCACTGCCCCACCAAGTACAGTAACAAGTCAGCACCAAGATAATTTCCCCAGACCATGATGTTCCAGCAGTTGGTGAATCACAAGAATTGTTTCAAGAATATGTTAAAGTGTAAAATCACTTATTTAAGAGTTACCACAACAGCTTTTTTTTGGTTTGGTCCACTCCAGCACCGGATCTCAGCCAGGTCATGGCCCCCGTTGCCCCAGCTCTCAAATCAGCCATCCTTCCTGCCCCCTGGCTTGCCCCCCAGGGCAGGGCTGTACCACTGGCCAAGGTGTCATGGACATGGATCTGGAATGGGAGTCAGCCTGAGAGTGAATGAGGGACAGTGAGGCGGATTCATGGAGGTGCTGCAGTGGGGATTTTTTCTATTTAGGCTCTCTCTGAAGTCAGATGCGTGCAATGATACTGGCCAAGGTGGGTCACACACACTCCCGTACATGCTCCCCTCGAGGTGTCTGCACCCGACTCCCCACTTGTACTTGCACGTACACCCTGGTACCCAGCTTCCACTAGGGGGCACTCAGGTGCCAGTGCCATGATTTCCCCCCTCCCCAGGGAAGGAGAGCAGTCCTCCAGATGCTCTATCCTTCCCTGCCCCTGCTGACCCCGGCGGACCATGTCCATTCCTGAACAAGGGTAACCAGCTTGGCACGAGGTGTGGCTTCCAGTGCCTCAACCCTCAGCACCACCGGGCTGTGTCACAACAGCTTTTTGTGAACATGTGCCATTATCCAGATCAATAGCTCATAATAAATGATGTAATGCATTCAGTACTAGAAGCACAACTTGTTTATTTTTTAATTTGTATGCAGTACCCACTTTAAAGGAGAACTAAATTGTAACTATAAGCCATTGTTCCTTTAGAAGCTGTTTTTATATATTGGAACCCATTTTGGTATTGTACAGACCGTACTGTCCTTCTGGTAAAAGTGTTTGCTTCTGATTTACACACATATGGCAAGCATCTTTTTAACTGTGTGATGTGTAAGTGATAAGACCCAGCAGGATGTGGGTTGTTGGGGATAACCACATGCTTCAGGGACATGGCCTGACATCACAAATGGAGAGCCTTCATAGACCCAGAAAGGGTGGGTATCTCACAGCAACCCAAACCCTGATATCCCACTTAGAAAATGATCTGTGTTCAGCCAACACAACTCATTTTTTCATTGCATTATGATCAGGATGTAATACACTGCAAGCACCAGCAAGCAGAGGGCTTTCAATGTCAGCACAAGCTGCAAGCATGGAAGTGTGAGCTGAATACTTGATCTTGTTTATGACTACATAACAGAGCTATGCTGATGTACTGTTATTACATAGTAGAGAGGAGTCTGTGGAAACACTGTGACCAGATGGATAGAATGTGTCTTTCCACAGTGGAGTTGAAGTACATGTGATCCTCTCCATTGGCCACAGTTCTGCCCCCCCCCCCCGCTGGGTGTACAGTTTTTCTACTCCACGCTAACTTCCGGTTCACTTTCAGGATCAGATCTAGGTGCCACCCACAACTCTGATTGCCATCCCCATTATTATGTTTGCTTGTGCACATGTGCAAGAAACATTATGGGGCAGCTTAGGAGAGAAGCAGGTTGTGGAGGTGTGGCACTCTGGCAGCCAACAGAGGCACTGCATTTGGGGGCTTGGCACTGGTGAACCAATGCAGGCCCAGTGTCTTGATGACACTGGTTCTGCAGAAGTGCCACCAAGTTAAAACATTTTCGCCGCTGCAGTCAGGAGCCACCTCGTCATTGCAGAGTCAGCCATTTCACTGCAATGAGGGAGTGACCCATCATTGCAGGGCAGTACCTTGCCATCCCTATGTCACCTCGACCCAGTACATTTGCCGACGGGGAAGCCCACTCCCCACTGGCACACTGTAAACCCCCTCCCCCATTTGTTGTGTGTCGAGGAGGTGCCCAATCCCCCATAGGCAACAGACCCCCAAAAAAAACACTCAGGTGGCAAGCTGGGAGCCCACCCCAGCATGCCAAAGTCCCTGAAAAAGAAAAGAGTCCCGTGATGTTGTTTTTTTTTTAGCACCTGTAAAATAAGAAAACGGTCCCTAGTAGAGTTCGGTGGCCCTTCCCCCGACCTGAGCCCACCCTCTGTGCACCACGCCTCCCCCCTCACCCCATACTTACCTCCAGAGCTCAGCGTGACGATCTTTGGTGGACCGGGAACACATCTGCACTCTTAAAAGCAGACCACTAACTGAAGAAATGCCAGTAAGCTATATAATGGCATAAATATGTTTTTTTTCCAACTTTGGTGCATATCTCGGGCATTTTGGGGAATTTTGGCACCAACTTTTCAACATGGGGTTCTTGGGACCCCTCCTCATGAATTCAGTCACTGTCATTGCGTTATTTGGTCCAGAAAGGTGATTTTGTGGTCACTGCATGGAATCACCTTTCGGGATGGATTAACAAAACGACAGTGCCAATGTTCATGGGGTGGGCTCTCAAAAGGCCTATTTTGCAAATATGGTGAAAAAAATCCCAAAAATGACTGTTTCATGAGCGTGAGTTGCGCAGTTTCCACACACGCTCGTAACTTCAGAAATTTGTAATATTTTCAGTCCAGATATTCAACATTGGCATTTTTCAACAACTCCTACAACTGTCATTTTACACATCCTGGCCAAAATGTGTTTTCGCACTTCCGGTGCAGAATAGCGCAGTCGCTGAGGGAAATCAATTTTCGAGATAGATGGAGAAAATGACAGTGACACTGTTCATAAGCAGAGGTCCTAAAATGCCTATGTTGAAAATTTGGTGATGAAAGTCCATAAAATGACTGTTACAAGTGAGCGTTGCGCAGTCTCTACGCACCCTTGTACCTTCGCAAATCTGTAATATTTTCATGCCAGATTTTCAACACTAGCATTTTTTTTACACCTCCTTATGAACAGTACAGCTGTCATTTTTCACATCTTGGCTGAAATGTGTTTTTGCACTTTTGGCGCAAAATAGTGCGGTCGCTGTGGAAAATCAGTGTTTGGGACAGATTAAGATCGAGTGAGTGAAGATGGGGAGTGAATGAGCTTAACTGAGCTCTGTCAGGACTGCTGTGTATTTCTTTATGGGCAGAAAAAGGTGCCAATGTAGGCAGGAGCCCAGTACAGAAAGGGCAGCCTGCAGCATCGGGAGAAACAGAACAAGTGAGTGAGAGAGGGGGAGTGAGCGAGCTCAATGGAGCTCTGTCAGGACTGCTGCAGATTTCACTGTGGGCAGAAAAAGGCATCAACACAGGCAGGGGTCCACTACAAAAGGGTAACCTGCAGCACCGGGAGAAACAGAATGAGCAAGTGAGGGAGGGGGGAGTGAGCGAGCTCAACGGAGCTCTGTTGGAACCACTGTGGATTTCTTTGGAGCAGAAAAGGCACCAACACAGGCATGAGCACAGTACAAAAGGGCAGCCTGCAGCACAGGGAGAAATAGAAGGAGTGAGTGAAAGAGGGGTGGTGAGCAAGCTCAACGGAGCTCTGTCGGGACAGCTGTGAACTTCATTGTGGGCAGAAAAAGGTGCCAACACAGGTAGGAGCACTGTACAAAATGGCAGCCTGCAGCGCCAGGAGTAACAGAACGAGTGACTGAGAGAGGGGGAGTGAGTGAGCTCAACGGAGCTCTGCTGGGACTTTGAGTTGCCCACCTTCCTGCCCAGGGTCCTCTGTGGTCTTACATTACAGAAGGGTCTCTGGGTTGGAGACGAAGCAATGACTGGATACTTTGAGGAGTGCTGTAATAATACAGATTTATTTATTCTGTTTATTTATCTAAGTGAGCTGAGTAATACTTGGAGTGCAATAGGATTTCTAACTGGGCTAAGTGAAACTATATGAGAGATGAGAACAAAAAGTATGGTAGCTGAGGGGTGAAAAATGGACAAGGAGGCTTTAGGATTGCTGCAGTAATACAGTATCTAACAGATGAGATTTGAGACGGAATTACCTTGGTTGGCAAGGGACCAGAAGAGGTACTAGTGTGGGGGGAACAGGAATTTAAGTAAATAAGGGCATAGCAGTTGTAGTAGGGTACAGAACCTGGGAGTAAGAGCCCGTAACATAAGATGGGGGCCAAAATGGGGCAGGTGCCACATGTCAATAGGATGGGCATCTTTGGAAGGGTGGTAGTGTGTACAGGGTGTGGGTCCGCCATGATCCTGGACTGGGCTTGGAGGATTGGGGGGTGTATGGTCTGTAGACAACTGGCTAGTTTGAAAGAGGAACTGTGGAGGTTAGGGAGGAGCCTAAGTGGCAGGGCAGATGAGTATGGTAGGCATCCTGGATGGGGGGGAATAGGGGATGGCAAGGGGGGACGAAGGAAGAACAACTGTGGACTGAAACCAACCCCAGTATCAGAGGAACTAGCATAAAAGATAGGACATGGGAGGGGGTGCCTGAGACAAGGGGTGGGCCTCCTGTTGGTGGAGGAAGAGACCATGAGGAGTACCAGGGGAGAGCAGATGGCTGCAGCTAGGGAGGGAGCAGGGGTGGGACCAGGGGTGGCACAGAGGGGAACAAGTAGGAGGGTAGAACCAATAGGGGGAAGAGATGTAGGAGGGGTATCAACTAGGAATAGATTCGAGCCTCTGCTATGGGAGAGAGGGGGAGCAGAAACATACTGAAGGGGGAGGACAAGCGGGGCATGAGAGGGATGGCAACAGCTAGGGGAAGATAAAGCAATGACAAAAGGGTAGAAGGTGGTGGCCTCCTGCTGTGGGAGGATGAGACCACAAGGAGTACCAGGGGAGAGAACAGATGGCTGCGGGTAGGGAGTTACCAGGCGTGGGACCAGGGGTGGCACAGAGGGGAACAAGTAGGAGGGGGGAACCGGTAGGTGGAAGAGATGTAGGAGGAGTATTGACTAGGAATAGATTTGAGCCTCTGCTATGGTAGACAGAGGGGGAGCATGAACATACTGAGTGGGGGAGGACAAGCAGGGCATGGGGGGGTGGCAACTGTGAGGGGAGGAGATAGTGAGGACAAAAGGGTAGAGGGCGGGCTAGTAAGGAAGAAGGGGTGGTGACTGGAGGAGAGAAGGCTACGGGATGGGGAAGGATGGGAGGGGCATCACTATTAGGGTAGAAGAGAATAGGTGCTCTAAATTAACAACAGCAGGGATAGGAGAGGGGTTGGAAATCAGCAGGGTAGGAAGGGACATTGACATGGGAAGCCCAGTAGGAAGTAGTCAGGCTGGGAAGGGGTTCAAGGGGGATTGGAGGAATAAGGCAGAGAAAAGGGCTGAGGCAGATGTAGGGGGTACAGAAACAGAAGTCACAGAAGATGCAGGTGGTGGGGATAAGGGGCAGGGAATATCAAATACAGAGTTGGTGAAAGGGGCCTTAGAAGGGAAAGGGGCTAAGGGATGGGGGGTACTCATTCTAGGGGATTGTACACTGAAAGGTGTGAGATGTGGCAGAAGGGGGGAAGGCATAGCCATATTTGGGTTAAAGCTATCCCCAGGTTGACTGCAGGAGGGGTAGGGCAGGCACTGCTCAAGTGTGCAATGAAGGGGGAAAAGAAACCTCATTTACTGTTGCATGTGGGTACAAACAACTTGGTGGGGGAGACTGTGGAAGTAGTGAGGGGGAGGTTTGAATAGTTGGTCAAGCAGTGTGAGGGGTGGGGGAGTCGGTGGCATTCTCAGTATTACTCCCCATACCATGTGCAAGCATGGGGGAGGAAGGGGAGGATTGAGGAGTTCAACAAGGGACAGAGGGATTGGTTCCACACCAAAAATTATGTGTTAGTGACTAACTGGGGTAGGGTCTGGGGAAATAGTGATAGGAGGGACCAGGGGATGGAAGGGGGGGTGCACTCTATGTGAGGAAAGGAATTAAATGTATAAGGTATGAGGGAGAAGAGGAGAGGACAGAGGTGCTTTGGGTGCAGCTCCTGTACTCCAAGGGCAGAAAGCTGAGTCTGGGAGTGTTGTACACTCCACCAGCCCAATCCAGGGAATTGGATGGGGAGTTGGCAGAGCAGATTAGGAGGGTGTGTAGAAGGGGAAGTGTGGTGACAGTGGGGAATTTTAACCTACCACAGGTTGACTGGAGCACCCCATCACCAGCAGTATCAGGGAGCAGGTGATCCATGATGCATTTCAGGATGGCCTTCTCATGCAATTGATAAGTGGACCAACAAGGCTGGGTAGCACTCTGGACCTAGTACTGGCAAATGAGGAGGTGGTGAGGGAGGAAAGAGTGGAGGACCCACTAGCAGGTAGTGACCACCAAAGAGTGTAGCTTGTTGTCATGCTGGGCAGGGAGACAGGGGGCACGGGCACTAAGATGGTGGACTTTGTGGGTGATGAGAGCAATACTGCAAGGAAGAATCCAAGATATAAGGCTGGGGATGGATGCAGAACAAAAGTGGGAAGTCATAACGACTGGGCTAACAGGGATCACAGTAGCCTGCACCAGGGCCAGGAGTAAGAAAAGCAGAGGCAAGAAACTATGCTGGCTGAACAAGGAAGTGCTACAAGGGGTGATGGAAAAGAGGGCTGCATACCAGTAGTACAGGAAAACAGGGAAGACTTTCGGGAGCTGGTCAAAGGAGGTTGCCAGGAGGATGAAAAAAGCTAAAGCCTCCAGGCAAATAAGTTCCACACAGGGCATAAAAGGAGGGGAAAAGGACTTTTTTAGGTATGTCGGTAAAAGAGGAACTGCAAGGAATGTATTGTGAGAATAAAGTGGGAAGGGGACTGGCTGGAAAAGGAGAAGGAGCAAGTGGAATTTCTAAATGAGTACTTCTGTTCCATTTTCACTAAGGAGAGGGATGGTCCACTATCAGAATGGGCTGGATTGGTGGGGAAAGGGAGAGATGAGGTGACTGACAAAGTGATCACAGGAAGTAGTGTGCTAGAGGGGCTGAGGGCAGTCAGGGTGGACAAGGCACCAAGTTCCAATGCCATCCACCCCAGGGTGCTGAGGGAGAAGGCCGAGCTGTTGGCTGAGCTGCTGACAGATCTGTTCAACACCTCCCTGGAAATGGGTTGTCTGCCCCAGGACTGGAGGGTGGCCCATGTGGTGCCCATACACAAGAGTGGGCCTAAGGAGGAGTCAGGAAACTATTGGCCGGTAAGTCTTACATCCATAGTGGGTAAGCTTATGGAGCTGATACTGAAGGAGAGGCTGGTGGCATTCCTAGACAGTAATGGCCTCCAAGATGGGCAGCAACATGGGTTCATCTCAGGAGGTCTTGTTAAACCAACCTAACAGAGTATTGTGACTGGGTGACAAGGGAATTGGACATGGGCCATGTGGTACATGTCCTGTACTTATACTTCAGTAAGGCCTTTGATACAGTGACTCATGGGAGACTGGGGGAGAAGCTGACAGCAGTGGGGGTGGGGGAAAAAGCTGACTAAATGGATAGAGAACTGGTTACAGGGTTGGGTGCAAAGGGTGGTGGTGGGGGAGCTCTCTTGGCACCCAAAGCAGTGACAAGCAGGGTGTCTCAGGGGTCAGTGATGGGCCCGGTGCTATTTGGGCCCTTATCTCTCATACAGCACACAGAGTGGGGAGCAGGGTTAATCTGTTTGCACATTATACCAACTTGGGGGTGGTGGACGACGAAGAGGACAGATACGGAAAACTGCAGGGGAACCTAACCAAATTAGAGACATGGTTGGTGGAGTGGCAGCTAGGATTCTATGCAAAGAAGTGCAAGGTGATGCACGTCAGGGCTAAGAACCAGAAGAGGGAATACTGATTGGGGATCAGAGAGGAGAAGAAGGACCTAGGGGTCTTGATAACTGGGAGCATGAACAACTCAGCCCACTGCACAAGAGCAGCAGCGAAGGCAAACAGGATGCTGGGGTGCATCACAAGGGTGTTCTCATCCAGACACAGGGATGTGATCCTACCACTCTACAGATCATTGATCAGACCACACCTAGAGTACTATGTGCAATAGTGGAGGCCATACTTGAGTATAGATATAAAGGTACTGGAGGGGCTGCAAAGGTGGGCAACCAAAATGGTCAAGGGGATGGAAGGAAAGAAGTATGAAGTTAGGCTGAATGACCTGAACATGTATACACTGGAGGAGAGGAGGGATGGGGAATATGATTGAAGCATTTAAATACCTGAGGGGGTAACTAAACCTAGCACTGACGGAGTGTTTAAACTGAGGAGTGGAAGAGAGACGAGCGGGCATGGACTAAGGTTAAAAGGGAGATGTTTCAAGAGGGAAATGAAGATGCACTACTTCTCCTCTGAGATGGTGGTGTCTAGTTGGAATGCGCTGCCAGATGGTGTGGTAACATGTAGGACAGTCAATAGCTTTAAGGAGGAGTGTGATAAAGCAAGAGGAAGAGTCTGGGGCAGGGGCTGGGACAAACAGGGGAGGAACTGAGGGGGAGGAGGCTGGGGCAGCTGCAATCTAGTGTGCTATCTGCACACTCGGGCAAACTTACATAGACCAATTGGTGTGTTCTGCTGGCAGATTTGTATGTCTGTATGTAAAATCACAATGACTCTGTTCATAAGCAGAGGTCCTAAAATGCCTATGTTAAAAATTTGGGGACAAATATCCATAAAATGACTGTTACAAGCGTGCGTGATACAGTTTTCATGCACCCTCGTAACTTTGCAGATTTGTACTATTTTCACTCCAGATTTTCAACATTGCCATTTTTTAAGACCTCTTTATGAACAGTACAGCTGTCATTTTTTACATCCTGCCTGAAATATGTGTTTATACATCTGGCGCCGAATATCGCAGTTGCTGTGGGAAATCAATGTTCAGGACAGATTATGAAAATCATAGTGACTGTGTCCATGAGCAGAGGTCACAAAATGCCTGTGTTGAAAATTTGGTGAAATAATTCCACTAAATGATTGTGTTACACCCATGCATTGTGCAGTTTCCACGTACGCTTGTAAGTTTGAGCATTTTTAATACTTTCGCTATAGATTTTCAACTTTGCCATCTCTTCACACCTCCCTATGAATGGTACAGCTGCCATTCTTCACATCCTGCCTGATCTCTGTTTTCATACATCTGGCACACAATGGCACAGTCACTGTGGAAACTCAAATTTTGGGACACATTGACAAAATCAGAGTGCCACTGTTCATGGGAAGAGGTCCCAAATGCTTTCATGAGGTGGGGGACACAAAATGCCCATGCTGAGAATTTGTACTGCAAATACCAGCACATGTCTGAGGCATTACGGTTTCTAACCATAATGTCCCACCTTGTACAGAGTGACAGGCATCAGGGGCGTGCCTCTGGATTGCTGACTGTAGATGCTCATGCCATTCCAACCCCACCTGCCACCCTGTAGCCACTGACAGGCAACGAGCTGTGCCTTGGACACTTTGGCCCCACAGTTCACTCCATTCTATATTGCACCCATTTCAGCATATGTCGTTATGGAGTTGGGTGACTGTAAATCTGAACACCCCAAGGCACACCTCAACACTTGTCGGTGTCTGCAGTATAGGGTGAGGTGAAATGGCATGAACGTTATGGGTGACAACCCAAAAGCATGCCCCAATGCCTGTCTGTCTCTGCAGGGTGGAGGTGGGGGTAGCTTGTAGTTCAATACTTCACTGCCATTGCTACTCTGCATCTGTCTAACTCCTGTATTTCCAATGCTAATACCAGCAAGCAAACATTCTGCATTGATAAATGCTAGTATATGTAATGTTTCTCTTGTGCCTCGTGGCACTCCCAACCTCTGATCACCATCCACGTCTTTCTGTATGTTTCCCTGGTACATAGTGGCACCAACACCCTCTGATCACAGTTCCTGTATTAATTTTAGAAATATGCTCTGTATTAAAGAAAACTGTGCATCGCTGTTTGTTTTTTCTTCTTTACACCTTTAAAAAAGAAAACTATTCCTCTTTGATCTGACCCCTGCCACCCAGACCTCCCACTCAGTAGTCACTACCCACCACACACACACCCAACACACCCTCACTCACCTGAACATATCCCAGGGTGAAGATCCACGCTCTGATCAAAGACACATCTTGCTGCTGTAACTAGTGACTGCAATATGAGAAACTAAGGAAGTGTGGTTCAGTGTATTATATATATATACGGGGTTTTGAACATCAAGGCATAACTTTGTCATTTTTCATATTTTCACCCCAAATTTTCATCATGGACTTTTGGGGGATCCCTCTTTATTGGCAATGGTGCTGAAACTATACAAATCAAACCCAAAAGGCAATTTCAAGGTCACTTGTCAAAAATCACCTTTTTGTTGGGATTTGACAATTTTCACCACTATTGTCCATGAGGTGGGGTCATAAGAAGGCTGTTTTGAAAATTTGGGGTGAAAATATGTAAAAATTACAATGTTACATGTCTACATTTAAAAGTTTCTGTAATTGCTCATAACTTCGATAATTTTAAATATTTTGATCCCAAATTTTCAACATAGCCATTTTTGTCATACCACCTCATGAGCACAATAGCTGTCATTTTTCAAGTCCTGGCCCAAATTTGTTTTGCACCTGTGGCATGGAATGACATTTTAGTTGCACCGAATCACATTTTGGTGGCCAGCCTGCTGGCGCTGCGGGTTGAGGTGCTGGACGCCACACCTCGAGTGGGTTTGGGAACAGACTCGGGCCACTGGGGATCATCTGGGGCGAGAGAAGATTGAGCATCTAGAGGACTGCTCTCCTCTCGCAGAATGGGTAGTGAGTCTTGCATTGCTCCACAGTGGCCCCCGATGGAGATTGGGGGCACCGCAGAGAGCGGTGCCATAATGGGGTGGAGCGGCGATGGATGTCAACATGCAGGTGTGCAGGTGTCATTGCATGTCCATGCTCCAGGGAAAACCCCACATCATGGAAAAAGCCCTGTACCTTAGATAGGCGATGGCAACCTCCAGTGCCCCACTGTCACACACACAATGCTGGCTTAATTCACTGGCTCTCCCTAGCCCTCACCTCACCTTGGTTCTGGAGTGCTAGGCTGGTGGGCTTGTTGGACCAAGGTAGGTGGAGAGTGTCTATCCCTGATTTACTAGTAATGGGAGCTTCAGGTGGGTTGTAGCATGGTCAGCGGTGAGTGAGGTATGCCCGAGAGAGTTTCAAGGGGGCAGAAATAAAGAGAGTTAAAAAATAAAGAATCATATTTCAGCGGTTAATTTCAAAAAGTTCACCTATGAGGTTCATGAGGTGGGGTAATAAGAAGGCTATGCTGAACATTTTGTGTAGAAATACAGTAAAATGTTCAGGTTATGACTGAAGGTTGCAGTATTTCAATGTTCACTCATAACTTTGCTAATTTTCAATATTTTGACTCCAACCTTTCAACATACCCATTTTCCACACCACCTCTTAGAAAATGGGCTTTTTTATTTGCTGGGCTGTCATTGGCTACTACCCCTGCCAGGGGGGTACATTAACTTTCAATAGATGCCCAGCAAATAAAAAGTGCCAGGCCAAACCTGCCTCATGCCTAGCCAAGTGTCATTGTGCCCAGCCTGCTTCCTTATTGGTTGAAGCACTGGGCACACAATTCAAACTGCTGCCATTTTTTTAAAAAGTTAGCGAATGAATAGGTCTCCTCTCTTCCCCACCTCCCAATACCATAAAATAGCAATCACTACACTTCCAGTCACCTAATTAAACTGCGCTTAACAGTATCAATCTCCTGTCCTTGCTCTCGTGCCAGAGTCTCTACACAAAATGCCGCCTGTAATAAAAAAACAACCTTTTTTCTGCTTTTCACCAAGCGAACAAGTGGATGTGCTAGTTGACTTCCCTGATACATTCCTACACAACTGTATCGTCCCCTAGTTCTCCCCGACTCTTAAAAAAAAATGCCACAATATGCAGATCCCCTTCCCAATACACACACAGCACACAGACCCCACTTTCTGATGCAGCCATATTTGTGTTCTTGTCGGCTGCCTCGGTGGGTCCTCTGCTTTGGTATCTGTGTACAGGATCATGACTGGCTGGCCAAAATGGCACTCCTCTTCATAATCCCGGCCCTCATCGAAGACAGGACTGGGAAATTGTAAAACACACAGGGCAGGTAGCGGGCACCAAAAAAAAAACCCAGAACAGTCTGATTTGTTCCTCAGAGCAGGCAGTGAGGATTGGGAAACTGTAAATAAACCAAAAAAAAGACACGAAGCAGGGCTAGGACCGACCAATGTCGGGGGACAAAACAGTCTGAATTGTTCCCGGTCCTCAGGGAAGGCAGCGAGGACCAGGAAACTGTAAATAAACAAACAAAAAAAAAGAAGACAAGAAGCAGGGCTAGGACCAAGCAATGTCGGGGCAGGGCAAAACAGTCTGAATTGTTCCCGTTCCTCAGGGCAGGCAGTGAGGACCGGGAAACTGTAAATAAACAAACAAAAAAAAAGAAGACACGAAGCAGGGCTAGGTCTGAGCAATGTCAGGGGGGACAAAACAGTCTGATTTGTTCCTGGTCCTCAGGGCAGACAGCAAGGATCGGGAAACTGTAAATAAACAAAAGAAAGACATGAAGCAGCTCTAGGACTGAGAAATGTTGGGGGGGGTCATTTGTTTACTTTTGAATGTATGCACTGCTGCTTCAAATCCATGGGGCAGGCAGAAAGAAAATCAGAAGATCTCAGAAACTGTAAATAAACAAAAGAAAAAAAAAAAAGCATGAAGCAGCACTAGCCGTGAGAGGTAAATAATTTTAATGAAATATAACAGCTCCCCCTACTGACCACTAGTGAAGCCACTATTGCAACACTACAAGGGACTACTTTAACAAAAAAGGACTAAAAGACATTTTCAGTCATTTTTTACAAGATTACTTAAATGTTTTTGTAATCCTATAAAAAATGACACATGTACCCCATTTTCTAAGCACAATAATACCCTCTAGGGTGGGCGGTATGAGCTATACCGGACCTATACACCCCTGGGCAGTCCAGTATTGCCCAATACCGCCCACCATGTTGGGTATTTTTGCTTACATAAATATGACAGGTATTATTTTTTAAATCCTGGATGAGATGTCTTTTTGCACTTGTGGTGCAAAATGACATTTTGACCAATATATTATAAATGCTACTTGTAAGAGCAGTCATAAAATGACTATCTTGAAAATGTTGGGTTAAAAAGAGTGAATGTGTGAAGAGTGTATGTGTACTGAATGTGTGAAGATTGAATGTGTAAAGACTGAATGTACCAGGCCCTGCACTTCTATAGGCAGACAGAGTCTTCCCATAGTGCATGGCCCAAAGGGGATCTGCACATCTGCTCCTATTAGCACATCGATGAAATCTTCAGCTTTCTTTGGGTCTGAAGCAGCCTCCCACTTTTTCTGTCTACATCAATACTATGATTTTGCAGCTATATTGGCTCTGACCAGAGTATATTTTATCAGACAGTGTTGCCTAAAAAAGTTTATTTTAGTTCTGTGCCAAATTTTCACATTCCGGCATAATGAAATTCTGTGGAATTTTCAAAATTCTGCTGAAATTCTGCCAGAAACAGAATGGTGCAATTTTGCTGCAGAAAATAGTTGCAGAATGATTTTCCTTGTAAAAAATGTTGTCTGTGGATCTTAATATTTTCTGCAGAAATTGTTGCGGAATAATTTTCCATGGAATAAAATGCTGTTCTCCATGGATCACAGTAGGTAGAATTCCGCAGAAGAAGCAGCAAAATTCTGGCAGAAATTCCACTGGCGGAATGGTCATTCTGCACTAATTCACCCGGTGGAATTCGGCATGGCACTAGTTAATATGGATTGCCTAACAAACATATGGGTAGAGAATGCTGTCAGGTCAGCATTTCTCCTACTCATTTTCTAAAAATAGTTTACGTCCCTTTAAAACGCAGAGTTCTTTAGTACAACACAGATGAATTGTGACAACAATGTGTTCTTAATAGGGACATAAACTACATCGTAAAATGTTTTTTACCACCAGTGTATATTTCAGAAACACTCACTTTATGTTATTATAAGCCAGTAAAGATGGAATAATTACAGTATGAAAAATAATATTTGAAACGTCTTTTACAGCAAACAGAGGCTTAAGTTCAAGGCAGTGACCCTTTAAAATATTATATTAAGTAATATAACACTTATGGAGTTAATTGCACCACTAGTTACAGCTGAAATTTAGATACCATTTAAAATAGATATGAAGCTACAGACACAAAAGATTCTCTTTTATATAAAGCTTATATTTGATTAGGGCAATAGTGAGTTAAATCATAATGGCCATGGTTGCTTTCTTTGCATATTCTGGCAAACAATCTCAAAATGCCATGCCTTAAAATCTTTAGCAAAGAACACGTGTGTTGCAAAATCCATGAATCAAGGTAAAAGATTTTATATTACAAAAGTGATACAGATTTATAATCAATGTCCGTGATTCACTGAAGGGTGCAATGTATGTGTGGATGGGGCATAACTTAGCAGTGCACCTACGCAGCCCCTGACAGGTGCAGGGTGCGTGCATTCATGACCACAAGCACCCACAGGGCACCTGTAGTGACCCTACCCACCAACAAGCAGCAGGATCAGGACTGCATGTGGGATGTTGGTGGGCATCCAATCGGATGCCTGTCCTGGGTCCCTGAGGGATCTCTTGCACCGTAGGTGCAGGAGAGTGTGAGAAGGCAGGGGTCTGAGACCTTTAAAACCATGAGCACTCACCCAAATGGTAGCCCCCAGCCCACCCTGGCAGCCTGTTGGGCTGGGTCAGCAGTGTGCAGGGGGACCCTGTTGCCACCGTGCCCCACCAGTGACCATAGAAGGGGTGCATAGACACTTACAGCGGGGTTCCCAAGGCATACTATGTACCGTACTGCCCAGCACTCTGCACTGTTGTGAATAATGATGAGGCATTTGGGCATATACCCTAGCACACCCCTGGACTGCCCATGGCATTTATCTGCTCAGGTGGCCAGGAGATTGGGTGCGCATCTTGCTACTACACTAATAGTGAATGTTGCTGGGGGTCTGCAGGACATTCACACATAACGGTGCCTATGGACTCAATACATGTGGCAGATAGGCATAGTGAACTGGGCCCATAATGCAGTCCACACACAAATGTTTTCATCAAACATAGTAACATCATAATTTATCATTGGGAGGGACTCTAGTTCCATCATGCTTGCCCTCCACTCCTGATTAAGCAGAGGTGACATAAGTATACTGTACACTGTACATAAGTACGGTGCACAAACATCTACCAGTTCATAAGGATTTTCTATCAACTCTACTACCCAGAGTACAGTAACTGGTACTTCCCTTAGTAAGCAGAAATTTGTACAGATTTACATTAAATGTATGTATTGTCTTTTTGTCCACTGTTTCCTCTGGTAGGCTGTTCCATAGATGCACCACCCTCTGGGAGAAAAAGTGCCTCTTAATTTTGCTCCTTATTACACAATCTCTTAGCGTCAGGGCATCTTCTGGAATTCTGCTAAAGGACACTAGATAAAGCATCATCAACTGACCTTGTCAATACCCTAAACATAGAAACATAGAAACTGAGAATTTGATGGCAGATAAGGACCACTTGGCTTACCTAGTCTGCCCATTTCCCTACCTAATAGATAAGCTGCAGATCCTAGCTAATCAACAAACCTACATCCTCCTACCCCCCACTAGAACTGCCTTATGTCTGTTCCATACATTCTTGAATTCCTCCACTGTTTTTGACTATATGACCTCCTCAGGAAGGCTGTTCCATGCATTCACAACCCTCTCAGTGAAAAAAATACTTCCTAGCATTACTTCTGAGCTGTCCCCCCTCTATCTTCAAATTTTGCCCCCATGTTCTTGCACAACTCTTTTTCTGACAGATGCTACCCTCTTGGACTTTGCTGATTCCCTTGAGGTACTTGAAAGTTTCTACCTTGTCCCCCCTCTCCCTCCTTTTCTCGAGGGTATATATATTAAACACCTTTAGTCTCTCTTTGTATGTCTTCTTGTGCAGACTCTGCACCATTTTGGTTGCCCTTCTCTGGACAGCCTCCACCCTGTCTATGTCTTTGCAGAGATAGGGTCTCCAGAACTGCATACAGTACTCCAGATGGGGTCTCACCAACTGTCTGTACAGAGGGATAACAACTTCCTGTTTCCTACTGGTGATGTCTCTCCCTATGCATCCCAGTATCCCGCCAGACCTCCTTACTGCCTTCTCACATTGCTGGCCCACCTTTAGGTCATCTGATATAACTAACCCAGGTCCCTTTCCATTTTTGTTGTTGTCAGTATCTCACCGCTCATTGTGTAATCTTCCCCTGGGTTTTTGTTTCCCAGGTGCATTACTTTGCACTTCTCTGCATTGAATCTAAGCTGCCATACATTTGACCATTCCTCCAACCTTGCTAAGTCCCTTCTCATCTTTCCCACCCCACCTTGTATATCAACCCTGCTGCAGATCTTTGTGTCATCTACAAAGAGACATACTTTTCCTTCCAGTCCCTCTGCAATGTCATTTATAAAGACATTAAAAAAGACTGGTCCCAGTACTGAACCCTTTGATACCCCTCTAGTAACCCCCTTTCTTCACTGTGGACTCCGTTTACTATTGCCCTCTGCATCCTGATGTCCAGCCAATGTTTTACCCAGGCTACCACCCTGGGACCCATTCCCAGGATGGCTAATATGTTTATTAATCTTTTGTGTGAGACTGTATCAAATGCCTTGCTAAAGTCTAGGTAGGCCATGTCCATAGCCCCTCCCTCGTCTATTACGTTGGTCACCCAGTCAAAGAAATCAATTAGATTCATTTGACATGACCTTCCCGCTGTGAATCCATGCTGCCTTGGGTCCAGTGCCCCCTGGCCTCTAGGTACTCAACAGTTCTTTCCTTCAGAAGTAATTCCATCATTTTCCCTACCACTGAGGTCAAACTGAAAGGTTTGTAGTTTCCTGCCTCTGTCTTGCTCCCACTTTTGTGAAGGGGAATCACATCCACCCTTCTCCAATCCTCCAGTACCACACCACCCTCCCATGATTTGTTAAAAAGGGTAGTCAGTGGTTTTACTAGTTCTCCCTTAGGTCTTTTAGAATTCTGGGGTGAATTCCATAAGGCTCTATTGCTTTGTCCACCTTCAGTTGTAAGAGTTCTTTCAGAACCCTTTCTTCTGTGAAAGGACTGATATCAACCCACTTATCCAGAGTGCTTCTATTGACTGGATTAGGTACCTTCCTCTCCTTTTCCTTTGTGAATACTGAGCAGAAGTAATCATTCAGTATCCCTGCTTTTTCACTGTCCCTCTCTGCCCACCCACCCTCCTCTTTATTCAACCTCAGTATCCCTCCTCTTGTCTTTCTTCACTCCCTAATGTACCTATTAAAGGTGTTATCCCCCTTCTTAACTGAGTTGGCTATCTTTTCCTCAGTTTGGGCCTTTGCTATTCTGACTGCCTTCCTTGCTTCTTTCTGATTTAACTGGCACAGTTCTCTGTCCTGCTTCTTCTGTGTTTCCTTATACTTTCTGAATGGTATATTTTTCTCCTAACCTTCCTCACCACCTCTTTTGAGAACCATAGTGTTTTTTTCTTTCTTTTTGATTTATTTATTTGCTTCGCACAAAGGCTTGTTGCCTCTGTGATGGCAGTTTTGACATTTCACCATTGTTCCATCCCTCCTTCTTGCCTGTTTGACAGTGCTTTTCTGAGGCACTGTTCCATTTTGACAAAATCAGCCCTCCTGAAGTCCAGTACCTTCACTTTTGTATGGCTTGACTCCACAGCTGAGTTTATTGTGAACCACACTGTTTGGTGGTCACTTGTTCCCAGATGGCTACCCACTTCTAGATCTGAGATCCTCTCTCCATCCCCATTTGAGATTACAAGGTCTAAGACTGCTCCCTCCTGAGTGGGTTCCAACACTAGCTGTCTGAGGCATGCCCCCTGTAGGGCATCGAGAATGGCCCTGCTCTTGGATGTGGCTGCAGCAAAGGTGCTCTAGTTAACATCTGGCATATTCAGGTCCACCATCAGCAATATCTCCCCTTTCTCTGCCATCCTAAGGATGCCTTCTATCATTTCCTTGTCTATTTTCTCCCCTGAGACAGGGGGTCTGTATACAACCCTTGTGTGGATTGTGGTGCTATTTCCAGTCTCCAGGGTGATCCACAGTGCCTCCTCTCCTCCCTGTTTACCCTTTAGTTCCATTGCTTTGATCCCTTCCCTTACATAGAGAGCTACTCCTCCTCCTCTTCTACACTTCTGTCCCTCTTGTAAATTGTGTACCCTGGTATGTTGACATCCCAGTCATGGTTCTCTGTGTACCATGTTTCAGTGACTGCCAAGATATCCATGCATCCCTCTTCCATCAAGGCCACCAGTTCAGGGAGCTTGTTACCTAGACTACAGGCATTGGTACTCCTTACCCTCCTTTCTTTGATGGCCTTTCCCCTTTTTGCCCCATCCCTGTCCTTACTGTGTTTATCTTTTTTCTCAATTTACCCCTATCCTTCTCCCTATTGACTTCTCTATCTTGGTGTTTACCTCACTGACTACCCTGATTTTTTGGGGGGCTAGGATTTTCCATGTCGTTTTTGGTGCCTCTCCCTTTGGCTAGTTTAAATGCTTGCCAATGAAGCATTTAAACCTATCACCTAGCATCATGGTTCCTCTTCTGGACAGATGCAGTCCATTGTACCAATACAGTCCTGCATCCCTCCAGGTGGACCCCCAGTCTCCAATGAAGCCAAAATCCTGAGCTCTGTACCAGTTTTTCAACCACTGATTGAATCCCATGGTGCGGAGCACCCTAGCCTCACCCATACCATAGGGAGGCAGCACCTCCGAGAAGGTTACTTTGTGTGCTACTTGTCTAAGGCCCCTCCCCAACTCCACAAACTCCCCATGCACTGCTCTGATCCCTTTCCCAGCAAGATCATTTGTCCCTAGGTGGACAATGACATCCAACTCCCTCCCTTGTGCAGCTGCTCCAACGATCCTGAGGATTCGCTCCCTGTCCCTCCAAGCCATGGCACCAGGCAGGCACCTTCCCTCCCCCAGTTCTACCTCCTAACAATGGAGTCCCCCACCAGGTGTTGTTTCCTTCTCCTGTGGGGTCCCATGTCACCCTTCTGTGAATCTCCTTTGTGGAGGTTCCCAGCATCCTCCTTGGTCTCCACTGCGGGTGCCTCCATAGAGTATGCAAATGTTTAAAATCATGTCCCATCTCAGTATTCTATTTTACACAGTGAACATGTTAAGGAAATCCTCATAGCATGTGTCCTCCATACATCTGATCATTTTTGTCCCTGCATTATAACCTTTTGACTGTCTCAGTGTCCCTTTTGTATTGAGGAGACAAGGACTATAGGCAGTACTCCAGGTGAAGCCAGGCCAGGGCCTTGTAAAGTGCCAGGATTTCTTCTCCTGCTTTGCTAATCATCCCTTTATTGACATACCCCAATATTTATCTGGCTGTCTTGACAGCAGTTGTGAACTTCTTGCCCTGCCTCAGCTCCTTGTCTATTAGGATTACATATTCTTTTCCTCCTCAACTGCAGCCAAAAGAGCCCCACACCATTTGTAGGACCTGCCTCTATTTTTCCTCCCCAAGCACAGCACTATGCATTTGGCTACATTGCATCAAAGGTTACAGGAGCTGTACCAAGCACCCTGCTTGCTCAGGTCCTCCTGAAAGTTTCCCCATCTTTAAGGCAGTTAACCACCCATGTCAGAGTGATGCCATATGTGAACATAAACAACCTGCAGGAGTCCCCAGCTTTCAGATTGTTGGTGAAGATATTAAAGAGTGCAGTGGCCCTGACATAAGTCCCTGAGGGATGCCACAGAGTACTCCTCTCCACTCAGAGTAATGACCATCCACCACAACCATCTATTTCTTGCCCCCAAGTCAGTTAACAATCCACCTTGTGCATGTCTTGTGTATAATGCATTGGTTTATTTTGCCTGTTCATCACAGTTTCAACAAATAACTCTTATGTGATTATACTACTAACAAGTCAGAAGTAGTCATAATCAATTAAAATATCCCTTAAAATATATTGTATATAGAGCTGCAGACTTTAAAATACTTTTTTAATAAATAGAACATTCTTGACAATATTTGCTACAAGTGAAAAAAAGCAGTAGAAAATAATTCACATTACAGTTTGTAGCAGCTATTAAAGCAGATTTTCTGTAGCTGAAAGAAAAGTTGTGCCCATTTTGGCGAAATGAGCACCTAGCCTCACTGAGACATGCTGTTGTTAATAAAAGAATTATATATGGGATGGCATGGGCAATGAGGATTGCTTCCACACCTTTGATGTGGGTTACCTAATAAACCACTAGAACCAAGCTCAAGTGGTTAATTATGGTATTCCACACTGAGAGTTTGGTACAAATCTGAGTTACACACCTCCCTGTTTTATTTTATATAATTACTGGTGTGAGGGGATTTTGCAAATAACATTTTGCATAAACTCAATTTCTGCCACTAGATGTCAGTCATCATATCAAACCTAGACTAAAACTATATTCCTGATTTGAAAAAATTAACTGTTTTTCTTTTTCATTTGTGGGTGTGGTCAGAAGAAAGTTGATAAAACCATATTCTTATGAAAGCATTTTGAAGTGATTTTTCATGTTTTCCCAAGATTCTAACAGAGTCTATCAGTCAGTATGAGCAGAGTGGCAGCATTTATAGGGCAGGTATAAGATTGTTTCAAATGGCTCTGACAGAGTTTTAAATTTTTTTAAAGTGAGGCACAGCTCTTCATAATTGGCAGCTTTCAGTCATGCAACTTCAGTTATATACTTCCTGTTACCCATGGGTATGTAACATAGAGACTGGTGACCATGGATTTCTACATTTAATCATTCTTTACCAGTTGTTTCAAATAACATTTTTTTTATTTTCTTTATCTCTGTCTGGAGTTGCCCTACTCTGCCTAGCCAACTTCCAGACCCATCCTTTCCTACTTTATTGCTTACCCACCTTAATAGATGCTTAGAGGCCCTCTTCTTCTCCTAGTCTCTGTGGTGGATTCCATTGGAATTCAATGCAGCTCTCTCTCAGATCTTTCTAGTGTGGAAGTGGTATGCAGTTGGGTTGGCAGAGATGGAAAGTGCTAGCATAGTTCTGCCCCACTACTGGAGTTTTCACTTTAGCTTTCTCGGAGCCCATGGTATGCCAGCAGCAAGAACACCATGCATGCATGCACACATTGACATGTACTACCCAAGCCAGTGACCTCCTGTCATGCTGCAATTCTGATTGCACTGCCAACTGGGGTCACCCAGATAGCAATGTTGCAGCAGATCCTGTTCCCTCCCTCCCTGGAGTGGGAGAACATCTTCTGGGAAACTCAGTCTTCCTCCATCTGTGCAGTCCCCTATGTCCCAAGCTCATTCCCAAATTTGGGTTGTTGGTTTTGTGAGGGGCACCACTGCCGAGTGGATGGAATGGCATAACTTATTTTTACCTTAGGTATTGTCCCTAGATCAGAACAAGGATGACTCCAGCTCACCCCCACTGATGTTACACTAATCACAATGGGTGACCCTTTCAGATGTCTATTGGGACTAGCCATTTTTTTTTCCCATCCAGAGAAAATTAATAAGCTGCATGAAGGCTTTCTTTTTACCTTAGTTATTTTAGCTAACAGTAAAGCAGTTTAATAAGGGAGCCTAGGCACTGTCTTATTGAATCAAAAATGGCAGTGCTGTTTTCTGTTTACTAGCAATGTAAACTGCTGCTTCATTGAACAATTTAAAAAATCCAACTTGTCTTAATGGAGAACTGCATTTAACCTGCAAGCCTGTATGTTCTGTTGAAACAGTTTTTTTTTTCAAACACTGGTTTGCATTGTGTTACTGTTCCAGGTTTACAGGTGTACATGTGTTTGAGTAAATTTGATGGGTGTTTCAGACATGCATTTACAGCATGTGCTTGCTAAAGGTAATTTTGGATGGAATACTGCAATTAGTGTTCTTGCTGAGCTCTCTGAATGATGGCACATGGCAACTGTATTCTGCTATGGAATTCAGTGGCTAAAAGGGACATAATTTGAATCATCAAGTTCCAGAATGGTATTCCCTACCAGTGTATAAATCAGATACACCCACTGAGTTTACTGAAAAGACAAGTAAAGATGAAACAATAAAAGAATTGGGAGTGGAACCAGTATTTAAAAGAAACAGCTTTTAGAGGAAGAACTGATGTTCAGGTTCAGCGTCATTCTCCATTAAGCTGCAATACTTTGTGTCCCACTAAACAATAGCCATTCAATTAAAATCAATCAGATGTGCAATGTTTAAGCTGCTGTATCTGACCTTCAAGTTCAAAGCCCCCTTTCAGATGTAGCACCCATAAATGGACACATTAAAAACTAAGATAGGCACACAAAAGCAGCCAGAATGCAATTCAGTACACTCAAAGCATTTGCAGCCAGAATAAAATGCTGTATCTCTCATAGATCTCTAACAGTGGGCTCTTTGCTTTCCTTGCTGAGGTGCAATATGCCAACTTCCTAATCCATTTAATTTATCACATAACCCAGTCACTACACAGCTACAGTCACTCTCACTCACACACACACACACACACACATACACACCTGAGTGCAGAATACTCTACCTGTGTTCTGAAAATAAAATAATCATCCTCTTTTGCCTCCCATGACAGCTGTCCATCTTTCTGGGTTTCCACTCAGTAAGTGAAGATGCACTGTGTCCCAGTGCTGTATTGGTTACATGTGAGTGACTCTGCCAGTTATAGTTTCTCAGTGACACTTGTGATAAACTGAAAATGTGAATGTTGACTTGGCAAGTCATTCCTTAGTACAAAAGAAGCTTAGATGGATGGCCAGTAGTGATAAGGTACAAAATCTGGATTATTATTTCAGTTTGAAATGGTACTGAATACTCAAGAGGGAGTGGGGTATACAGTACACAGTCTCTAGACAAAGGGGGACTGGGCACAACATTTTTAAATGTCAAGATCTGAAAAAGGGTGATTGTGTTGGATGGGTTGGCCTTTACAAATTTATTTTAAGGAAAGCAAAAGGTGTACTGATTTTGGTAATTTGATTCTGTATGTGGCTCTGTAGGTCAGGATATTCACAGATCATGCTTTGCACCCACAGAATGTTTGCTCCAAGAGAAAATTAGTACCTGGAAGAAACTTCAGGTATACTAGAACATGCCTAAAGCACATTCAAATGCTAAAGGCATGCCCCAATATATAAGTCAGGTACTATCCAGATTGCACTTGCCAACCACAACCCCCTACTGGCCACATGAAGTATGTGTCCAATTGGAAGCAATAACCTAGTAGGGTCCACTAATGGTGACATCTGTTGTGGATCAATCTGATATATTCATACAGCCCTACACAAATAACACCATAGCACTAACAAGGCAGTATGGGGTCATTTGGATCCCATTAGTGCCTTATTACAGGTCTGAGGCAAAGGGAGTGTACCCCCAATAGAAAAGATAACCCCCCACCTCATGTCACCCACTCAGGCCTCTCCTTCAGACCCCAAATCCATGTGGTAACAACCACACCCAGAGATGACAATTTGCAAAACCCCTCTGCTTACCTCATCCAAGTGTGTGCAGCAGGGAGTAAGTTAAATGATTTACTTTATTTTCAGTAGTTGTCCAGCATTGACACTCTAAGCCAGAACTCATTTTCAGGTGTGATCTGAGAGGAAGTGGTAGCAGGGGAGAAATCCTGGTGTAAATGTTAAGAGGGACGTGTGAATTTTAAGAGTAATGCAATAATTGCAGCAAGGCATGAGACCGGCAGTAATAAGTCAGAATGAACAAAGAACCACAGCACAGTGATACAAATAAAGGAAACTGAAAGGGTACGTTATTGGTAATAGTTATGCAGGCCAGGAAAAGGAAGGCTAAGAACATACAGTATGGCCTCATATTTTAACATTTTAAAAGTACTGAATACTGTGGAACAAAGGAAGCTTCTTCAGCTTGTTCGGGTCAGAACTAGATAGCATAACATATGCTTTAGGTTGAGGTAGCTAGAAAAATGAATAAAAGGAGGAATCATTTTTCACAGAAGCAGTGCTAAATCTATGGAATAAACCTTAAAACAAAACAAAGCAAGAGGGTAATGCTGCATCTTTCAAGTTGAATCATTACTGAGTACATCACTGGGGAATGGAGGGTCACAAGAAGTAAGTCTCCTAACACAGTTAGTAGGCCACGGAGAAAAGAGGCTAATCACTTGTCCTCAGATTCACAGACATTTTTTAAATTGGTAGTTTCCCTTTTCAATTTTAATTTATTAGTAATTATGCAAACAATGGTGAATTTAATGCAAATCATTGTGGAAAAACACATAAATACAGCAACTTGTAGAGACAATAAAAATACTTAAAGAGGAGAGGAAATTATTTCTAATTAGCAGCTGTTTATAATGTTCCCAGTTACATAAATGATATCCATAAACCTAAATGATTCACATGTTACTCTACCTGAATTACAAGTGATGCAAAAAACTGTATTTTGCATTGGTTTGAGCTTGTGGGCAGCATTCTCTTACAGTTCTTTTCATGGAACCAGTGATCTGGAGTTTTAACTATGTAACGGCTTGGTACAGAATGCTAAGCATGAGCTCTTGTCCTATCTGAACCATGCTCAGAGTTCTATACACAAATCGGGACATAGTTAAAACTCCAGATCCCTGGTTCCATGAAAAGAACTGTAAGAGAATGGTGCCCATAAACACAAAACAATGCATAATACAGTTTTTTGCATCACTTTTTATTCAGGTACAGTAACATATGGATCATTTAGGCTTATGGCTGTCATTTATGTAACTGGGAACGTTATAAACAGCTGCCAATTAGAAATAATTTCTCATCCTCTTTAAAATGATTAACAATTGTTCAAGCAAATTACAGAATACCACATTAGCTGAAGTGTTATCGTATTGTGTTTCTACTTCAGCTAATATGATACCTTGAGGATACTGCAGTAAGTGGGGAGTGCTGTTATACAGTACCTTAATGTGGTAAACTGTTCTGTTATAAAGCTGATCAGGACAGCTGTCACTGTGCATAAAAATCATAAATTGAAAATAAACTGTGATTACTAGCAGCGGCAGTTAAAGGGGGAAATCAAAATGGCTGACAGTAATGCTCTCAGTCTACCCACTCTGGCAGCACCTTCACCTTTCCATTATTGTTGTGCCAAAGTCCACAGAATTTGATTAAAGCACATTTCCATTAAACTATGGCTACTGCTTGTGATATACCATAACGTATATTGAATGTTGCAGCTGTGGGCCAACAGAAGATGAACACAAATGACCCTAGGTCTTTTGTCACCGATCATTTTTATGGTCCATCTTTACCTGATTATTATAAAAAATAGATCTGAGCTGAACTATGGGGGTCATGTAAAAATAAAGCACGTTCACATAATGATTTTTAGCCAGTTGTGCTTTTTTTAATAAGGGGATGTCTATAGCTGTTAATGCTGCTGCTTACATGACTGACAGCAGCCAACAGTGTGTCTTGTCCAGTGTTTGAGTTCAACTAAGCCAGCTTATGACCTCTGAACATAAAGGACCCTGGAGCATGAGGACAACAGAGCACAAGGACAGAGTCCATAGGGTTGTCTACAGGAAATTCACAGGTCCACAAGATGCCCATTGGCCTAAGTTAATATCCACATGGTTTCTCCCATGGAGGGATTTCTTCACTGGTCATGTCTGCATATCTCTGTGGCTGTGTTACTATTCTCTCGAGGGGGGGGCATACTTGTATGTCAGTGGTCAAGACAGGTATTCTCAAAAGTTCAGTTGGGTTACCTTGAAAGATAATGTATTGAGTCTGGGGTATAGGATCTTAATAAACCAATATCTAAGGTAATTCAAAAGCAAGGTATTGCAGTGAGGCTTTTAAGCAATACTACATTCCTAGATGGGACATGTCAAAGATTAAATATTGCAGTAAGGTTATAGATCAATTGTAAATCCCTATCTAGCACATCTATAGTGTGTGGAAAAATGTTCAAATTCCAATGGAACAGAGTACTATGGAATTCTGGAGGATTCTGCAAAATTAGATCTGTAGCAGAATTCTCACATTCTGCATATGAATATTTTTCATCTGTTAATAATCTGTAGGTTACATGAACCACAGATTTTTATTTATTTATTTCATTTTGTTAACTGGGTAGGCCCACTGGAACCAGAGGTCCCTTTTTCAGGGGCAACCCGGAATTAGTTACATGTAGATAAAGCAGATATCATAACAAGTGGTACAGAAGGAGAATATAGTTGAAAGGCAAATTCGTAACAGTGACACTGAATAAACAGTTGTTATTTACAGCAGGTTACATTGATACAGTGGAGACAAGCAGGGCTGAGTAACTTCATAAGGTAGGGCTAGACTAAACATTTGGGTAAGTTCAGTACAGTAGATGGTTAGGGGGCAAGTTCTAGAACTACTAGCAACAACTAACAGGTACATTGGTGCTGCACATAGAGGTGTGTTTTTAGACCCTTGCATAAAGAGGCTAAGGAACCAGCTGAGTATAAGTCATTTGGTAGGGTATTCCAGAGTTTAGGGGCTGAATGCACAAATGATTTACTTCAAAGTGTAGTCCTTGTCCTGGGTACCTTGAGTAATGCCTTTCCAGAACTGCAGAGTGTTCTGCAGGAGACCTTCAAGGCTTGGGGGGAGCCTATCCATTGATTAGTTTGTATGCTACAGTTAGTATGGGGTACTGGAGCCTTCTTGGCAGTGAAGACCAGTTTAAGGAGGTCAACACATCACAGTGGCATGTCCTAGGAGTGGACATTGCAGTGAAACATCCTATTTTGTAGTACAGCAGCTCCAGCCTACGAGTTTCAGCTTTTCCTATGGACTAGATGATGGGGGTGGCATAAGTAAGTTAAGGCAGTAGGATACCTTTTGCAACTGCAAGTCTAGAGTCAGGGGTGAGTTGTTTGTTTAGCCAAAATAGGAGACCCAGTTTCTGGTGGATAGTTTGAGTTGTTTGGTCCACCTGGGCCTTGTACATGAAGCTTTGGCTGAGTATTACCCCAAGGTATTTAACCACATTCACTACCTCAATCTTTCTCCCCACTGGCATGGTGATAGGGAGCAGGTGGCATTTATCAGCACCAAGATGTCTGGGGCCAAACAAGATAGGTTTGGTCTTTTTTGACATTTAGTACCAGACTATTCTCCAGTAACAATTGTTCCAGGCATAGGAAGTCCTGGTTCAGCTGGGTGCTGAGCACCAGGGAGTCTCCAGAGCTCTTATAGAGGATGATGTCATCTGTATATAGTAAGAGTTGGCTGCTTCTACAGTTTTTGCCGAGGTCATGAATGAATACTGTTAATAGGAGGGGTCCTACGATCGAGCCCTGGGGTACACTGTCTGAGATAGATAGCCAGGTAGAAAAGACGCCTCTCCATCTGATGTCTTGGGTTCTGTTGGCTAGGTAGTGGGTGAACCACTCTAGTGAGTGCATGTCGAGTCCAAAGTCTGTGAGCTTTCTGATGACTAGCTCATGACTAACCAAGTCAAAGCCTTGGTTAACCTGGGCCTACAGGATGATTCATCGACCCTCATTCACAAAGAGGAAACATGGACCACTATCCTAAGCATGTTAGCCAAGCAGTCAATTAGCTGTAAATGGAGAACAGCAGAAGTTCCCTCAGCCCAAGAGCTGATCAGTGCTCTAGCACAGCAAGCCACTATGGCCAGGATGATCCATGTAATTGCTAACACCTTACAGCAGTACATCAATTTCTGGGATCCCTTCTTAGGCCTAATTAAACCACAAAAAGGTATTGGATGAACTAGTGCTCTCCATCACCCCACCATACCCCCACCCCCCAAAAAACAATTTTTCTGCATGTCACCAGTTTTTCTCCTTTTTTACTAAGGGGTCAGTCTTAGCCAAATGCAACCATTTGTAAGGAATTCATACCAGTTACAAGCCTTTTAACAGACAAACAAATAACTACTGCTTGTATGTGATACTTTGTGTGTTTACTTTTCTTTAAATTTCTTTTCTCTTGTAGTTATATTCCTCCTTAAGTTTGATGCAGGCTCCACTATGGAACCTGTTTACAGGATGTTTCACCCAGCAGTGTCCTTGAGACTCACGTCTTAGAGCTGATCTCCTGGCCATGTGTCAGTGATGTAAGGTATAGACTCCTTTTTCCTTCATTATTGTAATGGTCCCTCAGATGTATACCTTAACTTTAGGCATTTGTAATTTACATCTATCCATGTTGAGCTCCCTACTATCCTCATGTAACAAGGCAGATGTTGAAAGCCTGAGGTGGTAGGTTTTGCTCTGAATATTTATGATGAGTAGAGCCATAAGAATCGCTGTACCAATGCCTACAGCAGGGTTGAATGCCTCTTGCACAGCCCATTGACTTGTATTTAGTACATACCAAAGATTATACTTTTTATCTTGAAATAAAATAAAAATCTTTAACTACAAAAAAGCCTTGGTTAAGTCTATGAAGATTGCCCCAGTGGAGGTACCATTGTCATGCTCCTGTAGTACACTAGCAGTAAATCTATTTAATGCAGTGTCAGTGCCGTGGTTGTGCCTGAACCTATGCTGCTGAGCAGAAATACAGTGGTGCATTTCCAGGTAGTTCCTTTACTGATTGTATGCTAGTGTTTCTTGTACCTTGACCAAAATACAGAGTAAAGTGATAGGTGTGTAGTTTTCTACTGGTTCCCTGGGACCACCTTTGTGGACAGGAACTACTATCACCTCTTTCCATTTTCCTGGGATTTGCCCAATCAGGAAAGATTTGTTGACTAACAATGTGATTGGAGATTCTATGGTGGGGGCAGCTGCCTTCAGTAGCCTATGCTCCAGCATGTCGGGACCAGCGGATCCACTCAATTTTATTTTTTCTGAGCACAGCTAGTGCCTTGCTCTTGGTAACTAGTCTGAGGTGAAATTTAGGGGGCAGGGGTCCAGATTCCTTAGGTCTGGAGGAATGGGAAGGAGGGTGGTTGCACCATTTTTTGTATTTATCTAGGTTTGTGAAGTTTTGGTTGAAGGCATTAGCAGCCATCTGGAGGTAATTGAGTGTCAGGCCTCCATGAGTGATCAGACCATTTGTGGAGCAGGGACCTCCCTTGATAAGGGCATTTACCTGAACCCCAAATTTCTTGGAATCAGCCAGATTCTGCTGTTGTAGGTCTGTGATGCACTGAAGAAAGGATAGTGGCCCACCTGGAATCCATTGGTGCCCAGGATCTGAGGCAGTATGGATTCCCATCAGGAAGGTCTTGTCAAATGAATCTAGTAGATTTTTTTGATTGGGTGACTAGGGAAGTGAATAATGGATGGGCTGTAGACATGGTCTACCTAGATTTCAGCAAAACCTTCGATACTCTCCCACACTGAAGGTTGGTTAACAAGATAAGTAGTCTGGGCATGGGGCATAAGGTGATACATTTGGTTAGAAACTGGCTAACAGACAGAAGGCAGAGGGTGGTGGTAAATGGGATCCCATTTGGGAAGAGTGGGGTGGCCGGTAGAGGGCCACAAGGATCAGTACTGGGACCAGTCCTGTTCAATGTCTTTTTTAGTGACATTGCAGAGGGACTGGAAGGAAAGGTCGGCCTATTTCAAAATGACACCAAGATCTGCAACTGGGTGGATGATCCAGAAGGGGTGCAAACATGAAGAGGGACTGGGAGAAGAATGAAAGATGGTTGGAGGTGTAGCAACTGAGGATCAATGCAAAAAAGTGCAAGATAATGCACCTGGGTAGGGGGAACCCTGGGGAGAGCTACAGGATGAGGGGGAGATGCTGACTGTCATCAAACAGGAAAGAGACTTAGGGGTTATTATAGCTGATGACCTTAAGGTGTCAAAGCAGTGTGCAAAGGCTGCATGGAAGGCCAGTAGCATGCAGGGGTGCATAGGCAGATGTATTAATAGTAGGAGGTGGGCGATGGTGATGCCATAGTATAAAATACTGGTAAGGCCTCACCTGGAGTACTGCATGCAGTACTGGAGACCACACATGCATAAGGACATAAAGAAGGTGGAGGCTATCCAGAGACAGGCAACAAAAATGGTGCATGGTTTGCACCACAAAACAAATGAGGAGAGACTAAGAGACCTCAATATGTACTCACTGGTGGAGAGGAAAACAAGGTGCGACATGATAGAAACTTGTTTAAGTAACATAAGAGCATAAAGAGGGTACAGGTGGGGGATCTTTTCCAGTGTAGAAAAGATACCAAAACAAGGGGGCACAATATGAAATTGGAGGGGGGTTAGATTAATAGGTAATGTGAGGAAGTTTTTCTTCTTCTCACATAGAGAGGGTGTTGAATGCTTGGAATAGTTTGCCACAAGAGGTGGCAGGGGCAAGCACAGTGGAGGGGTTTAAACATACCTGGGACAAGTACAAGGGAACCTTGCATGGGAAGGGAGTAATGAGAAATAAGGGAAGAACTAGTGACACCATGGATTACCCTTTTTTACAAACCATGGGAGGATGGTGTGGGACCTGAGGACTGGAGGAAGGAGGAAGTGATTTTCATTCACAAAAATGGGAGAAAGGCAGAAGCAGAAAACTATAGACCTGTTAGTTTGACCTCAGTGGTAGGGAAAATGATAGAATCACTTCTGAAACAAAGAATTGTTGTGTACCTGGAGCCTAGCAGGGCACAGGACCCATGGCAGCATGGATTCACAGCAGGAAGGTCAGGTCAGATGAATCTAATAGATTTCTTTTACTTGGTGACCAAAGTAGTAGAGCAGGGAGGGGCTATGGACATGGCCTACCTAGACCTTAGCAAGGCATTTGACACAGTCCCACACATATAGAATAGTGGATGGGTGAACATCCACAACAAGGCTGTGTTTCCATCGAGGGAGTTGATGACATCACAGAGACCTCGAGAGCGAAGCTCGAGAGGTCTCGTTGATGTCATCAACTGCCCGAGATGGGGAAGCAGACTTAGTTTTGAATGTTCAACCATCCACTGTTTTCTATAGTATATGGGTTTTTTTATATAGTTTTTTTTGTTTTACATTTTTTTTTTCATTACTTGCCGTAGGCAATGCTCCCGTTTCCCTCTGGTGCTTCTGCTTGTGCCATTCCCGCTTATGCTCCATCCTGCTCCTCAGCACATCATTTTTTTTAAATCAGGGAGAAAAAAGAAAGCAATTATTTTTAGAAAGGGAGCCATGTATGGCTCTCTGTGTCTGATTCCTACTCTAAGTCGGGTGATTGTTTGCTCGGCGCCACAATCGTACGCTATGTTTTTTTTGTTTTTTTCTAGAGAGCATTGTCTTCGAGCTAATCAGGCAGAGGTCAGGAAAAAGTTGTTGTACTATCGATGTGACTTCAGAACAATAGTACAACAACTTTTTTGACCTTTGAACTGTACTACAACAAGATTTCAGTAGTTGCTGAAATCCATTGACAACAGGCAGCACCCATATACTATAAAAGATTAATAAACAAGTTAGTCAGCCTGGGAGGGGGTCCTAGGGTAGTAGCCTGGGTAAATAATTGGCTAGATAACAGGATACAGAGGGTAATAGTAAACGGAATCCACTCCCAACAAAGCGGGGGGTTACAAGTGGGGTACCACAGAGTTCAGTATTTGGGGCCAGTCCTCTTTAACTTCTTTATAAGTGACATTACAGAAGGACTGGAAGGACAATTATACCTCTTTGCAGATGACACAAAGATCTGCAACAGGGTTGATACACAGGGGGGATGAGAAGGGACTTGGAAAGGTTGGAGGAATGGTCAAAAGTATGGCAGCTAAGATTCAATGCAAGAAGTGCAAAGTCATCATTATCTTTATTTGTAAAAAGGACCTTTCTAAAACCAAGGTGCTCGTACATAGAATAAACAAACATAATAATAATCATTATAGCAAAACAAGAATGTTAGAATCCACAAAACTAAAAACAATAAATATAGAATTAATAAGAATCAGAATACACTAGACATAGCCTAAAAACACTAGACTAAATGTCTCATCAAGAGTCTGGGAGCCAGATATTCAAAGCTTTGCATGGTCCACAAACAGTTTGTGCGGGAATAGCGCAGGATTAGTGTGGGTCTGCCATATTCAAAAGGCCAACTAGCGCAGGCAAACAGCAGTAGTGCCAGGCTAAGCATAATGATATGCAAGGGGCATAGTGAACATGAATAAATTCGCTATGAGATTTTCAGCGACTAGTGCCGCGCTAAGGTGTTTAACACGACATAGCGTAACCCATAGCGTGGTACAATTTACTGCCCAGGAAAAGCTTGTCTTAACCCTGGGCAAATAGCTTTGCGCGCTTTGCACAGTGTTATCTCAGCATTAGCGTGGCTTGCGCGGCCCTAACATATGAGTATGACACTTAGAAACTGCCAGACATGGAGGACACATACTGCTCACTGATGGCACCATCATGATGTCATCAGCTGCCACTGGTCCGAGCCATGCACAAACAGTGAGGGGTGATGTGACCCACAGGGGACAGCATGGTAGTGTGGCCATATAGCACACACCTGCAGACCATACGTCCGTGGTGCGTAACAGATGCCAGCACACACATGCAGCACTGTGGGCATGGTGGCCAGTGAGGGGAGGGTGTGTGGGTGGCCAGACCTCACCACAGCCCAGGTGTGGCCACAAGGCTGGGACACATCACTCAGTGCACATGGGCCAGTAGTGGGATTATGCCACCACCTGTGTGCCTGTCGGATCCTACATGCCCCCCCCAGCCACCTACCACACAACTGTATAGATGTCACAGCACACACTGCCGGCCATGTACATGACACTGTGTGCATCCCATGCCACAGGTGCAGCATCTATGGATCACACAACAGCGTGATAGTACTGTCCACTGTCAGTAATTTCCTGCAAGTTGTGCCTGTCACTGTGTACAGTGCAGTGGTCATCACTGCCCTACATACCATGAGCAGTGTTGTGTCCCTCACTCTACCAACCCTCTTGCTACTGTAGTGTCTGCTGTGCACTGTAGCATGACCTACAGTGTGAAGGTTGCATGCAGCACTACCACCACCTGTGCCTATGCTGAGTTGTCCCTTGGGGTACGATATGCTATGCTGTGCTGTACTGTTTACATGAAGCCTGCAGCTATCATCATGCACTGCCTGACTGACCTACAGGTGGAGCTGTGGGACCCTGCAGTAAGGCTGTGCAAACTGCATACAAATCAGGGCATGATGAGATGTTAATGTGGATGTTTGGCCAGAGACTAAGTAGACTCATTTGCATGTCACTTTTGAATATGGCAAAGTTTAGCCTGAGGCTAACGTGTTTGCACCAGGAAAACTGCTTAGCTCCGCGCTGAAGCCACGCTAAAGTGTCAGCGCGGCGCTAACGGCTCGGGGAACATTATACAGTTTTGATCACTGTTTTTTCATGTGTTCTGCTGCCTGCAGCTGTACTAGGTCCATGCATTTGCCAGAACACACATTGGCCACATAGTTACTCTCTACCTACTCTCACATCACTGTGCACTGTGTTGTTGTTTTGTTTGTACTTCCTGGTTGCGGTATTCAGTGCTGTCTTATTCCAGGGCTACATTTGTCCTGCATTCCCAGACCAGTTTGCAAGGCCTCATTCCCATGCTATATTCAGAAGCTGTTTTCTCCCTAGGCTATTCCTTTTGAACATAGCTTGCTTTGTGCTCCAGGCTAACTTTGCACTCCAGGCAGTGTTAACTTAACCCCGGTGCAAAGCTTTGAATGTCTGGCCCTGGGTGCGCTAGGCTAAACAGATGTGTTTTTAGTGCTGTCTTAAAACTGGATGATCAGGCACTGTCATGCACGATGAGGTAGAGAATTCTACAGGGTCGGGTCCTCAAAAGCAAAGGACTGGGCCCCAGATGTTTTCAGATGAACCCTGGAAATCTCTAGCAGTCCTTCGTTGGTGGATTGGAGAGGTTGGAGGGGATAGGAAGGGCGAAGGAGATCTTGCAAGTAACGGGGTCCCTGTAATGGACCTGGGAAACAAAAAAACAGGGGAAGAGTACACAATGGTGGGAGGAGGTACTAACAACAACAAAAATGGAAAAGGACCTGGGGGTAGTCATATCAGATGACTTAAAGGTAGGCAGGCAATGTGAGAAGTCAATAAGGAGGGCTGGGTGATACTGGAATGCATAGGGAGAGGCATCACCAATAGAAAACAAGAAGCTGTAATCCCCCTGTACAGACATTTGGTGAGACCCCATCTGGAGTACTGTGTGCAGTTCTAGAGACCCCATCTCTGCAAGGACATAGACAGGATGGAGACAGTCCTGAGGAGGGCAAACTAAAACAGTGCAGGGTCTGCACCAGAAGCCATATGAAGAGAGACTAAAGAGGCTTTATATATGTATACCCTCGAGGAAAGGAGGTAGAGGGGGGGACATGATAGAAACTTTCAAATACCTCAAGGGAATCAACAAAGTCCAAGAGGGTAGCATCTTTCAGAAAAAGAGATGTGCAAGAACAAGGGAGCACAGTTTGAAGATGGGAGAGACTCAGAGGCAATGTGAGGAAGTATTCTTTCACAGAAAGGGTGGTGGACACATGGAATGGCCTTCCTGAGGAGGTTTTGGAGTCAAAAACAGTGGAGGAATTCAAGAATGCATGGACAGACATAAGGCAATTATAGCGGGGGTGGGGCTGGAGGAGGTTGGCTGTTGGTTAACTAGGATCTGCAGCTTATCCAATTGGTAAGAAAATGAGAAGACTGGGTGGACCAAGCAGTCCAAATCTGCTGTCAAAGTCTATGTTTCTATGAAAAGTGATTGACCACTTAGGATGAGTGGACGCATACATATAATGGGCCTACTGGCAGACTGAATGGGTCTAGTGGTCCTTATCTGCCGACAAGTTGTATGTTTCTATGTAAGTTTGGCAGCCTTAGTGCACTCCTTACAGGAATTTCAAAACTCCCTGAATCTGACCCAGTCCACCTGATTTTGTAACACGATCTGTGAATATTTTTCTGCAGTTTTGATGATTCATGGAAGATCATTCCACTGGTTACACAGAAATGCTTTTCAGAATCCTGTGGAATTTGAAAAGAAATTTAGAAAAGCATTTTGGAAGCAGAGCTTCCATTCTGCACGTATCCCACTGGTGGAATTCTGAATTATGCACAACCCTAATCTAGAGTAATACAGTACCAAAGACTAGGCACTAGGACACAAACAGGCATGTGCAGTGGGTGGGTATGTGGAGTATGGGGGGGGGGAGATTTAGAAAATCCAGAGTCAGTGGTGCCATAATCTTTCAGGGTAAACTGTGGAGGTGAGGAGGCTGTCTAGTCTGCAGATGGTTGGCAACATTCCCCTCGGAGCTAACTGCAGCCTGGTCTGAAATACACCAGCTGTTGAGTAGTTTGGACTGGGGACCAAGGCAGCTTAATACAGCATCTCTTCTTCAGTGACAGTAAAGGTTCACAATGGAAGTTGGAAGCTAGTTGGCAGGGAGGTGGGTTAACAGATGTCAATGACAGGGGAGGGATCCTGGTATTGCAATATAACACTGATCCTCAACACTAAGTGAAGTGGTATGTGACACTCCCCCTCTGAGCGGAGAGAGAACCATGGTAAATCCAGGTCCCTGAAACCTACTTTAGCTGTGATGCTTAGAAGGGAGGGTAGCAGAAAATGTGGGAGTACTGGAAAGATGCTATTCATTTTAAGGGATCCTATAATGAGTGCAACTGAGAAAGTGGCTAATACTAGGAGGGAAGGTGGTACAGTCTCACCCAGAGGTGAAAGCTGATTAGATACTCTCCACAGCAGAGTGGTTGGTTAAGGAAGCAGGTAGGAAGACTGACAGTATTACCTATCTAGGGATGAATGACCTGGCAGGGAGTCCAATAGGGGAAGTGAAGGTCATCATTTGGCAGTGACGTTCCATGCTGAAATGGTTGGCTTATAGTATGAACTTTTTGAAGGCCCTCCCAATGCACAGGTGGGTGGAATCATGGAAACTAATACGTGGTTGAATGAGTGGTTTGTTAAAGAGTTACTTTGCTGTGGGACTAGGCTGTCTTTTGAAAGTAAGTAAGTAAATAGAATTTATTTCTCAAGCACCTTTCAAATACCAAGGCACTGTAAAATAAAGTAAACAATCAATATAACAAATAATAACAATAACATTTTAAAAACCATCAGAAAAGGCCTTATAAAACAAATAAGTTTTAAGCTCCGATTTAAAACTCGAGGTGGTCAGGCATTCCCTCACCCGATGAGGTAGAGAATTCCACAGGGTAGGGGCAGTATGAGAAAAAGCACATGCCCCAGATGTTTTTTTTTATTTTATTTAGTTTTTATTGACTGGTTAAGTGCACTAGACAAATCCTGCCCATTTTCAGGCATGACCCGGGGGAGGGAAATACAGATGAATGCCAACTGACCTTGAGCCAGATTAAGCTGTTGGTGGTATTTTTAGTGAATGAGGGAAATTTGGTCAGGACACAGGGGAAATTCCCCTACTCTGTGTGAGGGGGCGCTATCCCAAACGTTGCCGAGATTGAGGAGGTCAGTCTGCAGCAGGTCGTAGAGGAGAATGGACTTATACTGCAAGCTGGTATGGCGGAGGAAGCTACCACAAAAAATGTACAACAGCAGCAGCAGTCAGTTTTGGTAAAAAACTTACTAGATACTTCTGAAGCATCAGAGCTAGCAATGGATGGTATTGAGGATGGTACAGTTATTGTGAAGGCAAAACAATGGGAGATTTTGAAGGCTCAATTATTGCAAATGGAGATTGCTCTTACTTCAGCACAGGCTGAATTACTGAGAAAAAAAAAAAGAATACGCCTACCCAAAGCGCCTTTAAGCTGGGTCCTGGAGTTAGTGATGACGTATTCGCTACTGTGCCAGAATTTACACAAGATACTACTCCAGTAAGGGAGATGCCAGCACAGCTAACAGAGGAGTCCTGGTCACCTGAAAGAGCTCTTTCTACAGCAGGATGGAAACAGTCGGAGAACGGAACATGGGTGGTGGATCCATCCAAACCGGATGATGTTCTAGCACATTCAAAAAAGACATCTAGAGAGACAGTTGATTCTATGGAGTCAGTGACACCTTTCTGGATTACAAATGAGGTTCCAGATGTGGCTCTAAATATTGATACAAGTACTGTTTTATCTTCGAATTCTGCCACAACCCATTTAAAAACTGCTAATACAAGTATTACAACAGATGCAGAGGCCTCTGATGTATTCATCGGCCTCCCAAATGATTTACCTAAAACAAATTATGCAGATTTATTTGCAAAACCTTTGAAACAGGCCAAATGCAAGAACGCCATTAGACTGAGATATCTGGGAGGAATGGAAGAACTCCCAGATAGATTCTATGTGGGCAAAGTTTTAATTAAACAATCCCTGGGCTTCACGCCTGCTGATATTTACGCACTTATACATGCCCCTGGAGAACAGTCTTTTGCTATCAGTTTTAGAACTCCTGCTACTTTAGAAACTTTTTGGTTAAAGTATGCTTCACTTAAAACTAATCTTTTTTGGTCTCATTGTCAGGTAATTCCGTTGACGAAACAACCTTTTACAGTAGTAACAATTCTGTTTTGGAATGAAAATGTAAATCTTGCTGACATTCTTTATTGGTTAGAGAAAAGATGTGAGGTTCAGGGTACACCAGATCCAATTTTGGATGGGGAAGGGTTTTGGAACGGGCGATGGAGAATTAAAATCAAACTTCATGGTACTCAAAATGAATATGTTCATCTTCCCAACTGTTTTTGTATTGGACGTGGCAAGGGTTTTTTATTTTATCCCGGACAACCATGGAGATGCTATAAATGCAGATCTCCAAGACACATTAGCACTACTTGTGAAAAAATTCAGTGTTTTCAATGTGGGGAAATAGGACATTCTGGTTATCAGTGTGAAAATTCTGTCAAATGTAACTTTTGAGATGAACTAGGACATTTGTTTCCTGATTGTCCATGGGCAGCCCATAACACAGAAGAATCAGATTATGCTATGCAGGATTTGATTATTTTTAAGGCAGCTAGAAGTGCTTTGGATGGTGCTAGGTCGAGCCCTCCTTTAAGCCCTAGATCATATTCAGCAGCGTTAGCATCAAGACCTCCTGTAGTTCGCCTACAATCTAACCCTCTCTTACAAACTTCCCCCCAACTTAATATCTCTGTTGAGAACCAGGCCCAGAGTTCTACATCTCATGAAATTGATACGAACCCTTTAGAAGCCACTGATAAATTACAAGTACAGCCTTCTACTTCCACAGAACTTATAGAAATGGATATTTTGTTTCTACCTGTTAAAAAGGGAACTACGCAAACTCCATTAATGGCTTGGGCCCAGTCTCCGGAACCTTTACCGGTTTCCAACAAATATGGGGCCTTGGCTTCTGCAGGCCTAGAGGAACCAGATTCTGATACAGCTTCTCAAAATCCCTCTCATGTTGAGGGTTGTTCAGACCAAGAGATTATCATGGATCCTAGGGTAGGAAGTAAAGGTAAAACAAAAAAAGTAAGTAGGATAGGTTTACGAAAAAGCAACAGAAAATTGCCTTCCAATACTTAACCTACTCATTACAATACAACCACAGGATATGATATCTCACTTGCTAGTCTTAATACTAACAGTATTAGATCTCCATATAAAAGAAGGGTCACTTTTGAAATATTTTCGGATTTAAAACATGATATTATTTATTTTCAGGATACTAGATTATACACAATTCATGATTTTGCCATTGCGACAAACTCATGGGGGTGGTGTCCATGTTATTGGTCAGGAGGAGACGAATTGAGCTCCTGAGTTGGAATTTGTTTCACTTCACAAAAGATTCAAATCATTGATGTTATTGATATTGTCCCTGGTAGCGCATTATTGTTGGATGTGATTATAGATGTTATCCCATTCCGATCAATTAATATCTATGCTCCCAAAGTAAATGGGAATGAATTCAGTTGTTACAACTAATTCAACCATATTTATTCACTAGTAGGAACATTTTATTTGGAGGAGATTTTAACATTCCCTGAACTATTAAATCAGTTACTTCTAAAGTTTATTGTGACACCCACAGTTTAAATGAACTATTAAAGGTATCAGGGATACATGATGCTTTTGAAAACATTCCTTCCTTTACTTATTTACAAGGTATTTGGAAATCCCAAATAGATTATTGGTTCATTTCTCCTACCCTTCAATTTTTTTCTCCACAAGTTAAGTCGATCACCACTTCAGATCATGGAATTTTGAGCTTATCAATTTCAAATTATGGAAATACTTCTAAAGGGCCAGGGTACTGGTGACTGAATTTATACCTATTAGATATCCCGGAAGTAATGGTGGGGTTTATGGATATTTTGAAAGCACGTAAATCTGTGTTTTTTTTATATGATAGTCACCAAGAGTGGTGGGAAGACTCCAAAAGAGATATTCAGGACTATTTTACACACATAGGACAAATAGTAGGTGCATCACGAGGATGTAATAAACAACATCTTCTGAATATTTTAAAAATGTTTTATTCCCAAATAAATATGGGAGTTGTAGTAGATACACAATACATTCAAAATGTTAAGGAACAACTGGCACATTTACAGAATTCCAAATGACAGCAATTGGAAAGAGAACAAAAATATGGTACCCAAGGTACTTCAGCGGCACTAATCCATTTGAAAATAGTGTAGCTCAAAGGAAAAAAAAGATGTTACCAGTTTAAAAGATTCAGAGGGTAGTCGAGTGAGTACTCGACAATACCTTCTTAAAATAGTGGATGCACATGTTTCATCCTTATTTCAGGAAGATAAACATGTTACACAGGAGAAGGTGAATGAGTGGCCAGCATTAAGTGTGTTGCCAAAAGTACCGGATAACATTTTGAAATCTTTATTAGCTCCTATTTCTTTGATTGAATTGCATACAGTAATTTCCAGCCTTAGGAAGGGAAAGACCCCTGGGAGGGATGGTCTTCCAAATGAGGTTTATGGCTTTATCAGTACAGTTTTGGACCATCAACTAGTTACTATGTTTAATAGTTGTTTAACACAAGGTTTCTTTCCAAATAGTATGAATGTGGGTCTTCTCATTTTTCTCTACAAAACAGGAGATAGGGAATGTCTTCACAATTGGCACCCGATTACACTTCTAAATTCAGATTGTAAAATTCTCATCAAAATTCTTAGTTCTCAGATTTCATGTTTTTTAGATCCTATTATCCATCCTACTTAGTTTTGCTCTGTGCCTGGTCATCAAATTACAGACTCCCTATTGCTTATTCAGGAGATTTTAGAAAGAGGTTCTATAGAGGAACTTGCAGGCATCTGTATTACTTTGGATCAGGCTAGGGCTTTTGACAGTGTGTCCCACCTTTATCTATGGATCTGTATGGAAAAAATGGGTTTTCCTTCCCCTTTTGTTTGTGGGTTAACACAATATTATTTACAGGCAGAGGCAGTACCATATGTAAATGGATGGTTAGGTTGTAAGCAGAAATGTGCTAGGGGAGTGAGACAAGGGTGCCCATTAAGCCCTATTTTGTATATTCTTTCCTTGGAACCTTTACTTTCAGTTATTTACCATGCAGAAGATATTAGCGGCCTTTCTCCAGGGTGTGAAGATATAGAAATTAAAGTGGTAGCTTATGCTGATGACTTATATTTCTTTTTAGCAGATGTTCCATCTTGTGATGCTACAGAAACTAAGACTGTAGCCTATACAAGGGGAACTGGAGCTAACTTTAATTTGACTAAAAGTGAGTGTTGTTTTTTGCTATACATAATTTTACACATTCCACAATTATGGGGAGTCCCGTTTCATCACAGGTTTGTAAAATTTTGGAAATCTATTTTTTTGTGGGATGGATACAGCAACTTATAATTGGGATAAACTTATTCAATGTGCTAAATTGAAAGTAGCATCCTGGAAAAGGTGCAAGATGTCAAAAAAGAAAAGGATTTACATGGTTCAAACATTTCTCATTGGATTTTTTTTACATTTAAGTTCAATTTATGCATTGCCACCTTCTAAAGAAACAGTATTGCTTAGTGTTTTCTTTCAGGTAATATGGGGTAGCAGGCTGAATCCCATAAAAAGGGGTATATTATACCAGACAGTAAATAAAGGAGGGATTAATATGATTAATCCTATTTTATTTTTTTTTTCTGTATTTTTCTGTACACAAATATTTCTCCAATATTACTGGGAAAATCTAAAATATGGACCCTATGGATGTCTGATCATATTTCACATTGGTTGGACTATTGGATTAAAGAAGGGGGTTATTCCTAAATAAAAACCTATCAGTAGTTTTCCTATATAGTTTCATTCTTGCTTCAATAAATTAAAATTTGGGAAAATTCCATATACATTGATTACACAAAATTCTAGGAAAAAAGTGTATCATCTTCTCATAGGACAGTATTTTTTGGAAAACCCTGTGTTTGGTAATAGATTAGAGAATTATTTGATTCAAATTCAAACTATGCTTACTTCTTCTACTGTACCAGATTATATGTGAGATGTTACTCGGCTTGTAGCCCATGGTAGGTTAAATGTTAAGGAAAACCTGAAACATAAGGGTAAAGAGGAGAGATATTGTCCAAGAAGCACAATATGTGCAAATTGTATTGAAACCATGACACATCTTTACTTTGAATGTCCATACATTTTACAATTTTGGTCTATTTTTAATATAAAATGGGCTAGGGTTAATTTTCCAGTTATAGATGCACAACATTTGTTTTTTGGCATTTTATCTCATAGTTGGGGCACATTTAATTCAGATACTGTACGATTGGTTTTAGGGGATATCAAATATCAAATTTGGCAGGTAAGGTGTATCTGGTCATTAAGATCACTATTTATTTCTCCCAAACAATTGTTTTGGTGAATGCATGAATGGTTGCTAGGATTATGGAAACAGGATACTCATACATTGTCATCACACAATTTTGGTAAGAAATGGAAAGCAATGCATTGGTTAGATACTGGATAGTTATTTTTTACATTAGTTTTTTTTTTGTTTTGTTTTCAGAACATTATGTGATGTTATTCCAAATTAAGTTAGGACTATATATATTGTGTACCTTTTAGTGGTAGATGGGTTATAGTGAGTTCATTTAAGAGTAAAAGTATAGCTTTATCTCTGTATTAGATGATTTCTTCAAGTACAACAGAAAATATTGTTTCTTTAGGTGAATAATCACCTATAAAATTTATCAGGTTGTAAAAATAAGAAATTATATTGTGTCTGTTCATACTTTCATATATGTTTGTTAAATTTTTGTATCCTGTAACCTTTTTTCCTTTTTTAAGATTGGTATGACATAATACAATTTTTCTGTATAAAAATATTTAAGACATTCCCCCTACCCTTTTAGTGGGGATGGAATGGGAGTTTTGTATAATTATGGATTATTTATGGTTGGGTTTTATGAATGATGAAATACTTATTTCTGTTGATTCTTTTACTTTATTTTGATTTGTATAAGGTAAATACAATTGTGTATGGTTTGTTTTGAGTTTTCAAATAAAAAAATTCCCCTACTCTTTTTGAGGAGGGGGTGACTGTTTTCACATTATTCTTTTTACATTGCTCAGATAATGTATGATTGTAATACTTTTTTATTATTTTCTATATGATTTATCTATTATTTTGTGCGACTTAGCACTGTTTGTATTCAATTTGGTTTGCTGATTATGTTAATAATAAAAACTTCCCCTACTCTTTTCGATAAGTGTCATGGGATCTTTAACACCCACCTGAACTACCACCAATCCAGGCAGATGGGACCTTGGTTTAAAGTCTCATCTGAAAGACAGCACCTCAGAAGTGCAGCACCCCTCTCATGCTGCACTACAGTGTCAGTACTGGGATATTAACCCAAGTGCCAGATGTGGGAACTGAATCCACAGCCCTCTGATCTCCTGGCCTCAGAGGCTAGTGTTCTACCTACTGAGCCACTGACACTGCCACTAACTGAACCCTGGAAATCTCTAACAATCCCTTGTTGGCAGATCGGAGTGAGCTGGAGGGACAGTAGGGAGCAAGGAGGTCTTGCAGGTAATGGGGTCCCTGTTCATGTAGGGCTTTGTAGGTCAGTAGACTGACCTTAAAGGTGACCTGCCACTGTACCGGAAGCCAGTGCAGTTCGTGCAACACAGGCGTTATATGACTAGACCTGAATGTACCAGTCAATAGCCTGGCCACCATATTCTGTACTAGCTACAAGCAATGAATATCAACACCCGGGAGCCCTAAGTAGAGGCCATTGCAGTAATCAAGGTGGGTGGTTATGAAGGCGTGGACCAATGTAGGAAGGGCAGCCAGAGGAACCAGATGTTTCACCCAGGCGATATTCCTTAGATGATAAAAGGAAGATTTGACAATGACAGACACATGTGATTTCAGGGTCAATTTGCTGTCAAAAATAATGCCCAGGTTATGCACCCAGTCTGAGGTCATGAGCTGGACACTGTCAAGCCATATGCCTGAAGGGTGTCCTGCCCCAAGACCTGCCTCCAGATGACCTGGGTCCACAACCAACACCTCGGTCTTTCCAGATTTAACCTCAGCCAGCTAGTGCTCATCCTACTCTTGAACTTGGCTAGACAGTTGTTAAGCACAGAGCTCGCATCATCCTGTCCTGGGATAAAGGACAAGTACAGTTGGGTGTCACCTGCATAGCAGTGAAAACCCAAACTGTATCACCTAATGTTATTTCCTAATGACAACATATACACTGCAAACAACATGGATGCCAATATGGAACCCTGTGGCTCCCCACAGGACAGGTGGAGGTCAGCAGAGGAATAAATTCCAGTGACAACCCTCTGAGACCTGCCCATGAGAAAAGATTGAAACCAACTTAGGACTGATGCAGACAGTCTGCAGAGAAGTTGCAAGCACTCCAAAAGCACACCATGGGGTATGGTGTCAAATGACACTGAGAGATCAAGCAGGACTATGATACTACAAGCTTTTCGATCTCTCACTATTAGGAAGTAATTTAAAACCTGAACAAGGGCAGTCTCAGTGCTATGCCTTTTCTTAAACCCAGATTGGAGAGCATCATAGACATTGTGGGTTGTAAGATGGTCATCCAGCTGCAACTCAACCACCTTCTCAATAACCTTACCCACAAAGGGTAGATTAGAGACAGGTCTGTAGTTAGCTAGACAGTCTGGATCTAAGGAGGGTTTTTTTAAGGAGTAGTCGAACAACAACCTCCTTGAGGGGATCTGGAAAGACCCCCTTCTCCAAGGAACTCCAGACAATTTCACAAGGATTGGGCAGATAACATCTACGCAACCTACCAATAGTGGCGTAGGGCCCAGATCCAAACTACAGCTGGTTTGTCGCAAAGTCTGGGCAATCCTCACAATGTCCATGAATTCTGTCTGGCTGAAGTCAGACCAGGCAGAATGGGCGCCTGCCACCTCCCACCAATCTTTGCAATCCCTCATAGAGAGAGCTGGGCTGATAACCAACCTGATGCTGGCAACCTTACCTGCAAAAAATTGAGCAAGCTCATGACACCTTATTTGTGAAAAATCTCTTCCAGACTGAAGATAGACTGGATTGCACAATCTGTCCACAGTCTGGAAGAGCTGAGCAGGTCAATTCCTTGCAGCAGCAATCTGCCCGGACAGGAATTATGCCTTCTTATGGGTGATTGCTGATTGATAGCCCTTATAATGTTCCATCACTCTAAGCCTGTCAGCAACAAGGCCAGATTTCCACCAAGCTCTCTTTAACCTTCGACCCACTCTTCTCAGCTCCTTCAAGGACCCATCAAACCAAGAGGTCCTTAAGCACAGAGTGTGTGAACACGAACAGGATCAATTGAGTCTAAGGCATCTCCCACTGCCTTATTATAGGCCAGTACAAGACCCCCTGGACTCATGCATTCACTCTATAGGCCCAATATGTCCAGCACCACCGATAGGCCCTCTGGGGTAACTCCCCATAATGGGCAGTACTGGACCATCTCCGTAGGGGCAGGCCTATTTGGGGGTACTCTGAAACTGAACCTTATGGTGTGATGATCTGACCAAGCAACTGGTTCCACCCCCAGGTCCATGATCTCCATCCCTAGGAGGAACACAAGATCCAGAGAATGACCCCCTATATGGGTCACAGAGGTAACCACCTGTGTAAGGCACAGCATAGTCATAAGATGGAGGAGATTATTTCCAAATTGCAAGAGTTCATCATTGACCCAGGTATTAAAGTCACCCAGAATTAACCATCTGGGTGACTCCAAGGCCACGTCGACAATGAAGTCCACAAACTCCTTTAGGAATTCTCCCCCATCACCGGGTGGATGGTAGATGAGGAGTATCCTGTACCCTACATCTGCTCCCAGGATACGCTCAAAGGAGTGAGTGCACCCCACTGGCACATCCACAAAGCCCAGTTCCATTTTAAACATAATGGCTACATCCCGGCCCCCATGATCCAGTCTCGGGCGATGTATCACCGAGAACCCAGCTGGAACAGCAGATGCCAAAATAGAGCCTGCAATCTCATCCAGCCAGGGCTCAGTGATGCAGGCCAGATCAGATGTTCCAACACGATCAGCTATAATAGCAGTCTTGTTCCTAATTGATCTGGCATTGCACAACCCCACTGAGTTGAATGGGTCATCAAGGAAGATCCCGGGACCTGCCCACTATTTGTGGAGCCCTTGGGTATGGGAAGCAGGCAGGGAACACCGCTTTTCTGACCCCATTTTTCCCCAGGGCATCTCCTAGTCCATACGACCTCTATCCATCCACCCCTCTCCATTCTCCCACCATGCCCAGAAAGGTAAGTCTATTTAAACTAGGTGACCTTTATCAAATAGGTAGCAGACAAGGTCACTGGGGCAGATGATTCAAACATACATTTCTGAGTGTTTAAACTACTAGCATGAGTGGGGAGGAGTGTTGAACTAGGGGTATTCACAGGGGTAACTTAGGTGTGAGAGACCTAGCTGGCACTCCCCAACTTGTGTGGGCATTTAGGAACAGCGGGAATCCCAGTCAGATTAGGGGACAGGGTGGTTCACCAGGGAACAGTAGTCGTAGTAGGCAGGCTGATGGGGGAGAATTAATATGGAGAGGTAGCAGTAAAGGAAGGATGGGACACACAGGAAATGCCATGGGAGAACAAGGCAAGTAGAACAGAGTCAGCACCAGGGGTAAGTGTCACACAGGGTGTGGCAGGAAGGCTAAAGATGAAAGGCAAATGGTGGCCATGGATAGCTGATTGAACCACAAAAACATAGAAACATAGAATTTGATGCAGATAAGGACCGCTTGGCCCACCCAGTCTGCCCATTTCCTACCTAATGGATAAGCTGCAGATCCTAATTAACAAGCAGCCTACTTCTTCCTACCCCCACCCTCTAGAATTGCCTTATGACTGTCCCATGCATGCTTGAATTTCACCACTGATTTTGACTCCACAATCTCCTCTGGAAGGCCGTTCCATGCATCCACAAACCTCTCTGTGAAAACACTTCCTTAAATTACCTCTGAGCCACCCCCCCATCTTCAAATTGTGCCCTCTTGTTCTTGCACACCTCTTTTTGTGAAAGATGCTACCCTCTTGGACTTTGTTGATTACCTTGAGTTACTTGAAAGTTTCTATCATGTCCCCCTCTCCCTCCTTTCCTCAAGGCTATACATATTAAGCTCCTTAAGTCTCTCTTCATATGCCTTCCGGTGCAGACCCTGCACCATTTTAGTTGCCCTCCTCTGGACAGCTTCCATCCTGTCTATGTCTTTGCAGAGATTGGGTCTCCAGAACTGCACGCAGTACTCCAGATGGGGTCTCACCAGCTGTCTGTACAGAGGGATAATAACTTCCTGTTTTCTGGTGATGCCTCTCCATGCATCCCAGTATCCCCCAGCCCTCCTTGCTACCTCTCACATTGCTTGCCCACCTTTAGGTCATCTGATATGATCAAACCCCATGTCCCTTTCCATTTTGTTGTTGTTAGTATCTCACCCCATTGTGTTTCTTCCCTGGGTTTTGTTTCCCAGGTGCATTACCTCCACATAGCATTGAATCTAAGCTGCCATACATTTGACCATTCCTCTAACCTTGACAAGTCCCTTCTCATCCTTTCCACCCCACCTTGTGCATCAACTCTGTTGCAGATCTTTGTGTCACCTGCAAAGAGATATACTTTTCCTTCAGCCCTCTGCAATGTAACTATAAAGACATTGAGAGGACCCGATCTAATACTGAACCCTGCGGCACCCCACTAGTAATCCCCCTTTCTTCAGAGTGGACTCAATTTACTATTACTCTGTGTGTCCCATTCTCCAGCCAATTCTTTACCCAGGCTGTCATCTTGGGACCCATTCCCAGGCTGGCTAACTTGTATATTAATCTTTTGTGTGGGGCTGTCAAATGCCTTGCTAAAGTCTAGGTAGGCCATGTCCACAGCCCCTCCCTGATCTACTACTTTGGTCACCCAGTCAAAGAAATCTATCAGATTCATCTGGCATGACCTTCCCAGTGTGAATCCATGCGCTGGGCCCTGTGCCCTCTGGCCTCTAGATACCTCGTCAATTCTTTCCTTCAGAAGTGATTCCATCATTTTCCTATCACGAGGTTAAACTAACAGGTCTGTGGTTTCCTGCTTCTGCCTTGCTCCCACTTTGTGAAGGGAATCACATCTGCCCTCCTCCAGTCCTCGGTACCACCCCATCCTCCCATGATTTCTTAAGAGGGTAGTCAGTGGTGTCACTAGTTCTACCTTAGTTCTTTAGAATTCTTGGATGAATCCCATCAGCCCCATTGCTTTGTCCACCTTCAGTTTTAAGAGTTCTTTCAGAGACCCTTTCTTCTGTAAATGGACAGGTATCAACTTCTGTATCCAGAGTATTTCTACTGTTTGTTTTAGGTACTTCCCCTCTTCATTTGTAAATACTGAGGCAAAAATTTGTTTAGTATCTCTGCCTTTTCACAGTCACCCTCTGCCCACCCTCCCTTTATTAGCCTCACTATCCCTCCCTTGGTCTTCCTGCTTCCTGATGTACCTATAAAAGGTTTTATCCCTTCTTAACTGAGTTGGCTATCTTTTCCTCGGTTTGGGCCTTTGCTACCTGACTGCCTTCCCAGCGTCCTTTTTCTTTAATTGATACGGTTCTCTATCCTGCTCCTTCTGTGATTCCTTGTACTTCCTGAATGCTTTCTTTTTCTCTTGAACCTTCACTGCCACTTCCTTTGAGAACCATAGTGGTTTCTTACATCATTTCGTTTTGTTTATTTGCTTCACACAAAGGCTCTGTGATGGCAGTTTTTATTATTCCCCATTGTTCTTCCACCCCTCCTTCCTGCCCATTTGCTAGTGCATTCCTTAGGCACTCACCCATTTTGGCAAAGTCGGCCCTCCTAAAGTCCAGTACTTTTGCCTTTGTATGGCTTGACTCTATTGCTGTGTTTATTGTGAACCATACTGTTCGATGGATGCTAGTTCCCAGATGGCTACCCACTTCTACATCTGTGATTCTCTCTCCATCTCCATTTGAGAGAACCGGGTCTAAGATTGCTCCCTCTCAAGTGGGCTCCGATACTAGTTGTCTAAGGCATGCCCCCCTGTAGGGCATCTAGAATAACCCCACTCTTCAAAGTGGCTGCTGCAACTGCACTCCAGTTAACATCTGGCATATTCAGATCACCCATCAGCAATATCTCCCCTTTTTCTGCCATTCTAAGTATACTTTCTATCATTTCCTTGTCCATTTCCTCCCCCTGAGAAGGGGGTCTGTATACAACCCCTGTGCGGATTGTGGTGCCATTGCCTGTCTCCAAATTTACCCACAGTGCTTCTTCTCCTCCCTGTTTACCCTTTTGTTCTGTTGCTTTTATTCCTTCCCTTATGTAAAGAGCTACTCCTCCTCCTCTTTTACCCTTCCTCTCCCTCCTGTAGATAGTGTATCCTGGTATGTTTATGTCCCAGTCATGGTTTTGTGTGTACCATGTTTCTGTGACTGCCACGATATCCAGATGTTCCTCCTCCATCAAGGCCACTAATTCAGGAAGCTTGTTACTCAGACTACAGGCATTGGTACTCATTGCTCTCCATTTTTTGTTGGCTTTACCTTCTGTTGCAGCATCCCCACTGACCTTTCTACCTCATTCTTTTCTCATTTAGTACCCTGTTTTGTAGGCAGAGGCTGGGATTTTCCTGCTGCTTATCAGTGCCCCCCCCGACTAGTTTAAAAGCTTGCCAATGAAGCATTTAAACCAATTGCTGAAAATACTTGATCCTTCCTGGACAGATGCAGACCATCCTGCCAGTATAGGCTGGTGTCCTCCAGGTGGAACCCCAGTCCCCAATGAAGCCAAACCCTGTGCTCCACCATTCTTTCAACCATTCATTAAACTGCATGGTGCAAAGTACCCACAACCTCACCATGCCATTGACAGGCAGCACCTCTAGAAGGATACTGTGTGTGCTGCTTGTCTTAGGCCCCTCCCAACTCTACAAAGTCCTCCTGCACTGCTCTAATCTCATGATGAGCCAAGTCATTTGTCCCTAGGTGGACAATGATGTCCAGCTCAGACTCCCGTGCAGCTGTTCTGTGATCCTGAGGATGCTTCCTGTTCCTCCAAGCCATGGCACCAGGCAGGCACCTGCTTCAGTATTCCTGCTCCCCAGTTCTATCCCTAACAGTGGGTCCCCACCAGGAGCTGCTTCCTTTCCTGTGGTGTCCTCCTGCCTCCTTCCTGTGGGCCTCCTTTGTGACAGTTGTCCTCAACATCCTTAGTCTCCTCTGCGGGTGCATCCATAGGGGAACTATGCTCCCCCAGAATGCTGTATGGATTGCGGAGTGGAACAACTGACTGGGTGTGCCTCTGTTCCACCATCCTCACCCTCCCTGAGCCCACTGTGGACCAACTGTTGTGCTTTCTTCACAACCTCTGAGGTAGTGGTGGTGGCTCTGGTGCTCCCTGGATGGGGGAGGTTCCCTTCTTACTGTCCAGTGTGGCCTTGGTGAAGGTTCCCTTACTACTGTCCAGTGTGGCCTGAAGATGGGCAACTTCCTCCCTCAGGGCAGAGAGTTGTGTGCAAATAGGGCAGCATCTCATCCTCCAGAAAGACTCCCGGAAGACTGCTGCCCCACAGCCATTACATTGCACTACTTCCCACATGTTTATCTACTTTTTTTTTGTGTGTGTGTGTGTGTGATTGGTTTGTTATATAGAAATATATATATTATATAATGTGTATGCTTATATTGTCAGTGCAGTGTGCTAGAGAGGATATGACAGTGATCTCCCTTGCACTCTTGAGGAAATGATGTCAGAACCCCAGGTATAAAATAACTATTCCAGGGTGGGTGGGGTGAGGGGTGTGGGCAGGGTTGGACCTAAACTGTGCCCTCATGAAACAATCAGCTAAAAGCTCTGACCCACTGCTGCGATGAGTGCCTTCCTGTCATCAAGATGCCCTCACAACAATTTGACAGAGAAAATACCCTGCTAATCAAACAGAAAAATCCAGACATCCAAGTCAGACACAGGTAAACCTCCCCAGCCCCAAAACAGCCTAGTGGTTTGTGCTCTGAAAGTAGTCCAGCCCAAAATAAGTCAGCTGTGCTTTAAACTCTTCCTGCACTGAAAATCTTAAGAATTGTAACAAAAGTAAAGCTAGATCCACCTCCCTCTGTTGCTTGAAAGACTGTCTTTTCCTGATAATTCCAAGTTCCTTATTTCATCTTTCAGTTAGAAGTAGCCTCCACCTGCAGAATATCTGCTACAAACCAAAGACAGTTGTAAGGTTCACCTCCCTCTGTTGTGAGCACAACCCGCTTTCTTGCATGAACATGAGAAGCCTGGGAAACAAAATGGAGGTGCTTCAGGAGGTAATGGTATAGGCCCAACTAGACTTAAGTGCCATAACTTATACCTGGGCATCCAACAAATGACTGGGAACCTGTAGTCCCATGATTCACCATCTAAAGGAAGGGCATTCAGAATGGTTAGGGCTAGGGGTGGCCCTATATATTAAAGATTTCATATAGGCCACTGTGGCCATATCATTGAGTGATGAGAGACAGAAATAAAGGGAATTGGAGCCACACTAGGTGCGGCTAACATCAAGGGAGGAGGGAGAAAATGAGGGTGGGCATAGAATATCGAATGCCAAATCAGGTGAGGACACTGGAAAGCAGAATTAGGAAATAGCAAAGAGTAAGACAGTACTAATGGGAGACATGAATCTACTGGGCATAGACTGAGTAAACATGGAGGCCAAGAGTAACAGAGGCCAAGCACTAGTAGAGGAGCTACAAGATTGCTCCTTGTGCACTGGGAAAAGAAACTTACCAGGGAGGATGCTATCCTGGACCTAGTACTCCCTAACAGTGATATCATTGGTGATGTTAGGGTGACTGAGCCTCTGGGCTCCAGTGACCACATTTTAATATGTTTTAAGATTTATCTGGAGGTTCCACATCATTTTGCTGTTGTATAAGTGTTGATCTTAATAAAGTTTAATTAAAAAAAAAGCTTGCTCTGCAGGTCCATCACTCTAACTTGAAAATGAAGTTCCTACACTTTAGAAAGAGAGATTTCGGGAAAATGGGTGAGCTGATCAGGGTAAGATGAGCAGAGTTATGGAGCATGGAAGGGGTGGAGTCCAAATAGGATACAGACATAGAAACATAAAAATTATCAGCAGATGGGGGCCACCTGGTCTATCTAGTCTGCCCTTAAGACTTTGTATTGGGTTACTGCTTCCGACCCACCTGATGCTGTACCTCTGTGGTTTCCCTATGCCTGTCACAAGCATGCCTGAATCCATCCACAGTGCTCGCTCCCACCACCTCCTTAGGCAGACCATTCCATGCATCTACCACCCTCTCTGTGAGGAAAAACTTCCTCACATTCCCTCTTAACCTCCCACCTTCCAATTTCATGTCATGCCCCTTTGTTCTTGTACTCCTCCTGTATTGGAAAATGTCTCCCCCCCGCACCTTGTTTATACCCTTGAGGTATTGAATGTTTCCATCATGTCCCCTCTCTCCCTTCTCTCTTCCAGTGAGTACATATTAAGGTCCCTTAATCTTTCATCAGTCTTGTATTGCAAGTTCTGTACCATCTTAGTCGCCCTTCTCTGGACCATCTCCAGCCTGTTAATGTCCTTACAAAGATGTGGCCTCCAGAACTGCACACAGTACTCCTTGTTAGGCCTGACCACGGTTTTATACAATGGCATCACTATCTCCCTCCTTCTGCTGGTGATAGATCTGCCTGTGCAACCCAGCATGCCACAGGCCTGCCCAGATGCCTTGGCTCTCTGCTTTGACATTATCAGGTCATCTGAAACAATAACCCCCAGGTCCATTTCCTCCTTTGTGACTGTCAGCAGCTCCCCCCCCATCCTGTAGCTTTCCCCAGGGTTTCTATGTCCCAGCTGCATAATTTTGCACTTTTTTGAATTAAACTTCAGTTGTCAGTCCTCAGAACTTTTTTCAAGCTTCCCCAGGTTCCTCCTCATTTTCTCCACCCCCTCTGGGGTATCCACTCTGTTACAGATGTTGATGTCATTTGGAAATAGGCAGACTTTTCCATCCAGCCCTTTTGCAATGTTGCTAATAAAGACATTAAACAGGACTAGCCCAAGGAACCCCACTGGTCACACACCTCTTCCCAGAGTGACCCCATTTACCACCACCCTCTGCCTCCTGTCTTTTAGTCAGTTTCTAACCCAGTTTGCCTCCCTTCCCCCATGCCCAGCCTATCCAGCCTGTTTATCAATCTCCTATGTAGGACAGTGTCAAAGGATTTGCTGAAATCAAGGTAAGTGATGTCCACTGCCCTACCCTGATTTACTTCCTTTGTCACACAGTCGAAGAAATCTACCAGATTTGTCTGACATGACCTCCCCACTGTGAATCGGTGTTGCCTATGGTCCTGGGCTCCAATGGCTTCTAGATGCCATACTATCCTTTCTTTAAGCAATGTCTGTGATCTTCCTCACTACTGAGGTGAGGCTGACATGCCTATAGTTCCCCACCTCCTCACTGGTGCCGGATTTGTGTACAGGGACCACATGTGCCCTCCTCAAATCCTCTGGTACCACCCCTGTATTGCATGACTCAGTGAACATGGCTGACAGAGGTTCTGCTATCTCCCTTGGCAGTTCTCTTAATATCCTTGGGTGTATGACATCTGGTCCCATTGCTTTGTTCACCTTCAGTTTAGTGAGCTCCTGCAGGACTCTTTCCCCAGTTAAAGGACTATTATCCACCTCTTCACACCCTTGGCATCTGCTGTACTGCTGTGGCCCCTGCCCTTCCCCCTCTTCTGTGAATACTGAACAGAAATATTTATTCAGTATTTCTGCCTTTTCCACGTCACCCTCCTTGCATTCCCCTCCCTCACCCTTGAGCCTTGCAATCCCCTCCCTTGTTTTTCCTCCTTTCACTGACGTACCTGAAGAACGTCTTGTCCCCTTTCTTAACTGACTGTGCTAAACCTTCCTCAGTCCATGCCTTTGCTCTCCTTACTGCCTTTCCCACTTCCCTTAGACACTCTAGGTTCTCCTCCTTGTCCTCCTCATACAAACATAGAATTTGACAGCAGATAAGGACTGCTTGGCCCACCTAGTCTGCCCATTTCCCTACCTAACAGATAAGCTGCAGATCCTAGTTAACCAGCAGCCTACTTCGTCCTACTCCCCACTAGAATTGCCTTATGTCTGTCCCATGCATTCTTGAATTCCCACACTGTTTTTGACTCTATGACCTCCTCAGGAAGGCTGTTCCATGTATCCACAACCCTCTCTGTGAAGAAATACTTCCTCACATTACCTCTGAATCGTCCTCCACTCTATCTTCAAATTGTGTCCTCTTGTTTTTGCACATCCCTTTTTCTCAAAGATGCTACCCTCTTGGACTTTGTTGATTCCCTTGAGGTATATGAAAGTTTCTATCATGCCCCCCTCTCCTTTTCTCAAGACTATACATCTTTATTTCCGTTAGTCTTTCTTCATATGTCTTCTGATGCAGACCCTGCATCATTTTGGTAGCCTTCCTCTGGACAGCCTCCACCCTGTCTACGTCTTTGCAGAGATGGGGTCTCTAGAACTGTATACAGTACTCCAGATGTGGTCTTACCAACTGTCTGTACAGAGGGACAACAACTTCCTGTTTTCTACTGGTGATGCTTCTCCCTACGCATCCCAATATCCCCTCAGCCCTCCTTACTGCCTTCTCACATTGCTGGCCCAACTTTAGGTCATCTGATAAGACTACCCCAGATCCTTTCCATTTTGTTGTTGTCAGTATCTCACCCCCATTGTGCATTCTTCCCTGGGTTTTTGTTTCCCAGGTGCATTACTTTGACTTCTTTGCATTGAATCTAAGCTGCCATACATTTGACCATTCCTCCAACCTTGCCAAGTCCCTTTTCATTCTTTCCACCCCACCTTGTGTATCAACCCTGTTGCAGATCTTTGTGTCATCTGCAAAGAGACATACTTTCCCTTCCAGTCCCTCTGCAATGTCACTTATAAAGATTTTAAAAAGGACCGGCCCCAGTACTGAACCCTGCGGTACCCCACTAGTAACACCCCTTTCTTCATTGTGGACTCCATTTACTATTACCCGCTGTGTCCTGTTGTCCAACCAGTGTTTTACCCAGGCTACCACCCTGGGACCCACTCCCAGACTGGCTAATTTGTTTATTAATCTTTTGTGTGGGACTGTGTCAAATGCCTTGCTAAAGTCTAGGTAGGCCATGTCCATAGCCCCTCCCTGGTATACTGCTTTGGTCACCCAGTCAAAGAAATCAGTTAGATTTGTCTGACATGACCTTCCCACTGTGAATCCATGCTGCCTTGTGTCCTGTGCCCCACTGGCCTCTAGGTACTCAACAATTCTTTCCTTCAGAAGTGATTCCATCATTTTCCCTACCACTGAGGTCAAACTGACAGGTCTGTAGTTTTCCTGCCTCTGTCTTGCTCCCACTTTGTGAAGGGAATCACATCCACCCTCCTCCAGTCCTTAGGTACCACACCATCCTCCCATGATTTATTAAAAAAGGTAGCCAGTGGTGTTACTAGTTCTTCCCTTAGTTCTTTTAGAATTCTGGGGTGAATCCCCTCAGGCCCCATTGCTTTATCCACCTTCGGTTTTAAGAGTTCATTCAGAACCCTTTCTTCTGTGAAAGGACTAATATCAACCCCCCTATCCAGAGTGCTTCTTTTGACCAGATTAGGTATTTCCCCCTGTTTTCCATTGTGAATACTGAACAGAAGTATTCATTCAGTATATCTCCTTTTTCACTGCCCCTCTCTGCCCAACCACCTTCCTCTTTGTTCAGCCTCAATATCCCTGCCTTAGTCTTTCTTTGCCCCCAATGTACCTATAAAAGGTTTTATCCCCCTTCTTAACTGAGTTGGATGGCTTTTCCTTGGTTTGAGCCTTTGCTATTCTGACTGCCTTCCCCGCTTCCTTCTGCTTTAACTGGTACAGTTCTCTGCCTTCCTTTGTCTGTGTTTCCGTATACCTCCTGAATGCTATCTTTTTCTCCCTTACCTTCCCCACCACTTCTTTTGAGAACCATAGTGGTTTTTTCTTTCATTTTGATTTGTTTATTTGCTTCACACAAAGGCTTGTTGCCTCTGTGATGGTGGTTTTGATGTTTTCCCATTGTTGCTCCACCCACCTTCTTGCCTGTTTGCTAGTGCTTTTCTGATGAACTCTCCGGTTTTGACAAAATCAGCCTTCCTGAAGTCCAGTACCTTCACTTTTGTGTGGCTTGACTCTACAGCTAAGTTTATCTTGAACCACCCTGTTTGGTGGTCGCTTGTTCCCAGATGGCTACCCACTTCAAAATCAGAGATCCTCTCTCCATCCCCATTTGAAAGTACCAGGTCTAAGATTGCCGAGTGGGTTCCAAAACTAGCTGTTTGAGGCATGCCCCCTGTAGGGCATTGAGAATGGCCCTGCTCTTGGATGTGACTGCAGCAAAGGTGCTCCAGTCAACATCTGGCATAGTCAGGCCCCCCATCAGCAATAGCTCCCCTTTCTCTGCCATCCCAAGGATGTCTTCTATCATTTCCTTGTCCATTTCCTCCCCATGAGATGGGGGGCTGTATACAGCCCCTGTGTGGATTGTAGAGCCATTTCCAGTCTCCAGGGTGACCCACATTGCCTCCTCTCCTCCCTGTTTACCTTTGTCCGCTGTCCTCCCTTTGGTTGTCCTTATACTTCCTGAACCCTTTCCTTTTTTCCCTAACCTTTACTGCCACCTCTCTCAAGAACCACAGTGTATTTCTTCTTCTCTTGTCTTTGGATACCAATTTGATGCATTCGTTTGTTACTTCCAGTAAGGCTTCCTTTAGATGACTCCACTGTTCTTCTACTCCCCCTCCTGTCCCCATTCTCTCCAGGGCTTTGTTGATATGAATCCCCATTTCAGCAAAGTCAGCATTTTTGAAATCCAAAACCTTTGTCTTAGTATGACTTGAGTGAGTCTCTGTCCCTATGTTGAACCACACAATGTTGTGATTGCTGGATCCCAGTTGCACTTTTACCTGGACATCTGTGATTCAATGCCCGTTGGTCATTACTAGATCTAGAATTGCCCTGTCTCTAGTGGGATCAAGCACAAGCTGCCTGAGTCCAGCCTCCTGGAGTGAATCAATGATGCCTCTGCTTCTGGCCAAAGCAGCTACACTGGTGTTCCAATCTACATCTGGCATATTGCTATTCCCCATCAGTAGAATTACACCTTTCTCTGCCATCTTGTGTATTTCCTCCACTATCTCCCTGTCCAGTTCTTCTCCCTGTCCTGGAGGCCTGTATATCACCTTTGTGCATATTGCTGCACCATTTCCAGGAAGAAGGGTGACCCACAGTGCCTTGGGCCTCCCCCTGCCTACACTGTACCTGTGTTGCCATTATACCCTGTCTGACATAGAGGGCTACTCCTCCTCCCTTTTTGCCCTCCCTATCCCTCCTGAATAGAACATATCCTAGTACATTTTTTTCCCACTCATGATTAGCTGTGTACCAGGTTTCATTTATTGCTACTACGTCCAGGTCTCCTTCAATTATTAAGGCCTCCATATCTGGACTTTATTTCCCAGGCTGAGTGCATTTGTCACCATGACCTTGTCAGTTTTACTGCCTGACCTTTCTCTCTCTCTCTTTTTGTATTTGATCACCTGCATTTTCCCCCTTTCCTGATATTGTTTCTCTTGTGTTCCCAATTACTTTCCTACTCCATTTCTGCTTGACTCTGGTGACCTTGATATTAACTCCTCCTCTTCCTGCTCCATTGTTCTGCTTTCTCTGCCATGTGGGGGTGGGCTGCTTGAGTATCCCTGCTCCTGTTGTACTCCCTCCTGGCTAGTTTAAACTCTAATCAGCAAAGCATTTAAACCATCCATTAAGGGCTGCCTTCCCCCTTGCTGGACAGATGCAGTCCATCCCCACTGTACAGGGCTGTATCAGTCCAGGTGGGTCCCAGTCCCCAATGAAGCCATACCCCATCTCATTGCACCAGCCTTTCAACCATGTGTTGAAGTTACTAATGTGGAGATTCCTCCCCCCATGTGGACTGGCAGCACCTCTGAAAATGTCATGGAGCTTGCTACCTTGCCCAGGCACCATCCCAACACTGTAAAGTCCTCATTCACCTGCTCCAAGCTTGTCTTGTCTTATTCTTGGATAGGTCATTTGTCCCCAAGCGGATAATGACCTCCAGCCCTACCTTCCTTGCCACAGCTTCAGTGATCCTCTGGATGCTCTCCCTCTCCTTCTGAGCTGTGCATCTTGGAAGGTACTTTACCTCCCTTTCCTCTCCACTATCTGTGCCCAAATCCATTCCCAGGACAACTGAGTCCCCCAACAGAGGTAACTTCTTTTTCATATGGGGTTCTCTTCCTCCCACCACTGGGTATCATTGCTGGAGGAGCCTCACCTCCTCCATGGTCTCAAAACTCAGGCTCCTTTGCATGGCTGTCTAATTCCTCCAACACTGTACAGGGGTTCATGAGCTGGACTGGATGAGGGATGTGTCTCTGCCCCTTCCCCTGAACCTTCCTACACCCACCATAGTCCATCCTGCCATCTGCCTGGGTAGCCATCATGGCATTTATTGGGGACCTGTTGGCCTCTGAGTGTCAGAGAAGGTCCCCAGTATTCCTGCCAGCTCTGCCCAGAGACTAGCAACCACTGCCCTCTGCCCAGAGAGGTGCCTGAAAATGGGGCAGCACTGCAGTAACCAGAATGTTTTTCTGAAGACTGCTGCACCACAGCCAGAGCACTGCACCACTCTTTGTATCATCCTGTGCTTGTTGATATTCCTTCCCTCCTAACCCATTTTTTCTTTCTCTTTCTCTCCCTATCTATCTATCTCTCCTTCTGTAGTGACTTACAGCTTCTCTCTCCTCCTCTTGTATGGGCCCTTGTGGACCTAGTTGCTAGCTAGACCCTTTGTAATTCGCCTATATACCAGCTAGGCTATTGCTTGTGCTTTGCTGCCTAACTGGTCCTGTGTCTTTAAGTAGGTGTGGTTTGGCCTTCCACTATAAAGGTAGAGCACCAGGGGGTGGTTGGGGAATAGGGGGGTGTTCCTTTGGTACTCAGTGTCTACAAAAAAAAATCAGGTAACAAACACAGCTCTGGTTTAAGGCAGCTGGTAGCTGCTCTCCCCCTCAGCTTCTGCAGCAAACAGAGTTTACAGTCAATATCTGTTTGTAATCCACAGTCCCTCAAGCCTTCTTCAGCTCATCCCCTTATCAGACACCTCTTTCACAGAGTTACAGTAACAACTCTAGTCACAAATGACTGCAAATATTCTCCCACTTGCTTGCCTCCCAGGCAAATTGAAGTTACACTAAGTAAAGAGAACCCCAAAAAAAGAGAACCAAAATATTGACCTACTTACTGTTACAGGCCACTGAATTAAGAATTCAATTCAATGTACTCAGTAAATCATCTCCTTGCTGTAGGGTAGCTGCTATCTGCACTCCCTCTCAGCTTCTGCAATCAAGACAGGGAGACTGAATCAAATATCACCTGCATTAGACAGGTGGGTATGAATAGGAAGCACAGAAAACCCATGAAGTTAACCAATGGGGTGGGGGGGCTGGCAAAGCTATAAAGGCAGGATTCTGGAAGTATACGGATAACAGAATGGGGACAATAGGTAAGCACATTTTGAAAAGCTAAAGGAGGACAACTGAATAGTCAGAACATAAAAGGTAGATACAGAGTTAAGAATTGTGAAAGGAGCAAGGGAATGAGAGAAAACCTTCCATTATGTTAAGGAATATGAAAGAGGAAATTGCTGGACTGAATAACTAGTGGGAGTGAATGGGTGGAAGATAACAGCAAAAAGGCACATACTCTGAAATATTCTTTTGTATTTACAGTCAAAAAGGTATGACACTCCTAGATTAAATGTGAAATGCTACATGAATTTGGCATCTGTAACACTTTACTGTGTTCATTCATGTATCTGAATGATATATAAACAAGTTCCATTCTCAATAAAGACTAGATGACCACAATTTGTACACCTTGGAGGAGAGGAGAGAGGGGTGATATGATAGAGACCTTCAAATATCTCAAGGGCATAAATAAGGAAGAGGAGGGTATCGTCTTTCAGAAAAAGAGATGCTCTAGAACAAGGGATCATGACATAAGGCTGGAAAGGGTAGACTAAGGGGCAACATGAGGAAGTATTTCTTCAAAGAAAGGGTGGTGGATGCATGGAAGAGCCTCACAGCGGAGGTGGTCTGGGCAAATTTGGTAGGGGAATTCAAAAATGCATGGGATTTGCATATGGGTACCTTAGCAATAGTTAGGAGAACAAAGCCAGAGATCAAGTAGAGTCTTTTTTTTTTGCAGCAGGTAGAGAAAATGGACTGACTAGGTACACCTGGTGGTCCTTATCTGCCATCAAATTGTATGTATATGTGTATCTATGACTGACTATACTTTGTTTCTTCTTACATACTGACTGACATAGTGACTCACTGTCTTCAGCCAACCCCCACACCAAAGTCTGTGTAACACTCTGATGATTTTACATATTACACCCTCTCTTCACACTGCAAAGAGCTTTAACACTCGTGCTCACACACTCACTACTCTGCCAGTAGCATGAAGTGTCACCATCACCAGTCTGACATCCCAATGTCTTGCAACTGAAGAAAGCTGATACCTTTCTATCTGCACTGCAGGGAATGTCTTGTGTTGTGAACTTTTTGTCATTTTAGTAATATTATTATTTTAAGTAGCTCTGTCAGGCTGTAGTAAGAAACTCATGCCAATTTCAGTGGGAAACATCATATTGCCATCAGATCTGTGTTCAGCATAAATTACAAGTTCTGAAATGAATTTTCCATTACATAGCATAACTATTCATTGTCAAATGTCATATGGGCAATAACTTTTGAAAAACTAAAAACATTAAGCTGCTGCTTAATTACTGTATGTTTACTACACTGAGTGTCCCCTATAGTGCTGCTATGGACCATTCACTGCTGACAGATATATTTTCATTTACTCTGTCAGATCCTGGCTAGAAACTCATGTAAGTTTCAAATAAAAAAGAAAACAACTGATTGCCATCTGTCCAATGTGCAGATATAGATTGAGACCTGAAAAGTATTTAATATATACATGCATAGCAATGCTTATTTTCTGAAGTCATATGGGCATATGGAACAAAGAAAATGCCAGATTTTTGTCCAGCTTCACAGAAAACAAAAGTAGTGTTTAGCTTTATTTTATAGCAGCATACAGGGATTTAAAATTTCCACACTGAATGTCATTCACTTGAGCCTGATTAAATGAGTATGCTGCTACTTTTTGAGAGCACATAATGATCTAAATGCCAGGTCAAAATGTTTTTTTTTTTGTCTCTGTGATGACACCCAAGTATTCAATACAAACTCTTATGGCTGGGGTGAGCTGTATCCTCCGTTTAAAGAGCAGGTGTTTATTTCTAATAAATTGACACCTGATTACTTTATTTAATGTATTGTGATGTGTTAGTAATTACTTTATACTTTTGCAATAAAATATTGTTAGAGATATGAAATAAGTTGGTTTTTACCTTTGCTTTCACACTACTAGTAAAAAGGATTCAATGGATTTCTGGTATTATGATGTCAGAAACTGGCAGCTATTTAGGAACTAAATGTATTTCAATGAGAAAATAAATATATTTTTCTATCCTTTTCAAAAGAACTAGATACTTCTTTCAGCAACAAAGTTTGATTTTTATAAGTTTGCACTATTGTGGTTCATATGTATGACTTTATGATTTTAAAACAATAATTGGCTTCTGGTTTCCTCGTCCCAAATAAAATCTGGTTATGAAGAAAATGGCATTTTCTAAACTATAACTAAAGATCACAGGTTATCAAAAAGTCACATATTTATATTAAATATATAATATGTTGGTGGTAGAAAGTGGTATTCCTCTAGAAAAATCTGAAAACAGGTTTGCAGTTTCCCATTGAAATACACTGTCAGGTTTGCCAGTAAACCTTTTCTGACATCATAATACAATAATTTGATCGGATTCCTTTTTTGTTAGTAGTTAACAAAATACAAATAAAATTGTGAAAAAATAATTAAAGATACAAATACAAGCAAACAAAATGATTATACAGGCATCTAAAGGCCCCAAAAGTTCATTTTTATGATATACATCCTTACTAAGGACTTGTTCTTTAATAGACTTTTGATTTTAATTCTGCTATTTTACCTTTTTGCCCATTTACAAGTTGCATTTAGCACAATATTGGCATGCAAATAGTGGAGTTGCTACACGGATCTAGTGCTGTCAGTTTTTGATTCATGGGTGTGGGGGTAGAGGTTAAAATGCTATTGACTTGCTCTGCAGTACCGGGACTACCGGTATTTGATATATGTGTGTGTGATAGTCAGAATGCTCATAATGGCCCCATTCACTAAGGAATGCACATGAGGTGCGTATCGGGACACGCAGTTCCACATCCAAGGGATTTCTAGATGGGGGCTGCATTCACAGACACTGGCCCCCATCCAGCTCCCTTATGAAGCCCTGAATCCCCCAGCATGCAGGTCCACAGGGGCCAGGTGGGTGCAGAGCAGTGGATCCCAATGGGCAGCCAATAGGCTGCCCAGGCAGGGACCTGCAGTTAACCCCTTGCACCCAATGGGTGCCATGTTGCCGGCAGGCAAGCAGAGCACCAACTGTGCCAAAGCAGGGGAGTGCCCCATCTGCCCAGCTCCAGACACCTGATGTGCCCAGATGGCAGGGGCACCATTGATGGTTGGGCCGTTGCCCCCTGCCGTGTCCATCATATCTGGACACAGCCTCCCAAGGGGGCACATAACCTGCCCTGGTGGTTTACAACAGTCTCCAAGACTCTCAAAACCAGAAGCCCACTCACACAGCACTCCACAAGGTTGTGCATGCAGCAGAGTGCTGGCTCATCCCCCCGCACCACCCCTGCATGGGAGCTCCTTGGGAATCAGGTGCATAAAGGGGTGCATCAGCTTCAAGCATGGGACAGAGGGGGCACAGTGAGTGTAGGCAGTTGCACGGTGGCTACATGCCTGGGTTATGTGGTGCATAGCCACAGATATCTTTAGTGAATTGTGCCTAATGCCAATAGCATTGTGGAACTGACATCGCAGGTGACTAGTTATGCTGTGGTATTTAGAGTGAAAACTGTAAGAGGTTTTAAATGTTAGACTGAAGCAGTCTTATTAGAGTGCTAATTAACTATGCAGTCCGTCACAATACAAACTGAGTTTGCACTACTTACAACATCGTAATGCGAGCTGGTAAGATAAAAAAAAAAGATAGCGCTTTTCAAATTTCAGAAAGAACAGTGATACATTGCATTAGCCTGATTATAAACTTCATTGTATAATGCCAGTGTACTGTGAGAACAGCTGTCAGTTTTATTTTGTTAATGCAGCATTTAATTTGCTATATAGATATCAGGAAGTGAAGCTGTGTCTTGTCATGGGAAACAAGAAAATGGACAAATAAAACATGCATACCCATTGAGAATCAAAAAATGTTCTGACAATTGAAATCCTGTCTCACAAGCAACCACATTATTTACCACTACTCAGTAAGAATAATAAGGCAGTTAAGCTGTACAGGTAAAACATGCACAAATGTGACTCATTTGAAACTGTTTTCTCACAAGCTATGTTTGACAGCAGGTCATCATTGTCACATCCTGTGTGGAATAGAGCAGTGAGGGTAGAGTCGGCAACAGACACGATCAAAACAGAAATGAATGAAACACATATTGGTGGGTCAAACAGGTTAATTTATTACAAACAAAGTTATATATGATAGTGGGCATTGCCATATAGCACTTTACAAATGTTTGTCAGAGTATTTTATTCATTATACCTTTAAAGGATTGTGACCCTGAGAGTACAGGGAAATGAAATAGGAATAGTTATTGTATCAGAGGAAAGACTTCTTAAGGAACTAGGTCTGGCCACCTGGGAAGGGCTAGAGTTTTATTTTTAATTATGTAGCCAATGGCCACAGTGATCCAGAGAGGTCCAAACATTTGATAAGTGGAACTGAAGGTAAAAGTCACAAATTTAGGCACATTCACTGAATACAAATTCCTCATTAGGCCATACAAAAAGTAAGGTACTTATAGGCCCTGGACAGAATCTGACAGCCCAGCAGCTTTCTGTATGGCCCACAGTAAGCAAGCTATAAATCCGGGTTAGTTCTTGGCTGGTACCTCCTTTGTGTATGGAACACAAGGCCATGTACAATGCTTGGGATATTTTGTCATGAGGCTTGTGGGCCATTCACAAAGGAGCTGACCCAGTTTAAAAAAAAATAATTGGAGGAATTTGGGAGGGTGGAACACTTTGGTATTGAGTAAAGTGGGCAAGGGGTGGTAAATGAGAGTCTTTTACCCCCAATATTTAGCCTGCTAGACCACCATACCAAGGACCAGAAGTGTCTTTGACAAAACTGTCAAAGACAAACTGAAGACAGGGGGTCCAAATTGAAGACAAACTAAAGTTGCCAATATTCACATCCACTCATCCTTAGTTACAGCTTAACTTTTTTGTAAACATACAAAGAGGTAGATTTTGTTATGAGAAAAGGATTGATTTGGGTACTTTAGAATGGTTAGATATCAGATTCACAACATATTTCAATGTGTTTTGGATGCACACTAGTTAGTTGTATTGTAAAAGGCCAGAGTGGTCACTGAAATTATGTCTCTGTTGTAATCATGGCTAGGGCAATGTGAACCTATGGGTTTCATGAAATGCACAAAACACCTGCAGTTGTAACACACTTTTCACAAGCTGTGGACCTGATTTAGAAAAAAATACAAAGTTCACAACTTGGTGGGGGGAATTCAGCAAGAAAAAGAAACAAATCCACAAAATTCCACAAATGCAAACTTTGTTAAAAATATTTTCTTAAAACAAAAAATCTGCATGTTCCACAATTGCAAAACATGGGGTTCTGTAAACTTTTACTGGCAGATTTTTGATTTTGTCCACCTGTACTCATGGCCCATTCAAAAGACTCCCATGGCTATGCATGTGGTATATGCGTTGATCTGTTGTATACAGTACCATCACACAGGCTTGTTTAAAAGGTATCCAAATAATTGTCTGTCTAATATTAAAATCTAAGCAAGATTTTCAGACCAGATCTGTCTGTATTTTCAACGCAGACTTCAATAAGTACTTTTAGACCAACTATTAGATGATCTATTACTTCTGACACAAATTGTAGAGCTTGTGTCAAAATAATTAGGCATGTGCCATTTTTTCTGACACATGAGCAATATTTTGGCACATGCACCATTTAGCTTATAAAAATGCCCTGTTTAGTGGACATACAAGACATCTACTTGTGCTATTGGTTAAGATCACACTGTCGTAGTAAAGAAAACAAATCCTCTTTAAGTGTTTAAATTGTCTCAAGTTCCAAAATCATATCTTATGACTGCTGAACTACTGTAGAAGTCAATGATGTAGTGGGTTTTGAATAGAGGTGTTGTGAACTTAAACTTCACCCACAAATTTCACGTGAAGTGCAAAAAATTCACGCTGTGTGGAATCTGCGGATTTTTGTGAACACTCCAAAACTTTGATTTGCACAAAATTTTCTGCGAAATTCACCTTTTTTTAAACATGAAGCATGAATTTCATGGGCAGAGAGTGAAATGTCATGCTTCACAGTGAAATCCACGAAATTCAAAATCTCTCTGTGAATTCTGCAAAATCTGCAAATTAAGTTGTGGAGTGAATTTTGCAGACTTCGCACACCTCTAGTTGTGCTGCATACTGTTCCCTTTTTCTGTACAAAACTGAAAAAGTGGTTGCTCACCTTATTAGTGTTACCACTCACAATGTGTCTGTTTATAGTCCATTATCTACAGAAATTGCATTTTTCCTGAAATGTGTGAACACCAGTTGCACACTCTAGTCTCTCATGATATTGTGGGAGGACAACTGCAGCAATATGATGAGCTGGACTATGTGTTTCCACTGTTAATGTTCTGAGAGGATACAGTGAGCTGTGATCAAAGATTTGAAAGCAAAGTTTTGTTATTACATCCATATCCAGTTTTTCAATTTTACTAAAAATGGAAGCATATAATCAACAACCAGCTCCATCAAAGAATTTTACAGTATTAGCAGGTTAGCAATCATAAAATGTGTTTTACTCCAGAGACAGCATAAGGTCTAATTGTACCTTTGGAACAGCCCAGCCACCTTGGAGTTTCTGTTCTGTTGGAAGCCAAACATGGTTAGGGCTGGCTAATAGTAGGATGGGAGATCTCCAAGTAACACCATGCGTTATATGTATTAGTAGCTCAAAATGGTGTTCTCTCCCTCTTAGTCTGCTTGAAGTAACCATACTGATGTTCCAGCATGGTGTTTGGAAAACACAGTGTTGTTGTGAGGCACTATTTATAAAATAAATGTTAAAGTGAGAGTCCATCTGTATGTTCTGGTGGTTGTTCAGGCTCTTCTTGAAAAGAGTATGGTAAAAAAGAACAAAGAAATGTACAGTGTACTCTTGTCAAATCCCCCCATCGCTGACCCACAAACAGAGGAAAATGGTCCAAAATCAATCTGTTTGCTGCTGTATCGCCTCCCATACAGGGAGAGAAAGAACAGAAAAATATTTTCTAGCCCACCCTTCCCAGTCAGCAATTAATAATTAAATAACCAAATAAATGAGCAGACTAAAAGCAATCTGTTGATGTTTCATTTCATTTTATGTTTATTATTTACCTTGGAAAGGCACATTGAGCAAATATCCCATTTTTAAGTGTGACTAACATTTAAAACAAACAATATTAAAAAACAGTAGAAAAGGGCAATGTCGCAATGTGTCAATGTTACAATGTCTGTTCAAATATAATGACTGCTGGGAGAAATAATGACACATATGCAAGGTTCTACTTACCATAAACTACTACTGTTGCTGATCCGCTTCTTCTCCTGGATACAATATTTTCAGCCAGGCATGTGTAATTCCCTGAATCTGAGAGGCGGGCATGCTTAATGATAAGATTGTGATCTGCCCTTGTGTCAATGTTGTCATCCAGGAGGGAATCAATGGGTTCCTCATTCTTTAACCATTCAACCTAAGAAAGGAGCAAAACATTATTAGCTTCAGTTTTCAAGTCTTTGTTTTCTCAAAATCAGATTCTGGTCTAATTTTCAATTAGAATAAAGTTTTTGTTTCAGATTCTGATGTAGAAAAGCACATTTACAGACTTTGTTTTTTTGGGGTGGATGGAGGGAGTTATTGGAGTTCCCACTCAGTGCCTCCCCTAGTGGGATAGCAGGTGGCATAAGACAAGGTTGGAAGGGAAGAAATATCAAACATGGTGGGGTCTACACAATGCCTTGTCCCCTCAGAGTTACTATGTGGGGCACCAACCAGTAGTGGTCACTGCAGGAAGATGGATGGGACTCAAAAGCAGAATAAATAATTCTTGCTATGTAAATGATGCTGACTCCATTTCTGCATCCCCTGTCCGTCCTGCTGATACATCAGTTAACCAGGATAAACTTCAGGTAAGCCTGATGAGCATCTGGGGGCTGGACTCTGGGTGGGTCTTTTTCCATGGGGGGGTCTTTGGTGCTAGCAGTCCAGCTGGAGGCATGGAGGCTTGCCATTGTTACTGATGGGAAGGTCTAGGTAGGAAGTTAAAAAAACAGGAGCAGTATGGAAGCAAAAAGCAAGTTCAGGGACAAAAATAATAAACTAAAGGAAAAATATTTTTGCATGAAAATGGAAACCTATTCTTATTAAAACCTACTTCACATCAGATTTAGCTAAATGAGACCCTTTCTATCATGAGGGATGGTGGGCCCAAGTTGAATTCCCAGTTAGGTCGCACTATATGACCTGTAAAACATGAGACTTTGAGAATCAAAGCATGCTAAGAATTAAACTATAATAAACTTACTAACAGATTGAAATAAAACATGCTCAAAGCTCCCACTTGGTCAGTACACTCCATACAGGGAAAGCAGGAGGCATTAGATAAGGTAGAAAAGTGGTGTAACCTCAACATTCACAAACTAAAGATATTAAAGTAATGTAAATAATTTGATGTAGCTATAGCTAATACTTTTTCAACTTTTAATATCTTCTATTCAGATCAAGAGGAAATGTTATGAGAAGAATGACAGAAAACCTGGATAATGTTTCTTTCTGGGGATTGTGAAGAGATTGAGTAAATATGTAACTCAGCCAACTCAGAAAGCAAGGCTATGCACTTCTTTAAACAGTTAAACAATTATAAAAGCCAAATGACAGGAATACATTTTTTCCAGGATGAAATCATCAAGTTGCAGGATAACTTATTGTCCTGTTAGATAGGTCAGCAATGATACAACACAAACTGCACTTATGCAAACAACATGATACATTTTTATTCAGTGTCATACTGAAGAGATGGATCAAAGTGTAAAACCATGCCTGATTATATATATAAACATGTTAATGAGACTAAGAAGATGAAAATTGGGAAACCTGAACTGGACCAGCCAGACCAAGCTCAGATTGCACAAATGTTAACAGTATGGCTTTTCTGATCTAGTGTGGTCCAGGTCTGATGTTCTGGTTTTTACCCATACTAAGGATGTAATCAAAACTGTACCACTGAAACTAGACTAGGTCATATTTATGAAACCCAAACTGGACAATTATGCCCCTTTTGGTTTTCAGTGATCTGATTTGTTCCAGTTCTGGTGGTCTGGTGTGCATCCATACCCTGTACTAACTTTAGTGTGTGAGATCTACAGTTGCAGAATATAAGGAACACTGGGAGATGCAGAATGAATTAACTCATTTTGTCATTCATGATCTGTCATGCCCAAAGATGGGAAAAACAAAGTAAAATGTGAATCAGCCCCCTTTTACTCCTAAACATGGATTCAAAGATACCCACAGCTATTCTGTCTGAAAGAATGGCAACATTATTACTGGAGTCAGTTCATCCAAATTAATTTGGCATTATTATCATGTCAGTACATGAGTAAATAAAATAAGGGTACCCTGATTACATTGCAGAAATAATTGTTGAAATAATCAACATATCATCTATGGGCCTTGATGCAAAAAGGCCTGTCCCAGGATATCCTGGATGTTCCCATATAAAATCAGTCTGAATTAACTTTTCAACAAGCATTATTGGTTATATCAAGACATTAGATACTAGCTCTGCAACAATGGTAAATGTAAGCGAGCAAACTCCTAGGAATTTAAATTGAAAAGAGGGACATGACAGGGATGCCCAATGTCCATATAAATGTTTTTGCCTTGTAAACTAATCATTAGCACAACAGGGGAACCAAAGTAAAGACATTAATGGCATAAACATAGGATATAGAGAACATATGATTGCTGGCAGAGTTTGAGCAGATGCAACAATTGGAATGTTCAGATATTTCCAGAAATTTCTGTGGTTTCTCTAGAGAAGTTTCTTACCTGCCTGCAGTACCACTGCAGATTCATGGGAGATGATCTCTTTAGAAATACCGCAAAATATTTGGAACTATCTGGACAACTTGATGGCTACAACTTTGATTTTCAATGTGCTGAAACATTATTGTATATTGTGTTACATGGTATTCATTAAATGCGCAAAGGTCTCACATTTTTTGGATGACATTAATAAAATAGAACTGCTTACCTATGTTGTGATAAATGAAATACTACTGAAAAAGAAATTTGAACTGAAATAAACTTTTTTCAGTCACAGATACTTGGGAAGTCTCATGAAAAATTCCTAGAGTCATAGCAAAGTTACTCCAAAGTTGGTGCAAACAGGTCCACTTTACACTATGAGACACTTCAAGTAGTTTTGCCAACCAGCACTACTTTTACTGGCTAAGTATTTTTTTTTTAGAAATAAAAAAAGAGCAAATCCATCCCCACCATCTAGGCACAAATTGAGCAAGATGGGGCAGGAGGAACCCCCCCCAGCTTCACAAGTCGGAGTAGTGGTGCTCCTCTGCCCATTTTACTCTCAGTAGAATGCCCATAGAGATCAAGCTCAATCTCAGAAATAACAACGTTCTGATTTTGGTACTGCACTGGTAAATAAAGATGTTGTGCTGGAATGCTGTTGAATGTTCCATGATCACAAATTGGCAGGATGGGAATAATTCAGAGATGAGTTGCCTTTTTCATTGACTTCCCAGCCTCTTCATCCTCCCACCCCATTTGAACAGCAGTGGGTGGTACCGAAAGTAGAATGGTATACCGTGCCCATACATTTCAACTTTCATGCTGATGGGACCAGGTGAGTAGTTTAAAACCAAGTCTTTCTGGTTGGCTTATACTGGCCAACCACAGTGCTGGGGAGGGGTTAACTATAGGAGTGTAAACAGAATGATGTTCCAAGGAGAATGGTCAGGCAACTGAGTTTTGAAGTCATAACTTAAGCCACATACTTCATGATTCAAATAAAGCACACTGACCTGTTTTGTTTGAAAGCCCATCCTGCAGCCCAACTCTGTTCAAGTCAGGGACCATATTCTCAGGGTCAGGGCAGGACAGAACAGCAGTGTGAGTTGCTAGAGTGGTATGTGCCCATAAAATCTGCAGCTCTACAGTACTGCTTCTCCTTCACGCTTGTGCTGCTCTTCATATAGAAGAAGTTGCCTGCCTTTGCCGGCCCACCGGCACAGTTGCAAGGCATCTGCTTATGGTGCTGATATCCTGGGTTTGGAGATGGACTTGGGAGTTGGACGGTCAGCTGGGGAGAAGGACTGAGCATCTCAGGGACAGCTCTCCTTCTCCAGGGGGAGGGGGAAGAGTGTCTGGTGCAATGCAGACCTCTGGTGGAGGCTGGGGGTACTGCCTCTGATGATGCCGTATCACAAGGGGGCAGACACTGGTCATCATTGCATGTCCCCACCCCCAGATTGCCACAAGTCAACAAATTCTGGTCCCACAAACATGATGCCCCACTCTACTGCTGTTCCCACTGCCACCAGTGGCTGCTGGGGGGGGCTGCTCCTGTAGCTCCACCCTGTTGTTTAAGCCAAGGCACGATACCACTGATTGTGGGGAGGGGGCTCCTATCTTCTGTCCCACTCAGGGGGGTAAGCCTTTGCATGGGGGTATGGCATTCGGGCATGGGCTGCACTCTCTTTGGAGAGGGGTGACCAGACTAAAAACATTTAAAATTAAAAAAAATTAAATTAAAAAAAAGAAGTTTGCTACCTACCCACATCATGTTGCTTTTGCTTCTCTGAAATATCCATCTTTTTCTGGCATCTTTCCACCTAATTTGAGCATTGACTTTTGCTTGTTGCCATCGTGAAGCCTGTGAGCACATCCTCTGCTTCCAAACCTGGTTCTGTCATCCTTTCCCTTAATCCCAGCTCCCCACCCCATCCATGTAAAATTACCTAATTCACCCATGATCATTTTACCCCTACTCCTCTCTTCCCTAGTCCTTGAACAGTGAAGCACAGCAGCTATAGTAGCAAACCTCTTGTCTTCCCTCAACCATCACATCTGTTTCACATATACTCCAATAATGTCTCCCACCCTCCCCATCCCATACCAGTAAGAGTTAATGAACACCCTGTCAACCCACTATTTAGAGTAGCTCCTACAATCCTTTTCCCCCCAGTGGCACCCTCAAAAAAGAATGCAAGAGGTCCAATGGTGGGTGACCGGCACAAACCTCCCTCCACGTTTGCCAATAGCCATACTCTGAATGACACAGATCATGCTCCTATAGTAATAACCTGATCACCAGGTCTGGGAGCAAATGTGGTTTCATTCATAATATGGTGACCAGTCAAGGTGGTGGGGTGGTTGTGCCAGTTATTAACTGTAGACCCACTTGCATCTTTTTTTGATTGCAAAGAAAATTAAGGTGGTTGGTGCGTGCCTGCAGAAGCACCACAGAATGTTGACAGACATTCTACTGATAGCCCTCACACCAATGGCACAATGCCAACACTCAGTATGGGGCCATCAATGTTTCAATTGTTTTTTGAGGGGAGCTGTGCCACTCACACACCCCATGCAGGGGGCTGTGCCCCTGCACCCCCCTCACATTTAAATATAAGCAACTCCAGGTTGGAGTTGTTTTGGGGAGGGGCCAGAACACCGGGAGAAACCACATCAGTGAAATATATACCATTACAATGACTGTTGCTATAATGGTCATTGTTTGGGTTTCACTGTTGGAGTGTCATTCTATTTTGGGTCACCGCCTGCCTACAGGGTTAATAATAATAATAATAATAATTTTATTTTTAAAGCGCCTTTCAAATTTTCAAAACGCTGTACAAAACATATAATAAAAAGAAGACCAAACATTATAATACACTATAAAACATTCATAAAACCACAATTTTAACAACAATTCATATAACACTATAAAAAGCAATTTGGTACAAATGAGTTTTTAGGCCACTCTTAAATTCCCCCAGGGTGGTGCACTGCCATAACCGTCGGGGTAGAGAATTCCAGAGAGTGGGAGCAGCGTAGGAAAAAGCTCTACAACCAGAAGAATTTAGACTCAGTCTCGGAATCTCTAGCAACCCCTCGTCGGCCAAGCGGAGCTATCGGCCAGGGCAGTAAGACACTAGAAGGTCTTTCAGATAAGCTGGACCCTGGTCGTGTAGGGCTTAAAAGTCAATAAACAGACTTTAAAGGTGATCCATGCACCGAACAGGGAGCCAGTGCAGATTCAGCGCAGCACCGGGGTAATGTGACAGGACCTGCTAGTTCCCGTCAAAACCCAGGCCACGGCATTCTGCACTAGCTGAAGGCAGCAGATTTCAACCCAAGAAAGCCCAAAATACAGGGAGTTGCAGTAGTCCAGATGAGAGGGCACAAAGGCGTGGACCAACATAGGTAGTATGTCAGACGGAAGGAGGTGTTTCACTCTACCGATATTCCTAAGATGGTAAAAGGAAGTCTTGATGACTGCTGACACCTGTGAATGCAGTGTCAGCCTGTCGTCCAAGATAACCCCTAGGTTATGCACCCATTCAGAGGTTGGAAGTGACACACCCCTAAGAAAAATTCCTGAGGGTGCAACAACAGGTGACCCCTCTATCCGACAGCCCGGGTCCACCACCAAAACCTCTGTCTTATCTTCGTTCAACTTCATCCAACTAGAATCCATCCAACCCTGGATTTCTTTCAGACAGTTGTTAAACACTGAGAGAGCTCTATCCTGGTCAGGAGCAAAAGACAGGTATAGCTGGGTATCATCAGCATAGCAATGAAACCTCAGCTTACACCATCTTATAATGTCTCCGAGGGGCAGCATATACACCGCGAATAACGTGGGAGACAGCACAGAACCCTGAGGCACTCCACATAACAAAGATGTTGGGCCAGAGGAGAAAAGCCCCGACACAACTCTTTATGATCTCCCAGTGAGGAATGTGGTGAACCATTGAAGGATGGTTCCTGATATTCCACAGATCTGCCTCAGGCATGCTAGCAACACCACGTGATCCACAGTGTCAAAGGCTGATGAGACATTAAGAAGAACTAGAATAGAATGTCTCTTCTGATCTCTCGTCCTCAGGAGATCCTTAAGCACCCAAACCAGCGCAGTCTCAGTGTTATGTATTTTACGAAAACCCAATTGGAAGGGTTCGCAGATGCCATGGATGGTTAAATGGTTCTCCAATTCGGACGCCACTACCTTCTCAATCACTTTCCCAATAAAGGGTAGGTTTGAGATGGGTCTGTAGTTTGTGAAACAGTCAGGGTCCAAGGTAGCTTTCTTCAAGAGGATGGGGGTGTTAATTAATATCTTACTGGGCTGAGTTCAGGAGAGGAGAATGGGAGACATATCACCTCCAGTCACCACAAAAATCTTGCACCACCCCTGCCTTTTCCCCTATTGCTCATTCCTATTAAAATCAAACTAACAAACATCTATAAGCACATTTGAATAAACATGTTGCTCCATAAACAATGTCATTAAGTTCTTAAAAGAACTACACTACTAAACCACAGTACTGATGTAAAAAATTTACATTTCTGTATTTTGATTAATTTTTGGGTGGATGTGCCTGTGGCCTCATGACTTGGGCATGTGTGAAATTCAAAGTAACCGATGCCCCATTCCATCTTATTATTTTAGTAGAACATGTCACCCCTTTCTTTCACAGTAACTTCAGATATATTCTGGCAGAACTACTAAAGAGTATTCAGAAACTGTCTTTGAAAATAATCTGGTACAGTCTAAGTTACAGTTTCAACTCTGAAACTCCTGTTTTGGAAACCTAGTTCACAGATGCACTACCATGTGCCAAAGCTCAAGACCAGAAAAATAAATCAAATAAATTAATTGTTACCAGAGAACTACATCAGTATTGTACCACCTTATAAAATTAGTACTACAACAAAAGTACTATACTAGAAAACAGAACCATCATAAGAGTTTAATACCGTTGAGCATTTGTGCTTTCTCATAACAAGCCCTAACATATGTACAGTAGTGTTACTAATAATAACCAGGTTTACTAATAACAATCAGGTTAACTCTTCCTGTAGCTGACCTGTATTCCCAGAAGCTAAACTTTATTTTTCCTATTATAGGACCAACCAGAATTATTTTACTTCTGTAAGCTAACAAATAAATGGGAGGAAATTAGTCACCTGAGAAAGAACAATAGGACTGCAAACATCTCAGCTCTTTGTATCAGATGCAGTGGTGATAAGTGCTCTGTGAAAGTTATATTCCACAAGTTGAATTCTGGTGGCATTGCTGAATACACTGAATCAAATTTATCTAGCTTTGTTAGATTCCAGGATCCATAGACATTGGGAATACAAAATTAATTTGTGGTCTATACACGTCATAGTAGAGAAGTTACAACCTTCCACATTTTTAGCAATTGTTTTCAAAATTTCACAGATAACTAAATTACAAAATTATGAAGCTCTGTAACTTAAAATTACTTAACAATCTTTTGCCATGATTAACAGTTCATATGGCCCTTACAGGAAGGTTATGCATGATACTTTGCAGGTATCTACAGTAGCTCCACATGTGGCTACACTAGAAGCAGGAAAACATTTTCACAAAATTTTACAAAATAAGAAAATGTCAAAATTTGAGCCCCTATAAGTTCAAAACTGCTAATCCAAATGTTATGATATTGTATATGTCCTTAGGACACCAAACAACAAGTATGCTAGTTCACTGATCTCTAGCTCAACAGGCAGTAGAATTATGACCTAATAAATACATTCATGAAATTCCATAACATTTTACAAAATTTTGCACAATGTTGTAAAGTTTCACCAAAATTCAGTGAGGTCAGAATTTGTTAGTTATACACAGCCCTAATCATGGGAAATATGCTAGGGTCATACCATAAGGATGGAGTTCATTTATCTGGTATTGGTAACACTTTCTCAGTGTCAGTCAATAGCTTACAGTGCCTCTTGCTCTTAAGCATACTCTTTTGAGCTGTCAATATTATGGTTATTGTATGTTTAGAGTGTGAGTCAGCTGAGGTGATGTCTGAATAGGAACCAACAAGTAACAACTGCACTTAGGAGCACTGCGAGAAACTGTGCTGAAAGCAAGAAATGCAATGAGAATCCATAATGTAAAGCATAGCTGCTGGGAGCTGCCTTTGCTTCATCTTTTCTGGCTAAGAGGAGAGCTTAAGGTGTTAGGTGCCCATCTATGCATGTCATGTTTCATGTAATGCTAACTACTCACTGTTTCAATAAACATATGGCTGTAGTCATTTTAGCCCACTCATGTGTATCTACTGTCTTAGAGGATAATGGGAATGGTACAGGATGAACAATCAAAATGTCAATACCAGACATTAGGGTAAAAAAAAATATGCCTGAGGGGATGGTATATTATGGGTTATAATCATGCCTTGGTGGTAATTTTAGTTCAGTGTCTCCAGCCAAACCCTAAAGAAACTTTTTATTTTGATTATTAAATGGCAAACAAGAGATTAAATATGGCTGATCTTGATTGTGAGCCATGATTAGTGGTGGGTGAAGTGGCCATAATTTGCTCCATGAAGTGATTCATGGAGTAATATGGAATCCTGCAAAGTAATCAGCAACATGAAGCGGAGTACTTTGCATCATAATGAGGAACGCGAAGTCCATTTAAACCAATGACTTTGTGTTATTCCGCTTTCCCCAAACCACTTATCTACCATTGACTTCAATGTACTTCGCATCACTTCACCTTGTAATTGAGTGCCAAGGCGAATTCTGCAGTGATTCATGTGATTGCAGGTCACATGGTCTCTAGATTGTTCTGCACAGCCTCAGTTCTGGGAAGTGTGCATGCAGTGGTAGCTGGAGACAGTTTGCACTCAGAGCTCGGCAATTCAAAACCTCTAAAAGCTGTTAAAAAAGCCTTTGTGAGTAATTTTTTGCTCAAAATTTGGTACATCAATTGCAGGAAACTCTCCTGTGCTCATATCATTGAGTGTTTATTGTTTGTGTGTGGATTTTGAATGTAAATTTAGAACATTCAGTCTGTGTACTGTGAAGTGTGCTTTGGCTGAGGGACGTATCTGTGGTGTAGGTAGATTAACTGGGAGAAAAAGGCAGTCTTTCTGTTTTGGTTGTATTTTTCTTGTATAACTGTGTTAATATACACACAGTAATATTTTCAATAATTCTTGACATTTTTTTTGCTGATTGCTGTGGTGCAGCAGTGTATAATTTCAGTTTGTTTAAAACATTTGGTTATATTACTAAAGGTTTTCAATTTGCTTTGCATTACTCGTAGTGCGTGTGTGAGTGTGTGCGATACGTGCCATCAAATCAGTCACCTTTTATTGTGCTACAGAGTAATTGCAGCAGTGTGAATCTGCTATCCACTGCACCTGCATTAATTTTTTGTACTGCTTTGTGGTATCTTTACTGGTAGTGGACTGTTATTGCCATGTGCTACCCCCCCCCCCCCCCAACCGGCAAAAGTTATTCTTTTCCAAATTTGGATTTGTGACTATGAGCACTGGTTAGGTGTTATTGTGCCTTTATGTCTGCATCTCTTGAGTGCGTAGCACAATCTTAATCTCTCTGTGCATTTTTCAGTACACCATTAATTCTGGGAGACTTTGTATTTCTTGTTATGCTCTCATTTCACTTTGTCAGCACTGGGGAAATTTCTCGACAAAAGGCAGAAGCATTTTGGGGATGCACATTAATTCTGGTGACTGTGTGTGACCACTGTACACATGACTGAGTGTACCATTAATTCCGGGAGACGTTGCATTTCTTGTTGTGTTCTCATTTCACATCGTCAGCACTGGGGAATTTTCTGAACACAAGACAGTAGCATTTTGGGAATGCACATTAATTCTGGTGACTGTGTGTAGGGGACTGCCAATATTGTTGTCACTTCACCTTACTTCATGTTAAGGCAGAATGACAACGCGAAGTAATAATTACAAGGTGAAGTGAGCATTTCATATTGGCCACTCCGCATAGTGGAATCACCAGTGAAATTTAAATTCGCTACATCTCTAGCCATGATGAGATAGTGAGATATTATCATGTATCTGGCACTGCATTAAACATTAACCTTTTTAATATCTCTTCTCATTTCATAGACAGTATTATTACTGGAAAAAGTTAATACAGAAATAATAACTTATTTTTATGAAGTGCCCTGTCTTGTAAATCTTAAGTAGGAATTAAACACTGGTTCCTTACCAAAAATTAATAGGGTTACAAATGTATAAGTCATGCATATGTATGTGGGATGGACTATAAGGAACACTACTGTATATAGAAAGATGGTGCATACATATAAAGGTGCAAGGAATTGCAGAATGGGAAATCCAGGTGAAGTCAAAAGACCACAAGTAATAACAGTGCCCGGCAAATGTGCTCTAGACACAAAGGGCACAACCAAAAGTTTTGTGGTGTTATGCAGGGGGACTCCGCCCCCCACACCTTCCCCAGCATTAATATAATCACCTCTGTGGTGGAGCACATTGGGGAGCGGGAGGCAGTGTGCCCCCCAAATCCCACAACATTAATATAATCACCTTTGTGGCAGGGCACATCAGGGAATGGGAGGCAGAGTGACACCCTCAGACCCTCACACCCACAAGTCCTGGATGCACACTTGAGGTGTGTCCACATTATGGTGCCCTTGTACCCGTGCCCTTGTTCCACTGCCCTTTTGATGGTACCTAGAAGGAATTATGGCATCATGTCAGATTATACTTTAGACCTCCCTTAAACTGGAGGCAAACTATTTTTGGTCTATTTTAGATTGTATCTTCCTGGTAACAGATGTTCAGAGCAATCATAGCGAGCATACTGAAGAAGGAGTAGTATGCTGGAAAAGAAGTACAGTACATGGAATAGATCAAAGGATGCTAAGAGTGAAGAAATATTGAAATAGTTTATTTCTGCATCTCTCCAAACAATGCACATACTGAAAGACTGAGTCCCTTTACAAGGCATTATTAATGTACAAATCCTTGTGCATGTCAAGCTGACAAGGCTTTTTAAGAACATAAATCCCGTTTTAAACAGGTGTGTATATCTGAACCAGTATAAGCTGAGTGTGACAAAGCAGAGACACCTGTTCACTATTCCTTTTTGGGATTCTTCCTGCAAACTGCCTCAACAGTATGTTCACTCTGAGTTTTTTTAGCACCCATTTCCTTTTAGTTCTGACATTGTACCCCATGGAGACAATGACTGCAGTACATTGAGGAGCCCCAAGAGGCTAAACCAGATGCACGTGATGAATTTATCCCAGCTAATGTAGTCAGATCATATATCACCCTCTATAGATCTGCTACTAGTTCATAATATCCTCTGTGTATACATTATCTATATTCACTTCTACATCTAAGACTAGTTTTCCTTGAACATCTCCTTATCTTGTAACTCTGCATTTCCACCCTTTATCTTGTTTTGTCCTGCCTAACTTCAAATTTTTTCTCTTGTTGATTTATTGTTCTGATCCATTTATTAATACGTTTGTCTCATTGTACCATTCCAACAGGACATATGGGAAAATTAACTATTTCAGCACAGTATGCTCTTCCAGGATAATTAATTATATTTTAATAATTGAAGTTGAATGGATAGTATTTACATAACCCTAGTGGAAACATCAAGTATACTTACTACTGTAAATAGATGTCACATGAAGCAAAGTCAGTGTTATGTTTGCAGATATGATGCAGGACCGCCTGCTTACAAAACCAATGAAATTCTTAACCAGACAATGAGCACTGTTAACCTGTTTTTAAGCAGTACTGATGATACCATTGAAGATGTACATTCAAATGTGGGTTACCTTGAAACTGACAAAGGGGAAGACAATGTCTTTCAACTTCAGTCAAGGAACTACTATATAGAATACCTTGAAGATATACTAAAGGGCATCTGATGGATTAAAACATTGAAAGGGAAGGATATGGTACAGTATATTGCTTACTTCTTATCTGATGTCACCATATTTAGTTTGGAACATCATGTTTGCTTCCTGTCAAAATACTCTAGGTTTGATGCTGCAAATAGTTAAGTATCATAGCAGCTGAAGCACAAGCAGCAGGAGGAAATACAGTCTTATAAACAAATATTTGGGTTTCAAGTAACTGTCTGATGTAACAAGGAGCAAATAAAAGAAAAACTCACAAAACATAGGAACTAAACAAAGTTCACACTAGTATTCATTTTGCAGTTTAGCTAGAAGTGACAGACCCTTTTTAAAATTTCTTAGCATTTTGGCTTTCACTTTTTGTCCAACAGTATTAAATCTGAGTGACTAAATGTTCTTGTCTGTTTTTGATCGCTGTGAATGTTGTGAGATTATTAATGATTTGATTTTGAGCCAGAATCAGAACTCATATCTTTAATGTACTTAACACGTTTTATTATACTTGTTTCTCAGATATTGAACTTGCTTTGAATTGAAATGCTCACATAAACTGGAGCTAAAGGCAAATAATGAAAGATTTGCAATAAAGATTCAAGGATAGAGATGGATTAGTTTAGGAGTCGTGCAATGGTTGGCAAGTAGTCAATTTACATAATTGCACATTTGTTCCAATTACGGGGATAATCATTGAATTCTACCCCACAGTGTTATAACAATAAAATCAGTTTAACACACTGTATTTTAGGCAGATCTGCAGTTACTTACAACTCTTTCCATTGTTTATCTCAGTGAAAAAGGTATCTATTCTTTGGTCTGGTTCCTGTTGCAATCACAAAACCAGTAAGCCGATCCTGTTGCAAATGCATTAGAGGAGTGATTGTGTTTTATAACCCAAAATAAGGGAGTTTAGTGGCAGTTTAGTTGCTGCTTCTGTCACCCGAAGCCATTTAATAATCTATCGGTTGGTAGGCTGGCAGAATGATAGAGATAGACAGGGCCATGCTTCAGTGGCAAGACTGTCCAGAGTGCAAATATCACTTTGCTTCTCAAGTACAGCAGTCAGTGAAGGTGGTATTCACATAGCTGCCCCATGCAGTGCAGTGTAAACTATGAAAGCATATGCTTCTTCAGCAAGATGCACTGTAGCACAGATTAACTAGGACACATGTTAGCCATGGGATTGAATTTTAAATTGATGGCTCCAACTACATTGTGTTCCCCATCCTGAAACCAGCATTTATGCAACTGGCACTATAGGATGATCTTTCATTTCCTGCACCTGAGCTGATTCCTTATTTTATTGCACCCCTGTGGGCTTAAAATATAGCTGCAAATCAACATTTACTTTTGGTGGCACCCAGCTACATATCATGCCTCACTGCCTGTAAATCTCACTTGCCCCTTTTGGGCCCAAAGCATCAGCTGTGAGAGTTGTGTCCATTGTATAACCCCCTCACCCCCCACCCCCAGCAAGCCAGCATTTTCAAGAAGGTACTGGGTGGCAGCATAAGACATAATCATCTTTTCTTTTTTGTTCTGTTTACTAGTACACTTCATATCACTTCCACTCTTCCTTCATTTAGAGAAGACAGGAAGGAAGGAAGCAGATTCAATGAGCCAACAGTCCAGGGAGGAAATCCTTTCTTGAACCACCTAGATACCAGGGATTGTTCATCTTAATGAAGATGGGTCTATTCCAGTTCCACTGGACCACAAGAGCAACTACAATAATTGACTAATAGCTAAAACTGGACCACAAAGGACTCACTATGAATTTAAGAAAGGCACTATTTGATGCTGAGAAGATGTACTCTGCAGCTCTATCCCCAGGTTGCACTTTTCTTTCCTACCTCTTTTCTTCTCTTCCTCCCTTTTCAATTTTATCACTTTACTCCCTACAGCTCTGTATCCTAATGTCTGTCCATACTGGATGGCATTATCCACAGCTTCTGTGACTGTATAGCTTTGCACTGGAGCAGCATGGGGTGGAGTTGTGCAGGATCCCCTAACCTAGGTGGAGTAGCAGAACATAGGATGTGACACTTCTCTAAGGACTGCCATATCCCCATAAAGTACTAACTTTGAAATTAAAAAAAAATGGACCGTGTCAGAAGTACCCTTAGCCCACTTTACTAGCTCAGAAGACTGGGTCTGGTACAGGGAAGACCATTCAGGCCTCTGAAAATGTTTTTCAGCTGGTCAGAGAGGGGCACATATGTATTACTGCAGTGTTTAGTCCTATATACCCTTTTCCCTCCCTGCAGGCTCTCTGCACCATGGAGATCATGTCCAGCACTGGGTGCTAGCATGCTCCACCGAAGTGACTGCCTCTGACCTGGTCACATGTACAAGTGACCCAGTGTCATTAGATCTGGTGTGGTGGGGGCATGCATCCAGGGCTGCAGATATGCAGGGGTCACAGCCTGGATGCATGCCAGGGCTGTGACCTCCGAATATGAATGGCCCTGGATGCATGCGCCCACGGACTGTGAATCCAGGGCTGTAGATATGCAGCGGTCATTGCATGTGTAGAGCAGGACCTGTGTGCAGCATTAACCCTCATTAGTGTCCCTCTGTTGATGTATAAGTCTGTTTATGATTCATCCCTAAATACTGTATCAAGATGTGGCTGTTCTGCAAACAGTACTATATCATCTGCATACCTGAACATATTTCATGTGTCCCATTGTTTAGCTAAGTTAAACATTGTAAAGAAAGTGAACAAGAGCAGCCCCAAGACAGATTCCATTAGACATTGCCACATGGAACCCCCAGGAATCTGGCCTGATATTGTTAACTATTTTACAATGACAAAAAAGAATCCTGGACTGTGATTGATCAGTCTGTGGCTGCACCCATAATGTTATCCCTGCACAACATCATGGATGTAGTCCCAGCACACACATGACCAAATCACATTAAAGAACAAATCAGTACACGTCCCATATTGAAGTGAAGTGAAAGCTGTGTTTATGATTCGCTTCACACCACTGCCATGCAGTACTCACAGTCTCCGCTCATGAATATCTATTTTTCTCCAATTTCTACCTTCACTGTTTTGGCCACACAAACCGCCAATCTATGTCCTGTCTGTCCCCAACACAATTTGCAAAAAGAAAATTTGAAATAAAGTTAAAAAAAGCTGTGACTGAAATTGGCTTCCTTCCCAGTCACCAGCGTGATCATGCGAGCGCATGAGCACCACAGCACCACAGTCACTACACTTGCCAATCAGCTCAGTGCTGCTACTTACCTACCAAGTCAAATATTCTCATGTTTACCAATTAGAAAATCAATGATCCAATGAAGTGAAAGCTTGAAGTCTATGAAAACTGCTTCACTAAACTGGCCTTAATCTGTGACATTCATCACCTCTCAGATAATATTTAGTAAACCAGAGGTGGGGAAAGAATAGCTATAAAACAGCAGGTATCTCCTAAAATAAAATGCTTAGAACCATCTTGTTTATAGAAACTGTATTACATTTTAATTTTTTCCAGATTTTGGCTGCACCACATTATCCGTCATTCAGATTATTCGTATTAATAAGTACTAATCCCATTGACTTGAAAAAAATACAGACAGCTATCCCAAATGGCTTCACAGTTTCTTTGTTTGTGACATCCCAACCTGTTGTCATAATAAGCCCACTAATGTCTTTGATATGCAAAACTAAGCTTTGGTTCTTTATTGTATTAAATGAGTTTGGAGGAACTGATGCAGCACTAGAGTTCACATTGGACTTCTGTCCTTTTCATTGTTAATGTGCCAGTTGTTTGGGAGTTAGCACTGGAACAAACATTCTATCATACAGAAGTACAACTTTTTTTTCTGGTATGAGTTCTTCTAAATATCTGACTGTAGTCTTATGCAGTGGCAGCTGTACAACTTGGCAGTGGCAGCTCCAGGAATTAAGGATGGCCAGGGCACAGGCAGGGTACAGAAGACTTGTGCCTGGCATTCAGGGGGATTTAAAAACAGACTATAGTGATAGCTTTGTTTCACTGCTAGGGAACTGCATGGGCACAGCAGAATTTTACTGGGGCATGTGTCCTGTCTGGCCCTGATCTATAGTTACCCATGCACCAGACCACACAAAGGTACATTCCCTGGTAATACAATGCTTTGCCCCCATTGATTCCCTGTGTAATAAGAGCAACACCATAGGAACAATATGCTTACTTTGTGTAGGTGCCCTGGCTGCCAGCTTTCTTCCTCAAATGTGCCCTAGTAACTAGTAGATACTGCAGCCAGTCCTGGTTATAGGAAATGCATTTTAATATCAGACATTCCTGCTGAAATCCTTTTAGTCAGACTCAGTAAATAAGCTAGCAAAAATGCATGGAAAATCCTGTAAAAAGACCTGTGATCTTTGTAAAATCTGTTCACTCTACAAGGTTGTAATTGCTGAATAGAGGCTGTCTATAAAATGATGTACTGCAGTGAATACCTACTCTTTAAACCAAAGTGATCAGATGTGACTGAAATAGAGCAGAACAGATATGACTAGCATAGAATAGAACAGAAAGACATAGAATAGAATTTGATTCAATTTACTGTAGTATGTACCTCTTTTATATACAGTTTCTTGACATTATTTCCAACCCAATACCTTACATTCTGATCATGTATTGCAGATGTTCTTTGCATACAAATATGGCAGTGATAAAAAGGTAGCAAATTTGTTTCTCCCTTTTTTAATACATTTGTAAATTTAAGCATTTACTTTGCATCCAAAATCTGATTTCCCTTCTCTACTGATTCTTGCATTTGGTTTGAACTAATACAATGTTTCAGTATTTGGAGTTCCTTGTTGCTATTGTCTTTTTCCCCACAAAATATTGCTTCTTTCTAATATACAGTAGAATCAGTTCTAGAACCTGGTGACAGTAGTTGCGAGAAAGTTAAGAGTAAAGTTTCCATGGCACCCACTCATGTAGTAGCCATCCAAAACTGCATTCAGTTTACTAGCATCCACACACAGCCATCAACTGCATTAGAATATCTGGATAATTATTTGAAAAGATGTTGGCTAGAAAACTGAGGCAATGCACTTCTCTTTTGATGACATGCCATGAAATCTTCAACTTGCCCCTGGCTAACTACTGCATCTAGGCAGAAGTAAATTAGTGCAGTGTCTCACCCAGAAGACAACATCTCCAACTGCATCACTCCATAGAAGGGCACTGCAGTTTTAGCATTAGGTATGAGCCCATATTCTGTTATTAGGCTTAACTTTCTTATATTAGTCCCTCACATTGAGATGCCAGTGCTGTTGTAGTTCCTTGGCACTGGTATTTTGCCTTTCTACTCTTGACATAGATCCAGAAACAAATGATTTGATACCTACCTTTTATTGGACCAACATGGATGTTACAGAAAAGAACAAAGTGCTCTAGCTTTCAAACCTACCCGGCCCTTCTTCAGAAGCTTTATGGCAGTTATTTTGAAAATCCCATACTATTAACACCAGTTTATGTTGAAAAAACAGAAATAATTCTCATTGATTTAACATATACATTTAAAACATAACAGAAGATTACATCAGGGAAGCTAATTAACACCAGTATGCTTTTAACTGAGGAGCCTCAGAAGGGCAAAGGTTATCAAGAATTCTCAACGACCAGAGAGTTCTTCTCACATAAATGTTAAAGTGTCTCAGTATGCTAAGAAAGCATTCTAGTGATAAAAAAAAACCTGGGATAGCATTCTCTCTAATATATGTAAGATGAGGTTACAACTTACATTCCAAGTGTCCTGGTGTGTTAAAGAACAGATAATGAAAGACAAAATCTTGAAATTAGGTATAACTGCAAGTTGAAAAAGAGCCCCAAATTAAACATATACATATATACATGATGCATGATAGTATCACTTGTAAGTGTAAGTGCCAAATACAAATACTTGTCAAGGACCCCCAAGAAAATGCGACCATGAGCCCGATAAGTGCAGATTTCAACACAGAGTCAGTGTCTAACAAAAATGCACAGAATCAGTCTAAGGAATCTAAATGAAAACTTTCAAGGATGAAATCCTCCAGGTCTGCTCCTTTTTTTCCCTTTTTCTCTCCCTCTCTCTCTCCTTGGGAAAGATACTGTAACTAGTAGGACTGAGATATACTGTATGTACAAGAGTCATAATACAGCATCATTACTCTATCCCGAGTGGGTCTCCCCCTCTCATTCCCCATGGGTCTAATCTATACTCTGGAGATGCATGGGATCACCCTCGGCCCCAATTTCACCTAAAGCTGGTCAAACAGGCAGAGGTACTACCTCTCCTATGCAAAATTAATCCTTCTTCCTCGCTAGGACATGACTAGCTTGAACCTCGTCTTCTGAGGGCTGCTGCCCCGGCTATCACCCATCCTGTCACCTTACTTATAAATAGGTCACTTCATGAAGGAAAGGTCCCAAAAATGTGGAAGGTAGCGACCATTGTACCTGTCCACAAATGTGGGCCCCGAGACAAATTGGGAAATTATAGACCAATCTCCCTTCTCAGTCCCCTGGGGAAAATTCAGGAAAGACTAGTCTCAAACCAACTACAAGACTACCTTGAGCAGCACTCTCTCATGGCTGATGTTCAGCATGGCTTTAGAAAGGGCCATGGCACTGACACTGCACTCATCCGGCTCACTACGGACATCCTTTCCTATATGGACCCAGGTTCCCCAACGGGTGCCCTCTTCATTGACCTATCCAAGGCCTTTGACTTGGTTAGCCATAATCTCCTCCTCTCCAAACTCCTGCTCTTAGGACTGGATCACCACTCACACTCCTGGTTTGAGAGCTACCTGAGTGACAGTTCCCAAAAGGTCCACTGGAAGGGTGCACAGTCTGGACCTAGATCAGTCTCTGCTGGGGTGCCTCAGGGATCAATCCTGGGCACTCTGCTCTTCTCACTCTTCCTCAATAATATTGAGAGAAACAGCCCCCGCAGCAAACTCAACAGCCCCCGCAGCAAACTCATTCTGTATGCTGATGACACTGTCATATACTGCAGTGACCCCCCAACCTAGTGTCATCTCAACAAAACTGCGGGATAGTATCTCCACCCTTGAGGCCTGGTTCTCCGCAAACTCCCTTAAACTCAATGATGAAAAAACTAAAGCTGTACTGTTTGGCTTGAGACATCTGGGCTCTGACAGAAGTCAGCTTCTCCAGATCTGCACCAGCTAAGGAAAAAGAGTTGAGGTCATGTCTAGTTTCAAATATCTTGGGGTCCATCTAGACCAAAAAATGACCTACCAATTCCACATCGACTCCATAACCAGGTCCACCCATCAAAAGCTTGGCCTTCTTTTCCACCTGGGGAACTCCTTATCCTCTATTGCATGTTGTGCAATTGACTGCTGCAATCTCCTCCCATCCATCCTATATGGGGCTCCACTTCTGCAGTTCTTCCGTGAGACGGAATACAATAAACTTTCCGTACTCTATAACTGAGTGGCCCGTTTCGCCACTAACTCCTCTCCTAGGAGACATCACTGTGAGGCTCTAAAGGACCTAAACTGGCCCACTCTCCATCACAAACTAGCCTATCCCATTGCCTGCCTAGCTTTCAAGTTTACTAACCTAGGTCTCCCTCCTCATCTTAGAGGACTACTCTCCCACAGAAAACAAACCAGAACCCTGCGATCAACTGCAAATCACCCTCTCGTCATCCCTAGAATGCGCTCCAACCATGGCAAATGTTCCTTAAAATCTGCTGCCCCTCACCTATGGAACTCCCTACCTCCTGGCTTGACTAACTCACCCACCCTCACCCAGTTCAAAAATGGACTTAAACTATATCTTCTCAATCTTAGTCTCTGTGGCTGTAACCGCTAGCTCCCCAGACCAGTCCCTCTGGCCATTGCACTGCTCTGAACTCTCCCTCTGATTTGACATGAAATACTAATATGGACCAATCTGTATAATCTGATTACCTCTACTAATTACTGCTTCCACTGTACACTGATGGAACTTATGTACATACTGTATATAATGTATGAGGTCTATACATACTGTTTATAATATGAGTCTGAATGTGAACCCTACTGCTACCCTTGTATAAATGTTATCATTGTACTATGGTGTAACATATATAACTAATGTAACTACTGTATATAACTGTCCCTAAGTGTGCTTTCTGTAACTAACTCCAGGTCCCCCCTGAAAAAGGGACCATTGGTCTCAGTGGGCTTACCCGGTAAACAAAATCTAAATAAATAAATAAATAAAATTCACACCAATATTAATCATTACCCAAAGGAATTATACCTTTTATGAACCCCCAAGTAAATGAAATATGCATCTTAATATGAGCAGATTTAAAAATGTGACAGTGTGTAATCCAACCACTGACAACTAGTAGAAGGAAGTAAATGTACACTATAGGCAGATGCAGCTCCAGTCTTTGTTGGGAATCATAAGAAAAATTAATTATTCATGAGGTCATCATATGCTTTGATTGGCAGCTGTTCTCGGATTAGACTCTTACAAATGCCTGATACAGCTCAGATTAGCATAGCACATGAGTGTGTACACTTTTTTTTTTTTAAAGAACGCAGATTTTCCCTTACAAAAACAATTAGAAACATAATCACAAAAACAACCTTACAACTTGGAATTTTCATGGGCTTAATGCACTTGATGGGGATAATGGCCCTCAGCTTTACATTGGGCCATCACTCCCCCAGCTGAGTGTTTAGACATTATAAATAGAATAATACATGGGGTAGTGTGTATAACGAGAGTTTTACACATCTCCGCGGTAGTGTATACTACATAAACCCTAAAAGCAAAGCTCAAGGGGTTTACATAAGCATCAAACACTGAGGGTGTGTGTGTAAAATTTGAGTTTTACACACTACCCCATGCCTTGCTTTATATAAGTGCTGAGTAGCATTTTCTCATGTTGAAAACACTACCCAGCAATTACAGATAATAGTAAGGCCCATTGGCCAGTGTTTCCAGCAGTGACATCCGTAAAATTAACCTTTTACTTTTTCTCCATGATTGCCCCAAAAGTACAATGTAGATAGAAAGGAATAGAATAAAACAAGTTTTTGATTGTGGAAACACTCCAGAGTCTCAGTGCATTTATGAAGAGCCGATCAAAGTGTGTGCACAAAGACAAGAAGGCCATCAGAGAATATGTGGAGAAAGGGAAACCCGGTGCATGTCCACCATTTTAATTAGCTGGTTATAATGGTGAATTATAACTATGTTTCTCTATGGGAGAACATGCTCCCCAGTTGTTATTGCTTAATTACACCTGGGCCTCTGGGTCTTAAAAGCAATAGCTCTTACCATTCACCTAATGGGAAATTCCCTTTGGCTTGTAAAATGTATCTGGGACCTATAATCCTCTGATCAAGAGATGAGAGTGTAGTCAGGGAATCATACTGTGTCACTAATAAAGAATCAGAACCTTGTAGATATTGGGCTCGATTTTCAAAGGCTCAGGACTGATGCAAGGGGCTTGCTTCATGGAAAAATGGTGCACAGTGCACCTTGCCCCAGTCCCGATTTTCAGATGACCCCTGCGGCATGTGGAGGTTTGCCTGCACCAGCCATCCTTGCACTTTACCAACAAGTGGTGGCACTCAGATCTCTTAGCAAATAATAACATTGCAAATAGTAATCACTGTAACAAGTGAATTTATTCCAGCAGCAGAGAGACAAACAACAACAAGAGCTTCCTCCTGACCACCCAGTGCTTCGACTCCTCCCGAGTCTTCCTCAGGGGCGTGGTCAGGGTGAAGAATAGAGGTACGTAAGTGCTCATTGATTATTCATGACTTCATAAAGCTCTTACACCAATTAGAAAACATGAAAAGACGATCCTTATTACACCGTGCAAAGGGTAAAGGACAAAGTGTGTGTGGGGGGTGAAGGAAAAGGGAAAGGGTGCACAGGGTGAAATTAAATTAACAATCAAATATCTAAACTTTCCATCTTATTTAAATCATTTTCAAAAAATGTCTACTTAACACAATTATTAAATTCATAATGTGTTATACGCTATATTCACAACACCTCAAGTTTAAATCTAGGACTATTATTTATATTATTTATATATATTATTATATATTTATATATATATATATATATATATATATATATATATATATATATATTCATATATTATATATTATTACATCTTCATCAGTACTCTTTTACCTGTTGACAAATGACTTTTCATAAGTACTAATGGCAGTATTGTAAATGTATGTGCAAAACACAGATTTTTGTTTAAACCTTGTCTATTTTGCCTCTACTAGATTATATAACTTTTCTTCTCTCTCTCCTCGTCCTATTTTTAAGAATATTTTCTATCTACGGGGTCTCTGGACATGCAGACGACTACCCTGTTGAAATATTAACCAAGCATGGAAGCCATGAATAATAAGGTTAAGTCCAAGACTGCTGGTCTTCACATCTTACAGTTTACTTTGAAAAAGAATCTTGACTACAATGGATGAGCTCCTTGGGCAGCCACCATAAATACTAAAATACTGAAATAATAGTCTTAGATTTAAACTCGAGGTGTTGTGAATGGATTTTTGTAATACTCATATATGTTAAATGTCATACTATATACAAGAAATATTGAAAAGCATATAACCCATTATGAATTCAATAACTGTGTTAAGTAAACATTTTTTGAAAATGATTTAAATAAAATAGAAAGTTTATATATTTGATTATCCTGATCAGTTTGTACTGTAGTTGTAAGTCTCCATCCTGCTGTTGCATTTATAGAGCAGGAGACAGGAGTGAGGGGTGATCTAAAATCAAGATTTCGCCTTTCACTGTTACCCTTTTTGTGGCACTATAATTGCAGTGGCAAAATTCAGTTGATGTCCTAACAGTATATCCCAAAGGGGTTATCTTTAACGTGTATTTACTCACCTTTAAGGCCCTACAAGGACTAGGCCCTGGCTACATGACTGATCTTCTAACACCGGCCACCTCAGTCCGCTCCCTCCATTCCTCCTCTAGGGGTCTCCTTGAGATTCCCGGGTCTAGACTTTGAACTGCTGGTGACAGGGCATTTAGTGTCACTGGCCCAGTCCTGTGTAATGCACTGCCACTATCTATCAGGGAGGCCCCATCAGTTGAGATTTTAAAGTGCCATCTAAAGACCCATCTGCTCTCTTTGGCCTTTCTGTATGTGGATTTCTGACCCTGCTTATTTATTTTATCTGAATTATTTTTTGATTTTATTGTAGTGTCTGTTTTATTACTGTTTTAACTGCATTCTTTTGCCTATCTCACTTCTCTTGCTTGTTTTAATTGTAAGCCATCCAGAGCATCTGGGATTGGGCACCATAAAAATAAACTTTGCCTTGCCTAGGGTGTACCCCATCCTGCCCCATAGCCTTGTCCACTTTCAGATTCGAAAACATCTCAGGACACTTTTCTTTGTGAATGGACTTGCATCCAACTCCCTGTGGTCCATCCTCCTCTCCCTTCACTGTGAAGACTGAGCAGAAGTATCTGTTCAGGATATCTGCTTTTTTCCTGAACCTCCTCTGCATAATCTCCCCCTCGCTTCTTAGCCTCACAATCTTTTCCCTTATCTTCCTTTTTTTTCTTTCATGGATCAGAAAAAGGTCTTCTTCCCTTTAGCTACCCATATGGCTATCCTTTCCTCTGTTTGTACCTATGCACCCCTCATTGCCTTCTCTGCTTCCCTTCTTCCCATTGTTTTTACTGGTACACCACCCTCTTCATCTTCTTGTACCTCCTGAATGCCATCACTTTAGCTCTTACCTTCACAACCACTACCCTTGGGAACCATAGTGGCCCCTCATTCATTCTCTTTTTACTCAATTGTTTCATCTAGAACTTTTAGGTATTAAAAATTGCTTGCATTATTTGAGTCAGTCAGTGCAGAGTGCCCCTATATCCTGCATATAGTGGTAACTTGTGCAGGAACCTTTTGAAGTGGAGCATTCCACTTCAGAGCCAGGGAGGAGTAGGATAGCTACAGAAATTTGTCAAATGTGAAAATGAATTACATAAAATGTATTACAGATCACTCTAGCTAACTCAAGTGATTTCTAGTAAGATAATAAGGCCTCTAAGGGGTATCTGTTATGGTATAAGAGACTCCTCCCTTGAGGTTTGGGGAGGCAGAACTGCTCATCTTCCTTGTCAGCTTGCCCAAGCCTCACACTTGGAGTATCTTATACCATAAGTGACACCTCTTGGAGGCCCTACTAACTTATAGTATAGCCAGCAACAGTTAGCACAAAGAAAAATATCAATCTGCTCTTTTCATCTCCTTTTTATTAAGTTCTGTGAAGTAAGATAAGTGAATGGTTATAAAGTTTTAAAAAGCTCCAGCTCTTTTTCTACAACCACCAAGAGACAGCGTAACATCCTGTTGTGGTGCTCTGCTGTATATCAACAGAAATGTATTCCAATATCATCCTGATATGCTCAAAGTATCCTTTAAGCACAGTCAAACAGTAACCTCAGGGCAAGAGATTTGTTTCTGTTTGCATTTATACCAGCTTGCTCTTGCCTGCCTCCATCTGGACAACTCTCCCCATCCCAGTCACCCACCATCCATGGGGGTTACTCTGCTTCCCCATGACATGTCCCTCATGTTTTGGTCAGGAGGAACTTTTCCATGCCACCCCAAAGCAGGATACAACTGGTGCCCAGTCAGTGACACCAGCGTTCCAGGATGGCAGTCCATCATCTTGCTTTGGCAGGGATTTTTCCTCCATTTCCTTGCCCCTGGGATGTTGATGTGCAAAGAAACAGAACATCCACTGACATCCAAATATCCCTCCAAGTCAGGCACATTGCAGGATGTGCAACTGTTCTACTCCAGGCTAGGAGTCTCACCCATGATGCTGAGTGATTTCACTCCAGTGCTGAACCCAGGTCACCAGAGTGGCAAGGTTAGTGCTACTGCTGTTACAGCAGGCCGGCTATGGGACCAGAATTTCAAAAATTACTGGTGACTGGCATATTTATAGGTGTGGGTCATTTATTACAAAACTAGTAATGGGAAAAAACCTTTTTAATCTATCTAAAAAAAATAAGGATACAATAAGGGTGACTTTATGGAAGTCAAGAACACATTACTGCTACAGTATCGATGAGTTATTTTGCTGACTAAAAAATTATGCTGCTTTAATGCAATGCCATGGAGGCTCAATAGTGTTACAGAGAATCAGAATTATGTTATTTTATTTGAGATTAATGACCCAGCTACCCCAGATGCATTTCCTCTGCTTGCATCTAACATAGACCTGCTACTGAATTTCAGGACAGCACACTTTATGCAACCTGTATGTGTTCCATCAGTCAACCAAGTGACTTGATGCACTTTCACTGCCGATTTCTATGAAGTTCTTGATGCTACTGTATCTCAGTTTCATACACAAAGGTGTGGTGTGCACATTTATTTTATTAATTAATGTATGTGTGTATATATGTATTTATTAAGTTATTTATTTACTTACCAGGTGGGTGCTGTGATCCAACAGACCGTTTTCAGATATGACCCTGGCCATAAAGATGGCACATGGGTAAAACAGACAATCAGTAAAGCAGACAATATAAGTTACAATAATTCAGTATAGTACAGGAAAATATAAAAAGATAACGATTAAATACAGAGAAAATGAAAAAAAAAACAGTTGAATACAAATAAAGTGCAAGAGAAAATTGACATGAGGTAGAAATGTAAGTAAAGTGTAAATCAAATAACCATGAATTACAGGCAAGTATTCATTAGATTGTTCAGCAAGGTACAGTACCTGGACAATTTTGTCATTTGGTAGGAAGGAAAGAAAGGATTCACGTTCATAGAGTCATCTGGACAGGCACTGACAAATGGACTCTGCCAGGAGCTAAGTTTTGAAGTGGGCTTTGAAGGAGATGTGTGAGTCTAGAAAACGGAGGGAGGCAGGGACTTTTTTCCACAGAGTGGGAGTGGTGATGTATAAGGCATTGATACCCAGACATGTGGAAACCCTGGGAACTTTCAGCAGAGGGACTGTGGATTTTTGGAACTGAAACAAACAGAAGAGAACAATAATTAAGTACCTTAGCTGGGATCCCAGCTAAGGCACTTATTTCTTATTTTTCTTTCCATTTGTTTGGATACTGTATCTTACAGCTACATGCACAGTATTTTGTTGCATGCTCTTTAATCTGCAGTCAAACTGGGGCTCTTATTGTAACTTCACTATTTGCACAACATACATTCTATCACTTTTGACTTTGTATCGTATCTGTATTTAAATAGAAAATATGTTACTGTATTATTCCCTATGACCATCCTTCTCCCACCTCCCCCAGGTCACAACTGGAAATGAACCCTGGGCTCTAATTGTTTACCTGATAAAACATGTATACATACATACATAAAAAAAGTAAATAAATAATCCTCTGCACTTTTGCAGCTTGGTTTGCTAAGATTCATTATACTACTGACTGAGGTGTGATCATAACAGTATAACAATATAATAGCACCTTGGTGCTGCTCCAGTTTTACTCCAAAAAGATATGCAGACATTGCATAGTTGTTAGTTCTGTAATCAGTGCATATAGGGTCTATGTGATAACAGCGAACGCCTAAAGGCGATCACCGTTATCGCTCAGTCAGAGTGCCAAACACATTTTTGGCACTCTGACAACCACGGCACACCAGTACGATGGCACCAGGACATATTTTTACTGCTTTCTTTGGGGGGTCCACACCCCCCTACTTAAGGATTCTCAACTCCAGGGGGGTGCATGTCGGGGGAGGGTGAAAGTAATAAAAATAAAAAGGTTTGGGCCGGACGCAATAAAGATCACACCAGCGCCCGGAACCAAACCCAGTACCTCAGCCACCCCAGCCACTAGCCAATCCCCAATGCCAAGATGCAGCTCGACCAGCAACTGCAGCATCACTCCCTACAGCCTCTCCACCCCCCCAGCCCATTGCTTGCTCCCACCCCCCCGTGCGCATACATATAGCAACATCCTGTCGCCTAGTTCAGCCACCCCCTCATCTGGTCACTCTACTTGTCTGTCACCATGAGTGGATTGTGCGGGGAAGGTGTCACTGTAACAGACAGCATTCTTCCTCATGCACACACGTCATGGGTTACCATGCAATATCAAAAGCCCTTTTAGTCATTGGCTTGTGTGAATATACACTGCTGACTGGATCAGCATAAGATTAGTTGGCAAAGCAGCTGTTTTTTGAGTGGTTTATTTTTGAATAAATCAGCTACCAAAGTACTTAGACATCCACTCAGACAACAGCTACTGTATGATGTCTTCTCAACATTGCTTATTCAAAAATAAACTACAGTTGTGTTCCGGAATGTAGGCTAGCACAATAATCTCAGATTACTGGGGTTCTGCACTGGGGCAACTGGAGAGATTTCTTATTGGAACAAGTTGGGGATTGAACCTTTCTGTGGTCAGGAAACAGAATTAGTTGTGCCTTACAGATGATGCACCTGGCAGTATTTCACTGTACAATTTAGTCAGAGTCAGGTCAACAGTATTTAAGATAAAGTAAGCTGCCAACTGTCTCATGACAGCACCCCTCTTATCCACTGCTCTGTCTTTGCCTTGAATATCCCAAGGTGACCATTTTATATCAGGTTTAAGCAATGGTATGTCCGGACCATAACAGAAAGTATTTAATTAAGAAAGAAATGCAAGTAAAAGTCTACCATAAGTGCAAGTGTATTATATATGACTAATCAAATACATGGTATGCCTGTCTTACTTGTTCATGTACGATATACTTCTATTATCACATTGTTATTTCATCAACACAATTAAAAACATTAATCTTCATTGCAAGGATTTTGTTATCAGTGTTCAGGGTACAGAGGCGGTTACATTACCTACTGCATTGTCTAAATTAATCCATTGAGGAATAGTGAATCATTTAATCATGGCGCTGTCATACTGCTCTAGTAAGCATATTTTCCCTTCATTAGACTTAATATATTTCTCATTATACAAATCTGACACTCAGGCAATAACTTTCATTCATAAATCAGTTTGCCCTTTGGTTTCCAGATTCGAGCAACTTTCATTTTACAAGATATAAATACAGCCTGTTAGAACAGAGGTCAATCTGCAGAAAAAAATACATACATACTAACCACAGACTAATATCCATCTATCAAACTGATGTTTTTACAATCTGTTTTTATTAACCTCTATTTTTTTTCACTGTTTTTTTTTAATTTCCAGCCTGTGAATGCATTGCTTTAAACTACTTGCATAGAGATGAGTAGATTGAGAATTTGGCTACATATGTGCTTTCTAAAAAAGTACTATATGGCAGCTACAGCAAGGGAAACAGTACAGTTAGCTCATTACTGTTTAGCTAAGTAGTGAGAATGGTGATGTGTTTCATGGAGTCTAAACAGATGTTAAGTACTGTACCTTCATTTAGTCAGGCAGTGATCCAGTGCTCTATTACTCCTTGTTCCTTAATGAGAGGATATGTAATATCAGGGATGTCCAGCTTCCCAGATAAGAATAACCAGCATTTGCCAAACTTTGATGTTAAGCTTTAGAATTATCACACATTATGATCTTGTAGATGAGGAAATATTCAAACTATGTACCAATACAACTCTGAAACAAGCATTTGTCAATGGCAAATGTTAACTGCTTGTATTGCTGTTGTACTGGGTCTTGCTTGTATGCATTTTTATTATACATCTTACCAGGATAGAGCAGATGAGATGCAATATCTCATTTTCAGTGGTGTCCTCCTTTGACACATTGTAAGATTGTAATTACTCAGGATAGGCAGATGAGAGGCAATTTTTTACTTTTAAGTGGGCTCCCACACTTTGATCCGGAATGTCCAACAGTCTTTTTATGACCTAACATTATGATCAAGGCAAGTGGAATTTTTAAAATACTATCCAAAAGGATATTTTTCTGTGCAACTGTGCAAACAAGTTTCAGAGGGGATTTGATAAATGACACCTGCCATGTTCAAGAGGTGGGGTAACACAAGGAATATGTTGAACACTGTGGGCCAAAATCTGTAAAAAATAATGTCATGAGTAAATGTTGGAACAATTCATTTGCTCAAAACTTAATTGTTTTTTTCACATTTTTTACCCCAAATGTTCAACATAATCTTTCTATGACCATTGCTTCTGAGCATGACAGGTGTCATTTATAAAACAATGGTTGAAACATCATTTTACACCATAAGTGTTAAACATATTTTAGGTAGGATTTGAGAAATGACAGCTATCACATTCATGAGGTGGTGTGAAAAAATGGCTATGGTGAAAAAGTGGGATCAATATACAAAAAATTATCACAGTTAAGAGCGTGCATTGAACAACTGCAATGTAGACTCAAATTGTTGATTTTTTCTCATTTTTGTACCACATATTTTCAACATAGCCTTCTTATGACCCCACATAGCCTTCTTATCAGCCCACCTCATGAACAAGGATGGAGAAAATGTTTTAATCCTGCCAAAAAGGTGATTTTGCACCACAAGTGTGAAAACAGATTTTGGCTAGGATTTGAAAAATTACAGCTATCACATTCATGAGGTGCTGTGAATAAATGGCTATGTCGAAAATTTGTGGTCAAAATACTGACAGTTACCAAAGTTACAAGTCTGCATTAGAAAATTTCAATGTAGGCTTATAACTTTTTTTCTAATATTTTTACTTCAAATTTTCACCATAGCCTTCTAATGACCCCACCTCAAGAACAAGGGTAAATAAAATGTTCAACTACTGTCTGAAAGGAGATTTTGCACAGCATCCAGGAAATCACCTTTTGGGATGCAAAAACATATTTTGGACAGGATTTGAAAAATGACAGCTTTCACATTCAAGAGGTGCTGTAAAGAATTGGCTTTGTTGAAAATCTGGGGGTTAAAATATTGAAAATTACCAGAGGTACAAGCCTATGTTTGTAAATTTAAATGTAGGCTCATAACTTTGCTGTTTTTTTAATATTTTTACCCCAAAATTTCAACACAGCCTTCTTATGACCCCGCCTCATGAACAAGGATGGAAAAACTGTTCAACTCTTGCCCAAAAAGTGAATATGGGCAGCAACCACAAAATCACTTTTTGGGAAAGATTTGCCTAATTTCACTCCATTGCTCATGAGGTTGTGTCTCAAAAAAAGGCATGTTGAAATGTGAGACAGAAATATTCAGAAAATTACTAAATTATGCCACTAGGTTCAAAACCCCATTGAAATACATTGAAACACATTCTGTGCTTGATTTCCTCCGTTTGCGGCCTGGAGTTAAAGAGTGAAGATGTGTCTGTGGTCCAGAGATGATTATGGTGTTGGACCCCAAGTGGGTAGGTAAGTACTAGGGGGGTAGTTGGTGCTGAGTGAGAGGGTTGGGTGGGGGGAGAGTAATAGTGGCAACAGACATCAATGGGCATTTGTTCACAGTGTTAAAAAAACTATGAGGGATGGTTTCCTTTATTTCAGGCATCAACACTGGGGGATTGGGCACCTCCAGTGCTTGTGTTATGTTTGTGGGAGGGGTGCTGAGTGGGAGGGTCAGGTGGGGTACAGTAAGGGTGGTGAAACACAGACAGGGTTCCAGGGTGTATTAAAAACACTATGAGGGATAGTTTTGTTATTTTGGTTAGTGACACTGTGGGATTAGGCACCCCAAGTGTAAGTGTTGCTTGGCAGCACTGGAGGTGGGCTCTCTGGTGCTGCATAATTAAAATTAGCAGAGTGGGAGTGTAGCAGCTGACATGAGGAATTGGGCACTCCATGCCAGAATATTAACATGGGTTGGGCTTGGGGTTGTGGCAGTTATGGCAGTGTCTGCAACACACATCAATGGATGATTTTCTCTTTTGCAGCATGGATTAAAAGAAAACTATGAGGGATTGTTTTATTTCATGTGGTGACACTGGGGGATTGGGCATCCCCAGTATCAGTATTATGTTTGTGGGGAGGGGGTGGTGGGTGCTAAGTGGGAGGATCAGGTGGGGGGACAGTAATGGCGGAGCAGAAAAAGACATAAATGGATGGCTTTCTTTGCTACAAGGTATAATTCAACCTCAGCAGGCTCATCATGACAGATCAGCTGTGCTTGCAAGGCAGTGAAGATCAAAGGAAAGAGACAACCTATGATTGGGTCAGCTCTCTCCTTTGAAATACATAACATTTCTGCCTATCAGGCCAGAATAGTGTCATGCTCAGATTGGCTGATGATAGGTGTGACACTAATGAACCTCTTGCACACCACCCTGCATTGGACGGACAGTGTCACATCCCTCAAAAGCAATTCTTCTAACACAATGTTAGCTTTGCATGTGCACACAGTGAACATAATAAGACATCTGCAATTTTTGTTTCTACTATTTATTTGACAGCTATGGTAAGATGCAACATCATCTATCCATTGGGATTGTTGCCAAAGATATTCAAAGCTAGCAAAATTCACATTGTGAAGTAACTTGCAAAGTTTGCCAAATTCACAAAGTGTCAACTTTGCAATGTTTTTGGCAGGCAAAGTGGAGCTTTTTCAGGAGAAGTTATGTAAATTCACTGGTGAGGTTGCAGCTTCACCATGATTTCGCCAGACTTCACCTGAAACAGTGCAATTTCCCCAGGAAAACTCACTGCAAAGTGGCTCTTGTGAGACTTAAACCTATAACTTCCTGCTTAAATCTCTGAACTATTTTGTCTTCTACTTACCTTGGCAAAGAACTGTTAGGGTTGTACTGTCACCTGTAGCAGTATGGTTTTCTTGTTTTGATGTACATTAGAGACATAGTAATGTAAGGATCTGCATTCAGTGAACATATGGAAACTGGATATTTTCAAAGCAGGTCCAAAGAATGTCAGTTTCATTCAGCACTTTGGCATTTCAACATCATGGCACTCTGCACCAGGGGAAGGATTTCTTTATTACATGATCACTGTAAATTATTTTTTCTAGGGGCTGGTCAGCATGGAGGGTTGTAATGGCCAGAGGGCAGTTGGGTGGGGGCATTTTGTAAAATAGGGTCTGGATGGGTGGAGGGAGGTGGAGGGAATGTGTGTATCTCTTCTGGATTTTTTACATACATTTCCAAGGGTACAGGAGGAGAAGGTGGGGGTGGGATAGGGTTATGCAATTTAAAAGTATGTAGGAGGTGGGAGACATGGAATTACACCACAGTGGGTGGGGGCTTTTATGTTAAATAAAGACCACAATTTGAATATTTTCCACTGGCAAATTGCACAAATTCAAGTGGAAGAACTATGCAAATTTCCTAATTCATCTACATACTGGCAATTATCATACTTTCACCATGCAAATTGTGGTGATTCATTGGGCAAACAAATTGTGGTCATTGCTGAAGCAAATTTACTGAAATTCAAGAATTTTTTCATAAAGCAAATTTCTGCAGAGTCACACATATCTAATTGACACCACAGCCATTCTGACAAGGGGACAATGGCAATCGTCAGAGGCAGTAGCACCAGTTGATATTGGAATGAACATGATGTATAAGACACAGACTGATATTTCACATTTTGTACCTTATAGAGGTAGTTGGGTTGTGAGAGACAGGTCTTTTTTAAAATCACATATTTTTGAATCATGGGCATTATTGGGGGGCAAAACACATACTGTATTTAAGTTTTTCATTGTACTGAGTTCCTCTCTAACAGAAAAGGGTCTTCTGCCTAAAAGATGTGAATGATGAAGTTGAAAGCCTTAGATGTTCCCTGATTTCTATGGTAAATTTATTTGCAGTAGCTGATTAAGATTCAGAACCCAGAACAGGGAAGGTCAGAGGACAACAGAAATTGTTCAAAAACAAACTAGCTTTCTGTATGTATTGATAAGGTACAACTCTGTTCAGCATAGCATGCTCTGCTAAACATCATGATTAATGTACTTCAGACCTTGAGCAATAGATTATTTTCCTTATTATTTTGTGTGGTCTAGATTCTTGATGACAGTAACAACTTGCGGCACATATATAATAAGTCTTATGGTCATAGAGAATATAAGCAGTACTTTTTTAGGAATGCAGTGCTGAGGTCACTGATTCTATATAGCTATTTGTACTAAATCCCAGTCTGTAATTATCCTGTTTATATTTGTTATAATTCAGGTTAGGCCATGGGAACAATGACCTCATTGATTTCACCAGGTTTCATGATTGTTACTGTTGTGTAGCTTCCAGGTATGATTACTGTGTTTTTTCTGTCATTACGTATGGTAGTATGAAGCAGTATTAATCCATCAACATAATAAGGAACTCTGTGATACTGCTTAATACCCAAATATTCAAAGGGATGCACCTGGTGCAACTCGGTTGCACCAGGTGCAATCATGCAATGTGCCCTGGCACAATATTCAAAAGAGGCAGTTGCACAGTGCAAATCCTGATTCACCAGGGTGCACTGCAATTGTATGTGGCACACCTGAAGGGGGCGTGCCCATGCATATTTGGCACATCCCAATATTCAGCCCAGGATGTGCAGTGCATATGTTAGCACAACCCCCAGATGTGCCACAAACCTGGGCACAAAGTTGAGCCAGTAAACACCAGGAACAACTGCTGGCCACCCACAGGTGGGGTGCTGAATTACAGAGCACAACATAGCAGCCACCAGCAATGGGCGGCCACCTGCCCAACCAGAACACCATCCACAAGCACCTATATCATCCCTGATAGTCTTGTGGCACCCCCCCTCCCTCCTGTAGCTGTGAATGCTGGAAAAATGTAATAACTACATTCCCTGGTAGTCCAGTGGTCCCCCCCACCCCTAGCTCTGATCACCAGTAAAATGTAACAGCTACATTCCCTGGTGGTCTAGTGGTCCCCCCAACCCCTAGCTCTGATTGGTAAGCTGTCATTTGTGGGTGGCCGGGCAGTATGCGGGTGGTTGCAGCCATCTGCCGATGACGGGGGAAGCGGGGTGGGCAAGGGGTCCTGTGTGGGTAGGAGGGTTGGGGGTGCCACTGGACTACCAGGGAATATATTTATACCATTTTACCTGTGATCAGGGTGAAGGTTGGGGCTGGAGACCACTAGACCACCAGGGAATGTAGTTATTAATTTAACCGGTGACCGCAGCTACGGAAGGGAGGGGGGTGCCACTAGACTACCAGAGATTGTAGTTATGACAATTTATCAGTGATCATGGCTACGGAAGAGAAGGGGGTGCTGCTAGACTACCAAGGACTGTGTTTCAATAACTAATACCTGCAATCACAGCTATGGGGCAGAGGATGCCCCAGGACCCCCTCAGTCCACAGTCATTTGGTGCAGGGTGCCAGGTGCATTTCACCTGGCTGGCCTGCGCAAAGTATGCAGATGGGGCCATAATGACATGCAAATGGCCCCATTTGCACCTTGCATATTTTATGGCCTCATTAGCATGCCCTTTTCTGGATATTATGGGTGCTGCACCCAGCGCAACTGTGTTTGCACTGGCGCATCCTGTGCTCCCTATCTGTGGCTTGTGCCAGTGCAGTGCCACTGCACCATCCGAAGTGCCACTGCACCGTGTGCAGTCCATGCCATATTCAAAGGTGCTGTGCCATGTTGCATCACTATTGAAAATTACCTGGTCCTGGTCCTGGCCCTGGCACATCCCAGCTGCACCGTGCCCACACTTGCGCCATTGCCAGGCTCAGTGTGAATATCTGGGCCTAATGTCATTCTGAGCATTTAATCAGTATGTTTTTGTATTACTAGGGCTAGCTAGAGGGACAGCAATGAGGGAGAACACTGAGACACTGAGTTCACTCCTGGCCTGTCTGTTCATCCTAATTTTTTTTATTTTTAGTTCTCAAATCAGTCTACATTTTTGACCAAACTGCAGATGATCACCATGACATTGTTCTCATATGAAGTTTTTCTTACTTTGTAAACAGGAATTGTATCAAAAAGACATAATTAATTTCTGGTAAGCTCTGATCAGAAAGCATTAACTTTTTTGCAGAGACAGAACAATTACTTCAGCCTGATTCAAGCTGCATTGAATACACAAACTGTCTGTCCTGGAACCTTGATGATCTGTACCACTTAATGGACAAAGAATCTTGATGCTTCTGTCCTGGGGCTGTACATATCATCTGCCTGCAGTAAATTTGGCCACAGACTTTATTCCAGGCAACAGTCCATTCAGTATTCCACCTTATTTGAACAGCTGCTTCAGCTACTTTCTGCAGCTAGAATTACTGCCTTTTACATAATAGTGCCAAATCCTATCTGTGAGTATCCTATCTGACTGCACAAACCTCTCAGGAGCCCTGATACCTGGACCCACTCCTAGCAACTGAATTCACCTGGACCTGGAAAGCAGTGAGACTACTGAGGGTTGAGGCGCCTCTGGTGACATCACTGGGGCAGGCAGAAATGAGTTTAAAAATGCAGCAGTGGCTGGCCCAGTGGTACTGAGGGCTGAGGTGCTGATCACCACACCTCGCTCCACGCCGGTGACTAGTGTTCAGGAACAAGCACGGGTCACTGGGGGTTGGCAGGGGAGGAGAAGGATTGAGCATCTGAAGGACTGCTCTCCTTCTCCGGGGAGAGGGGTCCATGGCAGTTGGTACGTGGTTGCCTTCTGGCGGAGGCTAGGAAACTACATGCTCCGTTACACATGGGATGGAGCTGAAGTCAGAGGTCCAGAGGGAGCACGTGTGGACACACGCGCACCCCCCCTCTGGTGACAACATTGCATGCCCTCGGCTCTGAGGGGTGAAAACGGGTACCCAGTTGAGTGGCTTGATAGCCATCTGTGAGCTTTGCCCGGTGGCCGGGCACTCAGGCTGGATCCGTGTTCCATAGAAGTCTGGGGGTCTCCCTGCAGCCCTGCTGCAGAGGGTACAACCGCGGGGCATATGGGTGCCTGGGACCGACCAGTGGCCAGAATTCCTGGATCAGATGCAGGGACAAGAGGGGGAGCAGCCTGAGGTGGTCAGAAAGGTAGAAAGTAGTAGCGATAAAAATGCAGCTGTTCACCCTGCACGAGTTCACCTGATGGAGTCAAAGAGAGACTGTTAAAAATGTTTGCTTTTATTTGGTGAATCCTGCTGTTCTGTGAGCTCATTATTTATTGTATGTATAAGTATACAGTCTTTTTAACTTAAAGGTGAGGGTTGTATCCTAGGTTGTGCTTAGTATATTGAGTTTTAAATGTTTGTGTTTTTATGTCTTGGCAAAAGCTGCTTGTTGAACTCTGTTTGTCCAGAAAATCCAGAACTCCAGTCTCTCATAAATCCATGCTCCCAGCAGTTCTGCATGAGTGTCACAGCATGAGCGGGAGTCCTTTATGTGAATCACCACAGGTGAGATGCCATGATGCCAGGGGACTCTTCCCATTTTCCACCCTGCAAACTGTAAGTTGTGCTGTGGTTTGGGACCAGATGCATAGTGTACCGCTGTTAGTTAGGTACTGATATTAGGGCTAGAGTTGTGCTTCTACCATCTGTCAAATCTTATTATATTCTCTGCAAATAGATAGGTATCTGTTTCAGCATCCAAGTGTGCCCATAAAATCTGCTGTGTTTGTTCTACTGACACAAGAGGTTACACAAGAGTGCTATTAATTAGAGACTACCCTGGTGTGTACCTGAGTTATCCCAATGCATTGGCAGGGGCCAGTTGCATTGTGTGTTGCCACCCTCCCCCATGTATTTACATAGAAACATAGAGTTTGACAGCAGATAAGGACCGCAAGGCCCATCCAGTCTGCCCATTTCTTTTTCTACCTTATAAATGTGCCATCAGCCTTTGCTCTGTCAGTGGCCTATCTATTCATACTCATCTGTATTGCACCCTTATGCCTATCCCATGCCTGTTTGAAGCCCTGCACTGTATTCATAGCCACCACTTCCTGAGGTAGGCCGCTCCATGCATCCACCACTCTTTCTGTGAAAAGAATTTCCTCACATTTCCCTTAATCGACTCCTCTAATCTCATGCTTTGTCCTCTTGTCCTGCTATTTTTCTTATATTTAAACATGTTAGACTCTTTCACTTTGTTAATGCCCTTAAGGTGCTTGAATGTTTCGATCATATCACCTCTCTCCCTCCTTTGCTCAAGGGTATACATATTGAGCTCCATTAATCTGTCCTCATACGTCTTCTGATGCAGTCCCTGCACCATTTTGGTTGCCCTTCTCTGGACTGCCTCAATTTGGATAATGTCATTGTGAAGGTGTGGCCTCCAGTACTGCACACAGTACTCCAGATGGGGCCTAACCAGTGTCTCGTAAAGAGGGATTATAACCTCCCTCTTACGACTTGTGATACCCCTACTAATACACCCTAACATCCCCCTAGCCTTACCTACTGCTTTAGAGGTCTGCTTGGATGATTTCAGGTCATCGGTGATGATGATGCCCAAGTCTCTTTCTTCCCTTGTGACTGCCAGCAACTCTTCTCCCAGCCCATTGGTGGCTTCAGGGTTTCTCTTACCTATTGGCATGATCTTGCACTTCTTTGCATTAAATCCCAGTTGCCACTCTTCTGTCCATTTTGCTAGTTTATCCAGATCTCTTCTCATTCTGCCTACCCCATCTGGATCATCTACTCTGTCGCAGATCTTGGTGTTATCTGCAAACAGACAAGCCTTACCCTCTAGTCCACCTGCAATGTCAGTAATGAAGATATTGAAGAGGACTGGCCCCAGGACCAATCCCTGAGGTATCCCACTTGTGACTTGCATCTCTTCTGACAGTATACCTTTTACCACCACTCTCTGTTTTCTGCCTGTCAACCAGTTAGCCACCCAGTTGACCAACTTCTGACCCACTGCGAGCCTACCCAGCTTATTTATCAATCTTCTATGTGGAACAGTGTCGAAAGCTTTGCTGAAGTCAAGGTAGACGGCATCAAGTGCTCCCCATTGGTCCACCACTCTGGTTACCCAGTCAAAGAAATCTATGAGGTTAGTTTGACAGGACCTTCCTTTTGTAAACCCATGCTGTCTTGGATCCTGTGCCCATATGGATTCCAGGTGTTGCACTATCTTTTCCTTAAGGATTGTCTCCATAATCTTGCCCACTACTGAGGTAAGACTAACTGGTCTGTAGTTCCCTGCCTCCTCCCTGCTGCCACTCTTGTGGAGCAGGATCACATGAGCCATTCTCCAGTCTTCTGGGACCTCTCCTGTGCTCAGAGACTCACTAAACAGTTCTACTAATGGCTCTGCTAGTTCCACCCTTAGCTCCTTAAGTACCCTGGGATGTATGCCATCAGGTCCCATTACCTTGTCCACCCTGAGCTTAGCGAGCTCTTGTAGGACCCTTTCTTTTGTGAAGGGAGTAGTGCTCACCTCCCTGCCGCCTGTGTCCATGGTGCTGAACTGTGGGCCCTGCCCTACCTTCTCTTCAGTAAATACTGAGCAAAAGTATCTATTTAGGAGATATGCTTTTACAGGGTCCTCCTCCTCACATGCCCCCTTTACTCTTTGAGCTTAGCAATACCCCCCCTGGATTTTCTCCTTTCACTAATGTATCTACAGAAAGTCTTGTCACCTTCTTTTACTGTTCGTGCTAGTGTTTCCTCAGTTTGGGACTTTGCCTGCCTTACTGCCTTCCCTGCTTCCCTTAGGGCAGTTTGGTATGCCTCCTATCTTCATCCCGCTGTGTTCCCTTATATTTCCTGAAGAAGCCAGCCTTTTGGCTCTGACCTTTTCTGTTACTGTATTTGAGAACCAAAGTGGTTTCCTTCTTCTTTGCACTTCCTTTTCTAACACAATGGGATGTTGCTTCAAGTATTGCATCCTTAATGCTTGCCCACTTTGCCTGTACCCCCTCACCTGTGTTTCTTTTTTTTTTGCCAGGGCTAGCTTAACTCTGTTGGCCATCTTTTCAAAGTCAGCTCCTCTGAAGCCCCATATTTTTGCCTTGGAATGGGATGATTTAGATGTAGTGGCCAAATTGAACCATACGATGTGATGGTCACTGGCCCCAATCTGTGATCCCTTCCCTGTTAGTCAGCACTAGACCTAGGATAGCTCTGTCTCTTGTGGGTTGTAGTACCAATTGTTTGAGGCCCTCCCCCTGCAGGGAATCCACCATGTGTCTAGTTCTGGCAGATGTTCCTGCTGGTATTGACCAATCTGTATCCAGCATTTTAAAGTATCCCATTATCAGAACCTCCCCTTTAGCCTGGTGCAGCCCCACTATTCTAGTTAGACTTTCTCCCCCTGGAGGTTGTCCCATCCCCCACCTTTCTGTTACTAGACTTCCTCATTCCCAGGTGAAGCACACACCCACCCCAATTACTTAATTAGGCTTTTTCCTTTTCTGGGTGAAGTCCACATCCCCCCACCTGTTAAACTTGTGAGTTCCTCCCTATCTGAGTGAAGTCTGTGTCAACCCCAACAGTTTACTTTAGACTTCCTCCACATATTGGTGTAGCCCACGTCCCCCCAGTTTGTTTAATCTATGCTTCCTCCCTCAGCGTAAAGGCTGCACCACCCCCAAACTATTAAATCAGGGCTCTCTCCATGTGGTAGTAGCCCCACTCCCACCCCATATGTACGCAACTTAGGATTCCTCCCATCCAGGTTGCAGCCATCTCCCCATCATACTTGACATCCTCACTACCAGTCTGGAGAGAAGTTTACTCTCCCACCTTAATTTTGGCAAAGTGCAGGGTGACAACTGCACATGTCCCTCCATTATATTACTTCTTACCCTAGCAGTCCTCCTACTCCTATTTTCTCTCTCCTCCCCCACTGCCTAGCTCTGCCTTTCCTACTCTTTCTCCCTTCCGCCTCCTACTCACTCACCCTTCCTGCCTTCCACCCTCCTGTCTCCCTTCCCTAGCCAACTCCCCCAGGCTTTCTGAGTGTAGCTTCCTTCCTTCTCCCTGGCTTCATCGTAACTTCATCAGGTGCCTTCTTCCCTCTTACCCCTTTCATCCTCCTCATGCACACACACACCCTCCCTCACCTCTCCCTACAGCGACTTATAGGCTCCCTCAAGCTCACTGTCTCCCTGTTGCTTATAGTAGCAGGTGATATTCAACTTAATCCTGGCCCTGCCTAGTCATCTCCATCTCATCTCCTGAAAGGACTGAGAGTGACTTAAATTACCTTCCAACCCTCATTCCATCCTAAAGGTGGATTACATTTCTGTTTCTGATCCCTCTTCTGCTGCCTCAGCTTTCAACTCCTTCTTCACCTACTATGCTTGCTCTCTCATCCACCCTCCTCCCGCCCCTCTCCCTACTGCTTCTCTACTACCACTTCTCCTGCATTTCTTAAGGCACTCCTGTCTCTAAACTCCAACAATGATGTGAGCCTTAATGGTCATGACCCCAAACTCTGGGGCCTCTCCGCCCCTACTATTACACTATTAACTCCTTTCTCAACCTCTGCTTCTCCTTAGCATCTGTCCTTGATTCTTGGAAACAGGCTACAGTTATCCCTTTCCCAAAGTGAGCAATTTTATCTCTCCAGGTAACTACCACTCTCCTTTTTAAGATGAGACATTAAACCAAGTGGTTGTTCAGGTGGATGTTAAAGATCCCATGACACTTCTCGAAAAGAGTAGGGGAATTTTTTTTTATTAAAACTGGCAAAAATCAAATCATAATACAGATACAAAGCATGGTAAAGTTACATGAAAATCATATAGAAACCAAAATCATAAAAAATCGAATAGGTCATACTTCCTACCCTTTCCCCACCCACCCATTACTTCAGAGTATGGGATTTTGTTTGGGAAGGGGCTATCAAGATTTAAATAATAACACAAAGTTGAAGGCATATTTAGTAATATACTAATCAAAATAATAATAATAATAAATCAGCTGAGCATGTCATCATACCTGCTCCCCCCACACTACTTTCAAGAGTAGGGAATTTTATTGTTAAACTGTCAACAATCAAATTGTACCATGACTTCTAAGCATATTGAAAACACTGTAGATTAATTCATAAATCAAATGCATATTAAACCAAGTAGGTATTACTTCATTCCCTTATCACCTCCTCTCCCTATTTAGGGTCTTAGAATTGCCCAATAATACTTCACAAATCATAAGGTTTAATACCTTACCAGCATGTGACAAATAGTTTAAAAGGTTTTTACCTTAAGTGATGTTTCTATCATTCCTAAAGGCATTTTTATGGGTTGAAACTATCCAGTATCTAACCATGTTATATTTTTCCATATTTTCTTGAAACTCTTCTTCTGGTATTGCTGTCTTTCTTTTACTATAATTCAAATAACTGAATTTTATACAGCAAAACACAGCTGTTCTGGAGAAAGGACTTTTTGCTCTAATGTCAAATGGCATCTAATCTACCAGATCTGATATTTAATACATAATAAAATTAGTTACATTGTCTAAAAATCATATACATACCAATTTCTTGGGAGAATGCCAAGCAATAAAATCTGTGGGGTCAAAAAAGAAAGTGGCAAATTTTTCCACTTTGAATACAAAATTATCCAAAATGGTGTAATGCAGGGACAAGTGAAGTATGAGTGTTCCATTGTTTCTTGTATTTCCTGACAAGTGTCTGTCCTTGGACATACCCTTTCCTTCATGTTTATGTTTTCCTTATGTTTGAGGTTCCCTTTTACCTTAAGTTTACCTTGCGCGTATAGCCACAGTACATCCCACATAGTCTCTGGTATTCTAGGACTTGATAACAATTTATCAGTTTGTTTTATTTCGTTTGTCTCTAGAGAGTAATATCTAGGAAATTCTGAAAAATGATTAGCAACCACCTGCGTATAAAATGCCTTCCTTTTTCCTTCATATACTTTTTCCTTTCTAATCTTCCAGACTTTTATTTTTCCAGACACTACTTCCCAATGTTCAGGTATGTTGCCCAATTGTTTTTGTTTGGGTATCACATTATCCATTCCCCACCCACTCAATAAAGGTGAGACCCTATCTAATACCCGTAAAGCCCTTATACATCTGGATGGTTTTAAAACTGGAGTGATATTTGTATAAATAAAAATACTATAAAAAAAACAATAGATTAATCATTTGTAAACCACCTTCATTAATAGGCTAATATGTGACCCCTCTTTTTACTGAATTTAGTCTACTCCCCAAGATACTTGGGGAATACAGCACTCGGATGCAAGAATAATGTCAGTAAATAGGTCTTCACCATATATATTCTCTTTTTCTTTGACATGTGCCATCCATTCCACTTGTTTACTTGTAGTTGAGCCTGTTTTAATAATGTATACCAGTTACAGAATCCCATGTCTCATTCTCCAAAGAAGATCCCTAGGATCTTGCATACCCATTTATAATGGGAAGTCCCATTGCCTGAGTTTGGCCTATGTCTTTGTTCCCTACTGGGAGACATTTACTTTGAGAGAAGTTTATTTCAGATCCTGTACTGTCTGAAACTTCTTGTAAAAGCTCCTGAGATTTCTTAGTAGATGGAAAGTCTGAAAGCACCAAACAGACATCATCTGCATATGCAATTGTTTTGATGTCTTGCATATCACTGGCTATTGGAAGTCCCATAATTTCCTGTGTTTTATTAATCTTATATAGTAAAGGGTCTACTGTTAGAATGTATAATAGGGGGCTGAGAGAGTACCCTTGGCTCACTCCTTTTGTTAGTTCCCATTTGGTCCCTATCCAGCCATTCATATATGGTGCTACTCTAGCCTCTCTGTGACACCCTTGTACCCAACCAATTAACTCACTAGGAAATTTATATGCTTCCAAAAATCTCCATAGATATATATATGTGAAACCTTATGGAAGGCTTTAGTTTGGTCTAAGCAAATAAGAAAACCCATTAATTATTCTGCATTACCCCGTTCAAAATTTCTCTAATGCAGATTAATACACTGGAGATTTGTCTATTTGGAGCACCACAAAACTGTAATGGATGTATAACAATATCTAAAATGTTTGTCATTCTTACACTTAAAATTTTCACAAGAATTTTACAGTATGAGTTAAGTAATGTAATTGGCCTCCAGTGTGCTAGGAGGACCTTGTCTCCAGATTTCAATAATGAAATTATTAACCCTTTATGTATGCTAGAAGGGAATTTACCTGTTGAAATAAAATAATTAAACATCTGAGACATTCCTTTTAGCAAGATTTGAGAAATGTCCTTGTATGGTTCATTCGGTAGCCCATCCTGTCATGGGGCAAGTCCTGCTTTTAGGCTTGATATAACAATTTCTAATTATTGTGTAGTAAACAGCTTCATTAAAGATGTATGGCTAGACTCTGGAAGAGTATTTATCTTGCATGACTTGAGACAGCTCTGTATGGCCATATCCTGAATGTGTACTTTATCGAACATTTTAGATATATAGTTTTCTATTTCAACCATAATATCTTTCTGTTATTGTAGTTTTGTCCCCTTGGCTGTTTGCAGTTGGTCTATGTTTTTCTTTTGTTTCAGGGAAGCACAACAATCAAAGGATTCACATGCACTTGATGTCCCTGCCTCCCAGATTTTTGCTCCTTTCTAATGGCTTCATATGGTCATATTGTAAAAGGGACATCTTTTCTTTTCTTTATGTTTATTTGGTCTGTCATATCAACTTGAATTTTTATTTGTACTGTAAATAAGTTACGTAATTTATGTTTCAAATCTATGTATTCATTCTTTTTAATTTAGTATTTATTTTACCAATTGTTCAAAAATAATTCCTGATATAGTCCTTATTTTCTTCCCAACACATCCATGAAGAGTCATAAAGAAAAAATACCGACTTCCTAGCTTCTAAAATGTGGTGAAATCCCTGATTCATGAAAACATTTTTTTTGATGATGATGAAATCCCTGATTAATTAAGGGATCTTTTAACAAACTTAAATTTAACCTCCAATACCCTGGACCTCTTTGGTTTTCTATGAAATCTGATATTATTTTTATTTTATTTATTTATTTATTTATTTATTCTTGGATTACAATACATCTGAGCACAGACAGCTCATTTACAAAGATTCCATGTCAATGGGGAGGGGAGACAAAACATACAAAGGGGTAAAAGTACAATTTTTCCAAAACAGTAAAATAAAGAGAGCATATATGCATATATATATATATATATATATATATATATATATATATATATGCAGTTTTATCATTCTAATAGGAGGAAAACATTGATGAGAAGGGGAAGGATAAAGATGGGAGAAAGAAATAAATGTAAGAAGTGAGAGGTTATGAGAGAAAGTAGTCCATGATCTGAAGATGTTACTGGCTGTACTTTGGCACTGTTTAGGGGGAGGTTTTTGGAGAGAAACCAATAAATGATTCTTGTACAAAGCGTTCTCTGAAAATAGGTATGTGGTGCTTTTTGGTGTTTAGTTGCAAAAACATTAATTAACCCCATCTGGGTTATAAGAATACTAAAAAAAGTAGTATCACAAAAAAGTTTGGAAGTTTTTAACCCTCTACCCATGAAGGCGAAACTACAATTAAAGTCCCCCCCCAAAAAAAAAACTTTGTATCTTGCAGTAAATGAATAAGGTCTAATAAGCTTAAGTAATTCAATTCTCCCTGTTTCAGTATGTGGACCATATATGATTATTAATCTGAAATCAGTGTTGTGAAAGTGTATGTCTAGTAACAATGCTTTACCTAGTAAAATGTCAACAAGGTGTATTATTTTAACTGAATCATCCATAAAGCAAATTCCCATCCCACTACACAACTCTTCCCTTATTGACCAATAACTTGGTCCCCATATCCATGTTTCACTGGCCATCTGAATATCCTGCAGTGTATGTAGCAGAGTGTCTTGAAGAAAAATTATATCAAAAAAACCATCAGCGAATAAATTATATGTGACCAGTCTCCTTTTTTTGACAAAATACCAATTGCATTCAACTATGTTATGGAAAGTCTAAGGTGTGGGGAATGCAATTGTATATCAGTTTAAGACCTCAAGAAACTTTTCTGGAAGTAGCCCTCATACCCATCCTTCTTTTTTTTGGTTTGGTCTTGGTCTCTAATTCAGTTTCCAGCTCAGATAACAGCTCTGCTGAGGAGTGGATTGAAACACTGTCTGATTCGTTCTCCACCTCAGGTTCTCCCCATTGTAATACAGTGTATCTGTTTTGTATGGGGTGAGCCTCCAAGGCCTTTGAAGAGGATTTTCCTTTGCCTTTTGAAGATCCCTCTTTTTTGTTAACCAGTTGGAACTCTTGTTCCTTTCCCACTGGGGAAGGGGGGATTCCCATATTCTCTCCCTCTCTGTGTTCCTGAGTTCTCTGTGCAGGAGGCACAGTAGGTTCCGGTGTGAAGGCTGGAGGGATCTGTTTTTTTTCCCTGGAAGGCTTGTCAGATTGTTTTTGATTTGGAAATGGTGGTGGTTGTTGATAAGCCCCTTTATGGGCCATATTTCTGGCTACTTTATTAATGTAAAAGTCCTGTATGCCAAAACTGGCATCTTCTGAGTTGTGGGCAACCCATGGACAATCAGTAAACACTTGCCCTTCCTCCTCACATAGATTACACTTTGGATTTTTACTGTAGTGGGAGCCAGAGTGACACACTTCCCCAAAGAAGAAGCATTTCTGAGTCTCACAGGTCATACTAATATGACATGGGGAACCACACTTATAGCATCTCTGTGGCTGTCCAGGGTAGAAAATGAACCCCTTGTCTCTTCCAGTATAGAAGAAATTTGGGAGATGTTCCATGTCATTCAAGTTTTGTTTTAACTTTATTTTAATCTACTACCCACCATTCCAAAAGCCTTCTTCATCCATAATAGTTTCAGAGTTCCCTTGTATAGTGCATCTTTTTTCCAACCAATATTAAATATTGGTTATGTTGACCCCCTCATTTCTGAATAACACTGTAATTATCCTGACAGCCTGCTTTGTTAAGGGAATCACCTGAAATGGTGTCCATAGTGGGTTGTTTTTTAAAGTTGCATGTTTACTGTACACGAAAAATGCTCTAATAAATCTGGGGTTCAACAACTCATGTCAAAAGCTGATTCCCTGAGGGTGTGTATGAGTGCATACACATCAGATTGGGTAAAGCCTAGTGATTGCTTTATTAGCTTTTTTGCCATGTACAAAAATGATCTGTGGGGTCCTCAATGCCTCCCACTTATCTTAGCAAGATCACATTTCTATGTTTCACCAGCTCCATAGACTTATTGAAAAATCTAGCGTAGAATGGGTTTGCTTTTGCCTGAAGTGGGATTGTTTCTTCTGCCCGTGGTGGGGTTGTGCCATCCATCTGTTTATCCTCCCCCTGGCTTCCCCCTGCCATGTATGTGAAGGGCCCAGAGTTGTTTTGACAGTCTCTGAGTTAGCATCGTAAAATATTTCAGAATAGCTTTCTATGGGTGAAAAGGAAATTATACCAGATGGAGTTTGCTGCATGCCCAGAGAGTCTGCCCCATTCTCCTCCAGGGGGTTGATAGAATCAGCTGTTTGTTGTTTTGTTCATGAGGTCTCCAGTGCACTGTAATGTCCATTTGTCTTTCCAGTTTGCCATTTCTCTTGTGGTTCTCTGGTTTGATTTAGTGTGGTTGCCCTTGCCCCTGGCATCAGAACTGCTGGATCCAAGTTCCAAATCCTTTTGATGGATTGAATTCATCCTGCACCTTTTAAGGCAAGCTCTGGTGACCATCTTTGTTTGTCCTTTCCAGGATCTCTCTTTTCCATCTCCTCTGATGTATTGGGAGTCACTTCCGGTCTTGAGTTTGAGCTGATGCCTGGAATAGGAATATCTTTGCTGTCTGTGCTGCAGGACTTTCAGGTGAGCCTTGTGGATTTCTGTTCCATTTTTTCTCCTCCTCAAGCAAATGCTTCTCTTTTAGGTAATCTTGTTCTGCTTCAAAAAATTGTTGTTGTATGCTGTTTTTTTTTATTTTTCATCACTCGCTGTATTTCCAATTCTTCTGATGAAATTTTCATCTTTTCTGAGAAAGTGGTAGTCAGGCAGGATAATGCTGCCTCCAGTTTAGGTGTTGAGTCTTGTTTTTCCATTGTTATATTTGAAGTGGACGACACAGCTCTTCAGAGATATTTTGTTCACCTCCTTCTTCATTACTAACATGATCTCCACAGAGGTCCTCCATCTTGAGGCTTTTCATAATAGCAGAGTCCCCTCCCACAAGAATAGGGGAATTTTTATTATTTATTTATTTAATTTTTGTTGACCGGGTAAGTGCACTAGACAAATCCTGCCTATTTTCAGGCATGACCCAGGGGAGGGGGATACAGATGAATGCCACCTGACCTTGAACCAGATTAAGCTGTTGGTGATATTTTTAGTGAATGAGGGAAATTTGACCAGGATACTGGGGAAATTCCCCTACTCTTTTTGATAAGTTCCATGGGATCTTTAACATCCACCTGAACTACCACCAATCCAGGCAGATGGGACCTATGTTTAACATCTTATCTGAAAGACGGATTATAGAAAATCATTGCAGTATTACAAATGAACACATCAAAAAACAATGTTTCCTCCAATTCGAGTAATTACCAATAATATGTACAGTTACAGTCTACAAATAATATAGAAACATAATTTTATAACTACAACCCAAAAAACAACCCAAGAAAAAGGATACACATGTAGTCATAAAGAGAAAAGTGAAAAAAACACAAGTAGCTCTTGTTTTAAACAGTCAATCATAATCCATTCCTACTGTTTTTCCTAACAATTTAAATAAATTAATGAATCCAAGCTACATTATTCCATAAGAAAACTGCCTTCCTAATGTCTAGTTGTTTAAACTCATGAGCTCTAACTTAGCCAACAGCTGACTCTATCTGTATTGCAATAGATAAATAAGGCATTTGTAACTGTTGTAGTACATAGCAGCACCGTACAGTGCTTACCATAAATAAAACTTAATGCATTCAAAAATAACATTCAGAGTACTTGGGTGGTAATTATTGAGTCTCCTTGAATAAACTCTTAAAATCAGCATTTCATAGGTAATATTAATAAGAAAAGGCCATTTCCATCTTTGGGCTAAACAATTGCCAAACTGTTTGGAATATGACCAAGAAATCAAGAAATGTTTCTGTGTTTCCATCACCTGAACACACTCTTCTCAGAAACAGTACCATTCATCTAATGGTTTGTATTTTAGGTTTCCTCTAACTCCAACTTTCTGTAGCAGCACAGTCATACTATGTCCCATCATTTTGGTGTGACTCTATTATCAGTAAGGACCAAAAAAGGAGTCTGGTTTTTGGTGTGTGTGGGGGGGGGGCACTGGGAAGTCTGCTCTGTTTGCAGAGTTTCTATCCATAATTCAGATACATAACTGTTTTCTATCTAGTTCAAGAATGTCAGCTTTATGCAGGTTCCATTGCCATGCTTTTTATGTTGGCTTGCCGCGCTTGTGCAGCAGTCAACATATTGGGATAGTGCAGCTTTGGGGGCGCGGCTGCTGTTGGGCGAATGCAGGCACGCATCAGTAGGTGCGTCTCTCATTCCCCAATAAGCCAGCATGCTAGCACTGACACCAACATTATGTAAAGTGGACAAAACTTCTAAACAAAGTGCCGCTGTAATCAGAGACAAGCTCGTCATGCAGCGTCACTTTGTTTAGAAGCTATCTCCATTTTACTATGTGCCGTCCCCCCCAGTACAGGGTGCCACACTGAGGCCCACCCAGCATGGCAACTGATGCCTGTGGCTAATGAGGTGCCCAATCCCCCATGGCTCCTGTCCCCCCCAAGTACAGGGTGCCATGTGGAGCCACCCCAGCATGGCAACTGATCTCCACGGCCGCCGGGGTGCCCAACCCCGTCCAGCTCCACGCCCCCAGCCATCCTTCTGCCATGCTGGGAGCCCACCCCAGTGTGGCAAACATCCTGCGTTGTCTTTTTTTTTTAAACCTGCAAATTAAAAAGCGGTCCCACGGTGCTTCTCCCTGCCCCCTCCCACAATCCGCACCCACCCACTGTGCACCCTGCCTCTCCACAGCCCCCTTACCCCATACTTACCTCCAGAGTCCGGCGCGATGATCTTTGGTGGACCGGGAACACGTCTGCACTCTTCAAAGCCGACCGCGAACTGAGGAAATGCCGGTAAGCTGTATAATGGGCTAGATAGGGTTTTTTCAACTTTGTTGCATATCTCAGGCATTTTTTGGAATTTTTGCACCAAATTTTCAACATGGGGTTTTTGGGGCCCCTTCTCATGAATTCTGTCACTGTCATGGCGTTTATCGGCCTCGAAAGGTGATTTTGCAGTCACTGCGCGAAATCATCTTTCGGGGCCCATTAACAAAATGACAGTGGCGGTGTTCATGAGTTGCCCTCTTAAAAAGCCTAAGTTCCAAATTTGGTGGAAAAAATCCAACAAATGCCTGTTTTTCGAGCGTGCATTGCGCAGTTGCTACGCAGGCTCGTAACTTCGCGCATTCACAATATTTTACTGCCGGATTTTCAGCATTGTCATTTTTGTACACCTCCTTGTGAACAGTATAGCTGTCATTTTCCACATCCTGCCCAAAATGTGTTTCAGCACTTCCGGTGCACAATAGCGCAGTCACTGTGGGAAATCAGTGTTTGGGCCAGATTATGAAAATGACAATGACACAGTTCATGAGCAGAGGACCTAAAATGCCTATGTTGAAAATTTGGTGATGATACTCCATAAAATAACTGTGTTATGAGCATACGTTGGCAGACTGCACGCACGCTCATACCATTGTGCATTTGTGATATTTTCAGTCTGGATTTTCACCATTGCCATTTTTCCACACCTCTTGATGAACAGTACAGCCGTCATTTAACATATCATGCCCAAAATGTGTTTTCGCACTTCCGGCGCAGAATAGCATGGTTGCTGTGCGAAATCACTTCTTGGGACACTTTGAGGAAATAACAGTGACACTGTACATGAGCAGAGGTGCTAAAATGCCTATGTTGAAAATTTGGTGCGCGCAGCTTAAATGGCAGTATTGTGTTGCAGCATGCATATTTCCACACACCCTAGTAGCTTCACAAGAATTTGAGTATTTACATGCCACATTTTCAACACTGGTTTTTTACACCTCCTTATGAACTGTGCAGCTGTCATTTCTCACATCCTGCCTGACATGTTTTCCCGCTGCACTACCAAACACCCAAAGGGACACCCTAATGCTTGTCACTCTCTGCAGGGTGGGGGTGGGTTGGCATCAGTTCAATACTTCACTGCCATTCCTATGATGTATCTGTCTAACTGCTGCACTACCAATGCCAATGCCAGCAAGCCAACATTCGGCATTGACAAATGCTTGTTTATGTTGGCTTGCATGCACACTCAAGCAATATCTTGTGGTTGTAGCACATTTCAGAGGTGTGTCAGTGTTGTGGCGAATGCAGGGAATGCTTTAGTGGGTGGATCCCTCAGCCACCAATCAGTGAGCATGCTGCCAATGACAGCAGTTTCAGAGAGAGTCATTTAGTTGAAATGACTCTACTGCTGCACTCAGAGACAGGCTTGTCATTGCAGTGGCAGATGACATCAATCCATTACGCGCCTTTCCTAATAAAACATTTCAATAAATATGGCGGCTCCTACCATCCACCACACAATCCCCAGAAAGCCAACATCAAGGTGCACAATCCCCATATTGGCATGTCCATCCCCCCACATTATGTAGCACACCGTAACATGATGGCTCCTGCTATTATCCACACACTCCAAAAAAGTTGACATCTGAGTGCCCAGTCCCCATGTCAGCATTCCCCCTCTTAGTGTGTCTTTCCTCCTAGTGTGTGTCCTTTCTGGTTAAACAGTTTCCCCTTTCCTTTCCAACACTGGGGTGCCCATTCCCAGTGTCAGACGTGCCCCCCCATATGCCTTGCCAAATCCCCTCAGAACTGTGACACACTGGGAGCCCACTCCAGAGAGACTTTTTTTTTTTGTGTGTAACCTGTAATGAAGAAAACCTTCCCTTGTGGTCTTTTTTCCCCCCACGCAAACAAGGAAACAGTCCACCATTGTCTCCCTTGTCCCCTCCCTCATTCTCACCCTCCCTCTGTACACCCATCTCCCCACATGCCCCTTCACCCATACTTACCCTCCAGAGGTCGGGAGCCATGATCTTCTCTGAACCAAGACATGTCTGTACTCTTCAAAGCCGAATTGAGAACCAAAGAAATGATGGTAAGCTTTATAATGGGAGGCAATGTGGGGTTTGAACTTAGAATGATAGCTCAGTCATTTTTTGGTATTTTGGCACCACATTTTCAACATGGGTTTCTTGGGACCCCATCTGTTGTGAACATGTCCCTGTCATTTAGTTTCTCAGTCCCAAAAGATGATTTTGTGGTTGCTGAGTGGAATCACCTTTTGGGACCAATTAATGAACTAACAGTACAAGTGTTCATGAGGGGATGTCCCAAAAATCCCATGTTGCAAATTTGGTGAAAAAATTCCAAAAAATGACTGCATTACGAGGCTTGTAACTTTGCCAATTTTTAATATTTTCTATCCAGATTTTCAACATTGCCATTTTTTTACACTTCCTTATGAACAGTATCATTGTCATTTTGCACATCCTTCCTAAAATGTGTTTTCACACTTGTGGAGGAGAATGGCACGGTCGCTGTGGAAAATAAACTTTCAGGACAGAGTAACAAAATCACATTGCCACTGTTAATGAGGAGAGGTTGAAAAATGCTCATGTTGAAAATTTGATGAATAAATTCTAAAAAATGATTGCATTACAGGCATGCATTGTGAAGTTTCTATGCACGTTCAACACGTCACCAATTTTTCATATTTTCACTCCAGATTTTCAACATTGCCATTTTTTCACACCACTTCATGGACAGCATAGCTGTCATTTTTCACATCTTGCCAGAAATGTGTTTTCACACCTGTGGCACCAAACGGCACAGTCGCTGTGCAAAACCACTTTTTGGGATTGAGTAAAAAAATGATAGTGCCACTGTTTATGAGGTAGGGTCACAAAAATCCCATTTTGAAAATTTGGAGTGAAAATACCAACAAACAGCCAGGGTGTTAGGGCTTCCAACCATAACACTCTACTCTGAAGAGACTGACAGGCATCAGGTGTGTGACTTGGGATCGTTGGCCATAACTCTTGTGCCATTCCACCCCCACGCTGCAGCCAGTGACAGGCATAGAGGTGTGCCTTGGGATCTCCAGCCCCAGTGTTCACCCCATTCTCCTATACACACCCCCATCTCAGTGTATTTCCTTATGGAATGGGGTGAGTATAAGGCTCAAAGACCCCAAGGCACACAGCAACACCTGTCAGTGTCTGCAGGGTAGGGTAAGATGAAATGGTATGAGTGCTATGGCCGATGACTCAAAGGCACACCCCCAGCATCTGTCAATCTCTACAGGGTGAGGGTGAGTTTGGCATCAGTTCAATACTTCACTGTCATTCCTATTATGTATCTTTCTAACTCCTGCACTACCAATATCAATGCCAGCAAGCCAACATTCGGCATTGACAAATGCTTGTTTACTGTTGAAACTGCAAATTCTGGTATTTGTAATGTAGCAGTCACCTTAGGGGGAAGACTATCCCATTTCCCCATCAGGGGTCTGAACAGTTGCACTGTGCATTATTGCCATGGCTGTGTGTCTGATCCCCACACTGTTCTAAGTGTAGTATGTAGAAAGAAAGAATGGTAAAAAAACTACTGGATGTATAATGTTGAGACCCCCTTTTCTCCCTGAAAGATAGACACTGTAAATTCCCTTTTTATTGGGGTTAACCTACTACCCCCTTATCATTTGAAAACATATTCTGTAAAATCTTGTTTCTAAAGTAGTGGGAAGTGGGTAAATATGACAAATGTAGGTGAAAAGAGACATTAATTTTGGTTTTTATTGAAACCCTTTTTTTAAAACCTCCATGTTTTCCAAACCTGTACTTTCTTATCTCCCAGTGCCAGTTTCTGTTCCCAGTTAAGCTGAGCTAAGTTACACTTGCCAAAGAAAAGCCCTAATATTTTAATTGGCTCTTCTGAAACTGATATTTGAGCTACTTCAGTCAGATTTTTTCCAGTCTGACACCTAGAGCTATGCCCATACTTTTTTCCATATTTATAGTAGCTCTGGAAAATGTTGAATGTTCTTTTATTATCTGTAATGCTTTCTCCTCTGACCTTTGATCCTGTATGAAAAGACAGACATTGTCTAAATAAGCAGCTACTTTCTGTTCCGGTATGGAAATGTGAGGGGAAACTCCTTTTATATTTGTATCTGCTAATATGTTTCTAATTAGAGGGTCTTGAACAAAATTGAAGAGTAATGGACTTATTAGGCACCTTTGTCTAACCCCTCTTCTTAATGGGATTTCCTGGACCAATATATCATTGTCAAGGAATCAATATTGCATTTTTATACCAAGTTTTTATCCCTGAGATAATAATCCAGTAGTACGGAGGTATAGGGGCACAGCCCCCTGCATGGGGGGTTCGGGGGCGAAGCCCTCCAATGAAAAAACACTGTCCAACATGCGTGTCTCCCTGCAACTGCAAATTGCAGTCAACATGGAGCCTGTCACTGTGATGCTGGTCAACAAAATAGTTGTTGAACTGGCATCATAGATCAGGGGAAAATCAATAATTTCACGGCACTTCACGGTGCTTGTGTTGCTGCTGTAGGATCCCTAGTGAGAGCAGACTTCTATGTAAGCAAAACACCATAAAAATGATGTGGCACTCCAAAATAGTGAAGCCTGTGATATTACATTAAGCTAACTCATCCCTGAATACAGTGAGGATTGGTGGGCTGGAGCTTTCAAGGTGGCACTGCTTTAATTGTTCCCCCTTCCCCCATTCCTGTGTGACTACTGGAGCCCTAATTATTTCAGTTGAGTCCTTGCCTCTGGGGAGACGTCCACCATACAGAAGCCTTCTAGCGATTTAATTGTGCCTTGTTCAGCAAGTGGGTTGCAGAATCGAGATAGCTGAGTAAGCCATTCTGGTTTTCCTTACCATGCTGTTTGTTGGTGATTATGACTGCTGATTTTCCTTTCAGTGATGGACATGCCCCCAGGTAGCTGAAGATGAAGTTGCAGCATCTGTAGGTGCATTGTTGGTGCTGGAAGTGTTCAAGAATGGACTACCAACAGCCCAGTTACTTTTCTGTTAACTTCGGGTGCACTTTCTCTGCAGTGGGAGTTGAACACACTATCTCTCACTTTTCTTTGCTACCTGGTTGCATGAAGAAATGCAATGGGCAGGATTCTCAAAGAACAACAACTATTCTGTAGCTGTGGGAAAAAAGCTTGCAGCTCTGCAGAAATGCAGTTGCATGATATTCTTAAAGAAAATCCCGCAGCTGAGGGAATTCTGCAAAAAATTCTGCAGCTGCAGAATTGTAGCAGCTGCAGGAATCCCATAAGTGCTGCGAATACGCAGCTATGAAAATGGCTGAGGAGACACAGCAATAGAAATCTATGTAGCTGAAGAAGCAGACTTTAACATTGCTGTCATAATATGAAGCTGACAGCACACACAAAGAGACCTGCAACCAGTCCCTGAACTGGGACCACTGCAGCACCACAGGTACCAGTGATACCATGGTACCAAAGTGGTTGACTGTCACTGCTGGTTGTCCATCCCTGGGGTGTTCCTGTGGCCTGCAGGGGTAGCACTTACTGCAGGCTGGCCAGGCTCTACTGCCTGTGGGGCTCCATCATGGGCTGCACTGGGTCTGGTGGTTGTTGCCTGTTGCCATATCATGGCAATGTGTGCATTTGTTGCTGTACCAAGAGCCACTGCTATACTATCTGGGATGCTATTACCTGTGCCTCACCTCCACCTTAATTGATTCCAATTGCTGGGGCACTACTGCAGTCTGCTGAGGGAGAGTTGCACCTCATTCCACTGTGTGTAACATTCTTTCCTCAACTGCAGAAAAAACTGGCTGTGAATAGCCTTTCAGGAGCTGTGCCTTATCTCACACCTTTTTGTCCTGAGGGACTTCCACAGCTGCACTTTTTTCCACAGTCCACAGTGGTGTTTCCCACAGCTGCGGAGGGTTTCGTGAATAGCACTTGGAGCAAACTCCCCTTTTTTTACATAGCTGAGGAAGTTTTGGGGACTTAGGGAAGGTTTTGCACCTTCTAAAAGCTTTGAGAATCCTGCCCAATGACATTGAGGATTTTCATGAGGGACTATGAATTTCATGGCATTGAGAAAATCTGAAAATTTCATGGTAATCATGAAATTCATCACCCCGTGAAATAATTACAGCCCTAGTAACCTTTATTCAATTTAGTTTACCAATAGTTTAAAAAAATCCTTAACTATATTTTTTGAGTCCTTCCACAATGACCATTTATCCTCATACATGCAAACTACCGTTTCCCTTTCATGCAACAACTGTAAAATATTTAACCTAATTTCTACTTCTTTTAGTAAAGAGGAATTAAATTTCCATCTTCTCTGCATGCCCAGGAACCTTGGTGGACTATTTTCTAAACTATATTTACATGACAGTACCTGATGATCTAAAAACTTGCATGGTAAGATCCATGCTTCTCTAGTGGACAAATATTTGGATTTAAAAATAAAATCAATTCTAGTGGAATATATGTATGTCTATGATATGTGTAACCTGCACCTTTGTCTATATTCCTGTAACTATCATACAAACTGGCAGTAATTAGTATATTTTTGAGTGTCTGTGAATCACAGTAGGTTTTCTTTTGTATGTTGTCTTTTATTTTGATGACTACAATTAAAGTCTTCAGCCTAAAATATGTGCCTAGAAGTGAATAAATAAGGCCTAATACTATCAAACAATTCAACCCTTTTTTTTGTTTGGGAGGTGTTAGTGTTAATTCTTAGAGAGAACCCCCAGTAAACGCAATCTAATAATAAAGCTGTCCCTCGTACTTTATCTATAAGCCTATGTACTTTAAGTTCTGGACCTTTAAATAAAATACCTAGGCCATCTGCCACAACCTGCCCAAAGGACCAGAAAGAAGGTCCATCTACCCAGTTGTTGTTTTTTTGTTTGATTGATATCCCAAAGGGAGTTAAACCTGGTTTCTTGTAGTACAATTATCTGAAATGGTGAATGTTTACAGTATGATAACACAGAAATGATCTTATATGATTTCATACTGCAAACATTAGTAGTGGCTACATGTAATGAGGCCATATTGTTAGGTGTGGGCTAAAGTAAAAAAAAAATGTCTTTCCTTTTTTTTCCCTCTTCTTCCCTTTTCTTCTTCATTTCTGAAGAATCAGGAAGTTCAGTCTCTTCCTCTGCCTCAGCTTCCGTGGCCACCCCTGACCTAGAGGAAATATCAAATTCTGTTTCAGAAATGCCACCATCTCTGATATCCTACAACACTTGAAAAGAATTTTGTACCTTAACAACCTAGGGGTTTACTTTTGCAGAAGCCCTCATAACCCTCCTAGACCTTGGGTTTGAAAGTCTGATGGCAGAGCCATCAAGCCTGAGGGATCACTCTGTCCTGTTGAGTCCTGACCTGCACTCTGTGGTATAGAGGTCTCCCATTTCTTCTGTGCACCAGGGGAGAGGAAGGGGATAGGAACTAGGCTTTCTACTGTGTCTGAGGTACCAATTCCTTGCCCTCCAGTTACAATTGTTTCAGTCTCCCTTTCCTGCCTCCCTGTCTGTGTTTTTGGGTGTGTCCTTTAGTTTGTTCTTGGGCTTGGTTAACTATATCCTCTTGATTTATGTTTGCATTTCTGTTCTGCCCAGCCCAGGGACACTGATGATAAGTATGGCCAGATTCTTCACAGAGTTTACATCTATGTACGTTTTGGGAGGCCATGCTAATGTGGCCAAATTCACCACAGAGTTCACACCTCATTTGGTCACTGGCACTACTTACTGTAAGTGAATTCTGTTCCCACACTTGTAGCAGGCCCATGGATGGCCTGGATAAAAGCATACCCCCCATCCTTGCCAAGAAAAAAGTTATTTGGTATGTGGGGTACTTTATTGTCTCTCTGCAGCAATTTTACTTTAAACCTCCAACCACCCCATCCATATTCCCTCTGAGTCAATTATGGCCACAGGAGGGCCCAATACATTGCACTTTTTCTCCAACCGAAACTGCATATCATGGATATTCACGTCCTCGTTCCTAAGCATGATTGTGACTGATTTAAAAAGGGGATTAGTAAGAGGGATAGCAATAAAGGGTATCGAGAGAGGTGATGAGCTTCATACTTTTGCCAAAATCTCTCCCATGAGAGAAAATATTTTAAAACTAATATCAAAAACATCCTCCCTGACACGTGTATCAAACATAAACCTCAGCTGCCTAGAAATACATAGACTTTTTTAGAAGTGTTCTTGCCACATAGACTCTGTCTAGGTGATCAGCTAGCCCCCCCTCTATAGCAAAGTCACAGAGCATTTTTCCTAGGTGCCTGTTGCAGTTTTTTCTGGAATAGCTCAGAAAAGGTGGGCCTTCAATTTGGCCACTGTTGCCTCTGATTATTTGTCACAGGTGGGGAATCTTGGTCAGACTCTGAGCTTATATTTGACAGCTGCTGTCCTCTGTCCTGCCCCAAATTTGAGGCTCCCATCCCTGAAATAAAACTGCTAAAATCAGTTTGTCTATTAGGGTATTTTGGGATTGCACCTGTTCCCCTGCTTGTAGATGCTAGTTCATTTTCTTGAGCTCTGGGGGCCCCTTGAACAATTACAGCTTTTTATGAAAACTGTGATTGTAAATTTGAAAATTGTGAAAATGTTTCCCAGGTAGTGCCAGGATCCCATTTACCTGCCTTCATTTGGACCCATCCTGCATTTTTCAAAACAGTGTCTCTGACCACTCTTGATCCTCTTGCTCATTCTAGGCTGTAAGGACACCAAAGGCAGAGCTTATTGTCCCATGGACAGTCTGTGTGTGTGGTCAAACTTGTGTTGTTTTTCCTTGCTGTGGACCAGTACAGTCCTAGAATTTTTACCTGCTGCAGAGAAATAGGAATTCCAGATACCTGTTTTAACTCTGGCCTTTGTGTCCCTAGCTGTACTGTATACTTTGGCATTTTGCTTTATTTAAACTTGCCCCTGCTACCTCAGAACATAATTCACATGTTTCTAAAGCCATTGCTACTGGCGTTTCTTCTGATAATAAGAGACACAAATCATCTGCATATGCTAGGCATTTATATGGAGCTTGGAATGCACTAATTTGCAAGGACTTAATATCTGGATGGGCATTGATCTTCCTCAACAAAAGGTCAATACAGAACACATAGAGTGGGCTGAGGGGACAGCCCTGCCTAACTCCCCTCTTAACTGGTATCAATGGCCCTATATTTCCATTTACCATTGATGCTACTGTTGCAGTTCTATATAATATTTGTACCCAATTTATAAATGTCTGTGGTATCTTATAGTAACGTAATATTTCCCATAGGTATGCGTGACTGACTGAGTTGAATGCTTTACTTTGATCCAGGGAGCAGAGAAAGCCCAATGTTTCATTTTTATTACTTCTAGTGTTAATTTCTCTTAACAACAGTAGATGTTCTAGAATATTGGAACTCTTGGTAGAGCTTTCCTGAGCTGGGCTAATCACATATTCTGCTATACGTAGAAGTCTGGAATTCAAAATGTCTGCTATTATTTTAAAATCTGAATTTAATGGGCATATAAGCCTCCAATTATCTAACAGTTGCTTATTACCAGATTTATATGTATAAACTAATCACCCTTGTGCCATACTTAAAGGAAGGGTATTATGTAGTACAAAAGAAAAAAAAAACCTGAACCAGTTCCTCTGATAAAGTTCCCACTATGTATTTATATACCTCAGAGTTTAAACCATCTACACCTGGAGATTTATTTACAGGTAATGCCCTAACAAGTACTTCTCCTGAAGTGATATCTGTAATTATCTCTTGTTTGAGATTTAAAGGATATTCAGGGATTTCAATATTGTGTAAAACAGTATGCAATACATTAGTGTTTATTTCTTTCTCTGAAAAAAATGTAGTGCATATGTAGACACAATTCTATTTATACTTTTAGAATCATAATACACCTGCCAGTATGATCCTGTAAGCTTCCCATTTGCTTTTGTTGTGCTCTCAGTTTACAGGTATCATATGGACATAATGTTGTGTCAGTTCCTTGTAGACCAAAACTCTACTGAAATTGCAAAGCCTCTGCTTTCTTTTGGTGATATTTACAGTAAACATTTCCATTTTAATATGTGTGATTTGCTCTTTATAATTATGTGTTGAGGTTTATGATAAAGATATTAGATTCTGGAATTGTTTTCTATTCTGCAATTATTTCAGATACTGTTTATCTCTATTTTACTTACTTAAGTGTTTCAATAGGGCTACAAGCTGTTGCTTCACATCTTCCCACCACAGAATAGGGGTGTCATACATACAAAAAATTGTTGTTGTTTTTTTTGCTGTAATAAAATATTGAATTTGTGCCTGACACTGTTCATTTAACAGCAATGATGAATTGCATTTCCACTTACCTCTGCCTGTTTTAGGTGCAGCCTGCTATGGTAGCTGCATTTGAAATCTGCAGGTTTTTAGAAGTGAAAAAAAAAAATGATTCTTGTTGATAAAATCCCTCTATGAAATGTAGGAATTATTTCCCTAACTGAGTGAACATGGCATCTGATAAATCTAATGTTTTAATAATATTTGCCAAACAATGCATGTCACAATATGCTTTTGTTGTTTTGGTTTGTGAGCTCCAATCTGCTTAGCTATGCCACAAATTAAAGTCCCCTCCCCAGATTACTGCTTGTGCTGTGTGCAAATATGATTGTACAAGTTTGAAAAAAGAAACTCTATCTGCCTTTGATTGCATAGCATATATATTAATTAGGCGAAATAATGTACCATGATAACAAATGTCTAACGATAGTGCCCATCCAGGTACCAAGTCCAAAAACGTTATACTTTTAAACTCCATAGTATGAAATAAAATCCCTATACCAGAACATTGATCTGTACCTATGGAACAATAAGATGGCCCTGCATGCCAGGCTGTTGTTGTCCCTAAGATTTCTGATGTCGTGTTCAACCTAGTATCCTGAATAAAATAAATACCTGAAGATTGCATGAGTAGGGCAGAGAAAATCATTCCTCATTTACTTAAACTTTTAATTCTATTAACATTAATTGCATGACAGGATAATGTTATCATAAGGAAAATAAAGAGAAAAGGGAAAAAATTACATTTATTACAAAGGCATTATTAATTTTTTCTTTATTCCCACCTCTATTACCAGATCTAGTTTTATATTTCCCATTAGGTTTTGGTTTTTTCCTTTATTTCTTAGTTGCTACCTTGTAGGGGGTTCTTCTTCCATCCCTGAGGTTATCTCTCCTTAAGATACCAGAAAGGAGGAAAATGAAAACTCCTCAGAGTTGCTATCACCCCTACGGAGGGTTTGGTACCTATTCTTTAGGGGAATAGTGTGAGTTTTAGCTAATTTAGATGCAGGGATAGCTTTATCAGGTCATTTGCAGGCCATAGCCCCTTTTCTGTTTACAGTAGCTAAAGGGGGAGCCATTATCTCTACAGGTGCAACTGTGGGGCTCACTACAACCTCTGCCCTTTGGTCTTCCTGGAGGGTCTGGTCTGGAGGGGAACCCCTTTCCGCCATAGGGTCAGCATGGCACTCTGTGGTCTACAGCAAAGGTGGAAGGGGGGGTGGGGAAGGGAGGTGGAGCAATCATACTAGTTGTTTGCTGCTGTTGTGCTGAGGCAATCAACCATCCCTGCTCCTCGCTGTCCCACCAGGATTTGCATTTTGTCCTGTGCAGGTGCAACTTTGGTAAGAGTGCCCTTTTTCCTCACACAGGCTACACACAAGTTCTTTTAAGCATTGATTACTGACATGGCATCATTACATAGAGAACATCTTACTTTATCACATATGCTACTAATGTGGTCCTCTGACCCACACTTGCAACAGGTCTTCGGTTGGCCTGCATAAAACAATACCCCTCTATCACGCCCCAGAAAAAATGTTTGGTAGTTGGTGTGGTCCTTCTCCAACTGCACGCAACATCACTCTATATTTCCATCCTCCTGTCCAACATTGCTCACTATCAAAAATCGCTGTTGGGCTTTCCAGAATTGTACACCTCAGTATAATCCAGTGAGTTAAGTCCACCACACACACTCCCTCATTCCAAAAAAGTACAGTTATGTGCTTGATTGCTGGCCTAGTGAGAGGTATGGCTTCAAAGAGAGCCCATAACAAAGTGTTTTTCATTTCATTGTATTTCCTCCAGACTCTCTCCAAGCTGCTAGATGTTTTAAAACTTCTATCATAGATATGCCCCCCTGACATGTGAATGCAGGCATAGATTTCTGTTGCAAAAAACTTCAGAGATTCTTTGATCAAAATGTTCCCAATGTAAACCCAGTCTGGCACTTTGTCTAATCCCCCTTTATGCAGCAAACGTACAGCATTATGTCTCTTAGCTGGTGCAACAGATAGATCAAAAAGGGAAGCAAAAGATTTACATAATGCAGTTGGTTTTAGATTTAGATTTAGAGGGGCGTGTGGGACTTGTTGTAAATTAAGTCTCAATTCTGGCTGTTCTGTTAATTCTAATGTCTGTTTAAGATGTAAGGGAGATGAGTTACCTGTTGTATTTATGGCCCTGTGTTGTCTCAGTGAAGGCATCTTGATAAGGGATGATCCTGAAACCCACTGCCATTTGTCTGCCATTTTCTCCCACCCGGCGGCCTGTAGTGCCACATCTACTAACCACTCTTCAGTATCAGGGCCAGTAACTAGTGGGCCGGTATCCTGTTAAGGTCTCGTTGAGCCAAAATCTGGATGCAGGTCATTGCAGGCCGACATGACAGCAGAAGCCTTTGATGCTGCCACGTCAGCAACCTGAATCAGTTGAGCGTCAATGCCTGTCTTCAGTCCTGTCACAGGATATTCTTGCACTCCTTTGTGTGCTGCAGATATATTATCCACTTCTTTTTCAAGCCATACCTGCAGAGAATTTCCTAATCCATTTTGGCCCGATGAAAACTCAGACCCTGACATTGCATCCTTGGCCCAGGTACATTCTTTCTGTTTGTCATCCGCTTGAACCTTGATTCCTTTCATACTGCACCTTGCCAAGAGAGCTTCTTGATGCACTATTACTTCCAATAGTTGCCACTTTTGGCTTTCTAAATGTAGAAATTCATCATCCTCTATATCTTGTGCTGTTTTCTTAAGATCTGTACCTTTTTCTATATTTTCTAGTTGCAGGCTTTCTGCTTGCTACGGTCCATGATTTTGGGAAGCAGGAGGTGGAACAGACCCTCCTGCCTCCTCCACGTCCATCTCCTTCTCCAGGTTCTCACTGACTGCCACCATGATGGCCAGTCACAGCACCCCCTGCCCAAGAGTAAGGAGTTTCCCCGGTGTCCTGGCCAAATTTCCCGCATTCACTAATACCACCAACAGCTTAATCTGGTTCGATTTCAGTTGGTTACCATCTGTATCCCCCCCCCCGGGTCACCCCTGAAAAAGGGACTTCTAGTTTCAGTGGGTCTAGCCTGTCAACAAAATTCAATAAATAAATTTTCCTCCTCCTCACCTTGGCCAAGCTGTGGGAATACCTTGTTCTATCCCAGCTCTCCACCTGCCTTGATTCTTTCTCCTTTTTCACTTTTTACCAGTCTGCCCTCATGAAGTCCATCTCCATTCACACCTCCCTCCTCCAGCTTATTGACTTTATTCCATCTGGTATGGATCAGAGCTTTGCCATCTCCATTATCTTTGTCAATAGGGTCAAAGATTTTGACACTATTGCCAAGCTCCTTCTCCTGAACAAGATCAATGCAGCAGGGCTACCTGATTTCTCAGTCAGGTGGTTCTGCTCCTACATTGATGGCTATGCTTAAGCTGTATGGATTGGAGAATCCATCACCCCCCACTCCCTATCAGCTCAGGCATGCCCCAAGGGTCCATCCTTAGTCCCGCCATACCCGCTCCACTTTCCTAAATGACTTCCCCACTGACTGCTCCTCTGCATCCATCCACATGTATGCAGATGATATGGTACTATATGGCTCTATTTACTCTGTCCCTGTCCTCACTGCCAAGCTCCAGCTGGACTTTACTAACATCCAGTACTGGTCCCTGGTAACACAGCTGTCCCTCAATGCCAAGAAAACAGTCTCAATGACCGTCGGCACTTGGCAGAGGCTTGTTAGGCTCACCCACCACCCCTTCTTCCATACCTTTGATGGTGCAGCAATTGAGGATGTCTCCTCATTTCAGTACCTCAGGGTCTGGTTGGCCAGGTACCTTGGTTTTTCTGTATATGAGGATGCCATCCACCATTAGCTTCACCACAAACTTGGTGCACTTTACAGGACTAAAAGACATATCCCACTTCTTGTCCTTAGGAAGATCATCTCAAAGATCATACTCCCCACCTTCACATATGGTGACGTAGTTTACAGTGCTCCTCCCATGGCCTCCCTGGCCAAACTAGATACCCTTTTTCACTCCTTTTGCTGGTTTACCCTGGGCTGCCCCCCCCCCGCATCCACCATTGCTCCTTGTAATCTTCCTTTCTCCCATTTAAATCCAGACACCGTGTCCATTGTGCTTCCTTCAACCCTAAATACTGGGTTGCCTTTCTCCACTACTACCTTACTTTCCTCCTCACTGCCCACCACTTCCTACCCACTTAAAAACTCTAACTTGCCATCTCACACTCCCCTCAAGGAACTTCACTGTTGGTCAAGCTACTGTACCTTCTTGTTCCAATTCCCCAAACTTTGGGGTTCTGTCACCCCTGCCATTTATTTTGCCTCTTCCCACCACTTACTCACCTCTCTTCTCCATGACTTCAGTACTTACTCATGTAGTCACCCCAATACTGAATCCGGAGCTGCTGTTCTCCACCCTCCTACTCCTGTATCCCCATCACTCCCTCTTTCACCCGGCAAATAGTGCAGTCCCCTTGTCCACCTCCCTTTCCCACAACCATTGGCCCCCTCCCTAAAATAATTATTGCTTTCTGCACATTGCAAATCCTGCTATCCTCCAGCATGTTGTTGTATTGTGGTGTATCTTACTTACACAGAATATGTGTCCTTAGACACTTGTTAGTTACAATGCATACTTGCCTATTTGTAGTAACTGTATTCAGTTGTATGTGTATTAACTGTAGTTGTACTTTTTATTCTTAGTGTTCCTCTGTTCCTTTCTTCCCCCTCACCCTAGGACACATTTGAAAATGAGCTATTACCAGCTAAATATGTCTTTCCTGGTAAAACTTTTGAAATAAATAAATTTCCAGTCAACCCTGAAAAACAGATTTCATGCTCCTCAAACTTTTTTTTTAAGACTGATTTCTAACAAATCCAAACTGATGTTATTTGGATCTGCAGCAGTACTAAGGAAAGTACCAAATAATGTGTTTGTCATTCCCACTTTGGACACTCAAGTACTTGAATTGGTGGACCTCTATAAATATTTAGGGTTCTGACTATAACCAAGCGGGACAGGTAACAAGCATGTGGATTGCATTGTTAAACAAAAATAGGTACACATGTTGGACTATTGTGTAGATAAAAAATTGTTTAACAACAACTGAACTGAGGCAAAATAAAATATTCCAAACACAGACACTGCCCCCTGTCAACTACTCAAACATCTTATATGATTAGTCCATTGCTGAAAACATCGACAGACTTGATGTATTGCACACCAGATTTGCCAGGCTAATACTGGACAGTACAAAAACTGCTCATCACTGTGAGTTGTACTAAAGTTTGGGTTGGCTGTCACTAGACAACCATAGAAAGTGGCATACCATTGTTTTTGCCATGGAGACTGTGTATGGGCAAATCCCAAACTATTTAAAGGAATGTTTGCTAAGTAGGTCTAACCGGAGTCCTTGAGAACAATTGTGCAGTATGAGCTGATAGTCCTGAGAGTCAAAACTCAAAGGTCTACACACTTTTTTAGTTACTAACTGCCTGACCTTTGGAATTCCCTACCAGCCACTTTCAGGGTGATAAGGAATAGGAAGCCTCCACTGAAAGCATTACAACATTGGCTTCAGAATATTTCTCAATATGGTCCCTGTTGTCCAGGGGAAGAGGAGTTATATCATAAAAGTGATGAAGGATTTGCTGGAGATGCTATTAAATATGTACAGTATGTTACAATTTTGTATTTGTAAAATGATGCATTTGATTATTATCATATATGATATTTTCATTTCCTTTATATTGTATTGTATTGGCTGGACTGTCTCTCTATGCCTGTACTTGCAGTCAGCATTCTGTTCTAGTGGGGAGCTTTAAGGGACTGTATTGTAGGCAGTTAGCTCTAAGTGGGTAACTGGCTTGTCTGCTCAACTTGTGCATATGATTAGCGTTACATTGTAGTTGGATAGCTCTATGTAACAGTGTTTGAATGTTTTTACAGTACCTGAATATAGTCATGATTATGGTGGAATCTCCATCTTGGCATCCTCTCCTGATAGTTAGCACATGCGCAGTACAGGTCCAGGCATTCTGAATATAGTAAAGAGCCTGCACATGCGTGGTAGAGTTAAAGGCCTCCCGCTGCATACTAACTAGTCCTTTGTTTCCCTTTCTCCATATTAAGCCTCCCTGGATTCCCCCACTCACAGTACCAGCACCAGCTGCCTGCAGCAGCACAACACGGTTCCCAGTGAGGCTCAAGAGGTAATCTACTGTCCTCCCCCCCCCTTGCACTCTTTGTTGGGGGTGTTCACCTGTTGGGCACCTACACCCCACTATTAAGCATGCTCTCTCTTGCCCTCCTGGTACTGACTCCGCACAGATCAGAGCCCTTACCCTCCACTCTAGACACTTCATTCCCAGCCCACCCCATGATGTTCTGGCCCCCCACCCTCGATGCACCAACAACCCCTCTGTACCCCCCTGCCAATGCCCACACCCCCACTGCCCTCTCAGGCTCTGCCAGGACTCTGCTCTTATCTGCCTTCCCTGTCCTGTGCATGTTACCTACCCCCTGCACACTCATTGTACAGTCCTTACCGAGGAGCCTTACAAAGGGGTGTCCATTGTCACCAGCCCCTAACTAGAATAATCTTACTGCTATTATTATTATCTGGAAATGTACACACTAACCCAGGACCTTTGGTTCCCAGCCCTCCCAATCCATGCACAGCAACCAGCCTCTGCACTGCATCCTTAAACATCTGCAGCCTCCTAAAAAATATCTGCTGCCCTTCAGTGCTGGGTCGCCCAACACCAACTAGACATTATTGCACTGGTAGAGACCTGGTTACCAAATCCACCTGACTCCGCAGTCGCACTCCCCGACCATTTCCTCTTCAGGGAAGACTGAGTAGGCAAACACGGTGGTGACTGCACACTACTCATACAGGACTACCTCACTGGCCAGGCACTCCCCACCCCAAACATGATTATGGTGCCCAAGCCCTCACTTTAAAAATCATGCCTGACCCCACCAGAGGCCTCACATACTCTCAAGGAATCAAAACCAAGCAGTCCAATGCCTTTTGGATTACCTCACATCCATCCCGCACAAAGCAGAACAAAAATAATCCTATCTGACCTCAATGTTAACTTGCTTTCCCCCACTGCCTCAGTTATAAGGGATGCCTTCGCTGCCCTGGATATGTCCCAGTTCGTCACCCAGCCCACCAGATTCTACTGCTCTACTGGCACCTGCACCATCCTTGATGTGATTATTTCTAACCGACTTCACAAAATTCGGGATGTCACTCTCTTTTGTGACTCCCTCAGTGATCACTCCCCTGTCCTCTGCCTCTGGTCATCCTCCTCCCTGAAGCCAGTGTCCCTGACCACTTTGTGCCCATGTTTTCACCTCGGCAGCATCAGAAAATTAAAACAATACCTAACCCAACTTGACTGGTCCCCCATTCAGCTCGCTGATAACATTGACTCTGCTCTTGACTATTTCACTAGTGCCTTCTGCAAGGCTTGTGACCTATTCACCCTCCTCACCAGCATCTGCTCCAAAAAAAAATGCGCCATGGATCACCCTGCCCCTCCTCCAGAGACTCAAAAACAGAGATAATCTCTGGCACATTGCTATTGAATCTGGAAAGGCATCGGCCCGACAAGCCTATAATGTGGAATGCAATAAGTGCACCTGTGCCATTAGGCAGGTTAAAGCTGAACACTACCAGACCACCTTACATCCACCTGGGGCTTAGCCCAGACCTTCTTGGATCGCATGAAGGAGCTAAATGGGAAATTCCACTCCCCCCTCCATCCCAGCTCCACATCAAAGGCACCCCATCACTGATCCGCTCCCTATGGCCAATTGCCTTAACTCCGCCTTCTCCGACCTTAGTTCAGTCCTCCCCTGCAGCTTCTTTGATCCAACTCCCACCTCCCCCCCTCTGGTCCTGTATCACCCATCATTCTGCCTGCATACCGTATCCCCTCAAGAAGCCAAACTGCACCTGCTGAAAGCCATCAGCAGCAATAACCCCAGAAGTGACCCCCTAGACTCCTGGATTCTCTGTATGGTCTTGGACGAAGTCTTCCTCCCCCTGACTGACCTTCTAAACTGGTCTGTATGCTTGGGTCAATTCCCAAGTGCCTGGAAAATTGCAGAGATCACACCCATACATAAGACTGGGGACCGGTCCACCCCCAATAACTACTGGCCGATCTCCATCCTCCCCCCACTCTCTAAAGCCCTTGAAAAAGTGGTATCAATCCAGCTCTCTGATTACCTAGCCAAGTACGACATTATGTGCCCTGAGCAGCACAGTTTCCACCTAGATCACAGCACCACAGCTGTCCTGGAATTCTCCCAACACATGCATACTGCACTCTACTCAGGCAGCCTTGCAGGGGCAGTGTTCATAGTCCTCTCCAAGGTCTTTTATACTGTCTATCACTGCCTGATGCTCAACTCCCTCCACTAACTTGGCTTCTCTGATGGTCCCATCACCTTGTTCTCTAGCTACCTCTCTGCTAGCTCCCAGCAGATTAGGATCAATGGCTCCCTCTCCAGCACTCTCCCTGTCTGCTCTGGGGTCCCTCATGGCTCCATCTTGGGTCCAGTACTGTTTAGTCTCTACCTCAACACTCTCCCCAGCTCCTGCACCAGTAAAATGCTCCTCTATGCTGGTGATGCTGTTCTCTTTGCCTCGCACCCCAATCCTTCCTTCCTCCAATCCTCCCTCCAGCAAGTGTACAACCAAGACAAAAGGTGGCTCAGTGACCGCAGACTGGTCATTAACCTAAAGAAGACCAAATCTATGCTCTTCTCCCACCACCAAAACAAAGCAAAAAATACCCCCCTTTTGATTACCCCCTGCTCTCTGCATCACCTAGAGCAAGTGACCATGTACAAATACCTGGACATTACTTTTGATATGACCCTCTCCTTTCACACCCACATTAATGCACTTTCATCCACCATTAACATTTGGATTGGTCTACTCTACAGACATAGGGACTGCCTGCCAAAGGTTGGCCTCAGGCTGGCCATCACCACCTCTATCCTGTCCCTCATGGATTATGGCCTGCCCATCTACACCACAGCTAACAACACCGCCCTCTCCAAAATCCAACTTTCCATCAATAAGGCCTGCAGGCTCCTGACTGGGGCCCCCCTCCTACACTCACACCTGCCTGCTATAATCTACCACCAACCTGCTCAACTTTGAGAAATGTCTACACTACCAGACCTGCCTCCTCGTTAAAAAATCCCTGCTCAGACTCCCCCCCATAGGGATCTCCGCCACCCTACAACAGTCATCATTGACCGCCGCCCCACAGTTCTGTTAAGACCACCTTCCAGGTGCCCAGAACCAAGACCTCTCTTGCCCAGAGATCCTTCTGTCACCAAGCCCTCACCTAGTTCAACTTCCTCCCTAGCTGCATGTCCAACCTGCCCAAAATTGGTTTGTTCAAAACAGCCCTCCGAAACTACATCTTCAATACCTTCTGTTGCATGTGCAACTAATCCACCCTGTCCACCCACTGTTGATACCTATGTTTGCCCACCAAGGTGCCCCACTGCATAACAACACCCACTGGACTGCATCTCCCTCTCCCCGGAACCTCCTTCCCCCCCCCGGTCCTTTCAGGAAAACACCTAGCAGTTCTTCCCTAGGGACCTGTCCTCCCCAAAGACTACTATGTCTATGTCTGGAACATATTTCTTGCAACATTATGTAACCTAAGTTAGTCACAACTTGAAACACTCTGCAACCCAAGTGTATTATGTTAAATGTTCTACTTCTTTTACTGCACCTGTACTGTTGACCACTGTTGTTTCTGCACCATGATTTTTGTCTGCCCTCCCTGCAATGAGGTGCCTTTGTAAATGAGTCTGTGACTCAAAGGTTGTAAACCCGACTTGTATTAAATAAATTAAATAAATAAATAAATATTGATGTTCATGTTTACTGTATTGTACTAATGGATCCTGAAGTACTGGTACAATTTAATAGACACCATTGCAAATGAAATTGTCTCATTTGATGGATCCCGAAATAAAACTCAATTGAATTGAGCTACACAGGGCCAATAACATACTGAATTGTCTTGCATTATGAATAACTGACATCACTTCCTGCACCCATTGTTACAAAAGCCAGGGAATTAGTGCAGTTTGATAGAAATAAAAATATTGCCCTTAAATGAACAAATCTCCAAAATAATAAAAAGCATGCAACAATTACATTTCTAACAATAATGTTTAACATTAATGTTTTCCTATTTTTAGTTACTTTCTTTTGTTCTTTTATTCTTGTTCTACTAAATATTTCGGATAATGCAATGCACAGTTGACTGAGTCTTTCTAAACACATCTGTCTCCAATAGCAGTGTTTGAAATGTTCAATTTCTAGTGGAACTGAATTTAGCAGAATTTCCAAAATTCTGTTAAAATTCTACAGAATTTTGTTAAAAGCAGATGATGAAATTTGAGGGCAGAAAGATATGGAATGGGCTTTCTGCTACATTTCTGCAGATCTCAATATTTTCCATGGAAATGGTTGGCAAATGATTTTCTATAGAAATCTTCTGTTCCACTGAACATAATTCACTGGATCACAACAGGCAGAATTCCACAGAAGGACCAGTGAAATTCCTGTGGAAATTCTGCTGCTGGATTGGTCATTCATCAAAAATTTTGTCTGAAACAGAATGGTGGAATTCCATGAAAGAAAGGTATGGAATGGGGTTTCTGCCACATTTCTGAAGATCTCAATATTTTCCACGGAAATGGTTGGCAAATGGTTTTCCATAGAAATGTGCTGTTCCATGGAATATAATTCCTTGGATCACAACATGCAGAATTCCATAGAAGGACCAGTGAAAATCCAGTGGAAATTATGTTGGTGGAATGGTCATTCCACATTAATTCTGCTGGCAGAATTTCACATTCTGCACAGCACTACTCTCTAACTGACTTCACAATTAATATTTGTGAAATCACAGTCTGTTGTCATGGTGAATGTTATGATGTCAGAAACAAAGGCACTATGAGGTCACTAGGGTATAGGAAAATGTTTTTGCATGGGCTTATTTGATGGACTGCCAAACTGTGTTAAGAACCTTGGAAAGAAAATCTGAAAATAAAAAAAAGTATTCTTTACTAGAAACCTAGAAATTGATAGTAAAGAAGGACTGCTTTGCCCATCTAGTCTGCTCATTTTCCCTACCTACTGTAACACCACAGACGCTACTTGATCTCCCACTTGCCCCCTTTTCTTACCACTAAGGTTCTCTTATGCCTATCCCATGCCTTCTTGAATCCCATTAGTTTTCTCCCCCAACACCTCCACTGGGAGACTGTTCCAGTCATCCATCACTCTTTCAGTGAAGAAGTACTTCCTTAGTGGTGGGGAAAATCATGGAAACATTACTGAGAGAAAGAATTGTACAGCATCTAGAAACAACTAGACAGACAGACCTAAAGCAGCATGGCTTCACAGCAGGGAGGTCATGTCAGACAGACATGACTGATTTCTTCGATTGGATGCCCAGAATGGTGGACCAAGGAGGAGAGGAGGTAGAAGTAGTACTGTATACCTGGACTTAAGTAAGGTGTTCCACTCCATTCCACATAGCAGACTAATAAATAAGTTGGAACACACAGGAGTGGAACATAAAACAGTAGGCTGGATTAAAAACTAGCTCAAAGCGAGAACCAAGAGAGTGTTAGTAAATGGCACTCTGTTGGAGGAAGGAGCGGTGACCAGCAGAGTCCCCCAGGGATCGATGTTGGAGCCAATTCTATTTACCATAATCATCAGTGACTTCATGGAGGGTTTGTAAGGAAAGGTATGCCTGTTCACAGATGACACCAAGCTCTGCAACAGAGTGGAAATGCAAGAGGGGGTCACAGAAATGATTGCTGATCTAAAAAAAAAAGGAGGAATGGTCAAAACAGTGGCAGTTGAAATTCAGCACCAAGAAGTACTAAGTTATGCACCTTGGGAGGAAGAACCTAGGCAAAAATATACCTTGGGGGGGGGAACAGCTGACTGAAACTAAAGTAGAGAGGGATCTGGTGTTTACTCATACCTGATGGATATACTATAGTCAGCCGAAATACATTGGTCTGATAGTGATCATCCCAAACCTGGGCACCTGAAACACGGTTGCTCGACATTGGGATTTTGCCTCCAAGGAGTGATTTGGGGGGCTTTGCCCCCAGCAACCCCCAATGTGGAGGGCTCTGCACTACACACACCCCTTACTTAATGATTTTCACTCTGGGGGGGCAAAATCCTGATTTTGGGCAACCATGTTTCTGGCACCCTGGGTTGGGATAATGAAGGTCAGGCCGATGCATTTCAGCTGATCAGAAGTATCCCTATCTGATGATTTAAGGACAACCAGGCAGTGCAAAAAAGCAGCGCAAAAAGCTAGCAGCATTCTCTGAGGCATAGAAAGGGGTATCACAAGTAGGAAAAGTGAAGTGATTGTTCCACTTTACAGGTCCTTGGTGAGGCCTCACCTGGAGTTCTGCATCCAGTTCTTGAGACTGCACCTCAAGAAGGACAAGGATCACCTGGAAACCATGCAGAGGAGAGCTATGAAGATGATACAAAGACTACACAAAGAACCATATGAATTGAGATTAAACCATCTTAGGATGTACAGGTACTCACTGGAGAGGAGAAGGGGCAAGGGAGATATGATGCAGACTTTTAAATACCTCAAAGGTATCATCTCAGTACAAACACTGGATCTCTTCAGGGAAAGCATGAATACACGGACAAGGGGGCACAACATGCACCTGAAGGGAGATAGTTTCAAAACAAACAGCCTGAAGTTTTTCTTAATAGAAAGGGTAGTGAAGCCCTGGAACAGTCTGCCTCAGAGGTTGTGACAGTGAAGACAGTGGGGGAGTTCAAACTAGCATGGGATAGGCACTGTGGAAACCTAAGGCAGTAAAGAAACTTGGAGGGGGTAGCTTTCACAGGCAGACTAAATGGATAGCAAGGTCCCCTTCTGCCGGCACTTTCTTATGTTCTTATGTTCTTACATCTCCCCTTTGCCTACCCCCCTCCAACCTCATAGCATGATCCCTTGATCTTGAGCATCTTTTTCTCTGAAAAGGCTTCCCTCTTGAACCTTATTTGTACCCATGAGTTATTTGAAAATCTTTGTCATATCCCACCTCACCCTTCTTTTCCCCAGGGTTTACATATTGAAGTCCTTCAGTCTCTACTCATACGGTTTTTGATGCAGACCCTGCATCATTTTAGTTGTCCTCCTGTGGATCACCTCTACTCTGTCTATGGCCTTCCAAAGATATAGTCTCCATAACTGGACACATATTCAAAGTGCAGTCACACCAGTGATTTATACAGTAGTATAACCACTTCCCTCTTCCTGCTGGTGATACCCTTTCTTATGCACCCAAGCATCCCACTGGCTCTCCCGACTGCTTTTTCACACTGTTTGGCCAATTTTAGGTTGTCAGATATGATTACCCCCGGGTCTTTTTCCTGTTTGGTGGTCACCAGTACCATTATCCCCATTTTGTACTCCGCCCCTGGGTTTCAGTGCCCCAAGTGCATGATCTTGCACTTTTTTACACTGAAACTTAGTTGCCATGCCCTTGACCACTCTTCAAGCTTTCTTAGATCCCTACTCATTTTTTCCACCCCCCTGGAGTATCTACCATATTGCAGATCATAGTGTCATCTGCAAAATGGCATACCTTCCCATCTATCCCCTCTGCAATGTTGCTAATAAAGACAATAAAGAGGACTGATCTGTGTGGCACCCCGCTGGTTACCATTCCTTCCTCAGAGTGAAGTCCATTTACCACCACCCTCTGTCACCTATCCCCCAACCAATTTCTTACCCAGTTTACCACCTTTGGACCCACTCCCAGGCTGACCAGCTTGTTTACGAGTCTGCTATGTGGAACAGTGTCGAAGGCCTTTCTGAAATCTAGATAGGCCACACTCACTGCTCAACTCTGATATAATTCCCTGGCCACCCAGTCAAAAAATATATCAGATTTGTTTGACATGACCGCCCCCAGGGAATCCATGCTACCTCGGATCTTGTAAGCTGTGGGACTCAATATATTCCACAATCCTTTCCTTCAGTAGTGTTTCCATTAATTTCCCCACCACCATAATCAGGCTGACTGGCCTGTAATTGCCACCCTCCTCCCTGCTCCCACTTTTGTGAAGCAGGATTACATCTGATCTCTTCCAGCCCTCTGGGAGTTGGGGAACACTCTCATCTCCAGTTAGTGGTTGAATCAGACTGTCAGAGTTGCAACAAGAACCTCTCTGAGCTCTGACAATATTCTTGGGTGTAGCCCATCAGGCACCTTGTCTACTTTAAGATTTGTGAGTGCCTTTAGGAATCTGTCCTCTGTAAATGGACTATTGTCCACCTCCCTTCCTTCGTTGCATCTGACACTTATCTGTGACCCCTCCCCTTTCCTTTCTTCTATGAACACTAAACAAAAGTATCCATTCAGGATGTCTGCTTTTTTCTTGTCTCCTTCCAGATACTCCCCCCACCCCAGTCTTTCAATCCCTCCCATGATCTTTCTCCTCTCGCTTACATAAATGAAAAGAATCTTGTCCCCTTTTTTAACTGCCTGAGCCATTTTCTGCTCTGCTTTCACCTTTGTGCTCCTTACTGCTTTCCCTGCCTCCCTTGGCTTCTCCTAATACACATCCCTATCCCCCTCCCTCTATGTTTCCTTATGTCTCCTGAATGCTAACTTTTTTGCCCTTACTTTCCCAGCCACTTCTTTTGAAAACCATAGCAACATCCTTTTCCTCTTGCTTTTGCTTACTTGCCCAATGCAGAGGTTTGTTGCCCTCACTATCACAAGGTTTAGTTTGGCCCACTGTTCCTTTACTCCACCCAAGCCCTCTCCCCCTGCCAGGACATCCATGATGCATTTCCCTATCTCTGTAAAATCAGACCTTCCGAAGTCCAGGACCTTTGCCTTTGTGTGGTTCACTTCTACCACAGTTCTTGTTTTGAACCACACCATAAAGTGATCATTGGTCCCCAGGTGACCACCCACTGTGACATCTGCAACACTGAGTAAGAGGTCCACTACTGATCCCTCGCAAGTGGGCTCCTTTACTAGTTGCCCAAGGAATGCCCTCAGCATGGAGTCCAAGATGTCTCTGCTCCTAGCTGAAGCTGCAGCTGGGATGTTCTAGTCTATATCAGGCAGATTGAAGTCCCACGCCAACAGCACCTCCCCCTTATTTGCTACCTTTTGGATGACTTCCTCCAGATTCTTATCCATCTCCACAGAACCTCCTTCCCTCCCTGTGTTCCCTGTATCTCTGTGGCTTTTATACTACCCCTCATGTAAAGAGCCACTCCTCTCCCTTGCTTACCCATCCCGTACTTCTGAAACAAAGTTAGCCTGGTATGGCTAAGTCCCAGTAATGGTTTTCATTGCACCATGAGTCAGTAATGGTGACAATTTCCAGATCAGTCTCTGCCATAATGGCCACTAGGTCCAGGATTTTATTTCCCAATCTTCTAGCATTTAAGCACATGGCCTTTAAAATTCTGCTACTACCCTTCTTGTGAGCACCCCTTTCCCTTTTGCCTCCTCTCATTTCACCCTATGCCCTCATTCCCATCTCTCTTCATTTCCACCATTTTGTTTTTCTTGTTATCAAGTACCCTTGGGAATTTTTCTCCTTTGGGTTCTCCCAACTGACTAGTTCAGCTTATGGGGGACAGTTTATATCTCCCTGCTTCCTACTGTCACCCCCCTTGGCTAGTTGAAATGCTTGACAATGTAACATTTAAACCATTCACTGAGGATCTGTGTTACCCTCTTGGATAGATGCAGGCCATCTCCCCTGTATTGGCCTTTATCCCTCCAGGTGGGACTCCAGTCCCCAATGTACAGTAGCCAATCCCTCCCTTCTGCACCACTCCTTTAACCATTGTTTGAAGCTCCTACTACAGATTACCCTATACTCCCCCTATCATAGGCAGGCAGTACCTCAGAAAAGGTCACTGAGCATCCTACCTGCCTAAGACTCTTCCCCAGCTCCCTGAACTCTTCCTGTACTATCCTAACCTCACCCCTATCAAGGTCATTAGTCCCTAGGTGGACAATTACATCCATCTCCCCCTCCCATTCCACTGCCTTAGCGAGCCTCAAGATCTGCTTCCCATCTCTCTCTCTGAGCTGTGGTACCAGGTAGAGACCTAACATCCTTCTCCTTCTCCTCCCTTCCCACCCCCAAATCTATTCCCCTTACAATAGAGTCCCCATTAGGTGTTGCTTCCTCCTTCTCTGTGTCCTTTGCCACCCTCCAAGGGGACTCCACCATGGAGTTCCCCCACATCCTCCATGGTCACTACTATGGATGCCTCCATAGGACAGTCCTCCTCCACCAGGGCTGCATAGGAATTGTGTAATGGTACTGTAGGGGGATGTGCCCTGACCCACCACCCTCACCCTTCCTGAGTCTGCTGTAGTCCAGCCACTCCTAAACTACTAAACTGTTATAACTGAAATTTCATGTTTATTAGAGTGTATGCGCACAGGTCCAGAGTTCCTCTTTAAACTATATAATGCATGAAACTGATATTTTGTTGTTGCTGTTTTTAAGCTGTATCACTATTATATTTATTTAAGTTTTGCTAACTGGTTTAGTGCACCTGACCATGGGTTATTTTTAGAAATCACTTGACTATACATAGATTACAATGTAACAAAACAATCTGAAAAATTATATGTACAGTCAGACCTGGTTAATCAATAAACAGTTGTATTTGACCATTTTGTTACATAATAAAAATATACAAGGTGACTAGATAGTGGACAGAGTACCCGATAATGTTGTACTTATTTAATTGTATTTATTTCAAATAGAAAATAGAAAACTGAATTGAAATACTAAAGAGTTAAAAATAATTATTCCTTGCTTAAGCATTATGTTTTAAAGGTTAATTTATTGTAATTTTAAATAATCGCTGATTATTTTTACATAGAAGTTTCTGCTCCCTTTGCATGTAAAATATGTGTTTATGTCCAGAACACAGTCTACAAATTTTTGCATTTCCCCCGAGGGGGGTTGCTTTCGATAAGAAATGATCACTTACATACAATAAAAAATAAACACAGCATATTATTTATTTGATTGCTAATGCAGTGCCCTTTCTTCACCTATTATGTAAAATGCTTAACAGTTTTTTTTTTGGGGGGGGGTGCCCTTCCTCTACACAGACTGTATGGGAGATAAATGGACACAATAAGAGTATGAACAGTTAGACCACTTAGCACCTTATTTACATACTAATGAGGCAAAACCAAATGGGATGCAATATATTTGTCTAATGGTTAGATGTTACATATATGTAAACATAGGTTTCTGGGTTAAATAAATTTAAGACAACAACAGGTTAATTCAGTTTAGTCTCTTATACTTGCTTATAATCAGGCATCCATATTAATGAAGCATAGACTACAGAAGTCTCCCTTTACAAAAATAAAAAATAACAATAAACAATAACAGATTTGGGCATATGTAACCAGAAAATGATGTTTAAGCCTGAATTTCTAACTAGGCTAGGAAGGTACAGTTCTAACATCACATGAAAGATAATTCCAATAATGAAATGCAGCAGACATAATTGATTTGTACATCCCACTCTTAGTAATCGTATTTCAATCAAAAGTGGTCTTGTAATGCTGGCAACCTGGATTTAGGAATTGACTCAGGTCACTCAGGGCTGGCTGGAGGGGTGGGATTTAATGTCCCTGGGACAGTTCCCTTCCCTTGGTGGGGAAGGCATAGCAGTCTGTTGTTCATCTGCCCCCTGGCAAAGACTGAGAAACAGTACAGTGGAAGTACAGCAAAGGGGATAGCAGCTGCCAGATCCCAGCATGCATGCATACTGGCACACACATGAGTTAGTCCAGTGGGAAGTGTGGCCACACACAAAAAATCATAGTGGTCCCAACTTTGTACAATGGGGGACCCTTCAATAAATATTTTTCTATGCTCTAGCATATCATTCTCTAAGATCACTCTTGGTGTCCTGTCAACTAAGTAGTCCCTCACCTATCTACAAAATATAAGATTAATGCATTTTTTTTGGGGGGGTGGGATCTGGAACAACTTGCACTATAGCAAAGATAGGAAAGTGTGCTCTTTAAAATTGAAGGTGAAAGGTATACATTGTTTTAAATTTCAGCTGGGAATATGTGAAGCAGACTTGCAAATATGTAAATACATATGTTCCACAGTTTGTTTTTTTTTCTGCTCCCTCGGGGGTTTTATCCAATTCCATTCCAAGTCTCATGAAGATACGAGTATTCACTGGCTTATATCAAAGAGAATCTGTAATTGCAGAGCTAAAACAGCCCATTAGCACATCCAGTACAGCCAAAAAGATAATAACACAGGCATTTTGCCCCCAAAAAAGAATCAAACTGAGATACTTTTGGATAATTTGCTGTTCACGAAATGCAGTAGAAAATGCACAGAAGAATGAAAAGTGATTATTTATCACGCACCCCTGCCCAGTCAATTATCTGGTCATTTAACTCTGTAGTGACTCTATCACTTTTGCCTAGCAGTAACCCACTGTTGGCAGTGAGGTAGCATTGCCAAAACTTGCTTCCTCACAGCAGAACTCTGCCAGTGATGAATGGTATCCAAAATCATGATTACACCTCAATAGTACTTCAGTTACTCATTAATACAAACTCCTCCAGTATCATCTCTGTGGGGAGAGGGACTTCTGCACAAGGATTGCTACCCCCTCACCTGGCATTAGCCAAAATATCAAAACTTGCATCATCTGATTTTATCCTTTGAATTACAACAACTCAGGCTGAGCTGGGAACAGACTGTTACCTACAGATGAAGTGTTTCACACAAAATCAACACACACAGATACAGTACAGGCTACCTCACTATAAGCTGTAGCATTATTACCCCCTGTATGTTATCAATAGGCACTTTAATTTCTCAGTCACTTCCTTATATATTTGCCATAACGCAAAATGTTATGATAACTTTTCCTGGCTCCTTATCCCATGCCAATTAGTTTGGGCCACTGAATTCCATTTACTGAAGGAATGAAACAACTACATCATAAAAGTAATCAGATATTCAATTTTTCTACAGCTTGTATCAAAATACCCTCAAGCTCCAGGGCATATTTAAATTATTTGTAAAAAAAAAGGACTACTTTTTGCCAGAGCTGCAGTAGTTTGAATCAGTGCCCTCCAAAATGTGTTAAATCCATTGCCGTTGAGGTCAACAAAATTGCTCAAGAGAAATGTAAACATTTGAAAACATTTTTTATCTTTCTTCATTCAAAACAAGAGGCTACTAATTTCCTGAGCAAAGAAATAGTGACATTTCAAACATTTTGATAAACTTTGTACAGAAACATACACATTGCAGTAGATTCGATTGGTGTGCATATTCCCTCTTTTGTTATTACTTTTGAATTGGAAAAAAAGATAATGAATTCTAGGATTGCTTAAAACAAATATAAGACAGATGTAAGGGAATTGGAACCCCCCCAGAAAAAAATACACAAGTTCTAATTAAAGCAAATGGCAGAAAATTAGATTGTGTTCTGTTCTGGTATTTGGAAAACCTGGTGCAATGTCATTGAATGACGGATTCCCCAGACTACAGTGATTCATTTTTATGAAGGAAGCAACAGGTTGCAGCCATGCTAGTGGAAATTGCACAGAATTAGACTTAAAATGATAACCTTTTTCTCTGCTTCAATCAAAGGAAAATATGAATAAAAGCTAGAGGATAACATTTTGCTTAGTCTTTCAAAATAAATCACTTTTTTTTGACCTTCCAAATAGAAATCTTTCTTCAAAAAGATCAGGACGAGAATCTAGTCATACTATTAAAAATAAAGGTCAGCCTTCAAATTGAAGGTCTATACAGTATATCCATAGTGGGGAAAAGAGTTTTTGCCACTGAATACAGCTATGCATCTTTATTATTATTCACTCTAACTACAGCTGCTGAACAAAAGAATAGGCACTTTTCTACAGCACAGACGTAAGCGGCATACATCACCACAAGGCATACCTTTAGTAGGTAATAAATACTGATAATTTAAAGTCATGCCTGGCGTTCAATGGCCATCTGACAAATTTTCTCCCAGTTCTGCAATTTAAACCCCACAATCCTTTGCATGTTGAGTGACCATGCCCCTTGACGAAGTTCACATTGAGCACAGGACCAAGGTTTTTCTGATAGCTGTCTTCTAGTGGAGGTAAACTATTTTTGTATTTACAGTATTTAAGATTGAAGACCTCACTACTGTATGCCCTTTGCTGTACTTTATTGCTTTTGGGGCTAACCTGTGATTACTCCCCTTTCAAATTGCTGATAAAATAGTGAAATAAAATGTTGGGAATCATCTTATATGGAGTTTTGGGGTGATTATTCAGGTGTTTGGAGTGCAATTTGATGGCACCTCCGCTTAGTGCATCCCTATGTTTGGGAGACATGTTGGGTGCTGCCTGCGTGTTTGCTGTCTGAGTATTTATTTTGCTTTCTTCTTAGCTTGTGTGTTCTTCTTTTTGCCTTTTGGCTTGTCCTGCCTTGCCTTTTTTGCCATTGTAATTCTTTATTTTGTAGTGACGCCATCATCTTGTTTCTTTAATTTATTTATTTTCCTTTCTGGCTGTTTGTATAACTGTCCTTCTCTTGCCTGTCTCTCATCTTTCCCTCATGTCTCCTCATCTGCTAAATTCCCTTGCCTCATTTTTTCCTGGTATACCTAAATTTCATTGTGCTGGCTGCTGACATTTGATTTAATTTCTGTTATTTCCATGTATTGTTTTGCATGAGTGCTGCAACTACTTACCTGGTAGCACTTCATTTGCCTCTGTTTATGCTTTTTGCTACCTCCTCCTGCGCTGCACATTGTCCCTGGACCACTTACATCCTCTATAGCTTCTCAGTATTTCTCATGCTCAGATATTAATTCTATTTTTCTGAAGCATTTTTACTGTATCCCTTTATTCCATTGTCTTTCCACTCCTTCCATTGAGAAGCAGCATGAAATGATCCAGTTTATCAGTGCCATACTCATAGTGCTCCACTAGTGGATCAGCAATAAAGTAATACTACTTGGAGAAATGTCACTCACCATTTATTCTGATTCAAACATGGAAGAATGAAGATGCTTGCTCCACCATGGAATGGATTTCTTCTTCACAGGTATAGAGATACATCTGAAACTGAGGTTTGGGGGTATTTTGGGGGGTCTACTTATTTACAAGAGGGTAGGAAAGGGAATGGGTTTCTATAAGAAATCTACAGGGACAAGGAGGGGAAAGTAGAAAGAACCTGGTTTTGCTGGTGGGGGAACTGCCAGAATTATATTATTTTACATTGTACAATATGTGCCTGTAATGCCCTATGTGGCAGACAAATTGGGCAGCTTCCATTACTTGATTCACTCTCCCCTCTCATCTAGAACAATGAGACTATTTAAGATAGTGACTACAACCTTTACGGCTGGAATCTTCAATTTGTCTGTTATATCTGGTGTCCTCACTATCTGGAAAATTGCCAATGTTGTGCCAGTGTTCAAATCTGGTGACTAAAGCTTTGTGCATAACTATGTCACAATAGCAAGTATCTCAACTTTAAGTAAGACAGTGAAGAAAACTGTATATCATCATCACAAAGCTTTACTATGTCTGTAATTTATTAATGAGAGCACTGGTTTCATACTTGAAACAGGCAATGTGTATTAAAAAACAGAAGTAACACGGCTTTCAATCAGCAATGAATCTGTTTGTCATGTAAAGAAATGAACAGATCTATATTCTTCAGATGTATTACCGTGGTAAATGTATGGGCATTTGTCATCTAAACATGGGGTGGGTTTTGTAAATTGTAAGCAAAACAGACATTGGGGGTTGATAGCTAAGCAGAGGAGCACAGTATGGAACAATGTAAGGGACATTTAAAATGAAAATATTATGGGGCTTGCATGAAAGATGCAGCTTAAGTGAATTACTATAATGAGAAAAGTTGCTGAATCATAGTAGTGACATACTGTAGCTACTTAGGTACAACAACTTTTCTGACCTTTGACCTGTGGTATAACAACATTTGGGAATACACAAGGGATAACTGTATATATATATATTCTGTATATCTCTTTGTCCCATTCTCTTTACATTCATTGCATTAAGTTTACACAACATAGAAGAACTCACACAAGGTTGGGGCGCTCATAGTAAAAAGCTAAATAACTTTTCTGGTTTTATGTAGTTCATCTTGCTATGATGTAAATGTGTGATATAATTCTGTCTATTTAAATGGTCTAAGTTTCCATACAGGTTCATACCTTTGATAAAAGACAACACACCTGAAATGTGACAGGTATTTACCTGTTTGGCCTTGTGGTGGCACAATAACATAATGGAATTGTAGCCTTTAGTGATGGCATTTTTAATTTTAAGAGGTCGTGAGTGGCAGTTTTTTAATCAGTTTATTGCATTAAGTTTGTTTCTTCATTAATGTAGAAAAAGCATATTTATCAAAAACAGTTATGAAAAACAAAACATAAATTAATGGACCTTGCCAATATGTTCCTTTGTGCTAGCAGAACTAATGCTTATATAGTTTAATCAATCAAGCATTATACTTAAAGAAGACCAGCAATAGAATGCACTTCATAGTAATTAACATTTGTTCATTTTTAAAATATTTAATCTGAATGTATATTTATTTTATGTTAGTATTCAGTTTTTAAGGGAAGTATACACTTTGTGTTTTACATTTTTGAAAGAAAATTGGAAATTTTGGCACATACAGCATGCAGTCTGTTTAGTATTTCCAATGTACTGTTGTATGTTTTAGTTTTGAAATCGTACAAGTTTTCTTATTAATGTACAATTGCTAATGATGTGTTTTTCCTGACCATTTATTTTTTTGAAATATTAATCAATATATAATCTTATGGCAGTTGACTGAATGTCCACAGAAAAAGTTTTACTTTAGGCTTCACCACAACTAATGTCACTGGGATTCGGATCTCATAATTGAAAAAAAATAAATAAATAATTATTGGGTGAGAAAGCCGCAGGCTTAGCAAGAACCCTAAACAAGGGAAAAAATACCATTAGCAAACACATATAATGGTAAAATGGGGGTATGAGACTGACTTTATACATGCCTACAGTCCAATAATTTTATAATATACATGTTAAAAAAACAGTTTGAGCTCCATTTATTTTTATTTATTTATTTATTTTTTGTTATTTAAAATGTGTTAACTGGGTAAGAACCCAAGGGCATATATGGCCATTTTCAGTAGTGACTCAAATACATACAAACATATACACAAAATGCATACAACAATTGATACACTTGAGGCAAGAAAACAAAAAAAAACAGTAAAGTAGTAAAAATTACTCATTTATGGTATGTTCTGTCTTGTATCCCTCTGCATATTGGACCGTAAGGCACACACCTTGGAGGAGTCTTTAAGGAACCTGTGACTATCACATTGAATTGTAAGTTACTTGTGCATTTATGTTTGTACTCCCCTCCCCTAGGTTGCACCTGGAATTGAGCCTCGGCTCAGTGTACCTTTCCTGGTTACCAAATGTTTAAATAAAAAAAATAAATGAAACTATGATTTATTATACTGAAGTCCTTGCAAACCTGCCAGTGCAGTGGTAGCACTACCACTCTTGATGCTGGTGACCAGCATTTAGGAACTAACCAGGGTCACTAGAGGGCTGGGCAGGGGAAGGTGGATTGAGTGTCTCTTGGATGCTCTCCACCTCCGGGGGAAGGTGGGAAGTGTCTCCAGTGCAGTGACCCTGGATGACCACAGGAGGTACTGCCACCAGAAGCCCAGTAAACTAGGGTGGACACCGTCATGGGAGTGAGTGTGTTGCAATGCACACAGCTCACCCTCTATGATGTTGGGTGGGACAGTAATCAGGAAAAAAGGCATCCAACCAGGACACAGGATGATGCCTGCCTTGTATGCCACAGGCTCTGCACTGCTGACTGTGACACTGTCCCTATTCACTGAAGCTTGAGTTCTGCTGGAGGATTAGGGGGTGCCCACCTTTGGCCCAACCTGTAGGGGGGGAGATCCAGGATTGAACCAGTTCAGAGAAGTAAGTCCCAGGGCAGGTGTGTGATGGGGTTGGGCCTGAGGCTAGGCCAAAGTAAAAAAAAAATAATAATACTAGCCCAGGTGCTAGATACCTAAACTTTGTCTTACAGCTAACCCTGTTTCCTTGGGGTGAAGCAGTAATTGCAAGTCAGTTTCAGTGAGGCCATGTTCTCATGCTATAAATTAAAGAATGCTGTGCCAGAAATTAAAATTAACTTTTAAAATGAGTAAATTATTACTTTTTGTATTGGAAGTATTTTTTTACCCTTTTTCTAAATAAAAGATTTTCTACCTCACAGTACTAGGTTTGAAGTGTAGAACAATAATTTACCTAGAGGTCAAGATACCTAGTTCTGTTCCCCTTCATACCTCATCAGCAATTTGTCTTCACTGACTGACATCACAACTGACCTTGAAGAGCCATCCACCTTCTGCCAGACTGGTCACTTGTGATGTCACAATGTGTGAAATCACAGTTGTAGTGAGGTATGAAGGGGACCCGAATTAGATATGTCAGCTTCCTGAGATGGCACAGTTCTATGTATCATGTCCTGAACTATCAGTTTAGATACCTACTAATCAAGCTGTCCTAGTGTCACAGAGGCTGAGGCACTGGATACCTCACCTGCCAACACACCAGCAACCTGGGTTCAGTGATGGACTCCATTTTCTGGAGGTCAGCCAGGCTGGTGAAGGATTGAGCATCCACAGATTGCTCTTCTCTCCTGGGGGGGACTTGCTACACAGCTCCTATACTGCCACCTCATAGTTGCACAGTGGTGGGGCAATGGAAGCACCTCAACATTGGTATCAGATGGCACCTGGTGCATAGCATATGTGTGCCTCCATGCACATGAACTGCATCATTATACATCACCTAGCTAGGGAAGGAAACAGGGAAATCAGGGCTAAGCATCAGGAAGCCTCATTCACCCACTCCAGCTGGATGGTAACTTTGGGGAGAGGATAGCCCTGATCTCCTGGCCACACCATGAGGGTAAGCCAAGAGGGACTTCAGGCAGGTTAGTCCTGAGAGGAGATGGTATCCAGTAAAAGATGTGAGCAAGGGCAGAGAGCCTTGCCAGCACCCAGGGAAGAAAAGCTCTGTGTATCCATACCCAGGGCATCAACCAGTCTGAGTGGGCATCTAACTAGTAGGCCAGTGGCCTTGACCCATCCACTACAGGTGGAGATTTGCAACACAAGAGTTATGTGGAACAAGTCTGATATTATGGCAGATTTTATTTCAGGTTCCTCAGTTGATCTGGCTTGCATTATAGAGACCTAGCTGAGTGATCAAGCTGGCCCAGTCTTGGAAGCAGTGGTGCCAGCTGGATTCTCCTTGATGCACTGCCCAAGGAGAGATCAAGGGGGGTTGCTATCTGTTTTAGATCTGAGATGAACTTCACTTTGCACCTAGTGGGGGACATCTCATCATTTGAATGTGCTGACTTTGCATGGGGGTTCAGGTGCAGGTTGCTAGATCCTTTTGATGTACTGGCCTCCTGGGCACTATGGGGATTTCCTGCAGGAAATCCTGGACTTCACTGCTGACAGGGTTTTGGAGTCATGTACATGGATTGTTCTGGGTGATCTCACTCTCTGGGTCTATGATGAATTCTCACACTTTGGACAGGATTATCTCCAGTTGATGGAGTCACTGAGCATCTCACAAGTTACTACTTCTGAGACTCATCAACATGAACATACCTTGGGCTTGGTTTTCCTCCTGGGGCTTGTGGTTAGCAACCTCAAGACTGATGATTCATTTCTGCTCTTTAAGAGGGCTCAGTCCAGAAGGACTGCAGGTGGAAATTTTTTTGTAGTTAATCAATTTTACTCTCATGGTATGCAAATCAGCCTCTTAATGCTGACTGCCCCAGTGCCATTCCCCCACATTCCTCCAGGTCTAACCTTCGGTAGTGGAACTTTTGGAGATGATGGCAGCATGTGAGACAGGTTCAGAGAACATGGTACTGACATACAGCAGGGGCATTACCAGAGCCTTTGACTCCATAGCATCCACTCATCTATGACACTAGGTCTCATGCTTAAGATCCCCATGGTTTGATGGGGAACTTGAGTTGAAGACCAGGGGTTGGAGGTTAGAGTGATGTTGGAGGAGGTCCAGAGCCCAGGAGGACCAACTGACTGAGATTATTCATTACAGTTAATATCAAAAAACACAATCTTCTGTACAAAGGCAACACTCCTGTCCAGGGAAATTATGGCTGGGAAGAATCAACTGTCTCAGCTCTTCCATGCTGTTGTCAGGTTTACCAAACCTAATCTGTCTATAGCCAGTAAGAGTGAGTTCACTAGCTAAGTGTAAAGAATTCACTTGATTCTTCTCTTCAGAAAGGCTGTAAAAATCTGGCATGGTTGAGCTTACACCTCAGGTGTCTTGGGAAGAGTTTCAGCCAATCACAATGGAAGAGGTCTACAAAGTGATCTTAGAGCTATAGCCCACTTTTTGTGAACTAGACCCAGGTCCAACATGCCTACTAGTAATCTGTGTGGAGCTATTGTGGTCGAGGTTCATTGGAGTAATTTGAGGCTTCCCAGTGGATGTGGTCTTTCCAGTGGCACTGAAATTTGCACTGGTTCAGCCCTTTCTGAAGAAACCATCATTAGACCCAGATAGTTTCGCAAATTATCATCCTGTCTCTAACCTACCATTCCTAGGTAAGGTTATTTTTAAGTAATCAGAATTATGACCTTTGAGCTTAAAGCTCATTTACCATGGATCCTCATCAAACACAAGGGCAGGGGAGCACAAACATGAGTATGCAAGACAGCAGCAGCCAGAAGGCATTGTCAGGTATCAGCAAATAATAACATACAGTAATCCCTAATAGGAAATATAAGGCAGGCAGGCATAGCATAAGATGAACATAGGCAAGTATTACATAACCATTGCATGAGTGCAGAAAACACGGGGATACAATTTCCATTCCAACATCGGTAATAAAGTGCATCAATCAACAACAGCATAACATTAGCCAACAAGAGTATAACATGAGTGATTAAGATGGTAGGAGAACATCAAAGTCAGTATCCTGAACAGTAAAGTCAAATGAGGAGTCCGGAAGGAGACAGGACTAGTGGAAGAGTGGTGAGGCAGGAGGGTAGAGTGAAGGCACCAAAAGGTCACCTCAGGGGAAGAGAATGGGAGCAAAGGGTGTACTGGCAGGCAGACAGGCAAATGGGGCAGGTGGCGGAGCCTTGTGGTTCAGCAGAACAGCAAAGGGTGATCAGGGGCCTTGCTCAGGAGTGCAGGAGGGTCAGTTGCAACAGTAGCAGCATTGTGGAGTGGAGATAGTATTCTGAAGCACAGACTTAAAGGGGCCAAAGCGTGGGAGGCTTGAGGTGAAGTGGGGGAGCTCATTCAACCAGGCAGGAGCCCTGACCGCAAAGATGCATTTCGCCAGGGCGGTTCTTCTGAACAGGACTGCTAAGGCATGTTTAGCAATGCTTCTTGCATCATGTTCAGAAGGAGTGGGTGGAATAAAGCTTATACAGTATGGAGGGGGCAACTCCAAGGAGGGCCTTCTTCCCTAGAAGGCATGAATGAAACTTCATGTGATCCAAGAGAGGGAAGTCATTTAGACTTAATGTATATGTTGCATGTACTGTATGTGTTAGGCGATCTGCACTATTGAGAATGTTGTGGTGCTACAGCTTGAGACAGACCTCACAGCTCATGACATCTATGATCCTCTCCAATCTGGTTTCAGATCGAGGCATAGCACAAAGAAACCATTGACCAGGATGCATAATGACTACCTCAGGGCCAGAGATGGGGGTGATTGGTCAGTTCTTGTTGTCCTTGAATTCTCCTTACCATTAGACAGCATGGACCATGGGTTGTTGTTGGATCAACTGGGGGAATATAGAGGACTCACTGGCACTGTCATCTGCTGGTCTGAGTCCTACTGCAGGGATAGGATACAGAGGATGGTGACGGGAACATTCTCATCATATCCAATGCCCCTTCTCTGTAGCATACCCCAAAATCAGTCAACTCACACATGGTGTTCACAGGGTACATGCTGCCTCTTGAAAGGATCATTCAACACTACAATCTGGGTTTCCACTGTTGTGGGGATGATAGCCAATTGTATTTCTCTTTTGCACCCAGGATGCCTGATACTGTCGAGGTGCTTAATTTAAGTTTGACTGTTATTCAGAGTTGGATAGCATCTAGTTGGCTGAGACTGAACCTGTACAAGATTGATGTGCTAGTGATTGAGTTGGGTCAGGGGGAGCAGAAGCAGACATAGGAGAGACACAGCTTCGGCTCAGCTCATCTAGGCAGTTGGCTTCTACAAAGGTGAAAAATCTGTGAGTCATTCTGAATGATTGACTAACAATTGAGGCTCAAGTGTTTGCTGTAGTCCAAATGGGTTTTTACCATCTCAGGTACATCAACTAGATTAAGTTCTTTATCTCACCCTGAAGATCTGCCAACACTGGTGCATGCTCATTCATCCAGGCTGGACTACTGTAATGCTCTCTATGTTGCGTTAGTGAAGGCACGCTATGTCGCTTGTTGCTGGTACACTACGTAGTGGACAGGATAATGACTGGCCTTTCAGCATCTAGTCATGCAACCCTGGTCCTGTATGAATTGCATTGGCTGCCTGTGAAATGGCATGTTAACTTGAAGATTGGTGTACAAATCTATAAGACCTATATGGGTTGGGCCTAGGCTACCGGTTGGATCTTTGGAATGCTCTTCATTCCTCACACCATATCCACTCCTCTGAGACAGACCTCCTCTCTCCATCACAAGGGCCTGACTTAAATCCTCAGGGGATTGTGTTACCAAGGCATTGGCCCTTTGCTCTGGAACACTCTGCCTAGGGCACTGAGGGAGGCCTCCTCAGTGGAGGTCTTTTTTTTTTATTTTTTTTTTATTTAGTTGTTTAACCTGGTATAGCACACTAAGCTTAAAACTTTTTTACAAGAGTGACCTGGGAGCACAAGGAGGTTAAGTGACTTGCTCAGGGTCACACAGTATGCAAGTGGAAGCTTTTAATTGAGTACAAAGCATACCTGTTTAGGCAAGCTTTTGGGGACTAATGTTGGTCTCCTTTACTATCATACTGTTTTGAATACACAAAATCAGACACTCACCACTTCAAAGCATAAATTACAATCTGACTCAAATTAGCAGCAAATGTGCTGTCAGTGTCTCCTTTATTTCATATCAAATGAGCCTAGATAAAAACAAGAAGACATGCTGCTGCACCACCCTCCCAGTATGGGCTATTTTTGTGTTTATTTTTATTTTATTTATTGAAGTCTAGGAATTACAACCTTTGAGTCAAAGACTCCTTTACAAAGGCTCCACTTCAGAGAAGATGACAACAAAATGCATGATACAATACAGGAACAAGAGCAAGAACAGATTACAAACAAAGCAAAAACATAAAGATTATATTTAATTATATTAAGAGTATCATACTGTTATGTAGCTGCTGTTTTCATTTTAACTGCATGATATTATTTATATATTTATTTACTGCTGTTTCGTTTTATTTGTTTTTATAAGGTGGTTCATTTATTTGAATGTTTTGGTTTTATTATATTCTTGTCAATGCCTGCACAGCACCCTGGGCCTCCGGGGAAAGGAATCATATAAATAAACGCACTACTACTACTACTAAGAAAAAAACACCTACTAATCAGCAAAATGAAATACAAATTATTTAGAATAAACTGTAAAAACTGTCTGCTTTTGAAAATTAATAATATTTTCTGTCTTGTGTTTTTGGCAACACTAGCATTTTAAAGGCTGGATTTTCTGAAGCTTCAGAGCAACATAAGATATACAATACACTGCAACACAAATGTGCTGCAGTTATGCCTGACTTTCTTTGATGTTTTATAGATGTTATTTAGAGCTATCCATACCAGTAGAATGCAAGCCTTATGCATGGATGATGGAAGCAACACAAGGAACATGCAAACAATTTTCAGAACCAAACCTTGGCAAAAATCAATGCAAGGATTATGAAAGGATCGGACAAGATTATTTTTGCACTCTGAACAAGAAGTAATTTAAGTGCTAGAAATATGAAAGTTTCCAGTCTTGCACTTCAAAGATAAGGCAAGATCAAAATGAGCTCTTGCACAATCTCTTATGCTCTTAGTGTTTACAATATATTTTTCAATAAAATAGCTAAAAGGTCATAGCAAGGTTATGTTTTTAATAATTTTTTAACCATTTCAAGTAACAACAATGCGAGCCTGGAAGAATGTTCTGAATTTAACCATATCTATACAGGATCCAGATCTTCTAACACTATCAGTCAATATGAGTATGAATGCCTGTAGCTAATTAGCAGATGTACTAAATGGATGACTGAATGGCAGGGTATGAGTTTGGCAACACACTCTAAGGTACTGACATCAGCATACTGAGTGGAGAGGGATTTTTATCCTATTCCAGTGCATTATATTCTATGATAACTCTGAGACACCCAGCCTTGTTTCTGGGGGTGCTTTTATTGTTTGGGTATTGGGTTCATTCAGTGCTAAATTACAAAGAGGTAATCCATGAAGTTGAATAGAACTGTATAGTTATTCATGTATAGGTCCATACAGTTCTTTAATGTACTTCAGATACTTCTTTATCAGTTGGTCTAAGTATTAATATAGTGACAGCTTCTAATATGTAATTTGACCATTCAATACAAATGTAATTATATTAAACAAGAACATTGTTAAGAAACTTCAAAAAGAACACAGTAGGGCCCTAAATGTGACCTTCTGGAGTCACGATTCTATATGTCTCTTCAGCATGGGTGTCAGTAAGGCTCAGATCAGTTGGTAGAACATCTGGCTCTGGGTCAGAAAGTCATGGGTTCTACTCCTACACTGGGACTAGGCTCATATCATAAACAGTGGCCTCTCAGTGCCATACTAGGAGGATACAGCACTCTCAGAGTGTGCTGTCCTTCAGAGGAGACGTCAAACAGAGGTCCCTTTTGCTCATTTATGTTACTGTCCTGGTGGTTACCCAGTTGGAAGCATAAGAAGTCAAGGCACTTTTTGGAAGGGCAGGTGATGTTACCTGGTATCTGGGTGAACATTCCTCTTCTCATAAATAACAGAGTCATACAGTTGTCTAAGGCTGTGTGTGGATGTTGTTCGAAATGGCTACACTACACAATAACAGATACTTCATTACCAGTTTCTCCTTGCTTGTAAAGTGCTTTGGGATACCATGAGTATGAAAATTCTTCTGCTTCTTTATCTTCATAAAGTTTTTTTTTTCTTGCTACACATGTTTATAACAAATAAATGACAACATTCAGCATTGGTTTCTCACTGCAGTTTAAATATTATTTATGCAGTATGCATCAAAATATTCACATCACACTGCTAATAGCTATATCAACATCAGGTGTAAGCTTGAGCTAGGATACATTCTGTACCCTAGACTGTCTTAAAGCAGCAATATATATTACTGTAAAACATTTCGACCTATACTGTCTTATTCAATTTGAGGTTTCCCTTTACCTCCTGCCATCTTAGATACCCTTTCCTCCAATTTTGAATCTACTTTAGCACTCTGTTATTTTTACATTTGAAATAGTAAAGAAGCATTTATTTTCATATGTCTATCATCTCATATTTATCATTGTTCTCAGTTCTTTGTGAACACTTACTCTTCATAAGGTCAGGCAGCAGTGTCTGTTGCATGCTAGTTCATTTCTGGCACCCAAACAAAGTGATATTAAATAATGGGTATTTAAAAACAGCTGAGAATACTGATGAAATCCTGGGGATATCCACAATAAACAGTTTCCTCTTTCTATTAATTCAAATGTATAAGAAAGTGTTAATACAGAGAAAAGGGGCATCTTACAAGACAGGAGATGAGAATAACCACACAAATGTAATAGGCAATTAACTGTTTGTTTGCAAATATGACCCACAACACTCTGCGGACAATATCTTCAAATACAATCATACAGGGTGCAAACTGAGTTAAAGACATACAGAGGACTGACAAGGCAAGATAAATATAAAAACAGGTTATATTTAAATGAGCATTCCTTTATTTCAATAATAAAAACAGGCTATCGCAAACTCAAAACTAGCAAAGGGGACATCTTATAAGACAGAACAAAAAAGGCTAATCTTAAAATGAAGAAGCATAGGTATAATATTTTCACTGTGACCTGCACAGCTGCTTGAAAACTGGAAAGATAACTGCTGCATTACACTGTATGACATTGTTTTTGTGTGTTTCCCTTTATAATACGGTTCATAATAAAATGTGTTTATTAATAGAAACAAAGAAAATGACAGTAGAAAGAGACCATTGGTCCAGTCAGTCTGCCTGTAATACCCTATGCTATCCTGAGGTCTAGTGTCTATTAAGGGTTATTTGTCCTTCCTACCCCGCCCCCCATGTTTTCTGCCTTTCTGCTATGCCCTGGGTCACTACTAAGCCCTTAACTCTGCATGGTACCTGGTCAGTATGTCACAGGGATTATAGCACAAGAAAATTCATGCTGGAAAAATAGCGACTGGCAATATAACTACTGGGATAGTATAGCACAGGTAATGTTAGCATTATCCCTGTATTTTTTTTTATTTCTTTATTGAAATGTTTCACCAGGAAGGTTACACTGAGCAACAGTAAGCTCATCTCACAGTATGTCCTGGGGAAAGGGTAGTGGAATTACAGATTCACAAGCACAGATACACAAACAGTAGGTAACATTATAAGTACAATTTACAGTACAGAGATTTGGAGCACAGGTACATGATAAAAAAACATCATATCCATTGATTTAATTACCTCAGGACAGTTAGCGTAACATGGGCCAGTTGAGAAAGGGAGGAATTAACATGATGGGATGGTAGGTAGTGGAGACAGAAATAAGTGCGAGAATAAAGTGCTTAGTGGGGTGACAGGGGAAGAGAGGAAGTGAGTCAAGCTAGTAGTGGGGGAGAAATATAAATTCAGTAGCTCAAGACAATTGCCTAGGGGAGTTAGCTACATTCACAGATGGTGATTAGATAGTTTGTTAGGGACGTGGAGAGTGAGCCAGCAGAGGAAGAGTGGTGAATTTGTATTGGCAGCTGATTCCATAGTTTAGGGAGGCTGTGGGAGAAGGCCATTTTACCAGAAGTCGTGCTCCTGCGAGGAACAGTTAGTGTCCATGAGTCACCAGCTCTAAGGGAGTAGATGGAGGGGTGAATTGGGAGGTGGAGATGTAGGAGAGGAGAAAACCTAGCCAGAATTTAGAGATGAATTTGGCAGCATGGAGCGTGCGTCTGTTACTAAGGGTGGGAAAATTTAAATAGCGGTAACATGTACAGTGGTGAATCAGAGTAGTAGCATCAAGAGCAAAGCATCAGAAAGAGTTCAAAGATGGAGTCCAAGCTGATTAGGGTGTACTGGGGGCTGCACTGTCGACTATGTCACAGTAGTCAAATATGGGTAATATCATTTTCAGTACTAATTCATGCCTTGCCATAAGCACGATGCAGCTACGGTTTCTGTAGAGAGCATCAAGTTTGGTCCGAAGTTTTTTCAGAATTGCTTCAATGTGTACTGAGAAATTGAGATACCGGTCAAGCCAAACCCTGAGGTATCTAAAGGCCAACTGTCGGCATTGTTCCCATCAGGACAAAGTGGTTTTTTTTGCAGGGAGCTTCGCCCCCGCATCCCCTGTAAGCCCCCCACACTCCTCCATCTCTAAATAACCAACTCTGAGTTGGATTTGGTTCAGGGTGGAGGTGAAACACAAGGAGTCATGGTGCCATTGCACAGCGGACCACCACAGTGACCTGGTGAGATTTGTCGCTGTAGTGGACTGCACTGTATTATTTTCATTGTGTTGACAAGGTACTCCAATAGACACCAGGGAAAGACATTACAATTAAAATACTGATGTTGTCTAGACACTTTCTCTCAGCTAAAAATGTTCCAGGAAAGAACAGAAAAGAATTGCTTCGAGAACAGGAATAATTATTTGAAGAGAGTGAGGTAACTTATGCAGTGGCTGCTTTGCTTTCAGGATATTTTTTAATTATTTATTTATTTATTTGAAAGTCGGATTTACAACCTTTGAGTCAGGGACTCATTTAAAAAAGCACCTCAATGGAGGGAGGGTAGACATGGTTACAGTATGAGATACAACATTGGTAACATACAGGTGCAATACAGGTAACAAAAGAACACAATATAACAGTGGTTTATGGAATAAAGTTACATGATGTAAATAGTAGTTGTATAAAGTGTAACAGCAGTAGAAGTCACAGCCCTGATCATACTGGAGAAATACCTATGTGGAAGGGTGGGGGGAACAGCAGTGAGGAAAATAAAATAAAAAAGGGGGGCAGTCCAATGGACATTGCTCAACATTATTAACAAAATTAGCACCAGTAATCTCAGAAGCATCTAAACCTAAGCAATAAGGATTTAATTTCCTACAATATAATCTGACTTACATTAGGACTCCATACAAGAGAACTTCAGTGGATATTATTTTACCTTAATCAGTTTGTGAAGCAATCAATCTGTTACATTGCTGGTTCAGTGGAACCCCATTTTTGTCTGGTTCAATGCCTTAAAATCATTCTTAAATTATTTAGTGCAATTAAAAAAAGGCACTACATTGGGCTCTAAACTTAGATATGTACAATAATAGTTGACTAGTTATCATCCCCCCTGGCTCTCCTCAAAATGCAGAATTTCACCCGCAGTTTGTGAAATTAGCACTTCATGGGCAAAATGCTGCATTTGGAAGTGGGATTTCATTTGCACCTGCAAAATATTTCGGAAATGCAGGGATTACAAAAAATATTTTACTGGGAGAAATTCTATTGTTTATTTACACATGGTAATGTTCGCTGTTTTTAACAAGCGCTTCCTTTGCTTTCTCTGCTTTTCCTTCACTGTTTTTGATAGAGCTATTGTGCTGTTGACTTTATGATCTAGTGCCACTTTGTATCGACCATGCCTGAAGACGTTGATGGTTTTGATGCCTACAACTGCAGCTGGCAGGCTGTTCCGTGGCTTCGCCGCTCTCTCTATGAAATCGAATTTACTCATGCCCTTTCTGACTATTCCCCCACAAACTTCCAGTCATGCACACATGTACTAGAATCACTACTTCTGGTGAATAGTTCTTTGTAGTTTACCTTGTTCATTCCTTTCAGGAACTTGAAGGCCTCTATCACAAAACCTCTCTCCTTCTGACCTCCAGCAAGCACATGTTCAGTGCCTTAAGTCGGTTCTCATAGGAACTGTCCTGCTATCATAACCCCACACAACACATCCATCATTCTAGTTGCCTTGCTGTAGGTCTTCTTACATTGGCTAGACTGTTTAAAGGAATCAATTATGAAGACTCTCAGATCTTACTTCGAGACACAGCTCTTGCAGCAGGCTACACCATTAGGACTGAAGCCGGCAGGCATCAGGACCCCCCAGGAAAAATTCTAGCTAGCTATCTTCAGCGGGGACCGCCCAGCGTCCCAGTCCTGCCTCCAGCGTCAGGTGTAGTATATAAGGGGGTGGTCCCGCCAGATTCCCCAGTTCTTTCCCGCCGTCTACTTGCATGTCTCGACCCTTCGGTTCAGTTTCTAGCGTGCGACGCGTGGTAAAGTGTTTTCCTATGGGAAATTCGTTCTCTACAATCAGTTTCTTCTCTGATGTCCTCTCCGACCTCTGGTCACTCCTTGAAGTGTGCCTGTGGGAAGCAGATCCCTTTCAAGGATCCACACTCGGCCTGTGTCCGGTGCATAGGCCCAGACCACGACACCCGGTCCTGCACCTTTTGCCAGGGTTTCAACAGCATAACCCGGATCCATCGCCAGAAGGCCCTACAGGCATTCCTGCTAGAGTAGCAACTCAAGACCATGACTTCCAAGGGGGATTCTTCTCAGAAGGCCCGCAAGCATGCTGAGAAGCACAGGGAGAGGGCCCCTTCCAGGTCCCCGTCTAGGGCCTCCAACTCATGCAGCTCTGGCTCCAGGTCCGACCGCTCTCCTTCCCAGGCCAGCTCTCAGCCTCCCCCCACTGAGATGAGAAAGTCTTCATCCTCTTCTCAGGCCAAGACTCCCAGGCCTTCCCCGTCCTTCAAGGCCCTGGCTAAGTTGGGGGATCGCCACCATCACCACAAGTCAGGTTCCTGCCATTCTGAACCCGACGTCAGGTCTGCTTCCTTGCCTCCTCACAAAACCAAGGAGCTCACCTCACTTAAGAGACCGCAGGACCCGACGCCGGTTCATCCGACGTTGGCCTCTTGCCACAGGTTCCCAGAGCCGTTGTCTGCCAGAAGACCGTCGCCGGCCAGGCCTACTCACCACCGGATGCTGGTAGGGGGACCGGCACCCGCTCCAATTGAGAAGAGGACCCCGACGCCTCCGACCGACATCAGTCAGGAGACCATCAGTGAGGAGCAGTTAACCCAGCCCGAGGACCAGACGGGTGACCCCGGTCCTGTTGAGACTCCCAGGAACCCTCGCGGCCCTATCTTTCAAAAGAGAGCTTTTCGCACTGGTAGGATGTCAGACATAGTCCCCACTCACCTCACTTCCTCCTCCTCCTACCTCCTACCCAGTTGCTCCTCCGGTTCCTGCGTCCCTGTCTCTGTCTGGGTCTGCAGGCCAGTTACCTCCTCCCCGGGAGCCCAGGACCCCTCCAAGGGGGAGACTCGATAAAAGGAGACCTCCATCCAGATCCTCTTCTAGGTCACCCGGTCCCAAGAGACCCAGAAGACGCCGCCAGTCGCCTTCGACGGAGGACACGGGATCAGAGTTTTCTACATCCAGATCCCCATCTCCCCTCTCCATCCCTTCTCTGGACCCACTTGAGATGCCAAAGTCTCCTCCGGATGACCCTTCATTCTCGGATATCATGAGATACATCCAGGAGAACATGGGATGGGATCGGAAGAGTTAGACCCGAGGCTCGCCTTCTGACAGTACCTGACGAAAGACCCCAAGCCTGTGGTGGTGCCACCCTTGGTAGACACTTTCGTGGACGTCACCAAGGCAGCTTGGAAGCATCCACATTCGCTCCCGGCTATGCCAAAGAAAGCTGACTGCTTGTACAAGGCTCCAAGAGAAGACCAATACTTGACCCAGCATCCTCAGGCCGACTCTCTGGTCATAACAGCTTCTCATGACCGGTCCCAGAGACCGCAACATCTGAGCACCCTGCCACCGGACCCAGAGTCCAAGCAGCTGGATTCCATGGGTAGGCACATGTATGCTTCCACTACCTGCGCCATCAGATCCCTGAATTATTTGACCCACATGGTGCAGTTCCAAAATGCCTTGTGGGAGCAGGGTCTGGATGCGGCTGAGAAATTGCCGGAAGGTGAGCAGAAGGAGGAGATGTTGCAGCTCCTCCATATGGGTTCGGACGTGGGAACCCAAGTACTACGAGTCATGTATGACTCCGCGGACTCCTCGGCCCGAGCAGCAGCTTCAGGCGTATGCCTCCGGAGGCACTCTTGGCTCTGTGTCTCCGGCTTTACCCCGACGTCCAGAAAAACATCATGGACGCCCCATTTGAGGGAGAAGTTTTGTTTGGTAAACCCTCAGAGAAGATAATTACCAAACTCCAAGAGGCCGGGAAGGCGGTGAGGTCGGTTCAGGCCATGTACCGACCGAAGCTTAGTTCCTTTCCTAGGAACCAAAGCCGATTTTGTGGACGGATGCAGAGAAAACAGTCCGGCCCCGTTCCACAACAGAGGGGCTCTGGTTTTCACAGAGCCCAGGGTAAATAACCCGCAGGTCACAGCCAGCACACTCCTAAGCTGGTCCAGCCAGCGGGACCCTCAGCCACCACAGCCTGACTCCTTCCCGGCCCCCGTCCCTCAGGATCAACGGGACGCCATGGTCGGGGGTCGCATTGTGAATTTCCTGCTGGGATGGCAGACTATAACCACCAACAGGTGGGTTCTACAGTTGGTCGGAAGAGGCCACTTTATAGAATTCGTGGAAAAGCCACCCTCCAGAGCCTCCGTTGCTCTCCTGGTACCGGGTCAGCACAAGTCATTGATCAGACAAGAAGTGCTCTCGCTCCTACAAGGGAGGCGATAGAATGCGTCCCAGAGAGAACCAGAGAGGACACGGATATTATTCCCACTTCTTCCTGGTTCCAAAGAAGACAGGGGACCTCTGTCTGATTCTGGACCTCAGCGACCTCAATTTGTTGGTCGCCTACAAAAGATTCCGCAGGGTAACTCTTCCGGGTCTTATTCCCATGCTGAAGCAGGACACCTTTTTAGCATCTCTAGACATGCAGGACGCTTACCTGCACATCCCTATAGCTCAAGTGCACAAGAGGTTCCTGCGCTTCGAGTTTCTCGGCCATCATCTTCAGTTCCAAGCCCTTCCATTCGGGCTGTCATCAGCACCCAGGGTCTTTACCAAATGCATGGCAGTCGTGGCAGCGTCTCTAAGGAGATAGGGCCATTATGTGTTCCCGTACCTGGACTTTTGGCTTCTCATGGCCGCCTCCAGAGAGGCATTGTTACGGGTGATCCAGAACACCCAGGACCTGTTTCAATCTCTGGGTATCCTAATCAACCACGAGAAGTCCATCCTGGTACAGTTGCAGAAACTGCAGTTCATAGGCGCAGTACTGGACACTGTTCAGGGAAGAGCATTTCTTCCAGACGACAGAGCGTAACGCATCAGATCCCTCATCAGGGAACCTTCATCGATCAAGACCGTCCCAGCCAGGTCGGTCCTTCGCTTGCTCGGACACATGGCTGCGGCCATTCCTACTGTCCCTTTCACAAGGCTCCACATGCGGGTAACTCAGTGGATGCTCAAGGTGCAATGGGACCAAAGGCAAGACCACATGCAGCATCCGGTCAGAATCACGAACACCGCGATTCGAGACTGGCAGTGGTGGCTAGACCCAGGGACACTCTCTACGGGTGTCCCATTTATAGCGCCATCCCCAGAGGTAATCCTCACCACAGACGCCTCAGGTCTAGGGTGGGGAGCACACCTGGATGGGGTGAAGTCCCAGGGAATGTGGACCCCTCTGGAGGCCCACCTCCATATCAACATCCTAGAGATGAGGGCGGTCCTTTATGCCCTGCAGGCATTTCAGTCAGAGATCCCGCCGAGTACTCTCCTGCTTCAGACAGACACAACGGCGGTGATGTATTACCTCAACAAACAAGGAGGCGCACACTCTTACCCCCTTTGCAGGGAGGCCATGAGGGTGTGGATTGTAATCCAACACAGCGCAAAACCTGATCACAGCACGTGTTCCGGTGACAACACAATTGGGAGACGGTCTGAGTCACTCCCAGGCCAGAGTCCACGAGTGGGAACTTCTTCAGGAGGTAACAGAGGATCTGTTTCTTCAACGGGGAACTCCAGAGTTGGACTTGTTCGCTTCCCCATCCAACGCAAAACTGCCCAATTTTTGCTCGCTAGATCCAGGGCCTGGTGTTTTCTGGTGAGACGCATTGTCCCTCTCCTGGGTGGACAGATTCCTCTACGCTTTCCTTCCCTTCCCATTGATCTAGAGAGTTCTTCTCAAACTATGCAGGGAGCATGCTACAATGATCCTGGTGGCCCCTTTCTGGCCCAGACAGATCTGGTTCCCTTTGCTAATACAGCTATCCCGGGAACCTCCGCTCCCGTTGCCATTCAGCTCCCATCTCTTGTCTCAGGAGGAGGGTTCACTGCTCCACCCGGACTTACGCTCACTGAACCTGCATGCATGGCTCCTAGAGACACAGCCATTTTGCAACACGGGGGTCTTGCAAGAGGTTGCGGAAGTTCTTTCTGCAGCCAGAAAGCTGGCAACACATGCGACGTACGCCATGAAATGGCGCCATTTTTGTCTATGGTCGCAAACACGCGGCCTTTCCCCTTTAGGTTGTCCGGTGAAAGCGGTGTTAGAGTACCTGTTCTCCCTTTTCAGTTTGGGTCTCGCCTACTCCTCTATTAAGATGCACCTCTGTGCCATTTCAGCTTATCACCTCCCGGTGGGACAGCGCACAGTGGTGCAATTAGATGCCTGTCGAGAATTCTTGAGAGGGGTGTTACATCTTAGGCCACCCATTAAGGACCCAGTGCCTCCATGGGACTTGCTCTTTGTCCTGGAGCAACGCACGCTCCCCCTCTTTGAGCCTGCCACAGATTGTGAGCTGCGTTTTCTGTCGTGGAAAATGTTGTTTTTGGTTGCTGTCACGTCAGCGAGAAGAGTTTCTGAGCTTCATGCTCTCATGGGCAAAGAGCCTTATTTAATTTTCCACCGGGACAGAGTATCCCTGAGGACGAATCCTAAATTCTTGCCTAAGGTGGTTTACACACTCACTCTCAATCAGGATATTGACCTGCCGGTCTACTTCTCTAATTATTCTAATAGAGGAGAGGCACTGCTCCACACCCTGGATGTTCACCGCAGCTTGAGGTACTACCTGAAAAGAACTAAGCAGCTTCGTAAATCGGAGCAACTTTTTATTTCCTTTACTGAAAGGATGATGGGTCAACCAGTATCCAAACAGTCCCTGTCTCGCTGGCTTGTCCAGTGCATCTCATACTGTTATGATATCAAACAAAAACCCCTCCCGGGATCGGTCCAGGGCCATTCCACTAGGGGTGTGGCCACTTCATTTGCAGCATTCAGAAACGTCTCCACCTCTGCCATTTGTGCTGCAGCCACTTGGAGCTCTGTACATACCTTTATCCGGCATTATAGCCCGGACATCGCTTCACGGCGAAGAGCAGGCTTCGGCCTGGCTGTGCCACAGGGTCTCCTGTCCTAGATTCAGGACCTGGAATGTTCTTTCTAGTTTCCTCCTCCCAGAGTGCTTGCAAGCGCTACTGCTTGGGAATCAGTCCTAATGGTGTAACCTGCTGCAAGAGCTGTGTCTCAAAGTAAAATAGTACAGTTACGTAAGAACTTACCGTAACAGTAGATCTTCGAGAACAGCTCTTGCAGCAGGTACCTTTCCGCCCACCTTCCCCCTTGGAGGAGGCATGGCTTAAGCCTTTGTTAACAGGGATTTTCCCGTTTGTCTTCTGACGGTGGATCCTCGGTCTCCCATTTTGATGTCATGCGTCGGAAGTCTCAAAGTGGAGAACTGAATCTGGCGGGACCGTCCCCTTATATACTATGCCTGACGTCGGAGGTGGGACCAACATCGGGGGCGGTACCCGCTGAAGATAGCTAGCTAGAATTTTTCCGTGGGGTCCTGATGCCTGCCGGCTTCAGTTCTAATGGTGTAACCTGCTGCAAGAGCTGTTCTCACGTAACTGTACTTTCCCTTTTCTCAGTGTAAGTCACTCCTCCCATCCAACAATTACAGTCTCCCCACAACATAGTAAGGCTGCTGAAAAAGGAAACATGCTGGTTTGAATGTTTCTTACATTGTGCTGGCAAAGTAAAAAAAAAATATTTCTTGCATGATTTACTGCAGGGAAGTGGCTTTAAATATTTCAATGTCTCTTGCATATCTTGCTTATTCCTTGAATAATTACAGAAGTTGTTGTGGTATGTAATGCTGTTTTTCTTTCTCACAAGCACAAATGTCCTCCATGTGGGCTTTTTAAAGCATAAAAATAGCATAGATATTGGTACTTAGAACAGTAGATTGCTGGTATGGTCCATGCTGTCTTGAATCTATTATCCTGCAAAAATGATTTAGTAAACTTTTATGATCTGCATCTTAACATATGAATGGAAAGACACCCTTTCTTACATAAAAAAATGAAAACAAAATGATTCTTTCATTTGTAAAATTACTCAATAGTGGCCATGAACAGCAGTGGTTTCAATGCTGCTCATGATTCTTGTATCCTAGGATAGGGAATGAGCCCATGACCTTGGTAAGCCAATCTGGAGGGGAGTAAGACTGTCCAGTAGAGGTGGTAATAACAGGTGTAAGTACAGAGGCAGCAGGTGCAAGAAGGAAGAATGCATACTGCTTCTGTGCACCAGCCCACTTTGGTGTGCATGTGCATGGAGTCCCAGCCATCAGCATACAGTAGAAGGGAACATCAGAAAAACTCTGACCTTGATTGTTGTATAGCTGCAGCACAATCAAGCACCACCCCTTAGGAAGGACTCCAAATGGAGCACCAGATTCATCATCCCAAGAAGTCTGACAACCCCAAGGGCCCTGTAACAAGGGGTAATTCAAAATGGGCAAAGCTTAATATGGGAGAATTGGGGATGCAGGGATGGGAGTATAGATGTTGCTAAATTAAATTTTGCCTGTAAAACTGCTACAAAATTGGTAATTTCACCAGGCAAAATGTTTCACAAAATTCCACCATGCCTCAAAATATTTAATGGGGTGCCAATTGTGAAATGTCACCACGAAATGTAAAATATTTGCTGAAAATGGTGAAATTTCACATGTTTATTTCACCCAGAAGCAAAATATGCAAATTTCACAAAATATTTAGTGTAACAAAAGTTCTTAATTTCGCACAACACTAGCTGAGTGGTTGCTGAATGGTTCATGGAGGGTAATTCCTGGGTGAGTTCTGGGGAACATGGCATGGAAGAAACATAAAAACAGGAAGATTGGATAATATACTGATTCAATAATAGAATAACACAGTATATAGTAAAAGCCAAATAATTATAATACAGTAAACAAGACAAATAAGGAAATAATGGTTCAATACAATGATATATTGTACACTGCAAACAGGAAAGTAGGTAAGTGCAGCAAGGGGGAGAATTAAGGCATGAAGGAGGAAGAGGTGGGAAGGAGATTGATGGCTGGCATAATAAAGGTGGGGCATAGAGGCCTGAGCAGGTGTGAATTGTAGGTTCACAAAACTGAAGCTTCAGGAAAGAGAAGGTGAAGAAGAAGAATTTGCATGTACAGTATATAGCACTTTTTATATATTTTGTCTCCCACTGTACTTTGCAAGCAATGAGAGACTGGTAGTGAAGTGTCTGTAAACATGTAGTGGCAGCCATTTATTACATCAACATCCACATGCAGCTTCAGACCTGAAGCAATTTTTTTTTATGGGAAGGGGTATGTTAGCCAGAACATTGGAAAATCCACTATTCTTAAACAAAATTCCTTGGGTTCATTTACTTCCACCTGGATTCCCCCTAGGACAACACCAGACATGAGATGAAAAGAAGGACCTTAGTTTAATGCATCATATGAATGACGGATTGATTATATATCCTTTTGACTACTTGAAGATCTTGGGGAGGAGGGAGGTTTGGTGTTAGAGGGTAGTTAGGGTGGGGATTATCACACTATTTTTGGACTTCAGGGACAGAGTTGGTGTAAGGAAGTAGGAGATGGGGTGTTTTGTTGATGTACTGTGGGTGGGAGAAGGCATATATTATTTCTATGAAAAATGTCATCAACACAGGAGGGAGGAGGAGGGAGGTGGGTGCTAGTGGGTGGAGCAGTGGGGGCATCTGTCAGTAAACAGTCTTGCTGGGGGGGAAGTGTAGCTCACATTGGGTGGGGGTGGTTGCTTATTTTAAAGCTACTTTGTTTTAAATGTTGTCACACAAAGTTGGTGAAGAAGTCTGAAACTTTGTCCTGCTACATAAAGCACAAAGTTCAAGCTTTCCTAACAACTCCATGTGTAACGTTTTAATTCACTACATATCTTTCATTATTGTGATGGGCATTCTAATATTTGTAAAAATATTGGCAGAGCTTATTTTTGGAGATCTGACACCTATATCATCTCCAGACCTGCCTCCAGAATCCAGATTCCAGGCCCAACATGTTATACCTCATGGTGATGCCATGCAACTGGTGGCCTACCTACAAACTTGTCCCTGATGAACCTTATGCAAAATCTGAAGCTTGAAATTCAGGCTGGCTTTTGAAATGCAACAGTCTAGATTTTACCTCTTCAGACAAAAGTGGACTCATTGGCTGAGATGACAGCAGGATATGGATTCCAGATCACAGTGGCTGAACATCGGAAAAGCAGTTTGGAAGACCAGATTGATTGCTGACTTCCAGTAAGATAAGAAAAAATAAAAGTACAAGATACCATTGCACTGCTCATTGCAAAGGTTGATGACTAGGAGAACAGAGAACTCCATTTCAAATGTCCAGATATTGGGCATCCCCAAAGATTTTGAGGGTTGTGACCCAGTTAAATGTGTCTAAAACTGGCTGAACATTGGGACCTTGGAACAGCAGGGTAAGCGTATGTACTGAATAGGCCCACATTCTGTATCTCTAAGCTAAAAATTGGGCCCAGGCAGAAGACCCCAGTATTTCCTGCTGAAGTTGCTTAGATTCCAGGATAGAGAGTCAGTTTGGCATGCAGACATAGCCAAGGGACCCAAACTGGGTGGCTCCAACTGGGTGCACATATTACCCAATTATAGCAGGGCACTTCAGCAGCAGCATAAACAATTTAATGATCTAAAGGCAAAACTACACTGTCAGGGCTAGCAGTTTTCTCATCTTTCAAAATGTTTGTGAACATCTGTCAAGGAATGGGTGAGATATTAGTGGCTGAAAAATTATGGTATAACATTAAATTGCCTACCCGATCCAACCTATAGTGGGGGTGCTGTTCCACTATTCAGTAACAAAATAGTTCCTGAAAATCAGGTAATCTGACTGCTCGAGAGTCATTGCTTAATCTTGCACAGCCAAACACTTTTCTTGGGGTTCCTTATAAGTTTTAAGGAACCCCAACTAATGTACACTTCAAAGCACTTAATCTATACCACAGCTTATAAATCTTTCATTATACAATGGGGTCTCCTTCAGCTGCAGAGCGTGGACTCCTGATGTGGCAGGATTTTTTTTCCACCTTTACTCCCAATGCACCTCAGCCATGACAGTGCTGCTGTTTGGCTATTGAAGCACTGAATGACCAATGGAGAAAGGGGAGTTGTGACAGACCAAGGAGAGCTGGTGGACAGAGATGACTCTCGAAGTGGCTCCCAGGACCATCTGAAGGAGCGGTGAGACTAACAGGCTGGTAGCTTCAAAACTCAAAGCAGGAGTCAGTCTGGGACACCAACAACAACGAGCCTCTGTGAGACACAGTTATGCCATTGTTTTGTGTAAACCGGGAAGCAGAGACTCAATTCGTTAGCACTCGCACCAGTAGGGCTGTCCAACTGAATAGTAATACAAATGTAGAAGGGCTCTCCCTTTTAAAAAATAAACAAACAAACAAAAAAACAGACATACCACCAACATTGTCTCTGGCTGCCTGAATCTTGGGGCTGGGGGGGTAAACTCATCCCTAATCTGCACTATTTAACACTGAGGAATGATATAAAAAAGTCAGTTAAAATAGTTATAACATTAAACTACATATTTTTTTTATTTTAATTTTTTTGGGGAGACATTGCATAATTGCAAAAAAACACTCCAGGGTGTGGGTTATGCTGGAATTGACCTACTTCTGGTGTGGATTTGGTCAGTCGGCTGTGCCTTGTGACCAAACCACACTAGGTATGGGTAAATCCCAGTATAACCCACACTCTGTTGTGGTTTATTGCTTAATGAAACTCCAACTAAACTACACTTTATAGTATTTTGCCCACGTCACTATTTTAAAACCCCTATCCCTAGCAACAGGGGAAAACAGTTGCACTTTCTCCTTTCCACAGTAGTCTCTATTTTGTCTTTTGTCACATTTTCTTACCTTATACTTCAGTTACAAAATTTGGTTAGCTGCAGTACACGAAGGAATAACTGGCTGATGTTGGCTATGAATTAACCATAGAAGATGTTTTTTTACTAACATACTAAAATGCCAGCAGAATAGGCCTAACGGTCTTTCGAGTCTGCTCGATTTGTCAGCCCCCACCCTGGGTGCTGACCTTCCTGCCCCCCTCGCCTTCTCTGGCTTCTCCCTTCCCAGTTCCGGATATTCTTGCTGCATTGGATTTTGCTTCCAGAACCCTTCCCCTGTACCTGTCCCAGCCCCTCTTGAACCCCTCCACCGTCTTTGCCTCCACCAGCCCCCTAGGCAGTGCATTCCATGGCTCCACCACCCTCTCAGTGAAGTAGCACTCAATCTTTCTCCCTGAATCTTCCCTCCAGCTTCCACCCATGCCCTCTAGTGGTCCTTCCTCCTTCCTTCGAAGCACCCTGACTGTTCCTCCCTATTTACCCTCTTCATGTACTTGAAGACCTCTATCATGTCCCCCTGGTCCCTTCTCTCTTCCAATGTGTACATATTTAGCTCTTGAACCTCTCCCTCATAGGTCCTGTCCCCAAGCCCCAAATCATTTTGTTGCCCTCCTCTGGACCCTCTCCAGGAGTGTAATGTCCCTCTTTAAGGTGGCCTCCAAAACTGTACGCAGTACTCAAGGTGTGGCCTCACCAAGCAGTTATATAGAGGGAGTATCACTTCCTCCTTCTGGAGGTGATCCCCCTAGCGATGCATCCCAGCATCCTGTTGACCTTGGCTGCTGCCCTCCTACAAGTCTCTGAGTTGTTCATTTTGACATCCACCACCACCCCCAGGTCCCTCTCAGCCATCGAGACTTGAAGCATTCCCCCAGGTGTGTACACTTGGCCCGGGTTTCTGGCCCCCAGGTGGAGTACCTTGCATTTCCCTGCATTGAACCTCAGCTTCCACTTTCTAGACCATCTTTCCAGAGCCTCCAGGTCCCCCTAGGCCACCCTCCCTCCTCCCCATCCACCACTGCCCCAGTTTTGAGTCATCCAAAGAGACTCATCTCACTCCTGATTCCTGTCCTTATGTCAGAGACGAGGTGTTGAACAGGAGGGCCCAAGGACTGATCCTGTGGGACACCACTAATGACCCTCTTTGGGGATGAGACTATCCCGCCAACTACGACCCTCTGGGTCCAGTCCTGGAGCCAATTGCCTATCCATCTGATCATCTGGTTCCCCACCCCCATTTCTCCCAGCTTATCCAACAGGCCCATGTGAGGAACAGAGTCAAATGCCTTGCTGAAGTCTAGAAAGAGGACGTCACTGGTCTACCAAGGTCCAAGGCACTCATCACCCAGTCATAGAACTCCACAAGGTTTGTCTGACAAGATTTCCCCAAGACGAATCCATGCTGTCTATCGTCCAGGCACCCTGACTTTTCCAGGTCCCCCCCAGCCTCTCCTTGACAATGCCCTCCATCACCTTGCCCACCACCGATGTCAGGCTGACAGGCCTGTAGTTCTCTGCCACCTCCCTTGATCCCCCCTTGTGGATAGGCACTATATGCGCCACCTTACAGTCCTGGGGCACCCACCCTGTCCTCAGAGAGATGGTGAAAAGCTCCGCCAGGGGTTTCGCCAGGACATCCACAAGTTCCTTCAGTACTCTGGGATGTAATTTATCCGGTCCCGGTGCTTTCTCCGTCTTAAGGGAGCTGAGGGCTTCTCTCACTCTCTCTGCTGTGATTTACACTTCCAGTACCTCGTCTCCTGCTTAGCCCTCCCCTCTCCTGCCAGTGATGCCCCTCTCCCAGACCCGCCGATCAGTAAGGGTCCCCCTCTCAGTATCTCTGTCTCCTCCCATGTATGATGCAGCACCCCCATTTTCCTTGGTGGAAACTGAGGTGAAGTACTCATTTAGTACCTCAGCCTGCTCCCCGGGTCTTGTGCCCATCTCTCCCTGATTTAATCCTGTTAATCTGCCCTTCACCTTTGTTTTTCCCCAATGTATCTAAAGAACCCCTGTTCCTCTCTCCTGATTTTCCTGGCCAGGTTCTGCTCCTTCCTTGCCTTAGCCACCCTCACCACCCTAGTGGCCCTTCTAGCAATCAGCTCATACTCCCCTCGATCCCTTTCACTCCTTGAGCACTTGAATTGCCTATAGGCTGCCTTCTTTCCCTGCACCACCTCCTGGACCTCCCTGGTCCACCAGCAGGGTTTTCAGGCCCTACCGCATTTTCGTCTTACTCTTGCACAGGTGCTTGTAGCATCTTGCACCCCTCTCCTAATGATTTCCCACCTACTATCAGTGTCCATGTCTGATCCAATCCCATCCAAATGCTCCTTAAGGATCCTTCCCATTTCCTTAAAATCCGTTCCCCTGAAGTCAGTTACCTCCGTCTTTGTGCAGCTTTCTAGCCCTCCTAGGTGCAGGCAGAACCATACCATGGCATGGTCACTCCCCACCAATGGGTCCCTTACCTCCAGGCCCCTAATCTGGTCACTGTCTGCCAGGACCACATCCAGTACCCGCGCGTCCCTGGTCGGTTCCCCCACCTGCTGGGTTAGGAAAGCATCTTGAAAGACATCCAACAACCTCTGTTCCCTGGTCACAGAAGATGTCATAGTCTCCCAGTCTGTTCCTGGCATGTTTAAGTCCCCCAACACCACCACCATTCCTCTGCCCAGTCTGCAGTGTCTCCCAACATCTGCCACCAGACTCTCCTCCAGCTCCTCCACCAGGGCAGGGGGTCTATACACCACTCCTATTTTTACTCTCTTGCCCCCACCTTGTTATCAAGGTGACCCAAATTGCTTCCATGGTTCCCTCCGCCTCCTCTACTCCCCATATGCCAATGCAGTTTTTGACTATCATTGCTATCCCTCCTCCCTTTCCCTCCCCCCATCCTTCCTGAACATAGTGTAACCCTCCAGGTTCAGGTCCCAGTCGTGTCCTGCAGTGGCCCAGGTCTCAGTGACCACTGCCACATTTATTGCTCCCTCAGTTAGCATCGCCTGGAGCTCAGGCATTTTATTTCCCAAGCTCCTGGCATTTAGCAGGACTACCTTCCCTTTCCCTATACTTCCATTTCCCCTGCTCGTGTTCCCATGGGGATTCTGTTTTCCCCGGGTCTGCACTTTACCAGTCAGCCTTTTCCTGCAATCCTCCAGCTCCCCAGGGGGTGGAGACAGAGTCCCTCCTTTATCAGCACCCCCTTGACAGCCTTTTCTCCCATCCTTCCCCCCTTCACAAGTTTAAACCCCACTTTTCACCAATGAACCTCTCTATTTTTAACTTAAGGATTCCCCTCCCCTCCAAATTGAGAAGGAGTCTATCTCTAGCATACAGCTCCTTATCCTCCCAGGTCTCCCCCCAAACCCCATCAACCCATACCATCTGGCCTCACACCACTCCCTGAGCCACTGGTTTATCTCCCTAATCTTCCTTTTGTGCTCCCCACTAGCCCTTGGCACCGTCAGGATTTCTGAGAAGGAAACTGTGCATCCTATGTCATGACAGACCCTGGCAAGCTCCTGAATCTTGCCTGTATCTCTAGCTCGCTATTTCCTCAATCATTTGTACCCAGGTGGACCAATATGTCCGGGAACCCCACAATCCTTTGCCAGCTGATATACTCATGCTTAGCCCTGTGCACAGTTAGTCCAGGGAAGCATTTTGTTCTAACTGGCCAGGCTTCTCCCTCCCTATCCCATTTGATACCCCTGATCATAGAATCCCCCAACAGGAGCACTCTGACCGCTCCTTTTCCTCCATTCCCCCCCTTCCATGTCCCTCATCCTTTCTACTGGCACCTCCACCCAGCCGGCTCCTTGTTCCTCCCCCTATCTGGGTGCCACATGCCACCTCCTCCTTATTTACCCTGACCACCCCCTCCCCTCCAATCCTATGCCTCTCCTGCTCCTTAGTATCCTTCTGTACCTTGCTAACTCCCCCTCACTGCTCACAACTGGTCCTTCTCCCCACTGCTAAACTAGCCTGGCCTGCCCTCCCTTCCTTGCTGTCTCCATTTAGTCCCTCCTGCTTGTTGCTGCCCCTGGCCTAAACCCTCAGCTCCCTTTACTAAATCCTCCTTGTACTTCTGGTCCTTCTCCTTACCTTTCCTCCCAACTGGTCCTTCTCATTGCACTTTCCTCCCTCTTCCCCTTCCCCTCCTGCTCTGATTCACTGCTCCCCATTTTCCTGCATTCCAGGTTCCCCCCTGTTCCTCCTGCTTTCTGGCCCCTGCCTCCTGCCCCCCACTCCCTTTCCATCTCTAACCACCCCTGTCATGGCTACATCACCCCCTCATCCTCGAGCAGAAGAAGAGAATTGAAGTGGTTACTAAGTGTAAGATCTGATCCACCTCCCCGCCTTGCTTCCTTCTGTCCAGCCCTGGCCATCTGCCTACTTCCCTGAGAATGTTGTTCCTCTGTCCCTCCTTTGTGAAGGTCCCCAGTTACCTGCCTGCTTCCTTGGTAGTGTCCTTTTGGACCCCCTCTGCCAGGGTCCCTATGTGACCCCTGAGTATTCTCCTGCACTCCTTTCCCTATGCCGCTGCCCCCAGTGCTTGGTGCAACCCTGTGGGAGATCCCCTGCCCCCTTCCCCAACCATACCTCCCCCCTTCCCCAGCTGTCTCCTAATCCCTGCAACCTCCTCCCTAAGCTGTGCCAGCTGGTAGCACACTGGGCAACCACGAAACTTCCAAGCCCAGTCCAGTATCATGGCTGCTCCACACCCTGTGCACCCCACCACCCTCCCAAAGATGCCGGCCCTAATGCCATGTGGTTCCATCCCCTTCCAAGTAGGTTTCCTTGGGTGAGCCACCAGATTCCTCCCAGTCCAAGATACACCCCTACTGCCTAATCAGGTCACCCACTAATCTTAGATATAGTCCCACAGTACACCAGTAACCCTGTTACCAGGTGCAGTACAACACAGTAAACTTATAAGGGAAATGAACAACTCCCTAAGCTCCTCTCTCCCGTCCTTTAAATCCAGCCCTCAGTGGCTAGAACTACATGAGCTGCACCTGCAGCCTTTTCCTCCAATTGCAGGGCAGGTGTTCCCCTATAAATTAGCAGAACTCTGGGGACGGAGGGGTGGGAGGTGGGTTTTGGGCAGACACCCAACTCAAGAGAGAGTGTATCAGCCCTGTGTTTCCCCTCCAAGCCCAGCAGCCAAATACCCAGGTCCAAGCAAATCCCACCAAATAGGTTTTAAATCAGAAGAAATAGGCCTCCACCAGCACAGCCTGTTACACAGTGAAACATCCAACAAATGAGCCCACTTACAGCCACCAAACCAGTTTTCAAACTTCCAACAGTCCCCACAACAATACCCTGCTAGCCCCTTAGAAGTAAAAAAGCAAAGAAATAACCTTTTACCAAGTAAAATCCACAAGAACCCTGTAAAATCAACAAGCAGCAGCTACTGTCCGGGAACACAACTGATCCTGTCCCCTTTCAGTTCCTTCTGAGGAGACAAAGCAGCCAACAACACAAACCTGATTCAGCTCTGCCTCCAGTCAATTAGCTGAGTGAGACCTGGCCAGACCATTAACACCCTTCCCCCACTATGCAGAAATCTTTGCAGCTACTGAAGTCAGCAACAATGAATCAAAATTCAACTCAAAGCCCCCAAAATATGCTTGCTGCCGAAGGAAACAGGTCTCCAATTCAATCAGCTTCACTAAAAACACAAACAAAATAACATTCTACCAAGTAAAATCCACAAGAACCCTGTAAAAACAACAAGCAGCAGCTACTGTCCTGGAACACAACTGATCCTGTCCCCTTCCAGTTCCTTCCAGTTTTCTAAATGTACTCTAGCTAATTGAATATTATTAGTATTATACTGCTAGAAATTCTGAATGTTCTATGATAGTTATAGTGGAATGTTCATTTTCTCCCCTTTTTTCTGTGGCCTAAATGGATAAACTGCTGTGGGCATGTCTGAAGTGCAGATAACTTCTGTAGGTGTGTCTAAAATGGAGATAACCTGCCAGGGGCATGTCTAAATTGTGGTTATAGCAGTTTGTCTGGTATTAAATGACAGTATTCTTGCATTTTCTTTGGCTTACAGAAGACATCTGTCATATAATTAAGCAATAAGGCATGACAGGGTGTGCATTAATGTGGGATAACAGTGCCTGAGAATAATTATGCACACCCTGGAATGCCTTATTGCAATGATAAAATGGCTTCCCTGAATTTTTTTTACTTTAGGACCAAGTAATGAGGTTCAGAAAATTTAGCATTTCTTTCAGGTGCATGCGAGAAAAAAAATCGCTGCTGGAACTGAAGTGAAAGTTAGGAAATCCTTTTCTGAACTTTCATGGAAATTCCACCACCCCTATAATAAATGAAAAAAAACTTCCCTGGTAATCCCTGGTGGCTAGTGGTCCCTCTCCTATCTGATAACCCACCTGAAATGAATAAAAAAATTGCCTGAAACCCCCATAATCCCTGGTGGCTAGTGGTCCCTCCCCCCATCCATCACCCGCCCAACATTTTAAAAAGAAAAGCATCCCTGTAAGCCCACGTGGATAGTGTTGCCTCCCCCTACCCAAACACCCACCTGAACACATCATGTCAACAACTCCCCAAAACCACATCCCAATCCCCCACAGTGACTGGGAGAATAAAATCAAAATAAACATTTTCTACCTGGTGGTCTAGTGACCTCCCTCCTCCTACCCCAACCCATTAATCAAACATTTATTCCTAAATTAAATCCCTGGTGGTCTAGTGTGCCCCTACACTCCCACCCTGCAAGCAATGTCCCTCTAGTCACACCCTGCTCCCCCCATCCCAAACCCAAACTGGTCACAGGCGCAGCTCACCTTTGTCCTCCATGACCAGCAGCCCACTGAATCTGATATTTTGAATGCCTGAGTGCGTGCCCACTCATTCATTCACAATATCAGTGGGCTGCTGACCGTGGAGGAGAGAGATGGGCTGTGCCAGTGGCCCACTTGGGTTTGGGATGGGGGAGTGGGGCTGGACTGGAGGGACATTGCCTGCAGGGGTGGGGGTATGGGGGGTACACTAGACAACCAGGGATTTCATTTGGGAATAAATGTTGGATTAACAGGTTAGAGGTAGGGAAGGAGGGTCACTAGACCACCAGAGAGAACAAGTGTTTTTGATTTTAGTTTCTCAGTCACTGTGGGGGATCATGTTGGGGTTTTGTGGAGGTGTTGACATGAAGTGGTCAGGTGGGTGATTGGGTGGGGGAGGTAACACTAGCCACCATGGCTTATAGGGGACACTTTTTTTTAAATACCAGGTGTGTTATGGATGGGGGAGGGACTGCTAACCACCAGGGATTACAGGTGATATCTGTTTTAAAAAGTTGGGGCTGGTGATGGATGGGGGAGGGACCCCTAGCCATTTACGGGGGATTCAGCAATTTTTTTAATAATGTTGGGTAGGTTATCAGGTGAGGGAAGGGATCACAAGCCACCAGGCATTTATCATTTTTATTGCTGGCATGGCTGGTGGGGGCAGCATTGGACAGGGCACCACAGGACAGTCTGCTTTTTACCTTTCTTCCATACCTGCCATCTAGGTAAACAGAACATTTGCAAAATTTTGCCCAAAGTCTTTCAGAAGATTTCCACTCCACCACTGGTGGAGGTTCAAAAAAGATCCATGAATGTTGCAAAATTTCACGGAAGATCCGCTATGGCAGAAAAAACTACTTTCGCCCACCCCTAATTTCTTTATTTTTAAAATGTAATAAACGTTATTAAAGAATTAGGCAACCATACAAGAAGACAAAAATAAACAGGGCAACAACAACAAGATGAACAAGGAAAACAATCACAAAACAGTAAAAATAGCCAACTCATTTTAACAAACATACCCATCCCCTACCCACCCCACACATAACCCCTGAGCTTAGTAATGACAACAGAGGGATTACAGTGAGAGGAAAAAAGACCAGTAAAAATCCTGGAGAAATAGTGCAAATTACAATAATACAGCTTGAGGGGAGTTAAAAAACAAAACAGGCAGTCAAATAAAAGAGAATAATGAGGGGAGGGTTGACCCCAGACTCTTGCACTGAGCAACAGTAAAGTACACAATGGCTCACATGTCTGTCGATAAAAGGCCAAACAGTCTGTCATGCTTTTTATTTTTATTTTATTTACTTTTGATAACCAGGTAAAAAAAACACTGGGCCACATGGCCATTTTACAGGCCTGACCCGGTGAAAGTCAAAGAGACTCAAACAATTATCACAGTGCAAGACAATCACAATGTGGTAAAAAGCCAAAAAAAGCATAAGCATGAACAATAAAACATAATTCAAACTAACTAATTTCAAAGATCAAAATATAGAGGGCCAGATATTTGAAGCTTTGCACTGGGCAAAAAATGTTTCGCCGGTTTAGTGCAGGATTAGCACGGGTCTGCTATATTCAAAAGGCCAAATATCATGGGCAAACCACATTATCGCCAGGTAAACCATAATTATATGCAAGGGGCAAAGTAGACATGAATACAGGTGCAATGAGATATTTAGTGACTAAGGTGTTTAGCACGACTTAGCGCGACCCATAGCACAGTACAAATTACCGCCCAGGAAAAGCTGGTCCTAACCTTGGGCAAACAGCTTTGCACAACATTGTTGCTTTGTGCGGTGTTAGCATGGCATTAGCGTGGCTTGCGTGACCCTATCATATGTGTATGATACTAAGAAACTGCCAGACATGGAGGACACATACTGCTCACTGATGGCATCACCATGATGCCAACAGCTGTCACAGGTCCCAGCCATGCACAGGCAGTAAGGGCTGATCGGGCCCACAGGGGAGATCATGGTAGTGTGGCCATACAGCACATACCTGCAGACCATACGGCTGTGATGCCCAACAGATGCCAGCACACACAGGCAGCACTGTGGGCATGGTAGCCATTGAGGAGAGGGTGTACGGGTGGCCAGACCTCACCACAGCCCAGGTGTGGCCACCGGACTGGGACACAGCATGCAATGCACATTGGCCAGTAGTGGGAATATCCCACTGCCTGTGTGCCTGTCAGATCCTACGTGCCCCCCAGCCACATACAGCACAACTGTGCAGATGCCACAGCACACACAGCCAGCCATGTATATGTCTGTGTACATCCCATGCCGCAGGTGCAGCAACTGTGGATCACTCAACAATGTAATAATAATGTCCACTGTCAGGAAACACCTGCAAGTTGGGCCTGTCACTGTGTGCAGTGCAGTCAGCATCACTGCCCTACACACCATAGGCAGTCCTGTGTCCCTCACACTACTGGCCCCCTTGCTACTGTAGTGTCTGCTGTGCATTGTAGCATGCCCTATGATGTTACAGTTGCATGCAGCACCACCACCTGTGCCTGTGCTATGTTGTCCCTGGGGGTACAATATGCTATGCTATGCTATGCTATGCTATGCTATGCTATGCTGTACTGTGTACATGTAGCCTGCAGCTATTATCTTGCACTGCCAGACAAACCTACAGGTGGAGCTGTGGTCGTAGCTGGCCAGCCCCTGTACTTCCAGACTGACCTACAGGTGGCTCTGTGGGACCCTGCAGTAATACTGGGCAAATTGCATGCAAATCAGGGCACAATGAGATGCTAATTTGGATGTTTGCCCAGAGACTACCTAAGTAGAGTCATTTGTATGTCACTTTTGAATATGGCAATGTTTAGTGCTGGGCAAATGTTTTTGTACTGGGCAAACTGCTTAGCTCCACGCTAATCCCGCACAAAAGCGTTAGCTCTGCATAAATGGTTTGGGGATTACTATACTGTTTTACACACTGTACGTTCCCATAAACTGCTCCCTGCAGCTGTACTGGGTCCACGCATTTGCTGGAACACACATTGGCCACATAAGTCGCCTCTAGCTGCCTTCACATCGCTGTGCACTGTCTTGCTGTTTAGGTCTGCACTTCCTGGTTGCTAAATACAGAGCTGTCTTATTCCAGGGCTATGTTTGCCCAGCACTCCCAGCCCAGTTTGCCCGGGCCTCATTCCCATGCTATATTCAGAAGCTGTTTGCCCAGGGCTATTCCTTCTGAATGAAGCATGCTTTGTGCTCTGGGCTAAGTTTGCCCACCGGGCAGTGCTAATTTAGCCCAGGGGCAAAGCATTGAATATCTGGCCCATATTGGCATGAGTGAAGTAAATAAAAAAAAAGACATTTAGAACATGGAAAGCATATTTAAAAGTTTCCTAAATATGTTACTTTATGTGCAATTACATACATCATGGTCTTGGAATACAGTACTTTATTCAATGATGTCTTAAAAAGATTTAAGTTCTGAGCATTACACAAATCATTGAACAATTCATTCCATGCTTTTATAGCACTCTGTTTAAAAGATTTTTGATTTGTAGTGGTTTTTCATGGTGGAACTACTAAAGAAATAGAATTTTGTGACCTCAATGATCTCGAATAGATTCTTTGTGTGAAAAGGTTTAATATTGGGTTATATTTAGCACAGTGTATAGTTTTATAGGCAAAGCATGACATTTGAAAAGGGTCTCTATGTTCCAGGGGAAAACACCCCAGCCTGTTATACGGGCTACAGTGGTGTTCCCCGAGTCTATCCCTTAAGCAAATCTGCATATTGTATTGTATTATAAAGACTATTTCTCTGTTGCTTAATTGTTTCAGTCATACCTCCCCAGATCAAACTCTCGTAATCCAGTATAGACATCAAACAGGTCAGTGCAATAGTTCTCCTAGTATTATCTGTAAGGTAATCACTTACTGTATAGATAACACCTGTTTTTTTGTGTAACTGTTTTGTTATGTTATTGATATGAGTTTAAAAACTTAAATTTCTATCTAATGTCACACCTAAATATTTAAAATCAGAAACAATATCAATTTTAGCACTATCATTGGCAGTTATTGTAAAGGCTTCCTGTAGCTTCGTAGATTTTATTGGAGAGCTAAAAATCATTCCTTTAGTTGTTTTTATTAAGTCAGTTTTCCAATAACCATCCCATGAGCTTGCTGTATTCACTTCCCAATTTTTGTTGTATCATTTTTATGTTTTTATTGGCAAAATATAGTACAGCATCATCCGCACATAGGACCAGTGAAGATTCAGTACAAATTGACGGTAACTCATTTATATAGATGGAGAACAGAAAAAAAAACAATACTGAACCCTGGGGAACCCCATATTCCATCTTTCTCTTTTCGGACAGTGTTTGGTTTATACGTACCTGCTGCATTCTTTGTCATGTAATGGTGGAATCACTCCACCACGGGGTCCCCAAAGCCCATGCCACTGAGTTTATGTTCCAATAGTGGGTGGTCCTTGAGATAGAAGGCCTTGGTAATGTCCACAAACAGCGCACTCACATGCTTCTCTTCAGTCATATTTTCATGCAGATCACGCATGAACCTGACCAAGGCCATCACTGTGCCACACCCCTCATGGAATCCATGCTGTACCGATGTTAATAAGCCATATTGGTTCAAATACTTCATGATCTGGAGGTGCAACAGCCTTTCATGTATTTTACCAATTATGGATAGTAATATCAGTCGGTAATTGGTTGGTAAATTAATCTGACCACCTGTAAAAATTGGAGATACTATAGCGTGTTTCCAAGTGTTAGGAACTGTTTTTGTACTAAGTGATTTATTGAAGATTATCCACAAGGGATTGGCAATTTCACTAGCATCATATTTTAACATTTTAGATTCCAGCTGGTCTGGTCCTGACCCTTTTGATTCATCTAGCCTATTTAATTCTGAATAAACATCCTTCTACAAGATCTCTTTAAAATAAAATTTGGATGCAAGGGTGTCTAATCCAGAATTATCATGTATTATACGTTCCTTAAATTCTTGTAAAAACTCAGATAGATTTGTAAATGTGTCATTAAGATTGTCAGCCATAGCTTTGTTATCAATTATCTCTAGATATGCCAGCAATCGTTTTCTTGGCATACAGTGCAAATAGAATTTCTTTATGCCATTTTCCATAAGTCGGTATGACACTGTCCTCCCAATGCAGTAGAATAACAAGTTTAGCACAAGCAGAAATTAAAGCCATGTGATACCTCTGTGTACCAATTAATCTGTCTTTACACACATTAAGTAAGCAAATATCTGGGGAAAATGCTTGATCTAAATATAAAAGTGGATCTTCTTTAGACCATAGCGTAGTCCAAAAAGGCACTACCATAGGGCTCTCCCACATAGCATGCAAAGTGAAATGGGAGCAGTCTGACAATGAGTGCATGAGACAGAGGGCACTCGACCCATTTTACACAATTTGAGCATGGTATAGTAAATGTTATGTAAGAACTTAAATTGCATAAAATGATAGCGATCAAACTTAATATATTTATACAAATCCCCCCCCCAAGTACAAGACCAATCATAGGCACCACTACAGGCAAGGAGGGCATAATCCCAATAAGAGATCCCACCTTCAACAACCTTAGGGAGTAAGGCATAAATCTGAGCATAAAAAAAAGAAATATCATGTGGCAAGTTGGCCCTAGAAGATAAAGAAATACATTTCTGACCATGTTCAGTTAGCCAAGGGACAGTGCCAAAATGCTTAAAAAACAAGTGAGAGAGCTGCAGATATCTAAAGCAATGCTTATTAGGAGCATCTTAGTGTTGCTAGAATTCTGTAAATGTAAAAAGAACCCTATTATTTTTAAGCTGTTCAACTGAAGTAATGGCTTGGTAGGGCCATAAAGCAGTGCTAACATGTGCCAATTCAACTTAAAATTTGGATTGCCAGGACTGGCCCAGTGGCATTGGATGTTGAGGTGGTGGATGCCACACCTCGCGCCATGCTGGTGACCCAGGTTTGGAAATGATCCCGGGCCACTGGGGGTCAGCAGGGGTGAGAGAGCATCAAGCATCCAGAGGACTGCTCTCCTATCTCAGGGAGGGAGGGACTGTAATCCTGCCTGCTGATCACCCTCTGGTGGGGGCTGGGTGGCCATACAGGTTGTCAGGCATGTTGCTGAAGGGCATGGCATGTGGATGCCCCCACACATGTTCACTTATGTCAGACACCAGAGGGAAGGGGGGATAGGGAGAAAAGTGGAAAAGGAGCTGGCAGGCTTCTTGATGGCCCGGCAGCTCCACACCGGCCCCCTGGAGTCTAGATGTTGGTGTCTGAGGGGAGGAGGTAGTTTTCACCTTTGGTCCAGCCCTGCCATGGGGAGGCAACCCATGAGGGATATTCTGGGAGGGTTGGGTGTGGTAGTAGCCGGGGTCAGAGAACGAGCCCCTCTAAGGGAGAGGCTGAAGCTGCCTGCCAGCTCTGTCAGAAGGAGCATAAATATCTAGATAAAAAAATAAAAAATGTGGATTGCCAATAATCAGTTGGGAAATGTCTGTTACATTATCCAAACAAAGCAAAACACATAATTTTCTATGGGTTCTCACCCGACATCGCAATTGGAGTGCAGAAAACTAGAAGTGGATGTGTGCAAAAGTGTGGTATTATTTAACTTCAACCATTGACATAAGAAATTTTCAATTTCCAACCATTGTTTAATGTAACAACCAGGAGTGATGTTATTGAGATCCCAGTACCACTGAAGATATTTAGTTTAGTTTATTATTATTTCAGAAGACACCTTTGAGCTAAGGATCTTTTACAAAGGTTCCACTTCGGGGAAACAATACAGAACATAGTGAGGACAATAACAAGTACAGTAGTTTCATGCAGCCATAGGCTTTGTTGGGTACATTAAAGCTGTCATATGGAAGTACTGTAATATGTACAATGATTCACAGTATGTATGTTAAGTTACAGTAATTTGTGTATATTATTCAAGAACATATGTACAATAAAAAAACACATTTGTAATATGGTTCACTAAAATAAATTAGAAGCTGCTAGGAGAGATGATAGATACATGTAGAGGAAGCTATGGAGAGAGAATGCAAATAATAATGGGGAAATAAAAAGGGAGGAGATAGGAGAAAGTGGGGGGTAAAGGTGGGAGGGACTTGGGGGAAATTAGAGGGAAGGAGAGTAAGTTTAGTTAGCAGAAACATTCACAGGAGGCCATTGTGACAAGGTGCTGATGCAGGTAGCACTTGAAAGTGCCCAGGGTAGTGTCAGTGATAACAGCTGGTGGAAGCAAGTTGTACCAGGATGAGACTTTGTATGCAAAGGAGCATTGTCCTTGGGTAGATATTCTGAGCTCCTGGTTAGGAGGGGGGCCACAGCTGGGGGCCAGTAATGACTGAACCCTTGAGGGCAGGAGATTTAAGGTAATCTTTTTTGCTAGCATACAGGTCTGGTACTTGAGTCTTTTGGGGAGTTGGAGCCAGTTTGCTTGCTTGTAGATGTCACAGGTATGTGAGATGCATGGAGCAGAGGTCAGTAGATGACATGCCTTGTTAAGGGCAATGGCTATTTGTTGAAGTGCGGTGTCAGTGGCAGAGCCGTATATCACTAGCCCATAGTCGATTATTGATATAACAGAGCTCAAAATGGCAATGATTAGGGCTTCATTGGTGAGGCAGCTCCTATGTCAAAAGAGAAGTCCTATGTGGGTGTTTTTTCAATCTAGGCAACGTTCTCAATGTGTTCAGAGCAAGACAAGGTGCTATTGAGGGTAACTCCTAGGTATTTAAAAAGTGGAACATGTTCGAGCAGCATCCCTTCACTGTTTGTGATAGATAAACATGTGCTTTTATGTTTGTTATGGTTGCCATGAAACATCATTGTTTTAGTTTTCTTTTTATTTAGTATGATTTTTTGAGATTTAAACCATGTCTCCACTTGCATAAAGCTTTTTTGTAGTTGCAGTTGTAGGCAGGAGGGGTCAGGGTGGGAGTTGAAAATAACTGCATCATCTGCATATAACAGGAGTCTATTAGGGCATGATGCGGGGATATTGTTCAGCAAAATACTGAAAAGCAAGGGACCCAAGATGGACCCTTGGGGAACTCCAGAGTGAATCGGATGGGAGGGTGAGATGGACTCATCAAATATGACCTGTTGGGTTCAGTCACTAAGGTAGCTTTGGAACCTACGTGCGGTGTCATCTGAGAGGCCAAGGCAAGATAATTGTTCAAATAGCAGGGAGTGATTGACAGTGTCGAACGCCTTTGTCAAATCAATGAAGGTGGTGCTGACAAGATGTCCCTGATCCAGAGCATTATGGATGTAAGTAGTGAATTCAAGGAGATCTGTGGTGGTACTATGTCCTTTTTGAAAACCATGCAGCTCCTGACATTGCGGGTTGTGGTTAGCAAGGTATTCTGTAAGTTGATAAGCAACTATTCTCTACAGTGCTTTTGATAGAGGGGGAAGAATGGAGATGGGTCTGTAGTTAGAGGTTAGGGTCTTATCCCCACTTTTTTGAATTGGAATTTAAAACAGCAGGTTTCCATATTTGGGGGAACTGAGAAAGCATTAGGGATCGGTTGAGGATTTTGGTGAGAGGGGTCAGGACTTCGTCAATGGTGAGGGCAAGGAGTTTCAGGTCTAGGGAGTCACCACTGAATCTGGACCTCCCAAGCCCTTTGAGCAGTTGTTTTTTGGCTAGGGCCTCTGAGATAGTTTTTAAGTAGAAAGGTGGATGGCCCTGTGTTATTCTTGCTTTGTCCAAGCCTGGAGAGTCCAGTGGGGGGGGGGTCAAAGAAGGTTGGAGGAAGCACATGACTAAGATTGGTGAATGCCGCATTAAAAGAGTTAGCCCTGGTGACCTGGTCTGGAGTGAGGCAGCCATTTATGTTAGCACTATGAGTGGCTAAATAGTACATATAAAAATAAGGAAGGCACAGTCCACCCTCTTTTTTGAAGCTGTGAGCTTGTGAGCCACTTTACCATGCCAAATACTTTGGGATAAAAGTCTATACAGGCCAGTGAACCATTTCTGTGGCATATGCTGGGATAACATAGTTAAATGGTACAAGACCCTTGGCAGAAGATTCATCTTCATCACATTCACTCTACCCCAAAGAGGAAGGAGAAGGGGAAGGTGAACCAACTGGGGTCAAATCCTATTTAAGGTGATCCAGCAATGAATCTAAATTGCACTGTTTCATTTTCCTTTTGAAAGTACTTAAGTAAAGTAAGGACCCAAATGTTTAAGCTTATCTGGAACCCACACAAGCTCAAAATCTGCTACATCATCCTTGTTGGTGAAAACATTCAAAGGCATAATTTTAGTTTTAGCAATATTCAACTTGCAACTAGAAACGGCACCAAAATCCAGAAAAAGATTAAAGATGGCAGACAAGGAACTCTTGGGGGATGAAATAGTGTAATAAATTAACGTCTGCATAAGCAGACAATTTATACTGCTGAGGGTCAATGGGTATCCCCCGTATTTACTCAGAACAATTCATCTTCTGAATTAAGAGTTCTAAAAAAAGATTAAACAAAAGAGGGGAAAGGGGGCAACCCTGCCTTGTGCTCTGATGTAAGGCAAATGATTGAGAATGAACAACATTGCAAAAAATCCTAGCTGCTGGATTACTGTAAAGAACCTGAATCCACACAATAAATTTAGGAGGAATATTAAATTTAGCTAAGACCAGAAATAAGTACAGTAATCCCAAAAAACCCAATCAAATGCCTTCTCTGCATCCAGAGAAATTAAGATGGCAGGGTCCCAACTCACCCTGAACATGGAGAAAAGATGGCTTAACTTCATAAGTTGATCAGAAGATGGTTGGCCAGTGCTAAAACCCACTAGTTCACTACTGATTAACCCCCCCATGTACACACACACACACATACACACACACACACACACACTTTATTAAGTCATGTTGTCAAAACCTTAGAAAGTATTTAATAGTCTAGAGCAATCAAAGTAATAGGTCTATAACTAGAAACTTTTGAAGGATCTTTCCCCAGTTTTGGTAACACCATAATAAGAGCTTCATTTAATGTCAAATCTGAAGTACCATGGGAGTAAATACAATTGTAAAGGTCCAAAAGAATTGGGGGCTAATAGATCTTTAAATTTCTTATAAATATTAGAGGAATACCCATCAGGTCCAGGGGTCTTATCCAAAGAAAGGGAGCCAATGGCAACCAGAACTGTCTGTAATGTAAAGGGATATTTCAGATATAATTGCTGAGCCTCATCCAGTTGAGGAAGCTCTATGTACCTGAAAAAATTATCAAAGCATCGGGCATCCCAAACCCCATTGTCGAGAGAATACAAGTGTTAGTAGTAAACCTGAAACTGGTCAGCAATATCCCATGGGTGAGTGACTATCGGATCACGTTCAGCAACTATATGAGGAATAATTTTGTCCAAAGCCTGTTTACATAGGGGCAAGGCTAATAACCAACCCACCTTCTCACCTTGGTCAAAATACATAATGTTCAATTTCTGGAAGGCATGCTCTGTGCATTCCCACATAAGCTCCCCATATTTAGCCCATGAAATGGACAGTTCTAGCCAGACATTCTCGAAAGAAGAAGAGGAAAAGGTCTGCTCCAGCTCACAAATCTACAGTAACTCATGAGGTCAGATGCCACCCACTCTGTAAATGTTTTCTTATTGGAGGCCAAGCTAATCAACTTGTGCCACAAAGCACATTTCAAAGCCCCGCAAAGAAGGTCTAACTTTGGCAAAGTGGGTGAATCGATATCTAAAATGGAAGTAATGAAAGTTTTATTCTGGTCAATAAAACTGGAAGATTTTAGCAACTGATTATTGAGATGCCAACTTTTATCCATGTGATGAAACTGGGTAAAACCAAGCTGAAAGATAAGAGGATTTTGATCTGATAACACTTCAGCCACATGCTCACAACATTGGATACCTGGAAGGTGTTCAACCCTGACCAAAAAGAAGACAATTCTTGAAAATGTACTTTGAGGAAGTGAGTGAAATGTATATCCTCTCAGGTCTGGTTCAACACCCTCTAAGGGTCCACAAACCCCACAGAGTCCATCAGGTTGTGAAGTGCCCTTTGAGCCAGAGACAGACCTTGCCACTTAGTGCCAGAGCTGTCCACCTCTTTATGGTAGATGATATTCCAACCTGCAGCCAAAAGAACCGGGATGGTAGTCCAAGCTGATAATATATTCAAAAGACGAGCAAAAAATTGGGTAATCAGAGGTAGGACCATAAATAGAGGCCAAAACCAACTCTTGATGTCCCAACAAAGCACAAACAAAAATAAACCTTTCATGGGGATCAGAAATTTCTTGCAAAAGATGAAATGGAATAGAATGATCAACAAAATTGCCACTCCCTTTTTGTGTATATCTGTCCCTACCCCAAAAACATGGCCAACCCAATGACAGCAAAATAGAGGAAGCTGAGAGACCATCAAATAAGTCTCTTGTAGCATTGTGATATCTGCAGCCAATTTAAGTGCAACAGTATTTTATAATGTTTAATAGGAGTTTGAGCACCTTTAATATTCCACATATGAAATTTATAATGTTGTGACATACCCAGAAAAGTTATCCCAAAAAAAAGAAAAAGAGAACATCCCCAAAAGTAATCCCCAAGGACCACTATACCCTTCAATAACATTTATTTATTTAGCTTTTGTTGACCAGGTAAGTACACTAGACAAAACATGTGCCTATTTTCAGGTATGACTCAGGAGAGTACAGGAAACATGCTCTGGAACGCCACCCCCACCCCATCACCAAAACAAACCCCCAAGAAAGAAACTCCACACTACGATAAAAAAAGAAACAGCCAAACAATCCTCATCCACCCCAATAAACCCACCCTCAAAAGACACACATATGTTCCCTGTAAATGATCTGGTTCGATATGCACATAACTGGGACTCATGCTGCCCGACATCATCCCCAAATTCCCAGAAGGTAACAACAACCCACTCCCCAATAACGCCAATAAGAACACTAAAATGAATAAAAACAGAACTGCTGGCATGGAAAGTACAAAGTCTTAAATAAATAGTCAATGAAAGATCAGCTAATACAAAAACATTCCTAAGTCACCTAGAAAAGAGTGTAAAAATGTACAGCTACATAAACAATAAAAGCAAAATACCATGCTAGGCGCTCCTTCTAGTGCCCACTGTAAAAATTAGCAATGTAATAAAAAATTAAAATACTAACCCCATTTAAAATATAAAATAAAGAGCAGCCACCCCCTTCCCCCAACAGTGAAAAACAAAAATAGGTCCCCAACTACATCGCCCACCCCCAAAAAAACCAAAAGCATCACAAAGCAAAAAAAATATGAAAAAAGAGCTAATCCCCCCCAGGTAAACAAAACCCCACCCATGAACTACTACGTAAAAATACAAGAACACTGCCAAACAAGAAAAATAGAAAATACAGACAGTACTGTAAGTACTGGGATATAATCATACAACAAAAGTTAACAGCTGTAGCATGGAAAACGGAACACAAAATAAAAAATCCCAACATATACACCATGAAGGTCTGACAGTAAAACTGATGACCCCGCCGCAAAAGTCAGCAGACATATAAAAACACAAAAAATATGAAACTACAAGAGAATTTGTCCAAACTCCATTCAAGGGTCTCTGAACTGGGAGAAGAAGACAGTCCAATCTCAGAGAGACAGAAAACACCAAACAGATTAATCTAAAAGTCTACTGCCTAGAAAAATAGTGAAACTGACAACCACCACCATTGAAAGGTGACAAGCCACAAATACCCTAGAAAAGCAGACTCATAAAGCTGATAGAGCTGGAGACTTTGGAGGAGGAAAAAGATCTGGGAAACAAGTAGGCAAGCTGTCCCAAGCTTCTTTGGCATTCCCAAATTGAAGAGCCCCCCCATCTGTAGATATCAAGAGCTTCGCTGGGTATGGCAAATGAAAACGAATGCCAGCAGCCACTAACTTAGAAGAAAAGGACTTATATTCCCCTCAGAACTGCCTGGTAAGAGGAGTATAATCATTGAAGATGAAAATAAACTTTTGATTTGCCACAGAAGTTTACCCTTTTCACAAGCTTTCAGGTGGATATAAATTTTGTTATGATAATTCAAACATGTAATAATGCTATGTCAGGACCATTCTGAAGGGCCAAGAATTGGTCTGAGGGCCCAGTGGGCACATTCCACAATATATATAGAAGGCCATTAGGAGAAGGTCCTGCCACCGAATGAAGGCGCCGTTTAACAAACCCCAACATGTCCGACCTTTCCTCCCACTCCGGGATGACCACCAACACCAAATTGTTCCCACGATTGCACCCTTCTTGATCTTTGGTATTGGATTCCAATTTAGTCACCTTTTGTCACAATTCCACAAGTTTTTTCTCATCACAGGAATGTCAATTCTCCACTGAATTAATGTGGGACTTCGCATCAGAGACCTGATGTGCAAACAAATCCAGTGTCAGATGGAGGAGTTCCATGTCTACCACAGTTCAAGGACCACAGCCTTGGTAGTCATTAAGTAATCTTTAAGATCTACCACAGAAGTCACCTCCTCTGTCTCCATTGATATACAGTAGGGTCTGGGGATGTAGATCCTTTCAGTTGTTTCTTCTCCCAGAGCTTTTTGGGGGTTTTGGGTAGAGAATGGAGTGTTGACATTTCTGGAGACACCATGGTATCTATCCTTTCTATGTCAGGCAGAAAAGAAGTGCTAGAACTGAAAACATAAAGCAGACCCCAAGGCACAGGGTCATTATGTTGCAAGACATAATGCCACATGGCACTATCGCACTGCATGATTAATGCCATGAGGCATCATGTCTTCATTTTGTGGGGGCTCTGCCTCCGACACCCCCCATTATAGGGGGCTACACCCCACAGAGCCCCCTCACTAAAGATTCTCAACTCCAGGGGGAGTCCAACTCGGGGATTGCACAGGTCCAGGTTTTTCCATAATGCCGTATGCTTTTAAGCATTCAACATTACGACCTGGTACGAGACCCCAATACCAGAAGTATAAAAAACTCAAAGAAAGATATCAGTGCCAAAATTAATGACCTTAGTGATAAAAAACTAACTTTTATTCCGAGAACTCAGCCGGTGCTACCAAAGACGCATCTAGCCTGTGAGCTACATTATGTGACTCCCCCAAGTTAAGCATTTCTCATCTGTTCTGTTGTGCTGGGATAGCTGCACAGTCATGTGACTGAATTGTACCAATCACAGTACAGTATTTAGCTTACCCATTTTATAACTGTAAATAGTAATTTCTATATGCAAAACAGTGCACTCCAGAGTTTGTAGGTTATGCTGACTACACAATGCCATAGTTAAGGGTAATTGAAGCCAGTTATCTTTGCCTCGTGGCTCCAATGCCCATAAGTCTGGAATACTGTGCACTACCCCACAACCTTCAATGTGCTGTTGCTTACATAGTTATGTTTTTAGGTATTTAAAATGTAACTACCTAGACTTTAGCAAGGCATTTGACACAGTCCCACACAAAAGATTAATATACAAGTTAGCCAGCCTGGGAGTGGGTCCCAAGATGACAGCCTGGGTAAAGAATTGGCTGGAGAATAGGACACAGAGAGTAATAGTAAATGGAGTCCACTGTGAAGAAATGGGGGTTACTAGTGGGGTACCACAGGGTTCAGTATTAGGACTGGTCCTCTTCAATGTCTTTATAAGCGACATTGCAGAGGGACTGGAAGGAAAAGTATGTCTCTTTGCAGATGACACAAAGATCTGCAACAGAGTTGATGCACAAGGTGGGGTGGAAAGGATGAGAAGGGACTTGTCAAGGTTAGAGGAATGGTCAAATGTATGGCAGCTTAGATTCAATGCTAAGAAGTAAGGTAATGCACCTGGGAAACAAAACCCAGGGGAAGAGTACACAATGGGGGGTGAGATACTAACAACAACAAAAATGGAAAGGGACCTGGGGGTAGTCATATCAGATGACCTAAAGGTGGGCAAGCAATTTGAAAGGGCAGCAAGGAGGACTGGGGGATACTGGGATGCATAGGGAGAGGCATCACCAGTAGAAAACAGGAAGTTATTATCCCTCTGTACAGACAGCTGGTGAGACCCCATCTGGAGTACTGCATGTAGTTCTGGAGACCCAATCTCCACAAAGACATAGACAGAATGGAAGCTGTCCAGAGGAGGGCAACTAAAATGGTGCAGGGTCTGCACCGGAAGACATATGAAGAGAGACTTAAGGAGCTAAATATGTATAGCCTCGAGGAAAGGAGGGAGGGGGACATGATAGAAACTTTCAAATACCTCAAGGAATCAACAAAGTCCAAGAGGGTAACATCTTTCAAAAAAGAGGTGTACAAGAACAAGGGGCACAATTTGAAGATAGAAGGGGCAGCCAGAGGTAACTTAAGGAAGTATTTTTCACAGAGAGGGTTGTGGATGCATGGAACGGCCTTCCGGAGGAGGTTGTGGAGTCAAAAACAGTGGTGGAATTCAAGCATGCATGGGACAGTCATAAGGCAATTCTAGGGGGTGGGGGTAGGAAGGAGTAGGCTGCTGGTTAACTAGGATCTGCAGCTTATCCATTAGGTAGGGAAATGGGCAGATTGGGTGGACCAAGCGGTCCTTATCTGCCGTCAAAATCTATGTTTCTATGTAACCTGTAAAGTGTTATCTACTGTTTAGTAGATTATATCATTGATATGTACTGTAAGATGTAACAAATTAGGGGGACTTTGAAAATAGGTATTATGTCCTTTTAGTTACAGTATATCATCTACCAACATAATACACTACTGCTACTGCAATTACAAACTGGGGTATGAATCGGGACCTTAATGTTAAACTAGTGAAACAGGTGTGGGTAGTTTTTTTTTAGAATGTATTTTATTTATTAAGTTATCCACAATAGAGTAGCCTTGTTTAGGCTCAACAGAAAGTTTTCCAAAGGGTCCCCATGAGGCATACAAAAGCATTAACAGCAACATCAAAAGGTCAGTAGAATAGAAATCTTTTGACTTTACTGCACTTGTAATTCCCTACTTGTTTGTGTTGAAGAACAAAGCACTCTAGCTCTGTTCGATGAAGCCAAGTTTATTGACCTGGATAATTCTTGTGCATGCAACATTTTTGACTCTGAAGTACTATGTGCATGAACACTACTATTTTATACTTGACTGTAATTACCTTGTCTGGCATTTTATACAGTATTTTATCATGTGTAGCAATACTATTAATTACTTTAGAACTGATCTGTTAGGATATAAAATTGATATATCCTGAATTAATAATGAAATGGGTCTCTAGTTTACAAGATCTAAAGTATCTTTATCTTTTTTCGGAAACAGGGAAATGTAAGCCAGTGTCATAGTTGGGGGTAATGAGTTATTCCTCCATGACTCTTGAATAGTTCTGTGAAGGATATGGGCTATTTCAGTGGTTAGTAATTTATGAACTTCTCTGGGAATTCCATCTGGCCCAGGTATTTTGCCATTTTGAAGTGTCTGGAAAACAGAAGTTATTTCACTAAGCATAATTGGTTTAGCAATATTTTCAGTTTCTAGCTCAGACACACAATGCAGGTGAATGTTTGATAAAAACTCAGCAATTTCTTGTACTGAACAGGTCATTTTACTCAGATATTCTTGAGAAAGTGAGAGAAAAGATCATTGATGCCCTTGCTTGTCCATACTGTCTTACCTTGATTATTTTTAATTCCTATGATTATACCTCTCATTTGTCACTTTTTAAGCCTCAGAGCCAACAGTGTACTAACTTTCTCCCCAGACTCCCAAAAAGATTGTTTGGTTCAAAAAAGAGCATACTCTGCTCTTTGTGTGTGAATTTGATTAATCTCATATTTAGGGTATCCTAAGCATGTTAATAAATGGGCATCATTACCCTTACAATGCTTGTATTGGACTTCTATGACCTGGAATTGTTTCTTCAGGTTCATTAACTTACTTTGCTCTTTTGCTCTTACTTTTTTTTCCTTTTGCAGTAGAGTAACTTATTACTTTCCCTCTAAAATGCGCTTTGAATATCTCCTACAGAAGGGAGTCTGTAACTATTCCATTGTCATTACATTTGAAAAAGTCTGTTACCTCATTATGAATCCAGTCCTTAAATTTGTTATCATGAAGCAAGGAGGTATTAAGTCACAATCTAAAAGTATTCTCACCATTCCCTCCCAAACTAAAACATACAGAAATTGCAGCACAGTCAGAAATAACAATACAGTATATTGAATAGTCCCAGAAAGAATGGAATGTTTCAAAGGGGCTGAAAATAAAATATAACCTATTCTTCTACATGATCTGTATCTATTAGAAAAAAAAAAGAAAAATCTCTGCCCTTGGGGTGAATAATTCTCCAGGTGTTAATCAATCCAGAATCCTTTAAAATTTTAACCAGTGTTCTCATAGCAGGGGTAGGAGGTAAGGAAACTATAGATTTGGAGAAGCTCCTGACTAACACAAGAACTAACACTTTGCTAATATCCCCCCAGGACAATCTCATACTCCCCATGATCCTCAAAAATGTAATGCAGTAAAACTGAAAAATTGCTTTGAGTCTTTTTTAGGGGCATAAATGGTACAAAATGCTCTTGAGGTACCTTCAAGCAAACCCACTAGAATCCAAAATCTGCCATCTGCATCTGCAATGTGCTTATGTTTGACAAACAGAATATATTTTTTTAATTAAAATGGCAGTGTCTTCCTGATGAAGGGGTAGCACATCTCGAAGTGCTGAGGCAGGTTCGAGTGTGGGAACATACAATTTCCACTATTTGTGATAAATGTTTACTATGTTACATTTTGTAAGTACTTTTGCTTTTTTTTTCAATAAAATACTGTCACCTAAATATTTTGTTGTCTGGAGTGCTGGTTCTTCATTTAATGATGCTTACTGTTTTTCCAATGCCCACTCTAATCTGGAGTTCTGTGTTCTGTTGGATACATAGCATAGAGTTGTTACTATACATCTAGACAGATTGTGGGCAGATCGCTCTGATGACCTAGTAGTTAAAAGTGTTTTCCTTCAGCTGAGGGAACAGGGTTCAGACTATGGGACAAGCTCCTATTCAGCAAGTGGCAGGGGATTAAGATGCAATCTGATCAAATGGCTGCACCCTGGTAACCTAAATGAAAGGAAGCCTTTCCATGACAGCATGTCTTTAGTAATGCCTCAGTCTCCTCAATGTCAACTTAAGAAGGTGTTCCCATTAGTGACAGGGTGCAGAGTTGCCAGTGCCAGGACCCTGTTCAGACACTGGACATTTTTTGCCATGGAGAGGAGCACCCTATAAGTTCTGTTGCCCTATCTCCATCCCAGGTCTGCCAATCAGATACCATAGCACTGACTATCAGCACTTGATTAGATTTGTGAGATGCACATGTATCAGATAATTGCCACCAGCAGAAATCAGGAGGTGGACCCGTTTGAACCATTCCTTCTCAGATGAACAATAAATGGATGGAGAGTTTCAGCTCTGGTGGAATCCTATTTGTGTGGCTGACAAGAATAAAAAGAGATGGTGCATAGTGAAGAGGAAAAAAATATTTGTTGAACTGCATTGCTAAACACTGTTTACAGCAGATGAACTCATCATTACCAGTATGTTAAAAAACAATGTAAGAATAACACAACATGGCCTCCTTTTCAATTAAAAAAGATTGTGGACACAAAGAGACAAGAATTGCCATATGAACATATAGTGAATGTGACAGATTTGGCAGCAAATACACTTCTGCTACCAGTTTAAATATATATATATTTTTTTCTAAAACAATCCTTTATGAAATGACAATACCCAATTAGTGTAACAAGATAATATCAGTATGCATAGTATTCAAAAGACAAGGTTTATGCAGCTGCACCTTTCAGAATACCAAATGTCCTTTTAATAAATGTCAGATTTGGAGAAGTGATATCTCTGCATAACAGAAGTATCCCCATTGAAAAATCAAAATAGAGATGTTATTATCATTAATGAGGGTTCTTACATTTTTATTTAAATGCTACATTTGTGGCATTGAGCAGCTTAATTGTTGGGGAATTATGATTTCATTACCAATACTGCAGCAGATTTGTCTTTTAGCTACTATATAAAAATAAGTCTTTGCTTGCCCAGTTTAGTTAAAAAATATTTTATGAAAGTTTCTCTTGAGCTGGATGATACGCAGCATAATATTAGTTACCAATGCATTTCTGACTTCAAACAGCAATACTTAACTAACTCATTGGCGAGACAGTTTATTGTGAACTGTACTATACTAAGTAATTTCCTTCATTCACATTTCCCCTTTTACAGTACAGTTGACAGTACCTTAAAGCCTCAAACAAATGATTGCTTTTGCATTGTTCACTGGTACAGAGGCCAACTACACTAAGTATGGTATGTTTGTGTAACAAAGGTAGAATGGTCTGTTGGAAATGCTCAATACTGTATATAAGTTTGTGCATTTCTAAAACACAATATGGCCACTCACTCTGTCTGTCCCTGTTATGGGGACTACCACGTTTTTGAAGTGATATTCTAGCAAAAAAACCCTCTTGAGAAAGTTCCATCATCAGAGATAACCCAAGGAAAAGGTCCCCTTAGATGAAAAATACTAGCTTAAAGAAGTGCTCAAAAAGACAAAGTGAAAGTTACAAGATAACATGGTCAGAACATAGACCACTTTCAATAAGGAGAAGGGGAATGGTCACTGGAGGAAGGAATGCCACATAATAGATGAGACACCAGCCAGACCCATCTAAAAGCAGAATTTATATTACATTGCTTTGGCATGGAGGTGAGGAGAAAAAAAAACTTTGTTGAGGAATCCTCAAGGGATCCTGGGTTATAGGCCTCCATTCAGCAATGCTTATTGTTTGTTTTAATTATTAACTGCAAAGAATGACAATGGCATGATGATGGAAATGCAGAGTATGATGGAGTATAAGTGAAAACTTGACACACTGCTTTTTTAAGGTAATTACTATTGTTAGCTTTTCTACCTCATGGCTGAGACTTCTACCCTCATGAACATCTTACAAAACATGACTCTGTAGCTAAAGCCCCCCCCCCAGTCTGCTGAGGGCTCCACCCTTGTATGTGCCAGTACACAGCCAGTTAGAGGAACAATAGGAAATGGTTGCTCCACCCCCCCAAAAAAAAAGAAACAGAAGTAAGGACATCTTCCATTGGCATAGCTACCTAGCATCTTCTCTTTAAAGCACAGAGGCTGGTGTCATTAGAGTATTCAGCCATAGAGCTGCATAGCCTGTGGATGGAACAGTTAGCCATTAAGGGGTGGCATGGCATTAATGCTAATGTGTATAGATATGTGTAGATGACCTTGAAGTCTTTGGAACATAGATGCATGTAGTTGTTGGGGCATCCATGCCCTAAAATGTAGTATGGTTGTAGGGGGTGTAGCCCTAGTTGAACATATGATTTGAGCATTAGCTCCACCAACATAATACCTAACCTGTAGGTGAGTGTAGAGCCCCAGAGGAGGAGAAGGATAACCATTAGGGCAGGCTGGCATGGCAGTAACTGAAAGTAGCAGCCTTCAAAAACAAATTGTTGATTAAATATTATTTTTTTAAATGCAATATTATCATACTGCCAATCAAATCCTTCTCAGTGCAATTTAAAGAGGCCACTGCTAGGCAAATTTAGATTATTAATTACAGTGAAGAAGGGAAAATGTTAACCACTAGGAACTGAACCTAGGACCTCTAGCATTCCATGCTAGTAATTCCTTGTGGTTCACATTTTCCCTTCTTCATTGTAATTCATAATCTAAATTTGCCTAGCAGTGGCCTCTTTAAACTGCAATGAGAAGGAGTTGATTGGCTGTTGTTCTGATGTATTTCTGAGCTTGCAAAGTTACACAATATTAGAGGAAGGGAGCATGACTTTGAAGGAAGACCTGGACAGCCACTGCAACTGTGTGAACCATAGCTCAGCTGGTAGAGTTACTAGCATGGAATGCTGAGGTTCTGGGTTCAATTCCTAGCGGTTCACATTTTCCCTTCTTCATTGTAATTCACATACTACGATACTGGGAATTTTACATGCTCACACTACGAGAGTGCTTAATTCTACTGAATGCGCCACCTTATTTTAGTGGTTGTACATTAATGTAGCACTCCAGGTTACCTTTAAATTAGAAAAAGGTACTTCTTTTTGATAAAAAAAGTAATTAGTGAATATTATCCTGCACTAAAAACGTTTTCAGCTCTCCTTTCACTTTCATAGGGTAGGATTGAGCTATGGCAAATAGTGCTTATTAGTGTCTTTTTCAATTTTATCTGATGTATATTCAAGTGCAACGGTTTGTGGTACTTTCTACCTACATAAAGTATCAGGAAGTATAGATGCCTTGTTAATCCAAAGGCTGCAACTGCCAAAAACCTAGTCTGTTGAAACTGAACAGAAGGAAACATCAGTAAAAATGATGAATCCAATGTTTTAAAAAATGTATTCAGACTTTTTATGGCTATGCAAACCATGGCCCTTGATTTAATGCCCTTATATCTCTGCATGTTACAGGCACTTTTGCAGCTGTTATAGTGTTTTGTCAATCAATATTTCTGATATGTTCCACATTCAAAGAGCAGGACAAAAGTTTATGCTCTCTGCACTTGCAATGATTAATACCATCAAAGTAACTTAATAACAAAGTACTCTAAAGTCAGATTCCATAGCTGAAATTCATAAAAAGTGCCAGTTGTTCTCTGGGTGATACGAATTTATTATCAATAACTGCAGAAAAATCTAAATTACTACTATAAGTTACTTTTATCTCTTGAGCAAGCATTATTGCTACTGCATAGTGGACCCTGAGAAACGTAACATTTTAAGCTACAGTTTTATGAGCCTTATGTATGTTATGATTACCAGGCAGTAGAAGATTACCCTGTAAATTAATAGCTGTGCTAAAAGAGACATTAATTTATAACATTTTAAATACCAAAAATGTCAAAATCAACCAGTTAGGGCTGGAGAATGTCATTTCAGGGGTGGAGAATGTCACTTCAAATATTGCTCAGTTCATATTACAAAAGGTAGATAGTATTAATTCAACCATTTGAAGAGGTCAAGCAGTCTATAACTGTGTTCCCCAATTATGTTGCCAGCTGAGGTTTATTGGGTGATGAAAGGACAGCATGTTTAAATTATCTTGCTTCCACCATTACTGTTTTGCAGGCTAACTGTTTTGTTTTGCAGTGTACAAGACCCATTATGGACAGTTGTGACTCCAGGCATAAAATTAGACTGAGCTTCCCTAGTCCCAAATTTTATGAGAAAATCTTCACTTACTCTGAGCTGACTGGAACCTAGCTGAGAGGTGCAATTTTCCTCATGCACAGGAAACCTAAAATGCAAGGACAGACTGGTGAATGCAATTTGTCCTCTGCTATATGTATATTCCTGTGTGGCTATGCACTGTTTGCTCAACGCTAAGTCCTTGTCTATATGTCTACACATCCAGCAAAGCTGTTTCACCCTGTGCAGTGGTCACCTTCCTGCTCAATGTTTTCACGGATAATGTTTTCCATGGATATGCATGGTCATTACTGCTTTGTACTTGATCTCTGTCCATAATAACTGCATCCATGGTTTGTCTATGATCCATGGACAAGATTGCCCCTGGTTAATAATTATGCACAAATGTCTAGAGAAAACATGTATAATCTAGAGATGTATGATGTTAAGAAGTTTCACAGAACTCAGTCCTTGGTCCAGTTCTTTTCTCAGTGTTTGTTGGAGACTTAAGCAAGGTTACTGAGGGATGGCTTATCAAATCGGCAGATGATATAAAGCTAGGAGGAAGACTTGAAACTATTGTAGACAGGTTAAAACTAGAAGAAAGATCTAAATGAAGTAGTAGAATGGGCAGCTAATAATATGATGACCTTAAATACAGATAAATGCATCGTGATACACTTGGGAGCAAGTAACATAGAAAATAATTATAAAATAAATAATAGGGAACTGTAAAATGCTGACAGTGAGAAAGACCTTGGGGTCATTATAAGTAAACATTTTAAGTATGGTGATCACTGCAATAATGTAGTTTAAAAGCAAACAGAATCATGGACTGTATAAAAAAATTGTTCACTAACAGAACTAAGCAATGTATGATCACCCTATTAAAATCTCACATCAGGCCACGTCTAGACTATTACTTCCCAGCTTTTTGGGGACATAAATAATATTGACAGGGTGTAGTATAGGACAACCGATCTGGTAGCAGCTTTGAGTGATAAACCATATGAGATTCGATTACACAAGCTAGGGCTTTATAACCTGGAAAAGAGACATCTAAGAGGAGATCTCTTACAAATGTTTAAAATTATGAGTGCTGAAAATTTATAGACAGACACTGGTATTGAGCTAAACCAAGAGGAGTATAGTATAAAGTCACATAACAGGCAAATAAGTTATTGAAATATACAAAAAAATGATAGAAGGTGGTCTTACACACAGATGGTAGAACAAATTGCCAAAAGAGATAGTTCGGGTGGATTCATTTACAGAGTTAAAAAAATGGCTAATTACCTACTCAAGGGGGTTGGGGTAAATTCGACCTGCTTGTGCAGGGATCAGACTAGATGGTCTCAAAGCCTCCTTCTGACCAATTACCAGCTATGATACCAAGTATGAGTATGAGAAAACTTCACTTGGAAAGAACTTTGTGAAATTGTTCAACTTCATGAAGTTTGAAGTGCCAGCTTTGCAATTTTTTTTTTTGCCAGGTAAAGTGGCATTTCCTTCCACAAGGTGACCAGACTTCATTAGTGAAACTTCACAAAGTTGCCCAGAGCATCCTAAAATAAAATATCCACCCAAATAATCCTGGTAGTCAAGGGCCCCCATCCCCAGCTCTGATCACAGATGTCATATAAAAACCCACTCCCTTTTCCTTGGTAGTCAAGTGACCCTCACCCCTCCACCCTGTGAGCCAGTGACCCACCACCCCACTCCCCCAACCTGATTGGAGGCAGCAAATGGCACATCCTACCTCTCACCACACTGGCTAGCCACTGACAGAACTGTACAGGAGTGCTGTACAGTGCATAGTACATACCAGTTGGTTGACTGGTCAACCAATGGGTGTGTACTATATATTGTACAGTGCTCCTGTACAGTTCAGTCAATAGCCAATGAGGTTGACTGTGCCAGTCACTCGCTCTTGTTGGATTGAAGGGAGTGGGGGGGTTGGTTAGTGGCAAACAGAATGGGGGCTACTTGATTACCAGGAAAAGGGACCAGGTTTTTGTATGACATCTGTGATCGAAACTGAGAGAGACCCTTGATTATCAGGGTGATCAGGAGTGGATGTTTTATTTTATGATGCTCAGGGTTGTGGGGTCACACTAGACTACAAGGGTGATAAGGAAGGGGATATTATGTTACAAAGATCAGGGCAGAGGCTGCTAGTTATGGTAGAAATTTAATTTTGCTTATTGGAAAAGTCAAAGCCCCCCATTGTTTGAACATTGGATGAATATAATGGCAGAGGTTGGTAAAACAGAAATATTTTTTTTTTATGGAAAACAAACATGTTGATTATGAGGAACTCTGGAACCTCTTCTTAGAAATAATATGCTAAATTAAAAACATGTAGATTTTTTTTTGGTCAGCCTGCCGGCACAGCGGTTGCATTTCCACTTGCGATGCCAGCTACCCTGTTTCGGGAACAGACTCGGGTTCTCGGAGGGCCAGCTGAGGGAGGAAGGATTGAGCATCCCCTGGACTGCTCTCCTTCTCTGGGGGGGGGGAGGGTGGCATCGTGCTTGTTGCACCAGTGACACCTGGCAGAGGTTAGGCTGTCACAAAGCACTGATGCAGTATATCTCTTAGGGGCAGGGCAGATGCTAGCCATCATTGCTTGTCCCAACCACTGCCTATAGAAGGAAAAAAATCCTGCAGTTAAATGCCCACTTCTACAAAGCCTTACCTATGGCTTCAAATTAGCCTCCTGTGGCCCACTGTTCCGATAGGTAATGGACTTGTGGCACTTAAGGGGAATGGGTCCCGCAACCCCATTCTCTGGGGGAGTAAGACAGGGGGTGCCATGAAGAGCCTGGGCTGATGATGGGAGGTGGGAGTTGGAGGTCTGTGACCATGGCGGTTGCAGTCAAAAAGCATATTAAATAAAAGAAAAATTTAGATTTTTTTATTCAATTATTTTATTTATTTGCAAAATGTTTCACCAGGAAAGACAACATGAGCTGTGAAACAGCTAATTTCCAGAAGCATTCTGGGAGAGGGAGTTAAAAGGATGGAAGAGCAAATAACATACTAACATACTATTTGTTTGCAGATTAGGTCTTACAGTATATCAAGTCTGCTTGTGCCTCAGAACCCTAGTTGGGTACTGAGACCTTTCCCCCTCAACGCATTTCTGTTTCTCCTGTCATCCAACCCAGCCTCCCAGGGCCAGCCTATCCCCTGCTTCACCCCCTTTCTGTACCTGTCCTACCCCCTCTTGAACCCCTTGACTGTAAAGATCAGAACTAGCTCACCAGGCAGCACGTTCCAAGGTTCCACCACCCTAACAGTGAAATACCTCCTCCTCTATTCCCCCCTCATCCTTCCACCTTCCAACTTCATATAATGCCCTCTGGTGATACCACCCTCCTTTAGTCTAAAGATACCCTCCTTGTTTACCCTATTTATTCCCTTGAGGTACTTGAAGACCGCAATCATGTTCCCCCGTCCCTCCTCTCCTCCAATGAGAAGAGGCCAAACTCCTCTAGTCTCTCCTCATACGTCAAATCCCCTAGACCCCGTATCATCTTGGTTGCCTCCTCTGAACCCTTTCCAGGAGTTGTATATCCCTCCTCAAGTGTGGTCTCCAGTACTGCACACAGTACTCAAGATGTGGTCTAACCAGTCCATTGTATAGTGGCAGAATCACTTCCCTGCACCTTGAGGTGAGCCCCCTTGCGATGCAGCCCAACATCCTGTTTGCCTTGCAGCTGCCCTCCTGCACTGCTCAGAGTTATTCATACTTGCATCCACCAGGACCCCTAGGTGTTTTTCCCCTGCCGTGGTCTCCAGCACCTCCACACCCAGGGTGCACTCATGTTTGGGGTTCCCTTAGCCAAGATGTAATACCTTGTATTTGGAGGAGTTAACATTTAATTTCCAGGTGTGAGCCCACCTATCCAAGGCCTCCAGATCTCCTTGCAGGGCCAACCTCCCCATCTCCTTCTCAACCACTGCTGCCAGCTTCTAGTCATCAGCGAAGAGACTCATTTCACACCCTATACCTTCCCTGATATTGGATATGTATGCATTAAACAGGATCAGCCCCAGGACCAAGCCTTGTGGTACCCCACTAATAACCCCCTAGGGGTTGAGATCTCCGCACTGACCACTACTGTCTGAGTGCACCCAGCCAGCCAGTTTCCTATCCATCTAACCATCAATGGGCCTACTCCCATCCCCCTCAGTTTCTCCAGTAGACCATTGTGAGGGACCAAGTCAAACGTCTTGCTGAAGTCTAAGAATAGTACATCCACAGGCATTCCCCTGTCCATTTCCAATGTTACTCATTCATAGAACTCCACAAGGTTAGTTTGACATGATCTACCTGATACAAACCCATATTGATGACTATCCAGGCATTCCATCTCCTCCAAGAACCCCCCCAAACATTCCTTCAGTATACTGTATTCTCCATTATTTTACCCACCACCAATGTCAAACTGACAGGTCTATAGTTACCTGACACTTTCCTTGATCCTCCCCTTATGGATTGGCACCACATGTGCCTCTCTCTAGTCCCTAGACACAATTCCTCCCTCACCTTCAGCTCCTGGGCCAAACTAACCCGGCTTACTGAACCACTTACATTCTATACCCTGGACAGAACACCTCTTACGACCTGCACCTCTTATCACTATCTCGGCATCTGGCTAGATCAGCACCTTGATTTTTCAGTGCACATAGACGCTCTGCACAAAAAACTGCATCCCAGGCTTGGTGCTCTCTATCGTAACAAGTACTGCATCCCATTACCAACCAGACTAGCTATTGTCCAAAAAATGATCCTCCCAATTATTGACTACGGATGTGCTGTCTACGGCGCCGCCCCCCTCACATCCTTAGTCAGGTTCGACCCCCTATACAACTCCTTCTGCCGGTTTGCCTTGGACCGTCCTCTCAATACCCACCACTGCGTACTATACCAGTCCCTCGGCCTCCCATCACTCCAAAACCAGTGATTGCTGCATGGGGCTAGAATCGCTGCCAAATTCTGGTCGCACACGCTCCTTTCCTACCTATCTGTTTCCCTATCCGCCTTCTCTCCACCTACATACGACCTCAGGAACATCGACTCCAGGCTCCTGCATGTTCCACATAGATTCACCCGTTCAGGTCAGGGAACTTTCAGTTTCAGACTGCCCAAGTTATGGAATTCACTGGCAGCAGACATTAGACATTCTACCAGCACTCCCCAACGAAATGCCCTTCTCAAATCACATTTCGAGACCATATGCTCTTGCTTTCCCCTTCTCTGAATCTCCTTGGAAAATGCCTAGTCAACCGACTCAGGTACCTGCACAACTCCTACTCTTCAACCTACTTATGCTCCAGTCTGGGCACATTTTTGTATTTTTTCTTTCAATACCTGTCCCATAGTGCTATTAATTGCATATTACTGAACCTAATTACTGCTGTAAGCTGTACGTACGCTGTACCCATTTTGTATATACAATCTGTCTCATTACATTGTATTCTATGTACTAATGTACCACTGTCTGTCAAAATCTTGTTGCATATGTATTGAACTGTTCTTGTCATTCTACCTCACCCATGTAACCCCCTACCCCCAGGGCACATCTGGAATCGAGCGGTACTCCGCTCAGTATGCCTTCCTGGTAAATCTCTTAAATAAATAAATAAATAAATAAATAAGAGCTCCGCCAGAGGTGCAGCCAGTACATCCACCAACTCCCATAGAACTCTCAGATGTATGGTATCCGGTCCTGGAGATTTTTCCTTTTTTAGGGCCTTAAGGGCTTCCCACACCTGTTCAGTAGAATAGCATTATCTGCCCCCCCCACTTGCTGATTTGTCCTGATGTGAAACCCTTGGGGTACCTCTCCCTCCCACCTATTCCTTAACTGTTGCACCATTTCTAGCCACTGTTCCTTCTAACTCCATCTGATCCTTGTTTGTAAGTTTCCCATCACCCTCCCTAGTGAACGCGGAGGCAAAGTACTGATTTAATACCTTTGCCTGGTCCCCAACCTCCTCCACCCACCATCCTTCTATTCTCACTCTGCCAATCTGTCCCTTGGTTTTTTTCCACTCCCTTAAATACTTAAAGAACCCCTTTTTCCCCTCCCTGTATCCCCTGTGCCGATCACTGCTCTTTACTGGACTTTGCCCCTTACCATCTGGGTGACTTGTCTGGATGCAAGATGGTAAGTTTCCTTTCCCTTTCCCCTCTCGTTATTTTGTATTTTCTGTAGTCTACCTTCTTTTTTCTTACCACCTCCTGAACCTCCCTGGTCCACCAGCATGGTTTATGTGACCTCACCCCCAATGCTTCACCTTTGTACAGATCCTAAATGCCTCCTAAAGCCCCCATTTAATGACCTCCCATCTCCCTTTAACATCTGTCCTTGATGTAATCCCCTTCAAATGATCCTTGTGGATCTTTCCCATGCCCATAAAATCCACCTCCTTGAAATCTATGGCCAATGTCCTAGAAATATCCCCCTCTCCCCTCAAATTAATTTGAAACCAGACCGTATCATGGTCACTCCCAGCCAGGGGATCGTCTACTGCCAGATCCCTCACCAGATCCCCTTCCACCAGAACCACATCCAGGACATGCCTATCTCTCATAGGCTCCAACATGTGCTGAGTGAAGAAAATATCCTGAAAGCCATCCAGCAGCCTCTGCTCCTTGGCCACCTTAGAAGTCATAGTTCCCCAGTTAGTAGCTGGCATATTAAGGTCCCCCATCAACACCACCCCTTCCCCTTTTGGTCCACACTGGGCTATAATGTTTTCCAGAAAACCATCCTCTAGAACATCTCCCAACACTGGAGGCCTATATACCACTCCCAGCTTGATCTTTTGTACTGTAGGTGTTCTCAAGGTGACCGATAAGGCCTCCATGTTTCTCTCTGCCTCTTCTACCATGGATATTTCTATGCCTTCTCTAATGAACATTGCCACTCCTCCCCCTCTGCTCTCCTTTCTATCCTTCCTAAGCATAGTGTACCCCTTCACATTTAAGTCTCAATCGTGGTTTGTGTTGGCCTAAGTTTCTGTGACCGCCGCCACATCCACCTCTCCTTTGAACAACATGGCCTGGAACTCTTGTAGCTTATTTCCCAAGCTCCTAGCATTAACTAACACCACCCCCCAGTCCTTGTCCCTGTTTTCCTTTGCCATGCTCTCCTCGGGTACCAAATGCCATCCTCCCTCCACCCCTCCTGTATCATCCTCCACTGGTTTGTTGCCCTCCCCATTGGGCTGAAGGCTAGACCCCTCATCGAGAGGTGAGATCTTTCAGCTTGCCCTTCCCTTAATCCTCCCCCCTCACAAGTTTAAACCCCACCTAGCTTGAATAAAGTTCGCCAACCCATTTTTAAGGACTGCCTTCCTAATCAGGTTAAGGTGAAGCCTATTCCCTGGCATATAGTCCTTTATCCTCCCAACCCCCCAGTCGCCCAACCCCCTTTCTTCACCTCACTTCGTAAGCCAGTCATTAACCTCCTCAATCTTCATTTTATTCTCCATAGAGGCTTTTGGTACTGGCAATATTTCTGAGAAGGAAATGTTACATCCATTAACCCGATAAAGTCTGGCCAGATCATGGAACCTAGCTTGGATTTCCAGTATGCTATTTCCCTCTATATCATTTGTCCCCAGATGCACCGGGAAATCTGGTTTCCCTCCACAATCTTTTGACAGTTTATACACCATGAACTTTGCCCTGTACACCGTCAGACCAGAGATACCCACTATCTTAACATGGCTGGGGTGTCCCCCCCATCTCTCCCATTGTATACCCCTAATCATGGAGTCCCCCAGTAGTAGAACCTTAATGATCCCTTCATCTATTTGATTTCCTCCATTTTGTGCTTCCTCCCCCTTATCTGTTATCTCCTTTCCCTGGGAGTCTTCCTGCCTCCTTGTGAGAGAACCCTTTGTCACCCTCCCCTTCCTGACACTCTTTTTATGCCTACTTACCTCAGATGCCCCCGATTGGGTATCCCCTTTAACCCTATCCTGTCTGTGCCTAAATCCCATGACCTGATCATTTCCCCTTCTCCCACTCCATCATCATCCTCCCCCTCATATTAATACCTCTACCTCCAGGGCCCCCTGTGGGTACCCTTTACCTAGGGCCCCTACTCTGGTATGGCTCATCCTCATCAAGGGGCTCCCCTCCCTCTCCTTCTTTTCTTCCAGTTTCCCGCCAGTCATGCTTTCAACTTCCACTTCTGCCATATGTTGCCTCTCCCCTTCTGCTTAACATTTAAGTTCCCTCTTCCCCCTCTGGAACTATTTCTAGCCTTTACATTTCCGGTCCCTAACCCCCTCTGGATTTCCAACTCCCTCCCTCCCTCTGGCCTCAGTTTCAGTTCCCTCATTTCAACTTACCCATTCCTCCCCTTCCAGGTTGCATAGTAGCTCAAATTTATTGTAACACTCTATGCCAGCCTCCATCTTGTGACCTGCATTTACCCTGGCTGCACCCCTAGTCTGCCCCATATCCACCTCTCCTACCCTGTCTTTCTGAACTACTTTCCCACTGTCTGCTCTTCTAAACTGCCCTATATCAGTCTATTCTGACCTGACCATTCCCCCTTCTTTTGAATTAGTTCAAATATCCCATAAGTTTTCTCCCTGGTTTCAGCTTCACTGGCTAAAGATCCACATTCCCTAGGTTCTCCCCTCCTTATTGTTGAAACATAGCCCCCTCATTTTCTGAGCCAAAACATAATGAGCTAACACATAATTGCAATATAATGCTTACTGTTCAGGGAAGAGGAAACAAAATACTATTATACAATGGTATAAAATAATCTTGGACTCTGATTGGTCTGTCTAGGACTGGAGCTGTGATGTTATCCCAGCACAACATCACAGCTCTAGTCCCAGTACACAAATGACCAGATGAACTGGTACCAGAATCACTGCATGGCAGCCTGCTTCACTTATACCCTCCAGCGACTCTGATTTTTTTTCACCCTCGGAGACGGTAACAGCTGGTTGTGTGGCTCACTGATGCGGCTCAGTTCCACACAAAACAGCAGCTCTCCCCCAAACAACAACCACACAAAGGGCTGTAAAAAAGTATAATACTCTGGTATGATTGGCTTCAGAGAGACGTGCACGTGCACTCTGTCACTTCACAAGCCGCAACTCCACTTCCACTTGCTAGTTTGAAATCATACATTTCTTTTTTGCTGCCAGACCACATAAAAATGACTATTTCCTGCAGAGAAGCAACCGAACACTTACCCAACCTGTTTCAGAAAACCAGAACTGTCCCTCCACTCCCCCCTTGTTTGTCATTTGCAATTTTCATTCGTACAAGACACTGGATCACAAGACAGGCAGCGGGACTGGTTAAATTAAAGTCTTTGACTTTGAGGGAGAAACGAAGTGAGAAACAACAGAAAAGAAAAGTTTAATGTGGCATGGGGGACCAGACTTGCAGCACAAACAGAAAAGAGTGTGTAGGGAACAGTCAAATAAAAACACATATCCACTCATTTAACAGCAGCACCACCTACTGGCCAAAGGGGAACTATTTTTTTACTTCATAAACCTCCACATTGATAAATCAACTAAAAATCTGCAAAAGAAATGCTTTTTCAATCTTTTTTTATTGTTATTATAAATGAACCATTCTATAATAGCAATAATGCATGACAGGGTGTGTGTTGCGCTGGGATAACATCACTTCTGGGGTGATTAGTCGCACTTGGCCTGCGGCCTCATGCCCAATCACCCAAGGCGTGACATTATCCCAGCGTAACACACACCCTGTCATGCAATATAGCTTAATTATCAATTGCAGTGAAGGAGATTTACAGAGTAAACAAAGACTTGTTTAATTTATGTGGTAGCTAAGGCAAGACTGATGCATAAATAATACTGTAAAAAGCTTACATAACCCTGCCATGAGCAGTAGGGCCTGGGATAGTGATCAGATAGTACTAAGAAGTGCTGATGTATGAGACTGGGCAAGTAGTATGTGCTAGAGTAGTCATAAGGGGAGGCAGTTAAGGGGAAAAAGGGGGTGCAAGGGAAGAGAGGAGGTGGGGGAGAAGGAAGGAGAAGGCCTCTGTCTAATCTTCTACAGGAGAACATTGCTATTGAGGACCCCATAAGTAGGATGGGTTGTATTATGTAAGGACTAGAGAGGAGAGGAGAGGAGAGGAGTGGGGGATGAGGATATGGGAATGACTGGTGATATGAGAGGGGAGGGAAAATTGGGGGGCAGAATTTGAGAGGCTATGGGAAGGATGGGTGATTGGAAAGGGAAAGTCAGAAGGATGTGGAAGGGAATGAGTGGACTAAAGTGTAGTGCACGTGAGTGAGAGGAGATACAGTGGAGGTCAGTACCACTTTGGGGGGGCAGAGGAGAGGAGAGATAGGGGAGGACTATACCTCTTCAGGATACTGAGAACCCTGCAAGGGGACAAATCCCATTTGAAAAGGAGGAGAGAAGGAGAATGGGGAGGAGTAATTAGAGTAGTGAGAGTGTGTATGTGCTATCAACAAACGCAGTTAGGGGAGTAGAAGTTGCGCAGGGACAAGGAGAGGAAGGAAGGGGACAAGGAAAATCTGATAGGGGTGGAAGCAAGTTCCAGAGATTTGGGAAGCAGTGTGAGAAAGCTTCCTGGCCAATGGAGGTGGAGCATCGAGGTATAGAAAGAGTTCAGGAGTCAGAGGATCTAAGGTTGTCTGGAAGAGGGAGAGGGAGAGGGGGTAGCTAGGGATGAGGAGAGGTAGGAGGGAAGAGTCCCAAACCAGAATTTAGAGGTGAAATTGGTGCAGTGATAGTGGTGCCTGCACTCCAGGGAGGGGAGAGCTAGAGAATAGTATAAGGTGCAGTGATGTGTGCACGAGGGGGAGTCAAGAGTGTATATATATATATATTGATATATATATATATATATATATATACATATATATATATATATCAATATATATATATAGATAGATAGATATAGATATATATGAAAATCCAACAAGAACAGAAAAATTGGTAGGTTGGAGCGAATTATGATGGGTATATATCTAATAGCTTCAGATGCAACAAAATGAGAAACTATTGTCTCTTTTGAACTAAAAAAAAAAAAGAGATCAACATCAAACATATTCTGTGACCCAGGATCTTGTGAATGCATTACAATGTTGGACAGAAATAGGCAATCTCAGAGATGGACAACCACTGGCCACAATGGGTGTTTACTCACCTGGTAAAGGTGACTGTGTTAGTTGCATGCATGACACTCCGGACATTACCACTTGGGTTCCCAACCCACCTGATAGGCTAGTGATGCACATGTGACCCAGATCAAATTTTGCAGTACGCCTTGGTCCCAGAAGCTCCCTGCTCTCCAGTTCGAGTCTTCCATAGCTGAAAAATTTAACTTAAGCCAAAGAACAAAAGAATGCTGTGTCCTGTGACTCCCCCACTAATCTCCCATGTTAGGAATAAAATGCATGAGACTGAATAATATACCACCACCTTGAATTTATTGTCTATCTGTAAAATTCTAGACTCTGTCCTCTTAGGGAACCAACGGTTATCAGTGTCTCAGGCATAAGTAATCAATCTTGGAAATAAGTAAAACAACGTATTTAGATGGTGACAATAACCTTGTGTATTCGGTAGTCAACGTGTGACATTACCTCCGTGATCGTCCTGAAGGGAGGGCCCTTGAGTGTCATGGATGCAACTAACACAATCACCTTTACCAGATGAGTAAACACCCATGGTGTTAGTTGCCATCCATGACACTCCAGACATTACCTCTTTGGTTACTATAAAAAGCAGTTCACTTGTCCTTCAGAGTGGGGCAGAGTGATCCAAAGGCACAGTGTTATGACACACTGTTAATAGAACTTGATTGGCAAAATTAGTCCTCTGTCTATATGGTGTCTCAAGTCTGTAATGTCTTGCAAAAGTGTGAATGGAAGTCCAAGTTGCCGCTCTGCAAATGTATTCCTTTGACACATTGGCTCTTTCTGCCCAAGACATGGCAACTGCCCTTGTGGAATGAGCCTTAATGCCATTTGGTGGTGTGAGGCTTTTTGATTTATATGCCTCTTGTATAGTCTTCTTTAACCAGCTGGCAATGGTGGTCTTGGAGGCTGTCATTCCCTGCCTATTACCTTTTGCTATAACAAAGAGTCTTTCTGATCAGTGAATTCGTTGTGTCTTTGCGATGTATAGTTGTAGCACATCACCTACATCCAGAGAGTGGTGAGCCCTTGTCGGTCCCTGTTGAGGTTGTGTGTAGAAGATCGGCAGTTCCACCAGTTGCTCCCTATGGAAAGTGGAAGTGACCTTGGGCCTGAAGGCAGGCACTGTTTTCAGGAACACCCCTTGGGCTGTGAAGATGGTATAAGATTCCTTACAAGAGAGAGCTCCTAACTCGCTGATTCTATGAGCGGAGCAAATGGCTACTAAAAAACAGGTTTTCAGGCCCAGCCAGTAGAGTTCTTTTTTTGCCATTCAACTTTTATTGAAGTTTCCTTGCAGAGAATACATCCAAGTGACAGAAAACATACACTGCTTGACATTTGTAACTCTATACAAATTAGAACACATGATTACATACATATGTCTTTTAACAATGGGATCCATTCAATGCCTATTTTATAACTACTCCCCCTACCCTCCCTTCGCCCCTCCCTTCATCCCAGCACAGAGCATAAAACATCTCTTTCTAATAACTTCAGACAAGGAAGAACACACCTCATTTTTGAAGGGAATATAATGTATATAGGGGACCCCAAATCTTGTCAAAACTTGATAATTTATTCTGAAGGGTAGCTATGGTTCTTTCCGTTCTCAGATTAACGAGTAGTTCCTGCAACCACTCTGTATAAGTAATCACTTCTGTATCTTTCCAATGTTTGAGAACCACCTTCTTAAGAGATGCCGAAATTAAGACCATGTGGTATCTTCAGCCAGTAGAGTTCTGATTGCTGCCTGGGCTTGAATGGCACTTCCCCTAGGAACTCTAGCACCATTTGGAGGTCCCATGGTGCCACTGGAGTTCGTGAGTGGGGCCGTATGGCCTCTGCTGCCCTGAGAAATTGGATGGCATCCAGATGAGCTCCAGGCTGTGTAGCACTGATATTTCCTCTGGCCACTCCAATGGCTGACAACTGGACCATTAGGGAAGAAGGGGAGAGGCCCTTGTCTAGTCCTTGCTGTAAGAACAGCAGGATTAGGGACATGTCAGCCAGCAATGGGTAGACTTGTGCTGTCTTGCACCAGGTAGCAAAAATGTGCCATTGCCTACCATACATGGCTGTGGTGGATGACTTTCTGCACTGTAAAATGGTGGAGATGACAGATATGTGATATTCTGCAGTTAGCAATCTTTGCCTCTCAGGAGCCAGGCCGATAATTTTAGGGTATGCGGTGCTGGGTGCTTCATTGGACCCTGCAACAGCATGTCTGCTCTGCAGGGGAGTGATTGTCTGTCCAGGCTCACTGCAATTGCTGATGCAAACTACGCCCTCCGTGGCCAATATGGTGTGACCAGGATGATCAGCCTCCAGGATAATCTGATCTTTTTTAGCAACTGCGAATAATTTGTGACCTGAGCATTCAATTTTGATGCCATTAGAATGATTGGGACGCGTTCCCACCTGTCCTGAATCAATCTGATCATTTCCGGGTACAGTTGCCATTCCCCTGGGTGCACCTGCTGCCTGCTGAGCCAGTCTGCCCTGACATTCAGCTTGCCTACTAGATAGATGGTATGGATGTGGGTGAGATGAATCTGTGCCTAGTTGAGCACTTTGGCTGTTTCTCTGAGCATGATCTTGCTGTGTGTGTCCTACCTTGCTTGACTATGTACGCCATCGTGACTTTGTTGTCGGACTTTATTTGGACTGATTTTCCCAGAATAGTGTGCCCGAATGCTTTCAGGGTATTGAGCACTGCTCTCATCTCCAGGATGTTGATGGACAGTCTGGCCTCTGCCTTTGTCAATCTGCCTTGGGCTGAGTGACTGTCTAAGCATGCTCCCCAACTGGTTAGGCTTGCATCAGTTTCCAGTGACACGTGGTATGTCAATTCCAGTGGGGAGCCTCTCATTAGATGAGGGCGATATATCCACCATCATAATGATTCCCTGACTGACTGTGGCAGGATTACCCTCTTGTTGAGGTCTTCCTCTGATGGGGACCCCTGCTGTAGGACACAGTTCTGCAAGGGGCGCATGTTCCATCTTGCCCATGGAACTAGGTCAATGCATGATGCCATGCATCCCAAGACCTGTGCTGCCTGACCCATCGTTGGTTGCGGGGTCGCCAAAAGGGTCCTGACTAATGCGATGATCAAGTCTATTCTTCTGTATGAAGGCCTTGCCATTCCCTTGGCTGTATTTATTTCCACACCAATGTGCTCTATGTGTTGCGAGGGGTGTAACAAACTCTTGCTCTGATTGACCACCCAGCCGTGGTGTGAGAGAACAGTCAGCACTTGGGCCGTGTCCCTCTCAGACTGTTGTTTGGAGCACGATCTTATTAGCCAATCATCCAGATAAGGTATAATATCTACTCCCTTCTCCCATAGTTGGGCCACCAGTATGATGGACACCTTTGTGAACACCCTTGGTGCCGATATCAGACCGAAGAGTAGTGCCTGATACTGGAAGTGTTGGCTCAGTATGTGAAAACAAAAGAATTGCTGATGACTAGGCCTGATTGTTGTCACCCACCTGGATGTTCCTCAGTGTGGTTCTGAGTGTTTCCATCTTGAACTTTGGCGTATTGATGAACTTGTTCAAGAATTTTAGATCTAGGATCGGCCTGAGTTCTCCATTCTTCTTTGGTACTAGAAAGAAGATGGAGTAGATCCCACTGCCCACCTCAGAGTCAGGTACAGGTTGGAGTGCCCTGTTCTCGAGCAGGTCCCATAGGACATCCTGTACCAGGTGGGCTGATGCCCTCTTCTTCGAGATAGGTGATAGCACTACTCTGTTTCTGCATGGTTTCTTTGAAAACTCTATAGCGTATCCTTGAGATATGATCTCTAGGACCCACTTGTCAGACATCATCTGTTGTCATTGTTCTAGGAACAAGGACAGCCTCCTGTCCACTGATGGGGAATTGTGTTGAGGGTTGTAGGAGGTGGCTACGTGAGAGTGGTAGTCAAAACTGCTTTGGCTTTCTACCTCTGCCTCTACCTCCGAATCAGGGGTTTTGGCCTCTGAAGGAAGAGTGATTACCTTGAGGGGTGCCTCTGAAGATACTGCTGTGGCCTCTCCCTTGAAAGGAATTATTAGTGTATGGCTGTTTTTTATTCTGCTGAAATCTGTTGTGCCCTCGAAACCTGTGCTGGTTAGATGGTAGGTACAGGGTTCTTTGTTTGTCCCTGGCAAGATATTCCCCTTCCTCTTTTAGTTTGAGGAACTTGTTTAGGCCTTCACCAAAGAGATTGTTCCCCTTCAGTGGTAGGTTTTGCAATAGGGCCTTGGATTCATTATCCGCCTCCCAGAGTTTTAGCCATAGGGCCCACCTAGCCCTGTTTGTTAGGGCCCTTGCCCTGGCTTCCAACTTCAGGCTGTCCATGGCCATATCACCTAGGTACTTAGCTGTATCTAGAGTGCATTCCAATAGCTCAGCTTCTCTGGACTTGGGATCAATTTTGTCCATTACTTCCTCTAGCCAGCGGATTTGAGCTCTGGCCGAGTAGACTGCTGACACTGCTGCTTTTGTCGCCATTCCTGTGATTTCAAACAGCTTCTTTAGTAAGTCTTCCACTTTCATGTCAGTAGGGTCTTTAAGTGAGATGATGCTGCATGGTAGCACTGTTCTTTTGCTTAGTGCTGCAATTTGGGGATCTATTGTCCGGTGCTCTGCACCACAGTTTTTCCTTATCCTGCTGTATCGGGTACATCCTGTCCATATGCCTTTTGTCGGACATTCAACCCAGCTCTGTGAATTCCCATTCTTTAGAAATTATGTCATCAATGGCTGGACAGCTTGGGAAGGTGTCCTTAACCTGCTGATTCTGTTGGATCATTGGATCAAGTTTAGATTCTGGTTTTGGCATCTCCATATCGAACCCCATGGTGGTTTTAATGGCCCTCATCAGCCCTGGTATCAAGTCAAAGAAACAGAGCTTAGATGTCAAGGAGGGGCAGTTGGGTATTGTGTCCATGTCGTTGTCCCCCGAGTCTATGTTTTCCAGCTCGTCTGGAGCCTCCCTGCGGTCCTCATCCACTGGATCAGTTGGGGCATTGTTTTCATCATTGTCCAGTTGTGGGGGTGGGATGGCTAGGGCTTGGCCCTAGCACTGGTGGGGTTCTTGACTTGGTCAGAGATTCCAACTTCTCCATGACCTTTAACATGAAGTTTTGCTGACTCTCCATCATAGCAACCGTAGCTTGCTGGGTCTGGATGAGGAGTGTCCCTGGGTTCATCCAAGCAGATGTGCTAGGATCCTGAGTATCCGTGTCTATGCTCGTGGTCTGCTCCGCTTCTAATTCCTTTTCCATGTTCGCAGGTGGGACAACGTGGTCCTGGGTTGTGGGGCATGAGGGCGGCGGCACTACAAGAGGTGCACTTCTTTGCCTTCACCATCTAAAGTATGAGAGATGGACAGGGATAATGAGGTGGGAGAGAGTTAGAACATATTCATATATGAAGGGAGGCAAAATACATAATAAGATACCTCTAAGATCATTGCAGTGGGAATAAACCCCATATCTCAGGTCTGTGGTATATAAGGCCAGGGACCTCCTTGCAGCTATAGTGCTCGTGAGGTGACTCTGTAGGCCCAGTATCTGATAATTTTCAAACAAGCATCGCATAGTAATAGGTAATAAATTATAAGCTTCTGTCCCCCAAGAATATTTATAAGCGGAGGGGGGCAACATTGTGTGCCTAAATAGCACAGAAAGGCTTTCTATTGTGATAGGGAAATAAGATTTTTAAGCGCTTGTTCCCCATATATAATTATATGCGGGGGGGAGAGAAGGCCTCTCTATGGTAGAATCATTTTCTTCCTTCTGAAAATCCAGCCCATCCCATATTATGGCTTGTCCCTATCTAAAATGGCAACTTAGGGAACAGGCAGTCATTCTGCCCAAAATGAATGCCAAGATTGATGAGGCCCGAATAGGCGTCGCGGACTAGAATTTCATCCAGATAAGTAAGGGAGAGCAAGAAGTTGCTGGTCCAGAGCATTGTTGAGAGACACGAAGTCTCGTGGTGAAACCCTGATGCGTGCACATCAGTAGGCCACTATGTAAGGGGCCTGACTGGGTTGTGCTCAAAGGTACAAGAAAAAGGACCTGAAATGTTACAATCAGCCTCATCGAGTGGTCGCTGAGCTAGGGACCGCATCGGAAGCCTTTCAGGAGATTCTCTTACTCTGCCACTACAGTAACAGGTGCGGGGGGTACCCACGTGGCATCCACTAGGGAGGGGAGTTCACGAGAGGAGCTTGGTTTCCTTGGGAATCACCCGACCGGGTCCCTCTTGTGAGGGGTAGGCCAGAGATTAGGAAACAAGCTCCTAGTGGAGCAGTGACACCAACGGTAAAGAAATTGTGCAGCCAGTAGCCTCCCACTTGAGAGGCGGAGACAGAAGGCTGGAGAGCACACTGAAATGCGCACAGTGGATAGAATTGTGGCCTAAGAACATGCAGCAGCATGTAAGGATGCTTCTCGATGATCACAGTAAAAAACTTTGTGAGCTGTAAGTCTAAATCTTTCTTTTAACACATTTGGAATCGAGCATTGGATTTCTCAAAATTCAACTATTGTCCCTCTGAAAATGAACTTATCCTAAGTTATCTCTGTTAATAAACTTTTTCTTAAGTCAGGCAGAGCTGCATAAACTGGTAACAAACATGCTAAGCCCTTGTTGAATGTAATTAAGAGCAAGATTGATCAAATAAACATGTCTAATGCTCTCAAGGAGGAGAAACAACGACTTGGAATTAAAATAGCAATTATAAAAGACGTAACAAACATAGGTCAGATCACTGCTGTCATCTGAATAGGCTTTTTAAAAAGATTAATATAAGCTTTCCTCCACAGCAAGGGCCTGAAAGACTTTTCTCAAATGAAAATACATTATTTTAAAGCTAGCCAAACAAACACATTAAGACCACAGGCTTTTTGGCCTACCTTAGCTAATTTGCTGACAGGGGACTTCTGGTGTGCTTGTAGCCTCTTCAGATGCAATGGTTGAGCTGGAGAGCAGGGAGCTTCTGGGACCAAGGTGTACTGCGAAATTTGATCTGGGTCACATGTGCATCACAAGCCAATCAAGTGGGTTGGGAACCCAAGAGGTAATGTCTGGAGTGTCATGGATGGCAACTAACACAATGACACTTACCACAGATGCATCCAAATCAGATGGGGATTGCATCTGGGCAACAATTCAGTGGATGGTGGGAGGAATGCACAAAGATAGGTTAGAGAACATCAATGTCCAGGAGTGGACACAGTGCTTCTCTCTGTTCAGTCCCTCCCCTCACAAATCAGGGACCAAACTGTTCAGTTAAGCACAGACAGTACAACAACAATGCATTATAAAAACAAGCAGCAGGGCAATATCTTCAAAGCTATGCACAGAGACTATGAAGATCTATGGCCTTCCATACAAGCTAAGTACAAACTTGACAGCCATACATATTATAAGGAAAGACTATGTACTCAGAGATGCTTAAAGTAAAATCGGTCATGTTACTCATGAGTGGACATTATACCAGTCCATGGTGGAGTCAACATTCCACAAATGGGTTTTCATAGACATAGACCTGTTTGCATCCTGGGAGACCAGGTAACTGCCATTATACTTTTGTAGGCCACCAGCTTTGGAAGAAATCTGAGAGGACACCTCCAGTCTGTCATAATAGAAAAGACATCTATATGCCCCCCCATTATCTCTTATATAGAACAAAGTACTGAAATAAAAGATGGAGAGTACAACTATGTTCCTAATAGTACTCCCCAGGTGAAACAACCCTGGAACTTATTAGTGATCTGTCTGTCTCAAGTGCTCCCAACAGACCTGCCCCTGTGACAGAACCTTTTAAAAATCTCTCAAGGTGGAGTGCTACACCCAGACATGGCTTCTCCATACCTGAGAGGCTTGATCCAAAAGAGCTAAGATTTTCTGAAAATAATGTTACTCAAAATGTAATGGAAGTTTTAAATGTAGCAAGAATATATGCTACTAGCAAAAATTATGCTTCAAAAATGGAAAAGATTTACAATTTGCTGTGCAGGTAAATCTGTTTAACCATTAGTGGAAGATATCCCTTTGGTTTATGAATAGCTTATTGACCTAAAGGCAGAAGGGGTTCAGACATTAACATTAAAAATATGTACTAGACTGCAGTATCTGCTTACATGTCACATAGTTCTGTAAGAACTTTGGAAATTTTATCCAAATTTTCAATAGTTTTTTCCCCCAGGGTTTACTTCATTTTTGTCTCCTTTTGAAAAACACAGCTCCATCATGGGTCTCAAATCAAGTACTGACACAATTAATGAGTCAACCTTTTAAGCCCATGGCATTTTCATAATTCCAATTTTTTATCAGGTTCTGTCTCTTCTCCCCTCAACAGAGTTTCCTTTTCCCCCTCTGTTAATCCCCAGGAAACACTAACTGACCTTTACTCCCTCAACCTGTGGAAGTCCAGCCCTGATGGGGTGAACCCAAAGCTATTCTTACTGTATCTCTGCTCCTGCCATAACATCTCCTCTGACTAACCTGCTCAGCTTCTCCATGTTTGTCAGTGCTGTCCCTCAGTCCTGTAAGTTGGCCAAAGTTTTTCCACTCTACAGGAAGGGGGACCCTTCCTGCCGATATATCTTCTGTCCCATCTCTCTCCTTTCTTCTCTTGCTAAGCTACAGGAGATGCTTGTCTTTACCAGACTCTCTGATTTCCTATCCTCCATCTGTTTCCTCTCCCTATTCCAGCCTTGCTTCTGGAAGCATAATTCCACTGTTTCCTCCCTGTTATATGTAATTGATTCTATCATCTCGGGGATGGATGAGGGGCACATCACACCTGCCATCGTCATTGATCTAATCAGAGCTTTTGACTTGCTGTCTGACCTACTCCTTCTGGATAAGCTGATTTCTGCTTCCCTCTCAGCCCTGGTGGTGAACTGGTTCCATTCTTACTTCATGGACTGTCTACAGACAGTATACATTGGTAGCGCCCTGTTATCTCTACTTCCCATCCAGATGGGGATCCCAAAGAGCTCCATCCTGGGTCCCATTCTCTTCTCCATCTTCCTTAACAATCTCCCATGACCTGTGCCATCTAGCATGCTCACATATATGCAGATGGCACAATAATCTGCTGCTGCAGTCCCTGCACTTTAGCCATGGATGGTTTGCTGTAGCCAGAGTTCTGCAATGTCCTACGCTTTTTCAAATTAAACCAACTCCACATCAAAACAAAAGAAACTGGGCCTGATTCTGAAAAGGTTATGCCTGGTATAACTTGACTTGCACCCAAAAAAAAGGTGCAATTAGCAAGTTACATCAGCAGTTGCGACATGTGGTATTCTGCAAAGCAGCCTGTGACATGCTGCAGGCTGCTTGTGCCAGAGTGGACACACACCACCAGTTATAGCCTAAACACCCTGTGACACAGTGCTGGGGGGTTACGGCAGCAGCTGCACCCTATTCTGGAAGGGCAGCAACCAAGTCCTCCAGTTTGCTATTCACAAACAACCCCCAGAGGACATCCACCTAAGTACAGCTTTTAGCTGGTGTAAGTGGCCTTTATACCCTCCAGGGGTTGCACAAATGTACCCCAAAGTGTTTAAGTGCAATCAAACTATAGTTATTGCTAAGGAAAAACCAAAGCACCTGAAATATGCTGCTGTTATGATAAACAATATAGAAATACATAAAGAAACCTTTAAACCTTTGGTATAAAGTAAAATGTAGCCCTCACCCACCCAAGCCCCAGTCTGTAAAGCCCCACAGGGTTTGCCCATGTCCCTGACCCCACCACATGTTGCTGAAGCCCTGCAGGGCTTGTACATACACCCCTGACCCCAAATATATTTGTGCAGCCCCCCAGGGCTTTGTCATGACCCCAACCCCCCTTGATATTTTAATTCACCCCTTTAGGACCCTGTCATGCTCCCATTCCCCTGATATCATAACAAAGCCCTGACACCCCACAATGTGCACAAAGCACCCACCCCAGACCAATCCCCAATATGTGGTGTAATAAAGCACAAGTCCCCCATTATCCTGGTGATCTAGTGGCCCCCCCTCCCAGCAGTGCCTGAGCTCCCCACTCCCACCCCCTGACCTCTGTCAGGCCAGCGACTGGCACAGCCCACCTCTCACCACCATGGCCCGTCACCAACTGAACATGAATGGGCACATGCTTCTGTACTGTACATACGTGCTCAGTGAATGAACTTCATTCACTGTGTGTGAATGTACAGTACAGTAGTACGTGCACATTCACGTTCAGTCGGTGGCTGGCTGTGGTGGTGAGAGTTTGGTTGTGCCAGTCGCCAGCCTAACAGGGGTCAGGGGTGGGAGCAGAGAGGTTGAACATTGCCGGGTGGGTGGTGGGGGGCCACTAGACCACCAGGGTAATGGGGGACTTGTGCTTTATTACAACACAAATCGGGGATTAGTCAGGGATCGGTGCTGTGTGCACATTGTGGGGCGTCAGGGCTTTGTTATAATATCAGGGGCACAGGGGGAATGAGAGGGCCCTAAGGGGCTCAATTAAAATATTGGGGTGGTCAGGGGTCATGACAAAGCCCTGAGGGACTGTATTGCAATATTGGTGGTTCGGGGGTATGACAGAGCCCTGCAGGGCTGTACGGACAGGGATCGGGGCATGGGGCAGGGAGATGTGTCCTCCACATCCAGGGTTGTGGCTTGTGAAAAACCCTCCAGGATATGCCCTTTATTTGGCATACCTATGGGTTTGTCACATGTCACAGGATTTAGCTGCCATAGCCCTGCCCTTTACAGAATCGGGCAAAGGATCCTTGGTGCAACTACACCCCTCGTATGTCACAACTTGTGACATGCATGGAGTGCAGCAAGAATCAGCCCCACTGTGTCTATGACCTTTGGCAACAGCCAGAAATTGACCAGATTCCCAATCATGCCCTCTTGAAGTGGTTCAATTCTTCAAGTACCTTGGTGTTTGGCTTCATAGCAAGCTTGACTTCTCTGCCCACGCTGACATCATCCATGCCAGGATCCACCATAAATGTGGTGCCATGTATCTCACAAAAGATTGTCAGTCTCTGCAGGTCTACTGTGAGCTTGTCACCAAAATGGTTCTCCCATTCTTTTTTTTTTTTTGTAAAATATTTTTATTGTGAGTGCAGACAGCTTAGAGTATAACCACAAATACAAAGGATGAAGTATACATTTCATACAATAGTGAGACTGAGGTACAAAGACATATCAGGGTGAATATGCAGTACATAGCTTACATAAATTGTCATCCATAGTATTTAGCTTACTAAGGTACCCACAGGCGGAAAAGATATCCATTTTAATATGGCACTTTGATAAGGGTGTCCAATAGCCTTGGGGAAGGGGATACAACCTATATAGGCACTAGTTTACATCCAGTTAGTCAGGAGGACAGCAAGGAGAACCAGGGATAAAGGACAATTAAGGAAGGGGCTGGAGTAGAACAGCAAAACAGTCTAGGGAGGTCAAATCATGGAAAGCCATGTGTGCAAATGCCAGGAGCCTTAGCAACAAGATGGAAGATCTGGAGGCTGTCATGGTGCAGTCAGACCTGGACATTGTGGCCATCACTGAAACCTGGTGTAATGATAACCACGACTGGGAGATGGCCATACCTGGCTACAACATATTCAGAAGAGACAGGGCAGGCAGGAAGGGAGGAGGAGTGGCACTGTATGTGAAAAATGACATAAGGGCCACAGAGATCCAGGAGGATCAAAATAGGGAGAGATACTGTGGGTTAAGCTGGAAAGGAAAATGGGGCCAGCCATCCGCACAGCTGTGGTCTATAGACCACCAGCCCAGGAGGAAGAAACAGATAGGGAGCTGATGCTAGCCATCCAAAGGATGGCAGACAAGGGTGAGGTAGTACTGGATGGAGACTTCAATATTCCAGATGTGGACTGGAGCATCCCAGCAGCAGCATCAACTAGGAGCAGATTTATCCTGGACTCCCTTCAGGGTGCCTTTCTCAAGCAACTGGTCATGGAACCAACTCAGCAGAAGGCAATACTGGACCTTGTACTCACAAACAGGGACAGTGTGATGGGGGTAACAGTGGGGGAGCACCTGGGGAACAGTGACCACCAGTCATTGTGGTTTGAAATCACAGAAAGAGCAGAACCAAACCACACAAAAACACGTATCCTGGATTTTAGGGGGGCAGGCTTTGGGAAAATGGGGAGATACTTGCAAGTGGCATTAAGAGGAATGGGGCAGGAGCCAGGGGTTGAGGAACAGTGGACAGTATTTAAAATGGGGATTACAAGAGCAACAGAATTATGCATTAAGCAGGTTTGCAAGAGGAAAAGGAAGAGAGACCATTATGGTTTTCCAAAGAGGTAGCAAAAAGTGAAAGCCAAAAGATTGCATTCAGGCAATACAAAAGACACAGGCAGAAGGGGATAGGGAGAAGTACCAGGAGAAGCAAAGGAGGCAGGGAGGTCAGTAAGGGAAGCCAAAGCTCAGACAGAAGAACACATTGCAAAATCAATGGGTAGAGGGACAAAACCTTTACAGGTATATAAGGAAAAAGAAAGGCAAAGGGAGGGATAGTGAGACTGAAGGGGAGGATGGGGATGGAGGATGACAACAGTAAAGCTGACATACTGAACAGGTATTTCTGCTCAGTCTTTACTGAGAAAGAGGAGGGTAATGGGTTTGAAGGGAGTACAAAGGGTGAGAATGGTGCAGAAATGGACACAAGTCCCTTTACACGAGAAGGGTCCTGAAGGAACTGGAAGTAATAAGAGTTGATAAAGCAATGGGGTCAGATGGGGTGCACCCCAGGGTCCTTAAAGAACTAAGAGGTGGTGGCTGAACCTCTGGATATCCTGTTTAGCCGATCACTGGAAACAGGGGAGGTACCCAAAGACTGGAGGACAGCAGATGTGGTCCCCTTATACAAAAGTGGGAACAAAGAGAAAGCGGGAACTACAGACCAGTCAGCCTCACCCGGTGAGTGGGAAGATCATGGAAGCACTACTGAAGGAGAGATTGGTGGAACATCTGGTTGTCAATGGACTACAGGACCAAGGCAGCATGGTTTCACCAGGGGGAGGTCATGTCAGACCAACCTCGTTGAATTTTTTGACTGGGTGACTAGGGAGGTGGATCAGAGGAGGGCAGTGGACATGGCTTATCTGGACTTCATCAAAGCCTTTGACACTGTGCCACACAGAAGACTATTACACAAACTGGGGAATATGGGTGTGGGCAGGACAGTAGTGTGATGGGTAGGTAACTGGCTGGGTGGCAGGACACAGAGGGTGGTGGTAAATCACTGTCACTCCACAGAGGGAAGAGTGACCAGTGGAGTACCACAGGGATCAGTGCTGGGACCGGTCCTATTCAACATCTTCATCAGTGACATTGCGCAGGACCTAGAAGGCAGAATTTCACTGTTCGCTGATGACACAAAGCTCTGTAACAGAGTAGACACACCAGAGGGTGTAGACAGAATGAGAAGGGACCTGCAGAAACCTGAAGAATGGTCAGGGTTTGGCAGTTGACATTCAATGCAAAGAAGAGCAAGATAATGCATATGGGGCACAAAAGCCCTGGCACAATATATCAGTTTGGGGTGAGGATATAGCATGCACCAAGCAGGAAAGGGATCTTGGGTTTATCATCTCTGATGACCTCAAGGTAGGGAAACAGTGTGACAAGGCAGCAGGTAAAGCAAATAGGATGCTGGGATGCATAGGCAGGGGCATCACCAGCAGGAAAAGGGAGGTCATAATTTCACTATACAAGACACTAGTGAGGCCCCACCTGGAGGATAGTGTACAGTTCTGGAGACCTTACCTACGTAAGGACATAGACAGGGTAGAGAAGGTTCAGAGGAGGGCAACAAAGATGGTGCATGGATTGCATCACAAGTCCTATGAGGACAGGTTGAAGGAACTGAACATGTACTCCCTAGAGGAGAGGAGGGAGAGAGGGGATATGATAGAGACATACAAGTATCTTACAGGGAGGAACAGGGTGCAGGAATACACCATTTTTAAGTGAAAAAGATGTTCCAGGACTAGAGGGCATGGGATGAAGTTGGAGGGAGGACGATTCAGAGGAAACGTGAGGAAGAATTTCTTCACAGAACGTGTGGAGGACAAGTGGAACACCCTGCCAGAGGAAGTGGTGGGAGCTGAAATGATCACAGGATTTAAGAATGCATGGGACAGACATAAGAGAATTCTGGAGGTCAGGGGTAAGGGGCAACAGACTTCTAGGAAAACATAAACTGAACTTACAAGCTCAAATGGGCAGACTGGGTGGGCCATAGGCCCTTATCTGCCGACACTGTCTATGTATCTATGAGTAATACTAGCCTCCACAGCCTGCAACCATGGCTCCCAAATCTCCCAGAACTGCAGTGTTTTGCCCTGGGCGGCGAACTGTGCATGCTCTAGCAGCATGCAAGATTTAACATATTTGCACCCACCGTTTAATTGTAAGTGGGGACATGGACATCCACAACTGTGCAATCATTCTTCTAGTGTTTATTAAAGTAATGGACCAAAGGGGGTTAGATGTCCTATGATTCAGGTGGGTGGGATCTGCACCTAGCCGGAGCTCGGTTGGTGATTTAGAAGGAGCATATCCCAATACTTGAATCATCATATTGTGTACCAGATGCCAAAAGAGGGCAACTTTAAGGTAGGTGAATGCTAAATGTAGAAAGTCTGCCTCAGATATTGCACATTTGGGACATTCTGGTGACCTAGAATCATCTATCTTATGAAGCCACTTGGGAGATACATATGCCCCATGTAAAAAATATAATTGTATCTGCCTCAGTTTATTACTTTGTGAGCACTGCAGGTAATGGGTACAAGCCAGGTCCCACAACCTCTGATCAAGTCAGCAATGATAAGTCAGTGCTCCACTTGTCTTGGCTAAGGCACCTTACAGATGTCTTGGAACCCTGGAGGGCATGATAGTAAACAGTCAGTGGTTTGTCCCTTGGCTGGGGGCAAAACACATCCTCTTCAATAAGAGAGGGGTCAGCCCAATTATTAGCTACAGAGAGATTTGTACCACACATCTGGCAAATGGTCAGGTAGAGAAAAAAGTCTCCAGAGGGGATGTTCCACTCTGACGATATTTGTGCAAAGCTTTTCAACACCCCACCTTTGTACAATTTGATTAATTACTATAAGACCCTTTTCCTCCATAGCCATAATCTTTGGATAATTCTGGTAGTACATTTCCCTCTGGAATGCATATACCTATGGATGCTAGGATTAGAGGAGCAGCCCCCCCCATAACCAATCCTATTGTGGGACCACAGTCAAATGGCCAAGGTTGTGGTGGTAAAGAGATTGCACAGACAGCTTGTATCACTGTCTCTAGAGTTCCCAACTAATAAATCATTTCAAAAATTGCCCACCAACAGGTCCTGCTCCAAGCCTAGCCGGGGCAATCATTACTCATATTTCCTGTGGGTATAAAGGCCAGTTGGGCCACCCAATAATAATGTTTAAAGTTAGGGAGCCCCACTCCCCCCTGTCTTGGTCTCCTGTAAATAGTGGCATGAGAGATTTTGGCACGAGCTCCCTACCACAAGAATTTATGCATAATGGCTTCCAATTGCTTAAAGTGAAGCTGTGGTATTCTTATAGGGAGAGTTGGATAAAAATACAAAAGCTTGGGTAGTATTATCATTTTGATAACTCCAACTCTGCCAAGCACGGAGATAGATAAGCTAGCCCACCACTCACAATCCTCCAGAATTTCATTCACAAGGGGTTTCAGATTAAATTTATATAGGGCACCGGCAGAGGCAGAAATCTGCACCCCAGATATTTTAATTTATGAACTAACTGGAGGCTGCCCAGCTGAGCAATGAGCTGTGTACGGTTAAGTAGCCCCACTGGTAGAAGTTCACTCTTAGACCAATTTACCTTGTGTCCAGATATAGCACCAAAAGCACTCATTAATGCATGGACAGCCAGTAAATGCTTCACTGGGTTCTGTAAGTATAATAACTGATCATCAGCATACATTGCAATTTTGTGTTCCCTCCCCCCCTCCCCAGAATCCCCTTATTCTCGTGTGCCCAATGAGTTCCCAGGGCTCTAGTGACAATACATACACGAGAGGTGAAAGCGGGCACCCCTGTCACATCCCTCTATCTAACTGAAAGGGCCTAGACAACCCCCCCCCCAATCAAAACTTGTGCAAGAGGGCCATGATATAACACCTGAACCCAAGAGCAAAATGAAGGACCCACTCCCAGTCTAACCATCATTTCAAACAGGTACCCTCACTCCACATGGTCAAAAGCCTTCTCAGCATCCAAAGCAATCACTGCAGCACTATGAGATCTCTTGGCTCATGCCCAGCGAAAGATGATATTAAGAGTGCACCTGATATTATGTTTTCCCAATCGACCTTTAATAAATCCAGACTGGTCTTGATGCACAATGGCTGGTAGCAATACCTCTAACCTAGAGGCAAGAACTTTTGCCAAAATGTTATAGTCTGCAGTGAGTAAAGAGATCGGTCTGTATGAAGAGCACAAAACAAGATCCTTGCCTGGTTTAGGCAGGACCACAATGGTTGTGGACTGCGTGGATGGTGGTAGCTCCTCCTTCAGTAGGCCCTCCTCCAATGCATCAAATAGGGGACCCAAAGGTAATTCTCAAAGGTTTTATAAAAGTCTATGGGAAGACCATCAGGGCCCGGGCTTTACTGCTCTTAAGGGATTTTAGGGCACACAAATTTCTGATTGCGTTAAGGGAGAGTTCGGTGTCTCCATTTCAGCTGAGCTAATTTCATTTAAAGGAAGCCCATCAAAGAAAGGTCAAAGTTTCCCTGGGAGGGGTTACATTCCGAGGTGTAAAGGGACCTATAGAAAGAGCCAAAGGCATCACCTATTACCTTAGTACCCTGCAGTAAATTCCCTTGTTCATCTTGAATTTGGCAGATAGATTTAACCAATTCTTTTCTTTCAATTGCCAGGCCAAATTTTTGCCAGCTGTGTCCCCATCGAAATATTATCCAGCATTGGTCAAAAGGATAGCCTGTTCCAACTGCATACTAGACAGCGTGTTAAGTCTCCATTTTAATTTTTGAACAATCCCATATATAGCAACTGTAGGGTTCAACATGTGTACCCTCTCACAGGCTGCTATTTTATTTCTAAAAAATTCCAATTCCTTATTGGCTGTGCGTTTAGTATGCAAGGCAAAGGAGATGGAATGCCCTCTCACATAAGCTGTCAATGCCTCCCAGCATGCACAATGTGAAGTATCACCCCTATGATTAAACTCCAAAAACTCCTGCAAGGTGGAACCCATAAATACAATATGCTCTGAATTTTTCAAAAGGAAGGGGACCAACTTCCAGGCCCTAGCATCAGAGGAAGCACCTATATTATAAAGAGTAATGTAATGGAGTGTATGATCTGATATTAAAATGGGCAAGTACCTCGCTTCCCCCCCCACATGGGTTATGAGGATGCTGGAGAGCAAAAGCCTGTCAATGCGGGCATAAGAGTTAAGGGCATGAGAGTAGAAGCTATACTCCCACCCCAAAAGGTATAGGTGGCGCCAGACATCAGTGAGATCGTAGTCTACTTGTAAAGCCTCAAGGGCTTTGGCATTATGAGACTTGGGCCCCGGGATCTTATTAGAATGATCTAAAATTGTGTCTAAGACACAATTGTAGTCCCCACCCATTAACCAAGGGCCCTCGCAGCTAGTCATGTCTAGTGAAAGCTTCTGGAAACAACCTGGATTCCACATTTGGAGTGTATATTGAAGCAACCAGGGATTATTCCCTGTCCCGGGACTTTGACCTTTGCCAATGTGTATCAACCTTGTTGGTCAACTAATCTATCCAAAATTTGTATTGGAAAGTCCCTAGGTATCTAAATAGAGGCAACTCGAGCCTTAGAGGAGAAGATGGAGGAAACCCAATCACCTCTCATAAAATCAGCTATTTTTTGTGATTCCATCTGAGAGAAGTGAGTCTCCTGCAACAAAACAATCACCCCCTTGAGTCTACAGACCTCAGACATAACCCTCTTCAGCTTCACTATGGATTTAAGGCCATTGATATTCCAAGACAAACATGTGATATCATCCCCCATCATAAAGCAGGTTTTTTTATTGGGATACATCAAGCATGCATCCGCACTCACTTTTACAAACTTCCCACCAGGTCCCCCCACCCAACCCACATTAACAATGTACAACTCCCGAACAAACCCCCAACCAAGAACCGGTCCAGTAGAGTGAACATCAGTACCTTTAGGGAGGACCCCGACCAAGCACACACATAGTACAGCAAAGTGAGGTGTCCCCAAGACAGTGCTCCACCTTCTCTCACAAGGACAAAAGGCAGCATGCTGAAAGCCACGTGGACCTGCATCGCCCCTCCCCCAGTCCCTGAAAAGCCCCCACCTCCACTTCTATAACAATAACAACTCCCTGCCCCAGTCCAAATGGGACTGGGTTCCCCCCCCATGAGTATAAACATGCCAGTGTTCCCACTACAAACAGAAGGCAGTAACAAAACCACCTGCCCAAAATCCTAGCCATAGTTAAGGAGGGGCAATGACCCAGGCTCCGAAGAAAGTAAGTCACCTTTTCTAGCTGAACATCAACTATCAATAACAGTTGCAAATTGTACAACAAAACAGGGAAACATAATGGACCATGGGTTAAAATAGATCAGTTAGTCACAAGTTAAAGTTTCAAGGATCGAATGAAGCTGATTAAAGAGAATTCCCCCAGGGATAACAGAACACAGGCCCGTAGGTACTCGTATCTCCAGACACGGTCAGGAAAAGAACCCCCCCATAGAAGGAGAGCCCCTCCACCCTCGGGAAAGGGTATGTACAGTACAACAATCAGATCACAGTGGGAACTATGATGGCAGAATGTAGAGACCTCAGAAATTAGCATACCAAGATAGGCAGACCAGTATTGTAGAGCTGAGGTCAAGACAAAGCAGCTTGGGTGAAAGAGTTTCACAAGCAGTCTCAACAGACACTCAGCCACCTTGCACCAAAAGCCAGACACTCTGCTTCACTCTATCCCCAATTGTGAAAGGCTCCAAGTGTAATTATTATTCTTTAGATGGCATTTTAATCCAAGGGTGTCAAGAACATATCTCCCACCGATACCCGAGTCCCCAGACTCGGTTGGGGGTTTAATACAGAGTAGCAGCTCAATCAAATAAACTCAAACAGTCCCAGATCTGATAGCTTAAAGTGCTGAGATCACAGAAAATCACAAGGAGAAAATAAGAACCCCAGGGCAATTCCAAGTTGTGAACACAAGAAAGTAATGTGGCATACCTGTTTTTAAATATACGTGCAACCACAAAGAAGGGTAAACTAGAGTGTAACTCACTCCGCATTAGGTAGTGCTCCATCCCTCCTGGTCTCCTCCTCCTTGAACCATTTCTCTGCTGATTTATGGCAGTTAAAGAATCTAGGGCTCTGCCCCAGTCTGTCAACCCTCAGGTGTACAGGGTAGGTGAGCAAGAATTTCCAGCCTAGTTTGTACAATTAATTTTTCACTGAATTGAAGCATTGTCTTTTCATCTGAAGTTCCCTGCTAAAGTGCTGGTATACATAGACGTTTGTATTTTTTGCCTTAATAGGACTGACCTCTCTAGCCTTTTGCAGCACAGTTTCCTTGTCCCAAAACCTTAAATATTTAATCCGACAGTGTTGGGGATGCTCCCCTGATTTAGGCGGAGGGCCTACTCGATGTGCTCTCTCAACCACAAATTGCACTGCTTCCTCTGCAAGGCCTAAGTTTCTAACAAGCCAAAGGTGATTTTCCACATTGTGATTGCGCCCTTCCAAACCCTCAGGGAGCCCAATATTGTGAATATTGGACCTCTGGGAATGATTTTCTTGGTCATCTAGATGTTCCCAGAGATCAGCGATAACAGACAGCAGCCCATTCCTCTCAGCCGAGACTCCTGCATAAGAGTCCTCCATTTCACTGACTCTGCATTCTGACTCGCAGTTCTGCATATTGTGGGTAGTAGAGGTTTCTGTCAGGCTAGTTACCACCAACTTGAGGTGGGTGAATTGGGTATTTAAATTGCCAAGCCCAGATTTCATATCCCTCTGCATCTGCAGGAGCATATCAGGTATCCCAGCCAGTGATTTAGTGATCTCCATCATGTTATCTTCTACTAGCGCTTCTTCTACTCTAGTGCCCAGAGATGCAGGCCCAGATTCACTTTATCTAGAAGCCGTACAGGACCCAAACTTCAGTTTAGCCTACTTGTTTTTTAGTTTGCCTGGTGCCATTTGGTCAGTAGAGGTAATAAGTGCCTGGGGAGCAGCCCTAAATTTGGTGTTCAGCTATAGATGCACAATTTAGACCATTGCCTTAGGAAGCTGTGTTAGCAAGCATCCTCCATGCTTGCCTGCTAGCCAGAGCCCCCAGTTTTCCCATTCTTGACTATGCAGACATGGTCTTTGGCACCATCCCTTCCACCTCCCTGGCCTGACTGGATACCCACTGCAACTCCTTCTGCAGTTTTTCCACCAACTACCCCTCTCATACTTATCATTGCTCACTTTACTCCTCCTTATCCATTCTCCCTCTGCCTTCATATCAACACATCTGCTGTGCCTTATTCATATCCAAATACTGTTTTGGGATCCTTCCCTCCTACATCTCGTCACTCCTCTCCATCATCCCCTCTGTCTCTTGCTCCCTCTGCTCCAGAGATACTTGCCCTTTTTCCATTCCTCATCCCCACTCTTCTGCTATGCAATCCACCTTTTCATATCATCTCCCATTACTTTAGAAACAACATCCTTCTTCCCTATACTTAACTGCCTCCCCTGGTTCACTTAGGTGTCAGTTGAAACTCTGTCTTGCCCTCACTCCTGTTTTCCCTGTCCATGACTGTCCCACTTGTGACTGCATCATACCCCCATGTAAGTGTGTCTGAAATGCCCAGTTTACTGCTCCTGTCTTGTTTTCTTATATTGAACTTACTCTCATATTAATCATGCTCTCTGATTGCACTTTATTGTAACTGCTTACTGTATCTGTGCTTTGTATTTTGTATCCCCTATTCCCTTCCCTTGGGTCACTTGGAAATGAGCTTTAGCTCAGTGTGCCGTTCCTGGTGACCATCTTTCAAATAGATAGACAGACAGACGGGCAGAGAGATAGATAGCTATATATATATATATATATATATATATATATATATACACATACATACATACCAGAATAAATAAATAAAAATACCTAACATGGAAGATGGAAGACATTATTACCATAGCTATTATTTCAGCAAGGAGAATTAGAAAGTTAAAAGCACTCTTCAAGACCCTATTTGTTTTCTCACAATGAGAAAGTGGAGACAAAAACAAATGAAAAATGTACCATGAGGTACTGCATTTAACCTTCCTATTAGAATCAATCCATACTATTCTTTTGGTTTTTTCTAAAAGAAATATCCAAACACAGGTGAGGAAAGATTTCATAGCCTGGATGTTAAACAGACTCGTAGTTATTATAAAGCCAACACTGAGCAAATTAGAGATGGTGTTTAACAATTGTTTGTGGATAAAGGTCACCAGCCTCAAAAAGGACTATAGCCATATGGATCATTTCATGTATTTTCAATTTGCTACTGTAAAGCAGAAATAGTCTTTGGAAGTAATCAAATCACATTCTGCTAGAGGTACAGCAGTCACAATAGCACAGGCTTGGGAGGTTCCACTGTTGGAAGTTTGCAGAGTAACCACATTGTTGTTTACTCACACTTTCACATCCCATTACAGTTTGTATATCCCTTTTGAAAATGTGTTTCATATGTGGGAACAAGTGAGATTTTCCAAGTCTCAAAGAGAAACATTTGTCAATAATTCAGTGTTAAAAGTACTTTTATTTACCTTTTAAGTATGGTCAATTATTACATTTAGAAGTGAAGTTTTCAACCAAAATGTTATCACTGTCATATAACAGTCAGGGTTGTTTGGCTAAATGCCAACTGTTTGGAGGACAAATGTCAACTTCAATTCCACTAAACAAATAACTTTGTGAATTTACCCCTTCCAGGAAGGCATACAGTAATTTTGTGAAACTATTGTTATATGTAGTACACTGAAACAGTTATGTAATGCAGCAACTCTTTGATGATTATTTCATTTGATGTGTGTAGGGGCTAGCTGTGTTGTGAATCAAAATGAGATACTAAATTTATTATTATTGTTGGTGAAAAGCTACTGTATCTATTACCATGAAAAGAAAGTAAACAATACCTTATGAGTGGAACCTCAACTGGTCTGTGGATGTCTCCCACTTATGAATTCTGTATAAATAGCAGCCTCCCCCCCCCCACCACACACACAATGAAATACAAGCATTTGTCAATGCCGAATGTTTGCTTGCTGGTATTAGCATTAGAAATGCAGGAGTTAGACAGATGCAGAATAGGAATGGCAGTTAAGTACTGAACTTCACATGAACCCCACCTCCATTCTGTAGAGATGGACAGGATTTGGGATAAGGTTTTGGGTCATCACCCATGACGGTCAACCCATGTCACCTCACCCTATTCTGCAGACACCGACATGTGTTGAGCTATGCCTTAGGGTGTTTGGCTTTACAGTCACCCCATTCCATAAGGACATATGTTGAAATGGGTGCAGCATAAGAGAATGGGGTGAAGACTCGGGACGAAGAATCCAAGGTACACCTCGATGCCTGTCAGTGGCTGGGGTTGGGGGTGGGATGGCATGAGCAGTACAGTTGGCAATCCAAAGGCACACCCCGATGCCTGTCTGTCTGTATAGGGTAGGACGTTATGGTTAGAAACCATAATGCCTCAGGCATTTGTTGATATTCACAGTACAGATTTTGAACATGGCCTTTTTGTGACCCCACCTCATGAAAGCATTTGGGACCTCTTGTCATGAACAGTGGCAGTGTGATTTTGTCAATGTGTCCTGAAAACTGACTTCCAACAGTGACAGTACCATTCTGCACCACATGTACAAAAACACAGATCAGGCAGGATGTGAAGAATGACAGCTGTACCATCCATAGGGAGGTATGAAGAGATGGCAATGTTGAAAATCTGTAGTGGGAATATTAAAAATGCTTGCACTTCTGAGCATACGTGGAAACCGCGCAATGCATGCGCATAACACAGTCATTTTATGGAGTTTCATCACCAGATTTTCAACATAGGCATTCAACGACCTGTGGTCATGAACAGTGTCACTGTGATTTTGTTACTGTGTCCCGAACACTGATTTCCCACACCAACCATGGTATTCTACGCCGGAACTGCAAAAACACATTTCAACCAGGATGTGAAAAATGACAGCTGTACTGTTCATAAAGAGGTGTGGGAAAATGGCAATGGTGAAAATCTGGAGTGAAAATATTACAAATGTGCAAAGTTAGAAGCGTGTGTGGAAACTGCGCAATGCACACTCATAACACAGTCATTTTATGGACTCTCATCACTAAATGTTCAACACAGGCATTTTAGGACCTCTGTTAATGAACAGTGTCACTGTGATTTTTGTAATGTGTCCTAAACAGTAATTTTCCACAGTGACCGCGCTGTTGTGTGCTGGAAATGCAAAAACACATTTTGGCCAGGATGTGAAAAATGACAACTGTACTGTTCATAAGGAGGTGCAGAAAAATGGCAATGTTGAAACTATGGCGTGAAAATATTGCAAATGTGCGAAGTTACGAGCGTGCATGGAAAATGTGCAATGCATGCTCGTAACACAATTAGTTTATGGACTTTGGTCACCAAATTTTCATCATAGCCATTTTAGGCCCTCTGCTAATGAACAGTGTCATTGTGATTTTCCTAATGTGTCCCGAACACGGTTTTCCCACAACAACCGCGCTTGTCTGCGCCAGAAGTGCAAAAACACATTTGGGCCAGGATGTGAAAAATGGCAGCTGTACTGTTCATAAGGAGGTGCGGGCAAATGGCGGTGTTGGCAATCTGGAGTGAAAATATTGCAAATGTGTGAAGGTATGAGCGTGTGTAGAAACTGCACAACGCACACTAGTAACACAGTCATTTTATGAACTTTTCTCACCAAATTTTCAACACAGACATTTTAGGACCTCTGCTAATGAACAGTGTCACTGTGATTTTCTTAATCTGTCCCAAACATTGAATTCACACACCAACTGTGCCATTGTGTGCTACATGCACAGAAACACATTTAGGGTGAGATGAGAAAAATTAAAACTGTACTGCTCATAAGTAGATGTGGTAAAATGGCATTGTTGAAATTCTGGAATCCAAATATTAAAAATTCACGCACTTACAAGCGTGTGTATGAACTGCACAATGCAGCTCGTAAACCAGACATTTTTAGAAACTGTTTTCACCAAATTTTCAGCATAGCCATTTTAAGACCTCTGCTCATGAACAGTGTTACTATGATTTTCTTAATCTGTCCCAAACATTGATTTCGTGCACCGACTGTGCCATTGTGCGCTACATGCACGGAAACACATTTTGGGTGAGATGTGAAAAATGACAGCTGTACTGCTCATAAGTAGGTGTGATAAAATGGCAATGTTGAAAATCTGGAGTGCAAATGTTACAAATTTGCAAACTTACGAGTGTGCATAGGAACTCTCATAAAACAGTCATTTTTAGGAATTTTTGCACCAAATCTGCAGCATAGCCTTTTTGAGAGCCCACCTTATGAGCACTGGCACTGTCATTTTGTTAATCAGTCCCAGAAGGTGATTTCATGCAATAACCATGAAATCAACCTTTGGGCCCAATTAACGCCATGACAGTGACAGAATTCATGAGGAGGGGTCCCAAAAACCCCATGTTGAAAATTTGGTGCCAAAATTTCAAAAAATGCCTGAGATATGCAGCAAAGTTGAAAAAAAAAACTATTTATTACATTATAAAGCTTACCGGCACTTCCTCAGTTCACGGTCAGCTTTGAAGAGTGCAGAAGTGGTCCTGGTCCACCAAAGATTGTTGCGCCAGACTCCGGAGGTAAGTATGGGGTCAGGGGAGTGTGGGGAGGCAAGGTGCGCAGTGGGTGGGTGGGTGTGGGTTGCAGTAGTGGGGTCTGGCAGACCATGATGGACCATTTTTTCTTTACAGGGAAAAAAAATAAAAAGACAACATAGGACGGTTTCCTATTTTACAGGGGCATTTGGCACACTGGTGTGGGCTCCCAGTGTGCCAAGGGACTCTTTTTTGGGGGGGCAGCTGTAGTCGACGGGGATTGGACACCTCGTCGGCACACAAGAAAATGGGGGGACATCATGCCAACGGGATTGGGCACCCCATCAGCAAGCAACAAGACCGGGAAGAGATCATGCCGACGGGGAGTGTGCTCTCCCGTCAGCAGACAATGAAAGTGGGTGGGGGGGTTACATCTTGCTGATGGGTATTGGGCTCCCCTGTTGGCCAAATAAACATTGCAGGCACTGAAGCTGGCAGGGATTGGGGGCCTCATCAGCCAACAAAGACCGTTTGGGGTGGGACACATGCTGCTGAGGGGGATTGGGCACCCCCTTGGCGTGGGAGGCTGCCTAATATTGTTTGTGAATGCGGTAGCAAGCCACCCACCATGTTCACAAACAGTATCAGGATAGCTAATGTTTTGCCCTGTAATGACGGGTCACTCCTTCATTGCAGCACAGTGACTGATGCTGCAATGATGAGGCGGCCCCTGACTGCTGATGCAAAAATGTTACAACTTGATGCACTTTTTGGAGAACAGTGTCATCAGCACACTGTGCCTCCATTGGTCCACCAGTGCCAAACCCCCAAATGCAGTGCCTCCCTTGGCTGTAACACTGCCACGCCTCCACAACCCGCTTCTCTCCTAAGCTGTCACATAACGTTTCTTGTGCATGCGTGCAAGCAAACATAATAAAAAACAATGCCACAAATTGGTTAAGAATTCATATTTTTAAAGTTTGTGTTATTTCTCCCACAAAAGATGTTACAATATCTTTTCTGTGGGGGAGATGCAGCTTTTGGACTGCACAGGGTATTTTGTTATTTTTTTTTCTGAGAGTGCAACTTTGTTTAAAAATACAACTGACTAGATTTTCAAAATACTTAATCATATTCTTCGTTAACTTATAGTGTGATTTTCTTGGTGAACCTGCCAAGTGCACATTTCACTCCTAATTTAAGTGATATATATAAAACAGTTTAAACTAGAAAATTAACATATAATTAGACTACAGTAATAACAAGCAATCGTAAAACTTTCCAAATGAAAACCTTTTTCAGTTTAAATGTAATAATCTGAATATATGGACCATGCTTAATATTAATATGCAATGCATTCCACAGGCAAGGCATTGCCACTGTGAAGGCACATTCCTGTAACAAATGCAGCCACATCAGATGGATAGTAAGTGACCCATCATTTGAAACCTCAAAGGACAAGGTTTATTTATTTACTTATTTATTTAAATTTCTGTAACTGGGTAGGACCACTGAGACTTTGACAGTCCCTTTTTCAGGGGCAACCTGGGATTAGTAACATGTACCTAGAGGGGAAAGAAAACCAATGCTTTTGATTGTACTACAGTACAGGGTACATTGATCATGTATATGTGTCACAGAGATACACATTACTACAGTTGACATAGGCAGAGTGAAAATCATTAGGAGCTCCTGTAGATTGCAGGGTTACAAGTAATTCATGGCTTATAAACTAGCAGTAACTCTTTGAAGCTTATCTACAAATAGAATATAGATAGGTAACTGTGAATTACAAGGCTGTAATTTCATCGAGAGGTTCTGGGGACATAGATAACCTTGAGAGTGAAGCTCGAGAGGTTTCTATGTCCCCAGAACCTCAAGATGAAATTTCAGCCGAGTAATTCACAGTAACCTATTTTTAATTTTTTGTAATATATGGATGCAGGAAGGTGGCGAGTTCTTACTTGTAGGCTGGGTGATGGCTTGAACGCTGCCTCAGGAAGTTGATTAGAGGTCATCAGGAAGAGTTTGTAAGAATAACAGTTTCTAAGCATAACATCTAACAGTTCATTGTAAAACGTGGAACATATAATGGTAAACATTTAAAAAAAAAAAAGCCAGTGATTGCGGCAGAGGAAGGAGTAAATGAACGGAGTAAAGTTTGTGGTTGTGGTTTTCACTCAGACTACGAGTGTGAGTACATCACATATCTTCTCTTTTTGGGCTGAGGAGACCTGTGATTTTGTTTTTTACTGTGTGACTATATCGCCAAATAGTTGCATGCATTAGTTTCTTATGGATCCGTTGTTTAAATTATTGGAGCTGTGTGGTGAAGAAGGTGGCTCGTGGTGGGCGCGAGGTTGAAGGGCGCGCTTGCGCTGTAGCGCTGCAGTGATAATACTATCATTCGTTGGAACGATAGTATTATTGGCAGTGAAGTGTAGTATTATTGGGAGTGCAGTGTTCTGTGCTATGTATTACAACAATTTTTTTACATCGTTTTCAGTAGTATTATTTTGAAGATCCATATATTACAATCTGATAGTTGTTGTCGCTGTTGCACATAGGGTAATATGCCCTCTTGGGTGTGCAAAGGACTAGGCTTTTGGCAGCAGTATTCTGCACCAACAGCAGCCAAATAGTGAACTTCAACAAAAGATAAATGTAGAGCATCCTTTTATCATAACTAAATCCTGGAAGAAAGACCTGCACCAGTATAATCTCTTAAAACAAAGCTACTCTATAACTACTAGGTACAGTATGGTAATCTTAAGATGTTTGGTGAAAAGGTGATTAAAACTGTGTCATGTTAATCATTTCAATTATAATTTTGTTATGCTAACTCTTGGAATGGTAGTGGCAAGTTGGTGGCATATGCCACCACCATCAAAATGTGTTATACCTAAACTTGTATTGGTAGGAGAAGTTATGCATTGCACTGAATAAAAAAGCATTTGTCAATGCCAAATGTTTGCTTGCTGAGATTAGCATTGGACGTGCAAGAGTTAGACAGATGCAGAATAGGAGTGGCAGTGAAGTATTGAACTCACGCCAGTCCCACCTCCACCCTGCAGAGGTGGACAGGCATTGGGGTGTGTCTGTGGCACATTGCCCATAATGTTCATGGCATTTCACCTCACCCTATCCTGTAGACACCGACAAGTGTTGAGGTGTGCCTTGGGGTGCTCGGCTTCACAGTCACCCCATTTCATAAGGACATACACTGAAATGGGTGCAGTACAGGACAATGGGGTAAAGTCTGGGGCTGAAGAGTGCAAGGCACACCTCAATGCCGGTCACTGGCTTCAGGATGGGGGTGGGATGGCATGAGCATTACAGCCGGTAATCCAAAGTTACACCTCTGATGCCTGTCAGTCTGTACAGGGTATAACATTATGGTTAGAAACCATAACGCCCCAATGGCAGTGTGATTTTGTTAATGTGTCCTAAACTTCGAGTTCCCACAGTGACTGTGCCATTCTGCACCAGATGTGAAAAAACACAGAACAGGCAGGATGTGAAGAATGACAGCTGTACCATCCATAAGGAGGTGTGAAGAGATGGCAATGTTAAAAATCTGTAGTGAAAATATTAAAAATGCTTGAAGTTCCAAGCGTAGGTGGAAACTGTGCAACATATCCTGGTACCACAGTCATTTAGTGGAATTATTTCACCAAATTTTCAAGATAAGCATTTTGTGACCTCTGCTCATGAACACTGTTACTATGATTTTCTTAATCTATCTGAAACATTAATTTCCCACAGTGACCACGCCGTTGTGCGCCAGGTGTGCAAAAGCATATTTTGGGCAGATTATGAAAAATGACAGTTGTACTGTTCATAAGAAGGTGTGTCAAAATGCCAATGTTGAAAATCTGGAGTGAAAATATTACAAATTTGCGCACTTCCGAGCATACTTGGAAACTGCACAACACACGCTTGTAACACAGTCATTTTATGGACTTTTGTCACCAAATTTTCAACATAGGCATTTTAAGTCCTCTGCTCAACAACAGTGTCACTATGATTTTCTTAATATGTCCTGAACACTGATTTCCCACAGCAACTGTGTTATTCTGTGCCAGAAGTGCAAAAACACATTTCAGCCAGGATGTGAAAAATGATAGCTGTATTGTTCATAAGAAGGTGAGGAAAAATGCCAATGCTGAAAATCTGGAGTGAAAATATTACAAGTTCACGAAGTTATGCGCATGTGTGCAAACTGCGCAATGCATGCTCATAACACAGTCATTTTATGGACTTTCGTCACCAAATTTTTAACTAGCATTTTAGGACCTCTGCTCATGAACAGTGTCACTGTGATTTTCTTAATGTGTCCCAAATACTGATTTCCCACAGTGACTGCACTATTCTGTGCCAGAAGTGTGCAAACACATTTTGGTCACAATGTGAAAAATGACAGCTGTACTGTTCATAAAGAGGTGTGGAAAAATGCCAATGTTGAAAATCTGGAGTGAAAATATTACAAATTTGTGAAGGTATAAACGTTCATGGAAACTGTGCAACGCAAGCTCATTAAACAGTTATTTTTTGGATTTTTCCACCAAATTTGCAACATAGGCTTTTTGAGAACCCACCTCATGAACACTGGCACTGTCATTTCGTTACTCAGTCCAGAAAGGTGATTCCATGCAGTGACTGCAAAATCACCTTTTGGGACCGAATAACGGCATGACAGTGGCTGAATTCAAGAGGAGGGATCCCAGTAACCCTATGTTGAAAACATACCAAAATGCCTGAGATATGCACCAAAGTTAAAAAAAAAAAAACTGTTTATGCCATTATACAGCTTACCAGCATTTCTTCAGTTTGCGGTCAGCTTTGAAGAGGGCAGACATGTTCCAGGCCCACCGAAGATCATTGCGCTGGGCTATGGAGGTAAGTATGGGGTAAGGGTGTGGGGTGCGGGGAAGGCAGGGTGCACAGAGGGTGGGCGTGGGTTGGGGAAGGGCCACTGAACTCAACGAGGGACAGTTTTCTGTTTAACAAGTTTTTAGAAAAATGAACACCACAGGGCTTTTCTTTATAGGGATATTTGGCACACTGGGATGGGCTCCTAGCATGTCACCTGAGTGTTTTTTGGGAGGGGGCTGTAGTCGATAGGGACTTGGACACCCCTGTCTGCACATACAGAGTGAGGGGCAAGAGCTGAGGGGGATTGGGCATCCCCCTTGGCACACAACAAATTGGGTGGGGGACATTATGCCTACAGGGAGTGGGCTTCCCCATGGGCAAATTGAATTGGGAAGGGGGGACTGAAGCTGACAAGGATTGGGCCCCACATTGGCAAAGAAAGACTGTTGGGGGTGCATGATGCCGAGGGGGATTGGGCACCCCCTCAGCACACAACAAATGGGGAAGGGGGTTACAGTATGCCGATGGGGAGTGGGCTCCTCATTGGCAAATGAACTGGGTCGGGGATGGCAAAGTAAAGTACCACCCTGCAATGACTGGTCACTCCCTCATTGCAGCAGTGGATTTGTTTCAAGGTGATGGCATGCTGGCTGAACTAGGGTCAGCAGCAGCATGCCAACACATTGGTGAAAGTGGATCAAGCCTGAAAAAGGCATTGGGATCACTGGCCCCCACAGTGCAGCACCTCCAAAACCTGCTTCTCTCCTAAGCTGTGATGAAATGTTTTTGTGCATGCGCACAAGCAAACAAAAAGTAATGTAGTACTTTTTATCTAAGAATGTTGTATCATGCTTCTGTGGCATACATCAGCATATGTCAAAGGTGACAGCAGAACATGGATGTTCCCTTAAAGGTATTGGAGAAGTCTGTAACTCAGTCATAAGACATGTAATGTGAAAGCAGTACAATACCCCACTGCCTTAAGTGATACATCTTATAAGTTTTTCAGTCAAGAGATTGACATTCAGCTTACAACTCACTGAATTCTGTAAGAGCAATGTAGGCACTGCAAGGATGGAGGGCTTAAAGTTATTGCAAGAATATTGAGTGTGAAGGTGAAAAACACTGACTAATGTTTTTATACTGTAAAGTAAATAACAAGGAAAAAATATTCAATCATCATTCCTTCTCTGTTGCCCTTTCCTGGCTTTCTATCACATTTTTATAACAAACTGTATTAACAATTTACACAAAAAATGTTACACAACAAAGCCTTATTTCCTGAAGAGGTCATTATTATAAATTCATCATTCTGATGAACCTCATTAATAAAAAACATATTATTTTCTGCTAGACTCTTATTATGTATAATTGTTGATATGGTATGCTCACACATAATATACAGGTAAGGTGGAGAGCAGTATGTTTTTTCATATTGATAGTTTATGAAGATTCAACAAGAACATTTAAATAATATTTTGCTGGCACCTTAAGTGTCAGTTACAGTGTACAGTAGGTACAATTCATGTGAAACTGCCGTGCTATTAAGATGATCTTGAATTGTGTTTTAATATTGAAAATGCATTGGCAACTTATATTGTGTAGTTGTACATCACTTAGACCACCTCAAGATCAATTTTTTATTAAAAGGTTTTTGTAACCCATCTGGAATGCATCTGCACTTCTGTCACAGTGTAATACAAATCTGAGTTGCAACTGTTAGCAACAGTTTTTGCAAGACTTTGTGCTGGATCCAATAAAACTTACACAATTCATAGAGAAACCAGTTGGTGAGACAGTTTAATGTAAGCTGTACTATAATTATGTAGTACTTACACATTTGCTGCACTGCATATTTTTGTTTAATATCAAATGTTTCACTGAATGCATAAATGTGAACCACAATTACCTTGTTTACATGTGCAATGTGACTGGGGAAGGGGGGCTAGGGGCTGGTGGTTCTGGTTGTAATGCTGTTCAGTATCCATCAACAGCTCATTCTGGTTCCAGAGACATGATTCAGTTCACATGTGTGTTTCTAGAACATTGGTAATGGATGCAAGATTAATGTGAGCATCCTCAGTACATGCTGTTGTGCATTGGCATTAGAGAACTGATTAAAAGTGCATGCCTCCAAGAAGGCTCTGGCAACTAATGCTGTTTACATGTGGAGCACATTCAGGTTCTTCAGGCATCAATTCCTGTGACCCACATACTTTCAACCGAGTTTGAAAAAGCGACCTGGTGAGTGCACCAGTCAAGGTTTACGTGTACTGTATCTGTAAACTGACTTTTTTAATCCCTGTTTTTCCAGTGCAGGAACCAGGCTGCATTGCAAATGTAAATGGAGTAAATTAAATGTACAAGACAAGGTAATCACATATTCTTTATTGATTTTACAGTTACTATACTTGCGATATCACAACTGAGATAGGAACTGCTGAGGCTGCATTCTGCTTCAATAGTATGTAAACTATATTTTAAAGCATTTTTCTTGAAATAAATGGTTTGGTTTTAAAAAGTTGCTGGAGGTTTGTTGGTTGGGGAGGAAAGTGTGATTGTGTAGTAAAGAAGGGGAGGAGAGTAAGAGGACTGTGCTAAAATCAGAACTTGTCTAACGGTATGGCTAGAGCATGTGACTATAAGCAGTCAACAGGCCAAGTGTAGCCTAGGATTTTAAAAAAGCACCCATGTGCATTTGTTCAGTTGCAAACGTACAGCTGAACTCTGCTGCAGTAGTAAGTAAATGTATTTTGCAGTATTTTTTGGTACCAATACTCTGATTTTTAAAAGTTTGCTGGGGAGTGGGGATTTGTTGGTTGGGGATGGGAAGCCAGGATTCTGGAATGGAAAGGGGAGTGGAGAAGGAGTACTGTGCTGAAATCAGTGTATGTGTGGGTGGGTGGGTGTGGTGTTTGTTTTCATTTATTTGTAATTTTTTGACCTGGAAAGACACACTAAGCAATTATAAAATGTTTCCCTGTGAGTCCTAAAGAATGGGTTGCTTGGATCTGTTTTGTTGATGGCGGAATATTGGCCATGACACCAGGAAATTTCCCTGGCTATTCAGAGGGGGCGCTGTGCAGTTGTCCTGTTGATGCAAGATGTCTCAACCAGGAGGTGATGAGGTGAAGGTGGTGGAATGAAGCTCCTGCAAAGTTCTGATGAACATAGCCTAATGGAGGTGGAAGTGGTGCAGAATGCTACAGTTTTAATTTATCTGTCTAAGGAGGTTGTGATGGAAGCTCCTCCTAGCAGTCCTTGGTCTGATGCTAACATTAGTGAAGAAATCCACCACTACAATCAATGGGGGACCCAGACTCTGAGAAGCCGAGCTGCTGTAGTTGAGACAGAGAGCAGACACCAGCTTTCTTAAAACAAGGAGGTGATTTAATAGAGTACACTGAATTGAATTCTTAATTTTGAGGCCTGTGTAAGTAAGTAGAAGTCAGTGTTTTGGTTCTGTTTTTGGGGTTGACTTTACTTAGTGTAACTTTTATTTGCCAGGGAGGAAATCTAGCTGGGAGAATATCTGCAGTCATTTTTGACGAGATCTGTAACTTAACCATGGTGAAATAGGTGTCTGATAAGGGGAGGAGCTGAAGGGGGCTTGAGGAACTGTGCATTCAAAACAGGAGTTGTTTGTGGACTCTGCTGTAGCTGAGACAGAGCAGCCACCAGCTTCCTTAAAGCAAGGAGGTGATTTAGCAGAGTACACTGAATTGGGAATTCTTAATTTTGAGGCCTGTGTAAGTAAGTAGAAGTCATTGTTTTGGTTCTCTGTTTTTGGGGTTGACTTTACTTAGCGTAACTTTTATTTGCCTGGGAGGAAATCTAGCTGGGAGAATGTCTGCAGTCATTTGTGACTAGAACTCTTACTTCAACTCTGTGAAATAGGTGTCTGAAAGGAAAGAATGAACTCAGAGGGGTGGTGGGTCAGAGTTGTAGTTGATTGTTTCTGAAGGGAACAGGCTTAGTCCCACCCACCCACCTTGTCCCTCATCCCATCCACCCCAAGTACATCATTTCCTTTATATTAGGGGTTCTGACATCACTTCCCCAAATGTGCAAAGGGCATACACCTGTTCATATTCTTAACAGCACAGCAAACTGAATGGGGGTAAACACACTCATACACAGTAAAACCAAAAAAAAAAATCTTAAACAGGACAGGAGACAGACATGTGGGGAGTGGTACAATTCACTGGCTGTGGAGAGGCAGTCTTCCGGGAGATGTTCTGGAGGCTGCATTGCTGCCCTATTTGCAGGTACCTGTCTGGTCTGAGGGAGGAGGTTGTCCATCTCCATGCTGACCTGGTGAGGATTCAAGAAACCTTCTCCCCCTCCAAGGAACCACCCAGGCCACCACCACTGCCTCAGAAGTTGGCAAGAAAGATAAGCAGTTGGACCATGGTGGGCTCATTGAGGGTGAGGGTGGTGGAACAGTGGCACATCCCTCCAGTTGTGCCTCTCCATAATTCATTCACCATTCTGGCAGAGCGTGGTTCCTCTATGGAGGCACCTGCAGTAGAGACCAAGGACAATGCTGGGAATCTCCACAAAGGAGACCCACAGGATGGTTGCACAGGTCCCGATGGGGGAAGGAAACAACTCCTGGTGAGGTACTCAATCATTAGGAAGGTAGAACTGGGGAAGGGAGGGGAGAGGGAGGTAAGGCTCCTCAGGATCATGGGAGCAGGATATAATTGTCCACCTAGGGACAAATGACCTGGGTGGGAATTGCATCAGAGCGGTGCAGCAGGAGTTTGTGGAGTTGGGGAGGGGCATTAGACAAGTAGCATGTATGGTAACCTTCTCAGAAGTGCTGCCTAGCTATGGCATGGGTGAGGCTAGGGTACTCCACATCATAGGTTTCATTGACTGGTTGAAAAACTGGTGCAGAGCTCAAGAATTTGGCTTCATTGGGGACTGGGGGTCCACCTGGAGGGATGCAGTCCTATACTGGTGTGATGGTCTGCATCTGTACGGGAGAGGAAACAGGATCCTAGGTGATAGGTTTAAATGCTTCACTGGCAAGCATTTAAACTAGCCAAGGGGGAGGCACTGAAGAGAAGCAGGGAAATCCCACCCCCCCACAAAACAGGGTCAGTAGTGAAGTAGCCACAAAGGTAGAGAAGTCAATAAGGAGCTGTACAGGGGTAAATCCAGAAAAAGGCAATGGCAGTAAGGACAGGGATGGGCTTAAACATGGTAAGGCCATCAAAAAATGGAGGGCAATGAATACCAATGCCTATAGTCTGAGTAACAAGCTCCCTGACCTAGTGGCCTTGATGGAAGAGTGAAGCCTGTATATTGTGGCAGTCACAGAAACATGGTATGCAGAGAAGTATGACTGGGATGTCAACATACCGGGGAACACAATCTACAGGAGGGGACAGGGAGGGTAAAAGAGGAGGAGGAGTAGCTCTCTACATAAGGGAAGGAATCAAAGCAACAGAACTAATGGGTAAACAGGAAGGGGAGGAGGCACTGTGGGTCACCCTGGAGACATGAAATTGTACCACAATCCACACAGGGTTGTTTACAGACCCCGATCTCAGGGGGAGGCAATGGACAAGGAAATGATAGAAGGAATCCTTAGAATGGCAGAAAAAGGAAAGATATTGTTGTTAGGGGACTTGAATATGCCAGATGTTAACTGGAGCACCTTTACTGCAGCCACATCCAAGAGCAGGGTCATTCTGGATGTCTTACAGGGGGCATGCCTCAGACAGCTAGTGTTGGAATCTACTCAGAAGGGAGCAATCGTAGACCTGGTACTCTCAATTGGGGATAGAGAGAGGATCTCAGATTTAGAAGTGGTTAGCCATCTGGGAACAAGTGATCACCAAACAGTATTGTTCACAATACACACAGCTGCAGAATCAAGCCATACAAAAGCAAGGGTGTTGGACTTTAGGATGGTTGACTTTGGAAAAATGGGAGAGTGTCTCAGAAAAGCACTAGCAAACAGGCAAGAAGGAGGGGTGGAAGAACAATGAAGAAAATCAAAACTGCCATTACAGAGACAACAAGCCTTTGTATAAAGCAAATCAACAAAACAAAATGAAGGAAAATGCCACTATGGTTCTCAAAAGAGGTGTCACGGAAGGTTAAGGAGAAAAGGATAGCATTCAGGAAATATAAGGAAATACAGAAGGAGCAAGACAGAGAACTATATCAGTTAAAATAGAAGTTGGCAGGGAAGACAGTCACAATAGCAAAGACCCAAACTGAGGAAAAGACAGCCAACCCTTTTAAGAAGGGGGGATAAAACCTTTTATAGGCACATTAGGGAGTGAAGAAGGACCAAGGGAGTGATAATGAGGCTTAATAAAGGGAAGGGAATGTGGGCAGAGGATGACAGTGAAAAAGTTGGGATACTGAATGAATACTTCTGCTCAGTATTCACAAAAGAAGAGAAGGGGAAGGTACCTAAACCAAACAATAGAAACACTCTGAAAAGGGGGGTTAATACCAGTCCATTCACAGAAGAAAGGGTTCTGAAAGAACTCTTGAAACTGAAGGTGGACAAAGCAATGGGGTCTGACAGGATTCACCCCAGAATTCTAAAAGAACTAAGGGGAGAAGTAGTAACACCACTGACTACTGTCTTTAACAAATCATGAGAGGATGGGGTGGTACCTGAGGACTGGAGGAGGTTGGATGTGATTCCACTTCACAAAAGTAGGAGCAAGGCAGAGGCAGGAAATTATAGACCTGTTAGTTTGATCTCAGTGGTAACTAAAATGATGGAATCACTGCTGAAGGAAAAAAAGTGTTGAGCACCTAGAGGGCAGTAGGGCACAGGACCCAAGGCAACATGGATTTACAGTGGGAAGGTCATGTCAGATGAATCTAATAGATTTCTTTGACAGGGTGACCAAATTAGTAGACCAGGAAGGGGCTGTGGACATGGCCTACCTAAACTTTAGCAAGGCATTTGACACAGTCCCACATAAAAGATTAATAAACAAGTTAGCCAGCCTTGGAGTGGATCCCAAGGTGGTAGCCTGGGTGAAAAATTGACTGAACAACAGGACGCAGAGGGTAATACTAAACAGAGTCCACTCTGAAGAAAGGTGGGTTACTAGTGGGGTACTACAGGGTTCAGTAATGGGACCGGTCCTCTTTAATGTCTTTATAACTGACATTGCAGAGGGACTTGAAGGAAAAGTATGTCTCTTTGCAGATGACACAAAGATCTGCAATAGGGTTGATTCACAAGGTGGGGTGGAGAGGATGAGAAAGGACTTGGCAAGGTTGGAGGAATGGTCAAATGTATGGCAGCTTAGATTCAATGCAAAGAAGTGCAAAGTAATGCACTTGGGAAACAAAAACCCAGGGGAAAAGTACATAATGGGGGGTGAGATACTAACAACAGAATTGGAAAGGGACCAGGGGGTAGTCATATCAGGTGGTCTAAAGGTGGGCAAGCAATGTGAGAAGGCAGTAAGTAATGCTGCAGGGATACTGGGTTGCACAGGGAGAAGCATCACCAGTAGAAAACAAAAAGTTGTTATCCCTCTATACAGTCAGTTGGTGAGACCCCATCTGGAGTACTGCATGCAGTCATGGAGACCCCAACTCCACAATGACATAGACAGGTCAGAGGCTGTCCAGAGAGGGCAACTAAAATGGTACAGGGTCTGCACCACAAGTCATACAAAGAGAGACTAAAGGAGCTTAATATGTATACCCTCAAGGAGAGGAGGGAGAGTGGGGACATGATAGAAACTTTCAAGTACCTCAAGGGAATCAAAAACATCCAAGAGGGTAGCATCTTTCAGAAAAAGAGATGTGCAAGAACAAGGGGGCACAATTTGAAGATAGAGAGGGGATGGCTCAGAGGTAATGTGAGGAAGTATTTTTTCATGGAGAGGGTTGTGGATGCAAGGGATGGCCTTCCTGAGGAGGTCATGGAGTCAGAAACAGTGGGGGAATTCAAGAATGCATAGGTCAGACATAAGACAATTCTAGTTAGGGGAAGGAGGAAGTAGGCTGTTGGTTAACTAGGATATGCAGCTTATCCATTAGGTAGGTAAATGGGCAGACTAGGTGGGCCAAGCAGTCCTTATCTGCCATCAAATTTTATGTTTCTATATTTCTGTGATACTACTGGACTAAAAGAGGTAACTGAACCAGTTATTGAACTTTCAAAGGCTATTACTGCAATAAGTAAAGACCAGGGGCAGGACTTTTGAACCCGCCGAGATGCTGCAAGCTTCCTGATGTGCCATACATATGGCACATGGAGCTTGGAGCAAGCTCTGGTTACAATTGGGATTTTCTATTCCTTGTGCCGACTGCAGGTCCATGGACTACATATTTGTGGTCTAGCCTGCACCACTCACTGGGGCCTCCAAAATGGAGCTTGCACCAGATCTTTGGTGCAAGCTGCCATTAATCATGGAAACTGTCACAACTATGCCCAGAAATGGAAAATTGGGTGTAGTTGTGGCAATGTTGTTTGTCGCACCAGCAGATTCAAAGTCCCATGGTGTAGGGCAGGATGCAAGCCTTGCGCCATGTATTGAAACTCCAGTCCCAAGTCTCAGGGCCATCTTGGGCTGTCCAACTCATGGGATTTGTGAGGTCTATTCAGACTGTTCCCACAGAACCATTGTCTGGGATGTTCACATCTAGGACTGATTCCTTTTCCCCTTTACCACTGAGAAAGGAAAAAGATAAAAATAATTGGCAGAACCTGAATGACAAAGCTGTCCAGGACAATGAAGAGACTGCACCCAATTTTTCAGACTTGTTTTCCTTAAATGTGGAGCCGGACAGAGGAAGAATGAAATGGGGCTGCCGTTATGTGAGAGGTGAGAATTACCCACCAGCATGCACCTATGTAATACAGAAGTTATTGAAAAACTCAGTGGCTGGTTTGGCTTTGGAACTGTATGCATTCAACCACATTTCCCAAGAAGAGATTTATGATGTATGCTTTAAGACTGTGGGGATCTAGATAAATTTTGGACAAAGTATTTTACAGAGGAGAGACTACTCAGGGGAACTGGAGGAATTAAGAGTGGACTAGGCTGTGAAACCAGATGGGGTCACCCAAAGATACTAAAAGAACTAAGGAAGGAACTGAATGCTTCCCTGCAGCCCTGTTCAATTAATCCTTGGAAACAGGGGTAGTACAGGTGGACTGGAGGATGGCAGATGTGGTACCAATCCACAAGAGCAGGAACAGGGAGGAGGCAGGGAACTACAGGCCAGTGAGCCAGATGTCAGTGGTGGGGAAGGTAATGGAGACATTAATAAAAGAAAGGATAGTGGAGTACCTCACCAGTAATAGAGTAAGTTGCAGGATGCAAGACAGCATGGTTTCACAGGTGGGAGATCATGCCAAACTATCTTGATTCAGTTCTTTGACTGGGTGAAATGAGTCATGGACCAAGGGGGAGCAGTGAATGTGGCCTACCTGGATTTCAGGAAGGCCTTTGTTACTGTCCCACACAGGAGATTAGTTAACAAGTTGAACAGTCTAGGGGTGGGAACAAAAGTGGTAAAGTGGGTGCAGAACTGGCTAAGTAACAGGAGCCAGAGGGTAGTAATGAAAGGGGTGAGATCAGAGAAGGGGGAAGTGACTAGTGGGGTTCCACTGGGCTCAGTCCTGGTGCCATTGCTGTTCAATGTCTTCATTGGAAACACTGCAGATGGAATAGAAGGGAACATATGCCTGTTCACAGATGACACGAAGATCTGCAACAGGATTGACACAAGTGGGAGTGGATAGTATGAGAAGAGACTTATGCAAACTGGAGGAATGGTCAAGGGTCTGGCAGCTGGGAAGAACACCCCTTCCCCCATCAGCTAGTGATCAAACGGAAGTTCAGCATGTTTGTAGTTCATTTGCATCACCAGGTAAGGAAAAAGGTCCGACTCCCCATACGACGCATAGGAGAAGTGTCTAACCTTGCCCAATAACTAACGCACCAAAATCTGGCCAATGGAAAATCATGTACACAAATGCCCGCAGTCTAGGAAACATGATCCCAGACCTGCAGGCAACAATGACAGGGGCTAAACTGGACATAGTAACCATTAGCAAAACATGGTTCACCAGTAACCACACTTGGGAGACTCCAGTACCCGGCTTTGTACTGTTCAGGAGAGACTGGGGTTCAAAAAAGGGGGGGAGGAGTGGCCCTTTATGTCAGTGAAAATATCAAAGCTACAGAAATTCAGAATACACATAAGGAGCCAGAAGAACTGTGGGTCACCCTGGAAACAGGAAATGGGACAGCCATACGAATTAGGGTTATCTACAGGCCTCCAGACAAGGGGGAGGACATAGACACATTACTGTTTGAAGATATACAAAACTTGACACCTAAAAGGGAAATTCTGATAATGGAAGACTGCATCATGCCAGATACAGATTGGTCAATAGTAGCAGGAACATCCACCAGAACTATACACATAGTGGATTCTGTGCAGGGGAAGGGCCTCAGACAACTGGTACAACAACCCACAAGAGACAGGGCTTTCCTAGACCTAGTACTGACTAACGGGGAAAGGATCACAGATCTCCATGTAGAAGGTCACCTGGTGGCCAGTGACCATCACATGGTATGGTTCAATTTGGCCACTAGAACTAAATCACCCCATTCCAAGACAAAAATATGGGATTTCAGAGGAGCTGACTTTGATAAGATGGCCAACAGAGTTAAGCTAGCCCTGGCAAGAAGAAATACAGGTGAGGGGCTACAGGCAATGTGGGGAAGCATTAAGGATGCAATACTTGAAGCAATATCCCATTGTGTTAGGGAGAAAAGCAAGAACAGAAGAAGGAGGAAATCACTTTGGTTCTCAAAAGCAGTAGCAGAAAAGGACAGAGCCAAAAGGTTGGCCTTCAGGAAATATAAAGGAATGCAGCAGGACAAAAATAGGGAGGCATGCCAGGCTTCCCTATGGGAAGCAAGGAAGGCAGTAAAACATGCAAAGGCCCAAACCGAGGAACCACTAGCATTAACAGTAAAAGAAGGGGACAAGACTTTCTATAGATACATTAGTGAAAGGAGGAAGTCCAGAGAGGGTAGTGCTAAGATCAATGGGGATTAGGGGGAGTGTGTGGAGGACCAAGGAAAAGCAGCTATCCTAAATAGATACTTTGGCTCAGTATTTACTGAGGAGAAGGTAGGACAGGACCCACAGCTCAGCACCATGGACACAGGGGGGAGGGAGGTGTGTGCAACTCCATTCAAAAGAGAAAGGGTCCTACAAGAGCTCTCTAAGCTAATAGTGGACAAGACAATAGGACCTGACGGCATACATCCCAGGGTAGTAAAGGAGCTAAGAGTGGAACTAGCAGAGCAATTATCAGAACTGTTTAGTGAGTCTCTGAGCACAGAAGAGGTCTCTGAAGACTGGAGAAGGGCTCATGTGATCCCGCTCCATAACAGTGGCAGCAGGGAGGAGGAAGGGAACTACAGACCAGTCAGTCTTACCTCAGTAGTGGGCAAGATTATGGAGGCACTCCTTAAGGAAAGGATAGTGCAACACCTAGAATCCATAGGAGCACAAGATCCAAGACAGCATGGGTTTACAACAGGAAGGTCCTGACAAACTAATCTCATAGATTTCTTTGACTGGGTAACCAGAGTGGTGGACCAAGGGGGTGCAGCTGATGTCACCTACCTTGACTTCAACAAAGCTTTTGATACTGTTTCACATAGAAGATTGATTAATAAGCTGGGTAGGCTTGGGGTGGGTTAGAAGTTGGTCAACTGGGTGGAAAACTGGTTGATGGGCAGAAAACAGAGAGTGGTGGTAAATGGTATACAGTCAGAAGAGATACAGATCACAAGTGGTGTACCTCAGGAATCAGTCCACGGGCCAGTCCTCTTCAATATCTTCATCAGTGACATTGCAGGTGAACTGGAGGGTAAGGTTTGTTTGTTTGCAGATGACATCAAGCTCTGTAACAGAGTAGATGATCCAGATGGAGTGGGAAGAATGAGAAGAGATATGGATAAACTGACAAAATGGGGGACTTCTGGTGATGTCAACCCTGAGATTGCAGTTTAGCTCCAGAGCTCCGTGTTCCCTCTGATATTAATCCCTGCTAATTATCGCTATCTTTGGAAACAACATAGCAATTTGACCTAGGGGAGACAAACTAATACCCTAGCATGGACACCTCAAACTGATTCGCGATCCTACCACTGGAACCGGCGGAATTTGAAAACGAAGCTTCAGACTCAGCCACCTCCATTTCCTCGCAGCATGGCCTATGCACTTCTAACACCTCGAGATGGGGTGACCGCTCCAAGCACAGCAGTAAGAACAATCCACAAACCTCCACAACCACAGCACTTTCAATGGATTGCAAGCTGGACAAAATTATTGCAGAATTATCTGACATAAAGACAGAGGTCAGATTGTTTAAGGAAACGATCACTGAAATTAAGTCCGATATTCACAATCTGGAGACGAGAGTCACCGCTGTAGACCAGGAGTAGACCTCGACTGCATTACAGATCACACAACTGAAATCCCAATTAAGGCAGACAACCCAAGTATGCAGGCACATCGTGGAAAGACAGGAAGACAGTGAAAATAGACAGCGATGGAACAACCTTAGAATATATTCACTTCCAGAAGGGGCAGAAGGCAGGGATACTGGGGAATTTATAGATGCTCTTTTGGGCACAGCACTAGTCTTAGACGCGGACTTTGTAATGGAGATTGAATGCGTCAGTATTTCTTTGAAGGACACTTCTGCGTCTGACCCTTTGACCTCAGTATTAGAGACTTTCTGTAAAGTTCCCGCATCATGGATAAATATGAAAAAAAGTATTGGGATAGGTCTTAGCTGAAGAAAAGGTGAATAATCACAGGTGGCAGGAACTGTAGTTTCTGGCACTAACATACAATTATTGGAAATAACTTTTGGGAGGGGGACACTGCCTTCTTAACTGGTGACCGAGAGTACAGCCTGTGATGGCCGAGATTCAGGTTTAGAAGAACTGGAAGATGTCAAAGAAATTTTTGTTTTAATTAAAAACCTTTTAATTCCTAAATTTTTGTATATAAGCTATGTGTGCCCCCCACACACACACACATTTCTCTAGAAGTGAAACTTCTTCTTTTCTGCCATAAAGGTTTTTATTCCTCTGAGCCAGACCAAGCAGCTAATCAGCCATGTCTCTGGGTACTTCCAACCATCCTTTTCTGCCCTTGATGCTGGAGGGGCTAGTTCTCCTGTTTATTCCCATCTGTGGTGGTGCCAGGCAGGGAAGGGGAGGGCTGTCCTCCCCTCCTGGAGTACTCACGTTCTGAATTCCCACCAGCTAGAGTGGAATGGTAGGCCAAAGTGTCCCAGGCAAGGCTTCACAAAACCCTGGCCTTCTCATTTTCCTTCTGTTTTCTCCCTCTATTTCCCTGAGCTGCCATAGCATGGAGGATGCATGTACATGGTGGCGCATGTGCATTCCAGAACCATGGCTCCTTCCATCCCCCCAACCAACATCTTGCCTCCCATGCATTGGTGCTACCAACAGGCCTCCATTTGTTGGCAGCCAAGAGCTGGGAAGATCCACCACCTCAATGTGAGACAGGAGAGCTGCCAGGTGGCTGCTCAATCCTCTGTCAGCTCATCAGCCCCCAGTAACCTAAGCTTATTCCTAAACTCAGTTCATTGATTTCCTGAGAGGTAAGGAACTTACAGTACCTCAGCCCTCTGTGCCACCATGCCAGCCAAAGCAAAACTTCATAGTGTATTTTATCTACTTTTTTGGGGGAAGTAGATAAAAACCCATCAAAATGGGTATAATATAGTTGCCTCTGATGAAGTGTGGGGGTAGGAATGATATGCCCTGTGGTATTTTGCGATTGTGTTTTTTTTTTTTATTTTAGCAGTGTCTTATGGAGAGACTGCAAGATGCGGTTCTTGGCTGCAAAAAGGCTGGACTCCTTCCTCCCTGGGTGATGCAAAAACAGGATCCATTTTTGTTCTAATTCCTCAGACCATACTGTCCATCTTAGATAAAAACTGCTTTGACTAAAATAAGACAATGGATTTTGAACCTGGTAGCTTTGGAAACTTCTTCTAGGAAAGGTCTGTAAGAAGCAGTCATGTTGAATCACTTCTTCAGCAGTCCAGTTTTGCCATCTTGCCCAAAAGATAGGAGGCTGAGGACATTACAGCAGTTGATGAATAAAAGGCTCCCCCCCCATTTGTGGGACATTTTATGGTTAAGCATCTATGGGAAACTAGGGGTGAGAGGGTCTTAGAAACATAAGAGTGTGGATGCATGGTATTGCCATAGATGAGTGTACATAGGAAATAGACAGAAGTATCTTTTTATGGAGTGCATTTATGTAAAGGTATTTTTTGGGGGGAAACATCTAGCCCATGCCTTAAAATTGGATTTGGTTACCCTGATGTCTTATGACAATCGTATCCATGAATTTGCTCCTATGAAATTAAATAGCTTACACAATGGTATACTGAGTATAGTACTCCTCATTGCCAAGTATCATGTGTGGCAAGCAAGATGTCCTCTAACAATCCTGCAGAAAAACATGACTTATTTGGATTTACAATCTTCTGTGCAGTTGGCAACATGTCAGGAGTATCAGAAAGATTTTTCAGTTGTTTCTGCTGCTCATTTGGCCAGCTTGTGGCATGGGATTCCAAATGGTGCATCTATGTAAATAAACAGGATTAGTTTTGTGGTAATCATGTTTAGCCTCCTGTTATCTGTCATTTTTCTCTGCTGTTACCAACTTATTTTTTGTTGTTCTGATTCATTCTCTTTTCCGTCCATTAGTTTTATTGTTTAAAGTTCAATTCTGACTGTATAATAGAATGTTATTGAACATACATGTTTGTTTAATTGTTTGTCTTTCTTTAATGTTAATACACATTCCCCTACTCTTCATCAGTAAATGCCATGGGAACTTTTACTTCTTCCTGGACAGTAGCCAGAGATGGGCAGAATGGCCCCCAGTTAAACATCTCATCCAAAGGATGGCACCTCACAAGTACAGCACCTCTCTTGTACTGCACTAAGTATAATTTTGGATACTACCCAAGTAACAGTTGTGGGGCTTGAACTCACAGCCTTCTAATCTACTGCCCCACTTCCCAGCAGAGAGTGTGCTACCTATTGAGCCACTGACAGTGTTGTGGCTAAAACTTGCAACTGAAACCAAACAACAGGGCAGTTGCTGTTAGTACTTTTTAAATATTATTTATTTAGTTTTTGTTGACCAGGAAAGGAGGACTAGACAATTCTCTTTATTTTCAGCTTCATCCCAGGGAGAGGGGATACAGGTGGATGCCAACTGACACTGAACCATATTAAGATGTTGGTGGTATATTTAGTGAATTGGGAAAATTTGGCCAGCACACCAGGGAAATTCCCCTGCTCTTTTTGAGAAGTGCCATGGGATCTTTAACATCCACCTGAACTACCATCAGAACAGGCAGATGAGACCTCAGTTAAATGTCTCATACGAAACATGACACCTCAGGAGCGCAGCACCCCGGTCATGCTGCACCACAGTGTCAGCATTGGGATTTAACCCAAGTGCCTGGTGTGGGGATAGAACCCACAGCCTACTGATTGTCCAGCCTCAGAGGTGAGTGTGCAACCTGCTGAGCCACTGACACTTTTCTAGGTGAATCAAAGGACCCTAGAGTTTGCAAGATCCAAGAGCATGCAAGACCCCAGACAAGGAGCCTGTGCTTCTGAACACAGAAGTCAGTGCCATTTAAGTGCAACACTAACAGGAACAACATTAACATTTTAATTCTAATTGCAAGAAAACAAATGTTTGTGTTGCTCATTCACTTTAGAAATGGGCTTTTTAGAAGTTCTGGGGTGCAACCGTGGCAGGGAAATTCAATGTGCATTTTGCACACCACCTTAGCTTCTGGGTGCTTTCCACCTGCATTGCCCTTCCAATGACCAGTTTCCTTTTATTCTATTTTATAGAACTTCACACATTGGGAATTACCAGTTTAAAATGTTTTATTTCTGACCCTTTTTTAAACCATAGACAGGTGAACTTTCAAAACCATTTTTTACTCAATTCCTTTTTGTCAAAAGTTCATTTTCTTTTTAAATACAATGCAGTTCTGTACTTTATCCACACTTGTTAAGATTCCATTTTCTTTTTTCCTTCTCTCCACCATCTCCACTTTCCCACAACAACATTTCTACTCGCTGAAACTAAAGTATTGTAAAACAGACAAGTTATGAATAAAAGTATGTGAGACTCAAAAATTGAATTTTAGTATTGCAACTTTGTCACACATTAAAGTGCATCACTAAAACATGCAACCCAAATTTTAGTGTTGCATATTTTAGTGTTGCACTTTAGTTTTTCACTCAAATGTGCGACACAAAACATATTTTAACTGTATATCATGACCATGGTCCTTAGAATGTGTTAAATCATGAGTAAAAGGTGGTTTTCCAAAGCAGCTATGAAATCACCTTTTTGGCCTTTACTTGAAAATTCTCAGCATACTTTTTTTTAATGAGGCAGGGTCATGTAAACAGCACATGCAAAATTTGGGAATAACATGTTGTAAAATGGCCAAGTTAGGAGTAAAAATATCTTTTTGTGTCACACATTTTACTGCAACAGTAAAATGTGCAACACAAAGATTTATGTGTCACACATCCAAAAAGTTATGTCTAGCTTGTTTGGGGGAAAAGAAAACAATAGAGTCTTGTTTAATCATTCATGTTTAGCAAGATTCATGGATTTTTTCTTTCAAATTCTTCGTTTGTATGTATTTTCTGTTTTCTGTTTGAAAAGAAAAGATGGCAGCTGTCACAACATGAAAAGTGTTTTTCATGTCATGAGAACCAAACAAAATGCCTGAGACACAAACATTTTTGTCACAAATCAGAGGGTTATCCAAAAATCCCACTGACCATTCTCAGAAAAAGGTTTAAATCCTTATACTCTAGAAAAGATTAATATTTTTTTCACAAAACCTTTGAAAGGCACTACTTTGGCACAAGACACTTCTACCCAGAAATTTCTGAAAAAACAATCTGTATCATCTATGGTGTAGCTGAGAGCCAACAACATGGAATAAGTATATAAAAAAATCACTTCATTTTGTTAAAAATTAACATTCCATATCATGGAAACCACAAAGCTGTCATTACTAAACTTCTCACATCTTGAGAACTTACCTCTGAGAAAATGCATTCCAAATTTTGGGCAATTTCATCAAACACAACCAAAGTTAATAAGGTGCAAAAGTTGGGGATTTATATTAGTCACCAAACTGAACACTAACTGGTGCTACAGTGCTAGTATAATGTATATATTAGAAAATATTGGGCCTGGTACCCAGTAACTTATCATAAACCTCACTAGTGGCAAAGCCACTCGTGAGGTTACTCGAGGTCACAGGCTACTGAACAGATAACTTGGTTACCCAAAAGACATCCCCACATAGATAAATATATATATATATATATATAGAGAGAGAGAGAGAGAGAGAGAGAGAGAGATCTCCTGTTTAATGTTAAACCTCAAATTTTGCACTTTAATAACTTTGCAAATGATCAATGGATTTGCACAAGATTTATTATACACTCCCTCATGGGTGGCAAGTTATGTTCCAGTTGATTGTGTGAAATCTGAGATCCATATAGTGCAATAACCATAAAAGTTACCATTTTTTCAGTTTTTTTCATTGCCTTTTGCCCAGATGGTGTGGAATTTTGGTGTGAATTTTTTATGGTAGAAACAGCTTGGGTAACAAAACTGTCATGCATTTGTTTGGTGCAAAAAATATTAATCTGTTGAAAAGGTTATTCGGTTTTTCAGTTCCCATTGTTTTCAATGGGAAGATCACTCTTTAGGACATAGTTTTTTTTATTTAAAAAAGGATTTTGCTTCACAAAAAAGTATTCTTTTCCATGAGGGACCAATCCTTTTTCAGCAGAACAAAATTCCTTTTTCGTGAGCCGCCATCTCATTTTTAATGATTTGTTGAAGTTAATGATTTGACTTAATGATGTGTTGAAGTTTTTATCTTGTGCCAATGCCTACCCCTGTATTCATTTATCTCTTACCTGAGAAACCTTACTCAAGAATATAGGCATTGCTTTGTTTTTGTGTTCTACTGTAAGTCCAATGTTATACCACTCTGTTAATTTGCACTGTTACTATATGTAATCCATCCCCGGGTCACCCCTGAAAAAGGGACTGTATTGTCTCAGTGGACTTACCCAGTCACCAAAACTCAAATAAAATAAATAAATCCATTTTCTTTTTTTTCACACAACTTGTCATAACACTGTCCAGGGATGTCTTCTACAGACATCCAAACATGTATCTTGCTCATCAGGAGCTGATGAGCTTCACTTAGTATTTTTTATAGCTTCCATGCCCTTTGAATGTCTTTTGCAACTATTTATATCCTTTATCATTACTTGCTAAGATCCTTTTTTGTACATTCTGTTTTGATCAAACAAAAAAGATCATGAGTGATGAAAAAGGATTTTGGACACAGAAAATAGTCTTTCATAACCTTTCTCTGTAATTTTCTATTTATGTAGTGTAGTGGTCCTCCCACCCTCCCCAGTCACAGATCCCTTATAAAATACACATTTTCCACAGTGTAGTGGTCCCTCCCCAGTCAGCAATTTCATATTAAACATTAGCTTTCCATAGTGTAGTGGTCTCTCCCCCCCTCCCCAGTCAGTGATCCCATAGGCATGTTAGTTTTCTGTAGTATGGTGATCCCTCCCCCTTCCCAGTCACCAATCCCAAATAAAATATCAGTTTTCCATAGTGTAGTGGTCCTTTCCCACTCATGGTCACTGGTCCTATGTTAAACATTAGTTTTCCATAGTGTTGTGGTCCCTCCCCACTCCCTGGTCACTGATCACACATGAATATTAGTTTTCCGTAGTGTAGTGGTCCCTCCTCCTCCTTGGTCACCGATCCTATATTAAATAGTTTTCCATAGTGTGGTGGTCCCTCCCCCCACCCTCAGATCACCATTTCTTACTTCTCTGGTGTCTAGTGGCACCCCCTCATCCTCTGTTCACTGACCCTGTTATGCCTCACTGTGCCGAATAAAAATAAAAATCCTGAAATGAAGAAAACAGTCCCTCAATGTTTTTTTTTAATCCTGTGGGAAAAAAGGTCCCTCACCAATCAGCCCCCTCACCCCCACTTTCAACTCAGCACCCACCACCCCACACACCCCAGCACACACCCACACACCCTCACTCACCTGAACAAGTACAAGATTTGAGATCCACTCTCCTGATCAAAGACACATCTGCTGCTGGAACCAGCGACTGCAATATGAGAAACTAAGGTATATGCCGTTCAATGTATTTCAATGGGGGTTTCGATTTTCATGCAAAACTTGCCATTTTTTTTTGAGTTTGACCCCAGATTTTTAACATGGCTTTTTGGGGACCCCACCTCAGGAGCTATAGTACTGTCATTACACAACTCCAGCCCAAAATGTGATTTTTGCGGTGGCTTGGCGAATTCACCTTTTGGGTAGGATTTGGATATTATTTCTGCCTTTGTTCATGAGATGGTTTCATAAGAAAGCTATGTTGAAAATCTGAGTTCAAAATATGAAAACATGCCAAAGTTATGACCAATCATTGCAGTTTCACTAAGACGCTCATAACTTTGGAAATTTAAAATATTTTTACCCCAGATTTTCAACATAGTATTCTTATTACCCAACCTCATGTATGTCACAGCTGTCATTTTTCAAATCCTGCCCAAAATGTGTTCTCACACCTGTGGTGTAGAATGGCATTGCAGTTTCGCAGAATTACGTTTTGGTGGGAATTCGAAAATTTACTGTACTTGGTACATGAGGTGGGGTACTAAGATGGCTATGCTGATAATTTGGTCACAGTTGTCCTATAAATGGAAGCACAGGTTCCAGAAGGCCCTGTGCTTTCACAGTTATATACATATACTCATCTCCATTCCCAGAGTAAAATAAGTATAGTATTATAATATCTCAAAAAGTAAGGAAATAAGTTCAATGTGTGGTACATAACTCAATGCATGTGTATACTTATGAGCTGAATGATATATGCTTGATGCTTATAACTTGAGCGTTGGCTTTTCTCTATATCCCACCCTCTGTGAGTACTGGGTAGGTGTAAGATTTAAGCCCCAGCATAGAGAATGAGACAAGAGTGCTGGAGAAGGAGGAGGCAGAGGAGGATGGAGGGTGTTTTGATATGCTCGAAGCTGAGCGAACAGAAGCCTGAGGTTTAAGAAGGGGATGTGGGAGGAGCTATTGCCCTCCATTGAACCTCAGGCTAAAGCCTCCCAATTCAATGTATGGTACATAGCTCAGTGCTTGTGTATACTTATGAGCTGAATAGTATATGCTTGATGTTTATAACTTGAGCTTTGGCTTTTCCTCTATATCCCCACCCTCTGTGGGACACTGGTATACTGAGTGGGTGTAAGATTTAAGCCCCCAAAAAATAGAATTAGCATAGTGATTATCTCCTCCAACTCCTGAAAGTGTGACTAGTAGCATGCAGGAGAGGACCCATGGCTACTGACCTACTCGTCTTCAAGGCATACTAAGAGAAAAACAAGTTAACTATTTTGCTGTGGTCAGATTTGCACATAAAACATTTTCTATGCTGGATTTGAGGTGTTTTTATCAGCAAAGCTGATTTTATTGTTTTGTATTGTTCATCTGTGTTTTATACATGTTTTTAATAATAAAGAATCTGAATCTACCTGTCCACTGTGCATACTAAGAGGAGAATGATCCTAAATGTGGGCTGCGGTTTTAGCTGTGGTTGTGTCCAAGAATAAAGTCTGACTTGCTGGTTGAAGAGTCCTGTTTCCAGGGTCAATGAAGAGCTGGGAAGTCAACGCTGAAGATGAAGGTTCTGGCAGATGAAGAGATCCAACTTGGGATGATGTCTGGATGAGAGACGATGGTTAATCCCTGTCCAAGGTAGCTGTGAGTGAAGCTGATGTAACTGTACAATATACAGTCAGCATGGCTGGGGAATGCATGCCAAACTTACAAATTTTGAGGGCTGTATAGATCATAGGTGATGAAATGGCCAGGAGCATTGCGTGGCTGGGAATGATGATAAGGTAGGAGTCTATGCAATTTGGGAGGCTTGTATGGGTGCTGTACATCCATTGAAACATTAGGGTATGATTGAGTACCTTGTCATATAGGAGAAATTGTCCTAAGATGATCAAGGAATTGAGGTGTGCTTCCACCGAGACGTCTGGCATAGAAATTAGGGCTGAAATGGAACAGAAAGGAAGGTGGATTGCAGTAGAAGAAGTGAATGAATGATGAATTAAGGTAGGCCCAGATGTGGGCTAGCTGGAGTATGCACCCTCTTGTAGGTCTGATGTATGCAGTGTTCGAATACTTGAGTGATTGAAAAGGTCTCAGGTAGTCAGACTAAGGAAGGCGAGACCCCCACATGGGTCTGCCTTCATGTAGATGGAAATATGTTTGAGTAATGACAAATGCTCCCTTGTGGGGCATGATGAATATGGGATGGTGAGACCCCCATGTGGATTTGCCATCGCCATAGTATGGTATCATCCAAAGTAAGGAGAGGAAAACCCCACCTGAGACTGCCTGTAGATAAATACATCTGAACAATAAGTAATGTCCATTGTGGGCATGTTAGTGTTGGGATGGTGGGACCCTCCTGCAGGTCCACCATCGCTGTACTATAACATTCTCCGTGATAAAAATGGTGAGATCCATTTTTGGGATGTGAGACCCTATGTGGTCTACCATCGCCACCATCTTGAATAGTCAAAGGTAAAGAAGACGAGACTCTCATGTGTGTCTGCTTGTAATGACATGGAAATATGAGTAAGGCCCCTTCGTGGGGCATGCATGATTGGGATAGTGAGACCCCACTTGGTCCGCCATCAACATAGTATGGAATAGTCCAAGGTAAGGAAGATGAAGACCTCATGTGAGTCTGCCTGTAGTGACTTGGAAATATGGTTGAGCTATGAGTAGGGCCCCTTCATGCAGTGTGTATATTTGGGATAGCAGGACCCCACATGGTCCTCCATCACCATAGGATTGAAATGTCTGAGTTAAGGATGGTGGGACCCCCCCCACGGTCCACCATCGCAGTAGAAGCACATAGTCCAATGTAAGGATGATAAGACCCAAAGTGAGTCCACCTGTAGTTACAGGAAATAAGTTCTGAGCAAAGAGTAGATGCCCCCTCATGGGTATAGTTGATTGGGATGGTGGGACCACACATGGTCCGCTATTGCTGAGTTGATGAATGGTTTGAGGAAAAGATGACAAGACTCCCACGAGGGTCTGCCTCGAAGATAAGCAATAAGCAACACCCTGTAGTTGAGCAAGTTAGGAATGGTGGGACACCCACGTGGGTCCGCCATGGCAGTATAAATGAATAGTCTGAGGTAAGGGGCCATTGATGCTTTTAGACCCCCCTTTCTAGCTCCCATCTGAACTCCAAACTTTGACAATGCCAGCTATTATGTAAAGGACCTGAGGTTAAAATGAATAATCCACATATTTTGAGAGAGCACAGCTTTACCGTGATATCCAGCTAACACACATCTCAGCTGGCCCTATGAAAGGCTGGTTTGTGAGTCCACTAATAAAGTCAATGCGTAGTACTGAGATTCTTACCTTCATTCATAGATTGCGTTCTGTAGCTCCCCTTCCCCCTCAGCATTGGTACTCCCACATTATGAAGCCTGTTTGAAATTCAATGAATGGACCCCAGATGTTGGATGGATGAGTAAGACCCCCTTGTGAGGCATGATTGTTTGGGATGGGGGACCCCGCATGGTCTGTCATCACCACAGAATTGGATGGTCCAAGCTAAGGACAGTGAGACAGCCTCATGAGTCTGCCAAGGTGATATAGAATATGTTTGCACAATGACTAATGCCCCCTCATGGAGCATGATTGTTTGGGATGGCGGGACCCCATGTGGTCATCACCCCAGTATTAGATGGTCCAAGTTAAGAAATGTGAGACCCCCATGTGGGTCTGCCTCAATGATATGGAAAAGTCTTTCGCAGTGCATGGGCCCCCTCATGGGGCATGTATGTTTGGAATGTTAAGGATGGCGAGACCCCCACGTAGGTCTGCCAAAGGAAGGAGTAAGTTCATGACATTGAGAGAATGAGTTCCATCATCCACATGCTAGGTTCTTATAGGCATAATGGGTAATAAGCATGATAAACAAGATTACCCAGAGTGAATCCAAGAATGCGGTCTCCACCTGGACTACATTAGAGGAGACCAATGATATACTTTCCCCTCCTCTTAAGTCTGGTTCAGTAGTTCCAACTACTTTTCTGAAAAGTTGGTACTGTCAAAATAGTTTGTACATTAGAAAAACACAATTATTCCTGTCAACAGAAATCTGTCCCGTCACTAAAATTGAAGCAGCAAAAAATGTTCAATGGCAATCCCAACTGGATCAATGCATATGGTATGGTTTGGTTTCGATCCGTGGCTTAAAAAGAGATGAGTATTGCCTGAGTCCAATTTCATAGTCACTGTATTGACCTGTCAGTCTGAGAACAACTTCCTACCAGCAGAATCTGCTGCACTTGAGCATAGTCCCCGTAAATATTCACAACCAGCCAATGATCCCTGGGAGATGTTCTGACCCATAGAGAGCTGCAGATATAATCCTGAAAGCTGCACAAATGGATCAGTCCAGGAAGTTCTGACACATGGAGTGAGATGCGGATGTAATCTTGAGAGCTACGCAGATGGAACAGGCCTGGGAAGCTAGCAGGGAATGAAGTGGCTGCATGGAAAGGGGAGAGGAAATAAACCCTAAAAGAACAGCCAGACAGGCAAACAGGGAAGATACCGAAAGGGCAATGGTATAGGGGAGAAAGGGGGAAAGGAGCACGAGGAAGGGGAACACTGGAAAAGAACACAGGGGGGATACAAAGACAGAGAGAGAGAGAGGTGACAGTGTCAGCTGAGACATAGAAGAGAGAACGAGGGGAAGGAGGACAGAGAGAATGGGAGCAGGGAGAAAGAAGCAGCCACACACCTACACAGCCACTCAGGCACAACACAACTGCCGGGTGCATTTGAAATGCTTGAAGCTGAGTGATCGGAAGCCTGAGTTTTAAGAAGGGGATGTGGGAAAAGCTTCACCCCCACTGAGCCTCAGGATAAAGCCTTCCACTTGCAAAAATCTTTGGTAATGCTCCAGTTAGTGTCAAAGCAACAAAAGTTTGGAAATGAGACATTAGGGTTCTAACAATAACACCTAGGGTTACCACCTTTTCTTGAGGTGAAAGCCGGATGCTAAACCACACCCCAAATTCTGCCTCCATCTTCATCCCTTTTTACGACTGACAGGTAAAATCGTTCCTCCTTCAAAACCATTCTTAATGTAAGAAGAGACTTTAAAAGTGATAAGAAATCATTTTTATGTTTGCTTGCACACATGTGCAAGAACCATGTGGCAGCTTGCTAGAGAAGCAGGTTGTGAAGGTGTGGCAATGTTGTGGTCAATGCCACTACTGCTTTTTGGAGCTTATCTTTGTGTCACTAATGAAGCAGCATGCTGGCTATGACAGTAGTCTGCAAGCGTGCCACCAACTTGAAATGATTTTGCCGCTGCAATGAGGGAGCAGCCCCTCATTGCAGGGCGTGCCTTGCCTGGTATAATATTTCAATAAACATGGTGTCGGCTTTTGCCATCTGCCTCTCACAGTCCCCAGCAAACTGACTTCAGGGGTGCCAATCCCCTGTCGGCATGTCCCCTCCCCAGTTTGTTTGCTGATGGGGGAGCCCAATCCCCATTGGCATATGTGCCCCTTTGCTGTGTTTTGTCTGCCAAGGGGGGTGCCCATCCTCCTCAGTATCATCCCCCCAAACAAAGACATGATTGCTGATGGGGGGCCCAATCCCCATCAGCTTCAGTGCCCTGTTTCCAATTTGCTGAGGGGAGTGCCAATCCCTTCAGTATCATCCCCAAACACAGACATGTGCCAACGGGTGACCAATACCCCTATCGGCATGTTTAACCCCCCCATCATGTCAGCATTTTCCTGCCCCCACACCACCCCCATTGTGTGCCACACTGGGAGACCACCCTAGTGTGGCTAACATGAACCCACAAACTCTTACACTGGTAAAAAACAGAAAACTGTCTGCAGTGTTTTTTTTTTTTTTTTTTTTTATAACCTGAAACACAGAAACAGTCCCTCGCCGTCGGGTCCCCTTCCCCAACCCGCATCCACCCTCTGTGCACCCCACTTCTCTGCACCACCCATCACTCCATACTTACCTCCAGAGTCCGGTACAATGATCTTCAGTGGAGCGGGAACACGTCTGCACTCTTCAAAGCCATCCGCAAACTGAAGAAATGCTGATAAGCAGTATAATGGCATAAATGAGAGGGTTTCAACTTAGGTAGATATCTCAGCCAGTTTTGTGACTTTTGGCCCAAAATTTTCAACATGGGATTCTTGGGACCCCACCTCATGAACTCAGTCACTGTTATGTTGTTATCCAGTCCTGAAAGGTCATTTTGCGGTCACTGCACAGAATCACCTTCAGGACTGATTAATGAAATGACAATGTCACTGTTCATGAGGTAGCTCCCAAAAAGCCTAAGGCCCAGATATTCAGACTGCACCTGGCAATGGTGCAAGCATGGGCACAGCACAGCCGGGATGTGCTGGGGCCAGGACCAGGTGATATTCAAAGGTGATACGCCATGGCACAGCACCATTGACTATGGCATGGACTGCACACAGTGCAGTGGCACTGTGCCAGAACAAGTCACAGATCTGGAACATGGGAATGCACCAGCACAAATGCAGTTGCTCTTGGTGCAGCACCCATGATTTTCAGAAGAGGTCATACAAATGATGCCATAATATATGCATGGCGCAGCTGGGTCCATTAGCATGTCATTATGGCCCCATTTGCATGCCTTGAGCAGGGCAGCCCAGAGAATTGTGCCTGGTGCCCTGCACAGCATGATGTGTGGACCAAGGGGGTCCTGGGGCATTCCTCACCCCATAGCCATGATTGTGGGTATTCATTTTTAAAACAAAATCCCTTGTAGTCTAGTGGTAACCCACTCCCTCCCATTGCCATGATCACCATTAATTCATAATCACTACATTCCTGGTGGTCTACTGGTACCCCTCTCCCTCCTGTTGCTGCGATCACCGAGAAATTGTAATTAATACATTCCCTGGCAGTCTAGTGGTACCCCCCCACCCCTAACCCTGATCACCGGTAAAATGCCCATAAATACAGTCCCTGGTGATCCAGTGGCACCCTCCACCCCTCTCATCCAAGCAAGACCCCATGCCCACCCCACTCCTCCCCTGTCATTGGTGGGTGGCTGCAACCCACCTGCATACCACCAACTGCCCACTGAATGACACCTTACAGTATGGGCTTGCAGGGCTTACTGTAGTAGACAGTCTCAAATATGTGAATGACTTTATTCACATATTTGTGACTATCTAGTACTATAGGCCTCCCAACCTACCCACCCTCTGTACCTACTTCCTTCTGCACCCACCCCATACTTACTTGAGTCTGGCGTGATGATCTTCAGTGGAGCGGGAACACGTCTGCATTCTTCAAAGCCTTCTGCAAATGGAAGAAATGCCAATAAGCTGTATAATGGCATAAATGTGGGGGGGGGTCAACTTAGGTAGATATCTCAGCCATTTTTGTGACTTTTGGCCCCAAATTTTCAACATGGGGTTCTTTGGACCCCACCTCATGAACTCAGTCACAGTTATGTTGTTATTCAGTTCCAAAAGGTAATTTCATGGTCACTGCACAGAATCACCTTCCAGGACTGATTAATGAAATGACAGTGTCACTGTTCATGAGGTAGGCTCCCAAAAAGCCTAAGGCCCAGATATATATTTAGACTGCACCTGGCAATGATGCAAGCATGGGCACAACACAGCTGGGAGGCACCAGGACCAGGACCAGGTAATATTCAACGGTGATGCTCCATGGCACAGCACCATTGAATATGGCACTGACTGCACATGGCACAATGGCACTGTGCCAGTGCAAGTCACAGATTTGGGTGCACGGGGATGTGACAGCACAAATGCAGTTGTGCTGGGTGCAGCACCCATGAAATTCAGAAGAGGGCATGCAAATGAGGCCATAATATATGCATGGCACAGCCAGGGCCATTAGCATGTCATTATGGCCCCATTTGCATGCCTCATGCAGGGCAGCCCCGAGAATTGTGCCTGGCACCCTGCACAGCATGATGTGTGGACTGAGGGGATCCTGGGGCATCCCCTACCCCATAGCTGTGATTGCAGGTATTCATTTTTAAAACACAATCCCTGGTAGTCTAGTGGTATTCCCCTCCCTCCGATTGCCACTATCACCATTGTATCATAATCACAACATTCTCTGGTGATCTAGTGGTACCCCTCTCCCTCCCATTGCTGCAATCACTGTAAAATTGTAATTACTACATTCCCTGGTAGTCTAGTGGTACCCCCCACCCCTAGCCCCGATCACCAGTAAAATGCCCATAAATACAGTCCCTGGTGATCCAGTGACAACACACACCCCTCCCACCCATACATGACCCACTGCCCACCCCACTCCTCCCTGTCATCGGTGGGTGGCTGCAACCCACCCGCATACTGCCCAGCCACCCACTGAATGACATCTTACAGTATGGGCTTGCAGAGCATACTATAGTAGACAGTCACAAATATTGAATGACTTCATTCACATTTGTGTCCGCCTACTAGAGTATGCCCTGCAAGTCCATACTATAAGTATCATTCGGGCAGGTGGTCAAGGACATAGTGGCAGGAGTTGCAGATGCCCACCAATGATGGGGGGGGCTGGCATGGGATCCTGTGTGGGTGGGAGGGTGGGAGTGGCACTTGATTGCCAGGAGATATATTTATAACATTTACTGGTGATCAGGGCTTGCGGCCATGGGGGTACCACTAGACTACCAGGGAATATAATAATTACAATTTCACAGTGATCACAGCAACAGGAGGGAGGAGGTACAACTTGACCACCAGGGAATGTAGTGATTACAATTTCATGGCAATCATGGCAACGGGAGGGAGGGGGTTACCACTAGACCACCAGGGAATGTAGTGATTACAATTTCATGGCGATCGCGGCAACGGGAGGGAGGAGGGTACCACTAGACTACCAGGGATGATATGGGTGCTTTTAAATGGTGTTCTGGGTGGGCGGGTGGCCACCCATGGCTGGCGGCTGCTGTGTTGCAACCTGCAATACAGCAGTCCACCTGTGGGTGGCCAGGATTTGTTCCTCCATTTCACGGCCTCAACTTTGAACTCCCCTATGTGGCACAATGCAGGGTTGTGCCAGCATATGCGCTGTACATCCCAGACTGAATATTGGGATGTGTAGCATATACATGGGCATGCCCCCTGCATTTATGCAGCATACATTACCATTGCACCCTGGTGCCAGTTCCTTTTATTGTTACAAAGCTTTATTCTGCTACATCCCTGTGTCCATGTCTGCTTTGCAGGTGGTGGCTGGAGCCATGCTGCAGTTAACTCCCCCCTCCTGGTTCCTTCTCCTCCAGTGCAATGAGATAACCATCAACACAGGGATTTCTTCTTTCTTCTCCCATGCTAAGGCTCATCAAACTCATTGTAAATATTTTATGACTCTGGGCCTATTATTACGACCCTCTGAAACTTATACTGTCATAATAACATACAGGTAATATTAACCTAGACCTTCTTTTAAGATCCCTGCTGTGCAATGTTAATGGTGCTGAATGCTTTTGACTTGTATATTTAAGTGATGCTTGTGTATTTTCTTTTTTTTTCTCTCCTACTGACATGGAGCCTTTGCAAAGGAGTCTATGACTCAAAGGTTGTAATTCTGATTCTTTCAATAAATAAATAAAATAAATAAATAAATATGTTCTGTTGTGCATTGCCTTGTCTCTGGTGTTCCTCCACCATCCCCCTGGGCCATTGCCCCCGTGTTCACTGGGCAGATGCGCCTTGTCCCTGTCCTGTGCATGGCCCTGTGCATTCAGCCCTCACATTTCACACCCACATCGACACCCTAACATCCGCCACCAACACACGGCTTGGCATCCTATTCCGCCATAAAAGCTGCCTTCCCCCAAATGCTCTCCGGCTAGCGGTTACATCGTCCGTTCTGTCCCTTGTAGACTATGGTCTACCAGTATCTGATGCTGCTAACACCACTGCACTAAACAAAATTCACCTAACCCTGAATAAAGCGTGCAGATTAATTACTGGTGCCCCCAGACTCACACACACCTGTCAGCTATATCGATGCTAACCTGCTTACCCTGGATGAACGTCGATACCAGACCTGTCTCCTCACCAAAAAACCCTACTTGGGCTCTCCCTCTGGGGTAACAGCATCCATCCACCAGAGCCTCCCACCATTGCAACACGGTCTTCCCACAAGACCACTCTAAAGGTCCCCAGAACAAGAACCAGCCGTGGCCAGAGGTCCTTCAGCTATAGAGCCCCAACCTGGTTTAATCTCTCCTGCCACCATCACCAATGCCATCACCATCTCTACATTCAAACCAGCACTTGAACACATCTTCAGCACTCTGAACTGCTCCTGTCTCTGAACATAGCCTCCATCTCTTTATTTTCTCTCCTGACAATGCCCCCGGGCAGCTCTCCACCAACCATCCCCACACCACTTCCATGTCCACCTTGCCTAGGTTTAACCTGGCCAGTGCCAGCTGTTTCAATGTTTATCTACCAGAATTGCTCACTTGATACCAACTTGTTTAATACCTGCTATCGATTACATGTACCCTGTACCCAATTGTATCTGTCTGACCACAATGTGACGTGGCACCTCTGGTGAATGCCTACTGATTTTTGGCAAATCTGTGCTATGTAACTGAAACGCAATGTATGTCTTTATGTGACGAAGTACCTTTGTAAACGAGCCTCTGGCTCAAAGGTTGTAAACTGATTCTTAAATAAATAAATAAATAAATATGTTCCATGGTGGCCTTTGTATGTCCCTGTACCTTGTGCACTGGTCTGTTTGGCCTACCATTTGCTTGTGCAGCTGCACATATCCACTGTGGGCAGTACTGTGGTGCCTCTCCCCACTACAGCCGGGAACCCTGTATGGCCCTGTGTGGCCTGCGCCTCACTCACCTGAGTCACCTGCTCTGTGTTTGCATCATCACCTGGCACCATTCCCACAGCACCCTTTATCCCTGCCTGGTGAATGTCTGTTGCATGACCCTACCCTTGGCATGACTGAAGCGGCAGTTGCTTTTTTCATGGTTGGTGGACCAGGGTTGTCTTTGAACTATCCCCTGGTGCCCTGTGTTCCCTCCAGGTCAGTGCTTTTGTGTACCTGTATGTGCCCTGCTGGTGGGGTCCTGTGCCCCTTGATCTTGTGCTTCCTTGTATATGTGTCCATGCAGCCTGTAGCTCTTACCCTGCTCACTGGGTTTGTGCTCAGGTCCATTCCACACATCCATGGTTGACCGGTGCATCTATGGTTGAGCCATGGTGCATCTTTGCCATTTTCAGATGACATGCGCAGGAGCATTTCAGGGGTGCATCTTCTGAATATGGCTCCCATTTGCTGTGGCACATCTGACTTGTGCTGCACTGTACTTGGACCAGCATTGGGTGCATTTCTGTATATCTCCCCAGTATACTGTATATATATATATATATATATATATATATATATATATATATATACAGCTTCATTATCTTCATTGCAAAAAAATTCATTAATGCATCAGTTAGGGTTCTTATTAACACAGTATGGAAATGTTTGGGCCGATGACCTCAAGGCACACACCAAAACCTGTTGGTGTGTGGACTGTGGGAGAGGTGGTAGGGTTGTGTTTGGAAGGTGAGTTGGGATATTAGGGTTGGGAACCCTAACACAACATTTACATACAACAAAGTTTTTGCAATGAATTTCCTTACTTTCTGAGATAGTATAATAGTATCTCCATGTTATTATAGGAGCTCCAATCCCACCGTAAATGTGCATATGTATGTAGGTATAGAAGGGCAGGGCCCTCCGGGCCCTGCACTTCCATGAGTAGAACAACAGTGACCAAACTGTAAGCTAGCCATCTTATTACCCCACCTCATGTACCCCAGTAAACATAAATTGTGAAATGCATGCCAAAACTTAATTATGCACAACGGCAATGCCATTCTGTGCCACAGGTGCAAAAACACATTGTGAGCAGGGTTTTAAAAATAACAGCTGTGACATACATGAGGTGGGTTAAAATGAAAGCTGTTTTGTAAATCTGGGGTCAAAATATTGAAAATTTCCATAGTTATGAGTGTGCGTAGTGAAATTGCAACAAATGGTCATAACATTGTTATTTTTCAAATTGCTTTTCAATTCAGTTTATTGGTCCCCATTGCCTCCTCCCACCATCAGGTGATGGTGTCACATATGTATTTTACAGTATGTATTTTCTTCCCTGACCCCCCCCAAGGCCTTGGCACATGGCTGTGCAAGCATGTGGAGGCATGTATCACACCCTTGTGGTGCCAGCTCAGCCCCTTCCACCTCCCAATACTTTTTCCACCCCATCTCCATCTATGCTTCACACCAGACCTTCACCCAGTGGGAGTGGAACTACAGGGGGAGGGACACCAACCCTCCCCCACCACCTTCTTAGATGAGAGCTGCCTGCCGGCATGTTCAGTTCTGCTTCGCCCTCCCCCTGACACCGGCATTACAACAACCGAGATCGTTCCTGAACCCGGGTCATTGGCATAGTGCAAGGTAAGATGTCCAGTGCCTCAACCTCTGTGCCACTGGGCCGGCCATTTTTTCACATTTTTCCACAGATTTTCAACATAGTCTTCTTATCACTCCACCTCATAAACCCCAAAGGTGAAAAATTCTTAATCCATGATAAAACATCATTCCACGCCACAGGTGCAGAAACACATTTTGGCAGGATGGGAGAAATGGCAGCTGTACTGTTAATGAGGTGATGTGAAAAAATGTCTATGTTGAAAATTTGAAGTGGAAATATTAAAAACTGGCACAGTTACACGCGTACATTGGAAACTTTCAATGACTGTGTGTACAGTAACGCAGGTGTTTTTTGGTATTTTTGCACAACATGTTCAATATGGGCTTTTGGGGACCTCAACTCATGAACACTGGCACTGTCATTTTGTTACTCAGTCCCAAAAGGTGAATTCATGCAGCATCCGTGAAATCACTTTACAGGTCTGGCTAACAAAACGACAGTGGCAGTGTTCATGAGGAGAGATCTCAAAAAGCCTATGTGGAAAATCTGCTGCAAAAATACCTTAAAATGTCTGAGATATCAACATATGTTCAAAATGCCATTGACAGCCATTATACAGCACTTACCTTGATTCTTCAGTTTGCGGTTCAGCTTTGAAGAATGCAGACATGTCCTGTTCCACAAAAGATGGCACACAACAGATTCTGTTAATAAGTATAGGGCAAGGGGGATGTGAGGTGGTGCATGCTCAGTGGGAGGGTCGGGATGCAGGAGGGGGATGGGAAAGAAGATGCCTGACAATTTGTCTTTTTTACAGGGTTTAAAGCAATATAAAAAGACGTCTGGGACTGTTTTCTTTTTTTACAGGGATACAATCTAGACAATTGTTAGGGTCACTGGAGATGTGTTCCCCATTGTCCCACACTGTTGGGGGGCCATAGTTTATATCAAGAGACACTGGGAGTGGTTTCCCCAGTGTCCTACACTGGCAGGGAGGAGGGGCTTACAGTGCTGACAGGGAGAATGGGCACCCCACTATCAGAAAATACAGAAAAAAAATGTTTCAGGACACTGGGAGTGGGCTTCCCAGTGTCACAAACTGGTGGGGGTGGAGGCTTACAGTGCCAACAGAGGAAGTGAGCACCCCCTGTCAGCAAATGCATAAAATACATTGTTCTGGACACTGGAGGGGGGAGTGGTTGGCTTATAGTGCCAACAGTGGGATTCTGCATCCCGCTGTCAGCAAGTAGGTTCAAAAAAAGAATTTTTTTATTGCTCAACATTCCTCGGTCCCCTTCTCCTTACAGTCACAAAAACAGGGAAAGGGGGATTATTTGGTAAACACCAACAGGTGCTTACCTAAACGGGGGCTGAGATATCAGATTATGTGGTATGTTTGGCCCCAAAATGTATAGAGACATTTTTAGGAAACCCCCATACTGTCATGCAACACCCTGGACAGTGTCGCAATTTACAACATTTTTGAACTGGTATTGCCATGATTTGTAGCACTTTTTCAAAGGTAGTGCTGCACATTTGCAGCACTACCAATGTCAGAATGCTGGAAAACATATTTCTGGGAATTATTTCAAAAAAATAAAGGCAGAATCATGTTCCTCGGGCCCTGGTTAGGTAAACACTACTGCTGGTGTTTAATAAAGGGCAGTATTTATTGAATTATACTGTTTTTTCACTGTCGCTAACTGACAACAAGATGGTGGAAGCATGAAAGGAGTGTACCCATTTGGGAAAGAGAAAGTGCTTTCACAAAAGAGAACCAGTACTTTGACACAACAGCTAATTTTTCCCATAGGAAATAATGGGAAAAGTAAAATTTTAATAACTTTTAAATGGATTAATATTTTTTCTCTAAACCTTCAAAAGGCACATCTGTGACCCAGACCCCATATAGCATGATAGTTTTGGAGCAAACCTCCAAGCAGTTTCATAGAAATGGTGTGACAAAGAAATTGGCAAAAAAAGTGGTATCTTTCACACTTTTTCACATTCTGTGGCTCCTCACTAGTACATGCGACCTGAACAGAACTTTTCAGTTCCAGAGATCTATGGTGCCAAACAGAGCATGAAAAATATCAGGTGAATCAGTAGAATGGTTGTAAAGTTATTAAAGTTCAAAATGTTGGGTTTAACATAGACGTGACCGTTGAACCCTAACTATAGCAGCACTACTGTGCCACTATAATATATACACACATATATATATATATATATATATATATATATATATATATATATATATAAAACTAAAAACCTTAACATGTAATTATAATTTAAAACACCCAAAGACATTTATCTTCCACCAATCCAGTGGCTCTTGCCACCACTCTCACCATGCAGTCCATATTCATTTGCAATGCCCCACTTCTGGTTCCCGACTGGCACAAAGTACTAACTGCTCCCGAGCAGTGCTACAATAAATACCACAGCTTCTCCACTTAATCCTAGGTGTTTCACACCTCTATTCAGCAGCATGTCACAATTGCACAAACAAGGCAGCAACTGGATGAAATGACACAGTGATGCATGATGCATCATCATGTGTATCCGCTCGGTCATCCTAAAACACTGCTAGCCATCTGAAACAAACTAAATTTTAACAAAATTATAAGAAAAAGGACAAAAAAGTACAACTACTATAAAAATATGAGAAGCCTTGCATAAATTGAATATGCCATAGCCCCCCTACAGATATTGTTGTTTTTCCCTCAAGCAGTTTGACATTTATCATCACTTGTGACTTCAACCACTCATGATGCCAGATGATCATATCACACTCAGGAACATTAACAATGGTATCTGTAGTGGGGCCATGGCATGTCCTATACATATATATATATATATCTATAGTTGTATATATATATATATATATATATATATATATATATATATATGTGTATTTATATGTGTGTGTGTATATGTTTGTATGTATACATGTATTGATCTAAAGGGCAACAAACAACACAATACAGACAATAGGGTTGAAGAATGCAAAGTGCACAATGTAGGGGAATGAAAAATAATAAGGTTTTGGGTCTCCAGAGTACTGCTGAATTTGTGGTGGGATCTTCCTTGTGGTTGTCAACCCTAATACCAACCCCCTTCCCACATAGCCCTTAGTCTCCAGTTCAAAGCGCAAGCTACAGCTCCAAACCACTGCCTCCTAGTGATACACACTTCAAAGGTAGAGAAGAATGGCTTGCCACATGTTGCTAACAGAATCTGTCATAGCTTTCTTCATGCAGGGCCCTTTGTGGAGAAAAGAGATCATATCTGACCTTGTTTGCTCCAGTAAGGGGGTGACCATTAGGGCTGACAACCACAAAGAAAACCCCACCACTGTTTTCCCAACACTCCAGAGACCCCAAACCCTAATGTTTTTCATTTCCATACTTTATGGGCTTTGCGTTGTTCAACCATAATGTCTGCAATAACAGCTTTTTGCAACTAACTTCTCTTCTTTTTTTGATGGTGGAATCATATCCTCATTCATACAGGTCCCAAAGGGACTTGCAAGAAATTAAATAAATAGAATACTGAAGATAGTCTTGACACAGTGCATGGGCCCATCAAGCCTTGACACACATGTCATCATCTTGTGAGGAAAGGATCCCCTGCCTGCCACAATGAGTCATCTGTGCACCAGAATACTATCTTGCCTCTATCCAGGCTGGGTCCAGTGATGCATGCCACAGCATCTTCCCCCCAACCTTGGCCCATTCAGCTGACTCACTGAGCTTGCACCTGAACTTAGGTCACTGGCATGGGAAGGAAACGTGGTCCCCACTGGGCCAAGGGACATCCCTGCCAACAATGTTACTTCTTAATTTCTCTTTTTTGTGACATTTTGACCTCAAACTTTCAACAGAGTCTTTTTATGACCTCTCCTTCCAAACATGGCAGGTGACTATTAAGCAAATTTTGTACGAAATGTAATTTCAGGCCATAACTGTGAAATCACATTTTGGCCAGGATTTGAAAAATGACAGCTATCACGTTCATGAGGTGCTGTGAGAAAATGGGTATGTTGAAACTTTGGAGTTAAAATATTGAAAATTACTAAACTTACAAGCATGCATAGATAAATTACAACATATCTTCAAAACATTTTGTTTTTAATATTTGGATCCTAAATTTTCAACATAGTGTTCTGATGACTCCACTTTGTTAACCCGATAGGTGACAATTTTCAAATCCTGTCCAATATATCACTTCATGCCCCAAGTACAAAAACCCATTTTAGCCAGGATTTGAAAATGGCAGCTGTCACATTCATGAGGTGGAGTGAAAAAAATAGCTGTGTTGAAAATTTGGGGTTAAAATATAAAAAATTAGCAAAGTTATAGAGTGCAGTACCACATACGCAAGCTTTTATTTGTGTATTAGCTAGTACCTCATGTCCCTTATTTCTGTGTGTGCTTTTCTGATCATGGCTATCCATCATTCCTTGAGGATGGTGACCAGTAGCTCTTTCTCCCAGGTACATTTGCAATTTTCCAGTGCAGCGATACAGGGGGACAGAAGGCAGTCATAAATTATGTCCCTAAGTCTGGAAGAGTGTTCCATCCATTGTGTGATGAGGGGGAGGAAGTGATTTATCCCTCATCAACATTTGAGGTTGGATATTTACATTAATTGCATCCCTAATCTGTAGGAAATGCCAGAAGTCTGAATTGAGGAGGTCGCACTTAGTCTACATGCATGTAAAGAATTCCAGGATTCCTGTTGGGTGAGCTGCAAGGTTGCCTATAGTTGTGATGCCTATGGAATCCCATTGGATTTGTCCAACGAATCAGTATATTACCTACCATTAAAAAGGTTTTCCCCCCAGCAGCTCTCATCATTCCAGATGCAATGTTCTCAAGTGATGATGTTTATTGAGAATGCACCATGCTTGCCTGGGGAAAATCTGAATATGTGATATTTGGTCACTCAGAGCATTTACGGAAGTCCCTTTGGGGCCTGCCCATGGTGGGCTGTGCTGGGTACCTGATACCAGATGCAACCAGAAAGGGGTCTGGTCTGTTTTGGTGAATAACTAATGGATATTTTTTATGATCCTTGCTGCTTGGTGATAGACCCACACCCAAAGTAGTGCCTACCTTCCCTTCTTGCCTGGGGCCATCAGTTTCTGTAGACTGAAATTGGACTTTTTCCCTTTCCATAGGAAGGAGGCTACTAATTTTGTCAAAGTGGTAAGGAGTTGCTTGAGGGTTTGGAATACAGAGGATATTAAAGCAGAACAAGAATTTGGAAAAGGCCATCATTTTGTAGGCTGCAATCTTCCCACCAAAGGTAAGAAGGAGATTTTTTTCACCTGTAGATCCTAATTAAGGTTAATGTCTTAATTTTCTTACCTCATGTATCTTCTTTGGGGGGGTATGAGTTGTTTTTTCTATTTATGTTTACATTGTTCAGACTTCTGATGGAATTTTGTATTTGTTCTATTCTAGATATATATTTGGTGTACTTGTTGTATATATTATAATTCAATAAAGAAAAAAAAAAAGATGTGCTTCCAATGCAGATAGAAGAGGTTTCAAGTTTAGGTCAGCCAGGGATCTCAGGTTCATGATCAGGGTGATGCCCAGATATTTAATCTGTTGTGGGCCCCACTTTTGGCCCAGATGCTATATTAAGTATTGTTGTGTGTAGGAATTTGGGGGGGGGGGCTATGTTTAGATATGTTAACTTTTAAGCCTGACAAACGTTTGAAAGGATTATGGAGATTTAGTTCTTTAGGTAGGGATGAGGAGGGATTGGAGAGAGCAAATAGAAAATCATCTGCAAATGCCAGGGTACTGACTTGCATGCCTGCACAGTGTATTCCCTCAGTTTTATTAGTTTGGTGAAATCACTGCAATAGGAGCCCAATCACTATAGGGAACAGCAACAGGGAAAGTGGCCAACTGTGCACAGTTCCCTGTTGCAATTGAAATGCATTGGAGGTGTGGCCATTTGATAACAGGTGGGCTGAAAGGGAGAAGAAAAATGTGCACTTCAGACTGTGAAGATAGGACCTGTTCCTATCCCTTGCATAGGCTGATATAAATAGTCCCACTCTATAGAGTAGAAAACCTTCTCCATGACAATGCTTACTAAGAGTTCTGTGGTCTTGCATTTGTAAGCCACCCAAATAACATTTAAGGCAGCTCATTTATTGTCTGTGGCCATACAACATTGATGAAGCCCATCTGGTAATGGCTAATTAATTAGGGAATAAGTTCTCTTGTTCTATCTGCCATGATCTTTGCCAGGATCTTTATGTCCACACTGAACAATGATAATGAACACTAACTGTGGGTCTTTACCTGGGTTGGGCAACAGAGTAAGTGGATAGAGATTCTGTTAGGGTGGCGTGGAGATGATGGTACACAGCAGTCATTAGGGTCTTGTAGAACCCTGCCAGAAATCCATCTAGCCCTGAAGTCTTCCATTTGAAAATGGCCTTTATGGCAGCCCAGATTTCGGGTAGCATGATTGGGGCATTTAGTTTGGCCACCTGAGTGTTAGAAAGCTTGTCAATGGTTGAGCCCTGTAAGACATCTGTCAGGTTTGGAATCCCAGTGCCCTGCTGAGAGGAGTAATGCTGTGTATAAAATTGGAGGAAGGCATCAGCAATATCTTTTGGGTGGGTAACCACCTCACCAGATAGTAGGTGGAGAGAGTCCACATGTTTAGCAGTTTGCTGAACTGTCATTCTATAAGAAAATAGTCTGCCAGCTTTGTCTCCTGACTCCCAATCAATCAATTAATCAATCAAATCTTTATTTATTCAGGTGAACATCATTGAGCAAGGCTCATTTACAAGATGGACCTGATAAGGTCAAGGTTCAATAGTTGATACACAGCAAATACATCATACGCTTTATAAGACAGTTATACATACAGAGAAAAATAATGTTTATAACACAATGATGTACAGTGAATTTACATGTTAAAACTCGGTTAAAGGAAGGTTAAGCTAATATCTACAGTATGTACAGTACATACATATCCCAATGGGGCCATGACAGACACACAACATAATGAATACTAGGATGGTGAAGGTATTATTGGGTGCCATAAGCTGGGGGTGTCTGACTGGAAGGAATATGCCATATATGATTGGAAGCCAGATTTGTAGGATAACTAATCTAGTTCTAGCAGTAGCAACTGCATTTCTCTGTGAAGAAGGCTGTACAATGCTGTTTAAAGGATGCAAATGGAATGATAATGGACAGTTTTAGGAATTTTTGTAGGGTGTTCCATGCTATAGCTAGAGAATAGCTGATTGCTGCCCTCCCTAGTCTGGTGCTGACTTTGGGCAATTTGAGCAGGATGATATTGTTGCTTCTTAGGGCATAGGAGCTAGGAGTGGTCTGGTTGAAGCCGTCCAGGATATAGTTTGGGAGTTTTTGATAAAGCTCTGTAAATCCATAGAGCTGCATTTCTGCTCCTCCTGATATGAAGGGAAACCCATCCAACTGCGTCATAAAGAGAGCAATGGTGGGTATTATATGGCAGATCTGTAATGAACCTTATTTCTCTATGATATAAGGTATCCAACTTGTGAAGGCAGGAGATGGGGCAGTGACTATAAAGGAAGTCTGCATAGTCAATAACTGATAGAAAGATGGCCTGGACTAACCTCATCTGTGAGTCTCTGTTAGGGAAGGGTTTTAATCTATAGAGGAGGCCAAGCCTTTGGCAAAGCTTTTTTAACAGTTCTTCTAGATGATGAGTGAAGTCGAGTCTGTTGTCAATCCACACACCTAGGTATTTGAAGTTTTCAACATACTCCAGATTTTCTCCAAATATAGTGCATAGCTGGGGGAGAGTGATTGAAGAGGATGTGCTGGTGGAGTTTTGAGTTGTGAACATCATTGCTTTAGTTTAGTTTTCTTTGCATTTAGCAGAAGCTTTTTCTCGAGTAGCTGATGTTGTAACAAGGAGAATTCTGTTTGTAGGATTTCATGAGCAACTGTAGGCGAAGGGTTGCTGACATACAGAACAGTGTCATCAGCAAAGAGGTGTACTGAGGACTTGGTAAGGGTTGAATCAATGTTATTTATATAAATGGCAAAAAGGATAGGACCCAGAATAGAGCCTTGGGGGACTCCTCTTGACAGTGGTCTTAATGGGGATAGGTCACCTTCAGCTTTTACCTACTGTGACCTACCAGAGAGGTAGCATCTGAACCACTTAAGGGAGGGTGGATCTAGGCCAAGGGAGTGCAAGGATGAGAGTAGCAGCTCATGGTCCACAGTATTGAATGCTTTGCTCAGGTCCAGGAATACTGCACAGACATTATTCTTTTTATCCAATTTGATTTGCCAGTCATTTGTGACCTTGGCTAGTGCAGTGATAGTGCTATGTTTGGCCCTGAATCCAGATTGAGCTGGATTTAATAGGTTAGCATTGTCAAGATATTCTCTTAGCTGATTACTCACTAATTTCTCCAGCATCTTGGATAGCACAGGTAGAATGGAAATGGGCCTGTAATTATTAAGATCCATAGGGTCCCCTGATTTTAGAAGGGGGACCACTTGGGCTGTCTTCCACAGTTTAGGAATAGAGCCAGAGTTTAGGGAAAGGTTAAAGATGTGTGTTGGGGGACTGCAAGTACATGGCATGCAATCTTTAGAAAGAAGGGGTCCAGAGAGTCTGCCCCTGCACTTTTTTTGGTATCCAGATGCCATAATAGATCCTCAACTTGTTTCAACAGTATAGGTTTGAAGCTAAAGGAAGAGTCAACTCTTTGATCACCAATGTAGTGGGAGCTTAATTGGTCCTCAGCAGGTTAGCTGGGGAGGTGTCAAAGGCAAGGCCAGCCATTGTGAAGTGGTTGTTGAATGCGTCCAGGATTTCCATTTTGCCAGTGATAGGGCCATAACTATTGTGTAGTTGAGTTGGAAGGGGGTTGTTAGCATCCTGTACCATCATACCCTTGCTGGTGCCCCAAAACCTAGCAGGATTATGGTAGGAGGAGTCGAGCTTGGCCAGGTAGAAGGCAGCCTTTGCATCCCTAACTTTCCTGGTACATCTATTCCTGGCTTTTCTAAAAATCATCCAGTCATTTGCATTCTTAGTTTTTCTTGCCACTTTCCAGAGTTTGTCTCTCTCCAGCAGTGCAGCTTTGAGGTCAGCTGAAAATCAGCTCCCAGTATTTGTGGGCTGTTCTCATCACTGTTTTCTGGGCTATATTGGAGGATAGGGAATTTATTTAAATATAAGCTGCATTATTTCCCAATGCAGCTGTGGTGAGAGTGTTGGAAGGGAGCTGTACTCTTGTTCTTTCTGTTTATGAGCTTATTTCCACTACCTAAGGTCCTTGGTACATAATTTTTTGACATGCACTGCATAGCTATAATTCTTGCCCTTTAATAGACTTAGAGTGTGTGCCACAGAAGTGCTTAATGGAGAAAAGGGAGCATGTGAGGAGGAGGACCCTGTAAAGGCATCTATCCTAAATAGATACTTTTGCTCAGTATTTACTGAAGAGAAGGTAGGGCAGGGCCCACAGCTCAGCATCATGGACACAGGGGGGAGGGAGGTGAGCACTACTCCCTTCACAAAAGAGAGGGTCCTACAAGAGCTTGCTAAGCTCAGGGTGGATAAGGCAATGGGACCTGATGGCATACATCCCAGGGTACTTAAGGAGCTAAAGGAGGAACTAGCAGAGCCATTAGCAGAATTGTTTAGTGAGTCTCTGAGCACAGGAGAGGTCCCAGAAGACTGGAGAAGGGCTCATGTGATCCCACTCACAAGAGTGGTAGCAGGAGGAGGCGGGGAACTACAGACCGGTCAGTCTTACCTCAGTAGTGGGCAAGATTATGGAGGCACTCCTTAAGGAAAGGATAGTGCAACACCTGGAATCCATAGGGCACAGGATCCAAGACAGCATGGGTTTACAAAGGAAGGTCCTGTCAAACTAATCTCATAGATTTCTTTGACTGGGTAACCAGAGTGGTGGACCAAGGGGAGCAGTTGATGTCAGCCTACCTTGACTTCAGCAAAGCTTTTGACACTGTTCCACATAGAAGATTGATAAATAAGCTAGGTAGGCTCGGGGTGGGTCAGAAGTTGATCAACTGGGTGGCAAACTGGTTGACTGGCAGAAAACAGAAGTGGTGGTAAATGGTATACAGTCAGAAGAGATGCAAGTCACAAGTGGGTACCTCAGGGATCCGTTCTGGGGCCAGTCCTATTCAACATCTTCATTAGTGACCTCCGCAGATGGACTAGAGGGTAAGGCTTGTCTGTTTGCAGATGACACCAAGATCTGCAACAGAGTAGATGATCCAGATGGGGTGGGCAGAATGAGAAGAGATCTGGATAAACTAGCAGAATGGTCAGAAGAGTGGCAACTGGGATTTAATGCAAAGAAGTGCAAAATCATGCACATAGGAAGAGAAACCCTGAAGCCACTTATAGGCTGGGAGGGAGTTGCTAGCAGTCACAAAGGAAGAAGAGACTTGGGCATCATCATCACTGATGACCTAAAATCATCAAGCAGACCTCTAAAGCAGTAGAGTAAGGCTAGGGGGTGTTAGGGTGTATTAGTAGGGTATCACAAGTCGTAAGAGGGAGGTAATAATCCTCTGTACAAGACATTGGTTAGGCCCCATCTGGAGTACTGCAGTATTGGAGGCCACACCTTCACAAGGACATTAACCAAATTGAGGCAGTCCAGAGAAGGGCAACCAAAATGGTGCAGGGACTGCATCAGAAGACATATGAGGACAGATTAACGGAGCTCAATATGTATACCCTTGAGCAAAGGAGGGAGAGAGGTGATATGATCGAGACATTTAAACACCTTAAGGGCATAAACAAGGTGAAAGGGTCTAACATGTTTAAATATAAGAAAAATAGCAGGACAAGAGGACACAGCATGAGATTAGAGGGAGGCCGATTAAGGGGAATGAGGAAATTCTTTTTCACAGAAAGGGTGGTAGATGCATGGAATGGCTTACCACAAGAAGTGGGCTATGAATACAGTGCAGGGCTTCAAACAGGCATGGGATAGGCATAAGGAGCAATACAAATGACTATGAATAGATAGGTCACTGACAGAGCAAAGGCCGATGGCACATTTATAAGGTAGAAAAAGAAATGGGCAGACTGGATGGGCCTTGCGGTCCTTATCTGCCGTCAACTTCTATGTTTCTATGTTTCTATCTTTTACCTATGGGGATTGATTCAATGAGAAGAATAACTCTATCTCTCTCATGAGCCATTGCTGGAAACTATCTTGGGCTAGCAAAAATGTACAGTGATAACCATCACCATGTTCAGGATATTGTTCATCATGGTACACCACAGCCTGATACCGTTGTGCAAACCCACACTCATCTTGGCATGTAGGGTAAAGACTTCTCCAGGGATCAGAGAGATTATGTTCCTGAGCTATTGCCAGTAGTGATTTCTAGGCTTTTGTGGGATTTATTGTATGCCCTCTAAGATTATCTTTCATGTGTTCCCACACTTCGTTGAAGTCCCCCCCCAAATTAGTTCATACAGAGATGATAGTTCCTTCGCTATTTCAGGAAAAATGTATCTGAATTGCAGTTAGTTCCATAGATGTTGCCTAACAAGAACTTTTCAGCATTTATGAGGACTCTTACTAGCACCTGTCTTCCTCCTTTAGAGTAAGCCTCTTTGAGGATCTGCTTATTTAGCCATTTGTTAAAAAGATTGGCCACTCCCCTAGCTTTAGCGGAATATTAGCTACCTGCCACTTGCCCCACACACTCCCTGGTGAGCTTTTGTGTTTTGGCTGGTAATAAATATGTTTCTTGCAAAACAGCTATGTCACACTGTTCCTTTTTTAAATGTGTGAGTACGTGTTTCTTTTTTATGAGGGAATTAAAGTTCTTGGATGTTCCAAGACATACATTTATATAAGTTAGTCCCCTGTTTTATTAGAACCGTTAGTAGGATACTCTTTCAGGGATATTAAAATCCTGTGATGTGGTACTGTTGTTGAAAACAGTAAGATTAATGGCAGTGGGAAGTATGGTGGTTGTAGACTTTTAGGGCCCGATTTTCATTACCCAAAAGTTCCCAACCAACTTTTCTTTAGATTTCATATTGAATGATATACCAGGAGCTTAGAAAGCATAAAGACAGCATAGTATTCATAGAAAGCTTTAGAAATGTAAGTATCTGTGGCCCTTTGAACTGTGCCAACAAACAAAATAATCACCTAAAAATACCAAAGTAGATGACAGATACAAACATAATACAACAATCAGTGACTAAGAAGGTTGCTGAAAAATTTATACACACCTTACTAGGAGCAAACTAACAGTAGATGCCAAAGGGGAATGTCTCCTATGCTTCCCCAAAGGCAAGCATTAGACTCTAGCTTGACTGACAAAATTTGGGGAAAAAAAAACTTCAGCTTCGTGTTCTCCTCTTGTGCTGGGAGAAAGGTAAGTTGATCCTGAAAAAAATACTTCCTGATCGGAGGTAGTGGAAGGGGGACAATATGGCAGCTTGGCAAGACTGAGCTATGTAGGCCTATCAAGGGTGAGATTCAAAGAGGTTTTCATAGCTCTTTACTATTTGACACCTATTAGGAGTTGCTTGTCAGGCCCTGTGCTTCCATGGCAATATACATGTATGCATTTATGGAGGTATGGGAGTGCAGGGCAGTCTGGGCGCTGCTGAGGATTTGATTATACTATCTCTAAAAGAAAGGAAATTCTTTGTAAAAACACTGCATCAATGAACTAGTTAGGGTAACTTAATGCCACAAAAGTAGGGAAATGTGTAGAGATTCTCACCCTAACGCCCCTCCCTCCCTTCTAGAAGCAATAGGAAAAAAACATTAGGGTTTTGAGTCTATGGAGTCTTGGTGAATCAGTGGTGGGGTCTTCCTAAGAGGTTGTCAATCCTAATTCTCACCCCTCACCCTGTGGGTCCTGCATAAAGAAAGGAGATCATGTGTGACATTCTTTGCTCATGGAATGGAGGGGGCATTAGGTTTGACAGGAAGACCCCACCATTCATTCAACAAAACTCCTTTGACTCAAAACTGTAATATATTTTCCTTTTGCTGCTTGGTGGGGGTGGATTGTTAGGGTGGGAAGCCCTAATGCCACATTTCCCTATTTCTGTGGCATTTAATTACCCTAACTGGTGCAGTTTTTTGCAAAGAATAATATATATATATATATATATAAAACAAAACATGTTCTTTTCAAACCAGTTCTGTCTTTTTTTTTTCAAACAGCACATAAGAAAATAAAGTACATTACTTGTTAGAAAGACATACACCAAATAATAAAACTATTACAGAGAAAATTATGTGATTTAGAAAACATTTTTGCTGCAGAAAACCTGTAATCTTATGTTAATTCGTGGTAATATACAATCCAATTATATAATGTAAAGCCTGATGGCAAAACAGTCTCATTAAGGACATGGGTTGACTTGAACATTAGTATTTTGTTTGGGTTCCATTGCATAATTGGTGCGCTAATGTCAGCAAGGTTTAGGGAAAACCTAGACCTCTCCATCATAAACCTTCTTTGGTTTTTGGTCATGGCATATCAGATACTTTGCACATTACCAATTTGAGCTGTCATGGGTATGAAGAGATAGGAGTACAAGGAGATACTTATTTATAGAAGTATACAAATGATCATCACTAGTTGTAAAAATATGATTTCCTACCTCTGCGGGTGGCACTCCCTCAGGAGGGCGACAGTGCAGAACAATCATTCCTTCAATTGGAACCTCCTTTCCTTGGGGATCTTGTTCAAAGTTCTTCCTTAAATCTAAAAAAATATATATATATATTTATATATACAGTTATTAACAATCAGAAAACATTCATGCCGCATGACTTAACCGATATTTCTAAAGCTGTTAGTATAGCTCAGGTTACAGATGCAGCACACTGGCTTTGCTTGAGTACATTCTAAGCTTAAGAAACACAAACAGCCACACTAGGGAATGTTTACTGCTCATTTGCCATATTTTTGAAATGTGTCTGCCTGCTTTACATTTGTATAGCACATTTTATACTGAAGGTGACGAATAACAGTGAAACATAAAAGTGGTTGTTCTGGCCTGTTATTCATCTTCAGTGGAAATAACATGTTATTTTCACTTCAGTTCATGTTATTTTCACTACAGCCTTGTCATAATGGCAAGCCAGAACCCATGGTATAAATAGAACATTCCATACAGCATCCAGAAAACAGCCTATTATTCAGTTGGGAATGCTGCCACAGTTGCTTCCCATCACTTGAGGCTTCACTTTGCCCTGACATTGATTGCTAAAGACCACTGTTGTGAAAATTGCAGAGCGCATAAAAAGCTTATTTTTTAATGTCCTATGGAATATTCTCTAAACAGTATAAACTACACCAGTGGTGAAAAATTGGGAAAATCCATCATGTTATTTTGGGATAAATGTCTATTTCACTTAAAGTCACTTAAATGCATGATATTTCATGTAGAACAAATTATTTAACTTAGAACATGTTATTTCCCCTTTAGAATCTGGAAATATGACACAGAGAACAATGGGTCAGACAGAGGATGGGGTTTTCAAAGTGCTGAATGCTACACTTGTGTCCATGTTTTGGACATGTGCTGAATCCATGCAAATGGGTCAGGATGTGTGTGTGTCCTGTTTTTATACATCCTGACATATAGTATTTATGACTTTTCACCCAGTTTTCTGCACATTCAGCTGCAACTGCAGTATTTGTGTCCATTATCTGGATGCACTTGTGGTACTTGTTCCATGGAGTTAGATCACCTTTTTTTGTGGTCTAACGTTTGTGACAGAAATGTACAATTCCATCTTGAAAATGGATGCAAGTCTTTGAAAATCCAACCAGACTGTTTAGAATGGAATGTCAGGCAGTTTCAAGCCACTCATCCACTTCCCAGATATGTACAAATAAATTCTCCCCAATTTACCACCCACTAGCATCCACCTCGGTTCCACACCCCACTATCCTGGCAAAGATCCTTAGAATATTCCTTAGAATTGAGAAACATAAGCATTGCTGGCTACCAATTAATATCCCTTTCTCCCCACCCACACCAAGTCAAGAAACGAAACTCTCCATCAACCAACAAAGCACCCTGACTCTCTATATTATGAGAGAATCCCCCATCTTAAACCCATGTAGAGCCCAACCTCCCTCCTCCCCAAGCCACGAAAGTTAAAGGATATGGTACCAGCTTTAGAATCAAAAATGCCTGCACTCCCTTGGAGAAGTGGTCTGCTCTGTTTAATATTCAATACCTCAATGAATGAAGGCTGATGTCCTCTTTAATAACACCTGATTACCTAACATTTAAGCCAATTAGCTGATAGTATAGAGGACATCAGCATTCCTTCATTCTTGTACTGAATACTGAAGGAAGCAGATGGCTTCCACAAGGATGTGCAGACACATTTTTGTGATATTTCAGCTGTTGACATGTCCTTTAACATTGATGGCTTGGGAAGGGGGGAGTTTGGGTGCTACAGTGTGGTAGAGTGGGGGTTTCACTGATGAATTTGGAAGTTGGAGTGTTTTAAGGGGCTGGGAGGAGGGTGGTTACTTGATTTGGCATTGGTGGGATAAGGAATTTAATTAGCTGCAAGCAATACTCATTTTTCTTGACAGAGATGGTGGTGGACACATGGAATGGTCTGCCTCAGTTCAAGTTTATTGCAGGAAAGACTCAGTTGAGCAAGCTCATTCACAAGGAGGTCCTGAGGCACATACACATACAGTTCGCAATTACATAGACAGGAGATATAAAATGTAGAACAACAAAGAAAAAAATATATTATACAAGAGGTATACCCAACAGAAGTCCATATGCTATATATGCAGTAGATTCCAGCTTTAACCTTGCCCTAAATTATGCAACACATTTCAGCTTAATAAGAGAAGAGCCAGTTGGTACCTAGGAAGTTGACTTGGTGTCGGGGGCCTAGTAGCACCTACATATGTCTTTTAATTTAGAGATAGCTAGTGTTTTGTAGGAGTTAATTGATACGATGCTGGTTAGCTTCAGCATGGCTTGTAGTTGGTTCCAAATGTTTGGGAGGGCATATGAGACAGCTCTTTGGCCAGCTGTGGTACGTGTCCTGGGAACATCTAGTAGGATAAGGTCGGATTTCCTTAGGCAGTAGGCGCTATGCGAGATGTGTATGAGAGACGTTAAATAGACAGGCAGTTTGTGGAGTAGTAATTTGAGGGTCTAAATGCCAGCATGCAGGAGGCGTCTGGTGGCAAGAGAGGTCCATCCAACTGCTGCATAAAGATCACAGTGGTGGGTCCTGTACACAGAATTAGTAATGAAGCGAAGAGCACGGTGATAGAGTACGTCCAGTTTAGATAAGCTCAAGGTTGGGGAGGAGATAAAGATAATGTTTTCGCAGTCAAGCAAGGGAAGGAATTTTGCTTGGACAAGTCTTTTGTGGGTCGCGAGAGAAAAGAGGGTCCTATTTCTAAAAAAGAAACCCAAACATGCTTTAAGCCTCTTTGATAGATCCTCGATGTGATCGTTGAGGGAAAGCTTGTTGTCTATCCACATACCTAGATATTTAAATTTAGGTACGACTTCCAAGGGTTCACCTAGGGAGGTAACTATGAAGTTTTTAGGTGGGGTAGGTAGGGCACCAGACAAGGCAAGTCTCAAGAAAATCATTGTCTTGGTTTTTTTGGCATTTAAGAGAAGCTTGGCATTGATAAGGTTGCTTTCTAACTGGATAAAGTCAGCTTGGAGTGCATCTCTCTGTTCAGTTAAGGACGAGCCTGATGCGTACAGAACAGTATCATCCGCTAAGAAATGTATGCTAGAGTTCTTTATGTGGGAGTCAAGGTTGTTGATGTACAGGAAAAAAGGATTGGTCCTAGGATGGAGCCTTGAGGGACTCCTTTGGCAATTGGAAGGGTGGCAGATAGTAGGCCATCAGTTTTGACTTTTTGTATCCTTCCTGTGAGATAACTGTCAAACCATTGTAAGGTAAGTGGAGTGGCACCTATGTAGGCAAGACAGGTGATTAGGAGGTGATGGTCTACAGTGTCGAAGGCCTTACTGAGGTCTAGAAAGGCTGCACCAGTAACCTTCTTGGTGTCCATAGCATGGATCCAGTCATTAGAGACTTAGCCAAGGCTGAGATGGTACTGTGCTTCGACCTGAAGCCAGATTAGGCCAGGTTTAGGAGGGAGTGCACTTCGAGGTGATTTTTTTAGTTGGTTGTATATAAGTTTTTCCAGCACTTTGGAGAGAACGGGCAAGATAGAGATAGGACGGTAGTTGTTTAAGTCACAAGGATCTCCTGATTTGAAAAGAGGAAGAATATGGCCAGATTTCCAGCAGGATGGAACAGTGGCTGTGGTAATAGAGAGGTTGAAGATGTGAAGGATGGGGGGCTGTGAGCTGGGCATAGCCTAACCGCAAGAAAAATGATTCAAGGCCATCGTCCTCTGCACTTTTCTTGGTGTCAAGGCTAAGAATTATGTCTTTGACTTCTTTGTTGCTAAACAGGCACAACTGGAAGGGATGAGGTGGAGTAGCATGTGTAGTATCTGGGCTAGTGTTGCTATTCACTTGGCTGGCATATGGGGAGGAGTCGAATGCCAACCCGGCAGTGGCAAAGAGAAGGTTAAGTTCTTTGAGGATTCGCAGTTTATTTTCAACCATCCCATCCTTGGCACGAATCTTGGTGGGAAGGGAGGAAGCAGCAGGATGGCCTTCAATGGATCTCAGTGTCTTCCAGATTTTTTGGGAGTTCCCTTTGGCCTGCTCCAGAGTGAAGATGTAGAAGTTTTCTTTAGTAACATGTACACTTTTAACAGGCATTTTTGGCAGTTCTAAACACCTGCAAGTCTGCCAGGTCCTTTGTGTGCCTGGCCCTAGCCCATAGCTTGGCTCCATTGGTAAGTGCAGATTTGAGCTCTTGGGTGAACCACAGATGCAAGATTTTCCACACCCTCATTTTAATAAGAGGAGCATGCTTGTTAATTAGGGTGGTGAGGTTGTCATTTAGGACAGAGACGGCGGCATCAGCAGATTTGGCAAGATATAGGTCTTTCCACCTGATCATAGATAGATTGAATAGGAAGTTTACTTAGTTGAATTTACGGAACAAGCATTTGATTCTGAATTTAGGGTGCTGTTGGATTTTAGATTGGAATCTTGTACATACAACGATACTGTGGTTGCTCATGTCATTACGGAAAACTGCAGAAATTTTATGGGGATGGGAAGAGGTGGTGGGAGCGAGCACTGTGGATGGATTCATGCATGCTTGGGACAGGCATGGGGAACCATAGAGGTACAGCAATGGGTGGGTTGGAAGCAGTAATCCAGTACAAGAGCTTACAGGCAGACTAGATGGGCCAGGCAGTTCTTATCTGCCAACAATTTCTATATTTCTATGTTCTTATTTCTATGGAATATTCTAAAGAACTTCACTGGGATGGTGAGGGGTGTTAGTGGGTGACAGGATGGAGGAAATTAATTATTCATGTCTGAAAGGTAAATCAACTGCAGGGAATACTCTGTTTCAAACAGGAAGTGTACATCAAACAAATGTAGTTTGTAGTACAATGCAGCCCCCCTTAAACACATATACTTTGGATTGCTGATAAGTATGCATTTAAAGGATATATGCATGTATCCAATCTTGTATTCTTTTAATTGTGAGCACAACTTGCATTATGTGCCCCTGGGTTTGGATATGGAAAAGTAATGCCAGTAGCACTAAAGTGCTTCTTTGATTGGGATAAAGTGATTTGTAACATGCTGTTGCACTCTTTGGTCATGTTCTTGTGTGAGGGAGGGTGTTTCTGTGGTTCAATTTAAAGTGCTTTGTGACATTCTGTGACATTCTTTGGTTTGATTTTTGTGTAAGGGAGGGTGCTTCTGTGATTCTGGTAAAATGCTTCTGTCACATTCTTTTCTGTTCTTTGCTTTGATTTCAGAGTGAGGGAGGGTGCTTTTCTGACTTAGGTTTGATGATTAAAAAGGTTGAAGTAACCGATTAACACCACAGATTAAATAGGGCATCCCATTAACAGACAACTAAGAGATGATTAGTAAGGCAGCTATAAGCTGTGGCAGTAAAATTGGGTGAGTCAGTTGACATGTGAACAGTAAAACTAAGGGGAAAATGTATCCACTTAAGAGACCATTTATGCATTTAAGAAATCTATTTTTTATAGAAAGTATAGTGAAAAATTGGGACTTGGGAGTTTCTATGCATTTATGTGGGCTATGTGTTTATCAGATATGCATTTCAGTGGGATGCACTGTATTCTCTTTTGCCAATTCATTCAACCAAAAAATGAAACTGCTCATCTGATGAAACATTCTATAAGCAAGTGAAATTAATGAGTGAAAGATTTAAACAAAACAGTTATTCTAGCAGAATAATTAAAACAGCTATTAATAAAGTCAACAGAATAACCAGGGACAGTTTGCTTTGAGCTAAAGAAAGTAAATATTCATAAGACAGAAAGACTTACATGTGTAACAAGGTATGAGAGAAAATCATTCAAATGCAAAACAAAATAGTGCTATTTTGGGAAGTATGTGCTATTTCAAAAATGTTTACACAGCAAGCAACAGTGATTTTTTTTTCTCATGCAAGAACACAGGACACTATGTAGTCCATAGTCATTTTCCAACAGAGAAAAAAACTACTTGGCTTAGTAAAGAAACAAGCCATATCTTCAAGTGCCACCACTGCCATATGCATAAATATGCACCGGTAAGATTTGAACCTGTTATACCGAGTATGTTTTAAGTCAAACTCAATACTTTTAAAAATTGTAGTACTGACTATGATATTTTTGCAGCATGGTGTCCTTGCACAAAGTTATATGTTGGCAGAATGAAAAGAAAGGTACTCACAAGAATGCAAGAGCACATTAGACTGATACAAAATGGAGCACTCAGTAATGCACTCAGTGCACATTTCTATAGTGATCATGCCAATGACCCCTCAAGTTTCAGATTTACCATTTTGGAGCACATTCCAAAACCTGAACATGGAGGACCAAGATTCCAAAAATTGTATAAAAGTGATTCTGGTGGATACACAAAATGAACAGTCCAGACCCTTGTGGGTTAAACATGGTGATATACATTAGTCCATTTTTATTAAGAATACTAATTTGTAAAGTGGCTATGACTGCAGTTTGATGTTTATGAGCATGGGCAATACAACAGGATTTTAAATATAAAATCTTGAACTGTACGCATTGTTTTGTTTTACTGGCTTTATTTTGAATCTAATTGGAGACTAAGAATACTAATTTGATTATGAGAAGCTGCCATACTACACAGGTGATGCTGGGAGGCTAAGAGGAGTGATGTGTTTCTCTCCATCTCCATGGTCCTGTGGTGGTGGCTGGATGTTGTGGTGAGAATCAGAATGCTGTTGAAAGGCTAGGCTACTGATCCAGTACTTTTGTTGTCACTTACCACTTAGTGGGTACAGCTTACTAATAGTAAACTGATCCAGATGTTCAAAGCAGTACACAGCCATGCAAGTAAAATATGTGATTCATAACCCATAATGAGTAAAGACTATAAACTTCAAATATAAAAGTACAAATTCCAGGTCCAAGAGAAGTGATGTGTAATGCCTCAAAAGCTATGTTATTGATCAGAACAGAGAACAAAGAATGCTACAAAGTGCTCTCTATAGATAGCATTTGCAACTGCATTGCTGCAGCTCTGCCCTGCAAGACAAGGTAATGACAGAATTCAACCTTGTGGTGATATGTGATGGCTTACATCAATTAATGTGGTCTGGTAGGAAATAAAATCCTAAACAAAAACCTAACCACACCCCCAGGCCTTGATTTTCAAAGGTCAGAGAATGTCATCATATTGCAACTGAAAAGAATGACACATGGTGCAAGCTGCATCAAAACTTGCATCGGTTCCGATTTTCTAACACAGCTTGCATCAAAAGCAAGGCTGCCTGGGCCAAAGTGGTTTGCATCATGCTTGCATCAAAAAAGGGGTGCACGATGTCGCAACAGGGCTTGCATCATAAAAATGATGCATCATCCTCTTCATTTGGATTTTCAAAGCTGGAGGCTCTTGACACTGTGCTAAAGATGCATGCCACTGTTAGACCAGCCAGAGCTGGTCTAACTGGCAGTGGAACATATAAAGGTGAGGGTAGATTATATAGTTGGTTGGTTAGACAGCCAATATTCCCCTGTCGGACTAGTTGACAGTGTTTTGTGGGTGTGACAGGCTATTGCCTTGGCCATTTTGTCCTGATCATTTTTTGACTCAGTTTGCATCATTTTTGCTCCATGCACTGTTTTTTGAATCAACTTGCTTTGTTTTTTTGACTCAACATGCATCATTTTTAGACTCAACTTTGCCTCACTTTTCTCTGTGTATGCAGTTTTTGACTCAGCTTGCTTCATTTTTTATTCCACTTACTTCATTTTCACTCTGCATCACAGTTATGACTCAACCTGAATCATTTTTGCTTCATCTCACTCCATGTGTCATATTTTTGGCATAGCTTTGATTCATTCTCAGCCTGCATCATTCTCACCCCATACATCATATATTTGACACAGCAGATCTCTTGCATCATTTTGGGGGACTTTGCCACAAACAACACATTTCTTGCAAAATAGAGTGCACTGTCTTTGGCACACCTGGTTTTGCTGCAAGGTGGATGTTTGACACACCTTGCATCATTCTAAGGGCCCATTGAAAAGCCGGCCCCTAGAGAGTGGGATTAATTTGAGAGAACTGGGTTAAATGATCCATCTGAACTTGTTGAATTTACTGGATATACTGAGCTGAATGACTGAATAGAAGTTTTCCTTGAGCTGTTTGTTCATAAATGTCAAAAACACCTAAAGAACTTTAACAGTTAATCTGCTCTGTGTGTCATGGAAGTTAAGTCCAAGTCTATGAACTTTAAACTTTAACAAAAATGCCTATACTACTTTGAATTTTACTGAGGCTAAGTTCAACAAATTGAAGTATTTATTAATTCATCAAGTATTTTATCTGATTATTTAAGTTGTGTTGTGCTTTTCTTTTTTTTTTCATAAATCTTTCTACCTCACTGGTTGCAGCAGGTGGGCTCTCAGACCTTTCCCCTCTTCCTCTTTCCCAGCACTCACCTCCCCAGACCATCAAGCCTGAGACATTCTCAAGGTTTGTCCCCTGTGGTGGGGCAGGCAAGGGGAGTGACATCCTCCCCACCCAGTGACCCTAATCCCAATTTTTCCAGTGGCCAGGTGATAGCACAAGATGGATACAGGTGAGCAGGGCTTCATGTAGCCTCTGCCAAATAATTTTCCAGTTTCTCCTCCTGTCCCTGCCATGGTGGCATGTAAGCATGTGCACATGAAAGTGCACACACACTACAGAAGTGTGACCCCTCTCTTTGTGTATCTCAAGCTAGCAGTGGTATCCCCAGGTCTCCACTCAGGAAAGCCAAGAGTTGAGTCAGCAAGCCTTCCCACTCCAGGAGAGGAGAGCTGTCTACCAGATGTTCAATTCTTTACCATCTGATTGTGTTCTGCTTTTGACAGGCATTTAGAATTGCTGCCAGCAGATATAAGATGGTGAGAGGTTTTGATTCTGTCCAACTTGCAAATAACCCAAACACCATCTCAAAAAAAGATTTATTATAAGCCTTATGCTGAAGTTAATTAATTTTCTATCAATGTTTAGTTTCAATTTTGGAGCACTTTAAACTTGGCAGTGGTTAGGTTTCAAACCACAAGGTTTTTAATCACAGTGACTCTTCAGTAATATTACACCAACAGGAAACAACTGAAACCTTAGTCAGATCAATGCATCTTGCAATTGTTCTCTAAATGTGATAATGATGATGACGTAATAAGTGGTAAGTGGTTACTCCAACATACAGTGTATACATCTATCTAACCATTACAACAGTATTACTAAGGTCGAAGAAAATATGAAAAGGAGAAACAGAAACAAAATGCAAACATAACATTTCTATTTTCAGAATCCCATTACTGTGGTTAAAAAGTAGAATAATGTAATAAAAGTGCTCACGTTAAATAAATAAGAGCTGTTTTTACATGTTTCCACATACTTTTGCAACATACTGTGTTTCAGACCTGGTATTTAGAAGACTGCAATGAAATTGCCAAAAGGTTTGCAGAGGTGCCAAGTATCCCCAACAACTACTGTTTAACCAGTAAGAAAAAGAGAAAAAAAATGTCTATAATTCTTATTGTGTTCTGTGAGTGCATTGCATTTTCTCTTTTGAATTTCATTTTCCTGGAGCTTTACAGAGGTGCCAAGTATCCCTGCCATTTACTGTGTGACTGGTAGAAAACAAAGCAAGTAGAAATTCAAATTACTACTGGACATTTGGAGTATTGACCTATTTCAGAGATGGCTGTTAAAACTTCCTTCCTTCTGTTTTACAACAGCAGCTTTTGGACTGAAATTAGCTTTATGTTACATTTCAGCTTCTTTACAGTTCTTGGCAGTGGCCTAATTTTAAACAATGTTTAATATTTTCCCAGTCCGGAACTTTAATGAACTGTACCTGTACTCTACACCTACTGTTTATCTTTGTCCATTAATAATAGCTCTAACGTAGCCCAGACTTGATTTTGAACAAGTTACAAACCACCTCTGCCTACCACCAACTTATTGACTGGTCTGTGTACAGATCTACATTACATTGATTTAAGTCATTTAAAGACACAATAAGTACTTATATTGGAGATCACCATCATTAACTACTGTGTAAGTTCATTTCATCTACTTTGACTTGACTAACCATTTCCTATCGGATCCCACTGGATACTCCAGGTAACAACGGGCAATACAGGAAGGCTTAGTCCAAAACCCAGAAGAACAAGATCTTCTACACAAAAGTTCAAACATATACAACCAGAAAACTGAAACTCACAAGGCACTACTATAAATTTGGATGAATCCAAAATAGATATCTTTTTATTGCCTCCTCAATCACAATTTGCAACTCCAATAAGTCTGATTTTGTCACATGCTATCACCAGAAAGAATACTGGACATGGAGCTAGTTCAGTCTTGTTGAAAGACAGAGTTTCATAAATTAAATATAAGGAAAATACAGTAAAGAAAAAAGTAATTAAGAAAAAGAAAAGAGATAATCAGCTTCTTCCATAGTTTAAAATACGGGACAACAAAACATTTCATAACAAAAAAGATACAGAAAGACACACACATATGCACACAAGTAACCACAGCTATACAAAACAACTCAAGAAACAAACATAGTATATATTTTCTCAGAATCACACCCTATCTTTCTTCGGATTTCAAGAAGGATCAACAAGGGAAAAATAAGACACCCAAGGAAGTGGGAACTATCTGGACAAAAATAATGCACAAAACTACTACAGCTTTGGAGATGGTCTTTAATAAAGTGCAAGAAGTAGAACAAGGTACGAAGACAACTGAACAAAATCAGAAACATACAATATAACTAGAAGGTTTGGAAAAATAAATTGCAAAAAGAGTGCACAAGAAGAATACAGTTCACAAACAGAAAAAACATCAATACACATAGTAAATACTGGAAGTAATGAGACAAACAATGAATCCACAGGAAGAGGCAAATAACAAGAAGAGCAATCAAAGAACAGCATCAACAAAGACAAGAAAGCCAGGAAAACCAAAACTACAATAAAGAACCCCATCATGGGCAAAAACATAACTACAAGAAATCTACATACTACAGAAAAAAATTAACTAAGTTGAAAAACAATAGTAACAGAAGTTGAAGCTATTAAATTATCTCCCACCATGAGACTGTCTGGAATAGTTTCTCTATTTACTGATACATTATGGTCTATCTCCTTGAAACTGTATTCTGTATTCTCCTGTATCTATGGCTAGCCTAGTGTAATGTCTAATTTCTCCTTTACAGTAGGTATCACCATGCCTGTCTATACTGTAATGTGTTTGACCCATGTCTATATTATGTAATAGTAACCATTGTGATGTAATGTGCTTTTATCTATTGTATTATTTATTTATTTAATTCTAGGATTACAAGTACCTTTGAGCTGAGGCTCTTTCACAAAGGTTCCACATCAAATCCAGGACAGTATAACAGAGCAGATGAGTTTTAGGCATGCTATTCAGATTAACACTCAGTTACACGTACATAAATGCATACATTTCGGATAAGACAGGTAGGGCAGCAGAGAGAATACAATAGGGTTACAAGGATGGGTAAGACACTGGTAGTAGCATGCCAGGGGCAATTGTCACAACACCTTACTTTATATCTGTAACTCTCCCAGGTTGTGACAGAAAATAGGCAGTTTCTTTGTCTAGAGCACTTACCCAGTAATCAAAAACTAAATAAATAAATAAAATAAATATAAAGAGCCTGGAGTCAAGCACCAAAAAAAAAAGTCTCCACTGGCAGAAACAGAAAACCGGATTTAAAGCATAGTGTAAGAAAACTGTTGTTAGTAAGATAAGCTGCTAGATATGAAATTGCAATAAAACAGATAAAAGAAAAAATAATAGATGCTGAGATCAGAGCAAGAAGAAATAATGCATGGATACTGGATGTAACTGAGACATTGGACCAGCATGCATCCCTCATACAAATGCATAAAGTATTTGCAACACTGTTGGATGTTCCAAAAGATTTGTTAAAACTTGAATAAAACAGACTGCATTGGGTCCTGATACAAAGACCAGAAGATGAAGCCCCATAAAGAGCAATAATAGTTAAATTCTTAAACTTTAACTCAGAGAACAGAAATAGAATCATGGCATAAGCATTCAAGTAGGTAAAAAAAAAACACTTACGAGGAGCTGCTATATCAATACTTCAGGATTTTTCCAATGAAGTAGTTTTGGAAAGGAAGACATACATTATTTTGATGAATGTACTGTGGCAGAATGGTCATATGCCAGTCTTTTATCCTCCTCATAAATTAAAACTTTTTATCAATTGACATTAACTAAACTATTAAACTGATGAGGAAGATGAAACTGACTTAAGAGAGGGAGACAACTAGAGAACGTTTCCAGTGTCTAATTGAGTATAGCAATAATGTTTGGAATGGTAAATTATTGTTTTGCACAACCTATTTAGTATTAGTCTAATTTGCGTTATATATAGAAAGATGATTTATTGATGAGATGTTACCATTAATTTTAAAGTTATGCTTCATACTGTTCAAAACGTGAAGGTGAGATGACTTAGTAATACTTTTATTAATTAAATAACAGATGAAACTAATGATATCAGTAAATTAATAGAAACTATTTAGGGATTATATTTGTATTTTCATTTTCAATATTGCATTGGTTTTATCTTTTTTGTACACCCACCAAGAGGAGGGAGTAATAGGCCAGGAGAGATATGCCACCGTAATTATGACCAGAACTGGCACTAAAACTGTGCCTTTTTAGTTTAAAGAAGTTACAAAGAAGAGAAGTGTAATGTTTTCAAGTAAACATTTTCTTAGTTTCCCATGTTATATCAACAATACAGAAAAGAAAACAATGTACAAAAAAAAAAATCTAAATAAAAAAAAGAAAATAAAAGATGTCAGAATAAGTACATGTATTACTCAAATGGAAATATGAATAGTAGAGGAATAGCAAAAATAACAGTTGAATGGTTGGATTTTAAATGCAGTCTATTTTATTTTTTTATTATTTTATTTTATCTTAATTGTGTTCACCGGGTTAGCACACTGAGCCACATAGCCCTTTTATAGTCATGACCCAGAACATACAACAAGATATCAAAATACAGACATACAACACAATATATAACAATTACTGATAACATTTACAGCAAAAATCAGACTTTAAATGCACTTTATACAAAGTTTTTAAACAGTAAAAACTATTTGTATTCTGGATTTCCAGATGGAATGAATTCCAGTTTTTGCAGCATTATAAGCAAAAGATCTCTGCCCTGTTGAGGTTTTAAGATGTGTAACAGTTAGTTAAAGTGTTGTCTGAACATAAGCATGACTGCTTCTTTTTAAGGATAATAATGCCTGTCAATTGTCCCATATTCCCCATTCTCAAAGCTTGGTAGATCATACAGTTCATATAGAAACAATCTCTACTATCAAAGGGTAACCAATTTCAATTTTATATAGAGTATAATGTTGTTCCCTATACTTTGCACATCAAACAATTCAACTAATTGCACTGATGTTCTTTTGGAAAAAAAACAAACCCTATCCAACACCCCATCCCATCCCACAATTTCATAATAATATAATGAGGGAAGAAGACAGGTTTGAGAGAACATTTTTCTTGTACTGTCCATAAGCAATCCCTGGGACCTATGAAGGACACCCAGTTTTTTTATATAATATGTTACAAGTTTGATCAATGTGTGCATCTAATGTTAACTGGCAATTCAATGTTATGTCTAAGTATTTAAAATTACTTACTTCCTCCAAATAACTTCCATCCTCAAATGTTAAAGTTAGTTTATCATTTATTTTACTAGCCGTTTGTGCTGTACAAAACATAATTATCTTTGTTTAAATTTTGTTCAACATATGTTTTATAAAAGCCATCTAGTCAAAATACCAAACTCATTTTACAATGTAACATTCAAAGCTTTCAAATCATTATCCACCAAATACATAAGTCTGGATTGGAAATATGAAATCAGAAGAATAATTTTTGTTACAGGTATCTTATGTGGTAGAGAAATGATCAATTGTTCTGTATATAGTCCATTTATTACTTATTCAGACTTCTTAAATGTTCTGACATAAAGCATCATAGAACTAGGTGTCCAAGATGTTTTGATAGGGGATGATTTAAATGTCCTTATTACTCTAAATAAAAATAAATAAACTAGGCCACCATCAGAAAATAATCATCTCTCTTTACATATTAACAAGTTCCTACACCAACATAATTTATGTGATGTCTGGAAAAACAAAACCCTAAACAAATAAAATACATATATAGCCAGACATCTTAAGGCTTTTTCCAGATTACATTTTATATTAGGAAATGAAGAATTAATTACTGAGTGTAGCGTTGTGAAAAAATTATAGTTAGTAAATTATCAATTACAGATACTTAGAAAGGAGACGAATGGAGACGAGACTGAAGGCGGAAGAATTTAATGATTATAACAATAATCACAGAGAGAGAGAGAGATTACAAGTGGTACATTCTTCATTCTTCAAAATAACAATGTGTGCTGGCTTGCTTATATAGTGGAAGACAGCATCATCATTTCCTATGGTTTTCTATGATTGGTCCAAAACAAGCACAAACATCAACTTACAAGGCAATACTCCTTTGGTATATGTATGAGTTCATCCTTGGTCAGCACAAGTATAGATAGTGTACATTCTATTATTATATATGGCTAGTAACAGTTGTCACTACCAGTTACCAAAGTTTAGGAGGAAGAAATAGATTTGGACTTAGGAATGTGCATACAAGCATTTTGGCCTGTCCTGATAATAATAAACACTAGAGATAATCAGAAGGGTAATTTGGACTCTATCCTGTGTTTCTGTCTTGCAGACACATAAGATAACTGTTTGCTATTAATTACATGGTCAGCACACATATCAAAAGGCACTTTAATATTGCAACTTGTGGCTTAGTTTGTCTTGTGGCTTCACAAGTTTTATATGATCCAATTATATAGGTCAACATTTGTTACACAGACACATGGGTCCGGATATTCAAACTGCGCCCAAAATGTGTGCAACAGCAGGAGCAAGCACAAACCAATTACGCATATGCGCAACAGGTGCGATATTCAAACATGGAGCAGAACAAATTGCGCAAGCAGCCAACGTCTGAATATCGCACTAACTGCACCATAGCGCAACCAGGAAGGAGAAGCTGAGCAGAAATGTTGCACTATAGCGCAACCAGGGCAGCCCAGCTGAGCAGTGCAGAGGTGCCATAGCGCAAGCAGAGCCCCCCCTAGAGCAATGGAACTGCACATCCAGGGAGGCAGGCTGGGGCCCACCGCCAGCCATGCCAGACATGGACACAGGAACACACTGCAGAACCAACACCACACCTGCACACCCCAAGCACAGCATCACTGGGGGTGTGATGGATGATCTAATGGCCCATGGGGACAAGCCAACAAAGCACAGCAGAGCCATGACACCCCAGCACAACCACTGGCAGGCTGAGAGTGCCATACACAGGGGGTTGACAACCACAGTGCACATCAGCCCCCATATGCACAGCACACCCTGCACCATGACCCCAAGACACCACCCATGTGCAGTGACTGGCACTGCAGGAAACCATGCATCCCCCCCAGCACACGTCAACCCCATGCAGCACAGAAGCATATAAGCCAGACACACCCTGTGCACCCAGCAGTGGGTGGCAGCAGATGGCAAGACCAACAGAAAGTCACTGCCATGCTGGAGATACCTCCCCATGCACACACACACACACACACACATATACCCAGGACCATACCACCCCAGATGGCATGTACACCACTGCAACTGAGCACCCATAGCCAGCTGCAAATCAGAGACCAACACAGTATTCATATCAAAATATAAATGTATATTTAAATTTTCAAATAGTAAATAACCAAAACAATAAACAACAACTATTTACAAGGGGGGGGGTACAAGGTAGGGGTGTTCAAGGGGTAGGGATGAACAACTTGAAGAGGGAAGGCAGGGTGGTAGGGATGGGAGAAGTGGGAAGGGTATTGTGTCCTAAGGCCCAGCTGGCTGGTCATCCTGTGCCTGGTTCCGCACTCCCCTGTGACGCCTCCTCCGCAGGCCATGGCACCTGATGGACTCAAGGATGGCCTGGTTTTCAAGGGACACCTGTGTCAGGCCCTGAATGTCTCGCTGAATCCTCTGGAGAACCTCGAGACCTAGGAAAATGGGAACACAGTCAATGGCTGTGACTGACCACAACCCTGAAAACCACCGAAACTGCAAGCCATATAGCCCAATGTCCCGCACCTGTGATGGCATGCACCCACCCACAGTGAACATGCACATGGCCATCACAAACAGGTGGCACCAGCTATGTGCACCACTGCACACACACACTGCCCATGTCCATCACAGCACAAACAAGGCTGTCAAGTGACGTGGCAACGTGGTGCGATGCCAGTTACACAACTATGTGCCCAGTGCATGCATGGACCACCAGTGACGCATACACAGATGTGCTGTGATACTGGACAGTGATGCATGTCACCTGTGTCGTGCATACATACATAGCTACATAGACAGTGTCGGCAGATAAGGGCCTATGGCCCACCCAGTCTGGCCATTTGAGCTTGTCAGTTCACTTTGTTTTCCTATAAGTCTGTTGCACCTTACCCCTGACCTCCAGAATTCCTTTATGTCTATTCCATGCATTCTGAAATCCCGTGATTGTTTCAGCCCCCACCACTTCCTCTGGCAGGGTGTTCCACTTGTCCACCACCCATTCTGTGAAGAAATTCTTTCTCATGTTTCCCCTGAATCGTCCTCCCTCCAACTTCATCCCATGCCCTCTAGTCCTGGAACATCTTTTTCGCTTAAAAATAGTGTTTTCCTTCACCCTGTTCCTCCCTGTAAGATACTTGTATGTCTCTATCATATCCCTTCTCTCCCTCCTCTCCTCCAGGGAGTACATGTTCAGTTCCTTCAACCTGTCTTCATAGGACTTGTGATGCAATCCATGCACCATCTTTGTTGCCCTCCTCTGAACCTTCTCTGCCCAGTCTATGTCCTTACATAGGTATGGTCTCCAGAACTGTACACTGTACTCCAGGTGGGGCCTCACTAGTGTCTTGTATAGTGGAATTATGACCTCCCCCTTTCCTGCATGGTTGTGTTGTGCAGGGCTGGTGGTCTCCTCCCCCAGCATGCAATAGCATCCATGAAGTAATGATACTCACACTGCTCAAGCAGCTGGGTCTGCCGCTGATGATGCTGCTACTGCTGGGGTGCAACACCCACCGGCACCGGGGGCCCTGGCACGGCCCTCCTCAACCCATGCCTGCATCCTCACATCCCGGCCTGTGGGAGACATATGTTGAGACAAACAGTGTGACTCCAAAGCAGACTGCCCCCTGCCCCAGTGAGAGTGCCTGCCCACACAGCCAGACCCATGCATCTCACACCTGCACACACTGACACAGCCAACCATGGCAGAGCCATCACCTATGCACAGCCACCAAAACACACTCACACCCCTACAGAGAATACAGGTGCATAGATGGTACACCCACCTGGCCTAGGCACCACACCCCACCTGGCACGTGACCGCAGCCAATCAAGATGATCTGGATCCCTCCGGTGGAGGTTACCGTACCGGTGCCGGCACTGCTCAGCTGACCGGCACCTTCCAGTGACCCCCACCAGGTCAGTGGCCACTTGCTGCCACACCTGCGTCCTGGCAATGGTGAGGGGCGCCTCACCATAAAGTGCCCCATGGTGGGGGCTCCACTAGAACCACCAAGTTGGCCAGTTCAACTGGGCTCACTGAACTGCTCTTGGGTGAGCCATGGTACCACCTTTACAGCAATACAATATGGCACCCGCTGCACCGTAACCCCGTGGAGATGTTGCGCTAGACCACCACAGGTTCCAATCCGCTGTTCAAACAGTGCCGTCACTTCACATTAGCGCTGTCACCAGACAGCGCAATAGGCTTACACATGGCAGCTGAACAGGGCCAGGGGCCAAAGGTTGGACACAAGGTCATGGGCAATGACGCAAGGCCACGCACAGCGCCATCTGACGTATACGCATCCTGCGTGACTGACCAGCTGTGTACCAGTGCCACAGTGGACTATTGCGCAGTAGTGCTGTAGCACCATATAGTGCCCAGTGCTGTAGCGCCACTGGCACAATGGTGGCCATGGCCTGAATTGCCGATCGCGCACAGCACGTCAGCAGCGTGGCAGACGCCTGCGTAAGCTATCTGGGCATGCGCAATGCAGTGTACCACACAGTCACAGATCTGCGCCATTGGCTCAGCTGACTCAACCGTATTGCGCAAAGTGCAAATTCGCGATATTCAGTCGACACATGCAAATCATCTGATCAGCCATTCAAAGGCGCAGTGGCACGATTTGCATGTCATTATAGTTGCTCCACTCCTAATTTGCATGCATTGTGCTATAAATGTGCAACATTGGGCTGCTGCACTGGCCAGATTTGGTTACTGCAGGTGAGAGGTGAGTTGCATGCTGTGTGATGTTCTGGACAATGGTCATGGGAAAATGCTGTAGACTGCACAGTGACAGGTGTCCACTTGCCCCCATACAGATCGCCATGACTGAGCAGAGCCAAGGTGAGGGTGAGGACGGTGGGCGTAGGAGGAGGCCCAACTTTACCCCAGCAGAGACAGAGACCCTCTTCCAGGCCTACCTGGATGAGGAGCCAGTACTGAGTGGACGGAGGGGCACCCCTCAGTCCCGTGTGGCTGCATGGGAGGGGGTAGCTCGGGCCATGAACCTGCATGGAAGCACCAGCGCTCCATGCAGGAATGCTGAAAGAAATGGGACAGACGCGGGAGGTTGAAGGAGAAGGTGGCAGCCTTCAGGGCGGCATGTGCTGGCACTGGCGGGGCCCGCCAGTGGTGTTGGAGCTGACCCGGCTGAGGAGACACTGGTTGCATCAATGCAGCAGAGCGCTATTGAGGGCATATCAGGAGGTGGATTCCAGACAGGTGGAAGCCCATCACTGCACGGTATGACATGGTGGTGGTGTTGGGGGGGTTGGGGGGAAGGTTGTTCACATGCACTCACATGTACTCTCTTTCTGTTACAGATCCTGTTCATCTTCAGGAGATGGTGGTGGTGGGTCCAGGCAGTAATGATGACCTGCTGGACATGGAGGAGGGTCCATCCACTCTATCACCAGCCAGCAGGCACTGCAGCAGCATGCACGCTGGGCCGCCAACTCTGGTGTCAGTGATTCGGTGCGGGGTGCACAGCCTGTGTCCAGCAGTCTGGCACAAGCATGCCAGCACGCTGTGACTATGGCTGAAGCACGTCACTGCACCATTGATGATGCAAGGACTGCAATGGGCAGTGATAGTGTGTGTCCCAGGACACACAGCAGGCCAGCACGTGCCCCTGGGCCTTTCTGGTTCCAACTTGTGTACCAGCATGCTGGCACAGTCCCAGGTTGTGCCTGTCAGCACCGGTGGGGCAGCACCGGTGGCTGTGCAGGTGTCTGGCACTGTTGCTAGCACAGCGGTGGAAAGAGTGGACCCTGGGGCACAGCAGTTGGCGGGGCAGCAGCAGCAGTCACCCACCAGGTCTGGGGGTACAGTGTCAATCAGTGGCACATGTCCGCCACCCTTTGATCCGCCCATTCCTGGTCCTGGTGAACAGTGCCCATCCTCAAGGGGTGTTGTGCATCAGGACCTTCCACACCCTGGGGGACAGGATGCCGTTGGGGCACAGTACCCACTGGACGAGCACACCCACCTGCTGCGGGAATCAGTACAGCTGCAGAGGTGGGTTTCAATGTCCGTGGAGGCACTGTCTGTGGCTGTGGAGTGGCACAGCAGGGAGTGTGCTCTGGACCGTGCAGAGCTGGTGCGTATGCGGACGGATGTGACCGCCACCATTGACAGGCTGACCCAGGCAGTGGTCTCTGTCATGGACGCATTGGGCACACAGTCAGGTGCCCCTGTACTGCACACCCCACACAGTTCACTCTCCACTCCCCGTTCCCAGCGTCGTGCGACACCAGGCCTGTCGATGCCGGGTTCTGCTGTAGTCATCCCGAGCACCCCTGGTGCAGGTTTGTTTGGCATGCTGCAGACTCCTGTGCGGGCAAGGTCACGTTCGCGCAGTGGGACCCCTCATGGTGCAACAGTGCCACCCCATGTGGCCCCTGCTCAGCCTGCCAGTGCTGTTGGGTCACAGCGGGGCTGCCCACGCATCCACGGTGGCCATGGGACAGTGCTACATGACTGAGCTGTCTCCCAGTGCGTGCCCTGTCTGGTGCTGCCATGTGTGCAATGTGTGTCATGGCGGGCAGTGCACTGCTGGGTGCTCTGCTCACCACGCCGACACACGGACCACCTGCACCCTCCCAACTGCTGTCCACAGGTGCGTGTGATGATGATGCCTGAATTGTACTGTACACCAAGGTGCAAGGGTGCCCAGCATCTGACACATGTACCTGGACAGTACAGGTGGTGGGGTGGTCGGTGGTGCTGTGGTGTTAGCAATGTGTCGGTTCATTGTGCTGCATCTGCCCATGTACGCTCTTGCCTGGTGTGTGTGTGTCCATATGAGTGCTCACCCCTCCTGATGGTGTGTTTGTATGCCTGGACCCTTCCACTCCCTGGCCGCCATGCACCCTGGTGTGTTACCCTGTGTGCCTGTGGTTTGCGCATGGACAGTGTTGGTTGCACATGTCCCCTTGACTTACCTGTGTTGTGCATAGTGCTCCTCTGTGATGGTGTCCCAGTGCAGCTGGGCCTGCCGGATCAGTCGGGGGTCCCGCCATCCTAGGGGGGCTGCTCATCACCATCAACACCGGTGCCACTGGCGTCCCCATCGCTGTCCCCCTCTTCAACCTGTATGGCTATTTCATAGTCTTTGGCCATGTTGTGCAGGATGCAACAGGCCAGGAATATCCCACAGGCCTTTTGGGGGCTGTACTGTAGGGCACCGCCGGAGGTGTCTAGGCATCGGAAGCGTGCCTTGAGCATCCCAAACACCCGCTCTATGATGTTGCGTGTGGAAACATGTGCCTCATTATAGCATTGCTGTGATGGGGTCATGGAGCGCCAGTACGGTGTGAGCAGCCAGGGACGGAGTGGGTATCCGCTGTCACCTGTGTGGAGATAGTGGAGATCAGTCTCATGTTCAGGTCCCTATTGCCCATATCCCTGTGTGCCACTACCATGGCACCTGTGGCATTCCCATCCTTGCCCCGAGTTTGCATTCCATACATGTGTACTCACCCACTAGATGTCCTGTGGGGATGTCCCCACTCTCAAATCGATGGCACAGTGTGGACTGATACCATATGAAGGCATCATGTGCTCCACCAGGGTGTGTGGCACAGACATTGATTATGCACCCAGTGGCATCACACACCACCTGGCAGTTGACACTGGAGAATCCCTTTCTGTTCCTATATGCAAGCCCATTGGGGCCAGGTGGAGTGCGAATGGCCACATGGGTGTAGTCTATGGCCCCTAGCATGCCAGGCATACGTGCTACCCTGTGGAACTCCTGCAGGTTTGCTGTATGCTCTGCCGCGGTGCTGGGGAAATGGATGTACTCCGCAGCATGTGGCAGCAGTGCGCTGAGGAATTCGGTGAGGATGCGTGATGTGGCCGACTGTGTGATGCCTGTGGTGTCCCCTGTCGGCCTTTGGAAGGTGCCCGTGGCAAGCAGGCACATGCAGGCTGTCACCTTGGTCTCCACCGACAGAGCGTGACTCCGTCGTGAGGGTGCCTGCATCACATCACTGCACAGCTCACAGAGCCGTCTCAGTATTGCCCTGTTCAGGAAGTACCATCCCACGATCTCTACATCTGTGTACAGCTCAAAGCAGATGCGGGCACGGTACTGCCTGTTGGGGGCATACTGCCGACGGGCCCTTCCATGGCCACGTCCCCCTGCAGCATGCATTCTCACCCCTCATGACATAGCTTCCATGTGGAAGCTGGCACTGTCCATCTCCCTGGCTTCTGACCCCCCGGCTGGTGTTGCTGTGTTACCCCTGCTGTCCTCACTGATACTTCCACTGCACCGGGCACCCCCCGCTGGCCTCTACAGCCTATGGCCCACACTTTCCTTGCCTGCCCTAGCCTGTCTGTTGTCTGTCTGTCTGTCTGTCTCTCTCTCTCTCCCCCACTAGGCAGCCTTGTAGCATTCTTGTGCCGCTTCCTTGAGCCTTTTTATTTTGGCTCATTTCCGCTAGTGTGCAATTTCCGGCTGTGCCACTATTGCGCATCGCGCAAGTCTTTGAATATCGCATTGCGCTCTTTATGCATGGATCCACCCCCTTCGGTTGCGCATGCCTTCATTTTCATTGCGCTGTTGCTCAGCATGTTTCGGTGGCGCAACTGCCTCCTTCTGAATATCGCAAAATGGCGCAATTTTGGACTTGCGCATGCACAACCCTGTTGCGCATGGCACAACCCTTTTGAATATCCGGGCCATTATGTTTTAGACCAAAATGAGGTTAGGCTGAAATATAGGGACAAACTTCTTTATCCCTTGTTACAAGTCCCCCTTGGTCCTATATTGCCTAATTATTACTTGTGCAACAATGCAGCTCCTCAGAGCATGAACATCTCATTACGTACTTTATGAATAGTAAGTCTTAAGTGACACAGGCCTATAATTACCAAGAACACTAAGACCACTTGCAACACAAGTAAAGCTTTAAAAGACAGGACTCCTAAGGGCCCTCCTGCAAAGCTATAAATCAAGTGCTCACTATCACTCTCACTGAGCAATTCATTTACAACTGCTTGTGCCTTATGGGCAGTATTTTGGATTTGTATCAAATGAGTATCTTTTTGATTTAAAAGTGACTGCACATTAAGACACAGGGGAAGTATTAAACTGGTCTTGGTATCCCTTAATGGCCTCAAGGAAGGTCTGCCCTATTCCATATGCTCATTCCTGATCCAAAAAGTCCATCCAGGTCACCCCACAAATCTCGTTTCTTTCTAATATTACTAACCCTTTCTTTACTAATAAGAGGGGCCATCATACTTCCTGTTTTGGCATGGAAGACACTTAACATGTCAATTAACATGGTGGCATAAAACTTTGACACACCAGTGTCTGCACAACTACTGTTAACATTTATATTCCAACCAGAAAAATCTAAGTTTATATGCACTCTACTGTACTTTACATTATTTACAAGCATTTGATCAATAGGTGTTGATGTAAGTCCACTCTCTGGCCCTTTTGTCACATTTGGGCATTCGGTCGGTGTTACAGTTAAGTATATGGCATCTGAGACTGCAAAACATAATGAGTTGTTTACACCAGCATAGTTACAAACACTACTATTACCCCAAAGACAGTAGGACAGAGTTAACACATAAACACCATTGTCCTTTGGTGTGGCCCTGTCTATGACAAGAGACCCATTTTTCTGTTTCCAGTCTATGTAACTTTGCTGTGATCCAGTCTTGAGCTCCGACGCACAGCTGGACCAGCTATTAAAAATGTCCACACACCAATCTGTAGATATGAAAGTGCGGTTGTTTTTAGTCCAGGTGGCTTTCCATGCCCATGTCGTATAGGTGTTTGTATCAACAGGGTCCCAGTTCCAACTGATTAACAGAGTAATGGACTGTTCATACTCACACGCGACATTAGTCTGTTCTACATTAATGTATAGAAAGTCTTATGGCTGCCACCAAGCCAATGACGTCTTGTGTCTTCATGGCTATAAACATCAAGGGCTGGATATTCAAACTGCGCCATTCATAGGCGCAAGCCCTTGAGCTGCGCAAAATAGTTGTGCAGGGGTGTGTCCTGGGCGATATTCAAAGGAGTTGCGCTATTGAGCAACTCCTTTGAATATCACCCCCCAGCCACAGCCACTGTGCATGGCGCAGTGGAACTTGTGCCACCGCAAGTTGACAGAGTGGAGCATTCAACTTGTGGTGGCGCAAGTACCATTGCGCCATGTGCAAAATCATGATATTCAAAAGGTGACATGCAAATGGGGCTATAATTCATGCCAAGCAGGGGGGGCATTTGCATGTGATTATGTCCCCATTTGCATGCCATTAGCATGTGGTGCCGATCCCCGAGGACTTGCGCCTGGCACCCTGCCAGGCAGCAGCCATAGGGGACTGACACCCCCTGCAGCCCGATCGCAGGCATAGTGTACTCCCCCCCAGCAGCCCGATCGTGGGCATCAATGTGGCTCCCCACCCTCCTCCCATACATATCCCTGGTGGTCCAGTGGACCGAAATGCCCGATCGTGGGCGGTATGTATAATACTTCCCACCCCCCCTCTCGTTCACATCCCTGGTGGTCCAGTGGACTGAAATGCCCGATCAGGCGTATATGTAATAATATCCCACCCTCCCCGTTCACATTCCTGGTGGTCCAGTGGACCGAAATGCCCGATCGCGGGGGGTATGTGTGACAAAACCACCGCCTCGAACATAGCCCTGGTGGCTGGTGTCCCCACCCCACCCACCCACGAGCCCCACCACCCCGCCCCCGCAGCCAGTGGGCGGCAGCATCCTCCAGCTCGCTGCCCACTGCCCGCCGATGACTGCCCGGGAGCACGCTTATTGTGGAGGAAGAGCTATCGGGCATGCAGCTTCCATATACATACATGAAGTCCAGATGGTGAATGACATTCACAAATCTGGACTGTCATATGGTAAGGGCTGCACGCCCATTGGCCTTGCCT